>JASDDO010000028.1:250001447-251255617 GCA_030015575.1 Agapanthus africanus
ATCCGAGCATTCATGTTGTCTTTAGATTTCCCGTCTTTACAAAGAAGCAAGTTAAGTATGTGCTCTGATACTCCCTTCTCTATATGCATGACGTTCAGACAATGACGCACTGAATTTGTAGACCAGTACGAGCTCGAAGAAATATTTAACATTGTTCAATATAGTGGATTTGACCTATTTCGTCGGATCCATCCCGAAGGTCACGTTATTGTAACCATCCTCATTTAGCAGTCACGTCCTCTCCAGACAATGGGGACTGGAGGTCCAAGAAGCTCCTGATGAAAATCAAAGTGAGCACGGTCTAACCTATAGGGAGTGGTCTGAGGCAGAAACACCGATGACCGCAATAAAAAATCTTCCTGCTTAAATTCAATCATTTCGATGTTGTATATTGATGGCAATGAGGGAATACTTTGTGACCATGTACGGACTAACCTGATAGCGTTCCATACACAGGAAAGTCATTAATTGTCCACATTAAAGCCGCACGCAGTGTGAAGGTTATATCTGTGTTTGCATCGTATGTCTCTACACCATCAATGAATAAAGATTTCAACTCATCGATCAGAGGTCGGAGATAGACGTCGATATTGTTTCCCGGTGAGTTTGGTCGTCGAATAAGAAGAGCCATCATAAAGTATGATTGATGCATAACCAACCAAGACGACAGATTATAAACTATCATTACAACGGGCCATGTGCTGTGGCTTCCAGCCATATAGTTGAATGGACAAGAGCCATCAGCTAGCGAGTCCGAGCCTGACATTGCGAGGATCGATACTGAATATTCGTGCCTCCTATCGAAATCCTTCCATACCGGTGAATCTCTTGGATGACTAATTTTGCCATCTTCGCTTGGAGCAGCACGGTGATGCCAAATCAATGCCTCGGCTGTTTTCTTGCACCTGAATAGCCTCTGTAGCCTCTGTGTTATGGGAAAGTATCGTGCTATCTTGACAAGTATATCGGGCTTCTTATCAGATTCTTTCGGCTTATATCTGGCATCTTCGCATATTGGACACTCTTTAAAATCTGAATTCTCTTTCCGGTACAACACGCAATCTTTAGGACATACATGAATCTTCTCTCACTTCAGACCCAAATCAGACATCATCTTCTGGGCTTCGTACCTAGCTGTCGGGTATGTTATTTTCCGGAGGCATAGAATCTTTCAGAACGAAAGAAGTATTGTGAATGACTTGTTGCTCCATCCATTTAGCCACTTAATCTGGAAAAGTTGGACGAACCATGAGAGGGTGGAATACTTCGCATTCTCATAAATTGGTTTCCTAGCATCATTCATGAAATTTTCATATTTATCCGCACGCGGTCCTTGACCGGAAGGAATGTCATCTTCGGTACGAATAGATTCACCTAGGGCAGCCTCTACCATATCCTCCATTTCTTCTGATGGAAATAAATTACCGCCTTCTCCTTCTGCCGCATTACCGAATTCTTCTTCTTCTCCTGCCGCATTATCGTGTTCTACTTCTTCTGCCGCAGTACTGCATTCTTCTCCTTTCCCGTGATATTTCCAAGTTGTATAAAGTCTAGTAAACCCATGTTTTACAATATGAAGCTCTGCCAATTCTACCTTCTGCCAGTACTTATTGCCACATCTATCGCACGGACAGAGAATCTTCTCTATTATGATCTTATTGTGTGCGCGTGCAAATTCAAGAAAAGCAGCAACTCCTGCGACAAACTTAGGTTGCATACGTTGTTTCCAATCCACATACATCCAGTCCTTAACTCTGACGTACTCATGGGCCATGTTAGACCGTATAAACATATAAATTGTAGGTTATGCTGACTTATTGAGAAATATAAGAACGAGATAGTTACTGACAAAGTTAGAATCCGTGTTATATGTTTTGTGTGTGCGTTTGGCGTTGAAAAGAATAAATTATCGTACGTATGTTAACCGATAGACGGGGACTAAGTGTCGTTTTTAGTTTCATATATGAGTATCGATGAGAATATGAAGGTTTCATATTATCATATAGTGGTTTTAACCCGAACATCTCGAATCGCTCTCTAATTATGCGTTTGTTGTGTATTCTTGTTGTATGTGTGTGTTCCGGCTATCGAGGGTAGGCTTCTATCCCATTAAGAATGTATAGAGCGAACATCCATCACTTGTGCTTTCAACCGTTTCGAGTAAATTTCGGCAGCACCTCCCGCTGTTCTCCGAGTACACTGTAATAGAATAGATAATCATTTCAAAGCTGTGAAACAACGTTGAAATGAACATCTAATCTATCTTTGTACATGGAGAACCAGCGGAAAGGTACCGACGAAATATCTCGAAACGGATGAAAACATAAGTGAATGAAGGCGTTTGCTTTATACATTCTTAACTTGTCCACACGGGACAAATCTATGGTTACCATACGATTGAATTTTCTTGTCGCATAGACTATACGACGGTTGTTAGTATCGATCTATACTGTTCGATATTTAACAACCTTCGTATGGTTCTATGTCACGACGAGTATCGCACGTATGTTAACCGATAGACGGGGACTAAGTGGCGCTTTTAGTTTCATATATGAGTATCGATGAGAATATGAAGGTTTCATATTATCATATAGTGGTTTTAACCCGAACATCTCGAATCGCTCTCTAATTATGCGTTTGTTGTGTATTCTTGTTGTATGTGTGTGTTCCGGCTGTCGGGGGTAGGCTTCTATCCCATTAAGAATGTATAGAGCGAACACCCATCACTTGTGCTTTCAACCGTTTCGAGTAGATTTTGGCAGCACTTCCCCGCTGTTCTCCGAGTACACTGTAATAGAATAGATAATCATTTCAAAGCTGTGAAACAACGTTAAAATGAACATCTAATCGATCTTTGTACACGGAGAACCAGCGGAAAGTTACCGACGAAATATCTCGAAACGGATGAAAACACAAGTGAATGAAGGCGTTTGCTTTATATATTCTTAACTTGTCCACACGGGACAAATCTATGGGTTACCATACGATTGAATTTTCTCGTCGCGTAGACTATACGACGGTTGTTAGTATCGAGCTATACCGTCCGATATTTAACAACCTTCGTATGGTTCTATGTCACGACGAGCATCGCACGTATGTTAACCGATAGACGGGACTAAGTGGCGCTTTTAGTTTCATATATGAGTATCGATGGGAATACGAAGGTTTCATATTATCATCGAGTATCATATATTGGTTTTAACCTGAACATCTCGAATCGCTCTCTAATTATGCGTTTGTTGTGCATTCGTGTTGTATGTGTAACATGATTTTAAACCATTGAGATCAAGATTGATAGAACTGATCATCCTATATTGCGATAGCATTCATCAACCAAAAACTATTATTACAATGGCATTCATCTATAAAATCAACAATTAAAATTACAAATGTAGGATACTGATATCATAAAGCGTTATACGCAACATATGAATTCACATGACTGAAACATGCATCAAAAAAACATGTTCATCCAAAAGAAAGGCCACTGTCAACAAATATAGACAAATACGTTATAAAAACAGTAACTAATTAACAAGTTGATTAGCATCTGGATCAAGAAAATGATAGGAAAAACAATTGACTATGATCTATAATGACAAGTCTATTACCATGACTCTCGACTAACAAAGGTGGCTTTTCGTCCTCGGTAGCTTGATAATTGGGATTTCATGGCGAATAAAAATATGCATATGCCGTTTGACCGGGAACTTCAATAGGAAACTCAATAAGGTCGGGTGTACTGAAGTACGCTTTGTATTTCACTATATCAGGTGATGAAGCCCAAGCCCAAACTAGCCCAGCCCCATCCAACCGAACCCTATCGAAGGTAAAGAACGTCCTTTCACACTTTCATATTTCTATTAATGATGCAAGTCTCCATCAAGTCAAATTATTGCAATATCATTCTTTTTAGAGTATGTCTAATTTAATAGATAGAATTTTCAAAGTTGGGCAACCAAGAAAAAGTAACAAGGGATTTTACATACATGCCAAAGCTTTGATTATTTATTTATTTATTTTCCATTTCATATTAGTACTTTTATATGTTTGATGATGGCAAGAAATACAAATTATATTAGAACATTGTACATACCTAATTTCCACTTGAAATTGGTTTTTTCTTTTATCAATACTCGTTGACATATAGTAACAAACAATGTTTGATTAGAAGGACCCAAGATTTTCTCGATCAACAATAATTTTAGTAATCAAACTAGGCTAAAATTGCTGAAAATTCCTCTCAGGTTTGCCAAATTCAGCAAACCCCCAACCCCAACCTAACCCTAACCCCAGACCCAGCCCCGGCCCAGCCCCACCCCAACCCCAACCTAACCCTAGCCCCAGCCCAGCCCCAGCCCAGCCCAGCCCCGCCCCAACCTAACCCTAACCCCAGCCCCAGCTAAACCCCAACCCCAACCCTAAGCCAAACCCTAACCCCAGACCCAGCCCCAGCCCAGCCCCACCCCAACCCCAACCTAACCCTAGCCCCAGCCCCAGCCCAGCCCCAGCCCCAGCCCAGCCCCGCCCCAACCTAACCCTAACCCCAGCCCCAGCTAAACCCCAACCCCAACCCTAAGCCAAACCCTAACCCCAGCCCTAGCCCCAGCCGCAGCCGAACCCCAACCCTAACCCTAACCCCAACCCCAACCCCGACCCCGACCGCAACCCCTGCCGTATCCCAACTCCAACCGCAACCCCAGCCCCAGCCATGAACCCTAGCCCTAAATAATCAAAAATTTCTTTAATTTAGTTGAAGATTTACTAACCTGAACGGCGGTGGCGACGATGAGAACGGCGGTGGCGACAACGAGAACGGTGGTGGCGACGACGAGAACGGCGGGAATGATTTGGGGATTTTGTTTCGCGCGCGATCGAGAGAGGAAGAAAGAGATAACGGGCGTAGGCGATCGATCTGTGCCCTTTATTAAATCGCTATTTAGTTGCCCCTACGGATTTGTCCGTAGGTCCTTGGTTTGCGGCTCCGTAGAGGCAAACACCAAATTAAGAATTAATATTTTTATTCTTGAACGTCTTGGCCCGTAGGGGCAACCTTCTAGCCCTACGGATTAATCCGTAGGGCCAACATAAATCTGCCCCTACGGATTTCAATATCCGTAGGGGCAACCCTCTATTTTAGTAGTCCTACCCCACAACGCCAGGGATCGAAGCCCTCGCCAAGAGGCAGCCGAGCAGCTACCCTGCTTGGCTATCCCTGGCTGGTAGTTCCCTACCCCGCAATGCCAGGGATCGAAGCCCTCATCGAGAGGCAGCCGGACGGCTACCCTGATCGGCTATCCCTGGTTGGTAGTTCACTACCCCACAACGCCGGGGATCGAAGCCCTAACCAAGAGGCAGCCGAGCAGCTACCCTGCTTGGCTATCCCTGGATGGTAATTTCCTACCCCGCAACGCCAGGGATCGAATCCCTCATCAAGAGGCAGCCGAGCAGCTACCCTGCTCGGCTATCCCTGGCTGGTAGTTCCCTACCCCACAACACCAGCGATCGAAGCCCTCATAAAGAGGCAGCCGAGCAGCTACCCTGCTCGGCTATCCCTGGCTGGTAGTTCCCTATCCCGCAACGCCAGGGATCGAAGCCCTCATCAAGAGGCAGCCGAGCAGCTACCCTGCTTGGCTATCCCTGGCTAGTAGTTCCCTACCCCGCAACGCCAGGGATCGAAGCCCTTGCCAAGAGGCAGCCGAGCGGCTATCCTGCTCGGCTATCCCTGGCTGGTAGTTCCCTACCTCGCAACGCTAGGGATCGAAGCCCTCACCAAGAAGCAGCCGAGCAGCTACCCTTCTTGGCTATCCCTGGCTGGTAGTTCCCTACCCCACAACGCCAGGGATCGAAGCCCTCATCAAGTGGTAGCCGAGCAGCTACCCTGCTTGTCTATCCCTGGCTGGTAGTTCCCTACACCGCAACGCCGGGGATCGAAGCCTTCACCAAGAGGTAGCCGAGCGGCTACCCTGCTTGGCTATCCCCGGCTGGTAGTTCACTACCCTACGACGCCGGAGATCGAAGCCCTCACCAAGAGGCAGCCGAGCGGCTACCCTGCTCGGCTATCCCCGGCTGGTAGTTCACTACCCCACGACGCCAGGGATCGAAGCCCTCACCAAGAGGCAGCCGAGCGGCTACCCTACTTGGCTATCCCCGGCTGGTAGTTCCCTACCTCGCAACGCCAGGGATCGAAGCCCTCACCAAGAGGCATCCGAGCAGCTACCTTGCTCGGCTATCCCCGGCTGGTAATTCACTACCCCACGATGCCAGGGATCGAAGCCCTCACCAAGAGGCAGCCGAGCAGCTACCCTGCTCGTTTATCCTCGGCTGGTAGTTCACTACCCCATGACGCCGGGGATCGAAGCCCTCACCAAGAGGCAGCCGAGCGGCTACCCTGCTCGGCTATCCCTGGCTGGTAGCTCCCTATCCCACAACGTCAGGGATTAAAGCCCTCGCCAAGAGACAACGGGCAGCAACCCTGCTCAGCCATCCTTAAGGATCAAAGCCCTCGCCAATAGGCACCGAGCAGCAACCCTGCTCGGCCCGTCCTTAGTTGGCCTCTTACAGCCCCTCCCGCGCTAAGGATCAAAAGCCCTCATAAGAGGCAACCGGGCCCGCCCTTGCTCAATTATCCCTGGCCGGTAGCTCCCTACCCCAACACACCAAGGATCAAAGCCCTCACCAAGAGGCACCGGGCAGCAACCCTGCCCGGCCCGTCCTTAAGGATCAAAAGCCCTCGCAAGAGGCAACCGGGCCCGTCCTTGCTCGGTTATCCCAGGCTGGTAGTTTCTTACCCCGCAACGCCAGGGATTAAAGCCCTCCCCAAAAGGCAACTGAGTAGTTTCACTGCTCGGTCCATCCTTAGCAGTCCTCTTACGGCCCCTCCCATGCTGAGGATCCGAAGCCCTCTTCGCGAGGCCGCCGAGTTTCTTCCTGCTCGGCGCATCCCCAGCGGGCAGCCTCCTGCCTATCAGACGCTGAGGATCCGAATCCCATTTCGTGAGGCCACTGAGTTTCTTCCTGCTCGGCGCATCCCTAGCGGGCAGCCTCCTGCCCATCAGACGCTGAGGATCCGAAGCCCTCTTCGCGAGGCCGCCGAGTTTCTTCGTGCTCCGCGCATCCCCAGCGGGCAGCCTCCTGCCCATCAGACGCTGAGGATCCGAAGCCCTCTTCGCGAGGCCGCCAAGTTTCTTCCTGCTCGGCGCATCCCAGCGGGCAGCCTCCTGCCCATCAAACGCTGAGGATCGGGCGCCCTCTTCGCGAGGCCGCTGAGTTTCTTCCTGCTCGGCACATCCCCAGCGAGTAGCCTCCTGCCCATCAAACACTGAGGATCCGAAACCCTCTTCGCGAGGCCGTCGAGTTTCTTCCTGCTCGGCGCATCTCCAGCGGGTAGCTTCCTGCCCATCAGACGCTGAAGATCTGAAGCCCTCTTCGCGAGGCTGCCGAGTTTCTTCCTGCTCGGCGCATCCCCTACAAAGACACGGATCCAAGACCCGCCGAATAAATTCATATTCAACACGCGATCAGCGCCTCAGCTCCGGCAAAGGGAGGATACCGACCTTCCCACACTCGTCCTTCGTTCGACTCATACTCAATGCGCGACAACAAGAACGCCGTATCGTCCCCGAACAATCCACCATAAGGAATTGCCAGCGCCAAGCCACACAGAAAGAACCAAGCAGTCCACTCTCGACACGACCCACAAAATAGATCGGAACGAGAGTAGGGGCTAATGATGATGCTCAATAACGGTAATTCCTTAGATCGTGACACGTGGTGGATGACGTGTCACATGCGTAAGCCAGTTAGGCCCCTGAGGGCCACGGAGGGGGAACCAGTATGCTACAGTGGGGGCTTCCCTCAAACCTTGTCTCTGAGGTTGCACTCTACTCCTTGCCCCTGAGCACCTCAGCAGCCAAGCCAAGTGTCCCTTTGCTTTACTCCGAACTATCATAGGCCTGAGCCTCCTCGGGCCTCCCAGTTCGTCTCCGGGCTACCGCAGAACAAAGATACCTCGGCTCTCCCGCTCATCCGCGAGCTCTCCTGCCGAGGTCATCTTCCTCGGTCTCATCGACCGACCGACGGCACCGCTCACAGGCACAACCGCCATCCCGCGAATCTCGCCATGCGCGAGATATCCGCCAGCCACATCCCACGTTCCACGCCATCACGATCCCCCATTAACGAGCCTGCCTCGCCATTAATGGGAGATCCCGCTCATCACGCGGGCGTGATGTTGGGAGCGTAATGGCCGGCGTGATTCTCGCGCTTGCCTTGCCTGCTGCCACCGCTATATAAACCCCTTCTTCAAACGGTTCAAGTAAGCCATTTTTACTCCACTAAGCCGTTACTCTGCTCGGATTTTCTCTCTAACTTGATCGTCGGAGGGTCCTCGGTGGTACAACCACCCCGAGACTTCCTTACAGGTAGCTCGGCGACAACCAACCTCAAACCCATTGAGATCCACACGCTTCAGGAGCCTGCCTCCAGATCCAATCTCAGCCATCCCACGCCGCCATCAGCAGATCAATGGATGGTAACATCTTGGCACGATCCAGGTCGCATCAGTTATAAATAGGTTTAATTATGATTTCATGTGTTGGAAATCCATTTGTTTAAATAGACTGTTTGGATTGTTTGTTATGATTATATTGATTGAGAGTTGTATAAATTAAGAGGATTATTCTCGTAATAAAACGATCGAGTTCATTTATTGTTTCTTATCATGGTATTAGAGCAATTTAGGTTCGATTCTAACCGGACGCATATTAAATACAGATTTATTTAAATTAAAAATACCGCTGTGCAAAATCTCAGATTTCGGCCCAAAGGGCCTTCGACATACAGGGACCTATTAGAATATAAAATATATTCTCTCAACCTTAATCATAATTTCGGAGTTGTGGTGCACTAGAAGGGACATTTCACATGAAAACCAAGACTGAAATACAAACTCTCGGCTATCCACTGTAAGTTTGAGTGAGACTGTTAGATTATGAATATATTCATATAACTATATTGGATATTTTAGTTGTTGTAGATAGGTTTAGATATGATTTCATGTGTTGGAAATTTAGATAGACTGTTGGGATTGGTTGTTATCATTACGTTGATTGAGAGTTGTATAAATCGAGATGATTATCCTCATAATAAAATGATCGAGTTCATTTATTGTTTCTTATTAAATTCCACAATTTTTCCAGGTTAATTTATTTCTTAGATATAACTAAGTTGTACCCTATTCAAAAACAACATGATCGATCATTTTTTTCGGATGATCGTCATCGTTCCTCTTGATCTTCATGTTTCGATATATGTGCATATAAATTTTATGTCGTTTGGACACTTTTTGCCTATGAATCGGATGGTACCAGAGCGAACGGTTTTCCGACAACATAACATTTTACAAACTTAGATCAATGGGCAAAAGTGTCTAAATCATATGAAAATTTGTTTGCCCGTGTTTTGGAACATTTAAGATGAACGCTGACGTCATTCGAAAAAATGATCTATCATGTTTTTTTCATATTTAGTTATACCTATGGTGTAAATTAGTCTCTCCCATAAAATTTGAATCTTACTATATTTGTGTATATGAACCATTTTGGTAAATGATAACTAGTATTTTGCATGTGTGTATGTAAATTTATAATTAATATTGTATTGTTTAAATAAATGTTATGTTATTTACATACGGTAACAATAGAGGAAAGATGCCCTAGGAGATTTTTTTTCAGGTGGTGTCGAAAAGCAATACCCTTCACCATTTTATTCAATGATCGGCACCGTACATTTTGATCCTCATGTCTAATACACCAAATTTCATGTGATTCTAACACTTTTTCACCGTTGATTTAGTGGGTACAAAATTAACGCTTTGCCTACAATAGAACTTTTTGCATTGCTAAATCAAAGGTGGAAAAGTGTTAAAATCATATGAAATTTGGTGTATCGACATATTAGGCGATTAAGATCAAGATGGACAGTGCTGATCTTCGAATAAAATGGAGGGTGTAGTTTTGTTCATCATGAAAAACTGCATTTCAATATCGTTTATTCGATATCATTTTTGTGAATAATCGGTGCTATTAATCCATATCTGCTCAATAAGTACAGGATACAGATATTTGTGACAAAACACTAGAAACACACTCAACATAAATGGATAGGACATATTTGACCAATACTGCAATCATAACGAATAACCGATTAAAGTCCAAGAAGTTTTTGCAACAAAATAAGTGTGCACAACAAAAAAAAGTAAATGGTCCAATATAATGCAAGTTGTGCAAGTATTATTAAGTGTGAACACAAGTGGACAACCATGATTTGGCATGGAAAGTGGATTAGGGTGTGATAAATGCTTGTAAAGATGTGATTTGATATTTACTTTTGAGTTGATAAAATCTTGATCTTCCCCCCAAATCACTTAGAGTTCAACCACAAGATATTTAGCTAAATCAAACAATGTTAGAGAGATTATGTTAATATAAGAAATAAACACAAGGAAAATGGGCCTTACTAGCCGCCAAAAAAATGCTCAAACCACAAAACCGGCGGCCTAAATTTCTCAATTTTGCTTCGTTCTTCTTCTGGGCACTCCTACATGTCACATCACATCATTTTTATTGTTTGTTTTTGGAGTTGAGATCTCTATAAATACCAGATCAGAAGAAGTGACAAGGGTCCAAATTTTAGACCACATTCATAGTTTAGATGCTATCTTGTAATTTCATTTGTAATCTTGAGTTCTTGCCTTTTCTCTTGACCTTGTAACTTCTTCATTAAACTTACAAGTTTAAAATTTAGGTTCTTGAATTCAATAGTTTGCATCTCTTTTTCCATTTCAATAAAAGTTTCATTTCAAGCTTCATAGTTGTATGTTTGTGATACTTATGTCACGATCTGCAATATTAGCTCGTGACCGGCGCTTAAATCACGCCACGTCTAAAGACGTAACGTAAATTAAGTAAGCCGAAGCCCAGAAATCTAAAACCTTTTTAAAGAAAATAGAAGAGATGAAGTTTTGAAATAAAGGTATGTTGAAAATCAAATCATTTTCTTAAATGCATAAATAGTGGGACATGAAAAATGCAAGTGAATTTTACTAGTTGAAAACACATTCCGTCTTTTAAAAATTTAGGCAGCACCTCCTTTATATATTTTGATCCAAAACCACATACACATGATAATATAAAGGCATCCCCAAGCGGGAGCTACCTCTTCGTCAATCGGTGGAATCATAACCACGGAAGTCATAAATATAAGTATACGACGCCTAACGGCGAAGATCACCACAAAAGATAAAGCAAATAAAGAAAGACATCAAATCCCCCAATAGCGAACATATAGTCCATCGCTCTAGGTCTCGCAAATACAAGTCTTTCTAAGCCTCACTATTTATACAAATACCAGTTTGATTGATGGAGTTGACTAGATACAATAGGAATAATAATACAATAGTGGCATGATCCAACATGTACCACCTACCAAAGAAAATCATCCGAAAGTAAGTTGTGTGCCAGCAATGCCGCTACTGATCCATGCGGACAACCTGCAAAAACTGTGGCACAACAGGGGTGGGTTGCCAACTCTGAATAGAAAACATCATCAGGTAGAAATCGAATAAAACAACGATTTCCTAGGTTAACTATATCATAAAGGTAATACTATGATATCTAGGGTGACCGTATCTGCATATGTGCCAACACTATAATTAACGCCTATCTACATGTAGATAACATCTACGTGTCCATCAATGACACAACAACCTCATGCATGTAAATATCATGAAAGCATATGCATGTAAATATAAGGATATCAATCAACATGTGTCCATCAACGACACATCTAAATCATGGAACCTGAGTGTCCAACATCGACACTCGAAACATCATGAAACTCATGTACAGCATCGACACGTAAATCCTCATATCTCGGGCGCCGCATCCTCAGATCGGCCCTCATATCTATCTTATCTCAGGCGCCACATACTCTGATCGGCCCTCATATCCATCTCATGACTCCGGTCAGTATCCTCCGGATAACCGATGGGTCCAAATATTATCACCGGTAGGTAGTGGTTCCTCTGCCAGGCTCATCGTCTACACCACGAAAATCATATCTTGCCCCGGGTACCATACCAGGTCTACCATGTACCCGCAGACAGTGCCTCCCGCACCTCGAATCGGGTTTCACATGCCAATCTCAGAACCGAGAAAACATATGGTAGACGTCTCGAAATATCATATCAAGAGAAACTGGGTTTTTAAAACAATACATAATTTCCTTTGAAATTTAACCACGGTTCTCAAATCCAGAAGCTCATGAAAAACAGCATCTTAATGAGTAAAATCATAAAGCATGATGCATCCAACATGGAACAATAATATGTACATATCAAGGGAAAACCGCTCTTTTAAATGAATCTAGTTTTTAAATATATCCTGTGGTTCCCAATTTCTCCAAAGTCGAATGCGACATCATATAAAGGTGTATATGTAGCTATAGCAAGTATATCATGGAAATTATATTGTGTAAGTGACATACCAATTATCGATGATGAAAGTGTGTGAGCCGGCAATTTGTGTAAGTGTAACTTATGCATCATCGATAATGGTGTAGGTGTACTAGCACAGGTATATATATGATGCAATGAGAATGTCATGAATGTAACATAAGGTCCATCGTACGTGAAATGCTAACAGGTATACGTATCTACAATATATCCGAGTCGGTGAATCTATCAATCAGCATCCAGCCTCACAACATCACGTACGGTATAATCCATCGTACGGTATGCTTTAGTCAAGGGTATGGATCAATTATCATAAAACTCATCATGTACGGTAAATCATCGTACGACGGCATTAAACTATTAGGGATCCTATCAACCTATATGACGATGAGGGTACGGACTTAACGTCTCGTACAACATATCACTCATGATTCACATCATTACATATATCTATATACTTATATCCCAGGTCACATCCATAAAAATCTCATATCAGGGGACCGGCAAAGGTATCAATCATCTCATATCGACTCGCATCCGTATACCGACATATCAATCAATTCATCATATCATATCGTATATCCTTTTCATCACATTAAGTCATCTTACATATACATTCTAGCTTATTAATCTCCTATCATGCTACTATAAATCTTATACTTATTCTCTTATAACTATATATCTATATGTCGTGATTCACATTCACTTTTCACATCCTTACTTATCAATTCGAGACATCATTTCAATCATATCAGGTCTAAGAGTCATATCCCTATAACTTTCATCTCATATCTCGATATACATATAAAATTCTTCATTTCATCTCTAACTATCCTTTTTAATCCTATCCATATTTTTCTAATATAGGTTTCCTTAACCATATTCTATATATCGGTTTCCATCAAAATTTGCGGGGGTGCTATACGCCATCCACCCGACTTCCTCCGTAGATATAAATCTACTCACCTGCGGAACTCCTTGTTCAGCCGTAGTCGATGTACTTCGTCGTCTCGGAATCCACACGAAAGTACCTACAATGCGTACACAGTCGCAATACCATTAAGATCAAGTCCGGAAAACCAATACGGCACATGGTGCGCTCATAGGTTAGAACCTATAGCCTACGCATGCAAACCAACCAATTATCCCTTGTCGTTGACGTACAAACATCCAACGACCAAATACAATATCAAATACCAAACCCAAATTCAGAAATCGCAAAACACGAAAACAGCAACCTAGGAAAACCACTTCCAGATTTTACCCTAGGCCAAACCAGAGAATTTTGCATACTGGGTTAGTCTAGATATGATCTAAGGGAGCCACACACCAAGAATCAACATATTTCACCCTGATGTGGCCGCAATTTGCGGCCACAGGGAATTTATTTGTGGCCTAAAAAGATCATCAGGGGCTAGGGTTTCAGGTGTTGCTTCATGGTTTCCTGCACGTCTCACTGTCATAGGAACTTAATTTATGGTGGTCTCGGGTCACTTCAGATTCCTAGATACACTCACAAACTGTCAAATATCGACGTCGGGGAAATTCTAAGTTCTGGTTTTGGGTTCTAGTATCCGATCTAGGCCAGCAAAAGCATCACTAAGGTCTTGTAGACACCCACTACAGGTCATAAGTCCACATAATCACCCAACCCTTCTCTTGAATTTTCCAAACATCACCAACCCTAACCAAATCACAATCTAAACTAAACTATGCAAGAAACTAAAAACTAAGCTAAATGATGGAATTATACCTCATTTGGGCAACTCAAGAAAAACCCTAGCTTCTCTAAGTCTCCAAAATTTAAACTTGCAAGGTCCAATGTGTTGAGGATGAAGTGGGGATCATTTTTAATGAAGAGGGTGTAGGGTTTTGATGAAGATTTGGAGATGACATTTGGAGGTGGAGGGAGATGCGGTGAAGAAGATGAAGGAAGAACAATGGGGAAAATGAATGGGGGCAGCCCTTTCCCTCCCTCTCTCTTTCTCCTTCTTACTCTCTCTCATGGCATGCTCCCATGCCATGATGTGGTCCCCCCTCTCACTCCTCAATGATTCACACTCTTTTCTTTTTTTTTCTTTTCCCCTCTCACAATATAATCAAGTTTAATCTCAAACTTGCATATAATAAATTATAAAAATGCCAAATCCAATAAATATATATTTAAATGAATAAATCATTTTAAATCTCTAATTATTTCATAATTATTGGTATATATTTATATCATTTTACGAAAACCCCAAATTCGCAAATCGGGTAGTTTTCGCGAAATATATTATTTTAATATTAAATTCCAAAAATAATATTTTATATTTTCTGAAATGTTATAATTTAGAACTTAAATATTGAATTTCTTACTTCTCTCTCATCTTACAACCTCTTTATTGAGCTTGCAAGTTTAGATTGAGCATATTGGATTCATTTGATTGAACATAACAACAAGAACTCACTTGGCTGCTTTTGACTTGCACATTGGTTTTTAGTATATTTCTAACTCTTTTCCTAACTTGCTATGGTTTCTATGATCTCTTCTCTCTTCTGTGTTTTCTTTGCTATGATGTCTGAGTAGTATTTTCACTTGTTAGGGTAGAAGAGGGTTAGTTTGACATGGAGAAGTGATCTACCCTTTTCTTTTAACCGAAAACTTGTAGTTTGAACTATGACCAAACGATTCGCAATCCGCACTTTTAGGCAAGATATCCTACATGATAGCGGTGATTCCTAATTGAGACCGGTTGCACTTCGTTTGGCCGGAGGCTATAGATAAGAGCCAAGAACGGAAGGACAAAGGACAATAAGTACGGATTTAGTACACAATTGCAAATACCGTACTTAAGCGTTCTAATCCACGTTGTTGCCGATCACCTTAGCATCAACATCAAGTGAGGTTCATAAGGAAGGGATAAACATTATTCTAGCTCAAACTAACATAACCCTATCCCTAACTGTAGGGTTATTTATCACGACAGCAAGTTTCCGGGTGGCATCTCCCATGCCAATTTAAAAAATTTTCCATGCTTAAACAACCATAAACTAGATCTTTAACTAGAGAATCAAACTAAAACAACAAGTAAATATCTTTACTACTAAGTGAGAGGGATTACAAGCTTTGTAGTCCGTTCCTTCGCTTCATAAGCTCCGAGTTGAGGTCCCTTCGCTGCGATCATCATGCTCCTGGACTCTAGAGAGGCTCCATGAGGTGAATGATCCATGCTAGCTTGAAGTCTTCACAATCAAAGATGATCTACCTTGAGGAATCACAAACCTAAGCTATTACATCACTAATTAGAGATTAGTGAAGCTAACACACTAATCTATATGGCTAGTATAGAAGAGGATGATGAAGTATGAATTTTGCTCTCTTTAGTTTTCTATTTCTCACAATTATTCATCACAAATTAAAAAGCTAGAAATCTTTTGTGAGGAGGAAGAAGAAGATGAAGTGTGATGAATGAATAATTGGTTAAGGTTAGAAATGCAACCACGGGTTAAGCATGTCATGCTTAACCCTTGTAGAGAATTGACCATGATCTAGGGTTAGGGTTAGGTTACTAAATATCTTAGAAATATCCAAAGGGGTGGACTCAGTCAACAATGATAAATATCTTAGGATAAATCCACACATATTTTGAATTATCTATAAATAAAAAGTAAACCCTAATCTTAACCCTAGCATGGTTCAACTCTCATAAACCTTAGTTGCATTTGTAATCCTAGCATGTTACAATATCACATATCACATATATAATATTTTGTAATAAAAGAAAAGAATACATTTAACATATATCACATATATCAATGCATCCTAAGTGAGAAAAAGAATCATTTAAGTGAGCTTATATTAGTTAATGTAATGTAATATATTATATATATAATTATACATTAAATTATTAAATCATTACTTAATTTAATAATCCAGCTATATTACATATAACCGACTAATATAAAATGTATCACTTTATCAAATCAACACTTGATCCAATAACCCAGCTATATCTCATATAACCAGCCGATGTCACATATCGCGAGAATAGAATACGGTATCATATATCGTATCAATCTCGGTCCCGCACATATCACATATGTGCTCCTACTCCGTTTCGTCTGAACCAGGAAACCTCTGTGTAGGACTCTAAAGACTCGTCAATACGCCGGCAGTAGGTGATGATCATATCAAACACCCACAAGCTGCAAGCGATCAGCTAAACGTAACAGCCACCCGGGTATTGAGCGATCAGAAGATCAACAAGCAAGCCTACTTACACTCCTGTGAATCCAATCAGTAACACTCCCGTACAGTCCGGTCTCTTCGTCTAATATGTCGCATATCCAGTCTAGTGGTGGTAAACGTCAGACCCCAGTAACCGATAAGTCGTGTCGATATGAGGCTCATAACGGGTCGAGAAACTACTGATAACACTTACCAGTAGATCTCCATATTAGCCCTGGCCAGGGACTTCCAGTTATAGCCAATCAAACATAGCGCAACATCAACCCCCAATACCGGGAGAGACGAAACCCCTCCTATCGCTCACTGCCTCCATATGATTCAGGACTGTACCCAAAAGCCACCGTTTTGCACGTTCTCATGAATGTGGTAAGGTGGAAATCAAAGCACAGTGGGAATCACACAAGACACTATGACGATATCGGGTCTACAAACTAACCTGTACTAGTGTCACCAGAGAACTGCTATCTGACGATAAGTATAAGACCATCAAGGAGTTCTCGGCGAGTCCGTTCAGTATACCCAGTCTCCATTGAGCACACATATACCATCTTTGATGTCAAACACCAATGGATATGGGATCATCCATCGCCCATCATATGGGTCAAGATGCGTATACGCTAGTCTACTCTGGAGTATCAATGCCCTGTCTCGATACACCCTCGAGTAGGAACAGTTATAGGATGTACTTTTGGACTACCCTGGCCCCACTAGTATGATCTGCATCATAGTTCTAGTAGTCAAGTACATATCCTAAGGGCTTTATCAGCATGTGAGAGCAAGACAGTAACCCAATACAAATCAACATGTTAAGATAAAGTGAAACCAGATAGTATACTATTATATCAAGCAAGAAAGTCCTCTCTATATATATCCAAGCATCCGCTATAATATACATCATATGCACAACAATGGCCTCTAGGGCATATACATAACTAACAATCTTCCACTTGCACTAAGGCCGGCTGTTGTAGTATCTCATACCTAACATCCCGAAGAGTCTCTTAAACTCTATCTGAGGTATGGCCTTCGTGAGTGGATCCGCAGTGTTGTCCTTCGTGTCAACTCTCCTGACCTTGATCTCGCGGCGATCAACTATCTCCCGGATCAGGTGATACCGCCTCAGAATATGCCTGGATCTCTGATAGGACCTGGGTTCCTTGGCCAAAGCCACAGCTCCATTGTTATAAATATACAAAGGTATTGGATGCTCAATGGACGGAACCACACCAAGTTTAATGATGAACTTCTTCATCCAGACAGCCTTTTTGACAGCATCGTTGGCAGCGATGTATTCAGCCTCCATCGTCGAGTCTGCCACGGTTTCTTGCTTGGAACTCTTCCAACAAACCGCCCCTCTATTTAGGGTAAAGACAAATCTCGAGTGCGACTTAGAGTCGTCTTTATCTCTTTGGA
This sequence comes from Agapanthus africanus, assembly GCA_030015575.1. Lineage (NCBI taxonomy): Eukaryota > Viridiplantae > Streptophyta > Magnoliopsida > Asparagales > Amaryllidaceae > Agapanthus > Agapanthus africanus. The sequence continues at coordinate 250,019,606 of JASDDO010000028.1, forward strand.
AGCTCGAATCGGTAAAGGACACCACCTGGAGTTTTCAGTTACCATACACTTAGAACATCTCCTTAGTCCTTCTCAAGTATTTGAGAATGTTCTTCACAGCTGTCCAGTGACTCTCTTCTGGATCTGCTTGATACCTACTCACCACACTTAGTGAGTATGCTACATCGGGTTTGGTACATAGCATTGCGTATATGATAGAGCCAACTGCCGAAGCATATAGTATCCCTTGCATGCGAGCTCTCTCCAAATCAGTCTTGGGAGACATCTTTTTGGAGAGAGTGAGTCCAGAGATCGTGGGTAAATTCCCACGCTTGGATTCTTCCATACTAAACCTCTTTAGTATAGTGTCAATGTACCTGCATTAGGACAATCCCAGTACCTTTTTAGATCTATCTCTATAGATCTTAATCCCCAAAATGCAGGAGGCATCACCTAGATCTTCCATTGAGAATCTATGTGATAAGAAGAGCTTGACCGAGTGCAGCGTAGGAATATCATTTCCTATCAAGAGTATGTCATCCACGTACAATACGAGGAAGACAACCTTACTATCTGCAGCCTTCTTATAAATAAAAGGTTCATCTACGTTCTTGATGAAGTCAAACTCTTTGACTACCACATCAAAGCAGATGTTCTAACTCCGCGATGCCTGCTTTAACCCATAAATGGATTTAAGCAGCTTACACACCTTTCCGCTGCTCCCACTATCTACGAAGCCCTCTGGCTGAGTCATGTACATGCACTCCTCTAAATCACCATTTAGAAAGGCGGTCTTAACATCCATTTGCCAGATTTCGTAGTCATGGTATGCAGCAATGGCAAGTAGGATCCAGATGGACTTAAGCATAGCCACTGGAGAAAAGGTTTCATCATAATCCACACCTGGTCGTTGACGAAAACCCTTTGCAACAAGTCTAGCTTTGAAAGTCTCAACTTTTCCATCTACACCAAGTTTCTTCTTAAAAATCCATTTACTCCCAATGGGTTTTACCCTTTCAGGAGCAACTTCCAAAGTCTATAGTTTGTTGGTGTACATGGATTCCATCTCAGATCGCATTGCATCCAGCCACTTCACAGAGTCCCTACTCGTGATGGCCTGCTCGAAGCTAGTTGGGTCATCATCTTCCATGATGCAGTCCTCGCTCCCACCATCAATGAGAAAACCATAGTATCTCTCAGGTGGATGAGGAACCCTACTAGATCGGCAGAGCGGCTGAGGCTCGTTGGGAACTACTGAATCCTCTGGTTCCACCAAATCTTCTGTTGCAGTTTGTGTAGCTGGAACTTGTTCCGGTTCTACTTCATTGCCATTAATTTCTTTCATAAGAAAACCTTTTTCTAAAAAGATGGCATGTCGAGAAACAAACACCTTTTGTTCCTCGGAGTGGTAGAAAATATACCCTCGCGAATGTTTGGGATACCCAATAAACTTGCACAGAACCGACCTTGCCTCGAGCTTGTCCGGATTTTGTGTTTTCACATAGGCCGAACAACCCCATATCTGAATAAAATTAAGAAATGGCCTCTTTCCATTCCATATCTCATATGGAGTGGTAGGCACTGATTTGGTGGGAACTCTATTCAATAGATATGCTTCTGTTTCAAGCGCATAACCCTAAAAGGAAATAGGCAACTCAGCGGTGCTCATCAGAGAGCACACCATATCTAATAGGGTGCGATTCCTCCGTTCCGATACACCGTTGTGCTATGGTGTATAAGGAGGAGTAAGCTGAGAGAGAATCCCATTCTCTTTTAAATAGTCCAGGAACTCATTGCTCAAGTATTCTCCTCCTCGATCAGATCGAAGGATCTTAATACTTTTACCCGTTTGGTTCTCTACTTCATGCTTATATTCTCTGAATTTCTCAAAAGCTTCAGACTTGTGTTTCAACAGGTCAGATGTCCGTATATTGAGAGATCGTCAGTGAATGTAATAAAGTATGAGGAACCATTCCTGGCATATATAGACATGGGACCACATCACTATATATCAGTCCCAAGAGTTCTGTAACTTTTTCTCCATGTCCACTAAACGGAGTTTTGGTCATCTTGCCTTTGAGACACTGACAAGTGTCATAAGATGAAAATTCGAACGGATTCAAATATCCATTCTTATGTAATTTAGCTAGTCGTGTCGCATTGATATGACCTAGTCTACAATGCCATAAGAAGGATTCGTTCATTTCTGAACTCTTCCTCTTGTGTGTGTTTTGTATATTGAGAACTGTAGTTTGATTTAGAACATATATGCTATTATTTAACGAGCCTGATCCAATCAACTTTTGATTCAGGAAGATGTTCATAACATTATCCTGTACTACAAAATTATATCCTTCTTTACTCAATAAAGAAACTGATATAAGATTACATATCATAGTCGGAATGTAATAGCATTCGTTCAGAATCAATGTATTACCATTTGGTAATACAAAGTGATATTCGCCAACTGCTTTGGCTGCAACATTTGCACTATTCTCTACTCTTATGGAATGATCACCCTCTCCCAGTTCTCTACATTTCCTTAGCCCATGTAACAAATTACATATGTGGTATCCCGATCTGGTATCTAATACCCAGGACGTAGAGTGAACTGAGAAACAGTTCTCGATAACTAACTCACCTGAAGAAGATGCATCAACATGCTTGTTCTTCGTTTGGGCGGCTTGGGAATCCGGACATTCCCCTATTTCCTGTTCAGTCTTATAATAATTATAAGAAAGAACGGAACCAACATTCCCCTGCTCAGTATAATAAGCGGGTTCGGTCAATACATCCATATTATTATCTTGATTAAGGCCTGACATGGTCGCTACCTGGAGAGAGAGAGAAGGAAACAGTTTAGTGTATGCTCTTGCAAGATTAGATTGGTTATTATCTTATCTAATCAGGATGGCTCCCACTGCATTTATCAAATCTTCCTTAAAACCCTAAAAGGTAAGACTAGCCGAGATTAATTACACCTTACAAGTTCGCCAATCTTTCAGCCATGTCAGTGTTGGTACTTTGAGGGAGGTTCCCCGTGCTTTCGCACGGACCTAATTAAAATAAACCTCGTTTTTCCAGAGACATAACCTCGTTAACACTTTTCTAGACACCTACTTGATCGGCCAATTGTCATGTGTAAAACTCTCCCAGGAGTAACTCTTACTCGCAGTGGGTATCAGGATCCAACTATCTCATAGAAGGTATGTAATCTCATTGCAAATTTCAACACTTGAAATTCCCGATAATACTTTTACCCCTAGCGTCCTATGACCTTGACGGAGGCCAAACTACCCATAGGGCGCTAGTCAAGTTCAACCCGTTCATTTCTATATTAAATTAGACCCACCCGCACGACTTGACGGAGGCCAAACTACGCCGTACGAATACCCTAATCCAATCACATCTCATGCTACAGATAAGTACTAATCAGCTACCATACACTACGCCTTGATGGAGGCCAAACTATCGTAGCGCGAATACTAAATAATACTTATCTGAAATGACGGAGGGCTACGCAGGTTTTCATGAAAACCATGAGCGTAATGAACTTGATATCGTTGTAGAAACAAGTGATATTGAAAAGGAGCGTTTTTAGGCTTTTACTAGTTTCGCTAAATAGGTCACTCCCGGTGAAGGGACCTCGGCTCTTTCCTTATCGAATAAGGTGCAGGATATTTCACAAATACCGCTATGAAAACTAAGAACTATAGAAGCAATCAAAAACAAAACCGAGTGAGTTGTAGCATCTGCTAGTATCGCTAAAGAGGTCATTCCCGGTGAAAGGATCTCGGCTCTTTCCTTATCGAATATGGTGCTGGATATTCTACAAGGAATACAGCTATGCAAAGCAAAAACTAGAGCTACCCTTTTTGAAAATATGATTCTAGAACATCTTTTAGGTTTCTTTTTCTTTCATTAATCTCATTAATGAATTCCCATCATTTATGCTTCCTAAGCATCACAGAAGAAACGAAGACACAATGTACGCTTATGACATCCGCATTCATCACAGTGTCCCGTTATGCACCGTTAGGTTACTTAACTAACGGCATAGCAGCGCGGGACTAGCGTGGGTGCAAAACATAAGCAACGTTTATTATATTTCATATATACAATAATAAAGAATTCATCTCACGCATATAAAATGATCACATCACAGAATATCAGCAGCAGAAGATAACATATGAAATATTAGATATACAAGAAGGTCCGTGTTTTATTTTGAGCCTGTATAAAACACGGATTCCACGATCGCGATGAATAGCCAAACCCACATCCCTAGACCCCTACGAGAGCGGCAAGCAACTCTCCCAATTCTAGGGTTAGGAGTGTTGGGGTAAAAATTTACACCCCGGTTGACTAAGTCAAAATCAAAGTCAACCCCAAGCCAAGTGGGCCCAAGCCCCGGGTCAAGTGGGCCAATGCCCGGGTCGAGCCCGAACATGAAGCGGCCGGCCTTCCCCCATGCCAAAATAAAAGTTTTGTAATAAATAATTTTGTTGTATTTCTTTTATTTTATTTTATGAATAAATGTAAGAAAATGGGCATAAAGCCAAATTTTTGTAAAGCCCATGGCTTATGTGCAAAAAGAAATGGCACATGAGCCATGGGATAGGCAAAATGCCATTTTTGTGAAGCCCAAGGGGCTATATGTAAAGTGTATAGCCTATAAAGGTAAGGATAATGAAAATATCCCAACAACTTTTTCTCTCTCCAAAAAATCCAGATCTGAGATCTTTCTCCTTCTTCAAGGTTCTAAAACCTTCTTCTTTCTTTTGAATTAAATCAAGAGTTTTACTCTTCCTTTTATAAAACTAAATAGTTTTTCACCACAAAACCCACAAAGAGGAACTCAGATCTTCCATCAGATCTCAAAAAGAAGAGATTTCTAAAAATCTCACATCTCTTGATTTTCAAGATCCTGCCAACAGAGGAGGAAGAAGGAGACCCATCTCCAGAAACCCCACTTTGGGGAAGAACTAGGGCTCAAGGGGAGAAGCCCTTCATCAGCTTCAAAATATCTTAGGAGTTTAACTCCTCACACACACACACACACACAAAATAATAAGCGCTCTTTTCTGGGAGCACAACTCCCATTGCAGGGACCAAGTCCCTTTTGCAGCCCGAACGCCCACGTACTGACACGTAGGGCGCTCGCGCTCAAAGCGCCAGCGCCCTTGCGCTCAGAGCGCTAGTGCCTAAAGCGCTAGCGCCCAAGCGCCCACGGGATGACACGTGGGGTGCTAGCGCTAGCGCCCTTACGCTCAGATTGCTAGCGCCCGAGTGCCCACGTGCTGACACGTGGGCGCTAGCGCCCTTGCGCTCATAGCGCTCGTGCCTAAAGCGCCAGCGCCCGAGCGCCCACGTGCTGACACGTGGGGTGCTAGCGCTCTTGCGCTTAAAGCGCTAGCACCTAAAGCGCTGGCGCTTTTTCCCACGCATCCTTTGGATTCCCTTTCCCTTTCTTTTTTTTATATGTATGTATATACACACACACACACACTTACATACTCTACAACACTGTCCCTCCCAAAAAAAATTTGGGCCGGAGCTCTGCCCCGCACCCTGCAAGGGGGCTGCTAGCCGCTTTGACCCCCAGCCCGCTATCCGGGTAGCGGGACCCCCGTAAAAACTCTGCGTGGCTCCCGATATATCCAAAACCCCCTTTCAAAACACAACACATGCATGCTGCATATTGAGTTTGCATGATCAGTTTAACCCGTTAATCGGAGGTTCTCTCGCTCCACAGACGAGGGGTAATTAACGGCAGCTTAGTCCGCGGCTGCCGGAGATTCGGATCCCCACAATCAATAAACCCCAGCCTACCCTAGGCAGGGGGAATCTGTACAGCGCCTGACAAGAGCGCGCGCATTCCCATCTCAATGGGGTGACGAAAAACACCCTACAGATTCTGGCACGCCCGGTAGGACCTTTCTCTCCTCCCATATTTCGGGTTAAACGTTCATGCAAACTCAATCAATATACATATCGATTGCCTATACTGAAATGATGTTTTTTTCTTTTTTCCGTGCAGCAATCAACTTTCGACGACAATGTCTCCCAAGGTGAATTCAGCTTCCGACACGGCCCCGATCCCGTACGTGGTCAAGATCAATGCCCGTGTGGTTCTCCCCGCAAGCCTCAGTCAATAGTCGGAGGAACTGCCCCGCCAGTTTGGCTCCGTCATCATCTACCCTGCCGGAAGCACTCATCTGGCAGAAATCCCGGCAAAGCAGGCGACCAAGCCGGTCTCAAGGGGCAAGAGGCCGAATGTCGTGATCGCCAAGGCACCACAACCGAAACTTAAGACGGTGTCTGAACGACTCTCTGGTGCTCCAGCTGGGGGCAAGACTTCCGGTACAAAGGGCGACATCAAATGTTGCGGACGCGCTCAGGCGTTGACTCCAGCAAATGCACAATCGAGCGTATCTCCAAAATCCTCCATCACCCGGTCTACGGCGTCTTCCCGAAGAGCCAAAGTCTGCCAAGTGCTTAAAGCAGAAAAGTTAAGGCAGAAGCGGCTCTGGTATCGAGCCAACAAGAGGGCTAGGGCTTCGGCCAAGTGGAATCTTGTGAAGTTCCAAGAGCAGTGACGATGGCTGAGTCGGTCGTAAAAATCAGCAATTCTTTCGAACCTCTGAAGTGGGTTCAAAAAAATGCCATGACCGCCAGAATCAAGAAGACAGCGGTCCGAACGTCGCTACAAAGAGACGTATCCCGGTCCCAACAGAAAAAGTATGACACTGTCTCTTCAAGAGTCTATCAGGCGCTCTGTGCCGCAAGAAAGCAGTGGGGAAAACCCAGAAAAAAAAGCACCAGCACCATTCAAGAATCCGGCCACGCCATCCGCCTTCAATCGACTGCCCGTTACCAAGACAGGGGGGTCAAGACAGCGATCCGTGAAATCAGCCGCCGATAATAAAAAGACGGCTGGATATATTATCCATACGGTCTATATGGCGGGCGGGCTCCCCAGCGACAACTTTCGTAGCAAAAGCAAGGATGGGGCCACCACATCCCAAGCTCAAACTGGCTTGAATGTGGTTGCCGCTGCCCAAGAACAGCCGCCTCAGTCGGATAATGAAAACCCTCTCGATGAGGATGATAGGCAGAAGGACCCTTCGGTCCAGGCAGAGTCAAGCTCGCACAGCGAAGAAGAGCCGACTTTCCGCCCCAGGACCACGGAGCAAGAGCTGCTTCAAGAGCTTCGAAAATAGCTCAGGAGCAAAGATAAGGAGATGGCCAAGCTCTACTCGAAAATTGACGACCTAACGAACGTTGTGATGCAGCTTACGGTTCAAATTGCTCGAGCGCCTCCCAATCAAGCATAAGTCGCTACTCATCAGCCGGGTGATGACAATACGAAGTAGCCAATGCCTGTTCTTTTAGGTCCAAGACTGGTCGATCCGCACGAAAGCCGGCCACATTCCGCTTCTGGGGACGCCTTGGCCCCATATAGCACTATCCCACTAACACAAGATCGGATAATGGATTTGGTCACCAGCAAAGTTAAAACATTTATGGCCGAAGCTGAAGCTCAGAAAGAAATTGGCAGTAGTGGGCGGCCATATCCCGCACAGTATGATCTGATCGAGTTCCCAAGCGGCTAAGTCATTCCTAAATTCGGAAGATTTGACGGGAAGGGAAACGCAAATCAGCACGTCGCCCACTTTAAAGCATCGTGCGGAAATACATGGGGCAATGATGCGCTCCTTCTTCGTCAGTTTGTCAACAGCCTGACCGGTGTCGCCTTTGACTGGTATGCAAGTATACCAGACGGGTCCGTTATTACCTTTTCCCAAATGGAGTCTCTGTTTCGGCAAAGGTTCATGAGTGTCAGTGATAAAATCCCCATTGCCGACCTTATGAGGACCAAGCCGGGGAAGAATGAAAGCAACACCGACTTTATCGCCCGATGGCGTAATCTCACAGTCAAGTGCGAACCGTCACTGGAGCAGGACCAGTCCGTCAGCCTTCTCATTGGGAACGTCAGCAATTGGATGGTCCCATTCTTGTGTACAGCAGGCCTGAAGACGTTTCAAGAGCTAATCAAGAAAGTACAAATGCTAGAGCGCTCGAAGCAAGAGTCCACCCCGGACTCTCAAAGAGACAAGACTTGGAAAAGCAAGCGAGACGACAACCGTAGAAGCGGGAGTTCCAGCAGTACCAATGTCTTCAATGCGTCTGACAATGAAGAAAAGCGAAGGGCGGGCGAATCTAAAACCAACCGGTCTCGAAAGCCAGTGCTAGGAGGAGAAGGACCTTCCCTAGAGGAGAAAAAAAACAAGGTTTACTCTTTCAGAAGGGATAAGGTCCGCAAGATATTTAAAGATGCCTTGAACAACGGCCTACAATTGCCGGAGTCGAAAAGACCCCAAGAAGCAAAAATGACCGACAATCCCCTGTATTGCCCGTACCACCGAGTAGTGAGCCATGCGATCGAGGATTGCTATATCTTCAAGGACTGGGTCGAGAAGCAGTACAAGGCTGGAGAGATCAAGCTGTCCAAAAGCGTGTTGGTGAACAATCAAGTTGCAAACACCAACTTTATACAGACAGAAGCTGAAACCTTCTAGGAGCGGACAGCCGAACCCGCTGCCCTGAGAAATGGAGTGGACTCACCGCGGCCTCCGTGGAGTACGCACATATCTAATAAGACGAAGAAGATGATAAAGTTACTTCGGAAAGAGCCCAGGACGGAATGGGAAGGACAGAAGAAGCCTACCTTTCCAGCTGCCAATGCGGCTCCATCAGGTTCAAAATCCAAAAAGCTCAAAAAGAAGAAAAGTGCAGCTCGGCACGAAAAGGAGTTTGCAGGGAGATCGACCATCCAAAAATATATCGATTCCCTTGAAGAATATGAACAGAAGGAAAGAACTTTGATTCAATTGAAGGAGTTCCTCCCTGTACGAGCGGCTGAAATTCTGGAGGAGTTAGAAGAAGACTCCAATGAAGAGATCCCAGTAGTGACCTGCTACGCCATCCATCTTGGCAGCGACTCTGAGGAGGAGCTCTGTTTTCCCGAAGAGGATGAGGACCTCGCTATAAAGGCCAATCAAATCCAGCTCAGAAGCGGCAGGGCTCTACCGCCAAATCAGGGCAATGCCCCAAATGGGAAGGAAAAACAGGTCGCTAATGGAGAAGATGGCAGAGAACTTGCCCATGAAGATTCGAGTCCTTCCCCAGTTGACTATAATGTCTTGGCTCATCTCCGAAAGCTTCCGTCTCTCCTTAGCATCTATGATGCCTTGGTTCTATCTCAAGAGTTTAGTGATGTTCTCATTTATGCTCTACAAAACCCTGAGCGGTATCAGGCTCGCTTTGCGGAAATTAATATGAAAGAAGCTCAGTACACTTTGCAAGCCGCCGCAGTCATATTTAAGGATGAAAACTTGCTACTGGGAACGGCTGAGCATAATCGGCCGCTTTACATGACCGGGTACAGCGACGGAGATCGGATTAATCGCATATTGATTGATCCGGGGTCCTCAGTGAACATCATGAACTTACAGACATTGAAGAGTTTATCAATGGATGTCCGACACCTGTCGAGGGAAAGGATTGTCATTCAAGGATTTAATCAAAACTGCCAGCAAGTTCTGGGGTCTATAGCTTTGCCAATCAAATTCGGGGATCTGCAAACTGAAGCTAAGATATACGTGATCGACGCTGACACATCTTATAAAATTCTCTTGGGGCGGCCGTGGCTCCACGATTACGGCATTGTTCCGTCAACTCTCCATCAATACATGAAGTATACTAGAAATGGCGAAGAAAGACACATTGACGGAGACATCCAGCCGTTCGGTGTGCATGAAGTCCGATATGAAGATTCTCGGTACTTTAATAACCACCAAAACGCTAAGCCACAATTGACTAAGGATAGAGCGGCCCCAAGACTCAAAAGCAAATCTGAGCCGGCTGTCACTTTCAAAAGCAAAAACGCCCAAGTGCGCCCGCGTTTCGGTAGCGACACTAATGAGTCCGACGCTGGAAGTTCATCCTTCCGTAAAACTCGCCCTCGTTTCGATAGCGATACGGATGAATCTGTTACTGAAGCCCCATCTCGCAGCAAAGTCCGCCCTCATCTTGGCGGCGACACTGAAGAGTCGGAGGAAGAGGACCTGCCATGCAACAGCTGTGCAGATCGGACCCCTATGCAACAAACAAAACTATGAGAGACCTTCGAAATTGCAGAAGGGTCCCTAGCCATCATAAGGGTGCCGGAACGGATGTGTAAAGAGCTCGATGCATTGTCAGTCTCCACCGTGGACCAGCTGAAAACTTTCTACGTTCCTAGGAGGAAAAATGGACAGAAGGGCATCCTGTTTTATGGGTCAAACCCCGTTGTTCACCCGGACGTCTTTCTGTCACGTGCCTTCCCTATGAGAGAGGCATAAGAGCCGTCCTCAATCCCAGATACTATGCGCCCGAGATGCGGGAATACTTCAAAAGGTGCGAATGCCGATTATATCAATCGGAGTCCGAAGCAAAGTTTTATGAAGGGCTATGGCATCCGCCTCAGGTCCGAGCACTCATCGGTGGACGAATCCCAGATAGACGGGGCATAGGTTTCATCCATCCTGATTCTAAGGCATGCTACATGATCCATATTGAGGAAGCCAGCGAAGAGTCAAATGATGAAGACGAGCTAGCCGAGCCAAAAGAAGCTCCCCAAGAGCTCGAAGATGGAAGACAAGTAACCTTCGATGAGCTAACTGAGATCGATTTAGGAACGCCTAACAATCCAAGGCCGACCTACATCAGCTCACTCTTGTCAGAGGAAATGAAAGAACAGATAATTGCCCTGCTGCATAAGCTCATCGACTGCTTCGCGTGGACATACAAAGAAATGCCTGGCCTTTCCCCTAAAGTGGCCGTGCATAAACTGGCTATATCTCCTGATGCTAAGCCAGTCAAACAAGCTCCTTGAAGAATGAGAAGGGAGCTAGAAGAAAAGGTCATCGAGGAAAACAGGAAGCTCATCGATGCCGGCTTCATCAGGGAAGAGAAATATGCGGACTGGATCGCATGCATAGTCCCAGCGAAGAAGAAAAATGGGCAGATCCGAGTTTGTGTCGATTTCAGGGACCTCAACAAGGCATGTCCTAAAGACGACTTCCCGCTACCGGTCATGGAAATGATGGTCGATGACACCTCAAATTACGAGTTGTTCACCTTTATGGATGGCTCGTCTGGATATAATCAGATCAAGATATCGCCTGAGGATGAGAAACACACAGCATTCCGAACCCCGATCGGAATATATTGCTACAAGGTGATGCCGTTCGGACTGAAGAACACAAGTGCTACATATCAAAGGGCAATGACTAGTATCTTTGATGACCTGATCCATAAAGTCGTCGAATGCTATGTTGATGGTCTGGTCGTCAAAACTAAAGCCAAGGCCGACCACCTCCAAGATCTTAGGACCGCTCTCACCAGACTGAGGGAATACGATCTGAAGATGAATCCTTTAAAGTGCGCTTTTAGCGTGTCATCGGGAAAATTCCTAGGCTTCATAGTCCGACATCGAAGGATCGAAGTTGACCCATCAAAGATAAAGGCAATCATGGAGATGCCCCCTCCAAAGAGCCTGACACAACTAAGATCTTTTCAAGGCAAGCTTGCTTATATACGGAGGTTTATCTCAAATTTATCGGGAAGATGTGAGCCCTTCTCAAAGCTCATGAAGAAAGGAGCTCCTTTTATTTGGGATGCCGAATGTCAAGCAGCATTCGAAAGCATCAAACAATACTTGTTGCACCCTCCAGTGCTGGCCGCTCCCATTCCAAATAAACCGCTGATTCTCTACACTGCCGCGCTAGATGAGTCACTCGATGCACTCCTTGCCCAGAACAACGAGGATGGAAAAGAGAATGCCCACTACTACCTCAGTCGAACTTTAGTCGGGGCGGAACACAACTATTCCCCAATCGAAAAGCAATGCCTGGCTCTGATATTTGCTATGAAGAAGCTGAGGCACTATCTGCTCGCTCATCGGGTTATGCTGATCTCCAAGGTCGACCCGCTCAAACACTTAATGACCAAAGCAAGCCTGGCCGGTAGAATGTCAAGATGGGCTGTCATGTTACTTGAGTTTGACATAGTTTATACTCCTCAGAAAGCAGTGAAAGGGTAAGCTCTTGCAGACTTCCTCGCCGCTCATCCTATACCAGAAGGGTCGACGCTAAATTATGAGTTACCCGACGAACAAGTGCTGCACCTCGAGGAAGATGAGCCATGTTGGGAGCTCTACTTTGATGGAGCCTCATCAATAAGGACCTCCAGTAAATCAAGCGTCCCGGAGATAAAAGCAGGGATAGGGTTGGTGTTCATCACGCCATCAATGGAAACCCTACGGCGTTCTTTTACTCTCACTGAGCCTTGAACAAACAATGAAGCTGAGTATGAAGCTCTGATAGCTGGTCTGGAGCTCGCCATAGAAATGGAAATCCTTCGGATACAGGTTTACGGTGACTCTCAGCTTGTCGTCAACCAAGTAAACGGCGACTATAAGATATACAAACCCGAGTTAGCTTGGTACAGAATCCGAGTAGTGGAACTCATGAAACGGTTCACTCACATTGAACTAATGAGAGTCCCTAAAGCATTGAACGGAAAAGCCGACATACTCGCTCGCCTAGCTAAAGAGCTAGCTGATCCTGACATGGAAGAAATTCTAATCACAGTCAGAAGCCGGCAAATTCTGCCTCCAGCCTCTTTGCGCGAAGAAGAAAGCGTAGAACAAGAGAACAATCCTGCCGAAGAAGCTTCGACCATCCAAGACGAGCCCGATTAGAGAAAACCATTCATAGAGTACCTCCGATATGACAAGCTGCCCGAAGGAAAATCTGCAAGGATTCAACTGAAGAAGAGAGCTCTCCGATACGTGTTTGTGAATGACACGCTATACCGCAGGTCATATGACCAACTCTGGCTCAGGTGCCTGTCATTGGCCAAAGCCCAAAAAGTTATGAAAGAAGTTCACTCGGGCGTCTGCGGGGCTCACCAGTCCGGCCCCAAGATGCGACTTCAAATTAAACGGCTTGGGTATTACTGGCCCACCATGATACGGGATTGCAGAGAGCATGCAAAGAAATGTTATATCTGCCAAATTCACGGTGATTTCATTCACAAGCACCCCAATCCATTGCATCCTACGGTGGCGTCGTGGCCCTTCGAAGTCTGGGGAACCGACATAGTCGGCCCAATTGATCCTCCGTCATCTAGAGGCCACCGGTTCATACTGGCCGCAACAGACTACTTCTCCAGATGGGCTGAAGCTGTCCCGCTAAAAGAAGTCAAGACAAAAGATATTCTGACATTCTTCCAGCATAATATTCTATACCGCTTCGGTACACCAAGAAGAATCATTTCTGACAACGGGCCTTCTTTCAAGAGCTTCAAAGTCTCAAGGTTCGCTACTCAATATAAGATAGACTGGAGATATTCCTCCATCTATAATCCAAGGGCCAATGGGCTAGCCGAAGCCTTCAATAAGACTCTATGCAAACTCCTGAGGAAAAATGCTTCGGCCAACAAGAGAGACTGGAATCTCAAGCTTCACGAGGCGTTATGGGCATATCGTACCACGCACCATACTCCAACTCAGTCTACTCCATACTCATTGCTCTTCGGAGTGGAGGTGGTCCTTCCCCTCGAAGTCGAAGTTCCAAGCTTAAGAATGGTCGTTCAGCACGAATTGATGGAAGAGGAAAACGTCCTCCTTTGGCTGGAGAAGCTTGACGCCCTCGAAGAAAAGAGGCTTGCAGTACAGCAAAATCTGGAGCTGTACCGAGCCCAAATGTCACGGACCTATGATACGATGACTCGTCTCCGCGCTTTCAAGAAAGGCAAATTGGTGTTGGTCCTCAAAAAACTGATCATCCCCAATCGACATGCCAAGGGAAAATTCGAGCAAAACTGGGAAGGACCATACGTCATCGAGAAAGTGTTCGACGGAGGATCCTACCAACTAATAAGTGCTGAAGGAGAAAGGCTCATACCACCCATCAATGGCCGATATCTCAAGAAGTACTACGCGTGAATGCTCTAAGTCGCAGGCGAATTGAGCACACCGGCCCTACGGTCTGGATCATACATCATGCAAAACCGTATACAATCCACGGGCATAAACGACCCCTATCTCCCCCAAGTCCCGCCTGTGAGATTACTTTTAAAAGTCCCACCAGCGACCACAAAAAAATAAAATAAAATAATACGGTATGTCCACAAGCAAAACGGGCACGGATGAAAACCCGAGAGGGCTCTGTGAGTAAAAACAGCAGGACTGCCGGCGAGTTTTTGAAAACCCGAAAGGGCGCAAACTCGTGAAAAAGAAAAGATAAAACACACTCGCAAAGTCCTCTCGACCTTGTGAGGAGAAAATACCTGCGTGAGATCCTTACGACTCACAAAGGAGCAACACACTTAGGAATCCTCACGATTCCTAAGGAGAACATACACCTGCGAGATCCTCTCGACTCGTAGGGAGAAAATGCTTTTATGAGACCCTTACGGCTCATAAAATTGAAAAGTCTTAGGTGACAGGGACCTAAATCTGTCTCCTAAGCCACCGCTCTCCAACGGGAAATGGCAAATGATGAGTCGCTCCTGGCATTTCGCTTCAGTGTTAGCGGTGTTGATGCCGACCAAAACCCAAATCCCAAGTTCTCCCGGGGCAAATGATGATTTGCTCCTGGCATTATTCCAGTGCAGCAATGCTGATGCCAAACAAGTTCCAAATTCCAAGTCCCCAAATGGCGAATGATGAGTCGCTCCTGATATCATATTCCAGTGCAGCGATGCTGACGCCAACCAAAATCCAATTTCTCAAAATTCTCCCAGCCCTACGGTTAGTCCCCAAATTGACTACCGTATACAATCCACAGGCTCAAAAAATTCTCATCATACCCATACCCCACCGCAATCACCAGTCCAGCGGCCGGTCTCCGCCCTTGGAATTAAGCTCCATTTAGGAAGATCCACTCATGCGTCCTCACGATGCATGAGGAGAACAAACCTTTCGGGATCCTCATGACTCGTAAGAAAATACCTTCGTGGGATCCTTATGACTCACGAAGGAAAAACACACTTGGGAGTCCCCACGACTCCTAATGAGAAAGTACACCTACGAGATCCTTTCGGCTCGTAGGGAGAAAATGCTTTTATGGGACCCTTACGGCTCATAAAATTGGAAAGTCTTAGGTGATAGGGACCTAAACCTGTCTCCTAAGCCACCGCTTCCCAACAGAAAAAGGCAAATGATGAATTGCTCCTGGCACATGTGCTTCAGTGTTAGAACCACTGATACCTACTCTAACCCCAAAATTCTAAACTCCAATCCAATAGACCTCTAAGTCGTTAAACTGCGAGATCCTCTCAACTCGTAGGGAGAAAATGCTTTTATGAGACCCTTACGGCTCATAAAATTGAAAAGTCTTAGGTGACAGGGACCTAAACCTGTCTCCTAAGCCACCGCTCCCCAACGGGAAATGGCAAATGATGAGTCGCTCCTGGCATTTCGCTTCAGTGTTAGCGGTGCTAATGCCGACCAAAACGCAAATCCCAAGTTCTCCCGGGGCAAATGATGATTTGCTCATGGCATTATTCCAGTGCAGCAATGCTGATGCCAAACAAGTTCCAAATTCCAAGTCCCCAAATGGCGAATGATGAGTCGCTCCTGATATCATATTCCAGTGCAGCGATGCTGACGCCAACCAAAATCCAATTTCTCAAAATTCTCCCAGCCCTACGGTTAGTCCCCAAATTGACTACCGTATACAATCCACAGGCTCAAAAAATTTTCATCATACCCATACCCTACCGCAATTACCAGTCCAGCGGCCGGTCTCCGCCCTTGGAATTAAGCTCCATTTGGGAAGATCCACTCATGCGTCCTCACGACGCATGAGGAGAACAAACCTTACGGGATCCTCATGACTCGTAAGAAAATACCTTCGTGGGATCCTTATGACTCACGAAGGAAAAACACACTTGGGAGTCCCCACGACTCCTAAGGAGAAAGTACACCTACGAGATCCTTTCGGCTCGTAGGGAGAAAATGCTTTTATGGGACCCTTACGGCTCATAAAATTGGAAAGTCTTAGGTGATAGGGACCTAAACCTGTCTCCTAAGCCACTGCTTCCCAACAGAAAAAGGCAAATGATGAATTGCTCCTGGCACATGTGCTTCAGTGTTAGCAACGCTGATGCCTACTCTAACCCCAAAATTCCAAACTCCAATCCAATAGACCTCTAAGTCGTTAAACTGGGAACAGATGACCCCTAAGTCGTTAAACTGGGAATGAGGGAAATCGCCTCATGACAAATGATGATTCGCTCTTGGTACCATATTCTAGTGCAGCGGTGCTGATGTCAACCCAAATCACATCGAATCAGCAAGTCAACTTCAACCCTAACACCGCAAGAAGCGGAGCAAGTCAAATCCAGAATCGACCGTCCACGTCGCTAAAATGGTAGCAACGACCGTCCAAGTCGCTAAAAAGGCAGCACAGACCGTCCACGTCGCTAAAAGGGCAGCACCGACCGTCCAAGTCGCTAAAATGGCAGAACCGACCGTCCAAGTCGCTAAAAGGGCATCATCGACCGTATACATCGCTAAAAGAGCAGCACCGACCGTCCAATTCGCTAAAATGGCAGAACCGACCGTCCAAGTTGCAAAAAGGGCAGCATCGACCGTCCACATCGCTAAAAGGGCAGTATCGACCATCCAAGTCACTAAAAGGGCAGCATCGACCGTCCAAGTCGCTAAAAGGGTAGCATCGACCGTCCAAGTCGCAAAAAGGGCAGCACCGACCGTCTAAGTCGCTAAAAGGGCAGTATCGACCGTCCACGTCGCTAAAAGGGTAGCACCGACCGTCCAGGTCACTAAAATGGCAGAACCGACCGTCCAATTCGCTAAAAAGGCATCATCGACCGTCTACGTCGCTAAAAGGGCAGCACCAACCGTCCAAATCGCTAAAATGGCAGAACCGACCGTCCAAGTCGCAAAAAGGACAGCATCGACCGTCCACGTCGCTAAAAGGGCAGCATCGACCGTCCAAGTCGCTAAAAGGCCAGCATCGACCTTCCACGTCGCTAAAAGGGCAGTATCGACCGTCTAAGTCGCTAAAAGGGCAGCATCGACCGTCCACGTCGCTAAAAGGGCAGCACCGACCGTCCAAGTCTCAAAAAGGGCAGCATCGACCGTCCTTGTCGTAAAAAGGGCAGTGCAGGCTTCCTACAAAGCGGGAACCAGATCATTCCGGACCAGGGAAACATCTATCACGGACACTCCGTCTCGGAGACATGTCAATTAACGACCGTCCATGTCGTAAAAAGGGCAGTGCCAGCTTCCCAAAAAAGCGGGAACCAAATCAAGTCGCCTCCAAGTAAAAGAAGATCCATCAATTTCATGCACACGACCCACATATGTGGTGTGCATTTATTGATGGGGGGCAATTTGTTGGGGTAAAAATTTACACCCCGGTTGACCAAGTCATAATCAAAGTCAACCCCAAGCCAAGTGGGGCCCAAGCCCCGGGTCAAGTGGGCCAATGCCCGGGTCGAGCCCGAACATGAAGCGGCTGGCCTTCCCCCATGCCAAAATAAAAGTTTTATAATAAATAATTTTGTTGTATTTCTTTTATTTTATTTTATGAATAAATGTAAGAAAATGGGCGTAAAGCCAAATTTTTGTAAAGCCCATGGCTTATGTGCAAAAAGAAATGGCACATGAGCCATGGAATAGGCAAAATGTCATTTTTGTGAAGCCCAAGTGGCTATATGTAAAGTGTATGGCCTATAAAGGAAAGGATAATGAAAATATCCCAACAACTTTTTCTCTCTCCAAAAAAATCCAGATCTGAGATCTTTCTCCTTCCTCAAGGTTCTAAAACCTTCTTCTTTCTTTTGAATTAAATCAAAAGGTTTACTCTTCCTTTTATAAAACTAAATAGTTTTTCACCACAAAACCCACAAAGGGGAACTCAGATCTTCCATCAGATCTCAAAAAGAAGAGATTTTTAAAAATCTCACATCTCTTGATCTTCAAGATCCTGCCAACAAAGGAGGAAGAAGGAGACCCATCTCCAGAAACCCCACTTTGGGGAAGAACTAGGGCTCAAGGGGAGAAGACCTTCACCAGCTTCAAAACATCCTAGGAGTTTAACTCCTCATATATACACACACACACATATACACACACACATAAAATAATAAGCGCTCCTTTCTGGGAGTACAACTCCCATTGCAGGGACCAAGTCCCCTTTGCAGCCCGAACGCCCACGTGCTGACACGTGGGGCGCTGGCACTCAAAGCGCCAGCGCCCTTGCGCTCAAAGCGCTAGCGCCTAAAGCGCTAGCGCCCGAGCGCCCACGGGCTGACACTTGGGGCGCTAGCGCTCAAAACGCTAGCGCCCTTGCGCTCAGAGTGCTAGCGCCCGAGCGCCCACGTGCTGACACGTGGGGCACTAGCGCCCTTGCGCTCATAGCACAAGCGCCCAAAGCGCTAGTGCCCGAGCGTCCACGTACTGACACGTGGGGTGCTAGCGCTCTTGCGCTCAGAGCGCTAGCGCTCTTGCGCTCAAAGCGCTAGCACCCAAAGCGCTGGCGCTTTTTCCCACGCATCCTTTGGATGCCGTTTCCTTTTCTTTTTTTTTTATATGTATGTATACACACATACACACACATACTCTGCAACACTGTCCTTCCCAAAAAAATTTTTGGGCCGGGGCGCTGCCCCGCACCCCGCAAAGGGGTTGCTAGCCCCCTTGACCCCCAGCCCGCTATCCGGGTAGCGGGACCCCCGTAAAAACTCTGCGTGGCTCCCGATATATCCAAAGCCCCCTTTCAAAACACAACACACGCATGCTGCACATTGAGTTCACATGACCAGTTTAACCCGTTAATCGGAGGTTCTCTCGCTCCACCGGCGAGGGGTAATTAATGGCAGCTTGGTCCACGGCTGCCGGAGATTCGGATCCCCACAATCAATAAACCCCAGCCTACCCTAGGCAGGGGAAATTTGTACTGCGCCTAACGAGCGCGCGCGTATTCCCATCTCAATGGGGTGACGAAAAACACCCTATAAGGAGACCCGGTCTCGACTCCTCGAGATGGCCTCCTACTGGACCCTAGAACCCGGTTGCTTGTGCTCTCCTCCTTGGGTCTATCCTAATGTGGAAAAGTAAATAATATACAATGGTGACATCATCCTCAACCCGGAAGTGCCCTAATAAAAGAATATTACATACATTGAATTTTACATGAATGAAAATAAAAACCCTCATCTCACATAAATCCCCGGCTATTCAAATCATGACGATCCAATATAACATATCACAGCAACACATAACATCACATGTCATCAACGTAAGTAAATATGCGTATCACAATTGTCGTTGATGTATAGCAATGAAACTGGCGATACACCACATATTACACTTACGGTCGCAGAAAAGAATGTGAAAAACTACAACATTTGGAATCCACAATCACCTTAGACATCTTAAACCCGAAATATCACATATTACGGATTTCATGCCTAACTATATGAATTCCACATATTGTATCACATTACAAAAAAAGGTAGACGACGTTAAACATTCCGATCGAATCAACAAACACCCAAAAATTCCCAAAAGCCCAACACTTGAGCGTAATTTAAAAATACTCAGTACATGCCACAGTACCAATAAACCAGCCGTAGAAGGGCAAACCAGAGCCTCACATGTGGCACCGCTGAACTACTACAAACCCTAGGGTTTAGTGGCGGTTCTGACGGTCACATAATCGAGTTAAGATTTCGTTCTTCTAGAGGGTCCACCGCATCACTTGCACGATATTTGAATGTTTTTTAACTAAGGAAAAATCCAACACTTGAAAATTTTCCGGCAAGGGTTAAAGTGGGTATTTGATATCCGATCGAACTTTTTAACACCGTCTAAATAACCCGAAAACAAACTAGAATTACGAATACGAAACACTCCGAATTTCCTTTGCTAAAAGATAACATCACATGCAAAATTAGAAAAAAACAAACAACACCTAAAGTACCAAAACCCAGAGCTTTGAACACTGTAAAAATTTCAACCCCAACGAAGCCGAGGTGGCTGGTTTTGACACTAGTGTGGCAGGCCCAATTCCGAGGGAATGAGGTGAATTTTGTACAATGTTCATTATGTATCTCATAAATCATTCTGCAACTGTTTAAAAAAAAATTTGACACTTGAAAAATTTCGACAGAAACTAGGGTTTCGATTCGGATGTTTCAGAGTTGTTTCGGTTTCGTAATCCTACACTTATCCGTTTAATTCTTTAGCTAGGCTCTGATACCACTGTAGGGTTATTTATCACGACAGCAAGTTTCCGGGTGGCATCTCCCATGCCAATTTAAAAAATTTCCATGCTTAAACAACCCTAAACTAGATCGTTAACTAGAGAATCAAACTAAAACAACAAGTAAACATCTTTACTACTAAGTGAGAGGGATTAGAACCATTGTAGTCTATTTCTTCGCTTCATAAGCTCCGAGTTGAGGTCCCTTTGCTGCGATCATCATGCTCCCGGACTCTAGAGAGGCTCCATAAGGTGAATGATCCATGCTAGCTTGAAGTCTTCACAATCAAAGATGATCTACCTTGAGGAATCACAAACCTATGAAGCTAACACACTAATCTATATGGCTAGTATAGAAGATGATGATGAAGTAGGAATTTTGCTCTCTTTAGTTTTCTATTTCTCACAATCATTCATCACAAATTAAAAAGCTAGAAATCTTTTGTGAGGAGGAAGAAGAAGATGAAGTGTGATGAATGAATAATTGGTTAAGGTTAGAAATGCAACCATGGGTTAAGCATGTCATGCTTAACCCTTGTAGAGAATTGACCATGATCTAGGGTTAGGGTTAGGTTACTAAATATCTTAGAAATATCCAAACGGGTGGGCTTAGTCAACAATGATAAATATCTTAGGATAAATCCACACACATTTTGAATTATCTATAAATAAAAAGTAAACCCTGATCTTAACCCTAGCATAGTTCAACTCTCATAAACCCTAGTTGCATTTGTAACCCTAGCATGTTACAATATCACATATCACATATATAATATTTTGTAACAAAAGAAAAGAATACATTTAACATATATCACATATATATCAATGCATCCTAAGTGAGAAAAAGAATCATTTAAGTGAGCTTATATTAGTTAATATAATGTAATATATCACATATATAATTAAACATTAAATTATTAAATCATTACTTGATTTAATAATCCGGCTATATTACATATAACCGACTAATATAAAATGTATCACTTTATCGAATCAACACTTGATCCAATAACCCGGCTATATCTCATATAACCAGCCGATGTCACATATCGCGAGAATAGAATACGGTGTCACATATCGTATCAATCTTGGTCCCGCACATATCATATATGTGCTCCTACTCCGTTTCGCCTGAGCCAGGAAACCTCTGTGTAGGACTCTAAAGACTCGTTAATACGCCGGCAGTAGGTGATGATCATATCAAACACCCACAAGCTGCAAGTGGTCAGCCAAACGAAACAGCCACCCAGGTATTGAGTGATCAGAAGATCAACAAGCAAGCCTACTTACACTCCTGTGAATCCAATCAGTAACACTCCCGTACAGTCCGGTCTCTTCGACTGATATATCGCATATCCAGTCTAGGGGTGGTAAACGTCAGACCCCAGTAACCGATAAGTCGTGTCGATATGAGCCTCATAACGGGTCAAGAAACTACTGATAACACTTACCAGTAGATCTCCATATCAGCCCTGGCTAGGGACTTCTAGTTATAGCCAATCGAACACAGCGCAACATCAACCCCCAATACCGGGAGAGATGAAACCGCTCCTATTGCTCACTGCCTCCATGTGATTCGGGACTATACCCAAAAGCCACCGTTTTGCACGTTCTCATGAACGTGGTAAGGTGGAAATCAAAGCACAGTGGGAATCACACAAGACTCTATGACGATCTCGGGTCTACAAACTAACCTGTACCAGTGTCACCAGAGAACTGCTATCTGACGATAGGTATAAGACCATCTAGGAGTTCTCGGCGAGTCCGTTCAGTGTACCCAGTCTCCACTGAGCACCCATATACCATCTTTGATGTCAAACACCAATGGATATGGGATCATCCATCGCCCATCATATGGGTCAAGATGCGTATACGCTAGTCTACTCTGGAGTATCGATGCCCTGTCTCAATACACCCTCGACTAGGAACAGTTTTAGGATGTACTCTTGGACTACTCTGGCCCCACTAGTATGATCTGCATCAAAGTCCTAGTAGTCAAGTACATATCCTAAGGGCTTTATCAGCATATGAGAGCAAGACAGGAACCCAATACAAATCAACATGTTAAGACAAAGTGAAACCATGAAGCATACTATCATATCGAGCAAGAAAGTACTCTCTATATATATCCAAGCATCCACTATAATATACATCATATGTACAACAATGGCCTCTAGGGCATATATATAACTAACAATCTCCCACTTGCACTAAGGCCAGCTGTTGCAGTATCTCATACCCATCATCTCGAAGAGTCTCTCAAACTGTATATAGGGTATGGCCTTCGTGAGTGGATCCGCAGTGTTGTCCTTCGTGTCAACTCTCCTGACTTTGATCTCGCGGCGATCAACTATCTCCCGGATCAGGTGATACCGCCTCAGAATATGCCTGGATCTCTGATGGGACCTGGGTTCCTTGGTCGAAACCACAGCTCCATTGTTATCACAATACAAAGGTATTGGATTCTCAATGGACGGAACCACACCAATTTCAGTGATGATCTTCTTCATCCAGACAGCCTCTTTGGCAGCATCGTTGGAAGCGATGTATTCAGCCTCCATCATCGAGTCTGCCATGGTTTCTTGCTTGGAACTCTTCCAACAAACTGCCCCTCCATTTAGGGTAAAGACAAATCCCGAGTGAGACTTAGAGTCGTCATTATCATTTTGGAAGCTCGAATCGGTAAAGGACTCCACCTGGAGTTCTCCGTTACCATACACCAAGAACGTCTCCTTAGTCTTTCTCAAGTACTTGAGAATGTTCTTCACAGCTGTCCAGTGACTCTCTCCTGGATCTGCTTGATACCTACTCACTACACTTAGTGAGTATGCTACATCGGGTCTGGTACATAGCATCGCGTATATGATAGAGCCTACTGCCGAAGCATAGGGTATCCCCTGCATGCGAGCTCTCTCCAAACCAATCTTAGGAGACATCTCTTTGGAGAGAGTGAGTCCAAAGATCGTGGGTAAATTCCCACGCTTGGATTCTTCCATACTAAACCTCTTTAGTATGGTGTCAATGTACCTGGATTGGGACAATCCCAGTACCCTTTTAGATCTATCTCTATAGATCTTAATCCCCAAAATGCAGGAGGAATCATCTAGATCTTTCATTGAGAATCTATGTGATAAGAAGAGCTTGACCGAGTGCAGCATAGGAACATAATTTCTTATCAAGATTATGTCATCCACGTACAATACGATGAAGACAACCTTACTCTCTGCAGCCTTCTTATAAATACAAGGTTCATCTGCATTCTTGATGAAGTCAAACTCTTTGACTACCACATCAAAGAAGATGTTCCAACTCCGCGATGCCTGATTTAACCCATAGATGGATTTAAGCAGCTTGCACACCTTTCCGCTGCTTCCACTGTCTACGAAGCCCTCTGGCTGAGTCATGTACACGCACTCCTCTAAATCACCATTTAGAAAGGCGGTCTTAACATCCATTTGCCAGATTTCGTAGTCATGGTATGCAGCAATGGCAAGTAGGATCCGCATGGACTTAAGCATAGCCACTGGAGAAAAGGTTTCGTCATAATCCACACCTGGTCGTTGAAGAAAACCTTTTGCAACAAGTCTAGCTTTGAAAATCTCAACTTTTCCATCTACACCAAGTTTCTTCTTAAAGATCCATTTTCTCCCAATGGGTTTTACCCCTTCAGGAGCAACTTCCACAGTCCATAATTTGTTGTTGTACATGGATTCCATCTCAGATCGCATTGCATCCAGCCACTTCACAAAGTCCCCGCTCGTGATGGTCTGCTCGAAGCTAGTTGGGTCATCATCTTCCATCATGCAGTCCTCGCTCCCACCATCGATGAGAAAACCGCAGTATCTCTCAGGTGGATGAGGAACCCTACTAGATCGGTGGAGCAGCTGAGGTTCATTGGGAACTACCGAATCCTCTGTTTCCACCAAATCTTCTGTTGCAGTTTGTGTAGCTGGAACTTCTTCCAGTTCTACCTCATTGCCATTAATTTCTTTCATAAGAAAACGCTTTTCTAAAAAGGCGACATGTCGAGAAACAAACACCTTTTGTTCCTCGGAGTGGTAGAAGATATACCCTCGCGAATGTTTGGGATATCCAATTGTTGAAGTCGAAAATTGCACCCCGGTTGACCAAGTCAAAGTCAAAGTCAACCTCAAGCCAAGTAGGCCCATGCCCAGGTTGAGTCCGAACATGAAGCGGCCGGCCCTCCCCCATGCCAAAATGAAATCATGTAATAAATAATTTTTATGTAATTTTTTATGCATGAATGTAAACAAAATGGGCATAAAGCCAAATTTTTGTAAGCCCATGGCCTATGTGCAAAAAGAAATAGCACATGAGACATGGGATGGGCAAAATACCATTTTGTAAAGCCCAAGGGGCAACATGTAAATATGTAAGCCTATATAAGGCAACATGATGAAAATATCTAATAGACTTTTTCATTCCCCTCAAAATCTAGGGTCTGTGCCTTTTCCCCCTTTCTGAAGGTTCTAAACCTTCTTCTTTCTATTGAATTAAATCAAGAGTTTTACTCTTCCTTTTCCAAAACTAAATTGTTTTTCACCATAAAACCCACAAAGGGGAGCTCAGATCTCCCATCAGATCTCAAAAAGAAGAGATTTTTTAAAATCTCACATCTCTTGATCTTCAAGATCCGGCCAACAGAGGAGGAGGAAGGAGGCTCATCTCCGAAAACCCCATTTTGGGGAAGATCCAGGGCTCCAAAGAAGAACCCCTTTCATCAACTCCAAAATATCTTAGGAGTTTTACTCCACTCTAAATCCTCTTTTGGGATTTTAAATCCTATTTCAGGGACTAAAAGCCTCTTTTTCTCGCCGGCGCCTAAGCGCCCGAGCGCTCAAGAGCCCACGTGCCGGGCACGTGGTGCGCTAGTGCTCGAGCGCTCAAGCGCCCACGTGCCGGGCACGTGGTGCGCTAGCGCTCGAGCGCCTTGCGCTCAAGCTCCCAGGCCTACGTGTCGGGCACGTGGTGCGCTAACGCTCGAGCGCCTTGCGCTCAAGCGCCCAGCGCCCACATGCTGGGCACGTGGCGCTCAAGCGCCTAGCGCTCAAGCGCCCTGCGCCCACATACCGGGCACGTGGTGCGCCAGCGCCTAAGTGCCCAGCGCTCGCATGTTATACACGCGAGGCGCTGGCCCCAACGCATCCTTTGGATGCCCTTTCCCTTTATATATATATGTGTGTGTGTGTGTGTGTGTGTGTGTGTGTGTGTGTGTGTATGTATATGTATATATATACATATATACACACACACATACTCTACAACACCGTCCCTCTTAAAAAAATTTGGGCCAGGGCGCTGCCCCGCACCCCGCAAGGGGGCTGCTAGCCTCCTTGACCCCCAGCCCGCTATACGGGTAGCGGCCGTAAAAACTCTGCGGGGCCCCCGATACATCCAAAACCCCTCCAAAACACAACACTGCACATTGAGTTCGCATGACCAGTTTAACCCATTAATCGGAGGTTCCCTCACCCCAAAGGCGATTGGTAATTAACGGCAGCTTAGTCCGCAGCTGCCGGAGATTCGGATCCCTACAATCAATAAACCCCCGCCTACCCTAGGCAGGGGGGATCTGTACTACGCCTGACAAGCGTGCGTGCATTCCCATCTCAATGGGGCGACGAAAAACACCCTACAGATTCTGGCATGCCCGGTGGGACCTATCTCTCCTCCTATATTTCGGGTTAAACGTTCATGCGAACTCAATCAATATACATATCTATATTTATACTAAAATAATGCTCTTTCATGCAGGTTTTTAGCAATCACTTTTCAACGATGTCTCCAAGGATCAGCTCAGCTCTTGACACAGCTCCCATCTCCTACGCGATGAAGATGGACGCCAGGACGGTCCTCCCGGCAAGTCTCGGATGACAGTGGGAAGAGCCGCCGCTACCATTTGGCTCTATTCTGTTCGTATCAGCTAGCGCCATCCCAGCTCCTCAATCCCCGGTAACAGACAAACCGGTCTCGAAAGGAAAGAGGCCAAATGTGGTGGTCTCGAAGGTGCTCCAACTCAAACGCAAGTCGGTGTTTGAGCGACTTTCCTTGGCCCCAGCTGGGGTCAAGATCATCAACACCAGCAAAGAAACAAGGCATCTTGGGCAAGCTCCAGCGGCGCCTCTGACAACTGCTCGATTGGGTGTCTTCTCAAGCCTCCCCATCACTCAGCCTATGGCGGCTTCCCGAAGAGCTGAAGCCTGCCAAGCGCTCAAGGCAGAGAAGCTGAGGCAGAAGCGGCTCAGATACAGAGCCAACAAAAGGGCTAGGGCTCTGGCCATGTTAAAATTTATGAATTTCCAAAACCCGGACCGCTCCGCGAAATCAGCCGCCAAAGATAAAGAGATGGCTGTGTATGTGGTCCACACTGTCTACATGGTCGGACATGAAGAAACGAACCCTCCTTTGCTTCACAGCCAGGGTGATGATACGGTGGACGCTACCCAGCATCGGCTCGGTCTAAATGATGAGGAGCTCGCTCAGGCCGATAAGCCAAAGGAGCCTGGGGTTCCTGCGGAATTGAGCTCAGGCAATACGGATGACCCGGTTGTCATATCCGGAACTACGGAACAAGCATTATTCCGATGGCTACAGAGGCAGCTTCAGGACAGGGATGAGAAGTTAGCCAAGGTACAATCTAAAGTCGAGGAATTGGCAAACGTCGCGGCAGATCTCGCGACCCATGTCGCCCGATTGCAATTACAGCAGAATCAAATTTTGGTTCATGAGTCAGGGATTGATACCCGGAAGCAGCCAACTGATACCCCTTTCAACCTAAGAGCGGAGCGCCTTCGCGAAAAATGGCCGCGATCAGCCTCCGGTCCTTCCGATACGTACACCGAAGGGGAATCGCCTCTGAAAGAGAAACTGGATAAGGTCTATTCCTTCAAAAGGGACAAAGTCCATAAGATATTCAAGGACGCCCTAAGAAACGGTCTACAACTGCCAGAATCAAAGAGACCGCAAGAAGCGAATATGACCGACGACCCAAAATATTGCCCCTATCACAAAGTGATAGGTCATGCCATTGAGAACTGCTTCGTCTTCAAAGATTGGGTCGAAAAGCAATACAAGACAGGAGAGATAGAACTGTCTAAAGGCGTATTAGCAAACAGTCAAGCTACGACCACCGATTGCATACAAATGGAGACCGAAGCCTTTCGGGAACCTAATCCTCCCAGACATATGCCATTATCTGAAAGGGGAGAACCAAAGAATGATCGGCCTTAAGGACCAGCATCAGTAAGGGCACCTACTCTAATGGAGAGAAAGAAGAAGGTGTACTCCTTCAGGAGGGATGAGGTCCGCAATATATTCGAGGAAGCCTTGAACAACGGTCTGCAATTTCCTATTCCGAAGAGGCCACATGAAATGAATATGACCAGCAATCCCATATACTGCCCATACCATAGAGTGGTGAGTCATACCATTGAAGATTGCTGTGTTTTCAAAGATTGGGTAGAGGACCAATACAAGATTGGAAAAACCTCACAGTCCTCGGATGTATCGGCAAGCCACAAAGCTACGGTCATCAACACAGCTCCGCCAAGAGCAAAATTCAAGGAGCTGGGATAAGCACAGATGACCACCACGTCATTAAACTGGAAACAGATGACCTCTAAGTCGTTAAACTGGAAACAGTAGACCTCTAAGTCTTTAAACTGGAAACAGATGACCTCTAAGTCGTTAAACTGGAAATAGTGGACCCCTAAGTCTTTAAACTGGAAACAGCTGACCACCTCGTCGTTAAACTGGAAATGATAGACCTCTAAGTCTTTAAACTGGGAATCGATGACCACCATGTCGTTAAACTGGGAACATTCGACCTCTAAGTCGTTAAACTGGGGATGTAAAAATGTGTAAATATATATATATATATATATGTGTGTGTGTGTGTGTGTGTAAATAAAAAGCCGAAATGATGGGGCAACTCGCAATAAAAATCAGCTAGTAAGAATAAAAATGAAAATAAAGCCGAAATGATGGGGCAACCACGAATAAAAAGCCGAAATGATAGGGCAATCGCGACCTTCGCGATAAGAAAAGCTGAAATGATAGAGCAATCATGGTTAAAAAAAACGGCGAATGATGAGTCGCTCCTGGTACCATATTCCAGTGTAGCGATGCAGACGCCAATCAAAATCCAATTTCCCAAAATTCTTCCAGCCCTACGGCCATTCCCCAAATTGACCACCGTATACAATCCACGGGCTCAAATAATTCTCATCATACCCATGCCCCACCGCAATCACCAGTTACACGGCTGGTCTCCGCCCTTAGAATTATACTCCATTGGAAAGACCCACTCATGTGTCCTCACGATGCATGAGGAGAACAAACCTTCGTAGGATCCTTACGACTCACAAAGGAAAAACACACTTGGGGGTCCTCATAACTCCTAAGGAGAAAATGCACCTACGGGATCCTTACGACTCGTAGGGAGAAAATACTTTTATGGGACCCTTACGGCCCATAAAATTGAAAAGCCTTAGGTGATAGGGATCTAAACTTGTCTCCTAAGGCATCGCTTCCCAATAGACAATGGCGAATGATGAGTCGCTCCTGGTACCATATTCCAGTGCAGCGATACAGACGCCAACCAAAATCCAAATCCCCAAGTGGCGAATGATGAGTCACTCCTGGTACTATATTCCAGTGCAGCGATGCAAACGCCATCCAAAATCCAAATCCCCAAGTGGTGAATGATGAGTCGCTCCTGGTACCATATTCCAGTGCAACGATGCAGACGGCAACCAAATCCCATACCCCAATGGCGAATGATGAGTCGCTCCTGGTACCATATTCCAGTGCAGCAATGCAGACGCCAACCAAATCCCATACCCCAATGGCGAATGATGAGTCGCTCCTGGTACCATATTCCAGTGCAGCGATGCAGACGCCAACAAAATCCTGAAATTTTTCCGGCCCTACGGTCTGGATCATACATCCTGCAAAACCATATACAATCCACGGGTGTAAAACGATTCCAATCTCTCCCAAGTCCTACCGGCGAGACCATATTCAAAGTCCCATCGGCGGTGAAGATTCAAAAAAAAAGGTATGTCCATAAGCAAAATGGGCACGGATGAAAACCCGAAAGGGCTCCGTGAGTAAAAACAGCAAGACTGCTGGCGAGTTTGTGAAAACCCGAAAGGGCGCAAAGTCGTGAAAAGAGATGAAATGCACTCGCAAAGTCCTCTCGACTTTGTGAGGAGAAAATTCCCGCGTGAGATCCTTACGACTCACAAAGGAGCAACACACTTGGGAGTCCCCATGACTCCTAAGGAGAAAATACACCTAAGGGATCTTTTCGACTCGTAGGGAGAAAATGCTTTTATGGGACCCTTACGGCCCATAAAATTGAAAAGCTTTAGGTGATAGGGATTTAAACCTGTCTCCTAAGCCACCAATTCCAAATCCTCCCGGGGCAAATGATGAGTTGCTCCTGGCATTATTCCAGTGCAGCAATGCAGATGCCAAACAAAAACCAATCCCCAAATCCTCTCATGACAGATGATGATTCGCTCCCGGTCCAGTATAGCGATGCTGATGTCAACCCAAATCACAATCAACAAGTCAACTTCAACTCCGACACCGCAGAAAGCGGAACAAGTCAGAATCCAATCTCGACACCGCAAGAAGCGGAGCAAGTCAAGTTCACCCCTGAGACTGCAGGAAGCAAAGCAAGTCAAATAGAGCGTCGACCGTCCATGTCGTAAAAAGGGCAGTGCAGGCTTCCCACAAATCGGGAACCAAATCGCTCCGGGTCAGAGCATCGACCGTCCATGTCGCCAAAAGGGCAGTACAGGCTTCCTACATAGCAGGAACCAGATCACTCCGGGCCAGGGAAACGTCTGCCACGGACACTCCATCTCGGAGACGTGTCAAGCGTCGACCGTCCATGTCGCAAAAAGGGCAGTGCAGGCTTCCCACAAATTGGGAACCAAATCGCTCCGGATCAGAGCGTCGACCGTCCATATCGTAAAAAGGGCAGTGCAGGCTTCCCACAAATCGGGAACCAAAGTCTAATTGATCCTTTTTCGCAGATCGCTGGGTATGCACCTACTATAGCGGCGGGGGAGTGCACCAGTTGAGGAGTGAAGCGTCCGTTGCTCCACGGCGCAAGGCTCAAGCTTCTGTGAAACCTAACTCCCTCGCTCCGGGTCAGAGCGTCGACCATCCATGTCGCCAAAAGGGCAGTGCAGGCTTCCTGCAAAGCAGGAACCAGATCACTCCGGGCCAGGGAAACGTCTACCACGGGCACTCCGTCTCGGAGATGCGTCAAGCGTCGATCGTCCATGTCGCAAAAAAGGCAGTGCAAGCTTCCCACAAATCGGGAACCAAATCACTCCGGACCAGAGCGTCGACCGTCCATGTCGCCAAAAGGGCAGTGCAGGCTTCCCACAAATCAGGAACCAAATCGCTCCGGATCAGAGCGTCGATCGTCCATGTCGCAAAAAGGGCAGTACAGGCTTCCTACAAAGCAGGAACCAGATCACTCCGGGCCAGGAAAACGTCTACCACGGACACTCCGTCTCGGAGACGCGTCAAGCGTCGACCGTCCATGTCGCAAAAAGGGCAGTGCAGGCTTCCCACAAATCGGGAACCAAATCGCTTCGGATCAGAGCGTCGACCGTCCATGTCGCAAAAAGGGCAGTGTAGCCTTCCCACAAATCGGGAACCAAATCGTTCCGTATCAGAGCGTCAACCGTCCATGTCGTAAAAAGGGCAGTGCAGGCTTCCTACAAAGCAGGAACCAGATCACACTGGGCCAGGGAAACGTCTACTACGGACACTCCGTCTCGGAGACGCGTCAAGCGTCGACAGTCCATGTCGTAAAAAGGACGGTGCAGGCTTCCCACAAATCGGGAACCAAATCGCTCCGGGTCAGAGCGTCGACCGTCCATGTCGTAAAAAGGGCAGTGCAGGCTTCCCACAAATCGGGAACCAAATCGCTCCAGGTCAGAGCGTCGACCGTCCATGTCGTAAAAAGGGCAGTGCAGGCTTCCCACAAATCGGGAACCAAATCGCTCCGGACCAGAGCATCGACCGTCCATGTCGCAAAAAGGGCAGTGCAGGCTTCCTACAAAGCAGGAACCAGATCACTCCGGGCCAGGGAAACGTCTACCACGGACACTCCGTCTCGGAGACGCGTCAAGCGTCGACCGTCCATGTCCTAAAAAGGGCAGTGCATCCCAAAAAGTGGGAACCAAAGCAAGTCGCCTCCACGCGAAAGAAGATCCATCAATTTCATGCACATGACTCACATATGTGGTGTGCATTTATTGATGGGGGCACTTTGTTGAAGTCGAAAATTGCATCCCGGTTGACCAAGCCAAAGTCAAAGTCAACCCCAAGCCAAGTGGGCCCATGCCCAGGTTGAGTCTGAACATGAAGCGGCCGGCCCTCCCCCATGCCAAAATGAAATCATGTAATAAATAATTTTTATGTAATTTTTTATGCATGAATGTAAACAAAATAGCTATAAAACCAAATTTTTGTAAGCCCATGGCTTATGTGCAAAAAGAAATAGCACACGAGACATGGGATGGGCAAAATGCCATTTTGTAAAGCCCAAGGGGCTACATGTAAATATGTAAGCCTATATAAGGCAACATGATGAAAATATCTAATAGACTTTTTCATTCCCCTCAAAATCTAGGGTTTGTGCCTCTTTCCCCTTTCTGAAGGTTCTAAACCTTCTTCTTTCTTTTGAATTAAATCAAGAGTTTTACTCTTCCTTTTCTAAAACTAAATAGTTTTTCACCATAAAACGCACAAAGGGGAGCTCGGATCTCCCATCAGATCTCAAAAAGAAGAGATTTTTTAAAATCTCACATCTCTTGATTTTCAATATCCGGCCAACAGAGGAGAAAGAAGGAGGCCCATCTCCGAAAACCTCATTTTGGGGAAGATCCAGGGCTCCAAAGAAGAACCCATTTCATCAACAACAAAACATCTTACGAGTTTAACTCCACTCTAAATCCTATTTTGGGATTTTAAATCCTATTTTAGGGACTAAAAGCCCCTTTTTCTCACCGGCGCCCATGTGCTCGAGCACTCAGGCGCCCATG
Source organism: Agapanthus africanus (assembly GCA_030015575.1). Lineage (NCBI taxonomy): Eukaryota > Viridiplantae > Streptophyta > Magnoliopsida > Asparagales > Amaryllidaceae > Agapanthus > Agapanthus africanus. The sequence continues at coordinate 250,052,028 of JASDDO010000028.1, forward strand.
TGCTCGAGCGCTCAAGCGCCCACATGCCGGGCACGTGGTGCGCTAGCGCTCAAGCGCCCAGGCCCACGTGCCGGGCATGTGGTGCGCTCGTGCTCGAGCGCCTTGTGCTCAAAGCGCCCAGCGCCCACGTGGTGCGCTAGCGCTCGAGCGCCTGGCGCTTAAGTGCCCAGCGCATACGTGCCGGGCACGTGGTGCGCTAGCGCTCGAGCGCCTGGCGCTCAAGCGCCCACATGCCGGGCACATGGCGCGCTAGCGCTCGGGCACGTGGTGCGCTAGCACCTAAGCGCACAGCGCTCGCGTGTTAGACACGCGAGGCGCTGGCCCCCACGCATCCTTTGGATGCCCTTTCCATTTATATATATATATATATATATATATGTATGTATGTATGTATGTATGTATGTATATGCATATATATACACACACACACACACATACTCTACAACACCATCCCTCTTAAAAATATTTGGGCCAGGGCGAGGCCCCGCACCCCGCAAGGGGGCTGCTAGCCCCCTTGACCCCCAGCCCGCTATCCAGGTAGCGGGACCCTCGTAAAAACTCTGCGGGGCTCCCGATACATCCAAAACCCCTCCAAAATACAACACTGCACATTGAGTTCGCATGACCATTTTAACCCGTTAATCGGAGGTTCCCTCACCCCAAAGGCGAGGGGTAATTAACGGCAGCTTAGTCCGTGGCTGCCGGAGATTCGGATCCCCACAATCAATAAACCCCCGCCTACCCTAGGCAAGGGGAATCTGTAGTACGCCTGACAAGCGTGCGCGCATTCCCATCTCAATGGGGTGACGAAAAACACCCTACACCAATAAACTTGCACAGAACCGACCTTGCCTCGAGCTTATCCGGATTTTGTATTTTCACATAGTCCGGACAACCCCATATCCGAATAAAATTAAGACATGGAATCTTCCGATTCCATATCTCATATGGAGTGGTAGGCACTGATTTGGTGGGAACTCTATTCAATAGATATGCTTCTGTTTCAAGTACATAACCCCAAAAGGAAATAGGCAATTTAGCGGTGCTCATCATAGAGAGCACCATATCTAATAGGGTTCGATTCCTCCGTTCCGATACACCGTTGTGCTGTGGTGTATAAGGAGGAGTAAGCTGAGAGAGAATCCCATTCTCTTTTAAATAGTCCAGGAACTCATTGCTCAAGTATTCTCCTCCTCGATCATATCGAAGGATCATAATACTTTTACCTGTTTGGTTCTCTACTTCGTTCTTATATTCTCTGAATTTCTCAAAAGCTTCAGACTTGTGTTTCAACAGGAACACATGTCCGTATCTTAAGAGATCGTCAGTGAATATAATAAAGTATGAGAAACCATTCCTGGTATGTGTAGACATGGGACCGCATACATCACTATGTAGCAGTCCCAAGAGTTCTATAACTCTTTCTCCGTGTCCACTAAACGGAGTTTTGGTCATTTTGCCTTTGAGACATGACTGGCAAGTGTCATAAGATGAAAATTCGAACGGATTCAAATATCCATCCTTATGTAACTTAGTTAGTCGTATCGCAATTATATGACCTAGTCTACAATGCTATAAGAAGGATTCGTTCATTTCTGAACTCTTCCACTTGTGTGTGTTTTGTATATTGAGAACTGTAGTTTGATTTAGAACATATATGCCATTATTTAACGAGCCTGATCCAATCAACTTTTGATTCAGGAAGATGTTCATAATATTATCCTGTACTACAAAATTATATCCTTCTTTACTCAATAAAGAAACTGATATAAGATTGCATATCAGAGTCGGAATGTAATAGCATTCGTTCAGAATCTATGTATTACCATTTGGTAATACAAGGTGATATTCGCCAACTGCTTTGGCTGCAATATTTGCACCATTCCCTACTCTTATGGAATAATCACCCTCTCCTAGTTCTCTACCTTTCCTTAGCCCATGTAACATATTACATATGTGGGATCCTGATCCGGTATCTAATACCCAGGACGTAGAGTGAATTGCGCATTGCATCGTTAATACAGACTTTAAGGGGCACGAACCTAAATTCAGATTAGGTGGGGATTTCATCACCCTTCCTAAGCCCTCGAAATCACTAATTGCATAAGTATCACCTTGATTTAATTAACAAAGATCTAGACCAAGCTTTTAAGGATTTGTCACGCTCAATTACGACAAGTGAAGGTTGCGGGGAATCTATTGTTTATCTAAACTCAATCGTGTAATATCTAAGGAAAGTGCTAGGGACGTGAGTCCCACAAAGTGAAGGGCTTTTTAATTAAGGAAATTGGTGAAAGTCTTGTAAAATCTTCCCACCTCACTTGCACTTACCTGGCCATGCTTGATCAGTGAAGAGGCAGTTAGAGGGTTTATCCTGCAACTTGTCGCTTGGAAGTCTAGGAGCGGTCTGGTTTGGACTTTGAAGACCCTATCTCTAGGTATTGATTATGAATTTGTGATTGTGATTATTTGTTTTGAGCACGTCATTTTTCACATTTTCTCCAAAAAAATAAAAATTCGCCATTTTTACCGCATTTTCACTTTTACCTACATTTTCTCCATTAACGTTTTTTTACCCTCACCTTCTACGCTTTGACAACACTAAACTTGTTTAGTGTATGTCCGTTTGGGCTCGGGGACCCTAGTGCTCGTTTAGTCCGTATTTCGTTAGTCGCTACCGACTACACGATCGACTCCGAAGTCGAAACTTCTTCCACGCACCCTTCATCTTTACCTTTGCCGGTCAATTCCGATATTGACCGAGATTCTGTTCATACTTCTCCACCTTCTCTTTCGCCTAACTCTTCTTTCAAGATGTCGGGATTTCCACCGAACATCACTTTACCACCTCCGGGTGTTGTTCCACCACATACAGGAGCACCGCCGTGAATTGTGCTTCAAGATCATTTTTATCCAACCCGCGCAGCGCTTCCCACTTGTCTTTCTCTTTCACCGGTCAATGAGGACAATTTTGAAATTAAGCCCCACTTCATCAACATGTTTCCTACTTTATCAACATTTTCTACGACAGCTGCGCAAATATTTTCTGTCTGTCTAAATTCGTCACATGTTTTTAAAATTCATTTTAAACAAGTTTCCGTCGAATTTCAAAAAAATCGACCTGAAGAGAAAAGGTAGCTACTTTACCAGAGATATTCCAGAAATCAAATTTGAACACATTGGATTTCAGAAACTCAAATTATAAAGTTTTTAAAGCAAGGGTTGAAAACAGTTTTCAGACTTTTCAAACCAGATAAGTTGTTATAAGTTCAAGAGCATAAATGAGCAGTTTCAGGTCATAATTTTAAAACACTTTCAACGTTAAAGTTTTAGAGCGGATAGTTTAGCAAATAACCCAACCGAGTTTGTCCAATTCGGGTTTCTAACGGATGAGCTACATGGATTACAGTGGCGTTGCGCAGAGTAGGCCGGAACAGTTTTCAAGTATGTCATATAATTTTTAAATGCAGATTAAGTCGTTTTCTGTATGCTTTTAGGAAGAAATGTAGATGAAAAGTTTAGCCCTTTCACTGTAGTTAACTTAGAAATCAATGTTTACCCAATTTTGATTTCTGTATCAGTAGACATTTCCATTTCAAGTTGAGTTTTTTAAAAACGGTTTCAGTTTATAACGAAAACAAATAGCGACTTAGCCTAAACTATGTACATCGTGATGACCATGGGGAGACGTCATCGCTCGTAAGTTAGTTGATTAAGACAGAGCGGTCGCTGGATCACCATGAAAATGTTAGTAGATGCTTGTGCTCATGCCGCTAACTTACGGCCTGTGCGGAATACAAAACGAAAATTTTCAAGTCAAGAGTACGAACTACTACTACTTAGAACCGAATCCAAACACTAAACTAGAAACACTAGAAGGAGCTTAACTACTCGGTTAGTAATAACAACCTTTGTAGTCATGTCCTTCGTCTTCTATACCACTTCTTTAGCTCCTAGGTCGTCGGGAACGAGCTTGGGAGCCGGTCTTCCTCATCGAAGATGATCCACCTGAAGGAACCCCAACCTAGACTCTAGCTTCACACTAAATAGCAAAATGAAGCAACTAGTGATCAAAACTTACTAAAAATTGATCATTAAGATGTAGTAGTGGTTAATCTCTAAGTGTTCTCGCTTTTTCTTTTTCCATTGTCATTTTACAATAAATCAAGAGAAGAGAAAGAAGAAGCAAAGGGTGTTAGATGAAGAAAATGAGCAAGCATCTAAGCATGGCTTGAATAATGAATCACCATCTCATTCTTTTTCTTTCTTTCTTTTAATGTGTGAAGTGGGTAGAATTGTGAGTCACCAGTGTGAGTCACAAATCCACACACTTCCACTCAACATAAGAAAGAATGAGAAGAAAATATGAGCCATGTCATAGTGTACACATATACATGTGTACACACACACACTAATACAAGTATATGCTACAAATACATACACTCATATTCGTATCAAAATACATACACCCGTATTCTTATCAAAATACATATGCTCATATTCGTATAAGATACGAATACCCGTATTCGTATTAAGATACGAATACCCGTATTAGTATTAATACCGTATTCATATAAATACCGTATTCTGTCAAAATACGAATACCGAAAAAAGAGATACTAAAAGAGATATATAATACTAGCTCATATTTCATCCAAATATGATAATCTGGCTATCTTTCAAACCGGCTAGTATTAACAAAATGTCTGATTAAAAGTACGTGTACAAAAACACATGTTTTAATCGAACATAAGTACATATCAAAATACGTACACTATATCTTTTCTCCATAGCTGGGAAACTCTCTGTGTGGGACTCCAAAGACTTGACAATACGCTGGCAGTGGATTTAACCACAAGCACGTCAGCGGCACCAGCTGTATGTAACGGCTACCCAAGTATTGAACGAAAGGAAGGTCTATAACCAAACTCGTTCGTATCTCTACTGAGCCTGAAAGTGACAGTCTCCGTACAGTCTGGTCTATTCACTAAGAGTATCGCATATAGGATCTAGGGGGTGGATAAATTCAGACCCCTAATAACGCAATAATTTGTGTCGATGTTGAAGCCCATCACCCACTGAGAACTACTGATCTAAATCAGTAAATCCTGTCTATCTTGGCCAAGGATTTCTAGTGATGGCCACCCGTGCATAGCGCGACATCTACCTCCAATACCAGGAGAGACAAATCCCCGACGATCCGCTCACTGGCTCCATGTGGCTTGGGTTGTACTCAACTAAAACCTGTTTTCATGACTCAATAGAGCCGTGGTAGGGTACTAATCAAAGCACAGTGGGAACTCACACGAGATAAATGAAGATCTCAGATCGACAAACTAACCTGTACTTATGTCACCAGAGAATTGCTACCTGACAATAGGTATAATACCATCTAGCATGTTTCCGGCGGGTCCGTCCAGTGTAACTCATAACCCAATGAGCACCTGTATACAATCATTGATGACTAGCTAACACCAATGGCTGTGATACCGGCCATCGCCCCTTGTTAGGGTCAAGAAACGTATACACTAGTCTATTCTGGAATATCGATGCCCAGTCTCATTATTCCCACAACTAGGGACATTTAAGAATATGCTTATAGACTACCCAGTTCTCATAAGTGTGATCGCCACAATAACCCTGGTAGTCAAGTAAGAATCCTATAGGCTCTATCAATATATAATAGTGATCTGTATTACTACATAATATATATACATGATGATAAAGTCAAACCAAATAGTATACTATCATCTCGAGTAAGTCTGTTCTACCCGTATTGGTCCTCCCTCAATCATCATAATCGTCTTCCTGTGATTACAATAATTGTCTTGAGGGCACTATAGCCAACAATCTCCCATTTGCACTTAAGGATAATTATTGCGGTGTCGTATACTCACAACCCGTGTGCTACCGAGCAACCAACTTCTCTACTAATCAGTTTTGTAAATCATGTTTGCGAGACATTCGTGTTTGAGAAATAGCCTCAGTGAGTGGATCCACTCCAATATTTTTATCTTTATCTCTATATATCTCAACTTCGTGGAGAACTACTATCTCCCGAAATGAGCGATACCTGTCTCAGAACTTGTCTGGAAATCTGATGGGACCAAGTTCATAAATGAACTCCAAATACAACATACTTCTTAGAATGTATCTTCCACTGAATTTAATCACTATCCTGTGCCATATCTATCTTAGTATCCGCTTGGATTACTTTCCAACATACTGCTCCTCAGAAGAAGGTAAACTTTAACTCTGATAGCTACTATGTCATCCAGGTCACCTTGGAAGTCTGAAATGATAATTGCTTCCGGAAGGAGGCTGTCGTTACCATATACAAAGAACATTCTCTCATGTTCATAACTGCTTCTTAAAGTTTCTCTAGGATTGGATTAATATTTGTTTATTGCAGCTAGTGCAAAAGCAATATCTGGTGTGGTACTTGAAATCTCATGATTGACTTAATTGCTTAAGCAAGTGATATGCCAATCATGCAAATCCCTCTTCTCATCAGTCCAGAAGACATCTCTTCAGAGAGGTGACTCCATCGGCTATGGGTACACCACTACGCCAGGAGTTGCCCATTCTAAAACACATTAGAATAGTTTCAAAGTACCCGAATTGGGACACTCCCTAAATCTAGATCTAAAACCATAGATTTAGTCATCAAAATATCTGATATTTTATCCAGTTTCTTTGTGAAGAAATATCCGTGACAACCACAGTTTAACCGATTGTAGTATAGGAACAACATTTCCTATCAAGAGTATGTCATCCAAAAACCGGGACAGTACTATCTACTCAACCTTCTTACCAGGTCTATATGTCATTCTTGATGAAGCCAAACACTATGACTGTTACGTCAAGAATAGATGATCCATCTCCACTCTCCTTGCTTTAGTCTATAAATAGACATAAGCATCTTTCCCACCATGCTTCCGCCACCCCCACTGACTACAACAACCCTCTGGTAGAGTCATATATACGTGCACTTCTAAATTAAATTTAGAATGACGTTAGAATCATCCACCAGCCAGATCTCATAGTCTAGGACAACAGTAGTGAGAAGCTTGGGTCATCAAAACCTCCCTGTCACCGTCATTGAGGAAACTAAAGTAACTATTGGATGTCTGAGGTTACCCACTAAATTTGCGGAGTGGCTAATGGATTATCAAATCCAATTGAATCCTTAGCTTCTACTAAATATTCAGTAACTGTTTGTGGTTCTGGAATCACTTCAGTTCTACCATACTCCCACTAATATTTTCTGAAAAGAATTCATTTTACTAAAAGGTAGCGAGTCAAGAACAATATAACTATTGATCCTGCAAATGGTAGAATGGTAACCCTCGTCTAATCCCGGGATAACCCACAAACTGCTATTACTGAAAATGGGCCTTGAGTTTATCCGGATTCTGGTTTTAAATATAACTAGACAACTTTATATACTTCAACATCGTTAAGATATGAATACATTCTATATCCAATATAGAAATAAAAGTACTAATTTAATTTGAATCAGATTCAAATATTATGCAGCCGTTTCCAGTGCACAATCAAAGAGGAAAAGGCTATACAATATTACTCATTAAGGAGCACACCCATGGATGAGTAACCTGAGAGAGAAGAAAGTTCTCAAATATATTACTTACGATGGAATGCCAAGTATAAATATCTACATCTTCGATCATCTCGAAGAATCCTTATACTTCCAACGTATGGTTCTCTACTTTATTCTTATACCTATAACTTCTCAAAGTTTGGACCTTGTATTTTAACGAAATGCGTGTCTAAAACTAGAGAAGTCAAAAGTAAATGGAATATAGTATGAGTACTAACCTCTTGTCCTAATGGACATCGAATAACATACAATACTTTGTATAAGTACTCAAAGTTTAATAACTCAAAGCTTGTGTGTCGTAGGTTGAAAATTGTATTATGTTTAAGAGGAATTACACTGTTATTGAATGCACCTTATCTAATCATCAACTGATAAAGGTAGATGTTATAAACATAATTTCAAAAAATTATATCTCAGTTTATAAAATAAACGTACAAATATATCAGTTCGAAATTGGTGCATAACTATGGATATTCAAAACCAAATATTTACCGTTAGGCAAAACTCAGGTGATTTCCTCAAAACTACCAATTACAAAGAATTCTGATATTAAGGATCTAATCGCCAAATTCCCAATATTCTACTCCCACTCGGTATCTATAATGCCATACAGATGTGAGAATCAAGTCCGGTAAATACATACCCTGAAATCAGAATCTAATTAGGAAAGTAGTTTTCAATTATCACGGCACAGTAAAACTGAAACATGAAAATATTTCGGGAGGGGGGGTTGCCGGGTATTCCTAGTAATGCCACTTCCAATACCAGACTCATGACATTAGTTACAATTTCCATTTGCCTTATTCTAATCCTTTATATGTCTTTACTTCTTACCTTCTTTACACCATACTTAGGCTAATTAGTCTTCTTCTTTCCCTGCCTTTCGACACCTGCCTAAGGTTTGGAAGAAGACTATCCAATAAGCGTAATATGTTTACTCTCCTAATACTAGGAGCGCTCGCAACCTGAGAGAAGGTAAATAAAAAAGACAACCGAATAATCTTATTCAATTTCCCAGAGCCGAAATCCATCCTCGAACTGAAATAAATTTCTGCTAGTTCATATGTAACTATACGAGATGGTTTTATCCATTCTATATAGATCATCGTAGTGATACGGGATATTATAGAGAATTCAAAGGGTAAAGCAGGAGTGGCATTGATATATGAGACTTTGTCATGAATCGTGACAAAACAAAGTTAACTTTGTAAAAAGGTTCAGTCAATTTGGTTTACGAGTTTTAGTTTAAGGCGGGTCATGGTCGCTTCCAAAGAGAGAGAGGAAAAAAAACACTCAGCATGCACTTTATCAAGATTAAATTGGTTAATCACTTTATCTAATCAGGATGGCTCCTACTGTTTTCTCGAATTTTTCTTTAAACTCTAAAAGGAGAACTAGTCGGGATCATCTACACCTTACAAGTTCGCTGACCGTTCAGCCAAGCCAGTGTTGGTACTCCGAGGGAGGCTCCCCATGCTTTCGCATGTATCTAATTAAATAACCCCATTTCCGCAGAGGCATAATCTCGTTAACACTTTTTAGACACCTAATTGGTTAGTTAATTGTGAAGTGAAAATCTCTCGAGGAATAAAACCTACTCATCAGTGGGAATCGGGACCCTACTATCATCACATGATAACTTGATGGAAGCCACTCAAGTTGAAAGTCGATGCCGCGCACCCCGCGTGTTCGCGGGGAGGTGAAATATGCAAAAAACGATATTTCAAAGCTCGCAACACCGACTCGAACTCCAGGATCGATACTAAACCCTAACTAGCTAACTGGTAAGAAGTTAACTACTCGGAAAGAAGTGTTATACCTCATGATACCAAGTCCTTCGGGTCTTCTTCGCTATCCTCCACCTCGTCGTCAGCTCCAAGGATCGAAACGGATCGGGCAACCTCGACAGCCTCCTCGAGTCAAAGACAATCCACCCGAGAGTCTATAGTCCGAGCTCCTTCCTCGAATCTGAGGTAACTACGGCTTCTAGTTCTCTAAACTAGAAGTCCAAGGTGGTATAGAGCAAGAAGATGGAGCAATTTGTCTCTTGGAACCCTAGGTTTCTCAACTCATGAAAGGTTAAGGGTTATGAGGAAGAAGGTCACTTGAAGAAAATGAGAGAGGAGAAGAGAGCTTGGATGAAGAAATGACTTCTCATTTGTGATGAATAATGAACCATGTGAATTATTGATGACATAATACCTCACAAAAATATCTATGGTTCACAAATATCTATTTTGTCAAGTGATGAGTCACAGCCATCCAAGAAAATATTTTCACCTCATTTCTCCACCCAAATTAGGTTTTATTTCATAAAGAAAATCAAAACCCTAATTTGGCATTTCCTTCTATAAGCTTTCCCAAGAAATTATGAGAATGCCCCTAATCCGTATATACATACCCGCATCCGCATTCCGAAGAATACGAACACAAAGAGACAAAAACAATCCATCAATATAATACTAGGATCCGGCTTAAACCAAAGCCCACTAGTATTATCCGCCCGATCATCATACGTGTACAAGTACACGCAAGTGATCGAAGCCCTGTCGTAAAACCATACGACCTCTACACCTTTTACCCGGTGCAGGGAAACCCTCTGTGTGGGATTCTAAAGACTCGACACTACGTTGGCAGTAGGTTTAACCACAAGCCGCAAGCGGTACAAGCTGCACGTAACGGCTACCAAGGTATGTGTCGATAAGAAGGCCGATGGGCTAACTCATCCGAACTCTTACTGAGCCTATTTGTGACAATCTCTGTACAGTCCGGTCTATTCGTCTAAGAGTATCGCATATCGGGCCTAGGGGGCGGTAATCGTCAGACCCCTAATAGCGTAATAAGTCGTGTCGGAGTGCAGCCCAAAACACCCTGAGAAACTACTGGAATACCTACCAGTAAATCTCGCTTGCCTTGGCCAAGGACTTTATGTAATGGCCTTCCGAACACAGCGCGATATCAACCCCCAACACCGGGAGAAACGAATCCTATCTAACCGCCACTGCCTCCAAGTGCTTCAGGACTGCACCCAACTACTATCTGTTTGCATGGCTCCTTTGAGCCATGGTAGGATAGTAATCAAAGTACAGTGGGAACACACTCGAGGCGAAGTAGCAGTGTCAAGTCGATGGACTAAGTTGTACTCATGTCACTTGGGAACTGCTACCCGACGATAGGTATAATACCCACCAACAGTTCCCGACGAGTCCTGTCTAGTGTACTCATAACCTAATGAGCACCTGCATACTATCTCCAGTATGACGTACTGATGGCTGTGGGACATACCATCTCCCCTACTGGGATGAAAGCGTATACACTAGTCTACTCTGGAGTATCGATACCCCGTCTCGATAATCCTACGACTAGGGACGTGTATAAGATATGCTTATAGACTACCCAGCCCCCACTGGTGTGACTGCTATCACAACGCTGTTAATCAAGCAAAAGATCCTGAGTGCTCTACCAATATGTATAAGCGATATGCTAAGAAAAGAGATGCACATATTGAGGTAGATACAAACCAGGTAGCATATAACTATTTGGAGCAAGACTGTTACTATATCCATGTATATCCTAAGCTTCCATTAAATTATATACAATCTAATATGATACAATAATGGCCTCTAGGGCATATATCACTAACAATCTCCCACTTGCACTAAGGCCATATACTGGCATATCACAGACCTAAGATCTCAAATAGCCTCTCGAACACTGTCTGAGGGATGGCCTATGTGAGTGGATCTACAGAGTTGTTCTTCGTATCTACTCTCCTCACCTCAATCTCCTGGGGATCAACGATCTCCTTGATCAGGTGGTACCGCCTCAAGATATGTTTGGATCTCTGATGGGACCTGGGTTCCTTCCCTAAAGCTATAGTGCAGTATGTTGTCACAATACTAAAGTATTGGATCAACAATGTGTCATGACCCGAAGGTACGGAACGTGACTGGCACTTAGATTACGAGACGTCTCAAGGCGTAACGTAACCTAAGTCAGCCAAAGCCCAGAAAATCTAAACCAAAATCAACAAGAGTGAAGGAAAACCTTTTATGAAAACGATTTTTAAACCAATTTAGTTGTATTAATCCCTTTTTTAAAAACATCAAAATTTTCCGAAAATTTCGGCAGAGTCTCTGTAAATACTGGCCTCAAAACGGGTATAACAAGATATATAAACCTGTAATGATATAATGGCATCCCCAAGCGGGAGCTAGCTCTTCGCCCAAGGCGGATCATAACCACATGCAATATATATGTATTATCAAGCAAATAAGCATAAAGAAACCCAAAAATAAGAAAAACACAACGTCGGCTCAAGTGAGCTCGACCCCAGAGGAACCACATATACACAAATCTCTCAGTCTCATCACTAGGTCACATATGCAAAATAAGAAGTGGTAGATGGAGAATACTAGATACAATGATAGTACAAAAGTGTCCTCGCAACCCACCTACGAGCAATGTCGCGAGTCTGAACAAAAGAAGCCAATGAAAAGATACGCCCGCCGCTGCAAGGCTGACGGGTCCGACCTGCAAGACACTGTGGCACAACAGGAGTGAGTTGCCAGCTCGTGAGTAGAAAATAGCATCTAATAAGGCTATCGTAAGAATGCACGCAATACGTCACAACCTGCATATCTAAGTATGACGCAATGCTACTAATATGTATGCACATGGATGCAAAATCAATACGAAATCTTTAAGTGTTTAAATACGATTATCTCTGCATTCTTAACTTAGAAAAATATCTGTACAATAGCTAAGGTACCATCAATGAAATCATCCGAAAACCGTGTCAAGCATCGACACCAAATATGGAAATATATCTGTCTCAATGTCTCACTATGTCAATATCTCAATATCTCAGGCTCCGTCAGTCCGGATCGGCCCAGATCATCAAATCTCACGACAACGGTCGGTATCCTCCGGATATCCGCCGCACCATATATCACCGGTTGGTAGTCTTCCCCTGCCAGGCTCATCGTCTACAACTCGATCTTCTTGCCCCGGGATACCATACCGGGCCCACCATGTACCCGAGACGGTTTATCCACTTCTCGAATCGGGTCTCGAAATCCAACAGAAAACATGAAAACTCATGGTGGACGACACATACATCACGAGAAAACCGCAACTTTATATTAAAAATGATGATAATAAGCTTTTATTAAATTCTTGCGGTTTTCCCAAAATCCAGAATTCTCATCAATACTGAAATTCTCAAGAAAATCATAATACCCAACATGTTGTATATGATAAATGCTTATGATGTCAAAGGTATGCAATGTGATTTATGGTTAGGAATCTATATAAGCATGATGATGAAGTGAGGTATATACGTGCTATGCAATTCAATGTATCATGTATGATGCAAGTGTTGATACTGAACTAAGCAGGTTCTACAGTGCTCGTGGCATGGCAATTACCAAAGGCGTGTGTGTTCATATGAATAGTGCGCGTGCAACATGAGCCAATGGTAATGGTGTAAGTGTCCTAAGAAGTGATATCACACATAGGTATATAGATAACCATGCAATGCCAACAGACAAATAACTAGAAAGGTATGCATATGAATGAGATGGTTAACTAACTAACTATGCATATAGTTTGCAAGTAATAAAGTGATCCTAACTATGGGGCGCCTCGCGCCATCCAGACGATTTCTCCATAGATGTATACATCTACTCACCCGGACGCCTCGCTAATCTGATCCAACCACTGCTTTGCCTTTGCGCGCCGCGTCCGATATTTCCGCAACTGATCCTAAAATTGCAAGACACAAATATAAGATTACATATTCCTGAAACGACGCAAAGTCACAAAATGAAAAGATCAACGCTCACAAGTTAGGCACAACGTGCACTAGGTGCGCGGAACACACACGAAAATCACTATAACCTTAACTAAAATTGCCGTTCGGAACAACCGTCAAAACCGCCAACAGACATATGTTCCTGTTGAAACACAAGTCCGAAACTTTTGAGATAATCACAGAATATAAGTTAGAAGTAGAGAACCAAAAACGGGTATAAGTATTATGTCCTTTGATGAGATCAAGGAGGAGAATACTTGAGCACGGAATTCCTGGACTATTCTAAAGGAGATTGAGATTCTCTCTCAGCATTACTCCTCCGTATACACCACAGCACGTCGGTGTATCGGGGCGGAGCAATTACACCCTATGTGATATGGTGTGCTCTATGATGAGTACTACTGAGTAGCCTATTTCCTTTTGGGAGTTATGCACTTGAGAAGCTGCATACCTATTGAATAGGGAAAAATCGAATCAGTTGCCTGCCACTTCATATGTGATATAGAATGGGAAGAGCATATATCTTAAGTAAGTTAAGATTTGGGGTAGTCCGGCCTATGTCTAAAAGAAAAATCCGGACAAGCTCGAGGCAAAATCAGTTTTGTGGAAGTTTGTTGGATATCCTAAGCATTCTCAAGGGAATATCTTCTACCTAACCGAGGAACAAAAGATGTTTTGTTTCTCAACATGCCACCTTTGTGAAAGGGAATTTCTTGTGAAGAAATTATTGGTCATAAGGTAGAACTGGAAAGAGTTCCAGCTATACAAACTGCAGCTGATGATTTGGTAAACCCGGAGGATTCAATAGTTTCCAACGAACCTCAGCCTCTCCGCCGATCTAGTAGGGTTCCTCATCCACCTGAAAGATACTTCGGTTTCTCTATGACAGTGGGAGCAAGGATTGCATCATGAGATGATGACCCAACTAGTTTCGAGCAGGCCATCAGGAGTGGGACTCTGTAAGAATGGCTGGATGCTTAGCGATCTGAGATGGAATCCTTATACACCAACAAAGTATGGACTTTGGTTACTTTATCTGAAGGGTTAAATCCCCATCAGGAGCAAGTATATCTTGAGAAGATTACTTGGTGTACATGGAAAATTTGAGACTTTCAAAGCTATACTTAAGTCCATCCAGATCGTACTTGCCACGGCTACATACCATGACTACGATATCTGGCGGTTGGGTGTCATGACTGCTTTTCTAAATGATGATTTGGAAGAGAGCGTCTATAAGTACACAGCCAGAGGGCTTCGTAGACAGTGGGAGCAGCGGAAATGTGTGCAAGATGTTTTATGTGATAAAGCAGGCATCGCGGAGTTGGAACGTCTGTTTTGATGTGGTAGTCAAAGAGTTTGACTTCATCAAAATGGTAGATGAACCTTGTATATACAAAAAGGTAGTAGAGAGTATGGTGGTGATCCTCATAGAGTACGTGAATGACATACTCTTGATAGGGAAAGAGTTTCCTATGCTACGCTCGGTCAATCTCCTCTTATCACAATGATTCTCCATATAGGATCAAGGTGATACCTCCTAAATCCAAGGTATTGGATCTATGAGATAGATCTAATTGGATGTTAGGATTCTCACTAGTTGTAGTGAGATGGTATCAATCGATCCTGGGGAGAATCACTGGAAAGGTTCCAGGGTGATAAGGACGACTGAATGTCAGTCGTAGGCATTGTCTTTACCCTCAATGGAGGGACGGTATGTTGGAAGAGTTTCAAGCTAGATACCGTGACTTACTAGAAGATTAAAGGCAAGATACATCGTTACCAAGGATGCTACCAAAAAGGCAGTCTGGATATATATAAGTTCATGAGATGAACTTCGTTCCTACCATTGTGTGACAATGGAGTTGTGGCTTATGCCAAGGAACCCCCATCCCATCTAAAATCCGGATATAATTCTTAGGCAGTATCACCTGATCATGGAGATGGTTGATCTCCAGGGAGATCGAGGTTAGGAGAGTAGATACAGAGGACAACAGCGCAGATCGACTCATAAAGGCCTTTTTCCCAGTAGAGACTTTTATGGGATGGTTGAGTATGAGATACTTCAACCACAGCTAATTGTTGGGTATGTAATACCACAACAGATGGCCCTAGTGCAAGTGGGAGATTGTTAGTTATTTGTATGCCCTAGAGGCTATTACTGTACATATGATGTATATTGTAATGGATGCTTGGACATATATAGGGAGGACTTTCTTGCTCGACATGATAGTATGCTATCTGGTTGTACTTTATCTTAACATGTACTCTGATTGTCTCTATGTTACATGTTGATAAAGCCCTTAGGATATGTACTCGACTACTGGGACTATGATGAGATCATACTAGTGGGGCCACGGTAGTCGACGAGTACATCCTATAACTGTTCCTAGTCGAGGGTGTATCGAGACAGGGCATCGATACACCAGAGTAGACTAGCGTATACACATCTTGACCCATATGATGGGCGATGGATGATCCCATATCCATCGGTGTTTGACATCAAGGATGGTGTACGGGTGCTCAGTAGAGACTGGGTACACTGGACGGACTCGCCGAGAACTCCCAGATGGTATTATACCTCACGTCAGATGGCAGTTCTCCGGTGACACTGGTACAGAGTAGTCTGTTGACCCGAGATCGTCATAGAGTCTTATGTGATTCCCACTGTGCTTTGATTTCCATCATACCACGTCCAAGAGGGCATGCAAAAAGGTGGCTTTTGGGTACAGTCCCGAATCACATGGAGGCAATGAGCGATAGGAGGGGATTCGTCTCTCCCGGTATAGGGAGTTGATGTTGTGCTGCGTTCGATTGGCTATAACTGGAAATCCCTGGCCAGGGTTGCTGAGATTTACTGGTAAGTGTTATCAGTAGTTTCTCAAACTGTTATAGACCTCATATCGACACGACTTATCAAGCTACTGGGGTCTGACGTATACCACCCCTAGGCGAGATATGCGACATATCAGACGACGAGACCGGACTGTACGGGAGTGTTACTTACTGGATTCACAGGAGAATGTACAGGCTTGCTTGTTGATCTTCTGAGCTCTCAATACCTGGGTGGCTGTTACGTTTAGCTGACCGCTTGCAGCTTGTGGGTGTTTGATATGATCATCACCTACTGCCGGCGTATTGACGATTCTTTAGAGTCCTACACAGAGGTTTCTTGGTTCAGGCAAAACGGAGTATGAGCACATATGTGATATGTGCAGGACCGAGAACAATACGTGTATGTGATACGGTATTAGATTCTCGCGATATAAGATATCGGCCGGGTACATGTGATATAGCCGGGTCATCGGATCAAGTGTTGATTCGATGAACTGATTCAGATTATATTAGTCGATTATTTGTGAAATAGACGGATTATCGGATCAAGTGTTGATTCGATAATTTAATGTATAATTATATATTTGATATATTAAATTACATTAACTGATATAAGCTCACTAAAAGATTCTTTTTCTCACTCGGGTAATACATTGATATATATGCGATATATGTTAATTGTATTATTTTATTTTGTTACAATAAATATTATATATGTGATATATAATATTGTAACATGATATGATTACTAATGCAACATGTTTAGTGGTGATTAAATATGGTTACGGTTTGATTTGGGTTAGTTCTTTCTTGAACCTTCTAGAAGGTTTCCTTTTTGTTTTTGCAAAGATATTTTGCAAGATATTTACTTAACCCAACCCACACCCTTAACCATAGTTAGATCTCTATAATGGTTAAGTCTTTTCTTGACTTAACCATGGTTGCTTTGGTAATGATATGACCACTTTTCATTATTCATCATAAAAGGATCACTACTCTTCTTCTTCTTCCTTGAGCTTTTGAAAAACTTTCTAGGTTTTTCTTATGTGTTGAAAATGAGTGAGATTAAGAAAACAAATGAGAGCTAAATTCCTACTTCATCATCCTAATCTATCCTAGCCATTTAGATTAGGGTGTTCACTTCATTTAGTGAGTGAGAGCTTGTGTTAATGAAACTTCAAGGTAGATCATCTTTGTTATCGAAGATCGGAAGCAAGCTTGCATCTTTCTCTTCGTGGAGCCTCTTGAGAGTCCGGAACTTGATGATCGCAGCGAAGGGACCACAACACGGAGCTTATGAAGTGAAGGACCGGACTACAAAGGTTGTAATCCCAAACTCTTAGATGTTAAAGTGTTTAACATGCTTTGTTTCGCCTAATCTCTAGTCTAAGATCTTGGTTTAGGGTTGTTCGGCACGGCTAAATTTTAAATCGGGCATGGTTGATGCCTTATAGACCCTTGTGCGTGCGCCTAGTAACCCTATACATATAACTAACAGTCTTCCACTTGCACTAAGGCCAATTGTTGTAGTATCTCATATGCAACATCCCAAAAAGTCTCTCAAATGGCCTTCGTGAGTGGATCCGCCGTGTTATTCTTCGTGTCAACTCTCCTAACCTCGATCTCCCGGAGATCAACTATCTCCCTGATCAGGTGATACCGCCTAAGAATTTGTCTGGATCACTGATGGGACCGGGGTTTCTTGGCCAAAGCCATAGCTCCATTGTTATCACAATACACAAGTATTGGATACTTAATGGTAGGAACCTCACCAAGTTCATCTCATGAACTTGTTCATCCAGACAGCCTCTTTGGCAGCATTATTGGTAGCGATGTATTCAGCCTTCATCATCGAGTCTGCTACGGTATCTAGCTTGGAACTCTTCCAACATGCCGTCCCTCCACTAAGGGTAAAGACAAAACCCGAGACCGACTTACAGTCGTCCTTATAACTCTGGAAGCTCAAATCGGTTAAGGACTCGACATGGAGTTCACCGTTACCATACACCAAGAACAATTTTTTAGTCCTTCTCAAGTACTTAAGAATGTTCTTCACAGCTGTCCAGTGCTTTTACCCAGGATCTGATTGACACCTACTCACTACACTTAGTGAGTATGATATATCCGCTTAGATCTATCTCTATAGATCTTAATCCCGAGATATATGAGGTATCAGCCAGATCATTCATGGAGAACCTGTGTGATAAGAAGAGCTTGACCGAGTGTAGCATAGGAACATCGTTTCCAATCAAGAGTATATCATCCACGTACAATACGAGGAAGACAACCTTACTCTCTACAACCTTCTTTTATATACAAAGTTCATCTACGTTTTTTATGAAGTCAAACTCTTTGACTGCCACATCAAAACAGATGTTCCAACTCTGCAATGCCTGCTTTAATCCGTAAATTGATTTAAGCAGCCTGCACACCTTTCCGCTGCTCTCACTGTCTACGAAACCTTCTTGCTGTGTCATGTACTCGCTCTGTTCTAAATCACCATTTAGAAAAGCGGTCTTGACGTCCAACTGCCTGATTTTGTAGTCATGGTATGCAGCAATGACAAGTGGGATCCTGATGGACTTAAGCATAGCCACTGGAGAAAAGGTTTCATCATAGTCGACACCTGGTCGTTGATGAAAACCTTTTGCTACAAGTCTAGCTTTGAAAGTCTCAACTTTGCCGTCTACACCAATTATCTTCTTAAGATCCACTTGCTCCCGATGGGTTTTACCCTTTCAGGAGCAACTTTCAAAGTCCATACATTGTTGGTGTACATGGATTCCATCTCAGATCGTATAGCATCCAGTCATTTCACAGAGTCCTCACTCATGATGGCCTGCTAGAAACTAGTTGGGTCATCATCTTCCATGATGCAATCCTCGCTCCCACCGTCTACAAGAAAACTGTAGTATCTCTCAGGTGGATGAGGAACCCTACTAGATCTGCGGAGTGACTGAGGTTCGTTGGAGACTATCGAATCCTCTGGTTTTACCAAATTATCAGTTGTAGTTTGTGTAGCTAGAACTTCTTCCAGTTCTATCTCATGACCACTAATTTCTTTCATAAGAAATTCCTTTTCTAAAATGGTGGCATTCCGAGAAACAAACACCTTTTGTTCCTCAGTGTGGTAGAAGATATTCCCTTGCGAATGCTTGGGATATCCTACAAACTTGCACAGAACTGACCTTGCCTCAAGCTAGTCCGGATTTTGAATTTTAAAATAGGCCGGACAACCCCATATCTTAACTCGTTTAAGAGATGGTCTCTTCCCATTCCATATCTCATATGGAGTGGTAGGCACTGATTTGGTTGGAACTCTATTCAATAGGTATGCGGCTTTCTCATGCGCATAACCCCAAAAGGAAATAGGTAACTCGGTAGTACTTATCATAGAGCGCACCATATCTAATAGGGTGCGATTCCTCTGCTCCGATATACCGTTATGCTGTGGTGTATACGGAGGAGTAAGCTGAGAGAGAATCTCATTCTCTTTTAAATAATCTAGGAACTCCATGCTCAAGTATTCTCCTCCCCGATCAGATAGAAGGATTTTAATACTTTTACCTATTTGGTTCTCTACTTCGCACTTGTATTTCTTGAATTTCTCAAAAACTTCAGATTTGTGTTTCAACAAGAACACATATCCAAACCTTGAGAGATCATCGGTGAATATAATAAAATATGAGAAACCATTCCTGGCATGTGTAGACATAGGACCGCATACATCATTATGTATCATTCCCAAGAGTTCAGTGGCTCTTTCGCTGTGTCCAGTAAACGAAGTTTTGGTCATTTTTCCTTTGAGAGATGACTGACAAGTTTCATAAGATATAAATTCGAACGGATTCAAATATCCATTCTTAAGTAACTTAGCTAGTCGTGTCGCATTGATATGACCTAGTCTACAGTGCCACAAGAAGGCTTCGTTCATTTCTGAACTTTTCCTCTTGTGTGTGTTCTGTATGTTGAGAACTGTATTTTGATTCAGAACGTATATACCGTTACTTAACGTGCCAAAACCAATAAACACTTGATTTAGGAAAATGTTCATAACATTATCCTGTAATACAAAATTATATCTTTCTTTATGTAATATAGATACTGATATAATATTGCACATCATTTCTGGTACATAATAATATTCGTTCAGAATCAATGTATTACCTTCAGGTAATACTAGGTGATATTCGCCAACTGCTTTGGCTGCAACCATTGCACCATTCCCTACTCTGAGAGAATGATTATCTATTCCCAGTTCTCTACTTCTTCTTAACACATGTAATAAATTACATATATGGGATCCTGATCCGGTATCCAATACCCTGGAAGTAGAGCATACTAAGAAACAGTTCTCTGTAATGAACACACCCGAAAAAGATGCATCAACATACTCATTCCTCGTTCGGGTTGCATGGGAATCTGGGTATTCCCCTATTTCCTGCTCAGACTTATAACAGTTATAAGGTAGAGATGAACCAACGTTCCCCAGCTCAATATAATAAGCTGGTTCGGTCAATACATCCATATTATTATCTTGATTAAGGCATGTCATGGTCGCTACCTAGAGAGAGAGAGAGAGAAGAAAAAACTTTAGCGTATGCTCTTGCAAGATTAAATTGGTTATTATTTTATCTAATCAGGATGGCTCTCACTATTTTTATCAAATCTTCCTTCAAACCCTAAAAGGTAAGACTAGCCGGGATTAATTACACCTTACAAGTTCGCCAATCGTTCAGCCAGGCAGGTATTGGTACTCCGAGAGAGTCTCCATGTGCTTTCGCATGGAAGTAATTAAATAACCTCGTTTCTGTAGGGGCATAACCCGGATAACACCTTTCTTAGACACCTACTGGATTAGCTAATTGTAAAGTGCAAAACTCTTCCAGGAGTAACTCTTACTCGCAGTGGGTATCGGGATCCAACTATCTCATAGAAGGTATGCAATCTCATTGCAAATTTCAACACTTGAAATTCCCAATATCTTTTGCCCCAAGCAATTTATGACCTTGACAAGATCAATAAATCATAAACCGCAAGTTAAGTTCAACCCCTTCATTTCCTGATTGAATTAAATCCACCCGTACGATCCTTGACAAGGTCAACAAGGCCATACGACTACCCTAATCCAATCGCATCATATGGTTACAGATAAGCACTAATCAGCAACCGCATACTACGTCTTGACAAGGTCAACAAACGCAGCACGAATACTAAATAGTCCTTATCTGAAATGACGGAGGGCTACGACAGATTTTTAAGAAAACCTTTTGCGTAATAAACTTGATATCGTTGTAGAATCGAGTGATTTGAAAATGAGTGGTTTAAGCTCCGCCTTTTAAAATCGAATAGTTTTCAAAACAAACCGAGTGGGTTGTAACGTTTGCTAGATTTTTCTAAAGAGGCCATTCCCAGTGAAGGGAACTCGGCTCTTTCCTCATCGAATGAGGTGCTGGATATTCATAAAAGAATACCGCTACGCAAAGCAAGAACCAGAGCTACCTTTTTTAAAATTTGATTCTACAACACCTTTAGGTTTCTTTCTTTTTCATTAATCTCATTAATGAAGTCCCATAATTTATGTTTCCTAAATTTCACAGAAGAAACGAAAATAGAACGTACGCTTATGCCATCCACATTCGCCACGGGTCCCGTCATGCACCGTTAGGTTACTTAACTAACAGCAGAGCGGGGGCAGGACTAGCGTGGATGCAAAACATAAGCAACGTTTATTATATATCATATATATAATAAAACATTCGTCTCAAGCAGTTATATGATCTCATCATAGAACATTCAAGCAGAAGTCAACATATGAAATATAGGATATACTATGAGGACCGTGTTTTAAATCAAGCCAGTAAAAAACACGGATTCCACGGTCGTGATGAATAGCCAAACCCACATCCCTAGACCCCTACGAGAGTGGAAAGAAACCCCGCCAATTCTAGAGTTAGGAGACCCAGTCTCGACTCCTCGAGATGGTCTCTCACTGGACCTAGAACCCGGTTACTTGTGCTCCCCACCTTAGGTCTATCCTAATACGGAAAAGTAAATAATATACATCAACGGTGATATCATCCTCAACCCGGAAGTGTCCCAATAAAAGAATATTACATACAAATTTTTACATGAATGAAAATGAAAAACTCTCATCTCACGCAAAAAACCCCGGCTATTCAATCACGACGATCTAATATAATATATCACAGCAACACATAACATCACATGTCATCAACGTAAGTAAATATGCGTATCCCAATTTTCGTTGACGTATAGCAACGAAACCAGCGATACACCACATATTATACTTACGGTCGTAGAAAAGAAATGAAAACTACAATAATTAGAATCCGTAACCACCTTAGACATCATAAACCCGGAATATCTCATACTTTGGATTTCATGCTTAACACTATAAACCCGGCAGTTTAGTCTCAAATTGAAAACACTTTTCAATAACCGGTCGGACAATTCAACAAGATTCCCAACAAATGATCGAATACTCGTCGGAAACCTTAGTAGACGGCCGCACCCCCGATACCGTCGATAAATCGCACTTAGGCGGAACATCGCGGCCGTGAACACCCGAACGGATGCTTTTGGCAATGGGGTTCTCCTACAGTCACTCGGTCGGGACGATGGGGCGTGGCTATCTAGTAGTGTTACCCGGCGAGTGTTCGCGTACTATACGAGATTGCGATGAAGTTTTGATCCGAATCGAAACTCCGAAGCAATCTATCAAAAGAGACTAAATTGCTAGATTTATAAAATACTAATTAGTTTTCACAAAACTAATTATTGTGGATTCCAAATATTGTATCACATATCAAATATATCTAGACGATGTTAAACATTTCGATCAATATCTCAAACACCCACAAATCACAGACCTCAACACTTCAGGCTCACTAAAAATTCCCAGAGAGTGCAAAATAACAAGATGGAGCAGCACAAGAAAGACGACCCAACAATTCCTCATTACTGCGGCGGAACCGCGGCTAAACCATGCGTTTGGCGGCGGTTCCGGATGGAATTATGGCATCGAACTTCTTGGGGCTCCATCAAATAACCTGCATGATTTTTTGAGAATTTTTAATTTAAAAAATTCCAACTTTTGAAAAAATATCCAAAAACTAAGGAAATATGAGTTTGGAAAAGTCGATCGAACACTTTAACGTCGTCTAGGCCACTCCTAATGCTCTAGCTTGGCTCTGATACCATAAAAGTATGCCTTAGCACCACTACTAGGTTTTTAGAAGTATCAAGTATACAATTTAAAAAAATCCAGTGTGCTATTGCATGCTATCCTATAATCGAACTAGACAATTAGGGTTTTATTGCATGTAAACAAACTTTACACTAAGTGAATAAGGAATACAACCCTTGTAGACCGGTCTTTCACTTCTAAACCTCCATTTAGTAGTCCCTTAGCTCCAAGTAATGCTCCCTCGAACTCTTCGTAGGCTCGACTTGGTAAAAGAAACAAGCTTGCTTAAAGATCTTCGAGGCCGAAAATGATCTACCTTGATGAATCTCTAACTCAAGCTACCTCTTCACTAATTGAGGAATTAGTGAAGTAAACAACCTATACTAAATGACTAATTTGGTATAGATTGATGAAGTATGAATTTTTATCACTTTAGAATTATTTTTCTCTTTTTCTTTTCTCACCTCACTCAAAACTAGAGAGCAAAGAAGGAGATGAAGAAGATGATCAAGTGATGAACCATGGATGAGAAAATATATCAAGTAATATTTGTAGAGACTTAACCATAGCTAAAGATAATGGTTGGGTTAATAAATATCTAGAGTAAAACAAAATTAGTGGACTTAGTCAAGGCTTCTACATGCTTCCACAAGCATCATTAGCCATGCTAATTTCCACCTAATTTTGATTTTTCCCTTAATAATTAATCACCCAAATTATCTTTAGTTTGGTATGAGTCTCATACACCCATGTCCAATGTATCATCTAGCATGACACAATAGTAAATACATTAATATATATCTCATATATATTTATATGTATTTGTAGAAAAGAAATTCTTAAGTGAGCTAATATTAGTTAATATATATTAATATATCAAATATACAATTATATATTAAATTATTAAATCAACACTTGATTTAATAATTCGGCTATATCACATAAAACCGATTAATATCATTTATATATATATCAAATATACATATAACAAATTATTGAATCAACACTTGATTCAATAATCCGGTTATATCACATATAACCTATATCGCGAGATTAGAATACTGTATCACATACACGTATTAATCTCGGTCCCGCACATATCACATATGTGCCCTACTTCGTTTCGCTTAAGCTAAGAAACCTCTGTGTAGGATTTTAAAGACTCGTCAATACGCCAGCAGTAGGTAATGATCATATCAGTCACCCACAAGCCGTCAGCGATACTAGATGGACGTAACGACTACCCAGGTATTGAGCGATCAGAACATCAATAAGCAAGCTTATCCAAACTCCCGTGAGTCCAGTAAATAACACTACCGTACAGTCCGGTCTCTTCGTCTGATATGTCGCATATCGAGTCTGGGGGTGGTAAACGTCATACCTCAATAACTTGATAAGTCATGCCGATGTAAGGCTCATAACGGGTCGAGAAACTACTGATAACACTTACCAGTAAATCTCATCATCAGCCCTGTCCAGGGACTTCCTGTTATAGCGAATCGAGCATAGCGCAACATCAACTCCCAATACCGGGAGAGACGAAACCCCTCCTATCACTCATTGCCTCCATATGACTCAGGACTGTACCCAAAATCCAGCTGTTTGCACGACTCTCTTGAGCGTGGTAGGGAGGAAATCAAAGCATAGTGGGAATCACACAAGACTCTATGACGATCTCGGGTTTACAGACTAACCTATACCAGTGTCACCAGAGAACTGCTATCTGACTATAGTTTAATACCATCTAGGAGTTCTCGGCGAGTCCTGTTCGGTGTACCCATTTTCCAATGAGCACCTGTGTACAATCTTTGATGTCAAACACCAATGGCTGTGGGATCAACCATCGCCCAATACAGGGTCAAGAAACGTACACACTAGTCTACTCTGGAATATCGATGCCCTGTCTCAATACTCCTTTGACTAGGAACAATTAAAGGATGTACTTGTGGACTACCCTGGCCCCACTAGTATGATCTGCATCATAGTCCTGGTAGTCAAGTACATATCCTAAAGGCTTTATTAACATGTAACGGAGAGACAGTATAATGATACAAGTGTACATGTTAAGATAAAGAGCAACCAGAGTGCATACTATCATGCCGAGCAAGAAAGTCTTCTCTATATATGTCCAAGTATCCACTATAATATACAATCATGTACAATAATGGCATCTAGGGCATACATATAACTAACATCGAGTGTCGATGTTGGACACTCAGGTTCCATAATTTTTATGTGTCGTTGATGGACATACGTTGGTTGATATCCTCATACATACATGCATATTTTTTCATGATGATTCGAGTGTCGATATTGGACACTCAGGTTCCATGATATTGATTGTGTCGTTGATGGACACACATGGATGATATCCACATGCATACAGACAAATGATTTCAAATGTTTATTTGTATATGCCATTGCCTTTGACTCTATTGTTGACATATATGCATACATGGTCACTCTAGAGATCATAGTATTACCTTCATGATACAGTATGACCTAGGCATCGTTGTTTATTCGATTTCTACCTGCTGATGTTTTCTACTCACGAGTTGGCAACTCACCCCCATTGTGCCTCGGTTTTCTTGCAGGTTTGACCGCTTGGATCAGTACCGGAATTGCTCGCACACAGTTCCTTCTGGGTGTTTTGCTCTGGTAGGTAGGACACACGCTGGATCGTGACCACTCTTGTACCCTTTATATTCTATTGTATCTTGATAAACTCCACCAGTCAGAAACTGGAATTTGTATATTGGTAGACCTAGACAGACTGGTGTATTTGCAAGACTTAGAGCGATGGGTGTTGTTAGTTATATGTATGCCCTAGAGGCCATTACTATACATAGGATGTATATTGTAGTGGATGCTGGGACATATATAGTGAGGAATTTCTTGCTCGACATGATAGTATGCTATCTGGTTGAACTTTACCTTAACGTGTACACTGATTGTCTCTCTATTACATGTTGGTAAAGCCCTTAGGATGTGTACTTGACTATCTGGACTATGATGCGGATCATACTAGTGGGGACATGGTAGTCCATAAGTACATCCTTCAATGTCCCTAGTCGTGGGTGTATCGAGACGGGGCATCGATATACCAGAGTAGACTAGCGTATACCTTCTCGACCCATACAGATGGGCGATGGATGATCCCATATCCATTGGTGTTTGACATCAGAGATGATATACGGGTGCTCAGTAGAGACTGGGTACACTGGACGGACTCGCCGAGAACTCCCAGATGGTATTATACCTCACGTCAGATGGCGGTTCTCTGGTGACACTGGTACAGAGTAGTCTGTTAACCCGAGATCGTCATAGAGTCTTGTGTGGTTCCCACTGTGCTTTGATTTCCATCTTACCACGTCCAAGAGGGCGTGCAAAACGGTGGTTTTTGGGTACAGTCCCGAGTCACATGGAGGCAATGAGCGATAGGAGGGGATTCGTCTCTCCCGGTATAGGGGGTTGATGTTGCGCTGTGTTCGATTGGCTATAACAGGAAATCCCTGGCCAGGGTTGCTGAGATTTACTGGTAAGTGTTACCAGTAGTTTCTCGAATTGTTATAGACCTCATATCGACGCGACTTATCGAGCTATTGGGGTCTGACGTTTACCACCCCTAGGCAAGATATGCGACATATCAGACGATCAGACCGGACTGTACGGTAGTGTTACTGGTTGGATTCACAGGAGTGTGAGCGGGCTTGCTCGTCGATCTTCTGATCGCTCAATACCCGGGTGGCCGTTACGTTTAGCAGACCGCTTGCGGCTTGTGGGTGTTTGATATGATCATCATCTGCTGCCGGCGTATTGACGAGTCTTTAGAGTCCTACACAGAGGTTTCCTGGCTCAAGCGAAACGAAATAGGAGCGCATATGAGATATGTGCGGGACCGAGAATAATGCGTGTATGTGATACCGTATTCCATTCTCGCGATGAATGTATCGATTAGGTTATATGAGATATACCCTAGTTATCGAATCAAGGATTGATTCGATAAGCCGATACATTAGACACTAGCCGGTTATATGCGATATGACCGGATCGTTAAATCAAGAGTTGATTTAATGATTTAATGTATAATTATATATTTGATATATTACTTTGCATTAACTAGTATCGGTTCACTTTAAATGGATTTTCTCGCTCGGATGTGCACATTATATATGTGATATGATTTTGTGCACATGCTTGTATCATGTTTGATGGTGCATGTAAAAATTGGTTAAGTATAAAGAGTTAAACCTTGGTTAATGAAATGGTTAGGGTTTATTATTTGCTTATTTATTTAATCATTCATTTATCTATTTCTTTTTGGATGAAAAGAATGAGAAAAGAAAACAAATGGTTGCTTTCTTAGAAGCTTCTTCAAGCTTCATGCAACTTTGACCAAAGCAACCATTCTTGTCTTCTTCTCTAACCCTACTAACCATTGCACCTAACTAAAGTTAATTCTCTACACTTTACCATGGTTAAAGTTATGATAAGTATTATATTTCTTTTCTATTTTTAATATCTTATCATAATATTCATCATCTTCTTCTTCTTCTTCACTTCAAGAAAAAGCTTGAAAGCTTTAATGGCAAAGTGAGAAAAAGAGTGAGAAATCCAAAACTAAAGTCTACCCACTTCCTATTTCTTCATCGTCTACCTCTTGCCAAGTAGTAGAGTGTGTTTCCTTCATAAGTTTTCATGGCTTGGTGAAGGTGGAGCTTGATCTAGCGATGCCTCGACGTAGATCATCTTCGGCATGGACATCGACGACCTAGCTCGCCATTTCTCCGACGAAGCCGACGCTAGAGCCCGGGAATTCATTTGGACAGCGGAGAGGACTTCATTGCGGAGCCGTGGAGGTGGAGCACCGGATCTACAAAGGTTGTATTTCCGTTATCTCATAGTTTAGTTGTAAACTAGCTCGCTTTTTCGCCTAGATTTCTAGCCAACGATCCGTAGTCGGGTTTCTCGGCACCTAGATTTTTGAAATTGGCATGGTTGATGCCTTGTGAGACCTGCTTAGCGTGCCTAGGAACCCTACAGTGGTATCAGAGCCTAGCTAGAGCCTTAGGCGAAGTCCAGACGATGTTTGAAACCCGATCGAACCGAAAAACCAACCCGGAAAATGCTCTCTGGACTTTTTCTAAAAACAGGGATTTTTCAGTATTAAAAATATGTAGAAATATCAGCAGGAATATCTAAGAGTTACTGTAAATTTTGATGCCCTAATTCCATTAAAGCGC
Source organism: Agapanthus africanus (assembly GCA_030015575.1). Classification (NCBI taxonomy): domain Eukaryota; kingdom Viridiplantae; phylum Streptophyta; class Magnoliopsida; order Asparagales; family Amaryllidaceae; genus Agapanthus; species Agapanthus africanus. Next base: position 250,080,749 of record JASDDO010000028.1, read on the forward strand.
CGCGTTTCCGCGGCACGAGCATGGCTCGTGCGGCGGATCCGCGGCCTGTTTGTCGTGTTATGAGTTGAAGTTTGCACAGTAACTCCTATTTAACAGTGCTGGTTTTCCTGGGTATTTTTAATATTTTTTCCAGAGTTTTAATTTTCAGGGTTGTTTTGGGGATTCGTATGTTCGATCGGATTATCAAATTTTGTCTGTGTGGCTTTCCGGATAAATTTTAGAAAATGTTAAAAAGTTCGACCGGATATAAATACCCACCTTTTCCCCTGCCGGAAAATTTTCAAGTGTTGGATTTTTCCGTGGTTTAACGACGTTCTAAATAGTGCAAGTAACGCGATAGACCCTCTAGAAGACAACAAACCTTAACTCGATTATGTGACCGTCTTGAACTGCCCTTTGAACCTTCGGGTTTGGGGCAGTACGGCGTGCCACATGTGAGGCGTTGGCTTGACCCTTCTACGGCTAGACCGTTGGTACTGAGGCACGAACTGAATGTTTTTAGACTTGTTTCATGTGTTGACCTGTATCGGGAAAACTTGGGTGTTCGAATGTTCGATCGGAAAGTTTAACATTTTCGGTTTATCTGGAATGGGATACAATAATTGGAATTCACAAAAAGTTATGAGATAACTGAATGAATGTTATAAACATAGCAGTTTAGTCTCACTTGATCGGTTGCCACAGAATTTTGATGTGATCAAAAGTCCGTCGCAATCACGTAGCGTACGCGGATACTCGCCGGGTAAACTTAATAGACAGCCTCACTCTATAGCCCCGACCAAGTGACTGTAGGAGAACCCCGTCGCCGAAAGCATCCGTTCGGGTGCTCGCGGTAGCGGTGTTCCGCCTTGGTGCACTTCGTCGAAGGTATCGGGGGTGCGGCCGTCTACTGAAGTTTGCGACGAGCATTCGATAAGGATGTCGGGAATCTTGTTGAATTACCCGATTTGATATTGAAAAGTGTTTTCGATAATGAGACTAAAATGCGGGGTTTATAATTGTTAGGCATGCGATGTCTAAGAAATTCATTTGGTCAGGCATGCGATGTCTGAGGTGGTTGCGGATTCCAACTGTTGTAGTTTTACACTTTCTTTTCTGTGACCGTAAGTGTAATATGTGATATCGCTGGTTTCGTTGCTATATGTCAACGACAATTGGGATATGCATGTTTACTTACGTTGATGACATGTGTTGTTATGTGTTGCTGGATATGTTATATTGGATCGTCGTGTTTGAATAGCCGGGGGTTTTTATGTGAGATGAGTGTTTTTCATTTTCATTCATGTAAAAACTTGTATGTAATATTCTTTTATTGGGACACTTCCAGGTTGCGGAAGATGTCACCGTTTGTATATTATTTACTTTTCCGCATTAGGATAGACCCAAGGAGGGAAGCACAAGTAACCGGGTTCTGGGGTCCAGTGGGAGACCAACTCGAGGAGTCGAGTCCGGGTCTCCTAACCCTAGAATTGGCAGGGTTGCTTGCCGCTCTCGTAGGGGTCTAGGGGTGTGGGATTGGCTATTCATCACGACCGTGGAATCCGTGTTTTATACTGGCTCGTATTGAAAACACGGACGTCCTAGTATATCCAATATTTCATATGATTCTTCTGCTGCGATATCTGTGATGTGATCATGTGCTGTTCTGTGATAGATACAGTATATAGTATATATGATATATTATATAGGCGTTACTTATGTTTTACACCCGCGCTAGCCCTGCCCCGCTCTGCCGTTAGTTACCTAACCTAACGGTGCACGAGGGGACATCGAGGCGAATGCGGATGGCATAAGTGTACGTCGTATTTATCTGTGATGTTTAGGTACTTAAATGATGGGACTTCATTAATATGATTAATGAAATAAAAGAAACCTAAGATGTTGTAGAATCGAATTTCAAAATAAAACAGGTAGCTACAGTTCTTGCTTTGCACAGCGGTATATATGATATATCCTGCACCTTATTCGATAAGGAAAGGACCGAGATCCCTTCACCGGGAGTGACTCCTTTAGCAATAACTGGCAGATGCTACACACTCGGTTTGTCTTTTGATTGCTTTTAAGTGTTTTTGCTTTGCACAGTGATATATATGATATATCCAGCACCTCATTCGACGAGGAAAGGACCGACGATCCCTTCACCGGGAGTGACTCCTTTAGCAAAACTAGAAAAGCCTCAAAAGCACTCCATTTTAAAATCATTTGATTCTACAACGATATCAAGTTCATTACGCAATAGGTTTTCAGAAAAACCTGTCGTAGCCCTCCGTCATTTCAGATAAGTTGTATATAGTATTCGTGCTGCATTTGTTGGCTTTCGTCAAGGTGCAGTGTGCGGTAGCTATATGCTGCTTATCTGCTAGCATACGATGCGATTGGATTAGGGTAGTCGTGCGGCTTTGTTGGCTTTCGTCAAGGGTCGTGCGGGTGGGTTTAATTCGATCAAGAAATATACGGGTTGAACTTGACTAGCGGGCTATGGTTTGTTGGCTTTCGTCAAGGTCATAGCACGTTAGGGGCAAAATATTATCGGGAATTTCAAGTGTTGAAATTTGCAATGAGATTGCATACCTTCTATGAGATAGTTGGATCCCGATACCCGCTGCGAGTAAGAGTTACTCCTGGGAGAGTTTTATACATTACAATTAGCCGATCAAGTAGGTGTCTAGAAAGGTGTTAACGAGGTTACGCCTCTGGGAAAACGAGGTTTACATTAATTAGGTTCGTGCGAAAGCACGGGGGACCTCCCTCAAAGTACCGACACTGGCCTGGCTGAAAGATTGGCGAACTTGTAGTGTGTAATTAATCCCGGCTAGTCTTTCCTTTTAGGGTTTGAAGGAAGATTTGATAAAAAGCAGTGGGAGCCATCCTGATTAGATAAAATAATAACCAATCTATTCTTGAAAGAGCGCACGCTGAGTGTTTTCTTCTCTCTCTCTCCTGGTAGCGACCATGTCACGCCTTAATCAAGATAATAAAATGAAATATTGACCGAACCCGCTTGTTATACTGAGCTGGGGAACGTTGGTCCCGCTCCAACTTATAATTGTTATAAGACAGAGCAGGAAATTGAGGAATGCCAGATTTCCCGTGCCGCCCAAACGAAGAGAGTGCATGTTGATGCATCATCTTCGGGTGTGTTCATTACAAAGAACTGTTTCTCCATATCCTCTACGTCCTGGGTATGTGATACCAGATCAGGATCCCAGATATGTAATCTGTTACATAAGGCTATAGAAAGGTAGAGAACTGAGAACGGGTGATAAGTTCATGAGGCAGAAAACGGGGCAAGAGTTGCAGCCAAGTCTGTCGGTCACTGCCACCCTGTATTACAATACATTGATTCTGAACGAATGTTATTAGATACCGAACCTGATATACAAAATCATATCAGTCTCTTTAATTAGTAAAGAAATGATAAAATTTTGTATTGTTGGATAATGTTTTGAACATTTCCTATATCAAAAGTTGATCGGTTCAGGCACGTTATCTAAAAGCATTGATGTTCTAAATCAAACTACAGTTCTTAGTATACGGATCACACACAAGAGGAAGAGTTCAGAAATGAACGAATTCTTCTTGAGGTATTGTAGACTAGGTCATATCAATGCGACCCGACTGGCTGAAGTTACATAAAGATGCATAATTAAATCAGTTTGACTTTACATCTTGTGAAACTTGCCAGTCATGTCACAAAGATATAATGACACCAGCTCTGTTTATTGGAAACAGAGAAAGAGTTAGTGAACTCTTGGGATGATACATGTTGATGTATGTAGGTCCCCTGTCTACACATGCCAAGACCGGTTCTTTGTACTTCATTAAATTCTCTGATAATCTCTCAAGATTCAGACATATGTTCCTGTTGAAACACGAGTCTGAACCTTTTGAGATATTCACAGAATATAAGTAAGAAGTAGAGAACCAATACGGGTATAAGTATTATATCCTTTGATGAGATCAAGGAGGAGAATACTTGTGCATGGAATTCCTGGACTATTCTAAAGGAGAATAAGATTCTCTCTCAGCATTACTCCTCTGTATACACCATAGCACGATGGTATATCGGGGCGGAGCAGTCACACCCTATATGATAAGGTGTGCTCTATGATGAGTACTACTGAGTTTTCTATTTCCTTTTGGGAGTTATGCACTTGAGAAGCTGCATACCTATTGAATAGGGTTCAAATCAAATCAATTGCCTACCGCTTCATATGTGATATGGAAAGGGAAGAGCCCATATCTTGAGATGGTTAAGATTTGGGGTTGTCTGGCCTATGTCTAAAAGCAAAATCCGGACAAGCTCGAGGCAAGGTCTGTTATGTAGAACTGGAAAGGTTCCAGCTATGCAAACTGCAGCTGATGACTTGAAAGAACCAAAGGATTCAGTAGATTCCAATGAACCTCAGCCTCTCCGCCGATCTAGTAGGGTTCCTCACCCACCTGAGAGATACTTCTGTTTCTCTATGACAGTGGGAGCGAGGATTGCATCATGAGATGATGACCCAACTAGCTTCGAGCTGGCCACCGAGAGTAAGACTCTGTAAGAATGGCTGGATGTTTAACGATCTGAGATGGAATCCTTATACACCAACAAAGTATGGACTTTGGTTGCTATATCTGAAGGGTTAAATCCCCATCAGGAGCAAGTATATCTTGAGAAGATTACTTGGTGTAGATGGAAAGGTTGAGACTTTCAAAGCTAGACTTGTTAAAGGTTTTCGTCATCGACCAGGAGTGGATAATGATGAAACCTTTTCCAGTACCTATGCTTAAGTCCATCCAGATACTACTTGCCACGGCTACATACCATGACTACGATATCTGGTGGTTGGGTGTCATGACTGCTTTTCTAAATGATGATTTGGAAGAAAGCGTCTATAAGTACACAGCCAGAGGGCTTCGTAGACAGTGGGAGCAGCAGAAACGTGTGCAAGATGTTTTATAGGATAAAGCAGGCATCGCGGAGTTGGAACATCTATTTTGATGGATTAGTCAAAGAAGTTGACATCATCAAAATGGTAGATGAACCTTGTATAAACAAAAAGGTAGTAGGGAGTATGGTGATGATCCTCGTAGAGTACGTGGATGACATACTCTTGATAGGAAAAGAGTTTCCTATGCTACGCTCGATCAATGTCCGCTTATCGCAATGATTCTCCATATAGGATGAAAGTGATACCTCCTAAATCCTGGATTTTGGATCTATGAGATAGATCTAAATGGATGTTAGGATTCTCACTAGTTGTAGTGAGATGGTATCAATTGATCCTGGGGAAAATCACTGGAAGTGTTCCAGGGTGATAAAGACGACTGAATGTCAGTCACAGGCATTGTCTATACCCTCAGTAAAGGGACGGTATGTTGGAAGAGTTCCAAGCTAGATACCGTGGCATACTAGACGTAAAGGCAGGATACATCGCTACTTAAGATGCTACCGAAGAGGCTGTTTGGGTGTATATTGGTTCATGAGATGAACTACGTTCCTACCATTGTGAGACAATGGAGTTGTGGCTTATGCCGAGGAACGCCGGTCCCATCAGTGATCCAGACATATTCTAAGGCAGTATCACCTGATCATGGAGATGGTTGATCTCCAGGGGATCGAGGTCAGGAGAGTAGACTCAGAGGACAACACAGCGGATCCACTCACAAAGGCCTGTTCCCAGAGAGAGACTTTTATGGGATGGTTGAGTATGAGATACTTCAAACCACTGCTACAGATAGCCCTAGTGCAAGTGGGAGATTGTTAGTTATATGTATGCCCTAGAGGCCATTACTATACATAGGATGTATATTGTAGTGGATGCTGGGACATATATAGTAAGGACTTTCTTGCTCGACATGATAGTATGCTATCTGGTTGAACTTTACCTTAACGTGTACACTGATTGTCTCTCTATTACATGTTGGTAAAGCCCTTAGGATGTGTACTTGACTATCTGGACTATGATGCGGATCATACTAGTGGGGACATGGTAGTCCATAAGTACATCCTTCAATGTCCCTAGTCGTGGGTGTATCGAGACGGGGCATCGATATACCAGAGTAGACTAGCGTATACCTTCTCGACCCATACAGATGGGCGATGGATGATCCCATATCCATTGGTGTTTGACATCAGAGATGATATACGGGTGCTCAGTAGAGACTGGGTACACTGGACGGACTCGCCGAGAACTCCCAGATGGTATTATACCTCACGTCAGATGGCGGTTCTCTGGTGACACTGGTACAGAGTAGTCTGTTGACCCGAGATCGTCATAGAGTCTTGTGTGGTTCCCACTGTGCTTTGATTTCCATCTTACCACGTCCAAGAGGGCGTGCAAAACGGTGGTTTTTGGGTACAGTCCCGAGTCACATGGAGGCAATAAGCGATAGGAGGGGATTCGTCTCTCCCGGTATAGGGGGTTGATGTTGCGCTGTGTTCGATTGGCTATAACAGGAAATCCCTGGCCAGGGTTGCTGAGATTTACTGGTAAGTGTTACCAGTAGTTTCTCGAATTGTTATAGACCTCATATCGACGCGACTTATCGAGCTATTGGGGTCTGACGTTTACCACCCCTAGGCAAGATATGCGACATATCAGACGATCAGACCGGACTGTACGGTAGTGTTACTGGTTGGATTCACAGGAGTGTGAGCGGGCTTGCTCGTCGATCTTTTGATCGCTCAATACCCGGGTGGCCGTTACGTTTAGCAGACCGCTTGCGGCTTGTGGGTGTTTGATATGATCATCATCTGCTGCCGGCGTATTGACGAGTCTTTAGAGTCCTACACAGAGGTTTTCTGGCTCAAGCGAAACGAAATAGGAGCGCATATGAGATATGTGCGGGACCGAGAATAATGCGTGTATGTGATACCGTATTCCATTCTCGCGATGAATGTATCGATTAGGTTATATGAGATATACCCTAGTTATCGAATCAAGGATTGATTCGATAAGCCGATACATTAGACACTAGCCGGTTATATGCGATATGACCGGATCGTTAAATCAAGAGTTGATTTAATGATTTAATGTATAATTATATATTTGATATATTACTTTGCATTAACTAGTATCGGTTCACTTTAAATGGATTTTCTCGCTCGGATGTGCGCATTATATATGTGATATGATTTTGTGCACATGCTTGTATCATGTTTGATGGTGCATGTAAAAATTGTTTAAGTATAAAGAATTAAACCTTGGTTAATGAAATAGTTAGGGTTTATTATTTACTTATTTATTTAATCATTCATTTATCTATTTCTTTTTGGATGAAAAGAATGAGAAAAGAAAACAAATGGTTGCTTTCTTAGAAGCTTCTTCAAGCTTCATGCAACTTTGACCAAAGCAACCATTCTTGTCTTCTTCTCTAACCCTAACCATTGCACCTAACTAAAGTTAATTCTCTACACTTTACCATGGTTAAATTTATGATAAGTATTATATTTCTTTTCTATTTTTAATATCTTATCATAATATTCATCATCTTCTTCTTCTTCTTCACTTCAAGAAAAAGCTTGAAAGCTTTAATGGCAAAGTGAGAAAAAGAGTGAGAAATCCAAAACTAAAGTCTACCCACTTCCTATTTCTTCATCCTCTACCTCTTGCCAAGTAGTAGAGTGTGTTTCCTTCACAAGTTTTCATGGCTTGGTGAAGGTGGAGCTTGATCTAGCGATGCCTCGACGTAGATCATCTTCGGCATGGACATCGACGACCTAGCTCGCCATTTCTCCGACGAAGCCGACGCTAGAGCCCGGGAATTCATTTGGACAGCGGAGAGGACTTCATTGCGGAGCCGTGGAGGTGGAGCACCGGATCTACAAAGGTTATATTTCCGTTATCTCATAGTTTAGTTGTAAACTAGCTCGCTTTTTCGCCTAGATTTCTAGCCAACGATCCGTAGTCGGGTTTCTCGGCACCTAGATTTTTGAAATTGGCATGGTTGATGCCTTATGAGACCTGCTTAGCGTGCCTAGGAACCCTACAGGTGTATGTTCGCTTCTTTGAGATGATGATGTCTTGCCTTATTTATTCTTTCTGTGTTTGATCTTCGCCATAGGGCGTCGTATATATATTTATTTCGTGGTTGTGATTCCGCAAATTAGCGAAGAGCTAGCTTCCGATTGGGGATGCCTATATATATTGCTTGTATATGGTTTTGGATCAAAATATACAAGGGAGGTGCCGCCCAATTTTTAAAGACGAAAAATGTTTTCAACTATAGTATAATCCACTTGCATTTTCATATATCATTACCTATGGATTTTAAAGGAAAACTCGATTTCATTATACCTTTAATTTAAAAACTTTACCTCTATTATTTCCCTAAAAAGGTTTAGATTTATGGGCTTTGGCTTACTTGAATTAGATGAGGTCCTATAGACTTCACATGATTTAAGTGCCAGTCACGTGCCTTTTTCCGGATCGTGACAGGCTCACATTGTTTTTATCAAATCTTCCTTCAATCCCTAAAAAGGTAAGATTAGCTGGGATTAATTACTCTCTATAAGTTTGATAATCGGTCAGCCAGGCTGGTGTTGATGCTCCGAGAGAGTCTTCCCATGCTTTCGCATGGAACTAATTAAATAACCTCGTTTCCGCAGGGGCATAACCCCGTTAACACCTTTCTAGACACCTACCGGATTAGCTAATTGTAAAGTGGAAAACTCTTGTAGGAGTAACGCTTACTCGCAGTAGGTATCGGGATCCAACTATCACATAGAAGTTATGCAATTTCATTGCAAATTTCAACACTAGAAATTCCCGATAATTGTTTTTACCCCTAACAACCTATGACCTTGACGGAGGTCAACAAACCATAGGCCGCCAGTCAAGTTCAACCTATCATTTCTTGATCAATTCGAACCCAACCATACAAACCCTTGACGGAGGTCAACAAGAATGTGTGACTATCCCTACCGATCGCATCAATATGCCGCAAATAAGTATTACCCAGGTACCGTACACTATGCCTTAACGGAGGTTAACAAATACATCACGAATACTAAATACTGCATATCTGAAATGACAGAGGGTTACGGCTGGTTTTGAAGAAAACGTTTAACGTAATGAACCTGATATCGTTGTAGAATCTAGTGATTTGAAAAGGAGTGGTTTAAGCTCCGCTTTAAAAATCGAGCAGTTTTCAAAACAAACTGAGTGGGTTGTATCATATGCTAATTTTTGCTAAAGAGCTCATTCCCGGTGAAAGGATCTAGGCTTTTTCCCCATCGAATGAAGTGCTGAATATTCATAATGGAATACCTCTATGCAAAGCAAGACTAGAGCAACCTTTTTGAAAAAGTGATTCTACAACATCTTTTAGGTTTCTTTTATTTTCATTAATCTTATTAATGAAGTTCCATCATTTATGTTTCCTAAACATCACAGAAGAAACGAAAATAAAACACACATATATGCCATTCGCATTTGCCACAGAGACCGGGGTCTTCACCGTAAGGTTACTTAACTTACGGCAGGACGGGGTCAGGACTAGCGCGGATGCAAAATATATATAGTGTCTACTAATATATTATATATATAAGTAGCATTTGTCTCATGCATTTATATGATCACATCACAGAATAGCAGAAGCAGATATATGAAATATAGGATATAATAGGAAGTCCGTGTTTTAGATTAAGCCACTAACGAAAAACATGAAATTTCACGGTCCTGATGAATAACCGCGCCCACACCCCTAGACCCCTACGAGAGCGGTAATCAACCCTGCTAATTCTAGAGTTAGACGACCGGTCTCGACTCCTCGAGATGGCCTCCCACAGGACTCTAGAACCCTGTTACTTATGCTTTCCGCCTTGGGTCTATCCTAATGCGGTAAATTAAATAATATACATCGAATTGAGACAATAACCTCAATCCGGAAGTGTCCTAATAAAAGAGATTACATACAATATTTACATGAATGAAAACTGAAAAACTCTCATCTCACATAAAACCCCCGGCTATTCAATCGCGACGATCCAATATAACATATCAATATTGCAACACAATAACATCACATGTCATCAATGTAAGTAAATATGTGTATCCCTAATGTCGTTGTCGTACAGCAACGAGATTAGGGATACTGCCACATATTACACTTACGGTCGCAGAAAAGAAATAAAAACTACAATAATTAGAATCCGCATCAATAGACATCATAAATCCGGATTATCACATATTCCAAATTTCATGCCTAATCCTATAAACCTCACATTTAAGCCTCGAATTAAAAACCCTTTTCAAAGTGTAAGCCGAGCAATTCAACAAGATTCCCGATTAAAAGATCAAAGTCTTGTCGGGAACTTTAGTGGATAGCCGCACCGTCGAGGCCGTCAACGAAGTAGACTTGGGCGGAACACCGTGGCCGCGAACATCCGAGTGGATACTCTTAGCCATGGGGTTTTCTTATAGTCACTTGGTCGAGGCAAAGGGGCGTGGCTCTCTACTAGTGTCTCCCGACAAGTATCACGTACGATACGAGATTACGACAGAGTTTCGATCCAAATCCAAACTCCGTGGTAATCCATCATATGACACTAAAATGCGAGATTTACAAATCGACAACTAGTTTTTGCAAAACTAATCAATATGGATTCCAAAAATTGTATCACATAACCTAAGAAATATAGACGATGTTAACATTTCGATCGATGTTTCAAACAACAATTCACAGAGATCTCAACCACTTGAGCCTCATTAAAAATATCCAGAAAATCAAAAATGTGAAAATGAAGCAGCAGGAGAAAAATGGAGTTCTAACTCCACAAGTATGCTGCGGAACATCGGCCAAGACATGGTCTAGGCAGTGGTTTCGAGGCCACTTGGAAGAATTAGAAGCTCATATTTCTTATGCCTCTATAGAATACCCTGCACGATTTTCTGAGCATTTTTAATCTTGAAAAAATCTAACTTTGAAAAATTGGACAGAAACTTGCAAAAATTGGGTTTAAAACGTCGATCGAACACTTTAACTTCGTATAAACTACTCCTAAGCCTCTAGTTTGGCTCTGATACCATGAAAGTATTGTTGGGTTACGATAACGCCTTGGCCATCTACCGTGGCCGATGCGGAACAAAAATGACGTTTAAAAAACTTGGCGCTAACGAACCCGTCTAGAATCGAACCATAAACCTATGCTAGCTAACTAACAAAGAGCTAAACTACTATGATAGAAGCATTATATCGAATGATCCATGTCCTTCGGTCTTCCACCATCATCCTTAGCTCCTTGAGGTGTCCACGATTGAGCTTGGCCGCCAGTCTTCCTCCATCGAAGATGATCCATCCAATGGAGACGATGCAGGCTCCAGCTTCGCTTAGCGAAGTAACCGACGCTCCAAGGTTGCTAGCAATGGAGAGTGGGGTGTAGGAATATTTTATTATCTTTTTCTCTCATACCCATGCTCAAGTGAGCAATCAATGAAGAAGAAAGAAGAGGTGAGGAAAACCATGGGCATGAGCAACTCAAGAAAATTGACTAAGTCTCAAAAGAGTGAATGAATGAATGTAGCATGTAGAAAGAATGGCTAATCATTTTTCAACCATGCAAGAAAATATCTCACACATTTTTACAATAAACTATCAAGAGCCATACCTCTCTACATACCTCCAACCATGCTCATGCCACCTCACCCTCCACCTCATTTCCAAATGATTTTATAAAAATAAAATCATATAATGAGGTGTCCAACTTCTAGAAGATATTCCGTATAAATACATAATACAACCCGGTATACGTATCGAAATACATATACACGTATTTGTATTGAAATACGAATAGCCAAGAGAGAAAATGAATAGTGAACAATAATACTAGAATACATATATAAATATATATATATATATATATAAATTATTAAATCAAAACTTGATTTAATAATCTGGCTCAATCCTAAGCCGCTAGTATTATCAACCGTCTGATAAAAGTTTGTATAACATGTACACATATTTAATCGGATACCTGTATGTACCAATATACGTCATCTAAATCATATCGCCTGAACCGTGAAAACCCTCTGTATGGGACTCTAAAGACTCGTCAATACGCTGGCAGTAGGTTTAACCACAAGCACGTCAGCGGCACTAGCTGTACGTAACGGCTACCTAGATATTGAGCGAAAGGAAAGCCGATGAGCAAACTCATCAGAACCCCTACTGAGCCTGTCCGTGACAATCTCCGTATAGTTCGGTCTGTTCGTCTAAGAGTATCGCATATCGAGTCTAGGGGGTGGATAAAGTTAGACCCCTAATAACGCGATATTTCGTGTCGGTATGAAGCTCATCACCCATTGAGAAACTCTGATCTAAATCAGTAATTCTCATCTATCTTGGCCAAGAATTTCTAGTGATGGCCACCTGTGCACCTCGCAACATCAACCCCCAATACCGCGAGAGACGAGTCCCTGACGATCCGCTCACTGCCTCCATATGGCTCGGGACTGTACCCAACTAAAACCTGTTTGCACGACTCCTTTGAGCCATGGTAGGGTAGTAATCAAAGCACAGTGGGAATTCACACAAGAAAAATGGTGATCTTAGGTCGACAAACTAACCTATACCAATGTCACCTGGGAACTGTTGTCTGACAATGGGTATAATACCAACTAGCATGTTCCCGGCGAGTCCGTCCAGTATACTCATAACCCAATGAGCACATATATACTATCTTAGGTGACTAACTAACACCAATGGCTTATGAAACCGCCCACCGTCTCTCATCGGGGTCTCGATAAGTATACACTAGTCTACTCCGGAGTATCGATGTCCAGTCTTGATACTCCCTCAACTAGGGACATTTAAGGATGTGCTTATAGACCACCCAGCTCCCACGTATATAATCGCCATCATAATGCTGGTAGTCAAGCAAGAATCCTATGGGCTCTATCAACATGTAATAGTGATCTGTAATACCACATAAATTATGTACATGATGATAGAGACAAACCAGATATCATACTATCATCTCGAGTAAGACTGTTCTACCTGTATTGGTCCTCCCTCAATCATCACAATCGCATGCCCGCGATTACCATAATTGACTTGAGGGCACTATAGCCAACAATCTCCCACTTGCACTTAAGGCTAATTATTGCGGTGTCGCATACTCATAGCCCGTATGATACCGAACACCCAACTTCTCTACTAATCAGTCTCGCAAAGCCCGTTTGCGAAACTATTGTGTTCGAGAAATAGCCTCAGTGAGTGGATCCGCTCCAATGTTTCTATCTTTATCTCTCTATATCTCAACTTTGCGGAGAAAGACTATCTCCCGAAATGAACGATGCCTGTCTTAGAATTTGTCTGGATATCTGATGGGACCCAGTTCACAAATGAACTCCAAATCCAACAAACTTCTTAGACCGTATTATCCACTGAATTTAATCAGTATCCTGCACCATGTCTTCCTCAATATCCGCTTGGACCACCTGTCCAACATACTGCCCCTCAAAAGAGGGAAAACTATAACTCTGACAGCCACTCTATCATCCAAGTCACCTTGGAAGCCTGAAATGATAACCGCCTCATAAAGAAGACTGCCGTTACCATATACCAAGAACATCAATTTATGTTCATAACTGCTTCCCAACTTTCTCTAGGATTAGATTAATATATATTCTTATTGCAGCCAGTACATAAGCAATATCTGGTGTGGTACTTGACAACTCATGATTGATTCAATTGCCTAAGCAAGAGATATGCCAATCATGCAAATCCCTCTCCTTATCAGTCTAGAAGACATCTCTTTAGAGAGGGTGACTCCATCACCTGCGGGTACACCACCACACCAAGAGTCGTACATTCTAAAACACTTTAGAATAGTGTCAAAGTACCCTAATTGGGACACTTCCCAAATCTAGATCTAAAACCATACATCTAGTAACCAGAAACCCTGATATTTTATGCAGATCAAATGTGGAGAAACGCCTTGTGACATCCACAGTATAACCGATCGTAGTATAGGAAGATCACTTCCTATCAAGAGCGTGTCATCCAAATACCAGGACATTACTCCCTACTACCTTCTTACTAGGTCTATCTGTTGTTCTGATGAAGTCAAACTCTATGACTGTCACATCAAAACTAGACGATCTATCTCCGCTATACCTGCTTTAGTCTATAAATAGACATAAGCTGCTTGCCCACTATGTTTCTGCTGCTCCCACTGACTATAACAACCCTCTAGACATGTGCACTTCTAAAGCTAATTTAGAACGACGTTATACTCATCCTTCCGTCAGATCTCATAGTCTAGAACAACAGTAGTGGCAAGTTTGGGTAATAAAAAACCTCCCTGTCGCCATCTTTGAGGAAACCGAAGTACCTCTCGGGTGCCTAGGGGTACCCACCAAATTTGCGGAGTGGCTAATGGATCATCGAAACCAATTGAATTCTCAGGTTCTACTAAATTTTCAGTAATCGTTTTTTGTTCTGGAATCAATTCCGGTTCTACCATACTCCCACCATGTTTTCTGAAAAGAATCCATTTTACTAAAACTGTGGCGAGTCAAGAACAATATAACTATTGATCTTCCAGATGGTAGAATGTTAACCCTCGTCAGAGCCCGGGAAAACCCACAAACTGCCATTACTGAAACGTACCTAGAGTTTATCCGGATTCTTGTTTTAAGCATAAGCCGGACAACTTCATATACCTTAACATCGTTAAGATATGAATCCATTCTATATTCAATATAGAAACAAAGGCACTAATTTAATTAGAACCAGATTCAAAATACATGCAGCCGTTCCCAGTGCATATCAACTAAATGGAAGAAGGCCAAGCAGCATTACTCATCAAAGAGCATACTCTCGGATGAGTAACCTGAAAGAGAATCAAGTTCTCAAAACTATTACTTACAACAGAATACCTAACACAAGTATCTTCGATCACCTTGAAGAATCCTGATACTTGCAACAGATGGTTCTCTACTTTATTCTTATACCTATATCTTCTCAAAATTTGGACTTTGTATTTCAACAAAATACTTATCTAAAACTAGAGAAGTCATGAGTAAACAGAATATAGTACGAGTACCAACCCCTTTGTCCTAACGGACATCGGACAACATACAATACTTTTTATAAGTCCACTGAGTTTAATAACTTGAACCCTATGCGTCGTAGGTTGAAAACTGTGTTATGGTTAAAAAGAATTACACCGCTGTTGAATGCTCCTTACTTAACCATCAACTGATATAGATAAATGTCATAGACATAATTTCAAAAAGTTATATCTCACCTTATAAAATAAACGTACAGATATATCAGTTTGAAATTGGTGCATAACAATGGATATTCAAAACCAAATATTTGCCGTCAGGCAAAACCCAGGTGATTTTCTCAAATATCACCAATTACAAAGAATTCTGATATATATTGAGGATCTAATCACCCAATTCCCAAGATCTTACTCCCACTCAGCATCTGTAATGCCATACAGATGTGAGAATCAAGTCTGGTAAATACATATCCTGGAGTTAGAATCAAGTTGGGAAAACAGTTTTCACTTAACACCGCACAGTAAAAGTGAAACATGAAAATGTTTTGAAGGGGTTGCCGGGTATTCCTAGTAACACCTTTTCCACTATCCAGATTTATGACAGTAACCGTATATTTCCTTGCCCTCACTCTAATTCCTTTAAATGTCTTTACTTATTAACTTCTGTATACCATACTCAAGCTAATTGATTTTCTTCCTTTCCTACCTTTCAGCACCAGCCTAAGGTTTGGAAGAAGAATATCCAATAAGCGTAATAGGTGTACTCTCCTAACACTAGGGGCCCTCGCACCCTGAGAGAAGGTAAAGTGAAAAGACAACCGAATAATCCTATTCAATTTCTCCAGAATCAGAATCCATTCTCGAACTGAAACAAATTCCTTCGAGTTTGTATGTAACTATACGATGGCTTATCCAAGCAATATGGATTTTCGTAGTGATACGGAGTGTTCTGGAGAAATGCAAAAAGGAAGTAGGAGTGGTATGGGTATACGCGGCTTCATCGTGAATGATAGTAGTCGCAATTTCCTTTGCCCTTACCTTAATCCCTTTATATGTCTTTACTTATTACCTTCTGTACACCACACTTAGGCTAGTTTGTTTTCTTCCTTCCCTACCTTTTGGCACCAGGCTTTGTTTTGGAAGAAGACTATTCAATAAGCGTAATAGGTGTGCTCTCCTAATACTAGGAGGCTTCGCAACCTGAGAGAAGGTAAAGAGAAAAGATAACAGAATAGTCATATTCAATTTTTCCAGAACCGGAATCCATCCTCGAACTGAAACAAGTTTCTTCGAGTTCGTATGTAACTATACGATGGCATATTCAAGCAATATGGATCTCCGTAGTGATACAGAGTGTTCTGGAGAAATGTAAAAGGAAAGTGGAGTGGCAGGGGTATACGCGGCTTAATGACAATCCAAAAGCCAAAGTGTTTTAAGAAGGTTCGGTTAACTTGGTTCATGAGTTTTTAAGGTTAGGCCATGGTCGCTGCCAGAGAGAGAGAGAAAACTCAGCGTGCACTCTAACCTAAATTAGATTGATTAATCACTTTATCTAATTAGGATGGCTCCTACTGTTTCCTCGAATTCTCCTTCAAACCCTAAAATAAGAATTAGTCAGGATCATCTGAAAATCACCCAAGGAGTAACACCTACTCATCGGTGGGAATCGGGATCCAACTATCATCGCATAATAACTTGATGGAAGCCACTCAAGTCACCACACTCTAGAAGGTATGCGCATGCCTAGAAAGTTTTCTGTATGTTTGAAACTCCCGATGTGGTTTTTGCCCCTAACAGTTTATGACCTTGACTAGGTTAACATATCATAAACCGCGAGTCAAGTTCAACCCGTCATTATCTAAGATTAATTTAGACCCATCCTCATATACCCTTGACTAGGTCAAAATGGTTATGCGGCTGTTCTAAATAATCGCAACACCTGCAAGAAATAAGCACCACTCAGCTACCGAACACTACGTTTTGACTGGGTCAAAACACGCAGCACGAATACTAAGTAACACTTGTAAGAAATGACGGAGGGCTACGGCTGGGTTTTTGGCGAAAAACCCTTTAACGTAATAAATTTGATATCTTTGAAGGAACCTGAGCAGTTTTACAAATATATAGTGGCGTAAACTTTTGCTAAAGGGGTCACTGTTCATATCAGATTTTTGCATTTTCATACCACCCAATTTTTATCACATTGCATATCGGTAGGTACTCTTGAGCCGTGTTTGCTAGTCAATTGCAGGATATATGTTCTCGGTTCTAAACGGTGAAATTCATGGAAAAACACGACAAAATCTGGGTTCCTGCCAACCACAGATAAAACACGGGTCTCCGCTCTTTATCCGTATGTTGCCACACACCAGTTTAAGAGACAAAATGGCAAATCGATTGTCATTCTCATGCACAAGACTCAATGGCAACACAAGATCCAAGAAATCTACGCGGAGCTTGAGGAAATCATGACAAAAAGAGCCACATCAAATCACCTTTTGACTTGCTGAAATTCTGGACAACTTGTGGAGAGATTCTGAGAAAAAAAAGTGTACCAAACTGATCCAAACATCAACACTAAGAAGCACAAAAAATACAAGGATCCAACTCCTCTAAAGCGCCGCGGTTCCGCGGCATTAGCATGCTTAGGCCGCGGAACCGCGGCCGTACGGTCTCCTCAGTTGACGAAACTTCAGGGTTATTTTTGTCTTTTCATGTAGAGGCGGAATTTTGCCCTAGATTTCCAGTTCCCTGCCTATAAATAGCCCAGAACCTTGTGAAGCCAAGGGTGCATAATCTTGTATTTTCTAGGGTTTAGAATACTTGTTCTTCTTCCTCTTCTCATCTCTTCTCCATTGAAAAACTTGTAGTGAGCTTTTGTGAGTGAAGAATGATGAATAAAGAAGTTCCTTTTGTTATTATACTTGTCTTGTTCTCTTATTATTGCATGTAATTTTCATTTGTTAACTTAGTTGTTGTTATTTCTTGTTGTTTCTTTCTTTTCTCTTTTCCTTTATCCTTAAACAAACATGATGCTTACGCTTGATCCTTGCCGAGGTGAGGTCGCAAATAGCTAGTTGTTATCTTCTAATCTCCTTCTTTCTATCTTTCTCTTTGTTTTGTTTTCTTTTCATTATGATGTGTGAGTAGTTTCCATACTTGTTAGGGTAGGATAAGGGAAGTTTGAGAGAAGGAAATCTCTCTCACTCTTTCCTTTCCCAACATCTTAAATCGACTCCCGTTAATTGAACCACAATCCGCTCCCTACGGCACCCTATCCTACATGATAGCGGTGATTCCGTAGTGAGACCGGTTGTGGTTGAATTAACCGGAGGTTATGGCTAAGAGCCAAGAACGGACGGACAAGCACCAAAAGGAAGAACTTAAGCGTTGGAAAGCCTAGCTTATACTCGCAAGTTCCTTCCTAGTCGTGCTAATCCCCGTTGTTGCCGATTACCGTAACACCGATATTAAGAGTGGCAACGAAAGAAGTGAGCGACTCCTAACTCAAACTAACCTAATCTTAACCCTAACAAGCTCTCTTTACATATCATTTTAACACTTAGATAAATCACAAACAAATCTGGACTTTCGGACTTAACTCGTTAAAGCACATAGAAAAAGATTCCCATCTCCCTACGGACGACCCGTACTCAACCGGCTAGCTACAAGCGAAACCGTTTTGATTGCGGTAATTAACTAAACTTGAACACGTAGAATCCCTATAACAATCAAATGGCGCCGTTGCCGGGGAGACGGTAGTTTATTTCTTTGTGTAATTTCGGGTTAACTTGTGAATATAAATATAACCAAAAAACAAAACAAAAAAAAATATACGTTGTAAAAAAAATCATCTTGTTATTTTTGATTAGTTTTTGTGCAAGTGTGCAGGATAATACGGAGTTTGAGTTCAGTGCCAAAGACGTGGGAAGATAGACCCACATTTCGCGGCTACACCGCGACGGATCAAAACGAAGCAAACGGTCTACTGTAAAAATCTGGAGCAGATACAGTGAGCAAGTCAAAATTCAGCACATCCAGACAAGCAGAGGACTCCCAGAACAGCACACAGAAAAAAATTGGAAGCCCAATCTCTCTGTTCCGCCGCCGAACCGCGGCCTAAGCAGGTGTTTGGCCGCGGAACCGCGGCCATTTGTTGGCTTCGGGGTACCAAACTTTCTGTGAGTCTCTCTTTTCTCTCCCCCACTCCTCTGGACTCCAATAAACTGTGTTTTCTGCAGCATTCTTTGCGCAAATTCTCTTCCCCCTTCCAATAAACTGTTCTTGTGCAGGATTCTTTGCGCCGTGCTAAAATAAAAATTGTTTGCAGTTGATTTGTTACCGTTTTGCATTCATTAATACGGACTTAAGGGGCTTGAAACCAATTCAGATTGGGTGGGGATTTCATTACCCTTCCCAGGACCCCAGAAATCACAAAAAGCATATGCATTAACCATTGTTAAATTAAAAAATACTAGACTCAGCCCTAAGGACTTCGCGCTCAATAGGACAGAGGACTAGTTACAGGCATCGGCCGTTTATCCTATCTGACTTTTGCGGTGCCTAGGCAAGTGTGACGAAGGTAAGTGGTTATTTAATTAAAGAACTTCGCGAAAGTGTTGGATAACCACCCACTTACCTGGCACTTATCTGGCCGCATTTGACGGAGAAGAGGCGGTTTGAGGTCCTATTTCTAGCCCTCTGGAACAGTTAGGAGCTGTCTAGCAGACCTAGGTGACCCTAGATCTAGGTGTGATTGTGCATATCTTGTTTGTGATTGCTTAAAGCCGTAAGTCCGTACATATTTCTGTAAATCTCTTTCTAAAAAAAAAAAAGAAAAAGAAAAAAATCAAAAACTTTTATAAAAACTTGCCCTTTGTCGCCAAAATCCATTTTTCACCCACCACCCATCGCTTTTCTCCATTGACGTTTTCTTACCCTCACCTTCTCCGCTTTGACTATACTAAACTCGTTTAGTGTATGTCCGCTTGGACTCGGGACACTAGCGCCCGCCTAGTCCGCGTTACGTTAGTCGCTACCGACTACGCGATCGACTCAGACGTCGAAACTCCGTCCACTCCTCTTTCACCCTTACCTTTGCCGGCCAACACCGACGTTGACCGGAATTCTGTTCATACATCTTCACCTTCACCATCACTAACCTCTTCTTCCGCGATGTCAGGATTTAATCCAAACATCTCTTTGACGACCCCAGGTTTGACTCCACCTCCTATGGAGGCAAACAACCCACCACCACCACCTGTTGTAGCGCCGCAGCGAATCACGCTCCAGGATCGTTTCTATCCCACCCGTTCTGCACTTCCCACTTGCCTTTCTTTTCCACCGGCCAATGGGGATAATTTTGAAATTAAGCCCCACTTCATCAACATGCTTCCACGATTTCATGGGCTTGAATCTAAAGATGCCTATATCTTCATCAATAAATTTCAAAACGTTTGTGCCATGATGAAAACCACCCAACTGTCGGACGATGCTATACGTCTACGGGTCATTCCGTTCACTTTATGCGATCTTGCTGAAAAATGGCTGTATAGCACCGCTTCCCACTCCATCACCAGTTGGGACGAGTTTGTAAAAGCGTTTCTCAAGAAATTTTATCCGAATCATAAAACCGCAAGGATCCGTAATGAAATCAACCAATTCTCTCAGCTTCCTTCTGAACCCTTCTGGAAGTGCTTTGACCGGTACAAAGGCCTTCTTGTTCAGTGTCCTCACCACGGTATAGAGAAATGGAAACTTTGCCAAACCTTATACGAGGGCCTGAACCCAGCAACGAAGCAGTTGTTGGAAACCATCTGTCAGGGCCACTTCCTATCAAAATCTGACGAGGAAGCGTGGCAATTCTTCGACGACCTTGCGGAGCAAACGCTACAATGGGAGAGCACCAGACCGACTTCTTCTTCTTCTACCTCCACTTCTACCGGTCAGTCTAGGGTAGGAATTCACCAACTTGATGTCTCTATTGCGATGAAAGCTGAAATGGCTGCAATAACGAGAAAGCTTGAAGCAATAGAGAGCAAATTTTCTTCTGCTCCTGCCCCTGTTCTTCCCCTTCGTACCATCTGCGCTTGTTGTTCCGATCCTTCTCACTTAACCGAAGAGTGTCCTTACAATCCACCATCGCAAGGACAGGATCAGGTTAATGCTGCATTTCAGCAAAGACCGAGGAATGATCCATACTCTTCCACCTACAATCCCGGTTGGAGGAACCACCCCAATTTCGCCTGGAATCAGAATCAGCATCAATTCCAAGGCAACAATTTCCAAAGGCCCCCTCCGCCGCAACAATAAGCGCAACAACAAACTCAACATCAGTTTCAGCAGCCCTTCCAACCCCAACCTTTTCAAAATCAGACGAACAACTTTGCACCCAACAATTCTTTTCCCCAAAACAACTTTGTTCCGTCAAACAACGATAAGGTTTCCTCACTCGAACGAAGTCTGGAGGCGTTCGTTAAACAATCGACACAATCCACTACCAACATCAGTCTTCCATTCAGTCCTTAGTGCAACACACTGCCGCTCACGGGCAAAGCATCAAGACCATCGAGGCCCAGATTGCACAGCTGAATGCGGCCTTAAGCGAGCAAGAGAAGGGGAAGCTCCCGTCCCAGCCACTCCCAAATCCCGGTCACCCGCATAATGTAAATGTTGCTCTTGAACAACAGAATCATAATGTGAGTGCCGTGACCACATTGAGATCGGGAAGGATGCTGCAAAACAACATTGGCACACGGATCAACGATGACACCCCGGCCGCTTCTTCTTCTTCTTCTTCTTCTTCTTCTCCTGCTTCTTCGTCTTCTGAGCCTATTCTCCATTCTTCAAAAGGCTCTCCTTCTCCTTCTTCTTCTTCTGCTCTGAATGGACCCGCTTCTCACTCTACGAAAACACCTGTTCTGGGATCCGTTCCAACTCCACAATCTCCTCCACAAGCATTAGACTCAACCAATTTTAAAAACGTCCCATTTCGAAACCGGTTGAGGTCTAATAAACAAAATCCTCAAATGGAGAAGATTCTGGAGTTATTTAAGCAGGTTAACATTAACATTCCTCTTTTAGATGTCGTCCAACAAGTCCCATCCTACGCGAAAATCTTAAAGGACTTGTGCACGAAAAAGAGGAAGTCTCAGGTACCAAAGAAAGTTTTCTTGGCTAGTGCTGTGAGTGATGCTCTTACCCAATCTTTACCACAAAAACGGAAGGACCCTGGCTGTCCTACGATTTCTATTACCATTGGGGATAAGAACATCAACCGCGCACTATTAGATCTTGGTGCCAGTGTTAACCTGCTTCCGTACTCAGTATACGAGCAATTAGGAGTAGGAGAGCTGAAACCCACACACTGTACTCTCCAAATGACCGACCGATCGATCACCCATCCTAGGGGTGAGCTAGAGGATGTGTTAATCAAAGTCGGGGACTTCATATTCCCTGTTGACTTCATTGTATTAGACACACAGCCTGTAGCTAACCCCCGGAATCAAATTCCGGTGATACTCGGTCGCCCATTCCTTGCAACCTCAAATGCTGTGATCAATTGTCGCAATGGTTCAATGAACCTCTCTTTTGGAAACATGACGATTGAACTCAACATTTTTAGGTTGGGGAATCAGCCCTTTGAACCTAATGCTCATATACTGGACGTCTACTCGATCCAGGAGATCACCCCAGAAGAGTGTGAATTTGAGGAGTTTCTGTTCGATCACGATAATCTTGACGCCACTAGTGCGTTCCTCTTCGAACCTGCTGCTGTTTCTGCGCCCGACAACGACTACGAGTGTTTCACATTCTTGAACGATCTTAGCTGCTCGCAACCCGAGTTTGAATCCTTCAAATTTTTGGATGAGTTACCTGAACCATCCGACTCGGTCGCTTACACTCGTTTTGAACCTTTGCTGGAGTCCTTTGAGTTCGAGACCTCTGCACCAATCTTGCCTTCAATCGTTTCACCTCTGACGCTCGAACTCAAGCTTTTGCCATCTCACCTTAAGTACGCTTACTTAGGTGAGAACGAGACCCTCCCTGTCATCATCTCGGCTTCTCTAGCTCCCGAGCAAGAGAAAGCCCTTCTCGCGGTCTTGCACAGCAACAGGCAAACTTTTGGCTGGTCCATGGCGGACATCAAGGGGATTAGTCCCCTGATCGTTGAACATCACATTCATCTGATGGATGAAGCCAAACCAGCCCAGGATCCACAAAGACGTCTCAATCCAGTCATGAAAGAGGCTGTGAAGAAGGAGATTGTAAAATGTCTGGATAGTGGTATCATTTACCCTATCTCTGATAGCCAGTGGGTTAGCCCCATTCACGTTGTCCCCAAGAAATCAGGTATAACGGTCATCACTAACGAGGCGAACGAGTTAATCCCTACTCGCACCCAAACTGGGTGGCGAGTATGCATCGATTACAGAAAACTCAACGCCGCAACGCGGAAGGACCACTTTCCGTTACCTTTCATTGACCAAATGCTTGAACGATTGGCCGGACACGAGTACTACTGCTTTCTTGATGGCTACTCCGGCTATAATTAAATTCCCATCGCCGAAAAAGACCAGGACAAGACCACATTCACTTTTCCTTTCGGCACGTTTGCATATCGTCGCATGCCCTTTGGGTTATGCAATGCGCCCGCTACCTTCCAGCGGTGTATGATGGGAACCTTCTCAGACATGGTGGAAAAATTTCTGGAGATCTTCATGGATGATTTCTCCATCTTCGGCGATTCCTTCAACGAGTGTTTGCTGTATCTTGACGCTGTCCTTACCCGATGTAAGGACAAGAATCTCACTTTGAATTGGGAGAAGTGCCACTTCATGGTGCGCGAAGGTATTGTCTTAGGACATATCATCTCGCAAAATGGCATAGAGGTTGACAAAGCAAAGATTGAGGTCATTTCCAATCTCCCTCCTCCCCGATGCGTCAGAGATATCCGAGCCTTCCTTGGCCATGCCGGTTTCTATAGACGGTTCATCAAGGACTTTAGCAAGATTGCTAGGCCCTTGACTCTTTTGCTGGCCAAGGATACGCCATTCGACTTCAACTCGAGCTGTGTGACTGCATTCGAGTCATTGAAAAGCTCACTCACCTCTGCTCCCGTTCTTTCTTCGCCTGACTGGACGCACCCATTTGAGATTATGTGCGATGCATCCGACTTTGCCATTGGTGCTGTCCTTGGACAACACATCAACAAGATGCCGCACGTAATCTATTATGCGAGTCGAACCCTGAACGATGCCCAACTCAATTATACAACAACCGAGAAGGAATTCTTAGCTGTTGTATTTGCTTTAGAGAAGTTCAGGCCCTACCTCATCGGCTCTCCAGTCATTGTCTACACAGACCATTCTGCTCTGCGCCATCTTTTTGCGAAGAAAGATGCAAAATCTCGGCTAATACGTTGGATCCTATTGCTTCAGGAGTTTGACCTTGTCATTAAGGACAAACGAGGATGTGAAAACGTAGTTGCCGACCATCTCTCACGACTTCCTTCTTCGCCTTCGCTTCCAATTCCGATCAACGACGTTTTCCCGGATGAACAGCTCTTGACAGTATCTTGCGAACCCTGGTTCGCAGATATTGTGAACTATTTGGCCACGGGATTACTACCGACTGAATGGTCAAGTCAGGACAGACTTCGCTTCTTATCCCAAGTAAAACACTTTTACTGGGACGAACCCTATTTGTTCAAGTACTGTCCCGACCAGATTATTCGTCGGTGTGTCCCTGACGAGGAATTCAAGAGTGTGCTGTCATTTTGCCACGATCAAGCGTGTGGCGGGCATTTTGGCCCCAGAAAGACAGCTGAGAAGATCTTGCAATGTGGTTTCTACTGGCCACAACTCTTCAAAGATGCTCATGACTATTGCAAGACTTGCTCCCGGTGCCAACACTTAGTCCGGATATCCCGAAGGAACGAGATGCCGCTCCAACCGATCTTGGTTGTAGAGATTTTCGAAGTTTGGGGGATAGATTTCATGGGACCGTTTCCCAGCTCTTTCGGGAACTTGTACATCCTTCTCGCTGTTGATTACGTCTCTAAATGGGTCGAGGCTGTGCTCAGCCGGACTAACGACAACAAGGTTGTCGTTAGGTTTCTTAAAGAAAACATTTTCTCCCATTTTGGGCACCCCCGAGCGATCATTAGCGACAATGGAAGTCATTTCTGCAACAAGACTTTCGAGACCTTGATGCGGAAATATTCCATTAATCATAAGCTCTCTACGCCCTACCACCTCCAAACCTGCGGGCAGACCGAAGTTTCAAATCGGCAAATCAAGCAGATACTGGAGAAGACGGTTTCTAAGAACCGTAAGGATTGGTCGCTGAAACTCACTGATGCCCTTTGGGCATTTCGAACCGCTTATAAGACCGATCTTGGCATGTCCCCCTATCGGCTTGTGTATGGAAAAGCTTGCCACCTACCTGTCGAAATAGAGCATCGCGCATTTTGGGCGATAAAGGAGCTGAATCTGTCTCTCGAAGATGCGGGCAGCCATCGGAAGCTGCAGTTGAACGAATTAAGCGAGCTTAGGGATGAGGCTTACGATAACGCGGTTGTCGTTAAGAACCGAACGAAGGTGTTTCACGATAAACACCTTTTGCGCAAAACTTTCGTACCTGGTCAACAGGTATTGCTTTACGACACCCGGCTACACTTCCATCCAGGAAAGCTCAGATCTCGCTGGAAAGGGCCGTATTTTGTGCGGAATGTGTATCCGCATGGCGCTGTGGATTTGGAGAATCCAAAGGACGGTTCATTTTTCAAAGTAAATGGACACCGACTCAAACCGTACCTTAGCGCCGAACCAACAGAGGGGCTCCTGTTCTTACAGGAGCCGGTTTACCCTGCATAATCTTTCTCTGCCTACCACCAAACTTCGGTTATCCAGCCAAGAACAGTGGACACTGTTCCAAATAAGTTTGGGGGTATGTATATACCATTTTGTACATTTTTGTGGATATTCTTTTTCTTTTTCTTAAAAAAAACAAAAAAACACAAAAAAAACACAAAAAAAAATAAAAATAAAAATTTTGTGTATATCTAACCGACAATTTTGACCCTTCAAATGATCTCTTCATGCAATGACAGTGAGGACACTGTCCAGTTTAAGTTTGGGGGTACGCTCGGTACGCATTTCTTACCTTCGCATTCATATGTATACTTTGCATCTGCATATTAAAATCCATAAAATCCATAAAAATCAGAAAATTTTCTAAAAACATAAAAACTTTTTGTCAAGTTAGCTAGTGGGAAAATTTTGATTCAACATTTCGACGGTTTTGTTTGATAAAATAAAAATAACTAAATCTTATTTTTAGATTTTGAAAACCTGAAAGATAGCTCTCCTTTGAAGTTAACTATAGCTGATATACGTCTTTACATCACACTACACGTGTCGTGAGTTTTGGAAATTAGATGACAAGTCTTTTATGTCTAAAAACTTTTAAATGGATAAATGATTTTCTAAGGATCAAATAGGTTTGTTTTGAAATAAGTAATATCAAGAATAGTTTATGAAGTGAAGTGAATATGAAGGAATGTTATTGATGCCTTAATTGGAACTAAGTCTGAAAAATAACCCATCTGAAACTTGATTGGAATGATTACACACCGAACCCACTAAACACGTCTTTTATCCAAAAATAATAATTGAACTGCCGGTTATGTCTCCGTTCGTATTGAATCATCATGATTTTCACGCCAAACCGTCTTTTGTTTTTGGACCTAGGTAACTTGAGTAATTAAGTCCGCTGGGGTGTTTCTACACCTAATGCCCTAAAGCCAACTGGTTTGGGTGCATTGGCCCAAAGCTCGCTAAGAAGCCTAGAAACTCCAGATTAAAACAAAGTCAAGCAAGTGTTCTTTCCGAGTTAAAATTCCTAACGGTTCTTTGTGTGAGAATAATCTTGATAAAAGACAGGCTTTTATAAAAAAATTTAGCGGAGATATAAAGGATTTATTCTATGATAAAGACTATTGCACGTTCACAGAGGTGTGTATGAAATGAAAACAAGAAAAATGTGGAGTGAAAAATAAGACCTAGTTTCTTGTTAAGAAAGATAGAAATTCTGAAGTTGAAACCTTACTGGAAAACGAAACTAGAAAAATGCTTAACTCTTTATAAACTTATGTGATCCTTTCAAAATTCTTATCTAGGCTTTATTGTGTGATATGATGACGTAAATCGATCCTTCTGGAAACTTAACGACACTATTTACACTGCACGTAAAGACATATAAAATCTGTAGTTAAATAAGAAGCGAGGTGTGAAAAATAAAGGTTCGATAGTCTAGACTTAGGATAATAGAATTGTTATTTTCTGAAACAAAACTTTGGGGTTTGAATCTTAGTTATTTTACAAACTAACTTGACCGGATTTTGTGGGTGTAATCCGCTGAAAACTCTCAGGAGACAACACTCCTCCTACTAGAGATACCTAGAGGTTTAACGGCTTGTTGCACATGCTCAGTGCAATCGCGTTCCCTGCGAAAGTGAGGTTAGGAAATTTTTGTGAATAAATTGGCTTTGCTCGGGACGAGCAAATGATAAGTTTGGGGGTATTTGTTCATATCAGATTTTTGCATTTTCATACCGCCCAATTTTTATCACATTGCATATCGGTAGGTACTCTTGAGCCGTGTTTGCTAGTCAATTGCAGGATACAGGTTCTCGGTTCTAACCACAGATAAAACACGGGTCTCCGCTCTTTATCCGTATGTTGCCACACACCAGTTTAAGAGACAAAATGGCAAATCGATTGTCATTCTCATGCACAAGACTCAATGGCAACACAAGATCCAAGAAATCTACGCGGGGCTCGAGGAAATCATGACAAAAAGAGCCACATCAAATCACCTTTTGACTTGCTGAAATTCTGGACAACTTGTGGAGAGATTCTGAGAAAAAATGTGTACCAAACTGATCCAAACATCAACACTAAGAAGCACAAAAAATACAAGGATCCAACTCCTCTAAAGCGCCGCGGTTCCGCGGCATTAGCATGCTTAGGCCGCGGAACCGCGGCCGTACGGTCTCCTCAGTTGACGAAACTTCAGGATTATTTTGGTCTTTTCATGTAGAGGCAGAATTTTGCCCTAGATTTCCAGTTTCCTGCCTATAAATAGCCCAGAACCTTGTGAAGCCAAGGGTGCATAATCTTGTATTTTCTAGGGTTTAGAATACTTGTTCTTCTTCCTCTTCTCATCTCTTCTCCATTGAAAAACTTGTAGTGAGCTTTTGTGAGTGAAGAATGATGAATAAAGAAGTTCCTTTTGTTATTATACTTGTCTTGTTCTCTTATTATTGCATGTAATTTTCATTTGTTAACTTAGTTGTTGTTATTTCTTGTTGTTTCTTTCTTTTCTCTTTTCCTTTATCCTTAAACAACCATGATGCTTACGCTTGATCCTTGCCGAGGTGAGGTCGCAAATAGCTAGTTGTTATCTTCTAATCTCCTTCTTTCTATCTTTCTCTTTGTTTTGTTTTCTTTTCATTATGATGTGTGAGTAGTTTCCATACTTGTTAGGGTAGGATAAGGGAAGTTTGAGAGAAGGAAATCTCTCTCACTCTTTCCTTGCCCAACATCTTAAATCGACTCCCGTTAATTGAACCACAATCCGCTCCCTACGGCACCCTATCCTACATGATAGCGGTGATTCCGTAGTGAGACCGGTTGTGGTTGAATTAACCGGAGGTTATGGCTAAGAGCCAAGAACGGACAGACAAGCACCAAAAGGAAGAACTTAAGCGTTGGAAAGCCTAGCTTATACTCGCAGGTTCCTTCCTAGTCGTGCTAATCCCCGTTGTTGCCGATTACCGTAACACCGATATTAAGAGTGGCAACGAAAGAAGTGAGCGACTCCTAACTCAAACTAACCTAATCCTAACCCTAACAAGCTCTCTTTACATATCATTTTAACACTTAGATAAATCACAAACAAATCTGGACTTTCGGACTTAACTCGTTAAAGCACATAGAAAAAGATTCCCATCTCCCTGCGGACGACCCGTACTCAACCGGCTAGCTACAAGCGAAACCGTTTTGATTGCGGTAATTAACTAAACTTGAACACGCAGAATCCCTATAACAATCAGTCACTCCCTGTGAGGGATCTCGGCTCTTTCTTCATCGAATGAGGTGCAGGATATTCCTAACTGAATACCACGATGCAAAGCAAAAGATTTGACTATAGTGAAGTTATTACACTGACATAAACTTTTGCCCAAGAGGTCACTCCCTATGAAGGGATCTCGGCTTTTGCCTCGTCGAATGAGATGATGGATATTCAGAACCGAATACCGCTGTGCAAAGCAAAACGAAACATCTGTAATAATAATTTTCAAAAATTGGTTCCAACAACATCATGTAGGTTTGTTTTTCCTTGCATTAATCAAAGTTAACGCAGTCCCATCAATTAATCCATATCACACTAGAAAAACGTATATGCCATCCACATTCGCCATGGGGCCCTATCAAGCACCGTTAGGTTACTTAACTAACGGCAGAGCGGGGGCTGGACTAGCGCGGATGCAAAATATATACATCTACTTGTATATATAAATATAAATATATATATATAACATTTGTCTCAGGTATGATATTAGCAACATCACAGAACATCAACAAGCAACACAGAATGGTGGATAATCATGGAGCCTCGGGTTTCATTTGAGCCGCAAATGAGACCCGACATTTCCAGTCGTGTGGATAGCCTGTGCAATGAAAACCTGGACCCCTATGAGCGCGGCAAGTTACCCGCAACCCCAATCAACAAAGTGAATGGGCCACCCAGCACGTCACGGAATCCGGTAACTTGAGCACCCCTCCGTGGGTTGTCCTATACCCCTACGAGTGCGGCGAATAGCCCGCCAATTCTAGAGTAAGGCCCCCTCTGTCTCAACGCCATGAGATGCGGGCCCGTTGCCCTCTAGAACCCGGCTATTCGAGCACTCCACCGCGGGGTAATCCTAGTACAGAAAAAGAAAAGTATATATACAATGGCGACATCGACCTCAACCCAGTCGTTCCCCAATAAAAGAATATACAATCTGGCAGAGACAGCTGTCTACATGTCGGACGCTCGCCCCGCAATAACGAATATACAAATGAATCTTAACTGTACTACTACTATTGCACCGTAAGCTATCCACCATGACAATCCAACCAAAATATCAGCACAATCACAGAACATCAACATGAATGTCATGTTCGCAAACCCGTCTAATAGAACATATAGCAGTTAGACGTATTATACCGCTCAATGACATTCACGGTCGCAGATGGTAATGTATGCACTGAAACTTATAAACGATATTAAAATGGCGACTTCGAAATACTCTGTATTGTCCCAAACCAAAGATGACAAAATATGTAATCTGTGTAAGTCGACGTTACACACCCCACTAGTTTGCGGGGAGGCGGAACGGGTAAAAAACGATTTTTCTAACAAGGTAACATCGACTTAAACTCCAAGATCTTAGCTAAACCATAACTAACAAACTAACTAGGGGTTTTATCTACTATGTAAGAAGATTATACCTAAAGTTTCAGGTCCTTCTTCTCATTTTGCTGTCCTCCTTCACCTCGTGTGCTCGTTGGAGTGGAAATGGATGGCACCTCCTCATCGGCTTCTCGAAGTAGTAGAAGATCCACCCGACAGTTCCAACCTTGAGCTAAACCTCCAAGTTGAGACAACTAAATCACTTGGTGTGCTAAACTAAGTAACCTAGAATGAGTAGAGTGTGATTTTGGGTAGCTTAGCCTCCCTAATCCCTTGATTCTCAACACATGAGACACTAGGGTTTGAGAGGAAGGAGAGAGGGTGAACTCTTGAGGAAAGAGAAATGTTTTTGATAAATGGTAATTGATAAAATGGAATAGCTAGCTTGACATGAAAATAAGCATGGCATGAAAATAATATTTTAACAAAATATCTAGGTCACAAAATATCTCATCAAAATATCTAGAGTCAAAAAGTCAATCCAAGTTAAATGGTCAATCCAAGTAGCCATGCCACAAAATTATCATTTACCAAAAATAACAAAAACTTTTCTCCACCTCATATTTGTTTTAACCAAGTCAATGGTCAAAACCCTAATGAGGTGTCTCCTTCTATACCCCCTCTCATCCGTATATACATACCCGCATCCGTGTTCCGAGAAACACGAATACTATGAGACAAAGCTAATCCAATAATTAAATACTAGGATCCGGCTTAAACCAAAGCCCACTAGTATTGTCCGCTCGAACACCACACGCGCACAAGTACACGTATGCGATTGAACCCTGTCGTAAAACCATACGACCTCTACATCATTTCGCACGAAGCTGGGAAACCCTCTGTGTGGGACTCTAAAAACTCGATAGTACTCTTGCAGTGGGTTTAACCACAAGCATGTCAGCGGCACTAGCTGTACGTAACGGCTACCCAGGTATCTGTCGATAAAAAGGCCGACGAGAAAGCTCATCCAAACTCCTACTGAGCCTGTCTGTGGCAATCTCCGTACAGTCCAGTCTGTTCGTCAAAGAGTGTCGCATATCGGTCCTAGGGGGCAGCAAGCGTCAGACCCCTAATAGTGCAATAAGTTGTGTCAGAGTGCGGCCAAAAACACCCTGAGAAACTACTGGAGTACCTACCAGTAAATCTCGCTTGCCCTGACCAGGGACTTTTTGTAATGGCTTTCCGAACACAACGCGACATCAACCCCCAATACCGGGAGAGACGAATCCTATCTAACTGCCACTGCCTCCAAGTGCTTCGGGACTGCACCCAACTACTACCTGTTTGCACAACTCAATAGAGCCATGGTAGAGTAGTAATCTAAGAACAGTGGGAACACACTTGAGGCGAAGTAGCAGTATCAAGTCAACGGACTAAGCTATACTCATGTCACCTGGGAACTGCTACCTGACGATAGGTATAGTACCAACCAGCAGTTCCCTACGAGTTCGTCCAGTGTAACTCATAACCCAATGAGCACCTGCATACTATCTCCAGTACGACGTACTGATGGCTGTGGGACAGACCATCTCCCTTGCTGGGATGAGAAGCGTATACACTAGTCTACTCTGGAGTATCGATACCCTGTCTCGATAATCCTATGACTAGAGACCTGTATAAGGATGTACTTATAGACTACCTAGCCCCCACTAGTGTGACTGCCATCACAACGCTGGTAGTTAAGCAAAAACCCTAAGGGCTCTATCAATATCTATTAGCGATATGTTAAAAGAAACATATACACATATTAAGATAGATACAAACCAAGTAGCATACTACTATATCGGGCAAGATTGTCATAAATCCGTGTATATATCCCAAACTTCCAAAATTTAATATAAAAACTAGTACTATACAATAATGGCCTCTAGGGCATATCACACTAACAATCTCCCACTTGCACTAAGGCCATGTGCTGGTATATCGCAGACCTATCATCTCGAATAGCCTCTCGAACTGTGTCTGAGAGATGGCCTTTGTGAATGGATCTGCAGTGTTTTCCTCAGTAGCAACTCTCCGAACCTCGATCTCCCGGCGATCCACGATCTCCCTGATCAGGTGATACCGCCTCAAGATGTGTCTGGACTTCTAATGGGACCTGGGTTCCTTTGCTAAAGCTATAGCACCGTCGCAATACAGCGGTATTGGATCAACAATGGTTGGAACCACCTGAAGTTCTGTAAGGAACTTCTTCTTCCAGACTGCTTCTTTCGCGGCATCGCAAGTAGCTATGTACCCTGCTTCCATCGTTGAGTTAGAAACGGTGTCCTGTTTGGAGCTCTTCCAACAGACCGCCCCTCCATTGAGGGTAAAAATATAACCCGACATGGACTTGAAGTTATTCTTGTCACTCTGGAAGCTGAAGTCAGCAAAGGCCTCGATCTGGAGGTCTTTTCCGCCATACACCAAGAACATCTCCTTAGTTCTTCTCACATGCTTGAAAATGTTCTTTACTGCTATCTAGTGCTTCTCCCCTGGGTTCGATTGATACCGGCTTATAACGCTCAATGCGTATGCTACATTTGGTCTGGTACATAACATCGCATACATTATAGAGCCTACCGCAGTGCGTAGGGTATAGATGACATGCGAGCCCTTTCCAAATCAGTCTTGGGAGACATCTCTTTGGAGAGGGTGATTCCGTGACAAGCCGGTAGGTTACCGCACTTTTAATCTTCCATACTGAATCTTTTCAGTATGGTGTCGATGTACCTTGACTGTGAAAGTCCCACTATCCATTTAGATCTATCACGATAGATCTAGATCCCCAGAATGTAGGAGGCATCACCCAGGTCCTTCATGGAGAACCTCTGTGACAAGAATCCTTTGACTGGCTGTAGCATAGGAATGTCATTTCCTATCAAGAGAATGTCATCCACGTACAAGATGAGGAATACCACAGTTCTCCCTACAATCTTACTGTAAATGTATGGTTCATATGGATTTTTTTACCATCTCATCAAAACAGATGTTCCAACTCCGCGATACCTGTTTTAGTCCATAATTGGACTTAAGCAACTTGCACACTTTACCGCTGCTCCCACTCTGAATGAAACCCTCTG
Source organism: Agapanthus africanus (assembly GCA_030015575.1). Taxonomy (NCBI): domain Eukaryota; kingdom Viridiplantae; phylum Streptophyta; class Magnoliopsida; order Asparagales; family Amaryllidaceae; genus Agapanthus; species Agapanthus africanus. Next base: position 250,114,337 of record JASDDO010000028.1, read on the forward strand.
GCTGATCCATATAGACGCACTCTTCTAAATTACCATTTAGAAAAGCCGTCTTTACGTCCATCTGCCAGATCTTATAATCGTGGAAGGCAGCAATGGTAAGAAGGATCTGAATGGATTTGAGCATAGCTACTGGAGAAAAGGTTTCGTCATAGTCCAAACCAGGTCTTTGACGAAAACCTTTTGTAACAAGTCTAGCCTTATAGGTTTCAACATGTCCATCTACTCCAATCTTCTTTCTAAAGATCCATTTGCAGCCTACGGGTTTTACCCCTTCTGAAGCAATGTCCAAAGTCCATACTTTGTTGGTGTACATGGACTCCATTTCGGTCCGCATTGCATCCAGCCATTTTACCGAGTCGCCGCTCTGAATGTCTTGCTGGAAGCTAGTAGGCTCATCATTGTCAATGATGAAATCCTCTCGATCCCCATCTATGAGAAAACCGTAGTATCTCTCGGACGGATGAGACTGCCTACTACTCCTGCGGAGTAGCTTTGAGATATCCGGTTCTTCTAAAACCTCTGGTTCTACCAAGCTTTCAGTAATAGCTTGTGGTTCTGGAATTTCTTCTAGTTCTATTGCGCTTCCACTTTTCTGATTTTCTAAAAATTCAGCTTCCAAGAAGTGGGGATGTTGAGAAACAAAAACCTTTTGTTCCTCTGCGTAATAGAAAAGATACCCCCTGGAGTTCTTAGGGTATCCCACAAACTTACACAGTACTAAGCGTGCCTCGAACTTGTCCGCATGCTGCTTTTTTACAAAAGATGGACATCCCCATGTCTTAAGGTACTTAAGACATGGTTTCTTCCCACTCCACATCTGATATAGCGTGGTAGGCACAGTCTTGGTTGGAACCTTGTTCAAAAGATATACAGCTGATTCTAGTGCATAACCCTAGAAGGATCGCGGTAACTCAGCTTTACTCATCATGGAACGAACCATATCTAATAGAGTTCGATTCCGCCTTTCCGATACACCGTTGTGTTGAGGTGTGTATGGAGGAGTAAGCTGAGAGAGAATTCCATTCTCTTTTAAATAGCCCAGGAACTCGGCACTTAAGTATTCACCACCTCGATCAGATCTCAGTGTCTTGATACTTTAACCTGTTTGTTTTTCCACTTCATTCTTGTATTCCCGGAATTTCTCAAAGGCCTCGGATTTATGCTTCATCAAGAAGACATGTCCATACCTAGAGAAAACATCCGTAAAAGTAATGAAATAAGAATAACCACCTCGCGCATATGTAGACATTGGACCACACACATCGCTGTGTATGAGTCCCAAGAGCTCGCTCGCTCTTACTCCGTGTCCAGTAAACGAAGTCTTTGTCATATTTCCCATGAGACAAGATTCACAAGTAGCATAAGACTGATATTCGAACGGATCCAAATATCCCTCTCTATGTAACTTCGTCAACTGTGTTTCATTGATGTGACCCAGTCTACAATGCCATAAGAAAGCCTGATTTGTTTCCGGAGACTTTCTTTTAAGTGTGTTCTGGACACTGAAAACCTGAGCTTGATTTAATACGTATATTTCGTTTTCTAATGTACCTGACCCAATCAGAACTTGATTTAGGTGGATGTGGACCACATCGCTTACAAATATAAAATCATATCCTTCCTTAGAAAGTAAGGATACAGATATGATATTACAAGCTAGACTAGGTACATATAAACAGTTATGTAGAATCAATATCTGCCCACTTGTTAATCCTAGGTGATATTCCCCTACGGATTCAGCGTCCACGCTCATTCCGTTAGCAAACCTGAGAGTCATATCACCTTTCCTGATAACTCTACGGTTTGTCAAAGCCTGTAATGAATTACAGATATGAGATCCTGATCCGGTATCTAGTATCCAGGAAGTAGAGTTAATTGACATACAATTTTCAATTACAAACACACCCGAAGCCGAAGCCACAACGTGCTTTGAATCCTGGCTACTGGCTTTCCAAGCCATGCAATCCTTCTGCCAATGTCCTTTCCCGTAATAATAGGACGTCCCTCCTTCTCTACTTTTAGTCCCGAAAATTTTGCCCTTCCCTTTCCTTCTACCTTCCTGGCACCGCATATCGTCTTTGTGGAGGTCTTCTTCTTCTCACCCTTTGCTTTCGCCTTAGATGCAGAAGAGGAAGATTCCCCAATAAGCAGAGCGGGTGTCTCCCTGGTTTCCTTCAGGGTGTAAGTAGAGGGTAGGGACTGTAGAATCAAGTTAGTATATAACTCGTTCTCCAACGTGGTCTTCAGGTCCGTGAGCTCATCAATATAGCTAGTCATTGTAAGGAAGTTGTCCCCTACAGATGACCCGATAGCCAACCTCGCTTGAAGCAATTCTTTCGAGGTCTCATATCTTGCGATACAAGATTGCTCTCCATATAACTCTTTGTTATGGAGGAAGATGGAAGCTAAGTCCATATTCTCGTGTTGCCTCCGGTTTACACCATTTACTGAGGCCAACACGAGGCACTTGGTATTCGTACTATCCTTTTCCGATATCTTACGGATATCAACATTCGTGACGGTAGAAACTGGACCTGGGACGGCGGGGGCTTGAGTAGTAAAGAGGTGTCCCAGCTTGTCATAGGTAATGGACATCTGGACAGACCTTTGCCAGTCATTATAGTCAGATTCAGTCATTTTATTATCTAGATGTAACCTAGTCTTGGTCACTGGGTCGATGCAATTAAGAGAGAGAAAAGAAAACACTTTAGCATGATGCTCTTGCAAGTTTAGATTGGTTTTTAATTTATCTAAACAGGATGGCTCCCACTGTTTCTCGAATCCTTCCTCAAACTATAAAAGAAGAATTAGTCAGGATTGATCTCACCGTACAATTCTTGCTTAACCGTTCGGCTAGGCTAGTGTCGGTACTTCGAGGGAGGTTTTACGACGCTTTCACGAAGTTCCTTAATTAAATAACCTCTTTTCCCTGGAGGCGTAGCCCCGCTAACACCATTCTAGATACCTACTTGATTTATAGCATTGATCGTTAAGTGAAAAAATCTCCCGAGGAGTAGCGGATACTCACAGTAGGATCGGGACCCAATATCATTGTGTGATAATGCTGAAGGAATCCTACCAACATTATCAAACTCCAAATGGTATGCAACACTAGCAAGTTTCAGTTTCTTTAGAAACTCCTGATGTGGATTTTTGCCCCATACTCTTATGACCTTGACGAAGGTCAACAAATCATAAGTCACATGTCAAGTTCTACCCATCATTGTCCAGGTTAATTTGAACCCATCCGTATGTACCCTTGACGAAGGTCAACAAGATAATACGACTGTCCCAAACCAATACATCTATCTATGCTACATATGAACACTCAGCAGCTACCAATCACTATGCCTTGACGAAGGTCAACAAACATAGCTTGAATACTATTGAATATTCATATGAAATGACGGAAGGCTACGACTGGTTTTGATGAAAACGTGAACGTAGTGAACTTGATATAATCGAAGGAACCTCATAGCTTTAAAAGGAGTGGTTTAAACTCCGCATTTTAAAAGTTTTGCTGTTTTGAAAAAACCAAGTGGTTTTGAAGTTGTTCCAACGATTCAACTTTGGTTTGTTTGCTTAGCATTATTGTAATGCGGCCCTATCATTTAATCCTACCATTGCAGAAAACAACGAAAATATAATGTACGCTTATGCCATCCGCATTCGCCACGGGGCCCCGTCATCACCCGTTAGGTTACTTAACTAACGACAGAGCGGGGGCTGGACTAGCACGGATGCAAAACATAAGCAACGTGTACTAGATATCATATATAGATATATACATTCGTCAGACGCAATTATAGGCATTTCAGATCACAGATGAACACATTGGATATACTAGGAATCCGCGTTTCGTTTGAGCCTGTAACGAAAAACGGATTCCACGGTCGTGATGAATAGGTAAACCCCCACCCTAGACCCCTACGGGTGCGGCAAACTACCCGCCAAATACCTAAAGTGAAGCAACCTCCCTCAACAAGAGTAGGCCACTCAGCACTTCAAAGTACCCGGTAGTTTGTGCACCCTACCTTGGGTCTATCCTAGGAGCAAAAACAGTAAAATAAATAATACAATGGTGGCTACAACCTCAACCCGGATGTGCCCCGCAAAAATAATATTACATCACTTTACAAATTTTATATCGAATGAAAGAATGAAAACCCTCATCTCACATCCCCGGCTATTCATCCACGACGATCCAACAAGTTCATATACACAAACCAATATAATCATCACAGAAATGTGCAACCCCCAACTAACCGACATATAGCAATTAGCGGAAGTTTACAAACACATTTATCATAACTTGAAACATTAAACGACGTTAAACTGCGACTTCGAAACACCCGGTATTGCCACAATAAAGAATTTATAGAATATCCAAAATTGGCAAAAATAAACAACTCATGAAACACTAGATCCAACCCATAAAGCCACACACCAAAACACGAAGCAATCCCCTGCAAACGAACCAGCGAGCTCGGAAATTTTCTCATTGTGGCCGGCCATTTTCCGAGGGAATTGTCCCATTTTTATTGTGTGTTCATTTTACAGTTCAAAGAGTACTCTGCAGTTGCAAAAATAATTTTTAGAGTCTCGTGAAAAATCGACTGAAACTTGGATCTACGCTTCGATGTTTTCGGGTTATTTCGGTTTCATAGTTTTACTTATCGTTTATTCTGTTAGCTATGGTTTAGTCGGCTCTGATACCACTGTAAGTCGACGTTACACACCCCACTAGTTTGCAAGGAGGCGGAACGGGTAAAAAATGATTTTTCTAACAAGGTAACATCGACTTGAACTCCAAGATCTTAGCTAAACCATAACTAACAAACTAACTAGGGGTTTTATCTACTATGTAAGAAGATTATACCTAAAGTTTCAGGTCCTTCTTCTCCTTTTGCTCTCCTCCTTCACCTCGCGTGCTCCTTAGAGTGGAAATGGATGGCACCTCCTCGTCGGCTTCTCGAAGTAGTAAAAGATCCACCCGAGAGTTCCAACCTTGAGCTAAACCTCCAAGTTGAGGCAACTAAATCACTTGGTGTGCTAAACTAAGTAACCTAGAATGAGTAGAGTGTGATTTTGGGTAGCTTAGTCTCACTAATCCCTTGATTCTCAACACATGAAACACTAGGGTTTGAGAGGAAGAAGGAGAGAGGGTGAACTCTTGAGGAAAGAGAAATGTTCTTGATAAATGATAATTGATAAAATGGAATGGCTAGCTTGACATGACAATAAGCATGGCATGAAAATAATATTTTAACAAAATATCTAGGTCACAAAATATCTCATCAAAATATCTAGAGTCAAAAATTCAATCCAAGTCAAACGGTCAACCCAAGTAGCCATGCCACAAAATTATCATTTACCAAAAATAACAAAAACTTTTCTCCACCTCATATTTGTTTTGACCAAGTCAATGGTCAAAACCCTAATGAGGTGTCTCCTTCTATACCCCCTCTCATCCGTATATACATACCCGCATCCGTGTTCCGAGAAACACGAATACTATGACACGAAGCTAATCTAATAATCAAATACTAGGATCCGGCTTAAACCAAAGCCCACTAGTATTGTCCGCTCGAACACCACACGCGCACAAGTACACGTATGTGATTGAACCCTATCGTAAAACCATACGATCTCTATATCATTTCGCTCGAAGTTGGGAAACCCTCTGTGTGGGACTTTAAAGACTCGATAATACTCTTGCAGTGGGTTTAACCACAAGCATGTCAGCAGCACTATCTGTACGTAACGGCTACCCAGGTATCTGTCGATAAGAAGGCCGACGAGCAAGCTCATCCAAACTCCTACTGAGCCTGTCTATAGCAATCTCCGTACAGTCCAGTAAATCTCGCTTGCCCTGGCCAGGAACTTTGTGTAATGGCTTTCTGAACACAGCGCGGAATCAACCTCCAATACCGGGAGAGAAGAATCTTATCTAACCGCCACTGCCTCCAAGTGCTTCGGGGCTGCACCCAACTACTACCTGTTTGCATGACTCAATAGAGCCGTGGTAGGGTAGCAATCTAAGAACAGTGGGAACACACTTGAAGCGAAGTAGCAGTGTCAAGTCAACGGACTAAGCTGTACTCATGTCACCTGGGAACTGCTACCTGACGATAGGTATAGTACCAACCAGCAGTTCCCCACGAGTCCGTCTAGTGTAACTCAAACCCAATGAGCACCTGCATACTATCTCCAGTACGACGTACTGATGGCTGTGGGACAGACCATCTCCCCTGCTGGGATGAGAAGCGTATACACTAGTCTACTCTGGAGTATCGATGCCCTGTCTCGATAATCCTACGACTAGGGACCTGTATAAGGATGTGCTTGTAGACTACCCAGCCCCCACTAGTGTGACTGCCATCACAACGCTGGTAGTCAAGTAAAGACCCTAAGGGCTCTATCAATATGTATTAGCAATATGTTAAAAGAAACATATACACATATTAAGATAGATACAAACCAAGTAGCATACTACTATATCGAGCAAGATTGTAATAAATCCGTGTATATATCCCAAGCTTCCAAAATGTAATATACAAACTAGTAATATACAGTAATGGCCTCTAGGGCATATCACACTAACAATCTGGGAAAAATCAAACAATACCTAAAAACCAATATTCAAGAGTCCAGAACACCACAAAAATTTCAATACCCAAATCCCATGTAGGGCCGACGACGCCGGGAAAATAGGGAATCTCGCTGGCCAAAACTTGGTGTTTGGGGCTCATTTTTCAATGGTGTTCTAATTATCACATGAGTAGCCTTCTGCAATTGTTTAAAAACAATTTGAAGACTTTAAAAAATCGACAGAAACTTGAATATTGTTTCGATTGTTTTGGAGTTGTTTCGGTTTCGTAATTTTAAACATCGTTTAAACTGCTAGTTAAGGGTTTATGGGGTGGCTCTGATACCATGTTAGGTTACGATAGCGTCCTGGCCATCTGCCGTGGCCGATGCGGAACAAAAATGACGTTTAAAAAACTTGGCGCTAACGAACCCGTCAAGAATCGAACCATAAACCTATACTAGCTAACTAACAAAGAGCTAAACTACTATGATAGAAGCATTATACCGAATGATCCGTGTCCTTCAGTCTTCCACTATCATCCTTAGCTCCTTGAGGTGTCCACAATTGAGCTTGGCCATCGGTCTTCCTCCATCGAAGATGATCCATCCGAGGGAGACAATACAGGCTCCAGCTTTGCCTAGAGAAGCAACCGACGCTCAAAGGTTGCTAGCAATGGAGAGTGTGGTGTAGAAATATTTCACTATCTTTTTCTTTCATACCTCATGCTCAAGTGAGCAATCAAAGAAGAAGAAAGAGGAGGTGAGGAAAACCATGGGCATGAGCAACTTAAGAAAATTGGCTAAGTCTCAAAAGAGTGAATGAATGAATGTAGCATGTAGAAAGAATGTCTAATCATTTTTCAACCACACAAGAAAATATCTCACACATTTTTACAATAAACTATCAAGAGCCATACCTCTCTACATACCTCCAACGATGCTCATGCCACCTTACCCTCCACCTCATTTCCAAATGAATTTCTAAAAAGAAAATCATATAATGAGGTGTCTATCTTCTAGAAAATATTCCGTATAAATACGGAATACAACCCGGTATACGTATCGAAATACATATACGCGTATTAGTATAAAAATACGAATAGCTAAGAGAGAAAATGAATAGTGAACAATGAAACTAGAATACATATATATATATATATATAAATTATGAAATCAAAACTTGATTTAATAATCCGGCTCAATCTTAAGCCGCTAGTATTATCAACCGTCCGATAAAAGTCTATGTAGCATGTACACATATTTAATCGGATACCTATATGTACCAACATATGTCATCTATATCATATCGTCTGAACCATGAAAACCCTCTATGTAGGATTTTAAAGACTCGTCAATACGCTGGCAATGGGTTTAACCACAAGCAAGTTAGTGGCACTAGCTGTACGTAACGGCTATCCAGGTATTGAGCGAAAGGAAGGCCGACGAGCAAACTCATATGAATCCCTACTGAGCCTGTCCGTGACAATCTCCGTACAGTCCGGTCTATTCGTCTAAGAGTATCGCATATCGAGTCTAGAGGGGTGGATAAAGTCAGACCCCTAACAACTGTTAGTGATATATGCCCTAGAGGCCATTATTGTATCATACTGGATTGCATATTACATATTGAAAGCTTAGGATATTCACAGTTATAATAACAGTCTTGCTAAAAATGGTAGACTGCTACCTAGTTTGATTCTACCTCAATATGTGCATGTGTTTCTTTTAGCATATCGCTTATACATATTGGTAGAGCCCTTGGGATCTTTGCTTGACTACCAGTATTGTGATGGCAGTCACACAAGTGGGGGCTAGGTAGTCTATAAGCACATCCTTATACAGGTCCCTAGTCGCAGGATTATCGAGACGTGGCATCGATAATCCGGAGTAGACTAGTGTATATGCTTCTCATCCCAGCAGGGGATATGGTCTGTCCCACAGCCATTAGTACGACGTACTGGAGATAGTATATAGGTGCTCATTAGGTTATGAGTTACACTAGACAGGACTTATCGGGAACTGCTGGTTGGTATTATACCTATCGTCAGGAAGCAGTTTTCAGGTAACATGAGTACAGGTTAGTCCGTTGACTTTCCATCGCTACTTCGTCTCGAGTGTGTTCCCACTGTACTTAGATTACTACCCTACCACGGCTCAAAGGAGTTGTACAAACAAGTAGTAGTCATGCACAAAATATTTTGTTTCTACCAAGACCTGTTTGCACGACTCCTTTGAGACCAAGTTGACTCGGTTTTCTTCTATGGATCTATTTTCTGGAATTGTGATTTTGGGAATATTTTGTTTCTATCCAGATTGTTTGTGTGCTGGATTGTGCATAGGGTAGACTTGGATTTGGTTAATCGATCGAAATTCTAAGATTACTTGGCTAATTGGGTTTTCTGTGTTTGATATATGATGCTGAACGTCTGCTAATCACTATACGTCGATTAGTGGGGGTTGCACATATCTGTGATGCTATTGTAGTTTGTGTATATGGAGTATTGGATCGTCGTGGATAAATAGCCGAGGGATGTGAGAAGAGTATTTTCTTTTCTTTCATTCATGTAATTTGTAAAAGTGATGTAATATTATTTTGCGGGGCACATCCGGGTTGAGGTTGTAGCCACCGTTGTATTATTTCTTTTACTGTTTTTGCTCCTAGGATAGACCCAAGGTGGGGTGCACAAACTACCGGGTTTTTTAAGTGCCGAGTGACCTACTCATTTTATTGAGAGAGGTTGCTTCACTTAGGGAATTTGGCGGGTAGTTTGCCGCACCCGTAGGGGTCTAGGGTGGGGTTTGGCTATTCGTCACGACCGTGGAATCCGTCTTTCGTTATAGGCTTAAATGAAATGCGGAATTCCTAGTATATCCAATATATTCATCTGTGATCTGGAATGTCTATTATTGCGTGAGACCAATGGATATATATATGATATATAGTAGGCGTTGCTTATGTTTTGCATCTGCGCTAGTCCATCCCCCGCTCTGCCGGTAGTTAAGTAACCTAATGGTGCATGACGGGGCCCTATGGCGAATACGGAAGGCATAAGCGTACGTTGTATTTTCGTTTCTTTTTCTGCAATGATAGGGTTAAATGATGGGACTGCATTAACATTTATTAATGCAAAGAAAAACAAACCAAAGCTTAATCGTTGGAACAGTTTCAAAACCACTCGGTTTTCTTCAGAAAGAAAATTTTAAATGCGGAGCCTAAACCACTCTTTTTAAAAAGCTATCATGTTTCCTTCGACTATATCAAGTTCATTACATTCATGGTTTCGCCAAAACCATTCGTAGCCCTCCGTCATTTCATATGGGTATTCAGTAGTATTCAAGCTATGTATTTTGACCTTCGCCAAGACATGGTGATTGGTAGCTGCTGGGTATTTATATATAGCATAGATAGATACATTGGTTTGGGACAGTCATACTACTATGTTGGCCTTCGTCAAAGGTATGTACGGATGTGTTCAAATTAACCTAGATAATGACGGGTAGAACTTGACATGTGACTTATGATATGTTGGCCTTCGTCAAGGTCATAAGAGCATAGGGCAAAAATCCACATCAGGAGTTTCTAAGGAAATTGAAACTTGCTAGTGTTGCATACCATTTGGAGTGTGATGATTTTGGTAGGATTCCTTCAAAGTTGTCACACGATGATATTTGGATCCCGATCCTACTGTGAGTATCCGCTACTCTTCGAGAGATTTTTTCATTAAATAATCAATGCTATAAACCAAGTAAGTGTCTAGAACGGTGTTAGCGGGGCTACGCCGCCAGGAAAAAGAGATTATGTAATTAAGGAACTTCGAGAAAGCGTTGGAAAACCTCCCTCGAAATACCGACACCAGCCTGGCTGAAAGGTTAAGCAAGAATTGTAAGAGTGAGATTAATCCTTACTAATTCTTCTTTTATGGTTTGAGGAAGGATTCGAGGAACAGTGGGAGCCATCATGTTTATATAAATTAATAACCAATCTAAACTTGCAAGAGTATCATGCTGAGTGTTTCTTCTCTCTCTCCTAATTGCAGCGACCACAATGACCAGACTTAGGTTATTAGATAATAAATTGACTGGGCCAAACTATATTGATTGGCTAAGGAATGTCCAGATAGCACTTACCTATGACAAGCTGGACTACCTCCTTACTACCAAAGCCCCCACCGTCCCAGGTCCAGATTCCACCGTCGCGGATATTGATATCCGTAAGACATGGGAAAAGGATTGTGCGAGAGCCAAGTGCCTCGTGTTAGCCTCAATGGATAGTGAACACCAGAGGCAGTACGAGAAGATGGATTTAGCTTCCATCTTCTTCCATACCAAAGTTTTATATGGAGAGCAATCTCGTATCGCAAAATAAGAGACCTCGAAGATATTGCTTCAGGCGAGGTTGGTTGTCGAGTCATCTGTAGAGGACCACGTCCTTACGATGATTAGCTATATTGAACAGATTATAGACCATGGGACCACGTTGGAGAACGGGTTATTTACTGACTTGATTCTACAGTCACTCCCCTCCATCTACGCCTAGTTTATCTTGAATTACAATATTCAAGGGAAGGAAATTACACTTCCTGAACTCCTCAACATATTAAGGAGCTCAGAAGGCACCCTGCAGGAATCCAGGGAGACACCCGCTCTGCTCATTGGAGAATCTTCCTCTTCTGGATCGAAGGCAAAAGCCAAGGGAGAGAAGAAGAAGGCGTCCACCAAGCCGATAGGCGGTGTCAGTAAGGTAGAGGGAAAGGACAAGGCAAAAGTTTTGAGGCTAACATTAGGGAAGGAAGGATGTTTCTGTTGTCATGGGAAAGCATACTGTCAGAAGGACTGGAGATAGTATACAGGTGCTCATTAGGTTATGAGTTACACTAGACAGGACTCATCAGGAACTGTTGGTTGGTATTATACTTATCGTCAGGAAGCAGTTTCCAGGTAACATGAGTACAGGTTAGTCCGTTGACTTGCCATCGCTACTTCATCTTGAGTGTGTTCCCACTGCACTTAGATTACTACCCTACCACGGCTCAAAGGAGTCGTGCAAACAGATAGTAGTTGGGTGTAGTCCCGAAGCACTTGGAGGTAGTAGCAGTCAGATAAGATTCGTCTCTCCCAGTGTTGGGGGTTGATATCGCGCAGTGTTCGGAAAGCCATTACACAAAGTCCCTGGCCAGGGCGATCGAGAAATACTGGTAGGCACTCCAGTAGTTTCTCAGGGTGTATTGGGCTCTCCTCCGGCACGACTTATTCGGTTGTTAGGGGTCTGACGTTTACCATCCCCCTAGGCCTTATATACGAGTATCTTAGATGAACAGACTGGACTGTATGAAGATTGTCACAGACAGGCTCAGTAGGAGTTCGGATGAGTTTGCTCATTGGCCTTCTTATCGACAGATACCTAGGTAGTCGTTACGTGCAGCTAGTACCGCTGACATGCTTATGGTTAAACCCACTGCCAGCGTACTGTCAAGTCTTTAGAGTCCCACACAGAGGGTTTCCCTGCTTCGGGCAAAAGATGTAGAGGCCGTATGGTTTTACGGCAGGGCTACGATCACATACGTGTACTTGTACACGGATGATATTCGGGCGGACAATACTAGTGGGCTTTGGTTTAAGCCGGATCCTAGTATTATATTGGATTGTTATCGTCTCAGTGTATTCGTATTTTTCGGAATACGGATATGGGTATGTATATATGATGAGAGGTATTCTTGTAATTTTCTCAAGAATGCTTCTAGAAGGAGACACCTCATTATTTGGTATTATCCATTTTTGGTAAATGGATTAATGAGGTGGAATTGGAGAAGACATGCTTGGCATGGTGAGAGGAATGGCTCATGGATTATTTTATTTGTCTTGATTCACTATTGAAGCATGGGTGATATATTGTATTGGTTTTTAATCCATGGTTCAATGAGTGAGGTATGTGATATTAGCCATTCTTCGCACTTAGCCATTAGAATGTTAGTTCATTTGCTTCTCCTCATTCTCTCTCTTCATTTCATCTCCTTCTTCTTCAAGCTAAACCCTTACACTCACATGTGTTGTGAAACAAAGGGTTTAGTGAGATAATACAATCAATTAGACATTCTCTACATCACCTAAGCTACTTGGATTAGTGAACCATTTACCCTAGTTACCTCAGTTTAGAGGTTGGAGCTTGAAGCACAAACTCTCGGGTGAATCATCTTTGACGCGAGGAGGCCGATATCGCAACCTTCATCCATTCTCCGAGAAGTCAAGGAGAGGAGGCAAAGAAGACCCGAAGGACTGGTTCTTGGAGGTATAACATTCTACCGAGTAGTTAGAACCTCCTAGTTAGTTTAGTTAGTTAAGGTTTTAGAATAGATCCTGGAGTTAGCCGGTGTTGCGTAGTTCATTAAAATCGTTTTTTTTGAAAAATTCCGCCTCCCCGAGAACCTGCGGGGTGCGCGACATCGGCTTACAATAATAAGATATTTCGTGTCAGTATGAAGCCCATCACCCATTGCGAAACTACTGATCCAAATCAGTAATTCTCGTCTACCTTGGCTAAGGATTTCTGGTGATGGCCACCGGTGCACCTCGCGACATCAACCCCCAATACCGGGAGAGACGAATCCCCGACGATCCGCTCACTGCCTCCATGTGGCTCAGAACTGTACCCAACTAAAACCTGTTTGCATGACTCCTTTGAGCCGTGGTAGGATAGTAATCAGAGCACAGTAGGAACTCACACGAGACAAATGACGATCTCAGGTCGACAAACTAACCTGTACCCATGTCACCTGGGAACTGCCATCTGACAATAGGTATAATACCAACTAGTATGTTGCCGCCGAGTCCGTTCAGTGTACTCATAACCCAATGAGCACCTATATACTATCTTAGGTGACTGACTGACACCAATGGCTTGTGAGACCGGCCACTGCCCCTCGTCGGGGTCTCGATAGGTATATACTAGTCTACTCTAAAGTATCGATGCCCATCTTGATACTCTCTCGACTAGGGAAATTTAAGGATGTGCTTATAGATCACCCGGCTCCCACATATATAATCAACATCATAATGCTGGTAGTCAAGCAAGAATTCTATGGGCTCTATCAACATGTAATAGTTATTTGTAATACCACATAAAGCATGTACATGATGATAGAGACAAACCAGATAGCATACTATCATCTCGAGTAAGACTATTCTACCCGTATAGGTCTTCCCTCAATTATCATAATTGCGTACCTGCGATTACAATAATTGACTTGAGGGCACTATAGCCAACAAGTATGTCTTAGCACCTCTATTAGGTTTCTATGAGCATCAAGTATGCAATTTTAAAAAATCTAGAGGGCTAAGTATACTAAACAAGAATCGAACTAGAGAATTAAGGTTTCAAAGTTAGCAAACTAGTAATCTAACTGAGTGAAGAGAGGCTACAACCTTTGTAGTCTAGTCCTTCACTTCAAAAAAGCCGAGTAGTAGTCCTAGAACTCTTCTTTGACTCCACTTAAAGGATGGAACGAGCTTGCTCGAAGTCTTCGTCGTCGAAGATGATCCACCTTGAAGTTAATCACACTCAAGCTCACACTTCACTAATCTAAGAATTAGTGAAAAGAACAATCTGTACTAATTTGCTAGAGTAGTGTAGATTGATGAAGTAAGAATTTTGCTCACTAAAAATCTTTCTTTTCTTTATCTCTTTTCTTTTTCTCTTTTTTTCCTCAAACTTGAAAAAGAAAAGAGACGAAGAAGATGAACTTGGAAGTGAGAGTGAACCATGAGGATAAGATGAGATCAAGAAAATGATTAATGTATATGAATAAAACAAAGAATGGAAGATGGGTCATGGTTTCTCAATACTTCTCAAAGAAACTAAAGAAAATGACTCATTTTTCTTTTCTTTAATTCATATATATAAACCATTATCTTCTCATATTAACTTCTAATGTGATTCTCACACATCCATGTTCCATGTATCATCAACCATGATACAAATATGTTTATATATATATATATATATATATATATATATATAAAGAGAAGAAAATCTTAAGTGATCTTAATATTAGTTTTATATATATATATATATATATATATATATATCAAATTATTAAATGAACACTTGATTCAATAATCCGGTTATATCATATATAACCCGGCTAATATCAAATATATATATATATATCAAGTCATTAAATCAACACTTGATTAAATAATCCGGTTATATCATATATAACCCGGCTAATATCAAATATATATATATATATATATCAAATCATTGAATCAATACTTGATTCAATAATCCGGTTATATCATATATAACCCGGCTAAAAACGCTAGATTAGAATACGATATCCTATACTCGTATTTAATCAAGCTCCCGCACATATCTCCATACGTGCCCTAATTCGTTTCGCTTGAGCTAGGAAACCTCTATGTGGGACTCTAAAGACTCGCCAATATGCTAGCAGTAGGTAATGATCACATTAAAGACCTACAAGTCGTCAGCGGTACTAGCTGGACGTAACGGCTACCCAGGTATTGAACAAATAGAAAATCAACTAGCAAACTTGTCTAAATTCCCGTAGAACCTATAAGCAACACTTACCATACAGTCCGGTCTCTTCGTCTGATATGTCGCATATCGAGTCTGGAGGGTGGAATCGTCAGACCTCAATAACTCGATAAGTCATGTCGATGTGTGGTACCTTTCGAGAAACTACTGATAACGTTTATCAGTAAATATCATCAGCACTGGTCAGGGACTTGTTGTTATAACCAATCGAGTATAGCACAACATCAACTCTCAATACCGGGAGAGACGAAACCCCTCTTATCGCTCACTGCCTCCATATGACTCGGGACTGTACCCAAAAACCACATGTTTGCACGACTCATTTAAGCCGTGGTAGGGAGGAAATCAAAGCACAGTGGGAACCACACAAGACACTATGACGACCTCGGGTCTACAGACTAACCTGTACAAGTGTCACCAGAGAATTGCTATCTGACGATAGATATGGTACCGTCTAGGAGTTCTCGGCAAGTCCTGTTCGGTGTACTCATTCTCCAATACATGTGTACAATCTTTGATATCAAACACCAATGGTTGTGGGATCAACCATCGCCCCATACAAGGTCAAGAAACGTACACACTAGTTTACTCTGGAATATCGATGCCCTATCTCGATACTCTCTCAATTAGGAACTGTTAAGGATGTGCTTGTGGACTATACAAGCCCCACTGGTATAATCTACATCATAGTCCTGGTAGTCAAGCCAACATCCTATGGGCTTTATCAACATGTATTAAAGAGACAGTAAACTAAAACTAGCGTACATGTTAAGATAAAGAGCAACCAGATAGCATACTATCATGTTGAGCAAGTAAGTCCTCTATATATATGTCCAAGCACCCACTATAATATACAATAATGGTCTTAGGACATACATATTTCTAACAATGTCACACATATGAGTGAGGCAAAAGGTATAATGTTCTCATGGAACAACATAAGCTTAAGAGAAATAACTTAAGAAATAAGAAATTAACAATTACAATATTTATATATATTAATTTGTATCAAACACAATTAAATATATATGTAATTGTTATCTTATGTATTAAAATACATAAATGAGAGACAAATAAATAGTGCTAGCAAATACATATATCAAATATATGTAATATCATATTAAATCTAAACTAGATTTAATATCCGTCTTTTCAAAAGACCTGCTAGTAATTCAATCGTCCGATTACCTTCAGTGTATATAATACACTAGTTTTAATCGGATTTCTGCACGTACCCAGTACGACTACCACATCATTTTGCCAAAGCCGGGAAATCCTCTATGTGAGACTCTAAAGACTCGATAATACGCTGACAGTGAGTTTACTGAAGAAAACCTTGAAAGACTCACAAGCACGTTAGTGGCACTAGATGTACGTAACAGCTACCTAGGTATCTTTCCAAAAAGAGATAGACAAGCAAGCTCATCCGAAAACCTCAACTGAACCAATAAGTGACATTCACCATACAGTCCGGTCTGTTCGTTTAAGAGTATCGCATATTAGATCTATGGGGTGGTAAACGTGAGACCCTAATAACCTGATAAGTCGTGTCGGTATCAAGTCCATCACCAATCAATAAACTACTGAACCCCATCAGTAAATCTCATCTGCCTGGGCCCAGGTCTTGTGGTGATGAGCAACCATGCACTGCGCTATATCAACTCCCAATACCAGGAAAGACGAATCCCCTCTATCGCTTACTGCCTCCAAGTACTTCGGGACTGCACCAAAAAACTACCTGTTTGCATGAATTTTTAAAACCGTGGTAGGGTAGTAATCAAAGTACAATGAGAACACACTCGAGACGAAGTGACGATTTCGGGTCGACAGACTACTCTGTACTCATGTCACTTGAGAACTGCCACCCGACGATAGGTATAGTACTATCTAGCAGTTCCCAGCGAGTCCATCCAGTATAACTTATAACCTAATGAGCACTTGTATACAATCTTTGGTGACGTACACTAAAACATATACACTAGTCAACTATGAAATATCGATACTCTGTCTCGATACTCCTACGACTATGGACATTTAAGGATATGCTTTTAGACTACTCAGCCCCTACGAGTATGATCTCCATCATAACACTAGTAGTCAAGCAAAGATCTTATGGGCTTTATCAACATGTATTAGGAATACGTAAAAAAATAAAAACATATATACATGTTAAGATAAAGACAAACTAAATAGTATACTATCATATCGAGCAAGATTGTGCTGTACATATATATCTCAAGCATCCAAAATGTAATGTACAATCTTTTAATATACAATAATGGTCTCTAGCGATACATATCCAACAAAGGTAAAAGAGTTTCCGAATTTTTTTAATAAACTCAGTGGACATGCGCTAATAACAATATGACATGGGCTAATATCATAGATAAGCTCTATCAATCTACTCGTACGGTAATAATTCCAGAATGACAACTTATGCAGGAAAGGAACCACAAAAAACTGCATATCACTGAAAAGTATGAAGAACTGATATGTTGGTCAATGTAACTGTAGGAGGTCCAACTTCATTTATGTGGAAAATGTTAAGATACCTGATGGATCTTTGGATCTCCTTCAGATGTTACCTTCTGTTGATCTGCAGCGAGTGGAGGCAAGCAGCTGAGATTGAGTTGGGAGGTTGCCTCGTGAAGCATGTGGATCTCAATGGGCTTGAAGTGGTTGAAGCCGAGCTACCTGTAAAAAAGTCCCGGGGTGGTTGTGCCACCGAGGACCCTCTGACGATCAAGTTAGACGGGCTAAATGGGCAGAGTAGCGGCCTATTGGGGTCAAATTTCCTTACCTGGGTCGTCTGAGAGAGGGGTTTATATAGTGGCAGCCATGGGCTGGTGGGCGTGAGATTCACATCAGCCGTTATGCCCACCTGAAAGGCGGGATTCCCCATTGATGACAAGATATGCTCGTTAATGGGGGAACGCGATGGCATGGAACGTGGGATCGTGGGAAGCGGGTATCTCGTGTCTAGCGCGATTCACGGAGATGCCTGCGATCAGTGCTATGGGCCGGTCGGTGAGACCAAGGAAGCTAAGCTCGGCGAGAGGCTCGGGAACAAACGGGAGGCCGAGCGAGCTTGGTTCGGTGATAGCTCGGAGGCGAGCTGGGGGCTGAGGGAACTCAGCATGTGGGAAGGCTCGGAGGCGAGCCGGGGGATGTTTGTAAGGTGAGCATAGGAGTGGTCTGGAAGGCCACCGAAGGTTGGGAGCATCCTCGGGCGAAGGCCCGGGGCATGCTTCCAATGTACCGTTCTTGATCCTTTTTCGTAGGCTTTGGGACACGTCACTTCTTACGTGTCATGATCTGGAGAAACCCCGGTATCGAGTATCATCATTAGCCCCTCACTCTCGTCTCTACCCATTAATGGGTCGGGTCGAGAGTGGTCTGACCGATCACCCGGGGTAAGCCCCTATTTGAAGATATCGTCAGTGCGTATTCCCGGGCAATTGATTGTATTTTCTTAGTGACGTCAGCGGATCAAGGAAGAGATCTTGCATTAAAGAAGATGCATCGATTCAAGCATACGTTCATTAGAGCTCCAGGTCACGTGTCCGATGCTGGTTGGCTGACGTAACGGGCCGCTAGTGTTCTCGCGCCCGATAGGACGCGCCTAATGTGCGTGCGACAGGTGGAGCGTCGACGGCCGTTGAATGCAAAGTGTCATTTTGGCAGGAGACGATCGGCGCCGCTGGATGTGTTTGCCGATTGTTATAAATAAAGGTGGGATTCTCCCGAGGGTCCACACTTCGCTGTAATTTCCTCTTCCCTCTGTGTGTTAGCTCGACGCTCCTCCCTCTAGGTCGGATTTCGTGCATTCTTCTCTCAGACGTCTCCTTCCTCTGCTCAGGTTAGATGTCTTCCTCTGAGGAGTTTGTCGAGGTAGTTCGGGTAGAGTTTAGGGAATCTTCTGCAGCTTCCTCCTCTTCGTCCGGGTCTGAATCTTCCCAGGAGGTTAGGGTTAGTCATGCTTCTTGGGGTCATGCGGCGGGGACGGTCCCTAAAGCGCAGGTCAGGGGCATCCATGACGTGTCATCCATATTGAGGCATGCGAACGAGCTTGCTACCATCCGGGCTCGCTTCTATATTCCTCCCGGCTACTCGCTTCGTCTGGCCGGGGAGGGAGAGAGGGCAGATCAGGTATAGAGCAAGGAGATTGCCTTATACTTAGAGGCCTTTTGGGCCAGAATGCGCCTGCCCTTCTCTCCCGAGGTGAGTGCGGCGTTGAATTGTTTTCAGTTAGCCCCGGGCCAGTTAGTTCCGAACTCTTGGAGGATTCTCCTTGGGTTCCTGGTCCGGTTCAAATTACGGGGGATCCCTTTCAGTTTGAACCTTCTCCTTTCCCCCCTCTGCTACAAAAACCACCCCGGCACTCGTAAGGACGAGCCGAGCTGGGTATACATTTCTTTTAGAAAGCACCGGGGAGGTGTTGCCGGGTCGGGGGTCGGATTTTCATCTAGCGATCGCACGTCAAGTTGAATTCAACCATTTTCCAAGTGTGCAAAGACCAGTGCAGGGTCGGTATCTCCATGGCCCCGAAGTCGAGGTGGGGATCGCTTAGTAAAGACATGTAGGAAGTCACCCTTTAAGGATGGATTGAGCAGGAAAGCTGCACGATGGTCTCTTGATGAGGGCTCTGATCGTTAGTGTCGTTGAGTAGGAGATTACCAGCCAAGGATGAAGCGAGTAGGGTTGCTGCTCAGTTGCCTCTTGATGAGGGCTTTGATCCTTGGCGTCGTTGGGTAAGAGATTACCAGCCAAGGATGGACCGAGCAGGGAAGCTGCTCGTTGGCTTCTTGATGAGGGCTTTGATCCTTAGTGCGGGAGGGCAAGGAGTTGCCTGCTAAGGATGGACCGAGAAGGGTTGCTGCTCGGTTGCCTCTTGATGAGGGATTTAATCCTTGACGTCGTTGGTTAAGGGATTACCAGCCATGGATAGACCGAGCAGGGAAGCTGCTCGGTGGCCTCTTGATGAGGGCTTCGATCCTTAGCGTGGAAGGGCAAGGAGTTTCCTGCTAAGGACGGACCGAGCAGGGTTGCTGCTCGGTTGCCTCTTGATGAGGGCTTTGATCCTTGGCGTCGTTGGGTAAGAGATTACCAGCCATGGATAGACTGAGCAGGGAAGCTGCTCGGTGGCCTCTTGATGAGGGCTTCGATCCTTAACGCAGGAGGGAAAGGAGTTGCCTGCTAAGGATGGACCGAGCAGGGAAGCTACTCGGTGGCATCTTGATGAGGGCTTTGATCCTTGGTGTCGTTAGGAAGAGATTACCAGCTAAGTATGGACCGAGCAGGGAAGCTTCTCGGTGGCCTCAAGACATGAGCATTGATCCTTAGCGCGGGAGGGCAAGGAGTTGCCTGCTAAGGATAGACCGAGCAGGGTTGCTGCTCGGTTGCCTCTTGATGAGGGCTCTAATCCTTGGCGTTGTTAGGTAAGGGATTACCAGTCATGGATAGACCGAGCAGGGAAGATGCTCGGTGGCCTCTTGATAAGGGCTTCGATCCTTAGCGCGGGAGGGCAAGGAGTAGCCTGCTAAGTATGGACCGAGCAGAGAAGCTGCTTGGTGGCCTCTTGATGAGGGCTTTGATCCTTAGCGTGGGAAGGCAAGGAGTTGCCTGCTAAGGATGGACCGAGCTGGGAAGCTGCTCGGTGGCCTCTTGATGAGGGCTTTGATCCTTAGCGCGGGAGGACAAGGAGTTGCCTGCTAAGGATGGACCGAGCAGGGAAGCTGCTCGGTGACCTCGGGATGAGGGCTTTGTTCCTTAGCGCGGGAGGGCAAGGAGTTTCCTGCTAAGGATGGGCCGAGCAGGGCTGCTGCTCGGTTGCCTCATGATGAGGGCTCTGATCCTTGGCGACGTTGGGTAAGGGATTACCAACCATAGATAGACCGAGCAAAGAAGCTGCTCGGTGGCCTCTTGATGAGGGCTTCGATCCTTAGCACGGGAGGGCAAGGAGTGGCCAGCTAAGGATGGACCGAGAAGGGAAGCTGCTCGGTGGCCTTTTGATAAGGGCTTTGATCCTTAGCGCGGGAGGGCAAGGAATTGCCTACTAAGGATGGACCGAGCAGGGAAGCTGCTCGGTGGCCTATTGATGAGGGCTTTGATCCATAGCGCAGAAGGGCAAGGAGTTGAATGCTAAGGATGGACCGAGCAGGGAAGCAGCTCGGTGGCCTCTTGATGAGGGCTTTGATCCTTGGCATCATTGGGTAAGAGATTATCAGCCAAGGATGGACCGAGCAGGGAAGCTGCTCGCTGGCCTCATGACGAGGGCTTTGATCCTTAGCGCGGGAGAACAAAGAGTTACCTGCTAAGGATGGACCGAGCAGGGTGGCTGCTCGGTTGCCTCTTGATGAGGGCTTTAATCCTTAGCGTCGTTGGGTAAGAGATTACCAGCCAAGGATGGACCGAGCAGGGAAGCTGCTCGATGGCCTCGTGACGAGGGCTTTGATCGTTAGTGCGGGAAGGCTAGGAGTTGCCTGCTAAGGATGGACCGAGCAGGGTTGCTGCTCGATTGCCTCTTGATGAGGGCTTAGATCCTTAGCGCGGGAGGGCAAGGAGTTGTCTGCTAAGGATGGACCGAACAGTGAAGCTGCTCGATGGCCTCTTGATGAGGGCTTTGATCCTTGGCGTCGTTGGGTAAGAGTTTACCAGCCAAGGATGGACTGAGCAGGGAAGCTGCTCGGTGGCCTCATGACAAGGGCTTTGATCCTTAGCGCGGGAGGGCAAGGAGTTGCCTGCTGAGGATGGACCGAGCAGGGTTGCTGCTCGGTTGCCTCTTGATGAGGGCTTTTATCCTTGGCGTCGTTATGTAAGGGATTACCATCCATAGATAGACCAAGCAGGGAAGCTGCTCGGTGGCCTCATGAAGAAGGCTTTGATCCTTAGCGCGGGAAGGCAAGGAGTTGCCTACTAAGGATGGACCGAGCAGGGAAGCTGCTCAGTGGCCTCTTGATGAAGGCTTTGATCCTTGGCATCGTTGGGTAAGAGATTACTAGCCAAGGATGGACCGAGCAGGCAAGCTGCTCGGTGGCCTCATAACGAGGGCTTTGATCCTTAGCGCGGGAGGGCAAGGAGTTGCCTGCTATGGATGGACCGAGCTGAGTGGCTGCTCGGTTGTGAGGGCTTTGATCTTTGGCGTCATTGGGTAAGCGATTACCAGCCAAGGATGGACCGAGAAGGGAAGCTTCTCGCTGGCCGCGTGGCGAGGGCTTTGATCCTTAGCGCGGGAGGGAAAGGAGTTGTCTGCTAAGGATGGACCGAGCAGGGTTGCTGCTCGGTTGCCTCTTGATGAGGGCTTTGATCCTTGGCGTCGTTGGGTAAGAGATTACCAGCCAAGGATGGACCAAGCTGGGAAGCTGCTCGGTGGCCTCGTGACGAGGGCTTTGATCCTTAGCGCGGGAGGGCAAGGCATTGCCAACTAAAGATGGACAGAGCAGGGAAGCTTCTCGGTGGCCTCGTGATGAGGGCTTTGATCCTTAGCGCGGGAGGGAAAGGAGTTGCCTACTAAGGATGGACCGAGCAGGGAAGCTGCTCGGTGGCCTCTTGATGAAGGCTTTGATCCTTGGCATCGTTGGGTAAGAGATTACCAGCCATGGATAGACCGAGCAAGGAAGCTGCTCGGTGGCCTCTTGATGAGGGTTTCGATCTTTAGCGCGGGAGGACAAGGAGTGGCCTGCTAAGGATGGACCGAGCAGGGAAGCTGCTCGGTGGCCTTTTGATGAGGGCTTTGATCCTTGGCGTCCTTGGGTAAGGCATTACCAACCATGGATAGACCAAGCAGGGAAGCTGCTCGGTGGCCTCTTTATGAGGGCTTTGATCCTTGGCGTCCTTGGGTAAGGGATTACCAGCCATGGATAAACCGAGCAGGGAAGCTGCTCGGTGGCCTCTTGATGAGGTCTTGGATCCTTAGCGTGGAAGGGCAAGGAGTTGCCTGCTAAGGATGGACTGAGCAGGGAAGCTGCTCGGTGGCCTCTTGATGAGGGCTTCGATCCTTAGCGCGGGAGGCAAGGAGTTTCCTGCTAAGGATGGACCGAGCAGGGAAGCTGCCCGGTGGCTTCTTGATGAGGGCTTTGATCCTTAGCACGGGAGGGAAAAGAGTTGCCTGCTAAGGACGGATCGAGCAGGGTTGCTGCTCGGTTGCCTCTTGATGAGGGCTTTGATCCTTAGCGTCGTTGGGTAAGAGATTACCAGCCATGGATAGACTGAGCAGGGAAGATGCTCGGTGGCCTCTTGATGAAGGCTTCGATCCTTAGCGCGGGAGGGCAAGGAGTTGCCTGCTAAGGATGGACCGAGCAGGGAAGCTTCTCTGTGGCCTCTTGATGAGGGCTTTGATCCTTGGCATCTTTGGGTAAGAAATTACCAGCCAAGGATGGACCGAGCAGGGAAGCTACTCGGTGGCCTCTTGATGAGGGCTTCGATCCTTAGCGTGGGAGGGCAAGGAGTTGCCTGCTAAGGATAGACCGAGAAGGGTGGCTGCTTGGTTGCCTCTTGATGAGGGCTTTGATCCTTGGCATCGTTGGGTAAGGGATTACCAGCCATGGATAGACCGAGCAGGGAAGCTACTCGGTGGCCTCTTGATGAGGGCTTCGATCCTTAGCGCGGGAGAGCAAGAAGTAGCCTGCTAAGGATGGACCGAGCAAGGAAGCTGCTCGGTGGCCTCTTGATGAGGGCTTTAATCCTTAACGTGCGAGGGCAAGGAGTTGCCTGCTAAGGATGGACAGAGCAGGGAAGCTGCTCGGTGGTCTCTTGATGTGGTCTTTGATCCTTAGAGCAGGAGGTCAAGGAGTTTCCTGCTAAGAATGGACCGAGCAGGGAAGCTGCTCGGTGGCCTCTTGATGAGGGCTTTGATCCTTGGCGCCATTGGGTAAGAGATTACCAGCCATGGATAAACCGAGCAGCGAAGCTGCTCGGTGGCCTCTTGATGAGGGCTTCGATCCTTAGCCCGGGAAGGTAAAGAGTGGCCTGCTAAGGATAGACCAAGTAGGGAAGCTGCTCGGTGGCCTCTTGATGAGGGCTTTGATCCATAGCGCGGGAGGGCAAGGAGTTTCCTGCTAAGGATGGACCGAGCAGGGAAGCTGCTCGGTGGCCTCTTGATGGGGGCTTTGATCCTTAGCGCGGGAGGGAAAGGAGTTGCCTGCTAAGGATGGACCATGCAGGGAAGCTTCTCGGTGGCCTCTTGATGAGGGTTTTGATCCTTGGCGTCGTTGGGAAAAAGATTACCAGCCAAAGATGGACCGAGCAGGGAAGCTGCTCGGTGGCCTCGTGACAATGGCTTTGATCCTTAGTGCAGAAAGGTAAGGAGTTACCTACCAAGGATGGACCGAGCAGGGAAGCTGCTCAGTAGCCTCTTGATGAGGGCTTTGATCCTTGGCGTCGTTGGGTAAGAGATTACCAGCCAAGGATGGACCGAGCAGGGAAGCTGCTTGGTAGCCTCGTGACGAGGGCTTTGATCCTTAGCGTGGAAGGGCAAGGAGTTTCCTGCTAAGGATAGACCGAGCAGGGTTGCTGCTCGGTTGCCTCTTGATGATGGCTTTGATCCTTGGCGTCGTTGGGTAAGGGATTACCAGCCATGGATAGACCGAGCAGGGAAGCTGCTCGGTGGCCTCTTGATGAGAGCTTCGATCCTTAGCGCGGGAGGTCAAGGAGTGGCCTGCTAAGGATGGACTGAGCAGGGAAGCTGCTCGGTGGCCTCTTGATGAGGGATTTGATCCTTAGCGCGGGAGGGCAAGGAGTTGCCTGTAAGACTACGGTAGCACCCCGGCCGTCTTTCCGAGGCCAAAATGCGGAAACGAAAAATTTTCTTAACTTGAAAACCTGCGCTATCGTATTCTTAAAACCCGGATTGAACCATTAACCTACAACTAGCTATCTAGAGAAAGGATAGAAAGGCTATACTGATCGATCCGTGTCCTTCGGTCTTTGACCACCATCCCAAACTCCTCGCGGCATCTCCGGTCTTGATCTCCTCGTCGGAAAGGGCACCACATCTACGAGTCTTTTTACGGGCTCCCGCTTCATCCGAAGCAACTCGGGCACGAAGTGTGCTAGCCGACGTGTCCAAGGTGTTGTAGAGAATGTTTGTGATCACTTTGTCTCTTGCATCCATTGCTTGGATGGAGGTTGAAGGTGTTGCCATTAATGGAGGCCATGAGCTAGAGGAAGAAGAAGGAGGAGAAGCTTTTTCTTCTTTTCTTTTCTTGTGTTAGAATGATAATGAGAGTGAGAGAGTGTGAAAAAAAATACAAGCCCATGCTCTCATTTGGCAGCCCCTCTTTCTCTCCTCTCATCATATCAACACAAAACCATCATATAATGTGACACATGCACAAGAAATGAGACCATGAGTCACCACTTGTGCATGTGTCACAATAAATGCTCCAAATCATGATATCTAGCTCATAATTACCATTTACAAACATTAATCCAAATGTTTGCAACAATAAAAAGATACGGCAACATCTAAAGTAAACTCGTGACGGATCACAAGGATACCCCTCACCTGTATATACATACCAGCACCCGCATTCCGACTGAATGCGAATGCGATGAGACTAAAGTAATCCAACAAATCTAATACTAAGATCCGGCTTAAACCAAAGCCCACTAGTATGATCCGTCCGATCATGATCCGTGCACTACTGCACGTATATGATCGAACCCTGCCATATATCATACGGCCTCTACAACGTTTCGCCCGAAACTTGAGAAACTGTCTGTGGGGGACTCTAAAGACTCTTCAATACATTGGCTGTGGATTTAACCACTAGCACGTCAGAGCTACTAGCCGTACGTAACGGGCTACCAGGTATTGACCAAAAGGGAGGTCGATGAGCGAACTCATCCTGACACCCTACTGAGCCTATCAGTGATAATATCCATACAGTCCGGTCCGTTCGTCTATGAGCATCGTATGGCGGGCCTAGGGGGTTGGTAAAAGTCAGACCCCTAAAAGCGATACAAGTCGTGTCGGAGTGTAGCCCAGAACACCCTGAGATACTACTGGAATACCTACTAGTAAATCTCCTGGCTCGGTCGAGGGCTTTGTGTAATAACTCTCCTAGACACAGCGCGATCTCACCCCCAATACCGGGAGAGACGAACCCCTGCCGATCCGCTCACCGCCTCCATGTGGCTCGGGACTGTACCCAACTAAAACCTGTTTGCACGACTCCTTTGAGCCGTGGTAGGGTAGTAATCAAAGCACAGTGGGAACTCACACGAGACAAATGACGATCTCAGGTCGATGAACTAACCTGTACACATGTCACCAGGGAACTGCTATCTGACGTCAGGTATAATACCAACTAGTATGTTCCCGGCGAGTCCTGTCCGGTGTACTCATAACCCAATGAGCACCTGTATACATCTTAGATGAACCAACTGACACCAATGGCTTGTGAGACCGGCCACCGCCTCTCGTCGGGGTCTCGACTGTATACACTAGTCTACTAATGGAGTATCGATGCCCAGTCTCGAAACTCCCACGACTAGGGACCTTTTAAGGATGTGCTTATAGACCCCAGCTCCCATGTATATAATCGCCATCATACTGCTGGTAGTCAAGCAAAAATCCTAAGAACTCTATCAACGTGTAATAGCGACCTGTAAGGTCACCTAAAGCAGTACACGATGATAAAGACAAACCATGGTAGCATACTATTCTCTATCAACGTGTAATAGTGAACTACAATGTCACTTAAAGCATGTCACAATGATAAAGGCAAACCAGATAGTATACAACCCTCTCGAGTAAGACTGTCCTACCGGTATAGGTCCTCCCTCAATCATTGCAATCACGTGCCTGCGATCCAATAATTGACTCTGAGGGCACTATATCCAACAATCTCCCACTTGCACTCAAGGCTAATTATTTCGATGTCGCATACTCACGGCCCGTGTGATACCGAACACCCAACTCCTCTACTAATCAGTCTCACAAAGCTCGTTTGCGAAACTATTGCGTTCGAGAAATAACCTCAGCTAGTGGATCCGCCCTGATGTTTCTTTCTATGTCTCTCTTTATCTCAAGTTTGCGGAGAAAACCATCTCCCGAAATGAGCAATACCTGTCTTAGAATATGTCTGGATATCTGATGGGACCTAGTTCATAAATGAA
This sequence comes from Agapanthus africanus, assembly GCA_030015575.1. Taxonomy (NCBI): domain Eukaryota; kingdom Viridiplantae; phylum Streptophyta; class Magnoliopsida; order Asparagales; family Amaryllidaceae; genus Agapanthus; species Agapanthus africanus. The sequence goes on from JASDDO010000028.1 coordinate 250,141,602, forward strand.
CTCCAAATCCAAACTTCTTAGACTGTATCGTCAACTGAAACCAATCAGTATCCTGCGCCATGCCTCCCTCAGTATCCGCTTGGTCCACCTGTCCAAAATACTGCCCCTCGTCAGAGGGAAAACTATAACTCTGACAGCCACTCTGTCATCCAGGTCACCTTGGACGCCTGGAATGATAACTGTCTCCCGAAGGAGGCTGCCGTTATCATATCCCTAGAACATCCACTTATGTTCTAAAACTGCTTCCGAATGTTTCTCCAGGATTGGATCAATATCAACTTATTGCATCTACTGCAAAAACATCTAGTGTGGTACTTGACATCTCATGATTGACTCAATTGCCTAAGTAAGTGATCTGCCAATCATGCACATCCCTCTCCCCTTTAGTCTGTAAGACACCTTCAGAGAGGGTGACTCCATCAACTGCAGGTACACTACCATGCCTGGAGTCATCCATTCTAAATACCTTTAGAATGCTGTCTAAGTCCCTGATTGGGAAACTACCCAAATCTAGATCTAAAACCATAGATCTAGTAACCAGAATATCTGATATAATATCCAATTCCCATGTGGAGAAACCACCGTGTGACAACCAAAGTATAACCGATCGTAGTATAGGAATTTCACTTCCTACTCTGTGTATGTCATCCAAATGCCAGGACATCACACCCTACTATCTTCTTAACAGATCCATCCCCTATTCTGATGAAGTCAAACCTATGACTGTCATATCAGATATAGATAATCTATCTCTGCTATATCTGCTTTAGTCCATAAATAGACATAAGCTACTTGTCCACTATGCTTCCGCTGCTCCCACTGACTACGACAACCCTCTGGCAGAGTCATATACACGTACACTTCTAAAGCTAGTTTAGAACGACGCTATACTCAACCTCCTACCGGGTCTCACAGTCTGGAACAACAGCAATGGCAAGTCTGGGTAAACACGAACCTCCCTATTGTCCTTGAGCATACCGAAGTACCTCTCGAGTGCCTGAGGTTACCCACCATATCTGCGGAGTGGCCAATGGAATGTCAAACTTGATTGAATCTTTAGGTCCTATTAAATTTTCCGTAATCTTTTGCGGTTCTGGAATCACTTCCAGTTCTACCATACTCCCACTACTGTTTTCTTAAAAAATCCATTTTATTAAAACTGTGGCGAGTCAAGAACAGTATCACTATTGATCTTCCAGATGGTAGAAAGTCAACCCTCGTCATAGCCCGGGTCAACCCACAAACTGCCATTATAGAAACGTGTCTTGAGTTATCCAGAATCTGGTTTTAAGCATAAGCCGGACAACTCTCCGTATCTTAACAATGTTAAGATATGAACTATTCTATATCCAATATAGAAATAGAGGCACTGATTTAATTGGAACCAGATTCAAATCATGCAGCTGTCTCCAGTGCATGTCAACTAAATGGAGAGAGGCCGATCAGCATTACTCAACTTAGGAATACATCCAGATATGAGCAACCTGAAAGAGAAGCAAGTTCTCATAATCATTACTATCAACTGAATACCAAACACAAGTATCTACATCTTCGATCACCTTGAAGAATCCTGATACTTGCAACACCTGATTCTCTACTTTATTCTTATACCTATAACTCCTCAAAACTTAGACCTTGCATTTCTACGAAACACATGTCTAAGAACTAGAGAAGTCATAAGTAAACAGAATATAGTACGAGTACCAACCCCTCTGTTCTCATGGACACTGGACAACATACAATACTCTGTATAAGTCCCCTGAGTCTAATAACTCATTCCCTGTGTGTCGTAGGTTGAAAACTGTATTTATGGTTAAGAAGAATTACACCGCTGTTTAATGCTCCTTATCTAACCATCCACTGATATAGGTAAATATCATAGACATAATTTCAAAAAGTTATATCTCACTTTATAAAAATAAACGTACAGATATATCAATTTGAAATTGGTGCATTATAACGGATATTCAAAACCAAATATTTGACGTCCGGCAAACAACCCAGGTGATTTCCTCAAATATCACCAATTACAACGAATCCCGATATAATGAGGATGATCACCCAATTCCCAATAACTTACTCCCACTCATCATCTATAAACCATACAGATGTGAGAATCATACCTGGTAAATACATACCCTGGAGCAAGGGCTAATTGGGAAATCAGTTTTCTTTTAACAATACACAGTGAAACTGAAACATGTAAATGTTTTGAAGGGGTATCCGGGTATTCTTAGTAATGCCTCTTCCATTATCAGATTCACAACTGTAACCGTATATTTCTTTGTCATCTCTCCAAATCCCTTTATATGTCTTTAGTTATTACCTTCTGTACACCCCTTTAGGCCAAATGGTTTTCTTCCTTCCCTACCTTTCAGCACCAACCTATGGTTTGGAAGAGGACTATCCAATAAGCATAATGGGTGTACTCTCCTAATCCTAGGAGTACTCGTAACCTGAGAGAAGGTGAAGATAAAAGACAACTGAATAAACCTTATTCTTATTTCTCCTGAACTAGAATCCATCCCCGAACTGGAACAAGTTCCTTCGAGTTCGTATATAACCATACGATGGAGTATCCAAATAACTGTGGATCTTCGTAGTGATACGGAGTGTTCTGGAGAAATACAAAGGTGAAGTAGGATTGGCAATGAAATACTTGGTTTGGTCGTGAATATCAGTCGCAATTTACTTTGCCCTCTTACTAATCCCTTTATTTGTCTTTACTTAATACCTTCTGTACACCTTCGTTAGGCTAATTGGTTTTCTTCATTCCCTACCGTTCGACACCTGCCTATGGTTTGGAAGAAGACTATCTAATTAGCATAATAGGTGTACCGTCCTAATCCAAGAAGCACTCACAACCTGAGAGAAGGTAAAAGGAAAAGACAACTGAATAGTCATATTCGTTTACTCCAGAACCGGAAACCATTCTCGAATCTGGAATAAGTTCCTTCGAGTTCGTATATAACCATACGATGGTTTTATCTAATGGAAGTGGATGTTCGTAGTAATACGGGGTGTTCTGGAGAAAAGGGTAAAAGCAGGAGTGGCAATGAGGTATGCAACTCTGACAATCCAAAAGCCAGTGTTTTAAGAAGGTTCGGTTAATCTTGGTCACAGAGTCATAGTCAACGGTCGGGTCATGGTCGCTGCCAAAGAGTGTGAGAAAAGAAACACTCAGCGTGCACTCTAACCTAGATCAGAATGGTTATCAATTTATCCAATCAGGAAACCTCCCACTGTAACCACAAATTCTCCTCCAAACCTGAAAGAAGAATTAGTCGGGATCACCCGAGGAGTAAACCAACTCATCAGTGGGAATCGGGATCCAACTATCATCGCATGATAACTTGATGGAATCCACTCAAGTCACCACACTCCAGAAGGTATGCGCATGCCTGGCAAGTTTCAATTTCTTTAGAAACTCCCGATGTGTGTTTTTACCCCTAGGACCCAAGTGACCTTGACACAGTCAACAAATCAAAGAGTCCTAGTCAAGTTCAACCCGTCATTATCCTGGATTGCATTAAACCCACCCGTACGAGCCCTTGACACAGTCAACAAGGCCGCACGACTGTCCTAACCAATCCCATTAATATGCCACAAACAAACACTACTTAGCTACCACACACTACGCCTTGACACGGTCAACAAACGCAGCACGAATACTAAGTAATACTTGTAAGAAATGAAGGAGGGCTACGTCTAGTTTTTGGCGAAAAACTTTTAACGTAATGAACTTGATATCGTTGAAGGAACTGCATAGCTTTCTATAAAAATATAGTGGCGAAAACCTTTGCTAAAGAGGTCACTCCCGGTGAAGGGATCTCGGCTCTTTCCCCTAGAATGAGGTGCAGGATATTCCAACTGAATACTACGATGCAAAGCAAAAAGTAATCGGCTATAGTGAAGTTATTACCCTGACGCAAACTTCTGTCTAAGGGGTCACTCCCGGTGAGGGGATCTTGGCCCTTGCCTCGTCGACTGAGGTGTTGTATATTCATAACCGAATACCACTGTGCAAAACAAAAGAGAATGTCCTTGCAATAACAGCTTTTTGAAAAATGTTCCAACAACATCAGAATAGGTTTGTTTAGCTTGCATTGATCCGAATCAATGCGGTCCTATCAATTAATCACACCACAAAAGAACGAAAATATGATGTACGTATATGCCATCCGCATTCGCCACTGGGTCCCGTCATCACCCGTTAGGTTACTTAACTAACGACAGAGCGGGGACTGGACTAGCACGGGTGTAAAACATATACAACATCTATTAGTATATATATCAATATATAATATTCGCTCAAGGCGTGATAAAATGCAACATCACAGAAATGTAATAAGCATCACAGAACAATACAGATAATCTGGGATCCCCGGGTTTCATAGAGCCGCTACTGAAACCCGACGTTCCCCTGGTCGTGTAGATAGCCTGTGCAATGAAATCCTAGACCCCTACGGGCGCGACAAGTTACCCGCCAAAACCTGAAGCGAGACAGCCCCCTTCAACAACGTGAATGGACCACCCAGCACTTCACGGAATTCGGTAACTTGAGCACCCCTCCTTGGGTCAACCTGTACCCCCTACGAGTGCGGCGAATAGCCCGCCAATTCTAGAGTAAAGCCCCCTCCGTCTCAAAGCCATGAGATGTGGGCCCGTTTCCCTCTAGAACCCGGCTATCCGTGCACCCCACCGCGGGGTAATCCTAGTACATAAAGTAAAATATATACAACGGGTACATCGACCTCAGCCCGGTCATGCCCCAAAAGAATAATATATAAACAGGCAGTGACGGCAGTCCACATGTCGGACGCTCGTCCCGCAATATCAAATGTACAAATACAACCAAACTGTACTACCATTGCATCCAGGCTATCCACCACGACAAATCCGCAACATTACAGCACAACACAGAACATCAACGTGAATGTCACGTTCGCAAATCCGTCTAAAAGGGCTATAGCAATTAGACAAGATTTACCGATCAAATGACGGTCGCAGATATAATGTAAATACTGTAAACTAATATGTTTAAAATTTTCGATCGACAAAATTTCCCGAAGTGGGCCCCAAGCACAATACCCAGTACTCAAATAAATCTGGGCCAAAATAAAATTACCAGAAACCCCTTTTCCATGTCAGAGACCACCTGAAGAAATTTGGTGAGATGAAGCCTCAGAATGGCGGCGGAACCGCGGCCAAAAGGGGGGTACGGCGGCGGTTCTGCGGCGTTACTGTTGGATCATGCTACCAAATTTCTACAGTGCTCCTAAAAAACCCTACCTGATTTTCTGCAACGCACCAGATAATTTTTTGACAACAGGAAAAATTCGACAGAAACTGTGACTTGGAAACGCGGTTTTTGGAAATTCCGTCCGATCGAAATTCTAAACACGTTAGAGCAAGCTAGTAAAGGTTAATGGCATGGCTCTGATACCATGTAAGACTACGGTAGCGCCCCGGCCATCTTTCCGAGGCCAAAATGCGGAAACGAAAATTTTTCTTAACTTGAAAACCGGTGCTATCGTATGCTTAAAACCCGGATCGAACCATTAACCTACAACTAGTTATCTAGAGAAGGGATAGAAAGGCTATACTGATCGATCCGTGTCCTTCGGTCTTTGGCCACCATCCCAAGCTCCTCGCGGCATCTCCGGTCTTGATCTCCTCGTCGGAAAGGGCACCACATCTACGAGTCTTTGTACGGGCTCCCGCTTCATCCGAAGCAACTCGGGCACGAAGTGTGCTAGCCGACATGTCCAAGGTGTTGTAGAGAATGTTTGTGATCACTTTGTCTCTTGCATCCATTGCTTGGATGGAGGTTGAAGGTGTTGCCATTAATGGAGGCCATGAGCTAGAGGAAGAAGAAGGAGGAGAAGCTTTTTCTTCTTTTCTTTTCTTGTGTTAGAATGATAATGAGAGTGAGAGAGTGTGAAAAAAAATACAAGCCCATGCTCTCATTTGGCAGCCCCTCTCTCTCTCCTCTCATCATATCAACACAAAACCATCATATAATGTGACACATGCACAAGAAATGAGACCATGAGTCACCACTTGTGCATGTGTCACAATAAATGCTCCAAATCATGATATCTAGCTCATAATTACCATTTACAAACATTAATCCAAATGTTTGCAACAATAAAAAGATACGGCAACATCTAAAGTAAACTCGTGACGGATCACAAGGATACCCCTCACCTGTATATACATACCTGCACCCGCATTCTGACTGAATGCGAATGCGATGAGACTAAAGTAATCCAACAAATCTAATACTAGGATCCGGCTTAAACCAAAGCCCACTAGTATGATCCGTCCGATCATGATCCGTGCACTACTGCACGTATATGATCGAACCCTGCCATATATCATACGGCCTCTACAACGTTTCGCCCGAAACTTGAGAAACTGTCTGTGGGGGATTCTAAAGACTCGTCAATACATTGGCTGTGGATTTAACCACTAGCACGTCAGAGGTACTAGCCGTACGTAACGGGCTACCAGGTATTGAATAAAAGGGAGGTCGATGAGCGAACTCATCCTGACATCCTACTGAGCCTGTCAGTGACAATATCCGTACAGTCCGGTCTGTTCGTCTATGAGCATCGCATGGCGGGCCTAAGGGGTTGGTAAAAGTCAGACCCCCAAAAGCGGTACAAGTCGTGTCGGAGTGTAGCCCAGAACACCCTGAGATACTACTGGAATACCTACCAGTAAATCTCCTGCCTCGGCCGAGGGCTTTGTGTAATAGCTCTCCTAGACACAGCGCGATCTCACCCCCAATACCGGGAGAGACGAACCCCTGCCGATCCGCTCACTGCCTCCATGTGGCTTGGGACTGTACCTAACTAAACCTGTTTTCACGACTCCTTTGAGCCGTGGTAGGGTAGTAATCAAAGCATAGTGGGAACTCACACGAGACAAATGACGATCTCAGGTCGATGAACTAACATGTACACATGTCACCAGGGAACTGCTATTTGACATCAGGTATAATACCAACTAGCATGTTCCCGGCGAGTCCTGTCCGGTGTACTCATAACCCAATGAGCACCTGTATACATCTTAGGTGAACCAACTGACACCAATGGCTTGTGAGACCGGCCACCGCCCCTCGTCGGGGTCTCGACTGTATACACCAGTCTACTAATGGAGTATCGATGCCCAGTCTCGAAACTCCCACGACTAGGGACCTTTTAAGGATGTGCTTATAGACCCCAGCTCCCACGTATATGATCGCCATCATACTGCTGGTAGTCAAGAAAAAATACTAAGGGCTCTATCAACATGTAATAGCGACCTGTAAGGTCACCTAAATCAGTACACGATGATAAAGACAAATCATGGTAGCATACTATTCTCTATCAACGTGTAATAGTGAACTACAATGTCACTTAAAGCATGTACACGATGATAAAGGCAAACCAGATAGTATACAACTCTCTCGAGTAAGACTGTCCTACCGGTATAGGTCCTCCCTCAATCATTGCAAGCACGTGCCTGCGATCCAATAATTGACTCTGAGGGCACTATATCCAACATTGCCTGCTAAGGATTGACCGAGCAGGAAGCTGCTCGGTGGCCTCTTGATGTGGGCTTTGATCCTTAGCGCAGGAGGGCAAGAAGTTGCCTGCTAAGGATGGACCGAGCATGGAAGCTTCTCAGTGGCCTCTTGATGAGGGCTTTGATCCTTGGCGTCGTTGGGTAAGAGATTACCAGCCATGGATAGACCGAGCAGGGAAGCTGCTCGGTGTCTCTTGATGAAGGCTTCGATCCTTAGCACGGGCGGGCAAGAAGTAGCCTGCTAAGGATGGACCGAGCAGGGAAGCTGCTCGGTGGCCTCTTGATGAGGGCTTTGATCCTTAGCGCGGTAGGGCAAGGAGTTGCCTGCTAAGGATGGACCGAGCAGGGAAGCTTCTCGGTGGCCTCTTGATGAGGGCTTTTATCCTTGGTGTCGTTGAGTAAGAGATTACCAGCCAAGGATGGACCGAGCAGGGAAGCTGCTCGGTGGCCTCGTGACGAGGGATTTGATCCTTAGCACGAGAGGGCAAGGAGTTGCCTGCTAAGGATGGACCGAACTGGGTGCCTGCCAGTCCCCTCGATCGGTAGGGGGTGCCGCGTTTCGTCGGTCCTCATCGTACCCCCTGCTGACATGACCCTGATTTGGCTGATTCTCAACTCGTCGGGAGGGGTTTGGTGCTCTTGTTCACGGTCGGCTTGCCGCTTGTCTCGCAAGTATCTCGCTAGGTGCCCCGAGCGGATCAACTCCTCGATGTAGTCTCGGAGCTGCTTGCAGTTCTCGGTGGGGTGGCCCTGCGACCTATGGAAAGCGCAGTAGGGGCCCCATGTACGCTTTGCCGCCCTATTCGAGACTGGGGGGTTTGAAGAACCTCTCGCCCTTAGCCTCCTCCAATAGTACCGTCTGGGAGACGTTGAGCTGGGTGTACTCCTGAAACTTCGGGGAGTAGGGCTTTGGCCGCTCAATCTTCTTTTTCTCCTCCCTGGCCCTTTTCTTCTGATCGGCTTGCTCTGTCCGGGGCAGGTTGGCGTTCACCTCGGACTCAAGCTGGATCTTACGTTCGGTCCAGGCCTTTATCTCGGCCATGGTCTTAGGCTGCGCTATTGCAAAGGAGCGTAGCCACTCCTTGTGCCTAAGACCCGACCTAAGGGCCGTAATGACCTTCTTGTCCCGGTGCTCTGGGACCTCAAGGAGGAAGTTGTAGAAGCGGATGACGTATCCTTTGAAGGATTCTTTGTCCCCGCTCTTTATGGTGAAGAGATGATCAGCGGTCCACTTCTGCCGTCTGTTCCCGACGAAATGACCGAGGAACTGGGTGGCCAGCTCATCGAAGGTAGAGATTGAGCGTGGCGTGGGTCCTCGGAACCAGTCTCGCCCAGAGCGGATAAGAGTGGCGGGGAAAGCGCGGCATTGCGCGGCGTCGGAATTGTCCTGGAAACTCATCCCGGCTGTGAATACGTCCAAATGGTCTTTCGGGTCGGAATTCTTGTCAAAGAGGGAGACTTTCGGGGGCTTGTTCTGGGAGGAGACGTGGACGGCAAGAAGCTCTTTGGAGAAGGGCTTCGTGAGCGAGTCAGCGGCATATTTAGCCCCGTCGCTTGAAGGACGATTTTCCTGATTCATGCCTTCGATCTTCTTTTCGAGGGCGTCGAGTCAGCCGTGGTATCCCGACGATTCGGCATACTCTGATTTATAGCCTTTGCTGCTGGCGACCTGCACCTGACCGTGGCTCCGGTTCCGTTCGATGAGGTTCCTTAGGTCCCGTGGCGATGTCGTTTTCGAGCTACCGTGGTGAGTCCTGTCCGCGCGACCCTGTCGAGGAAGGGGGCGCCGGTCATGCCTGGGAGCAGGCGAGCTGACCGACACCTCCTCGGGAGGGACAGGAGCGCGATGGGCCTCAGGGCGGGATGCTCTTTCATAAGACCTCGGCGTCGAGCTGTGAGGTGCCCACCGGGTCATCGAATTGGTTTGCCCGGGAGATCTGCGGCCGCCGGAGACAGCGAGGCAGCACCCGGATGTGCCAGCATAGGCGGTGTCTTCTCTCCCTATGTGTCGATCCCGAGGTGGGGGAACGGCGACTTGGGGGGCTTGTCCCGCCGTTTGGACATGGACCATGGCATCCACGATGGACGCAGGCCAATCTATTTGAGCCGACAGTGCGTGAATGGTGTTCGGGGGAGGAGGGGATCCATCTGCGCCTCCATTGTGGGGAAGGCGGCGGCTAGTGCTTGGATCATCGCGGTGATCACTCGCCATGAAGATGAGATCAGAAGGTAAACTTTCGTTGAGTGGAACTAGTGTTCCCACAGACGGCGCCAACTAATGGATTTCTGGATCTCCTTAAGATGTTACCTTCCGTTGATCTGCAGCGAGTGGAGGCGAACGGCTGAGATTGAGTTGGGAGGTTGCCTCCTGAAGCGTGTGAATCTCAATGGGTTTGAAGTGGTTGAAGCCGAGCTACCTGCAAGGAAGTCCCGGGGTGGTTGTGCCACCGAGGACCCTCCGACGATCAAGTTAGACGGGCTAAATGGGCAGAGTAGCGGCCTATTGGGGTCAAATTTCCTTATCTGGGTCGTCTGAGAGAGGGGTTTATATAGTGGCAGCCATGGGCTGGCAGACGCGAGATTCACGCTGGCCGTTACGTCCCTGGCGTTACGCCCGCGTGAAAGGCGGGATTCCCCGCTGATGACGAGATACGCTCGTTAATGGGGGAACGCGATGGCGTGGAACGCAGGATCGTGGGCAGCTGGTATCTCGCGTCTAGCGCGATTCGTGGAGCCGTGGCGGAGACACCTGCGATCAGTGCTGTGGGCCGGTCGGTGAGACCGAGGAAGCTAAGCTCAGCGGGAGGCCCGGGAACGAGCGGAAGGCCCGGGAACGAGCGGAAGGCCGAACGAGCTTGGTTTGGTGATAGCTCGGAGGCGAGCTAGGGGGCTGAGGTAACTCGGCGTGTGAGAAGGCTCGGAGGCGAGCCGGCGGCTGTTTGTAAGGCGAGCATGGAAGTGGTCTGGAAGGCCACCAAAGGTCGGGAACATCCTCGGACGAGAGCCCGGGGGATGCTTTCAATGTACCGTTCTTGATCCTTCTTCGTAGGCTTTAGGACACATCACTTGCCACGTGTCATGATTTGGAGAAACCCCGGTAAAGTATCATCAATACCAAAGAGGGCTATAAGCTATATATTAATATGCCAGGAAAAATTGTTGGGATAATTGGGAAGCCGATAAAGAAATAAGTGCATTACAAAATATCATGAAGGGGAAACAAAACATTAGCCAGAAGCTTTTAGTGGCGTTCATAATTTTCAGCATAAGAATAACACTAACAGACTACAGTTTCTTAATATAAGTTGTCAAACAATCTCAAAACTTCAACTGGATACCCTCAGGACCTAGCACAAAGGTTTACTAAAATTCATATCTTCATTATACAAAAGGAACATAACTGGTATTGAACATGGGTTTGAACACATGATAGATCCTCGATTTTTTCTCTTACCCTTTATGCTTTATTAAAGAAAGTTGCTGCTTGTAATACCATATTCATATTATTTTTCTCCTATAAATCTTTCCCCCTTTATTGTAGGTGGCATGTTTCTACTATATTTATGTATGGTGCATTTAGTATACAAGTGGGGTAAGCCTAGCATGGTCAATTTTTTATATATTTTATATGTGCGTGCACATGGGCTTTTAATATAAGTGGGTTCCAACAAGTCTTATTGAGATTTGACTCATCTTATATTTTATACTCATGTACCTCTCATAGTTTTTACAATGTGTGACTATTTTAATCCACACATCTCAACACCCCTCTCACGTGCAACCATTATTTTTTCTTGGTGTGGTTGTCACATGGATTGCACAACACTTGTAGAACAAGAACTCTCAGAGGCACCTGAATGGATCTGGAGGAAGGAGAAAGAGTCTAGGAGACCTGCTCTGCTCTGATATCATATTAAAGTTATATATATGATGGATGGAGGCATTGCCTTGTTGTTAGGTAGTATGTTTGTGAGTTCATCGAGTTGTGTATGCTAAGTTGGGAGATGTTTGGTCATGAAGTGGTCATTATGAGAAAGGTGTGTGTAGGCATGGACCCAACAATATGCAGATAGGGTTTTCCAATGAATAATGTCAATGTTAAAACCCGGTATGCGTCACCATGAGGTTGAGTGGAACATACCGCATATCTGGCCACACATGTACTATGGATTTTTGAGGGGAAACTAGATGGAAAAAAAAGGAAAGTGGGAAGAAGATGAAAGAATAAACAAGAAACACATTAAAATTTGTAGTTTGTATTATTCTGCTTTTATCTAATCATTTATTTGAAAATTGAGCATAGAGTCGAGCAAGGGAAGCAGGAGAGGTGAACAAGAGTTTACTGGCCCTTGGTCGTGTCATAACTGCATCGGTGGAACATTCTGGTCATATACCTTATAGGTTTTCACCTATATTATGTCCGTGGCAGTTTAAGATTTTATGGTTTTATATTGTTAACGTATTTAACAACTTAAAAGGGATAGTAAACTGACAAGATTACTAAGAGATTCCTTGGGAGGAAAAGCAAAAACTTGCATCATAGCAGCAGTATCTCCATCTATACACTGTCTAGAAGAAACATTAAGCACACTTGATGTTGCATATCGTGCAAAGAGCATAAAGAACAAGCCGGAGGTCTGCTTGTTATGCTTTCCTACAAGTTTTTTTTACCTTTACAATGTTAGACACTTGCTAGAATCCAACATCAACCGTTCATAGGCATACCACAAGTTATCCAAGTCTATATACTCCTTAAGAGTCTGTACCTTGAGATGGAAAGAATGAAACAAGGTGAACCAAGTACTTTGGTAATTTTATATACACATTTTTCCCGCTACTATAACTTAACTTCATCTGAAACAAAGGCTTGATTATGACTTTTGGTTCTCAGCTTGATCAGAGTCTAAAATTCTTACACAATACAGTTATTGCTTCTGTTTGTGAGCAGCACCAAGTATTAAGATCCATGGAGGAGCATGTCAGTTCATTTACAGCAAACAAATGTGAGGTAAAGGTGAATATATAATGTGCACATGGACACACACATAGACACAAAATCACACCTAGACACAATTGAAGCTCCATAACATTTTTAGTAAGACTCAATCGTTATTTTTCAGGTAGCTAGATGCTTGGAGTTGAGGATTTAGAATGTGAAAGACGTTTATACTTCAGGAGTTCTGGACATGAAAGCGTTTGCTATTGCCTTACAGGAAAAATCCATTTTAGACCTCGAACAGACGAACTGCGCCGTTTATTCACAGATAATGACCGTTGAAAATGTATGACATGAAGGAAGAGATTTCGATATCTTTAAATGTGCAAAAGCCGTTATTGAAAACAAATCCTTACTGTACTTGGCAGTTTGGGCAATTTGCAGTTTCTAGCTACCGCAGTTTCAGAAGCTGAGCAAGTTCTGGATGATCTTCAGAGATCCCTTGTAGAACAAAAAGAACTACTGGCCTTTTCGGCTTTGCAACAAGAAGAAGTATGCTTTTGATTTACGAAAAAATTGTCTACGGGCTTACATTCTGTCAAGCATTGCTGTAAATGTGGTTACACCAATTGTAAATTTTGGTAAACTATAGGGACTGCTAAGGAGCCTTGTTTCAACACAAGCTATCTCAAGGACAGCGCTGGATTTCTTTAACAATCTGCAATGTCAGGCCTCTAGACTTATAACGGTTCTTGAAGAAAATCAAATGGAAAGATCATGCAAATTAGACGATTTTGAGAAGAAATTCAAGGTGAAAACTAACTAAATACGAAATGGGTATGACTCAATTAGTCAATTATGTCACAGCCAACTCATTCTAGCTAATCCTATGTTTTCAGGAACTGCCTGCGAAAGAAGAAAGAGTAGCCCTTGAAAGGATTGCAGGGATATTGACAAACTTGACAATTGCGAAATCTAATTTGGTCGAGCTTCTTATTCCATTTACATCAAACTTATGTTCTTCTTGACTGATTAATTATTGAATTATTATTTTGTTTTCCCATCTCAGGTATCAAGAACAAGTCACTGAGGTTGTAAGAAGTATCAATGTCGCGAGCCTTAATGAAAAGAAGATTTTGCAAGCGGAAATGTCTAGCATACAGCTTGTTTCAGATGAAGCTAAAAAATATTGGAGTGCATATATAGAAAAAGTAGAAAGGCAATTTGAGAAAGATGCATCTACAGCTTCTAAGGCAAAGACAGCAATCACTACTACAAATAAGGGTTGCCCCTACGGCTTTAGCCGTAGAGGCAAATCACTGCCCTTACGGATATAGCCGTAGGGACAAGAAAATACCATGTAGGTACAAACGCCGTAGGTGCAAGTCGAACCCTTGAACTTGCCCTTACGGACAAAAATTTGCCCCTACGGAGTTATGTGTAGGTCCCGTTTGCCCTACAGAATAGGCTGTAGGGGCAAAAAATTTATTTTACTTACGGTTTTTAAAAATAGTTTACGTGTACCTACGGATGAATCCGTAGGGTCAAGTAATAGCCCCTATGGATACATGCGTAGGTACATATCCGTAAGGGCAAAATATCAGGATTCCTGATATTTTGCCCCTACGGATAACTGGGTAGGGGCATTTATTTGCCCCTGCGGATATATCCGTAGGGGCAAGCTCAACCCCCTGATACTGAGATCATATGCCCCTACGGTTTTAAACCGTAGGGGCAAAGTTGGTACCTACGGATTAATCCGTAGGTACATATTATTTTTTTTTTTAAAAAAAAGGGCTGCCTATTCTTCTCTCGCCCTGTGCACAATAATATATATATCGATCAAATATAAAATTAATCATCACACAACATATATCGCAGTATTCATAATCACATCTCACGCATATAATATACAAAAGAAACCAAAAAACAGAATATGATATAAATATAAACACCGTACGACCACCAATATCAATATCGTCCAAAATGTAGTACAATATGTATCATATAAATAAATACATATTTCAAAAAATAATAATCAAAAAGCTACCCTAGCTCTGTCCAGCTCCACCTCTGATAAACGCTAGAATCTGGCGCGCCTGCTCCTCGGTGAATAAATCATGCAATGCGGAGCGTGCGGGAGTCTGAACGGGCTGTGGAGCTGGCGATGTGGTCTGCGCAGCCGCCGTCGAGATAGTGGCTTGCGGAGCCGCGGCTGCGGGAGTCTGAGCGGGCGGTGGAGCTATAGGAGCTGTCTGCGGAACCGCAGCCGATGTAGTGGCTTGCGGAGCCGCAGCCGAAGGAGATGCATGTGGAGGCTCGGCCAATATACCCTGTCGCTTCTGGACCTAACGTGTGTAATAAGCGTGTAAGAACTGTGTATTATTCGAATTCGTATCATTATCAAGTTATTTCGAAACCCCATTTGGATATCTAGTTTGGAAAACCGTAGTTTATTTTAATTAGATATGTATGTATGATTAATCAAAACTAAGTCTACAACTAAATAAGCTCAGGCTACGTACTAATATTGGATATGTTGATATTTATAATATGACATGATATTTTACTATTAAGTAGTATACATACCAGCATCTCCTTCAACTCCTGAACGGTGGCCTTCAAGCTCTCCAGTTCCTGCTGGACACGTCGCTCACTGGAGACGGAGGAAGTAACCGCCGAGGTGGAGTCTAACCTCATATGGGCCCTGCTAGGGCCCAGTCCCC
Organism: Agapanthus africanus; assembly: GCA_030015575.1. Lineage (NCBI taxonomy): Eukaryota > Viridiplantae > Streptophyta > Magnoliopsida > Asparagales > Amaryllidaceae > Agapanthus > Agapanthus africanus. The sequence goes on from JASDDO010000028.1 coordinate 250,156,839, forward strand.
GGCCTCTCTCCCAACCTCCGTGGTGCCCTCCGTGTGCGGCGTCCAGGACTGGGGTTAGCAGCCTCGGATCGCTCTGTCCGGTAAAATCGATCTCCGATGCCTTGGCCTGCTCAACCACCCGCTCCTACACCCACATTAAGCAGTAAAGTATAAGTATAAAATTTAAATTTGAACCTTCCAAAACTAAAATTTCAAATAGGGGTTGAATAAATATTAACACTTACGCAATACTCCTGGGTAGCGACGTCGGGATATCGAAGCTCGCCCGTGGCGGGATCTGTCGAGGTGCCGTGGACGACAAGATATGCGGACAGCACACTCGGTGTATCCCCTTGCGCCAGGGTCTGAGCTGTCTGCAATATTAGAAAATAACTCTTAATATTAGATATATTAAAAAATAACTCTTAATATTGCATTATATCACAAAGGCCGGTCTATTGTAATTTACCGATAACTCCATGGCTCGAGTAATATTCCTCGAGCCACCTGTATAAGTGGGGCGACCCCTCTTCGCCGACTTACTATTCTCTATATTTTGAGCGGCATGTTTTTGCACAACGCATTCACATTTAGTTTTCTAATTAAGGAACACAAAAAAATAAATTATATCCTAAACAATGAATTATATTTAAAATACATACATGTTTGCGTTGAGAGTCGAAATATTCGCACAATAGAGGCCATGTCTCTACGTCGACTCTCGCAAAGGCCGGAGTAGATAGGAGGGCCGCTCTCTCTGCCTCGGGGGTCGCCATCCACAGGGAGTAACAGTCGGCCTTCAGCTTATTCCTGTTGTATCGGACCTTGGTCTGCATGTTCTTCATTAGGCCATTGTACAGAGCATGAAGGTCGAGCACCCTCCCAGGATGATCAGGGTCGGGTACAGGCTGAAAATCGTAATCCAACTGAAAATACAAAAAAAACATTGTTATTAGATTGCAAGTGTTAATAATAAATATATTGGATAAATCAAATAAAAATATATATTAATGCCCGAGCCTGATCAAAGAAGAGGACGAATGAGCACCGGTACTGCTCGCCCCACTCAACGTGAAGTGGATAGTTCTTCACGAGCCGGCTCTCATCCCCCATATACCGGCCGAACCTCTCGGCATGAGGACCGGTATAGCGATAATCAAGGGTAAAAAAGAGGGGGAATGCTGCCTCCCCTCTAGCTCTGTCAGGCCTCAGCCTATGGGACTGATTCGGGCCTCGAGTCCCCCTCTGGGGATGGGGAGGCCCTGCGTCTGCAAGAAATATCAAGACAATCAATATTAAGACAAAGTTGTATTAAGAAATCAAGGTTAAATGAAAATTGAAGTGTGATATATACCTCCGGTGACTAAAGCACGAGCCTGGGCCCGGGCAGCAGCACGAGCGGGACGATAGTTCCTCCGGTGAGGAACAGCCAGTGTCCCGGATGCGGACGCATCCCCTCCAAGTAGAAAATAAATATTGACGTTAAATTTCCATGATGTTCATATTTATTCTATAGAGCATATGTAAAATGAATAAATATTTTATATTTATTCATACTAACCTACAGACGATGCGGAGGGTACGGAAGTGGCAAGAGTGGCCGCTGTGTCAGATGTGGACGCACCACCTATAATTAGATAATTAAAAATAGATTATATAAGTAATTGCAAAAAGAATGTGTAGATCAATAATATAATATTCTAAATCAATATGCATGCACTTTAGGATATATAAACATACCCGCAGGTGCGGTGGTGTCACCACCTACAGCTAGACAATAATAAAAATTACTATCTAAGTAAGAGCAAAAGGAATGTGTGTATATTTATGATATAGCATTCTAAATCAATATACATGCACTTAGACATACCTAGAGGAGCGGAGGTGGCCTCTGTTCCTGATGTGGACGCATCATCAACAACTAGACAATCAAACATTGACAATATAAGTAATTTTGACATAAACAGGCATGGATATCTATAATATTACATTCAAAATGGATATGCGTGCAATATACCTGGAGGTGTGGCAAAATCCACACAGAAGGAAGCATCCGAAGGGGTCTCCGATCTGGGTGCAAGACCGACCCTCTGAAGCTCCCTACGCAGCTTTCCGGGCTGCAGAACCGCTCTGCCTCTGCCTCTGCCTCTGCCTCTGGCTCTGCCGGTGCCGCGGCTGGAGCTCCTGCCTCCCCCCGCTGCTCCCGTCATCGTCATCAAATCTAGATAAACGGTTCGTGGACGCATTAGACAATCATTAAAAGTATTGACTATATATGTATAAATCGTAAAATGTGAAGTAAAAATATAACATTATTGATAACCTTTTTTTGTTTCGTGGGCGCATTATACATATCTACTTGGATTTCATCGTCGATGTCATTTCTAACCCACGTAATTTCATGATCGGCCGAAGAAAACCCGTCCTTCGAAACAGACGGTCGGAGCACTCTAAGCCTTCTCTCTTCTTCATCCTCATCGTTGTCCTCGAATTCTGGGATATCGTAGACATCCCTGGGTTTCCATCGGCATACAACACTTCATCCCGGATGCTTCAAACACTGTGAGTAGTATACTTGGAACGCTTGGTTCGGAAAGATAAACGGATCTTCCTGACCGTAAAATCGAAGTGTGTTCACACTGGTCAATTCATATTCATCTTTCCAAGTCCCAAGATTGCTTCTCCACTTATCCATATCGGTTCGCGTATCGTACCAAGTACACTGGAATATATAAAAGGGTTCTGATCGTCCGGGATAGTGGATGCCGAGTATACAATTTAAGTACCCATAATAAATCACACCATCCGATCCTACCGTCGCAATCCTACTATTCTGAGTGGTTCTAGATGTTTCTATATCCTTAACTTCGAATTTGTATCCAAGGACACCAAATCCTTTGTAATACGCTGTCACGACCCGAAGGTACGGAACGTGACCGGCACTTAAATTACGAAGCGTCTAGAGGCGCAACGTAATCTAAGTAAGCCGAAGCCCAGAAATCTAAACCATATAAAAGAAGAAGTAAAGGAAAAGATGTAGAAAAACAAGTTTAAAAACAACCTCAAATTTTCTCAAAAATTTCGGCAGAGTCTCCTTTGTAAAAACTGGCCCCAAACGGGTACAAACGAGAATAATATATATACAAACAATAAAAAGGCATCCCCAAGCGGGAGTTAGCTCTACGCCAACAGGAGGAAACGACCACACCATGCACAATAATATACAACGCCAAAAGGGCGAGGCTCAAAACACAAAAGAAAACAAATCCACCAGATACTATAATAATACAAGCGCGACTCTAAGGTCGAAATAAATAACTGGTCCTTTAAACTATCAAGTAATACAAGTCTGGTTGATAGAGCTTACCAGATACCAATGAAATAATAAAAGTACAACGGCGATCCTGATACAAGTGAACCAACCTACCAAGCAAATCACCCTGAATGAAATGATGTGCCAGCAAACTGCCAAGGAAACATGTATATCGAACCTGTAATAAAATTTGGCACAACTGGGGTGAGTTGCCAACTCGTGAGTAGAAAACATCTGCGAAAAGAAATCGAATACACGACGCTGTCCTAGATCATAATAATATACTAATATATCACTAGTCATTTAGTAAAGGCAGGGTAATAAACTACGCGTAAGTGCAAATACTCCGTGCTCGTATCAGTGCCTCAAACAGTAATATGTCATGTGAATGAGTATGCATGCACCATGAATATAAAACAATCAATCCTGAAATCTGGATATATCTGTATAAGAAATCTTTAACTTTCATCATAGTAAAATTTATATAGAAATCTGAAATATCATCGATAAAATCCATGGAAATCCGTGTCAAGTATCGACACAAAACATGTAAATCTCAAGTCTCAATACATCATAGTCTCAATATCTCGGACTCCGTCAGTCCGGATCGGCCCATATCATCAAATCTCACGACAACGATCGGTATCCTCCGGATATCCGCCGTGTCAGACATCACCGGTAGGTAGTCTTCTCCTGCCAGGCTCATCATTTACAACTCGATCTTCTTGCCCCGGGGTACCATACCGGGCCCACCATGTACCCGAGACGGTTCATCCACTCCTCGAATCGGGTTCGAAATCCAACAGAAAACATGAAATCTCATGGTGGACGACACATACATCACGAGAAAACCGCAACTTATATTTTAAAAAGAGAAGGAGAGAGAGAAGTTTTTATATATATTCTTGCGGCTTTCCCCAAAATCCAGAAATCTCATAGAAATCCAAAATCCCAAAATCATGAGTAAGTAAATAATAAGTATCGGCATAAGCCCCACAATACTGCATGATAACATGAAAATGTGAATGCATGAAATGTCTAAGTAATAAATTCAATGTCTAGACTAACACCTGAGAGTAATCACAATATTATATTGATCAAGCCTTTAGCTGATTCTACCAATAAAAGATAATATGTTCTAAGTGTACGTGACATAGCAATTACCGATGATGATGTGTGTGAGCCGGCAAGTAAGTGTACGTGGAACATGCGCATCATCGGTAATGGTGCTGGTGTCCTAACAGGCAGAGTTTCATACTGACTAAAGAAACATATGTATGAACATGCAACTTGATGATTACGATCTGAATGTAAAGATGAATGTGTATTAACTACTCATTTGTAATATACATGTCTAACTACAACTATAGGACTCGAGCCTAAACTAATATCTATCTAACCCCCTAAGGAACTAAACTAAATGAACTAAACTAAAGAAACTAGTCGATAAGAAATAAGAATCCACCTAAGGTCTGAGTCCATATCTCTAATAGTCGGCGATCCAGCCTTAATAGCGTCACGTACGTAGTACGGCTTCCTCGAATCAAGAGTGCGGATCAATCATCGTATCTATGCCCCGTACGGTAAAATCCATCGTACGGCATCCTAATATCGAGGTACGGTCAAGTATCACCTACGTACATCATCATTCATATAATATCATCATCAAATAATGTCATGATCAAAGGTACTATACTGTAATCGCATACATCCCAATATCATCAATCATTTATCATTGTCTACGTACATATACATCATCAATTGTTCCTCAGAAATATCATGTCATATATATCATATCGTAATTAGGTCATACATATATGATATCGTAATCAAGTCACACATATATCATATCGTAATCAAGTCATACATATATCACATCGTAATCAAGTCACACATATATCATATCGTAATCAAGTCACAGGTTACAGTCCGGGTTCTATTCTAGAGTCTCGTATATCTCAATATCATCATCACCTATTATCGTTTATGTATACATATCCATTTTCTCATTTTCCAACGATCCGCTAAAATCATAATACGACTGTATAGCCAAGAGATCATCGCATCAAGCCCAGTTATATCGTCTCATCCCCATGTATCATATAACATCCTTATCTCACATATGCATGTTGTGTATATATATATACCTATACACATTCCTATATATATATATACACATACACATATACACCAAGTTAAGTTTCTGTGTGTGCGTGTGTGTGTCTACCTGAAACCTACGAATCCCCTCCAAGACATTCATTCTCTAGTAAAGTCCTTCTAAATCCATCTATTCCAACCTAAAGTTTTTAATAGGGTCCTGCTCCCCAAGAATCTAAGGTCACGTCCGACTTCCTAATGACAATAAGTAATATTCCTATTCTACGTTTGCGGGGGTGCTAAACGCCATCCGCCCGACTTCTCCCGTAGATATATATCTACTCATCTGGTCCTTGTCTGCCGAAGACGATATCGTCCTCCTCTTCTTCCTCGTCCGAAGTCCATGTGAGGGGTACCAATACGCAAACATATATAATATCGTAAACTGAATCATGGACAAAACCAAAACGACACACGAAACGTGCATAGGTTAAAACCTATGACACGCTCATGCAAAAGAACCAAATATCGCTCGATATCGGCGTACAAACGCCGATTGATCGAGATAAAACACCAACAAACAACTCGTAGTTTCAAAACTTATTATTTATAATATAAAACATGGTTTAAATTATCGAAACCTTAAAATCGATCAAATCGTCCGATTTCGTAAAAACCTAGAAAACGTTAATTTACCGTTTTACTTCAAAACTTGATGTTTAAATGAAACTAATGGTCATAATATTCATTAAATAATATAACTAGATTATATAAACCATTACCATATTTTTATCACACTAATTTGTATTAAATTGGAAATTCTAGTTTGCAATTTTATCAATTTCAACACCTTACAAGCAAAATTTCACAATTTCACAACTAAACTTGATTTTGCATGAATTAACTTATTAAACTAAAATTTATGACGTTAATAATGTAATGAAACCATAATTAGATTTTAAATCTCAATTATTTAAGAAATTTCTAAAACCTAGTTAGCAAAAAATTAACATATTTATCACAATTTTCCATTATCAATATGAAACTAGTAACCGAATTAGGTTTTTCATTCCTTTAACATGTTAACATTCTCATTAAAACCACAATCTAGTGATAAAAACATTAATTAGAATTTTATCTCACCAATATATATAACTTATAAAATTCTAGTTTGCAAAATTGTTTAATTTAAATAATTTTGAAAGAACAATTTACAATACATCAACCATACAAGATTTTCCATTTCTAAAAATTTTAAACTAGTTATTATAACCCCACTTAATTAATAAAAACCATAACTTGATTTTATAAACCCTAACTTGAATTTTAAACTTGCAAATAGAATTAATTAAGAAAATCTAAATATGCTAGATTAAAACATTTAATAACAATTAATCATTAGAATAAAAATTATACCTCCACAACATGAGATCCAAACATGAAAATATGACTCCAAAATAATGGTTTCCAACTCCAAGATCCATGCTAAATAGGTCAAAGGAAACTGGTAGAGATTGAATATTGAATTTGAGGTTTATTTTTGAAATTTTTATTGAAATTTTGATGATTTTTGAAGGAAAATGAGCTTGGAACAATGGGGGGCTGCCATGAGGTGAGGGCCGGCCAAGGAAATGAGAAAAAGAGAGAAAGAAAAATATGTGAGGAGTTGTGTAGAAAGTGTAGAAGGTTTCTCAAAATATCACCCATTTAAGTCTTTTCATGAATTAATAAAATTTATTTATTTTCCTAACTCAATTTAACCTAGAATGGTCTAGAACCATGGAAAATTTTGAAAATGAATTTTGCATGAAACACACTTAATTCCAATATGTAATAGTTCACTTTTGCTAATGTAACCCATTCAAATTTGTAATTTACACTAATTTAATGTATAAATAAAGCTTATGTTAATATTTAAAATAATTAATTTAGGAAAAATATTTAATTAAAATAAAAATTTATAAGTGACTAAATAAACACCATTTACTAGTAATTACATAATTAAAATGGGTCTTTTTAAATTTATAATGAAAAATAATTATGGTTAAGTTTTACGAAAAATACGTTTTATTTTACCGAAAATCAGAAAATTCACTTAAAGAATTTTATTTATTTATTTATTTATTTATTTTTAAAACGTTACAATCTTCCCCCTTTAAGAAATTCGGTCCCCGAATTTAAATTAAAACTCCTCCCAATTACTAAAACATTCAGCCAAAACACTCAAATCGTCGGGGCTCCGAAATCATCAATACATAACTAAAATCAACTCCGTCAAGTATAACGCAATTATCGGAGTTAGGGTGAAAATAAAATATCAAAACCCAATACGAAAACCAACATAATATACATCAAAACTATAACTTATATATAGTGCGCATCGTAGTAAAATCGGCTAAACATCTTAATAAAGAAACACGCAAAAAAAACCTTTTTAAAATCGCCGTGCGATACGCGTGTCACGGCATAAGTAGCGGACGTTTATTTTAAAAAAATAGCTATACATATATATCTTTTATTTAACATACACGTCCCACCTAGTTACTAAATGAAATAATAATGATTATAAAAACATACTGCTCAAAATGAAATCAATCCCAATCACATCATAAAAATATCATGTGCGTCCGATGCGCACTGAAATCGAAACCAAATACAGATACCACGAATACGCACAAAAACAAAACTGAGTGCAACGGGTGTGCACCAAAAACATCTGTCAAGTGCAACGGGCTTGCACGACACTAATATCAGGTGCATCTAATCTGCACAAACCCCGATTTAGTGCATCTGGTGCGCACAAAATCGCATCAAGTGCGTCAAGTGTGCGCAAGAATCTCAATCAAGTGCACATGGTGTACGAAAAACATATACCGAATATCAAAATCGAAATCACGGTACGAAAAATGCATGAAAACTATGTCAAAACATAAGTCAAAATCATGTGCAACCCATAAGCACGAAATCAAATTAATATCTCAAAATGTATAAAACCAAATTGAGTGCACTGGGTATATACAAAACAACATCAATACCACTGATATGTGAAACACGAATAAAGTGTAATGAATGTACAGATAGGAAATACCAATCGTCGAACAAAATCCTCAAAATACCAAAATCCAAACAACGGAAATTTGAAATTCAAGTCACCAAATCACAATCGTAACACTATCGTCAATGTGCGCCTCTTTTCTCTGATGTCGACTGATTCAAACTCGTCTTTTCGTAGCTGTGCTGACTGCGCTACAACCGGCAATACTCATATCTAGAGTCTCCCACGTAATCTATCCCTTCACCTGATATCCGGATTACATTAAACTTTTCGATCGATTTATCAAAATCCCAAAATTCCCCGAGAGCTCAACACTCAAGTACAGTTTAAAAATATCCAGTACATGCCCCAGTATCTGCGGACCAGCCGTAGAAGGGCAAACCCAAGCCTCACTAATGGCACCGCGGAACTGCCGTAAACCCTAAGGTTCAAAGGGGTTCTCGTGGTCATTATGTCGAGTTAGGGTTTCATTCTTCTAGAGGGTCCATAAAAATACCTGCATGTTCTTCCGAATACCTTAAACTTGGGAAAATGGGTTTCTGACAATCGTTCGAACCCATTAACTTCGTCTGAACGGCATGTGAACACCCTTCATCCGCACGCTAAACAATGCTTCAATTCTCAAGAATAAACAATACTCTAAGGGTTATCGCATTCGAGCCGCAGCTCTCTCTGACCTTGCAACCATGGTAACAGAAACATCATCCGATATCGACGAAGATAGATCAAAGGAACGAATGAAATACGGTGCAAAGAAATGTATATCCTAAGGCTCCTTAAGCAGAGTAGCGTATCGTAAGTATGCCACGGATCATACCCATGGTACGTCACTCTACCTAAGTCACCTACTCCATCAACCAAGGGTCACCCTAGAATTATACAAAGATTAAACCTAGCGTTCTGATACCAACTTTGTCACGACCCGAAGGTACGGAACATGACCGGCACTTAAATTATGAAGCGTCTAGAGCCGCAACGTAATCTAAGTAAGCCGAAGCCCAGAAATCTAAACCATATAAAAGAAGAAGTAAAGGAAAAGATGTAGAAAAACAAGTTTAAAAGCAACCTCAAATTTTCTCAAAAATTTCGGCAGTCTCTCCTTTGTAAAAACTGGCCCCAAACGGGTACAAACGAGAATAATATATACAAACAATAAAAAGGCATCCCCAAGCGGGAGCTAGCTCTACACCAACAGGCGGAAACGACCACACCATGCACAATAATATACAACGCCAAAAGGGCGAGGCTCAAAACTCAAAAGAAAACAAATCCACCAGATACTATAATAATACAAGCGCGACTCTAAGGTCGAAATAAATAACTGGTCCTTTAAACTATCAAGTAATACAAGTCTGGTTGATGGAGCTTACTAGATACCAATGGAATAATAAAAGTACAACGACAGTCCTGATACAAGTGAACCAACCTACCAAACAAATCACCCTGAATGAAATGATGTGCCAGCAAACTGCCAAGGAAACCTGTACATCGAACCTGTAATAAAATTTGGCACAACTGGGGTGAGTTGCCAACTCGTGAGTAGAAGACATCTGCGAAAAGAAATCGAATGCACGACGCTGTCCTAGGTCATAATAATATACTAATATATCACTAGTCATCTAGTAAAGGCAGGGTAATAAATTACGCATAAGTGCAAATGCTCCGTGCTCGTGTCAGTGCCTCAAACAGTAATATGTCATGTGAATGAGTATGCATGCACCATGAATGTAAAACAATCAATCCTGAAATCTGGATATATCTGTATAAGAAATCATTAACTTTCATCATAGTAAAATTTATATAGAAATCTGAAATATCATCAATAAAATCCATGGAAATCCGTGTTAAGCATCGACACAAAACATGTAAATCTCAAGTCTCAATACCTCATAGTTTCAATATCTCGGGCTCCGTCAGTCCGGATCGGCCCATATCATCAAATCTCATGACAACGGTCGGTATCCTCCGGATATCCGCCGCGCCAGACATCACCGGTAGGTAGTCTTCCCCTGCCAGGCTCATCGTCTACAACTCGATCTTCTTGCCCCGGGGTACTATACCGGGCCCACCATGTACCCAAGACGGTTCATCCACTCCTCGAATCGGGTCTCGAAATCCAACAGAAAACATGAAATCTCATGGTGGACGACACATACATCACAAGAAAACCGCAACTTATATTTTAAAAAGAGAGGGAGAGAGAGAAGTTTTTATATATATTCTTGCGGCTTTCCCCAAAATCCAGAAATCTCATAGAAATCCAAAATCCCAAAATTATGAGTAAGTAAATAATAAGTATCGGTATAAGCCTCACAATACTGCATGATAACATGAAAATGTGAATGCATGAAATGTCTAAGTAATAAATGCAATGTTTAGACTAACACCTGAGAGTAATCATAATATTATATTGATCAAGCCTTTAGCTGATTCTATTAATAAAAGATAATATGTTCTAAGTGTACGTGACATAGCAATTACCGATGATGATGTGTGTGAGCCGGCAAGTAAGTGTACGTGGAACATGCGCATCATCGGTAATGGTGCTGGTGTCCTAACAGGCAGAGTTTCATACTGACTAAAGAAACAGATGTATGAACATGCAACTTGATGATTACGATCTGAATGTAAAGATGAATGTGTATTAACCACTCATTTGTAATATACATGTCTAACTACAACTATAGGACTCGAGCCTAAACTAATATCTATCTAACCCCCTAAGGAACTAAACTAAAGAAACTAGTCGATAAGAAATAAGAATCCACCTAAGGTCTGAGTCCATATCTCTAATAGTCGGCGATCCAGCCTCAACAGCGTCACGTACGTAGTACGGCTTCCTCGAATCAAGAGTGGGGATCAATCATCACATCTATGCCTCGTACAGTAAAATCTATCGTACGGCATCCCAATATCGGGGTACGGTCAAGTATCACCTATGTACATCATCATTCATATAATATCATCATCAAATAATGTCATAATCAAAGGTACTGTACTGTAATCGCATACATCCCAATATCATCAATCATATATCATTGTCTGCGTACATATACATCGTCAATTGTTCCTCAGAAATATCATGTCATATATATCATATCGTAATCAGGTCACACATATATCATATCATAATCAAGTCACACATATATCATATCGTAATCAAGTCACATATATATCATATCGTAATCAAGTCACAGGTTACAGTCTGGGTTCTATTCTAGAGTCTCGTATATCTCAATGTCATCATCACCTATTATCGTTTATGTATACATATCCATTTTCTCATTTTCCAACGATCCGCTAACATCATAATACGACTGTATAGCCAAGAGATCACGGCATCAATCCCAGTTATATCGTCTCATCCCCATGTATCATATAACATCCTTATCTCACATATACATGTTGTGTATATATATATACCTACACACATTCCTATATATATATATACACATACACATATACACCAAGTTAAGTTTCTGTGTGTGCGTGTGTGTGTCTACTTGAAACCTACGAATCCCCTCCAAGACATTCATTCTCTGGTAAAGTCCTTCTAAATCCGTCTATTCCAACCTAAAGTCTTTAATAGGGTCCTGCTCGCCAAGAATCTAAGGTCACGTCTGACTTCCTAATGACAATAAGTAATATTCCTATTCTACGTTTGCGGGGGTGCTAAACGCCATCCACCCGACTTCCCCCGTAGATATACATCTACTCACCTGGTCCTTGGCTGCCGAAGACGATGTCGCCCTCCTCTTCTTCCTCGTCCGAAGTCCATGTGAGGGGTACCTATACGCAAACATATATAATATCGTAAACTGAATCATGGACAAAACCAAACGACACACGAAACGCGTATATGTTAAAACCTATGACACGCTCATGCAAAAGAACCAAATATCGCTCGATATCGGCGTGCAAATGCCGATTTATCGAGATAAAACACCAACAAACAACTCGAAGTTTCAAAACTTATTATTTATAATATAAAATATGGTTTAAATCACCGAAACCTTAAAATCGATCAAATCGTCCGATTTCGTAAAAACCTAGAAAACGTCAATTTACCATTTTACTTCAAAACTTGATGTTTAAATGAAACTAATGGTCATAATATTCATTAAATAACATAACTAGATTATAGAAACTATTACCATATTTTTATCACACTAATTTGTATTAAATTGGAAATTCTAGTTTGCAATTTTATCAATTTCAACATCTTACAAGCAAAATTTCACAATTTCACAACTAAACTTGATTTTGCATGAATTAACTTTTTAAACTACAATTTATGATGTTAATAATGTAATGAAATCATAATTAGATTTTAAATCTCAATTATTTAAGAAATTTCTAAAACCTAGTTAGCAAAAAAATTAACATATTTATCACAATTTTCCATTATCAATATGAAACTAGTAACCAAATTAGGTTTTCCATTCCTTTAACATGTTAACATTCTCATTAAAATCACAATCTAGTGATAAAAACATTAATTAGAATTTTATCTCACCAATATATATAACTTATAAAAATCTAGTTTGCAAAATTGTTTAATTTAAACAATTTTGAAAGAACAATTTACAATACATCAACCATACAAGATTTTCCATTTCTAAAAATGTTCAACTAGTTATTATAACTCCACTTAATTAATAAAAACCATAACTTGATTTTATAAACCCTAACTTGAATTTTAAACTTGCAAATAGAATTAATTAAGAAAATCTAAATATGCTAGATTAAAACATTTAATAACAATTAATCATTAGAATAAAAATTATACCTCTACAACATGAGATCCAAACATGAAAATATGACTCCAAAATAATGGTTTCCAACTCCAAGATCCATGCTAAATAGGTCAAAGGAAAATGGTAGAGATTGAATATTGAATTTGAGGTTTATTTTTGGAATTTTTGTTTAAATTTTGATGATTTTTGAAGGAAAATGAGCTTGGAACAATGGGGGGGCTGCCATGAGGTGAGGGCCGGCCAAGGCAATGAGAAAAAGAGAGAAAGAAAAATATGTGAGGAGTTGTGTAGAAAGTGTAGAAGGTTTCTCAAAATATCACCCATTTAAGTCTTTTCATGAATTAATAAAATTTATTTATTTTCCTAACTCAATTTAACCTAGAATGGTCTAAAACCATGGAAAATTTTGGAAATGAATGTTGCATGAAACACACTTAATTCCAATATGTAATGGTTCACTTTTGCTAATTTAACCCATTCAAATTTGTAATTTACACTAATTTAATGTATAAATAAAGCTTATGTTAATATTTAAAATAATTAATTTAGGAAAAATATTTAATTAAACTAAAAATTTATAAGTGACTAAATAAACACCATTTACTAGTAATTACATAATTAAAATAGGTCTTTTTAAATTTATAATGAAAAATAATTATGGTTAAGTTTTACGAAAAATACGTTTTATTTTACCGAAAATCAGAAAATTCACTTAAAGGATTTTATTTATTTATTTATTTATTTTTAAAACGTTACATATGCAACCTCCATACTAGAAAATTGAGCTAAATATCTTGAATCACTCTCAAATGATGCAGACAAGTTCGGATCGTGGATCTAACAAAACATATTTTACGAAAAATACATAACGATACAAGTTTAGATTAAAACTGATAGCAATAAAATGTTATTCGAATAACTTACATGATCTGTGACCCAATCACAAAAATTATCCTGATGATATTTTTCCAATCGTTCTTCGTTCCAATCAGGATTCCCTCACGTAGCTCGTTAAAATGAATTCTGTTTTCGACAAATAATGGTGACATTAATATTATATCATTTCATACACACACAAACACAAATATAACAATTAATCCAAAAAAACTTACTCTCTAATTTGTTCAAGACATGCACAATTAAGCAAGATAAACCGGTATATCTTGTTGATAAACATAGTATCTACTCTCTTATACTCGGCTTTACCATATGGCCCGTCTTAAATTCTTCGAGGCCGGTTAAGTCTTGTCTCAATGTTCTCGTCCAGATAGCGGGAACAAAATGTGGTTGCTTCATCAAGAAGATAAACTTGCATGATAGAACCCTCTGGTCGATTTTTATTTCTTATATACTTTTTAAGAGTGTAGAGATACCTAATGAAAATATGTTGAATAAATAAATACGGGCATACAGGACAACAATAAATTTATAAATTGCGCGAAACGAAAAATTACACGTACCTCTCGACGGGATACATCCATCGATATTGTACCGGTCCGGCTAATTTAGCCTCAGTTGCAAGATGAACCATCAAGTGTATTATGATATCGAAGAATGACGGTGGGAAAATACGCTCAAACTTGCAAAGTATCAACGCAATAGAATTTTCTAGTTTATCCAGCGTCACAACCTCCAGTGTTTTAGCACACAACTCTCTGAAAAAACAACATAGGTCGTTGATTACTAGACCAACCGATTCGGGGAGAGAAGTCCTGAGGGCTAATGGAAGAAGGTGCTCCACGATAACATAGTGATCATGATTTTTTAGCCCATCGATCTTGCCTTTCACAATTTTTATTTTCTTGCTGAATGATCCTGAGAAACCTATGAGAACTTTCAAATCATACAACACCTGCAGGAATCTTTTCTTCTCCGGTTGTGACATATGATAAGCGGCATTGGGAAGTACAAACTTGCCCGGTTTACCCGCTACCGGTCTAGGGTGCAATTCACTTCTTATTCCCCACTTCTGTAGATCCATCCGAGCATTCAGGTTGTCTTTCGATTTCCCGTCTTTACAAAGAAGTAAGTTGAGTATGTGCTCTGATACTCCCTTCTCTATATGCATGACGTCCAGACAATGACGCACTAAATTTGTTGACCAGTACGAAAGCTTGAAGAAAATGCTTAACTTGTTCCAAAATGGTGGTTTGACCTGTTTCGTCGGATCTATCCCGAAAGTCACATTATTGTAATCATCCCATTGAGCAGTCACGTTCTCTCCGGACAATGGGGATGGAGGTCCAAGAAACTCCTGATGACCATCAAAGTGAACCGTGTCTAACCTATAGGGATGGTCTGGAGGCAGGAAACGTCGATGGCCGCAATAACAAACCTTCCTGCTAAAATTCAAGAATTTCGTTGTTGTGTGTCCATGGCAATGAGGACATACTTTGTGACCATGTACGGACCAACCTGATAGCATTCCATATGCAGGAAAGTCATTAATTGTCCACATTAAAGCCGCACGCAGTATGAAGGTTGTATTTGTGTTTGCATCGTATGTCTCTACACCATCAATGAACAAAGATTTCAACTCCTCGATCAGAGGTCGGAGATAGACGTCGATATTGTTTAGGGGTGAGTTTGGTCCGTCGATAAGAAGAGGCATCATAAAGTATGATTGGTCCATAACCAACCAAGGCGACAGATTATAAATTATCATTACAACGGGCCATGTGCTGTGACTTCCAGCCATATAGTTGAATGGGCAGAAGCCATCACTAGCCAGTCCGAGCCGGACATTGCGAGGATCGCTACTGAATATTGCGTGCCTCCTATCGAAATCTTTCTATGCCGGTGAATCTCTTGGATGGCTCATTTTTCCATCTTCACTTGGAGGAGCACGGTATCAAATCATTGCCTCGGCTGTTTTCTTGCATCTGAATAGCCTCTGTAGCCTCTGTGTTATGGGAAAGTATCATGCTATCTTGACAGGTATATCAGGCTTCTTATAAGAATCTTTCGGCTTATATCTGACCTCTCCGCATGTTGGACACTCTTTCAAATCTGAATTCTCTTTCCGGTACAACACGCAATTTTTAGAACATGCTTGAATCTTCTCGCACTTTAGACCCAAATCAGACATTATCTTCTGGGCTCCGTACCAGCTGTCGGGCACGTTATTTCCCAGGGGCATAGAATCTTTCAAGAACGAAAGAAGTATTGTGAATGACTTGTTGCTCCATCCATTTAGGCACTTAATCTGGAAAAATTGGATGAACCATGAGAGGGTGGAATACTTCGCATTCTCATAAATTGGTTTTCTAGAATCATTCATGAAATTTTCATATTTATCCGCACGCGGTCCTTGACCGGAAGGAATGTCATCTTCGGTACGAATAAGTTCACCTAGGGCAGCCTCTACCATATCCTCCATTTCTTCTGATGGAAATAAATTACCGTCTTCTCCTTCTGCCGCATTACCGAATTCTCCTTCTTCTCCTGCCGCATTATCGTGTTCACCTTCTTCTTCTGCCGCATTACTGCATTCTTCTCCTTCCCCGTGATATTTCCAAGTTGTATAAAGTCTAGTAAACCCATATTTTACAATATGAAGCTCTGCCAATTCTACCTTCTGCCAGTACTTATTGCCACATCTATCGCACGGACAGAGAATCTTCTCTATTATGATCTTATTATGTGCGCGTGCAAATTCAATGAAAGCAGCAACTCCTGCGACAAACTTAGATTGCATACGTTGTTGCCAATCCACATACATCCAGTCCTTAACTCTGACGTACTCATGGGCCATGTTAGACTGTATAACATATAAATTGTAGGTTATGGTGACTATATTGAGAAATATAAGAACGGGATAGTTACTGACAAAGGAGAAAATCCGTGTATATGCTTTATGTGTGCGTTTGTCGTTGAAAAAAATAAATTATCGAACGTATGTTAACCGATAGACGGGGACTAAGTGGCGCTTTTAGTTTCATATATGAGTATCGATGAGAATATGAAGGTTTCATATTATCATCGAGTATCATATATTGGTTTTAACTTGAATATCTTGAATCACTCTCTAATTATGCGTTTGTTGTGTATTCTTGTTGTATATGTGTGTTCCGGCTGTCGGGGGTAAGGCTTCTATCCCATTAAGAATGTATAGAGCGAACACCCATTCGCTTGTGCTTTCAACCGTTTCGAGTAAATTTCGGCAGCACCTCCCTGCTGTTCTTCGAGTACACTGTAATAGAATAGATAATCATTTCAAAGCTGTGAAATAACGTTGAAATGAACATCTAATCTATCTTTGTACACGGAGAACCAGCGGAAAGGTACCGACGAAATATCTCGAAACAGATGAAAACACAAGTGAATGAAGGTGTTTGCTTTATACATTCTTAACTTGTCTACACGGGATAAATCTATCGATTACCATAAGATTGAATCTTCTCGTCGCATTGACTATACGACGGTTGTTAGTATCGAGCTATATCGTCCGATATTTAACAACCTTCGTATAGTTCTATGTCACGACGAACATCGCACGTATGTTAACCGATAGACGGGGACTAAGTGGCACCTTTAGTTTCATATATGAGTATCGATGAGAATATGAAGGTTTCATATTATCATCGAGTATCATATATTTGTTTTAACTTGAACATCTTGAATCACTCTCTAATTATGCATTTGTTGTGTATTCTTGTTGTAAGTGTGTGTTCCGGCTGTCGGGGGTAAGGCTTCTATCCCATTAAGAATGTATAGAGCGAACACCCATTCACTTGTGATTTCAACCGTTTCGAGTAAATTTCGGCAGCACCTCCCCGCTGTTCTCTGAGTACACTGTAATAGAATAGATAATCATTTCAAAGCTGTGAAACAACGTTGAAATGAACATCTAATCTATCTTTGTATACGGAGAACCAGCGGAAAGGTACCGACGAAATATCTCGAAACGGATGAAAACACAAGTGAATAAAGGTGTTTGCTTTATACATTCCTAACTTGTCCACACGGGACAAATCTATCGGTTACCATACGATTGAATCTTCTCGTCGCATAGACTATACGACGGTTGTTAGTATCGAACTATACCGTCCGATATTTAACAACTTTCGTATAGTTCTATGTCACGACGAACAACGCACATATGTTAACCGATAGACGGGGACTAAGTGGTGCTTTTAGTTTCATATATGAATATCGATGAGAATATAAAGGTTTCATATTATCATCGAGTTTCATATATTGGTTTTAACTTGAACATCTTGAATCACTCTCTAATTATGCGTTTATTGTGTATTCTTGTTGTATGTGTGTGTTCCGGCTGTCGGGGGTAAGGCTTCTATCCCATTAAGAATGTATAGAGTAAACACCCATTCGCTTGTGCTTTCAACCGTTTCGAGTAAATTTCGGCAGCACCTCCCCGCTGTTCTCCGAGTACACTGTAATAGAATAGATAATCATTTCAAAGCTATGAAACAACGTTGAAATGAACATCAAATCTATTTTTGTACACGGAGAACCAACGGAAAGGTACCGACGAAATATCTCGAAACGGATGAAAACATAAGTGAATGAAAGTGTTTGCTTTATACATTCCTAACTTGTCCACACAGAACAAATCTATCGGTTACCATACGATTGAATCTTCTCGTCGCATAGACTATACGACGGTTGTTAGTATCGAGCTATACCGTCCGATATTTAACAACCTTCGTATAGTTGTATGTCACGACGAACATCGCACGTATGTTAACCGATAGACGGGGACTAAGTGGCGCTTTTAGTTTCATATATGAGTATCGATGAGAATATGAAGGTTTCATATTATCATCGAGTATCATATATTGGTTTTAACTTGAACATCTTGAATCACTCTCTAATGATGCGTTTGTTGTGCATTCGTGTTGTATGTGTAATATGATTTTAAACCATTGAGATCAAAATTGATAGAACTGATCATCCACAAAGAGATTAGGATTGACTTTTGACAGCCATATGAAGGAAAATTTTCTCCTACGGCAACCTAATAATATACCTATTATCCTCATATATACATATATGCAGGCAAGCATGGATACATACATGCAAATATTTGAAAAATTAATATATCAACCAAAAACTATTATTGTAATGGCATTCATCTATAACAATCAACAATTAAAACTACAAATGTAGGATACTAATATCATAAAGCGTTATACGCAACATATGAATTCACATGACTGAAACATGCATCAAAAAAACATGTTCATCCAAAAGAAAAGCCACTGTCAACAAATATAGACAAATACGTTATAAAAACAGTAACTAATTAACAAGTTGATTAGCATCTGGATCAAGAAAATGATAGGAAAAATAATTGACTATGATCTATAATGACAAGTCTATTACCATGACTCTCGACTAATAAAGGTGGCTTTTCATCCTCGGTAGCTTGATAATTGGGATTTCATGGCGAATAAAAATATGCATATGCCGTTTGACCGGGAACTTCAATAGGAAACTCAATGAGGTCGGGTGTACTGAAGTACGCTCTGTATTTCGCTATATCAGGTGATGAAGCCCAAGTCCTAGCTAGCTCCGGCCCCACCCCAACCGAACCCTAGCCCCAGCCCCAGCCCGCCCCACCCCAACCGAACCCTAGCCCCAGCCCCAGCCCAGCCCCATCCCCAGCCCAGCCCCACCCAAACCGAACCCTAGCCCCAGCCCCAGCCCCAGCTCCAGCCCAACCCCAACCCTAACCGAACCCTAGACCCAGCCCCAGCCCCAGCCCCAGCCCCAGCCCTAACCCTAACCCCAACCCCAACCGAACCCCAGAACCGAACCCTAACCCTAACCCTAACCGAACCCGATGCCGATGCCGATGCCGATGCCGATGCCAAACCCTCACCCCTACCCGAACCTGGTCTGAACCCTAGACCTAACATCATCAAAATTAAAAATAATTTAAGATTTAATTACTAACCGGATGCACGGTGGAGGAGAAGATAGAAATCGGTGGTCGACGACGATTGGCGAAGGTGGCGACGAGGCGCGGGAAGTCGACGAAGGTGTGGGAACGACCGACGAAGGTGGCGACGAGGCGCGGAGCGCGGTGGCGACGAGGCTCGGGAACAGGCGATATGAGGCGCGGGAGTGAGAGAAATTTTGGGAACGATGAATGACTTTTCTGTAATTTTTTTATTTATTAATAACCTATTTATATACCCCTACGGACATAACCGTAGGTCCACCGTTTGCGGCTCCGTAGGGCCAAACAAAAAATTAGAACGTAAGACACCGTAGGGACAACGATGTGGCCCTACGGATAAATCCGTAGGGGCAAGAAATATTTGCCCCTACGGATTCAGTGAATGGAAAACACCTTGCACTGCTGGTATGCTTGTTATACAACAACAATGATCTATTTCATAACCTTAGCTCTGGTAGAAGCTTGTTCATATTTCTGTGTTTGTATCTCATGAGCAGCTCAGAGAATGTTGCTCAGTCTATGGGACATTGTTGTTGCTTATTATACAACAACAACGATCTATTTCAGACAGCATCCTGTGATATGCTGACCACTGTGAAGGGTAATATAATTTCCTCCCTTTTTTGGGCTTGTTTTTTCCTTTATTTCTTCTCCAAACGAAAAAATATCGAATTAAACTGTATATCACATCGCAAAATTCTTGTTGTCAGATGCACTTTTAGAGGACCATGATGCTACAAGGGAAATTGGCTTTATATCAAACATGTGCTTGAACCATTTACGGACATTGCAGGGCAACCACACTGAAAACATAATGGATATCAGAAATTTGGCTGAAAGATGCCTCTCAATAGAGTACTCGGTATGCTTCAGTAACTGTTCATTAAAAGTTTGTTCTCGGTTGAATGAACATATGCTGCATCTTTTCATTACCCTTCTCAAAACGATTTAGTCATAATTTCGGTTCACTCTATGTGCAACAATTGAAATTTTCTTAGTATGCTTTTGTTTCTTTCCCGTTAAAAGTTAGTTCTGAATGAACAGTTACTGCATCTTTCACTACCCTTCTCGGAATGATTAAGCCATAATTTCAATCCACTCTCTGTGCAATAATGGATTTCGTAACTGCAAAAGTTCATCTGTATTTATCTTTTCTTAACCTAAATGCATCTGTATTTGTAATGATAATTTTGAGGCAAAAGCTTTATCATCGCCGATCATAGATTCTGTATGAAGTTCCAATAGAAGTATAGAACCTGCTGACTTCAAAATATTTACCAAATAGGTTGATCATCTGACTGCAACGACGCCTGTGAAGAAACATATCTATGTACCAACCTTGGAATCCATTGAAGCATTAAGAACGCCTTCCCTTGCTGGTCTGGCTGAAGATTCGAGAACAGAGAACATGCTAAGAGGATGTGAAGTAGAAGGAAAGAAACGACTTTTGGTGCCATCACAGATACCAAGAAGCCCGCTCACTCCTATCAATTGGTATGAACAAAATAAATAGGAATCGATGGAGTTTAACTTCTTCATTGGTAAGATTGAGGTACTGGTTTCATGCCTAAGGATTGTTGAGTTGTGGAGGGCATTATATTTTGTATGTGACCAGTTTGGTGCTTTAAGTAACTTGCACCTCTTCAAATTAGTGCCGTTATTATATTACAGTTAGCACTTCTCTGCTTGGATATGTTTTGCATGGCTTCCATAGGTAGAGAATTAACCATAACCTTACTCTTTATCGAGACCCAACTCAGATAAACCTCTAACATACAATTGATACAAGTTGGTTTTCTTATTGCATTTTGATATTTATATGCTAAACCACTCTAACTATGATTGGAATTATAAAAAAGACGATAATTTTAATTGAACTAAGAGAACAAATGATGAGATTGGAATTACGAAGGAAGGGAGGATGTATAAAGCATCCTGAGAAAAAGGCCAGACCTTGGCTCTTTTTAACAAAAAAAAACTTTTAACCCCTCTGACCAATTCTTCATCGATAATATAATTACCTCTGTAAATTAAATATGCATTAGCTTCATTTATTAGGGCTGAAACCATGGTTTGAAATCTCGGCTCTCCGAGATGGCCGATCCCGATCCCACAAATGACTATCCAAGTACCGATACTGAAATTATACTCCTTGGTATCGGGTATATTATGGATTTAGTATTAAGTATTATTAATGGATTTGTGAGTTTATTAATAGGTTATTGATTTATTTGACATCATTAGTTACTAATAAAATGTCAAAAGTTTATAGTTTTCTTTTCAACATATTGAAAAGAAAACAATTCTAGATAGCCAGTAAGCAATGTGCTAGATTGTTATTTTATTATTTTTCTTCTTCATTTTAAACTTCTACTTGTTTGCGTAACTTCATTTACTCAAACTATACAAATTCCGATATTTCCTATCCGAGATGGCCAATGTTGCCGAGAGATGGCCAATTCCAATCCCAAATATGATTGTCATATTGAGATCTTAAACCTTGGTAAAATGTCTCAATTGTGCGGAGCCAGCCATCTAAAATCAGCTTCACAATCTCTATTGTTACGCAGAATTCAACATAAGTACAGAAAATAGCTATAGTTACCTAAAAGATGCTAAGGCTTTCATACTAATGATCTGATATTGATGTGTGTGTTTGTAGAGGAGTGCTCCATTGCAAACTGGTTCACGTTTTTTAAAAACGGAAACTCTCGGTCTACGATATATTTGAACGATCCGATTCGTTTAAGTTGATCACCTTACCCTTAAATGTATGTGTATGAAAAATCAAAGGATTTGAAGACATCTAACCAATGCATCGAATGGGTGCAAAAATGAACGTCTTTCGATAATGCAACATAAATTTCATCTGATGCATTGGTTAGAGATCTTCAAATCCTTTAATTTTTCATACACATACATTTGAGGGTAGGGTGATCAACTTGGACAGATCGGATCGTTCAAATATGTCATTGACTGAGAGTTCCCATTTTTAAAAAAACACGAAACGGTTTGCAATAGAGGCACCCCTGTATATTTCGCACTTAGTTTTATAAAGATGTTATGCTATTTATATATGACTAGTTTATAGATAATTTTACAATTATTTATATACCTTTTATAGTTAACAGATAACTATAGACAAGTTTTATCTATGTTCTGTTTACATATAACAGTTGACGGTTTATATATAACAGCAGGTCGGATTACTGATAATTAGGGGTGGTAATTGAACGAGCCAGTTTGGGTTCGATTAAGGTTCAGTTCGGTATCAACTCGTTCAAATTCGGTTCATTTATTAATGAGCCGAACACGAGCCAGAAAGCCTGGCTCGTTTATTAAATGAGTCGGACTCGAGCTCAGCCAGGCTCGTTCGGTATTGACTCGGGTTCGGCTGGGTTACACGATTTGAAAAAAAACAGTAATATGTAACATATAACAGATTCTATACAACTCTCAGAACACTTAATTCAATTAAATGACAGTATATAAAGTGTACTGAGATAAATATAAAACACAATACTTAGACCCATTCAATGACCTAGATGTTAATGTTTTTTAATTTTTCCATATCTCAAAACCCTGAGTTTTAGGCATTATTGTTAATTATGTTTTTTTCTTGGAAGATACTATTAATATGAGTAAATGAACTGAAAACGAGTCGAGCTCACAAACGAGCTCAATTGAGCTCGGCTCGTGAACTCGGCTTGTTTAGTTAATGGGCCACAAATGAAGCGAACACGAGCTGGGCATGTTTAATCGAACTGGACTTGAGCTGAGCATCTCTAGCTCGATTAACTAAACGAGCCGGACTTGGGCCGACAAAAAGAACCCTGAGCCGAACTCGAGCCGAGCTTGGCTCTCGCTCAAGCTCGGCTCGTTTACACCCCTACTGATAATCATAGACATTACAATAAACAGCAGGTTATCGTCGGTCAGATTATATCTTTTGCGTTATAAGGTTATGCCCATGTGGAACTCACCGCTCTCCCTTAATCTAAAGAAAAGGTTGGTCTCCTATCTCACTGTGTTGTTAGTTGTATATCTTGAACTTGTGACCCCTTTGTCATAATTTTCATCTCCCACCTCTGGAAGCGAATTTTTATGTTCAAATATAGCTGCTTATTGTTTACCCTACACATATTAATATATAATTATGATTAACCTGTAAAAAACACATATTGTTTACAGAAAAAAGTTGCAGTAATAAATGTGATGCTTTCAATTATTGACATACGTGGATAAAATGAGATTTTGCTATCAACTATTGAGCTTGTAGTCGACCTCTATGTTTAATATGGCATGGCAGCACGCAGGCTTTGCTCTAGGATTTTATAAAAGAAGCTAAAAGAGATTGTTGTTTATAACGAGAAAGGCTATTGAGAAAGGGAAGGGAGGGAGGGGCCCGTAAAACTGTGTTCATGTAATAGATTCTTTAAAAGGGCCAAGGGTGTAAAGAGATTTCCAGAATTATTTTATTTTCATCGTGGATATGCACGGTTTACCATAAATAGAAAGGCGACAATTAATAAATAGCTAAAAAAACATATCTCAATTTTTGAATAGGATAAGTGTCGTAAAAGAAAAGTTAATAATTAAAAAACTATAAATTAAAAAAAAATCTTATCAGCTATAGAAGATTACATAAGTGGAACCATCTACTATCTGATTTGGAGTTCTCGGCCTTTCTTGCTATACTAAAGTGAGATTACTTTTAATAGGCTCGGCATTATCCAAACGCTTGATCTCTTAGAGACTTTCAGTATATGATGCATGCATGTGAACAATATGTATATGATGCATGCAAGTGTGTACTTAGCTTCATAACTGTTTTATGTAATTCTCGCCTTAAACATCTTAAATTTACGAAGTATTTTGTCTTGAAACACGTCCATGCGTACACACATATTTGATTGTTTTATCGTTATTATTAAAATTTGCAGATGCCTCTGCGGTCTGACATTTTGCTCGTGGATTATTTATATTGGCTGCTTAACCCCCACTCTTCTTTTCAATAACCAATTCTTATACTTTATATGATGCAACAAAGGATGCCAAAAGTGGCTTTTAACATAATCCGTCACAAAGGTGATTAGATACTATACTTTGAGACACCTAACAGGATTAGCAGCATTGTCACCTGAAAGAAAGATTAAAGAACATAGTTTAACGGGGTAATTAAAAGCACGAAAGCTTAGTGGATTCATAATTGGATGCGCATGCATTTAAGACGCACACACATTCATAATCAAAAAATCTGTTGATATCATAGTGCACACACATATGTGCACATACTTATCAAACACAAGTGTAAATATGTGGAACCTGGATAATGATTTCGTCACCCACTTAATATATTCAATAGAAGGATAATCAAGCACCAATTCTCTTGAGATTAATGGAAATACTTTATGTAACTTTGCCGCATTATATATGATTGATGAATAAGTGCTGCTTGATGTATTATATGAGACATGATGCTGTATATCATTACTTAATAGTTAAGCATGAGAATACGGCAATATATTTCAGACACATGATTATATCTGATGCATTGAAAAAGGGAAAAAAGAAAATGAAAATTTGCATTGCAGTAGAAAATACGTCCTTATATGGGAAGAATTATGTAAACAGCAGATTTTAATTGAATCGATAGAATAAATGAATTTTGCTTCTGATACATTGCCATAAAACTCTTGATGCTATAGTAGGAGGAATGATGTGATGTGATGTTATCTATGGATATTATCTCTTCTCACTGGCACTATGTCAGATATGCTATGAAATTCAGATACCGACCAAAAATAGTATCCTACTTTTCTTTCTTATTATAATGTTTTTGGATTTGTGTTGTGTGATGTAATATCTCAAAGCAAAGTTTCTAGAAACCATTATACGTTGAATTCTCTTACATTCTTTATAATTCAATTATGTTGGTCCTACTTGTTTTATTATTATAGTTTCAGACAGATATAGCAGGAGCAGGACCAGAGATCCACCACAATGTAAGTTAGCATTTTATAAAATTTATAGTCTGCAACAAGTCTATAGATGGAACCATATATTCTTGGTTTCCTTCATTTATGCTAGTATCAATAAAAAAATTCAGATTTAATTTTTTTGATGCATAAAATGTTTGTTAATATACTTTATGCATGACACCAAGTATCGAATTTCTAGTATGTGAAAACTGCAAATGCTGGATGCAAGAAACTGAATGCAAGCATTGCATACTTCTCTATTGTTTGTTGTGAAGTTACATTTTGACTAGCCTAGATTATCATTATCATCGTTGAAGCACTTTCCCTAAAAGTGGGGTCGGCTATGAAGCCAAGATGCAAAATGATTTAACAAAGTTTCACGACACGCGTAAGTAGTGCTAAATCTCTGGTGAGAAACTATTATGACGACTTGATGAGGGGTTTGTAAATGTCCTAAATAAAACCAATTAGCATCATCTACGCTCTAAACCACGGAACTAAGTCTAGAAGAAGAAAGATGATATATTTGCTATAGGAAATTATATTCATCTCTAAGGCACATATATAGAAGAGTGAAACAGAACATATTCCACATGACTAGTCTAAATGATGTACATAATTTGTTATGGAGGCACAAACCTGTGTATGCGAAAACTTTCCTATATATTTTTGGGAATGTGTGTATTTGAGGGTGAATGGTGGGGTATGTGTGGCAAAGCACTAGCTTATAAGTTAGAGAAAAAAAACAAGAGAGATCACAAGCTGGACCACTCCAACCAAAAGAAAGTAGAGGGCTACATGGCCATATGGAGCAGAGACCACTTATATCTCAGTACTTTACAAACTTCCTTATCAGTGAATCTAGCACATTTTCTATTAGGATGGACACATTAATTACCACTTACCTTAATTAATTACTAATTCCAGTCCTCACAATCAAAGCAAGCCCATTAATCTTCTTGTGTTGATTAAATAGAACAAGTACTGCAAGAAAAAGCAAGTCCAGTATCTTCTCTTCACTGGCCCTTTCATCACTTTCGTAAGGCAAAGGCCATGATATGAGAGGTGTAACAAAGGGACCTAAGTGATTGTGCATGCATGCATGCATGCAGCTAAGAATGGAAAATTATTAGCCACATGATAAATCTTCTTTGTCTATAAGAACAACACCATGGGCTATTTCCCTGAAGAATTGATTCAAACATGTCTCATTCTGCACATTTATATATCGCGTATAGAATCTTATTGTTCATTGCACATAACTGATTAGGGAAGAGCAAACCCTGATTTAACCATCGAAGCAGTCATAAACACTTTTACGATGTTACACCGCTCTGTATATAAGAGCGAAACATGAAAATTCATCATGACAAACTCTCACACTTAGATACTTATCAAACCATAATAAAATTATACAATCAAGTCAAAGGAGCTTAACTCTAAGATAGGCTATGGACAAGGTTAGGGGCTTAGCGATTCTAACAGAACTCTCTCCCATGATGATAGTTGGGTACCAAGAAATCACCTATAGGTGGAATCATGTTAAATTCTTCATGGTCATCTATCTTCCAAAGAGATTCTGAACTGTTGTACTCCCACATTGGAGAAGCCAATGTGGGACATGAATGATTGCAATTAGCACCACTGATTGACTCTGATGTGTCGATCTCATTCCATATCTGTTCCATTGGATACACGTTCAGCCCTTCGCTCTCGTCAAACCCCGCCATTGATAATCTGCCTTCTTCATGTGGAGGCTCGCAAAGCGAGGATAGCGAGCCTGATGAAGATGAAGCCGATGAGCTTGATGAGTTCCGCTTCCGTTCTTGGGCCATCTTTCTCATATGGGTCCTCCAGTAGTTCTTGATCTCGTTATCTGTTCGTCCTGGGAGCCTCCGAGCGATGCGAGACCACCTATATATGAATCTTGTTAGATCTGTACAAGCATGTATTGTTTACAGCAACTAAGATAAATGTTTTTGGATGTTCATTAGTGCTATATATATGCTAAGAAGAGGTCAAGGCAAGTTAGGTGCAAGAACAAGAATGGATATATATGGAAATAAATCAAGTATCAAGGAGAAGGTAAAATAACCTTTTTACCTATTTCCCCACTTAGAGTGGAGTTCGAGGATGAGGCGTTCTTCTTGAGGGGTCATGCGCCCACGCTTTAGACCAGGGTGGAGATAATTAACCCAACGCAATCTACAACTCTTTCCTGTTCTATTGAGACCTGCAAATGTTAACATCGATAAAGGAACATATAGAATTAGATCGTTAGCTTTTTCATTAGCCGCGTATTTGCTTAATTAAGCATTATAATCTACCTAGCTAGTCCCCTTCCCCCCTCAAACCTGACACTTTAGCTATGAAATCCCAGCGACGTTCACCGAACAATCTCACAAAGCATACCAGTTGAAGGTCCTCTTGCTCTGTCCATGGCCCTTTCCTTGTTTCTTGTTCCTTCATCATTGTCATCATCTTCTGCCCTTGATGCTTTCTAATTTGTACCACTCTTTTCTAATTTATAAGCAAGAGCTCCATATGGTTATGTGATGTCATGTGAGAGATTATTAAATTCCAACTTCATCATTTGAGTGACATGGAAACATGAAATGTACATTTGATTGGTTTAGCGCCTTCCATGTCCATAGGAGGAGCATACCACTAGTATTAACTCTTTGTGCTTGTACCAAAGCTTTGCTCCTTTCTCACTAAAAGATGTTAATTTAAAGTTGGTACATAATTTGTTGTCAAATGGTATGATATCTAATGCCCTGAGCGCTATAAGGATGTAACCTGTGTTTGCTTTACTTTGTTTTGGTGTAAAAGGGGAATGATTTTGTTGTAAAGCATTAGATTCTTCTTTTATTTTTTTCAATGTCTTTTGTTAATAGTGCCAAAAAGTAAAGGAGTGAGGATTAAAGAAGCTGTGAGGGTTAAATAAAATGCTTGCTGTGAGGGTTAAATAAAATGCTTAGTTGGTTGGTAACTTCATTAATCAGGATGCCATTTAATTAGGGTTTCATTAAAAGCCTATTATACATGCATTAACCTTGTTCAGAACTTCAGTTGGTGTGTGTGAAAATAGTTGTTCTGAACTTTAGGAGCAGCTTCTATTTGTGATTATTCATTGTATCCTGAGATTTCTGCAACACTATTTTTGCTAGAAGCATGAAGAATTCATTTTCCACATATTAATCATGAAAGGAAGCTATATTATCATATTACTCTCAGATTGTGAGCTATAATTAGGTTTGTGATTAATTACATTTCATTAGCATGGGATTTTTGTCATATTGCACTAAATATTAAAAGTAAAAGACAGGGACTCTGTTGTTATCCAAGGATCACTTAAGGTGCTCTTTTTCCATATATGGCATCATATAAAATGCAGAAAACATTATAGTGCGGTAGAGGAAAATTCTCTTCAGAAATGGGGTGCCCATTATCTCTTTTTTTTGGTTCATATCATATGTTTATGATTCAGACATTTATCATTAAAGTTGATATAGGAAATTGTCGTGGAGTGGCAGTGTGTCGGAATATTTGCAATTATGATGTTACACCGCGTATAAAATAGAAATGAATTTCTCTTAGTGCACGAAAGCTATGCTTATCATCCTTTCTGCATCAGTAGTCACAACTTATATAGCCAATATGCTATTCAAATTCATCATAGAAGATGTTAGCGTATAATTGTGGTTCTTTCCGCACCAAAAGAGTTTATTTCAACAATAACACCTTTTTATTTTTATTTTTGAACAAATCATGTTAGAAGTATGTTCTGAATTTAGTCATAGAGTATGTGTTCAATTAGGATTGGATTTCTTGTTCAACTCATCAAATCTTTTTTGTTTTTAATTATTATGTTAAGATTTGATTCGAGATTCGATTCGATTTTCTCAGTAGTCAAAAGTCGTCATTATTATTTATGGAATTTGAGGTCGTTTTTTGGTGGATTCTGATTAGCTGGTTATCAACTTATTATTTACGATTGAGCGCTGCGGTTTCAATCGCTGTCTACAATGCAATTGTCCGTCCGTCGCTTCTTTTTTCCTTCCTTTTTATTGAATCTCGTTTGTTTTTATGTGCGACAACGGGACAGGGACGATGTTGACACAACATTGTGAGTATGGTCTCAAACATGCACCTCGATTGATGACCTGGATGCCACCAATCTGTGAGGAGTCCACTAATAAGTTCATCATCCTATCTTCTTTGCACCCCTCAACTGTTATTCAATCCCTTTGAAACCAATTGCGTCCAGGACAAAAACAATGCATCAGAGTACTGCCTGTGTGTTTGTGTGCGAGACAGTAGTCTTGCACTATCAAAGCCTTGGCTGTGGTGGCTACAATGGCTTTCTTTCTTTTTTCTGTCTTTTATCTTTGGTGCCAAAAGTAATCAAGCGATTGTTTGATTCAGCTGGCTGGTGAAATTAAAGATCAAGTGCTCCTTGGTCCTAGCAAACATCTTGTCATCTTATGGCCCAAAATAGAAAAGAAAGAAAAATCTTGTCATGTTGCCTCCTATTTTAGGATTTAGCTTTGGCTCTAAATTTGTTTCATGTATTGTTGTTTGAAGTAAATTGGTATATTCACAGTATGTTGAGTGGTGTATTCCTGCGGCTCAAATATAAGATATATTGAACAATATGGAGGTATATTGGTATGTCTACATTACATTAATATTTATATTGGTATAGTGATCATACCGATTGATGCATCGGTGAATAGCGGTTCTTCCAACATTGTGATTTGAAGAGGGCGCTGGTGACATCGAAGAGCCCGATCCGTCTTGCGTCGCAATATAAATACGGGTGCCTCGTATTTGTTATAGATCTTGAAGAAAATACACACCCACATTCAAACAAGCATGCTTACTGTGATATGATGCACTAGAGAGGTTTCAATTTAGCATTCTCAACTGAAAATGATTAGTGGGGAGACATTGCTCATTGCTGTAAAGGTCTGGAAATGGATTTAGTCGCCGAGTTTTTCTATAAAAAGAGTGCTTTGTGCGGATGTGTTGGATGCAGCTATTCTAACCTAGTCAAAACTAACACCCTTTTCCAAGTAGGGACCGTTTGGTGGCTTGAAATTGGGAAAACTATATATTTACAAACATAAGTAGATGTAAATACCGTGATTGGAAATTCATTCATTTTTCATGCCAAAGGGCGATGGTAAAAGCCTAACACACACACACATAAGAATAATGAAGAAAAATAGCCTTAGGAGACCTTTTCATTGGGTGGCGTCAAAAATCTATTTCCTCCTTAATTGTTTCCGACGATCGGCATCCATTATCATCTTTATCTCTTTATCATGTAAGATGTGGATACACGAAATTTCATGTGATTCCACTACTTTTTCATCGTTGAATTAGCAATGTAAAAAGTTCTATTGTCGGTAAACCGTTAATTTTTCACACACTAAACCAATGGTGAAAAGGTGATGGAATGATATGAAATTTGGTGTATCCACATCATACACGATAAAAATGATGATGATGGGTGCCGATCGTCGAAAAAATCCATGGAGGGTGTATATTTTAGATGCCATAAGAGAAAATTCCTTTCTACAGCACCTTCATCTCTCTCTCTTTCTCTCTCTCTCTCTCTCTCTCTCTCTCTATATATATATATATATATATATATATAAAAGATAAAAAGTTATAAAAATAAAATTATACACATAAACAAGATGAAGGCTATTACAAGATAATAGCTCAAGATCGAACTTGTAAAAGAAAGATAGTGCACTCCAATTTCGAGCAATTGGTCCATCATCAAGAATCGTAACATCAAAGAACTTAGCTACTCTAATAGAAGTATTGGAGATAATATCCCGAAGTATAATATCTTTGCATCTACATTGAGATCTAAAAATTCTATAGTTCCGTTCTTTCCAATCTTACCGGACAATATTTGCAATCAACATAAGAAGAAGCGCTATGATTGGTTTTTTATATGAAACATTTAATTGGATGAAGTCTACAATGTCATGAAGGTTAGATAGTGGATTGGAAAGCTTGCAACTGGCTAATGATGCTCGGAGCACCTAACTTGAGAATTCACACTCAAAAAATTAATGTGTATGGCTTTCGGTTTGAGCTTTCCATAAAATGCATTGTCCTTCTTCACCAATACCTCTTGCTTGAAGTAGATCGAGAGTTTTCAATTTTC
Source organism: Agapanthus africanus (assembly GCA_030015575.1). NCBI lineage: Eukaryota > Viridiplantae > Streptophyta > Magnoliopsida > Asparagales > Amaryllidaceae > Agapanthus > Agapanthus africanus. Next base: position 250,189,139 of record JASDDO010000028.1, read on the forward strand.
CAAACATGGCTTGCTACAAACCAAACTGGCTTTTTGAAATAGATTTGTTTAAACAAACAAATTAAGCCTAAGATTATATCAAGGAGGATTGTCGTAGAAGTGATGATTTCGCCGATTTTGCGATGAATATGCCCAAACGAGAAGGTTTCCAAAATAAAGTACCGTCGTTGACAGAACCATCAATATTAAGTGACAATATTAAGTGACTGAATCAACCTCTATGTCTCATTTACTCATTAGTAGATTGAGGTAGAAACCATTCAGCATCTCGGATAAGGACCGAATGGTTAGCATCAAGAGAAATATCGATATTATATGTCAATTACTCTCCAAAAATATCTAAAAGAGATGTTCCTTCAATCCAAGAATCAAGAAAAAGATAAATTGAAGTTTCCTCATGGATCCGATATTTGACTCTATTTTTGGATAGATCTCTTGTATAAAGAATACTTTTCATAATAGGAGATTTTCATGATGACGAAGTGGTTCAAAATGTTAGAAAATTATTTCTCCTTAAAGATGCCACAAATACCGAGTGAGCCCACAGAGCCCAAAGTCCCTATTATGAAAAAGCTTCTAACAAAGGTTTAGTCTTGATACCAGATTGCAACCATGTAGAGAAAATAATTCCAAACCATCTTGTTCTTTGGGCTTACAAATGTTCTTCCACATAAAAAAATTCAAGTTGTCCCACAAAAATCCATGACAAATAGATTTCATTTTATTTAAAACACTTTTTGGAAGGTTGAAAGGTTGGGACCAATATATTTGATAAGCGAGAAGAGTAGATCAATGAAGTTCAAATCGATTAGCCATGAGAGAAGTCTGAACTTCCTTCAGCTAAGTCTTGATGTCATTTTATCTTGTAGTGGTTGACATACGGTAGCACTAAGACTTTTTGAAGAAAGTGGAAGTACAAAATATGTAAAAGGATGTTCTCCCTTTTCCTTGTGTGGATAGAAACCTAGCTGCAACTATATATTTTGCAAAACATATTTTTGTTGGATGTAGTTGCAACATATTAATAATTTTTTTACTAAATTGCACGAATGTATTTATGAACTTTCATGATTTTTACGATTACCATGAACTTTAATAATTGTAAATAGATACCATGAACTTTGGTTTGCATCTGAATGCTTTGTTTCTTTTTATTTCTATTTCTTTTTCTGCCCCCCCCCCGAAATTGAAGATTATGGGGTTGAATTTCTTTTTATTTCTGCGCCCCCCCCCCCCCCCCCCGCGCCGCCGTAATTGAAGATTATGGGGTTGAATGAGAAGTCTCATAAGGGTAAAATGGGAAAAACAACTCAAAAAATTGTTGATGTGGCGGTAAAATGACATTAGTTGCAACTGCGGGTGATAGTTCATGGTACTTGTTAGTAATTAAATTAGTTCATGGTATCAATCGCAAAAAACATGAAATTTCATCAATACATTTGTGCAATTTAGCCTAAATTTTTCTATTCTTTTTTGCATTCCAACTCATGTAGCTGCAAAAATGCTCAATTTGAGCGTGGTTGCAACAACACAATTTTTAACACATTTTGTTTTTTCAACTACAAGTTAAAGCAGTAACTATTTAAACCAAACAGTTGATTTTATAATTCCGTATGACCGGAACAACATGGGGCTCCAAGTAGGCTTATCCAAACAGCCTTAAATTATGGTTTGACTCATGCTTAATCTTTTTGCTATATTAACCACAACTCTTGTAGTTGTTGTGTGTACCTGTTTTAACCACAAACATGTCTGCCATGTGGAATTTAGTGAATTAAAATACAAAAAATTGAGAACAAAATGAAAATTTTCATGTGGGTTTTCACAAAAGCCCCAAGAGCACAAAAAAATTTCAAGTGGGTTTTGACAAAAAATTGGGAACAAAATGAAAATTCTAATTAGCTCATGCATGTGTAATATATATGAGCTTATTAGATATAACTGAGCACATCAAAATTTTCAAGTGGGTTTTGACAATTTAGTCAATAGCTTATGTTATGTATGTAGCAGGCCAGCCCATAAACTAATTGCAGGCCCAGCTATCTTATAGCCCAAGTGTAAAATATGTGGTAAGCTTTTAGGGATCAGCTATCTTATAGCCCAGCTATCTTTTAGTATCAGAAATTTTGGATTGGTGTGTGAAGATGACTTAGATTAGGTATGGTGTTGCACGTGTTCTGAGCAATGGCGGAGCCAGAATTATTTTTATGTGGGGGCGAGTATTACATATCAAACGGAATATAAGTTCATTTTTAGGAGATGATAAATGGTGGAGGTACTTTTCGGGTCTCCATGTTGTCTTCCGTTGATCTTTCGGTAGACTTTGTTAATTATCTCCTGTTGCGTGTGGGTCTCAATGGGTTTTGGAGGAAGAAGTGGAATGAGAAGTTTGGTGCCGAGTACGTGCAAAGAAGTCCCGGGGTGGTTTGGTATCACCAAGGACCCTCCGACGATCAAGTTAGTGATGAGATCCGAGCAGAGTAACGACTTAGAAAAGTAAAAAAATGGCTAACTTGACCCCTCTGTGATGGGGGTTTATATAGCGGTGGTGGCACGCAGAAGCAGACGCGAGAATCTCGCCGGCAGTTACGCCCCGACGTCACGCCCGCATAGAAAGCGGATCGTCCATTAATGGGGATTGATGGCGTGGAACGTGGGATGTTGCTGACGTAGAATCTGCACATGGCAAGATTCGTGGAGCGGCGGTTACGCCTGTGAGCGGTGACCTTGGTCGGAAGGCCGAGGAAGACGGCCTCGGCCTGGAGCTCGGGACGAGCGAGGAGGCCGAGGAGTTGTGGCAGCTCGGCGCGAGCTACGGGGTCGAGGAAGCCAATTTGCAGGGGGTCCTGAGGGGGGCCAGCTTGCGTTTGCAGGTCAGGTACGGGGTAGCCTGGTCGGCCCCTATGGGCCTTTTCTTCTGAGTTCCGGGACACGTCACATGCCACGTGTCATGATCTTGGGGATCGCCAATATAGAGCACCACCATTAGCCCCCCACTCTTGTCCCGACCAGCTAGCGGGTCGGGTCAGGAGTGGACTGCCGGGCCTTCCGAGGTGAGCTCCTTTCTAGGGTCTTGTCGGGGCGAGTCCTCGGACCGTCGGTTGTCTTTTCCGCCAGCGAATCAAGGCGAGATCTTCGCATCTAAGAAGGTGCGCTGGTTCGTGCACTCTGCGACTGAAGCGATGGTCCACGTGTCAAGTGTCGATTGGTTGATACGACATATGCATGCCTGCAGCGTCTGATAGGACGCAGTTCAGTGCAGGATCGACACGTGGAGCGATCGGAACCGCTGGGCACGAGGAGTTGTTTCGGCGGGAGATGACGGGCGCCGTTGGATGAGTCCGCATGCAGCGATAAGACAGGGGTGGGGCCCGCCCCAGGGCCCCTAATCTATCATTCTTCCTCCTTCCTTGAGTCGTTCCTGCTCGGCGTTCCTCTTTCTTTTGAATACATGGTTCGCTCTCACTCTTCAGGCCGCCCAAGCCAGAAGGAGGCTAGTGGCATGGCCGAGCCCCCGGCTAGCTCATGCCCCCTGCCGAATTCTCTGCCGACGGCAGGACCGTCTGCTTCGTCGACGGCATCTGGTGGTTTCTCCGGCAGCGGCCAGAGTCGTCCACAGTTACCCGAGCCCCAGACGGGGGACAGAGGGAAGGGCGAGGGCAGGCCCCCTCTCAAGAAGAAGAGGACGGTTTCTCGCGCGCCGTCGTCGAGGGTCCCTGTGGGAATTTCCGTGCAGAAGGGGGGCGCCGTCTTCACGGTTCCGTCTGGACTTTCCATTGCCGCTGGCCTGCTCGCCGGGATGGAGGAGTCGGCTGGGGGAAAGCTTCCGCATAGCTCCTTGAGGGATCAATTGGAGGCCATGGCCCAGGGGGCGGTCCAGGTACGAATCCTTTTATGTGCATTTGTCTTGGTATACCTTTCCTTGGCTTGGGGGCCTCCTGGTTTCTCATTGGCTTTCCGTCAAGTTCTTCAACACTGCGTCCTTGCCACTCGCATGGAGGCCGAGGGGGCATTTTATGCTCCGAGGCCAATGGAAGCGTTCCCTTCGGAGGTCGAGATTTTGCAACGTGATCTGCGTCTGGAGAGGGCGAGGGCCGACGTTTTGGCGGGCCAGGCGGAGGCTGCAGAACTTGCCAACTCAGCGACTCGAGGTGCCCTTCGTCGTCTGAATGCGTCTCTCCGGGTTGCCGATATAAAGCTGGCAGATCTGGCTGAACGCTCCGCGGCCCTGGAAAAAGAGAGGGACGCCAGCAGAAGAGATGCTGAGGCGGCACTTATGGAGGCCCGGGTTGCCGAGGTTCGGACTAAGAAAGCTGTGGCCGATTATAAGACGTTAGAGCAGTTTTACGCCGAGCTCGGGGAGTATTCTGCCGTCGCATGGAACAAGGCCCTGGACGCCGTGAAGGAACGGCTTCCTGAGTTCGATGATGGTGAGCTCCGCGCTCGGGCTCCGCTTCCGGGGGCGAGGCCTCCGGTTGGAGATGGCGAGGGGAGCAGGGCGTGTCCCTGATGGCAAAATCTCCGCCGGTAGAGCCCCCAGTGGGCCGTGATGCCAGCGATGAAGGGACCGAAGCAAGCCTCCGGGCAGTTTGTAGGGCTGGGGAGGCCCAGAATACCCTTTGTAAAAACTTCGCTTTTGGTGATAAAAGAAAATCCTTGTTTCGTCGGTTTGCATTTCATCTTTTGTGTGTGAAGGATGTTCGTAGGATATCTTTGCTTGTACCATTGTGTTTTCATGTCAGGTTGGCCATCTGTTCTGGCGATCTCCCGTCGAGTTGACTTCAAAGCCGACGAGCATATCAAGCGCTGCCGAGGAGGTATCCACATGGGCCCCGGAGTCGATGGGAGATCGTTTAGACTGGAAAAACCTGACGTCTGGCATCGGGGGTAGGCAACTACCAGCCTGGGATGGACGAGCGGGGTAGCCCCTCTGGTGCCTCTTCCGAGGGAATTCTGATCCCTGGCGTTGTGGGTAGGGAGCTAACAGCTAGAGTTGACCGGGCAGGGTGGCTGCGCGGTTGCCTCTTGCGAGGGCTTTGATCCCTGTCGGTTGTGGTAGGAAGCTACCATCCGGGAATAGCCGAGCAAGGACTCGACCGCCTCTGGGAGGACTTTGGTCCTTAGCACGGGAGGGGCTGTAGAAGCCCACTAAAGATGACCGTGCAGTGAAGCTGCGGGGTTGCCTCTTGGCGAGGGCTTTGACCTCTGGCGTCATGGGTAGGCAACTACCAGCCTGGGATGAATGAGCGGGGTAGCCGCTCTGGTGCCTCTTATGAGGGCTTTTGATCCCTGGCGTCGAGGGTAGGGAGCTACCAGCCGGAGTTGACCGAGCAGAGTAGCTGCTCGGTTGCCTCTTACGAGGGATTTGATCCTTCAGGACGGTGACTGAGCAGGGTTACTGCCCAGTGCCTCTTGGCGAGGACTTTGATCCCTGTCGGTTGTAGTAGGAAGCTACCAGCCGGGGATAGCCAAGCAAGGACTCGACTGCCTCTAGGAGGACTTTGGTCCTTGGCGCGGGAGGGGCTGTAGAAACCTACCAAGGACCCTTGGCCGGGCAGGGTTACTACCCGGTGCCTCTTGGCGAGGGCTTTTGTCCTGAAGGATAGCCGAACGAAGGAACCTCTGACTCGACTGCCTCTGGGAGGGCTTTTTGATCCCCGGCGTTGCGGCAGGGAAGCTGCCCGCAGGGGATAGCCGAGCAAGGGATCCTCGGGCTCGACTGCCTCTGGGAAGGCTTTTTGATCCGGGCAGTGGCGTGCACGGTCGCACCGTGGCGAGGGCCCGTGGGTTGCTCGGCCGATCCGTGGCTAGGGCCTTTTCGTTGTAAAGGAGGAACTCTACTGGGGAGAAAAGATTCGACGTTTCTTTAATCGTATGGATAGGAATTTCAGAGAATGCTTTACACCATCTTTATGAAAGGGAAATCTCAAGGGGGGGTGGGGTGCGACACTTCGCTGGCTTTGACCTCATTGGTATAGCTTGAGCTTTTTGGTGTTGTAAGGCCGCGGAGCTTCCGTCCGTCCGCATCTTGTAGGCGGTAGGCTCCGCCGGGGAGCGCTTCAGAGACGGGGAAAGGACCCTCCCACTTCGGGGAGAACTTTTGAAGCCTGCCTTGGTCGATGAATTCATTCCGCTGCAGGACCAGGTCCCTGGTCTTGAAGGAGCGGTGTTTCACCCGAGCGTTGTAGTATCGGGCCGTCTGCTGTTGATAGGCGGCGGCTCTGATCTGGGCCCGATCCCTTTTCTCCAACAGTATGTTGAGGTTGGTCCATAGCGCCATTGTGTTTACGTCATCATCGAAATGCTCGACCCGGTGACTGGGTAGCCCGATCTCCGCTGGGACCATCGCTTCGGTCCCGTAGCAGAGGGTGAAAGAGATCTCCCCGGTAGGAGTCTTTTTTGACGTGCGCAGGGCCCATAAGACCCGGGGTAGCTCTTCGACCCAACTGCCTTGTCTCCCTTCTAGGCAGGTTCGGAGACCCCGGAGGACGTCTCGGTTGGCGACCTCGGCCTGCCCGTTACATTGGGTATGCGCGACCGCGGCGAACTTCATGAGGATATGGTACTCTTTGCAGAAGTCCTTCACTTTCTCGTTCTCGAAGTTTGTCCCGTGGTCGGTGATGATGCACCTCGGGATGCCAAACCGAAGTATCAGGTTGTTTTGCAGGAACTTGATGGTTATGGTGGCGTCCGGTTTCCTGATGGGGACGGCCTCGATCCACTTGGTGAAGTAGTCCACCGCGACGATGACGTATTTGTGCCCGCCAGTTCCGGTAGGGAACTGGCCGAACATATCCAATCCCCACTGGACGAACGGCCATGGGGATGTCAGGGCAGTTAGCTCGGTAGCCGGGAGGCGGGGAATACTGCCGTGGAGTTGGCAGCTCTTGCACCTCCTGACCAACTTCAGGACGTCCTCGTGCATGGTGGGCCAGTAGTACCCTTAGAGTAACGCCTTTTGGATCAAGGTTCGAGCCCCCTGGTGTGCACCGCCCACCCCTTCATGGATTTCCCGAAAGACGTAGTCGGCTTCGTGAGGGTCAACGCACCGAAGCAGGGGCTGGGTGAAGGCCTTCTTGTAGAGGTTCCCGTTGCTCCAGACGAAGTGGGTGGCTTTGGCCCGGAGGCGGCGAGCGGCCGCCCTGTCCTCCGAGAGCTTGCCGTCCTTCAGGAATTCCACAAGGGGCTTCCTCCAATCCTGGTCGCTCTCCTGCGCCGTGTACACGTGGAGTGCCGTCGCCTCGTCTCCCACGCTGGGCCGGGTCAAGGTTTCGAAGAGTATTGACCGCCTATTGTTGGCCGAGTATGACGAAGCCAGCTTGCTCAGGGCGTCTGCTTGAGCATTCAGTTGCCTGGGTATTGTTGGAGATAGTGCCCTCAGAGTCAATTATTGGATCACAGGCACGTGATTGCAATGATTGAGGGAGGACCTATCCCGGTAGGACAGTCTTACTCGAGATGATAGTATGCTATCTGGTTTACCTTTATCATCGTGTACTGCTTTAGGTGACCTTACAGGTCGCTATTACACGTTGGTAGAGCCCCTAGGATTCTTGCTTGACCACCAGCAGTATGAGGGCGATCATATACGTGGGAGCTGGCAGTCTATAAGCATATCCTTAAATGGTCCCTAGTCGTGAGAGTTTCGAGACAGGGCATCGATACTCCAGAGTAGACTAGTGTATACAGTCGAGACCCCGACGAGGGGCGGTGGCCGGTCTCACAAGCCACTGGTGTCAGTTGGATCACCTAAGATGTATACAGGTGCTCATTGGGTTATGAGTACACCGGACAGGACTCGCCGGAAACATGCTAGTTGGTCATATACCAGACGTCAGATGGCAGTTCCCTGGTGACATGTGTACAGGTTAGTTCATCGACCTGGGGATCGTCATTTGTCTTGTGTAAGTTCCCACTGTACTTTGATTACTACCCTACCACGGCTCAAAGGAGTCGTGCAAACAGGTTTTAGTTGGGTACAGTCCCGAGCCACATGGAGGCAGTGAGCGCATCTTCAGGGGTTCGTCTCTCCCGGTATTGGGGGTGAGGTCGCGCTGTGTCTAGGAGAGCCATTACACGAAGCCCTCGGCCGAGGCAAGGAGATTTGCTGGTAGGTATTCCAGTAGTATCTCAGGGTGTTCTGGGCTACACTCCGACACGACTTGTACCGCTTTTGGGGGTCTGATTTTTACCAACCCCCTAGGCCCGCCATGCGATGCTCATAGACGAACGGACCGGACTGTACGGATATTGTCACTGACAGGCTCAGTAGGGTTGTCAGGCTGAGTTCGCTCACAGACGTCCCTTTTTAGTCAATACCTGGTAGCCCGTTACGTATTGGTTTATACCTCTGACGTGCTAGTGGTTAAATCCACAACCAAGGTGTTGACGAGTCTTTAGAGTCCCCCACATTCAGTTACTCAGCTTTCGGGCGAAAAGCTGTAGAGGCCGTATGGAGATATGGCAAGGTCCGATCAGATACGTGCGGTATTGTACGGATCATGATCTGACGGTTAGTACTAGAGGCCGTATGGAAATATGGCAGGGTTCGATCAGACACGTGCGGTATTGCACGGATCATGATCGGACAGATAATACTAGCCGGCTTTGGTTTAAGCCGGATCCTAGTATGGTACAGTGTAGATTTTGTCTCATTGCATTTGTATTTCGGTCGGAATATAGATGCGGGTGTGTATACACAGTATCGGGGTTTTCCTGTAATTTATTACGGGACCAGTTTTCTGGAGTTGCCAGCTTGCTTTCCGTTTCGGCCAATTTCCTTTGTATGGTTCATTGGCCGAAGATTGGTGGAGGAGGGCTTATTTGCATTTGTGCAAATAAGCATTTGTGGAGGGGGTCTTTGCATATTCTTGTGTCATGATTATAGCACCATACCTTGACTTCTTGACTTCATGATGGTTCAACATGGCATGACTTTTGTGATGGTGATGGTAGGTTGAGTGTTGGATTTCCTTGTGATGATTTCTTCTCATCATCTTGTTTTTCTCTCTCTTGGATTAAGAGAGACCCTCTTTGCTTTTGTTACACACTCTCCCTCATTTTTCTCTCCTCTCTCTCATTCTCATGACCATGGTCGGCCAAGCATGGAAGGTGGGCTGTCCAAAATTTGTAGTGGGGAATTTTTGTTCATTTCATGCTCCAAAAATCCCCAGGTTCCTCTACATAGTTCTTGTATCATCCCTCCACCAAAATGGCACCTCCATGAACCCCAAAATGAGACATAGCCTCTACACTATATTCTACAGCAAATCTTGGGCACGTCGACTAGCCAGCTTCGTGCCCGAGTTGCCTCGGTATTGAGGTGGGAGCCCGTAAAAGATGTAGGCGATGTGGTGCCCTTCCGGCAACGAGGCGACGACCGGAGTTTCCGCAGGAGATCGGGACGACGACGAGAAGACCGGAGGACTCGGATCAGTCGGTATATCTCTCTTCCCCATCTTGTAGTTAGCTAGGACTAGTTAATGGTTCGATCCGGGTATTAGTGCGCGGTGGTGCCAGTTCATGAAAAATTTAAGTATATCACCGCTTCCGTATTTTGGCCTCGGGATGGAGGCCGGGGCGCCGCCGTGCACTTATAGTGGTATCAGAGCCTCGCCATTAACATAGTCTAGTTTTGTCTAATGTGTTTTACAATTCCGATCGAACAAATGTTCCGAAAACCCAATAACACATACATCAGTTTTCTGTTGAATTTTTTCTTGCTCGAAAAATTTTTCAGGTTGTAGAAAAGTGATGTACAGGAAATTCTAAGAACACTGTAGAAATTCGATACAGTGACTCCATAGTGGGAGCGCGGAACCGCGGCCAAACCCCCCTATGGGCCGCGGTTCCGCCGCACTATGTTGAGATCACTGCATGAAATTTCTGCAGTTGCTCTCTGGGTTGATTTTAGGGGTTTTGGAATATTAATATTGGGCCCAGAATTTCTTAATGTGCTACAGTAGTACTTTGGGGCCCACTTGTTAAAATTTGATCGATCGGATATTTTAAACACATTATTTCACAGTATTTACATTATATCTGCGACCGTGAATGTCACTCGATCGGTAAATCCTGTCTAACTGCTATAGCCCGGTTAGACGGATTTGCGAACGTGACTTTCACGTTGATGTTCTATGTATTGCTGTGATGTTGCGGATCGGTCGTGGGGATAGCCTGGATGCAATGCTAGTACAGTGTTTTGTTGTATTATGTACATTTGATATTGCGGGGCGAGCGTCCGACATGTGGACTGCCGTCACTGCCTGCTTGTATTATTATTTTGGGGCACGACCAGGTTGCGGTCGATGTACCCGTTGTATGCATATTTTACTTTCTGTACTAGGATTGCCCCGCGGAGGGGTGTACGGATAGCCGGGTTCTAGAGGGCAACAAGCCCGCATCTCATGGCATTGAGACGGAGGGGGCTTCACTCTAGAATTGGCGGGCTATTCGCCGCACTCGTAGGGGGTACAGGTTGACCCAGGAGGGTTGCCCAAGTTACCGGATTCCGTGAAGTGCTGGGTGGTCCATTCACGTCGCTGAAGGGGGCTGCCTCGCTTCAGGTTTTGGCGGGTGACTTGCCGCGCCCGTAGGGGTCTAGGATTTCATTGCACAGGCTATCCACACGACCAGGGGAACGTCGGGTTTCAGTAGTGGCTCTGTGAAACCCGGGGATCCTAGATATCTGTATTGTTCTGTGATGCTGTACATTTCTGTGATGTTGCATTTTATCACGCCTTGAGCGAATATAATATATTGGTATATATATTAGTAGATGTTGTATATGTTTTACATCCGCGCTAGTCCAGTCCCCGCTCTGTCGTTAGTTAGCTAACCTAACGGGTAATGATGGGACCCAGTGGCGAATGCGGATGGCATATACGTACATCAGTATATTTTCGTTCTTTGTGGTGTGATCTATTGATGGGACTGCGTTGATTCGGATCAATGCAAGTTAAAAACAAACCTAATCTGATGTTGTTGGAACACTTTTCAAAAAGCTGTTATTGCAAGGACGTTCTCTTTTGTTTTGCACCGTGGTATTCAGTTGGAATATCCTGCTCCTCAGTCGACGAGGCAAGGGCCGAGATCCCTTCACCGAGAGTGACCCCTTGGACAAAAGTTTGCGTTAGGGCAATAACTTCACTATAGCCGATTACTTTTGCTTTGCACCGTGGTATTCAGTTGGAATATCCTGCACCTCATTCTACAGGGAAAGAGCCGAGATCCCTTCACCGGGAGTGACCTCTTTAGCAATGGTTTTCGTCACTATATTTTAAAAGCTATCCGTTCCTTCAACGATATCAAGTTCATTACGTTAAAGGTTTTCGCCAGAAACCATTCGTAGCCCTCCGTCGTTTCATATGGATAGTCAATAGTATTCAAGCTGTGTTTGTTGGCCAAAGTCAAGGCACAGTGTTTGGTAGCTGTTGGTTATTCATATGCAGCATAGATAGATGCGTTGGTTTGGGGCAGTCGTACAGCCTTGTTGGCCAAAGTCAAGGGCTTGTGCGGGTGGGCTCAAATTAACCTGGAGAATGACGGGTAGAACTTGACATGTGACTTATGATTTGTTGGCCAAAGTCAAGGTCATAAGAGCATGGGGCAGAAATCACATCGGGTGTTTCAAAAGAACAGAAACTTGCCAGATATGCGCATACCTTCTGGAGTGTGATACCGTGAGCGGATTCCGTCACGTTATCATACGATGATAGTTGGATCCCGATTCCCACTGATGAGTTGGTTTACTCCTCGGGTGATCCCGACTAATTCTTCTTTCAGGTTTGGAGGAGAATTTGACGGTACAGTGGGAGGTTTCCAGATTAGATAAATTGGTAACCATTCTGATCTAGGTTAGAGTGCACGCCGAGTGTTTCTTTTCTCTCTCTCTTTGGCAGCGACCATTGACCTGACCCTAAGACTATGACTCAGTGACCAAGTTGACCGAACCTTCTTAACACCGGCTTTTGGATTGTCAGAGTTGCAAATCTCATTGCCACTCCTACTTTTACCCTTTTCTCCAGGACACCCCGTATTACTACGAACGTCCACTTCCATTAGACAAAACCATCGTATGGTTAGATACGAACTCGAAGGAATTTATTCGAAGATGGTTTCAGGTTCTGGAGGAAACGGATAGGACTATTCAGTTGTCTTTTCCTTTTACCTTCTCTCAGCTTGTGAGTACTCCTTGGTTTAGGAGATAGTACACCTATTACGCAAATTGGATAGTCTTCTTCCAAACCTTAGGCTGGTGCTGACCGGTAGGGAATGAAGAAAATCAATTAGCCTAACGATGGTGTACAGAAGGTATTAAGTTAAGACAAAGCAAGGGATTAGTAAGAGGGCAAAGTAAATTGCGACTGATATTCACGACCAAACCAAATATTCCTTCGCCAATCCTAAATCACCTTTGTATTTCTCCAGGACACTCCGTATCACTACGAAGATCCACAGTTTATTGGATACTCCATCGTATGGTTATATACGAACTTGAAAGGAACTTGTTCCAGTTCGGGGATGGATTCTGGTCCAGGAGAAATAGGAATAAGGTTTATTCGGTTGTCTCTTATCCTCACCTTATTTCGCATTGCGAGTGCTCCTAAGATTAGGACAGTACACCCATTATGCTTATTGGATAGTCTTCTTCCAAACCATAGGCTAGTGCCGAACGGTAGGGAAGGAAGAAAACCATTTGGCCTAAGGGGTGTACAGAAGGTAATGACTAAAGACATATAAAGGGATTTGGAGAGGTGGCGAAGAACTATACGGTTACAGTCGTGAATCTGGAAGAGGCATTACTAGGAATACCGGGATACCCCATCGAAACATTTCAATGTTTCAGTCTCACTGTGTACTGTTAAAGGAAAACCGATTTCCCGATTAGATACTTACTCCAGGGTATGTATTTACCAGGTACGATTCTCATATCTGAATGGTTTTACAGATGATGAGTGGGAGTAGGTTATTGGGAATTAGGTGATCATCCTCATTATATCGGGATTCGTTGTAACTGGTGATATTTGAGGAGATCACCTGGGCTGTTTGCCGGTCGGCAAATATTTGGTTTTGAATATCCGCTGTTATGCACCAATTTCAAATTGATATATCTGTACGTCTATTTTCATAGAGTGAGATATACCTTTTTAAAATTATGTTTATGACATTTACCTATATCAGTGGATGGTTAGGTAAGGAGTATTAAACAGCGGTGTAATTCTTCTTAACCATAAGTACAGTTTTCAACTTACGACACACAGTGAATGAGTTATCAGACTCAAGGGACTTATACAGAGTATTATATGTTGTCCAGGGTCCATCAGGACAGCGGGGTTGGTCCTCGTACTATATTCAGTTTACTTATGACTTCTCTAGTTTTTAGACAGGTGTTTCGTGGAAACACAGGTCCGAATTTTGAGAAGTTATAGGTATTTGAATAGAGTAGAGAACCAGGTGTAGCAAGTATCGGGATTCTTCAAAGTGATCGAAGATGTAGACACTTGTGTATGGTATTCAGTTGATAGTAATGATAAAGAGATCTTGCTTCTCTTTCAGGTCACTCATGATTGGAAGCATTCCTAAGTTGAGTAACGCTGGTCGGCCTCCTTCCATTTAGTTGACATGCACTGGAGACAGTTGCATGATTTGGATCTGGTTCAATTAAATCAGTGCCTCTGTTTCTATATTGGATATAGAACAGTTCATATCTTAACGATGTTAAGGTACGGAGAGTTGTCCGGTTTATGCTTAAAACCAGACACTGGACAACTCAAGGCACGTTTCTGTAATGGCTGTTTGTGGGTTGACCCAGGCTATGACGAGGGTTGATTTTCTACCATCTGGATGAACAATAGCAATATTGTTCTAGACTCGCCACAGTTTTATTAAAAATGGATTTTTTCAGAAAACAGTAGTGGGAGTATGGTAGAACTGGAAGTGATTCCAGAACCGCAAACGATTACTGAAGATTTGATAAGGAACCTAAAGATTCAATCTGGATTGACATTCCATTGGCCACTCCGCAGATAAGGTGGGTAACTTCAGGCACCCTAGAGGTACTACGGTAGCCTCAAGGACGGTGACAGGGAAGTTCTTGTTTACCCAGGTTTGCCATTGCTGTTCCAGACTGTGAGACCCGGCAGGAGGATGAGTATAGCGTCGTTCTAAACTAGTTTTAGAAGTGTACGTCTCTATGACTCTGCCAGAGGGTTGTCGTAGTCAGTGGGAGCAGCGAAAGCATTGGTGGATAGGTAGCTTATGTCTATTTATAGACTAAAGCAGATGTAGCGGAGATAGATCATCTATTTCTGACGTGACAGTCATGGGTTTGACTTCATCAGAATAGGGGATGGATCTGTTGAGAAGGTAGTAGGGTGTGATATCCTGGTATTTGGATGACATACACAGAGTAGGAATAGAAACTCCTATACAACAATCGGTTATACTTTGGTCGTCACACAGTGGTTTCTCCACAAAGGACTTGGATTTTATATCTGACATACTGGTTACTAGATCTATGGTTTTAGATCTAGATTTGGGTGGTTTCCCAATCAGGGTACTTAGACAGCATTCTAAGGGTATTTAGAATGAACGACTCCTGGCACGGTAGTGTACCTGCAGGTAATGGAGTCACCCTCTCTAAAGGTGTCTTACAGACTAAAGGGGAGAGGGATGTGCATGATTGGCAGATCACTTACTCAGGCAATTGAGTCAATCATGAGATATCAAGTACCACACCAGATGTTGTTCTTGCACTAGATGCAATAAGTTGACGTTGATCCAATCCTTGAGAAACAGTCGGAAGCAGTTTTAGAACATAAGTGGATGTTCTAGGGATATGATAATGACAGCCTCATTAGGGAGACAGTTATCATTCCAGGCTTCCAAGGTGACATGGACGACAAGGAGGTTGTCAGAGTTATAGATTTTCCTTCTGATGAGGGGCAGTATTTTGGACAGGTGGTCCAAGGCAATACTGAGGAAGGCATGGCGCAGGATACTGATTAAGTTCAGTTGACGATACAGTCTAAGAAGTTTGGATTTGGAGTTCATTTATGAGCTATGTCCCATCAGACATCCAGACACATTCTAAGACAGGTATTGCTCATTTCGGGAGATGGGTTTCTCCGCGAACATGAGATATAGAGAGACATAGAAAGAAACATCAAAGCGGATCCACTCACTGAGGCTATTCCTCGAACGCAGTAGTTTCGCAAACAAGCTTTGTGAGACTGACTAGTAGAGGAGTTGGGTGTTCGGTATCACACGGGCTGTGAGTATGCGACATCGCAATAATTAGCCTTGAGTGCAAGTAGGAGATTGTTGGAGATAGTGCCCTCAGAGTCAATTATTGGATCACAGGCACGTGATTGCAATGATTGAGGGAGGACCTATCCCGGTAGGACAGTCTTACTCGAGATGATAGTATGCTATCTGGTTTACCTTTATCATCGTGTACTGCTTTAGGTGACCTTACAGGTCGCTATTACACGTTGGTAGAGCCCCTAGGATTCTTGCTTGACCACCAGCAGTATGAGGGCGATCATATACGTGGGAGCTGGCAGTCTATAAGCATATCCTTAAATGGTCCCTAGTCGTGAGAGTTTCGAGACAGGGCATCGATACTCCAGAGTAGACTAGTGTATACAGTCGAGACCCCGACGAGGGGCGGTGGCCGGTCTCACAAGCCACTGGTGTCAGTTGGATCACCTAAGATGTATACAGGTGCTCATTAGGTTA
The DNA here is from genome assembly GCA_030015575.1 of Agapanthus africanus. Taxonomy (NCBI): domain Eukaryota; kingdom Viridiplantae; phylum Streptophyta; class Magnoliopsida; order Asparagales; family Amaryllidaceae; genus Agapanthus; species Agapanthus africanus. The sequence continues at coordinate 250,204,880 of JASDDO010000028.1, forward strand.
TGAGTACACCGGACAGGACTCGCCGGGAACATGCTAGTTGGTCATATACCAGACGTCAGATGGCAGTTCCCTGGTGACATGTGTACAGGTTAGTTCATCGACCTGGGGATCGTCATTTGTCTTGTGTGAGTTCCCACTGTACTTTGATTACTACCCTACCACGGCTCAAAGGAGTCGTGCAAACAGGTTTTAGTTGGGTACAGTCCCGAGCCACATGGAGGCAGTGAGCGCATCTTCAGGGGTTCGTCTCTCCCGGTATTGGGGGTGAGGTCGCGCTGTGTCTAGGAGAGCCATTACACGAAGCCCTCGGCCGAGGCAAGAAGATTTACTGGTAGGTATTCCAGTAGTATCTCAGGGTGTTCTGGGCTACACTCCGACACGACTTGTACCGCTTTTGGGGGTCTGATTTTTACCAACCCCCTAAGCCCGCCATGCGATGCTCATAGGCGAACGGACCGGACTGTACGGATATTGTCACTGACAGGCTCAGTAGGGTTGTCAGGCTGAGTTCGCTCACAGACGTCCCTTTTTAGTCAATACCTGGTAGCCCGTTACGTATTGGCTTATACCTCTGACGTGTTAGTGGTTAAATCCACAACCAAGGTGTTGACAAGTCTTTAGAGTCCCCCAGATTCAGTTACTCAGCTTTCGGGCGAAAAGCTGTAGAGGCCGTATGGAGATATGGCAAGGTCCGATCAGATACGTGCGGTATTGCACGGATCAGGATCGAACGGTTAGTACTAGAGGCCGTATGGAAATATGGCAGGGTTCGATCAGACACGTGCGGTATTGCACGGATCAGGATCGGACAGATAATACTAGCCGGCTTTGGTTTAAGCCGGATCCTAGTATAGTACAGTGTAGATTTTGTCTCATTGCATTTGTATTTCGGTCGGAATACAGATGCGGGTGTGTATACACAGTATCGGGGTTTTCCTGTAATTTATTACGGGACCAGTTTTCTGGAGTTGCCAGCTTGCTTTCCGTTTCGGCCAATTTCCTTTGTATGGTTCATTGGCCGAAGATTGGTGGAGGAGGGCTTATTTGCATTTGTGCAAATAAGCATTTGTGGAGGGGGTCTTTGCATATTCTTGTGTCATGATTATAGCACCATACCTTGACTTCTTGACTTCATGATGGTTCATCATGGCATGACTTTTGTGATGGTGATGGTAGGTTGAGTGTTGGATTTCCTTGTGATGATTTCTTCTCATCATCTTGTTTCTCTCTCTCTTGGATTATGAGAGACCCTCTTTGCTTTTGTTACACACTCTCCCTCATTTTTCTCTCCTCTCTCTCATTCTCATGACCATGGCCGGCCAAGCATGGAAGGTGGGCTGTCCAAAATTTGTAGTGGGGAATTTTTGTTCATTTCATGCTCCAAAAATCCCCAGGTTCCTCTACATAGTTCTTGTATCATCCCTCCACCAAAATGGCACCTCCATGAACCCCAAAATGAGACATAGCCTCTACACTATATTCTACAGCAAATCTTGGGCACGTCGACTATCCAGCTTCGTGCCCGAGTTGCCTCGGTATTGAGGTGGGAGCCCGTAAAAGATGTAGGCGATGTGGTGCCCTTCCGGCAACGAGGCGACGATCGGAGTTTCCGCAGGAGATCGGGACGACGACGAGAAGACCGGAGGACTCGGATCAGTCGGTATATCTCTCTTCCCCATCTTGTAGTTAGCTAGGACTAGTTAATGGTTCGATCCGGGTATTAGTGCGCGGTGGTGCCAGTTCATGAAAAATTTAAGTATATCACTGCTTCCGTATTTTGGCCTCGGGATGGAGGCCGGGGCGCCGCCGTGCACTTACAGTATTTGTTCTACCTGGACTTCGTCGAAGTTTTTCCGGAGCTTTCTCACTTCGTCCAGGTAGTTCATCATTAGAGGTTCTCGAGCTTCGAAGCGGCCGGTCACCTGGTCGACAACAAGGGCCGAGTCGCTGCGTATTCGAATTATCTTCAGCCCCAGCTTGACGGCCATGCGCAGTCCGGCCAGGAGGGCCTCATATTCTGCCGCGTTGTTCGAAGCTTTGAAACCGAGCCTCAAGGAATACTCCATCTCAGTTTCGTTTGGGCCCCGGATGATGAGGACGGCACCACAGCCTTCCTCGTTAAAAGACCCGTCGACATAGATGATCCACTCCGGAGCTGAGCTAGGGTCTTCCGGGACGGGATACTGGGTTGTGAGGGGCGGCGCGAACTCCGGCTTCCTACTAGGGATGGTGCATTCAACGATGAAATCGGCCAGGGCCTGCGCCTTGATGGCTTGCCTCGGGCGATACCTTATATAGAATTGAGATAGCTCCCATCTCCATTTCTCTAGGCGGCCTGAGGATTCCGGTGATGCCAGGATAGCTCCCAATGGGTGCTCGGTGAGGACGATGATGGTGTGTGCTTGGAAGTAATGCCGCAGTTTCCGCGAGGTTACCACGAGGGCCAGGACAATCTTCTCTATGGCGGGGTATCTCGTTTCTGCGTCCTTAAACACGTGGCTCACATAGTACACCGGTTTCTGTGCTCCCTCGGCCTCTCGGACGAGCATTGAGCCTGCTGCTTGGTCGGATACTGATAGATACAGCGAAAGCTCGTCGCCTTCCACTGGCCGGGTAAGCAGCGGCGGTGTTGTGAGGTGCTTCTTCAATTGGTCGAAGACGGCTTGGCATTCCTCCGACCATTCGAACCTCGGAATTTTCCTCAACGCTTTGAAGAACGGAAGGCACTTCTCCCTCGACCTGGACATGAAACGACTCAGAGCGGCGACCTGTCCCGTGAGCCGCATGATCTCGACGTTGGTCTTGGGTGCGGCCATGCTCAGGATAGCGTCGATCTTCTCCGGGTTAGCTCCGATTCCGCCGTGAGTGACCATGAACCCGAGGAATTTCCCTCCGGTGACTCCGAATGCGCACTTGGCGGGGTTTAGCTTCATGTTGAATTTACGGAGCACTCCGAATGCCTCGTCCAGGTCCTTGGCATGGTCGGCCGATGAGATGGACTTGACGAGCATGTCGTCAACATAGACTTCCATGTTCCTGCCGATCTGTGGCTTCAACATGCGATTGACCAGCCTCTGGTACATGGCCCCGGCATTCTTGAGACCGAAGAGCATCACCCTGTAGCAGTACACTCCCCGGACCGTTGTGAATGCGGTCATATCTTCGTCTTCAGGATTCATACGGATTTGGTTGTAACTGGAGAAAGCGTCCATGAAGCTCAGCAGCTCATGACCGGCCAAGCTGTCAACGAGCTGGTCTATGCGGAGGAGCGGAAATTGTCCTTGGGGCAAGCCTTGTTGAGGTCGGTGAAGTCGACGCACATACGCCACTTCCCGCTCGACTTCTTGACCAGAACCACGTTTGCCAGCCACTTCGAGTAGGCACATTCCTGATGAAGTTGCCGGCGAGGAGCCGGTCAACCTCCTCTTCGATAGCCTTCTGTTTGACCGGAGCGAAGCTTCTTTTCTTCTGTCTGACGGGTCAGGCCGTAGGATCAACTCCGAGCTTGTGGGAGATGATTTTGGGGTCGATCCCAGGCATGTCAGCCGGTGCCCAGGCGAAGACGTCGGAGTTGCTTCTGAGGAACTCGATCAGGTCATCCCGCTGAATTCCCGTCAGGAGCGACCCGACCTGGACGGTCTTTCCTTGGTCTCCTTCTGCTAAGGGCACCTCGGTCAGAGGTTCGACCGGCGCTCCACGGACCTCCTTCTGCTCATCCCGGGTGTCCAGGGACCCTTTGATGTCGCCGCATGCATCGGCGCTATCATCGTGCTGCTCGGGTGAGGACGCCTCTGTCAGGCCTATCTCCGCGACCCGCTGGCCCCCATATGCCCGACCTATCCCGCCCTGATCAAGGGGGAATTTTATCGCCAGGTGGTATGTCGAGATCTAGGCCTGGAGGGAGTTCAGCGTCGGGCGGCCGAGGAGGACGTTGTAGGCCGATGGAACCTTCGCCACGATGAAGTCCACAGGCAGTATGCGCGTGCAGCCGGGCTCCCCGATCGTGAACTGCAGGGTGACTACCCCTTGTGCCGGGATGGAGTGGTTGGTGAACCCCGAGAGGATGTGGGAGGTCGGTCTCAAGTCTGCTGGGACGAGCCCCATACGCAGAAAGCAGTCGTGGAAGAGGATGTCCGCCGAGCTGCCCGAATCGATGAGTATCCGGCGGACCTCGTATCGATGAATTTGTGCTATGATCACCAGCGGGTCGCTATGGGGCATTGATATGCCGTGGAGATCCTCGTCGCCAAAGGTGATGGGCTCTCGGCCCCTAGCCCTTTTGCTCGGGCGGTCGCCGGAGCCTGTGAGACGGCAGCCAGCGGGGAGGCCGACGACCTTAGGCGAGGGTTCATCCGCGTCTTCGCTGCGAGGGAGGCGACAACGGGTGTTTAGATCTTTAGGGGAATCGGTTGTCATGTGGGCGGAGATCGGAAGGCCAAGTTTTGTTTTTGTGGAGTTTTGTTTCCCATAGACGGCGCCAACTGATGGAGGTCCTTTTCGGGTCTCCGTCAGATGTTGTCTTCCGTTGATCTCCCGATAGACTTTGTTAATTATCTCATGTTGCGTGTGGGTCTCAATGGGTTTTGAAGGAAGAAGTGGAATGAGAAGTTTGGTGCCGAGTACTTGCAAAGAAGTCCCGGGATGGTTTGGTACCACCAAGAACCCTCCGACGATCAAATTAGTGATGAGATCCAAGCAGAGTAACGGCTTAGAAGAGTAAAAAAATGGCTTACTTGACCCCTCTGTGATGGGGGTTTATATAGCGGTGGTGGCACGCAGCAGCAGGCACGAGAATCTCGCCGGCAGTTACTCCCCCGACGTCACGTCCGCGTAGAAAGCGGATCGCCCATTAGTGGGGATTGATAGCGTGGAACGTGGGATGTTGCTGGCATAGAATCTGCACATGGCGAGATTCGCGGAACGACGGTTATGCCTGTGAGCGATGACCTTGGTCGGAGGGCCGAGGAAGACGGCCTCGGCCTAGAGCTCGAGACGAGCGAGGAGGCCGAGGAGTCCAGGTCTTGTGGCAGCTCGGCGTGAGCTACGGGGCTGAGGAAGCCAATTCGCAAGGGGCCTTGAGTGGGGCCAGTTTGCGTTTGCAGGTCAGGTACGGGGTGGCCTGGTCGGCCCCTGTGGGCCCTTTTTTCTGAGTTCCGGGACACGTCACCTGCCACGTGTCATGATCTTGGGGATCGCCAATATCGAACACCATCAAATGGTAAGCGGCATTAATTTAAAACATGTACAATTACTAAGGATTATATTTAAACTAGTGAGAAATAAAATTGTTCGATATGAAATCAAGAAAAACTAAGATCAGCTAACACAAAGAATACAATATTTAATATTTAATTTTTCTTTTTTGTTGCTTCTCAGAGTTGTAGTGCATTTTTATTTCTTGCAAAATAGAATAAAAATAGAATAGGTAAAAACCATTTTTCTTCGATGATAGAAAAGAAAAGGTAAAAACCAGAGATGGAAGTGCTTTATTTGCAAGAGAACAAAATTAATCATTGTAAAATTCTTATTTGTTTGATCAAATAGCAAGTAAATATCGTATATGAAAGGATGAACCATATCAAATATTTTAGATATTTCTCATGGATTTCTAGACTTTTAGAAAATTTTAAAACCCAATTAAACACCAAAAATACCTCTAAAATATTCACCTAGAAGCACTTGCGGCTGCCCTAGGGTGCAAACACATGAAATTTTAAGAAAATCCTCAGAAATCCTTTGAGAAGTTTGAAAAATGTATCATGAAGCAATTGCCCCCGACCAAGGTTGCAAATGTAACGGGTCATTTTCTATTTGAATTTCATTTATAAAAATCTTTAAAATATTGAGAAAATAATAAGAAATCATTGAAGTTTACCTTATTCAATACTGCCTATTTAGGGCTGTACATTGAACTGGGTTCATTTTTTAAAAATTCTTTCCATTCAAGTCCAAGCGTTTCTTTGTATTTTCAATCTTAATTTTGATATATACTATATATGTGATATCTAATATAGCGTGACATAACTTATTTCACTTAAGAAGAGAGAAAAAGAAAGAGAAGAGAGAAAAATAGGAGAAAAGAGAGAGTTCATCATCTACATCAACTTCATCTCATATTTTAGCATCATATGAGATCAAATAAGTAGCTCAAGTGGTCTCTCCTTCGACATGGATCATCTTTGATGGAGAGATCAGCGACCAAGCTTCATCCGGCGATCCAAGTAGCTTAGGAAGAGTCCCTACAACCATTGGAGCTCACGAGGAGGCATCAAAGATTATATGCTCTTATAGCTCTTAGTTTTAGCTTTTGTCATTGCAAATTTAAATATTTAGATGATCAGGTTGTGGTTTGTCATGCAAGCTAGAAAATTTTGATTTTACAGTTCCACCTCGCACCAAAGCCCCTAGCAAAATGCATGACAAATTTACATTGGTATCAAAATGATGTATGACGATGGTACATAAAAGAGAGACGATACTGGCAGATCGTGAGGAGGAAAAACTGGCCATGCGAGAGCAGTGGACCGTGATTGTGATGACGAGGATGGAAAATGGCGAATGATGGAAGGATGGATATGCAATGCTAATGCAAGAAGTAAAAGGAATGGATAAATTCCCTTGTTGTGAAGATTGCAGTAGTCCGACTAGTAGAGCGCGGGACTCCGACCATGTGTTTTTTTACTAATTTACCATGTGCTTTTGAAAACATTTGTTTTGTAAATATGAGCCAACTGTTGCAAGTCTTCTTTTTTGGCACTGAAACAATTTGGTAAAGTGATAAAAGTAGTTAGATCAGATAGAGATGGTGAATATTATAGCAAGTTCACTAACATAGGGCGAAAAGAAAGACCTTTAGCTAGATTTTTAGGCCTAGTTTGGCACCAGCGTTTTCGGAAACCCCAGTTTCATTCAAGTTAAAATGAAACCGTAGTTTGCAAGCATACAAACCATGATTTCATAAAGTCAGCGTTTCATAAAGTTTATGGCCCTCTGACAACTGGTTTTGATTCATATAACTTTTTTGTAAAATAAACTAACATCAATGTCTAATTAACATCGAACTTTTAATATGGAAAAAACATGATAATTAAATAATAATTAGCATCCTGTTGAGGATTGAGACAACAAAAGAGGAGTATGTGTTATTTGTGGGATCGATCATTGATATAACTTTTTAGATCCAGATAAAAGAAAAATATTACAAAAATAAACAAATCATAGATCTAAGTGAAAGACATAGACGGAGAAAATGATCTACAATAGATGAAAATCGATTAGAGTGTATATATATAGATAGAGAGAGAGAGAGAGAGAGAGATCTCCCTTGAGGAAAGTGCTCGGAGAAAGTGCTTGAGAGAGAGGAGCGCAAAAAACGAAAAAGAAAGAGATAATATTTTTAGAATATGTTAGAGAGGAGGCTGCTCCAGACTTTTCGAAATTCCAGACTTTTTGGAGTCTGAAAAAATGGGTTTCCCTCCATGAAAATTTTTGGAACCGCGGTTTTGAAAATTTTATTTGGGTTGCCAAACAGGTCGCGGTTACAAATTTTAAAGTTTAGCCACGAAATCCCAATGAAACCACGCTTTCGGAACTGTAATCCCCTTGCCAAACTAGACCTTAAGAAGAAAGTCATTGTTCCTTAATCCACCGTACCCATAAGTGTATATCAAAATTGTGTTGCTAAAAGAATAAATCGAACACTGAAGAGATGGTTCGGGCAATGCTCACTCACTCATGACACAACTCACTTTGATCAACATATTTTAAGGCATACATACATAAAATAATTATATGATATCAATACTTTTGCACTTGCATCAGACGGTTGCAAATTGAATAGCTTTTTAATAAGACAACATTTTCTTATAATCAAATTGAAAATCAACTAATATCAAAATCATATAAATATCAGTGTGCATCAGCATTGAGCCATGGTGATAATGATGATCGAATCGACAAAAAACCTTCTTGATGGAGTTGACTTTTGATGGATCTCTGGATCTCCTTCAGATATTACCTTCCGTTGATCTACTGCGAGCGCTGATGGATGGCTGAGATTGAGTTGGAGGGTTGCCTCCTGAAGCGTGTGGCTCTCAATGGGTTTTATGTGGTTGAGGCCGAGCTACCTGCAAGAAAGTCCGGGATGGTTGTGCTACCGAGGACCCTCCGACGATCAAGATAGACGGGGTATTTTGGCAGAGTAACGGTCAGTTGGGATAAAAAATGGCTTACCTGAGTCATCTGATTGAGGGGTTTATATAGTGGCAGCCATGGGCAGGCGGGTGCGAGATTCTCGCCGGCTGTTACGCCCGCGTGAAAGGCGGGATTCCCCATTAATGACGAGATATACTCATTAATAGGGGAACGCGGGATCGTAGGCGGTGGATATCTCGCGTCTGGCGAGATTCGCAAAGCCGTGGCGGAGGCGCCTGTGATCGGTGCTGTGGGTCGGTCGGTGAGACCGAGAAAGCTAAGCTCGGCGGGAGGCTCGGGAACGAGCAGGAGGCCGAGGGAGCTTGGTCATGAGATAGCTCGAAGGCGAGCTGGGGGTGGTCTGGAAGGCCACCGAAGGTCGATAACATCCTCGGGTCGGAGGCCCGGCATATGCTTCCAACGTATCGTTCTTGATCCTTTCTTGTAAGCTCTGGGACGCGTCATCTGCCACGTTTCATGATCTGGGGAATCACCGATATCGAGCATCATCATTAGCCCCCCACTCTCGTCTCAACCCATTCCTGGGTCGGATCGAGAGTGGTCTGACCGGTCACCCGGGGCAAGCTTTTGTTTGAAGATATCGTCAGTGCGTATTCCCGAGAAAATAGTTGTATTTTCTTGATGATGTCAGCGGATCAGGGAAGAGATTTCGCATTAAAGGGGAAGCGCCGGTTCGTGCGTACGTTCGCCGAAGTGGTAGCCCACGTGTCTGGCGCTGGTTGGCTGACGCGACGGGCCGCAGGCGTTTCCGCACCCGATGAGACGAGCCCAATGCACATGCAACAGGTGGAGCGCCGATGGCCGTCGAATGCGAAGTGTTGTTTTGGCGGGAGACGATCGGCGCCGTAGGATGTGTACGCCGGCTGCTATAAATAGAGGTGGGCTCCTCTTCAGGGTACATACCTCATCATAATTTCCTCGTCCCTTTGGTGTTAGCTCGGCGTTCTTTTCTTTAGGCCGGGATCCCTGCGTTTTCTCTTCCGAGGACTTCATCCTTTTGATCAGGTTAGATGTCTTCAACCGAGGAGTCTATAGAAATAATCCGGGAAGAGTCTAGGGGGTCTTCTGTAGCTTCCTCTTCTTCCTGTTCCTCTTCTGCTTCTTCCTCTTCCTCGTCTGAGTCGGAGTCCCTCCGGAAAGTTAGGATTAGTCATGCTTCCCGTGATCGTGCGATGGGGGCGGTCCCTAGAGCACGGGTTAGGGGTGCTCTTGGCGCGTCATCTATACTGAGGCATGCGGATGAGTTCGCCACCATCCGGACTCGTTTCCACATTCCTCCCGGCTACTCGCTTCGTCTGGCCGAGAAGGGGGAGAGGGTAGACCAGGTACGGGGTAAGGAGATTGCCTTGTATCTGGAAGCCTTTTGGGCCGGGATGCGCCTGCCCATCTCTCCCGAGGTGAGTACGGCGTTGAATTGTTTTGAGTTAGCCCCGGGTCAGTTAGTGTCGAACTCTTGGAGGATTCTCCTTGGGTTCCTGGTCCGATTGAAGTTACGCCAGATCCCTTTCAGCCGGAGCTTTCTCATTTCTTCCCTCTGCTACAAAAACCACCCCGGCACTAGCAGGAGCGAGCCGAGCTGGGTATACATCTCTTTTAGAAAACATCGGGGAGGTGCTGCCGGGTCAGGGGTCGTCGTAGTACCTTCTTCTATTCACGAATGGAAGAAGAATTTTTTTTTTGTCGAGCCGCCTGAGGGTGAGGATTGTCCTGTGCCCATCCAGTGGCACATGGCCAACTGCCCGTGGGTGAGGCGGGCGAATGATCCAGACACGGTGGCGGTGTCGGAGTAGAAGCCCCTACCCCGGGATGATGTGTTGCTAGCTGAGCAAGCCCTCAGTTGGGCTGGGCTCAGCCCCGCCCAGTTCGCAGGTAAGTTAGGAGTTTTCAAACGACCTGTTTAGACTTGTGTATTCCTCCACTTTTTCAGACATTGCTAACCCTCTTGTTTTTTTTTTCTTATGCAGAACCCATGGATCTAGGCAAATTTCGGGCAGCCCTGGTCGAACAGAAGAAAGGGAAGAAGGCCGGAGGCGCCGGTCCCTCTCACCCGTCGTCGGCTCCGGCTCCACCGGCGGCTGCTCCAGCTAGGCGCCCAAGTGCGTCCCGGGCCCCGGAGTCCAGCCAAGTGCCGGGCCGAAAACGAGCTCGGGAGCAAGAGCCCCGGGTTCTGGATGTGGGAGACGAGACGGACTCTCCTGCGTCTCTCCTTAAGATCCTCGCGACTATGGCAGGGAGGTTCCATAGGACGGCACCCCGCTCTCTGGCTTCCCCGATCATCGTGGATGAAGGGGAGCTTCGCTTCGAGGTGCCCTCGGGGCTTTCCTTCGCCGACAGCCTGCTCAAGGAGATGGAAAGGTCGGCCGGGGGCAGAATTCCTCAGGGGACCCTTAGGGCCCAAATGGCGGCCATAGCCCAGGAGGCCGTGCAGGTCAGTGTTCGCACCTCACCCAGGTCTTTATTCGGTACTTTCTGTTCGCAAGATTAGGTGCCCCCTTTTCTTTTTAACCCCTGCTTTGTTTTCTTCAGGTCCTCCAGCACGTCGCCCTCGTCGTCAACATGGAGGACGAGGAAATTGCCCCGACGATGCAGGCCACGGGCGAGTTCTCCTCGTTGAAAGAGAGCTCAAGGCTGGAGCTGCAAGCGGCGATGGAGAGGGCCGCCGCCCTCGAAGACCGGGTGGCGGCCGGGGATCGGGAGATCGCCAAGTTCCGATAGGCCGCCCGAGCCGCCGAGGCTAAGTTAGAAGATTCTAGAGTGCTTGTCGCCACCGTGAAGAAGACGGCGAACACCTTCCGGAGGGAGAACGAGGCGGCAAAAGAACGAGGCATGCCGAGCTCCGAGCGTCGAAGGCAGTGGAGAGCTACAAGAAGTCGGATCAGTACTACACCGACCTCACTGGAGCCGCTGCCGTTGTTTAGCACGATGCCCTCGACGCCGTCAAGGCCCTAATGCCGGAGTTTCCTGACGGCGAGCTCCGGGGCGAGCACCCCCTCGAGGACGAGGCGCAGAGGAATGCCCCCGGAAGCGCTGCAGAAGGAGAGGCCCCTGGTGGGAGCGTTGGGGAGAAGTCGGTCGCCCCGGCCACCGGCACCGAGGCTCCTGCGGTGGGCGCCGACCTACAAGATGCCACCCCGGTTGCCGTGGTGGAATCGCAGCTCATCGAGCTTCTCCCCGGCTCCGAGCCTTCTCGCTTCCTTATTTTCTTTTGCGCTGAAATTTTGTAAGCCTCCGGACGTTTTTGTAAGGCTGGGGAGCTCATAATATCTCTGTAAAGACCTCCGGCTTTGTGAATAAAATCTTTTTGTAGTGTTGTCTACGTGCACATTTTCCCTTTGTTTGCGCCGTTAAAATCTTATTTGCGCGGTACTGCTTTCATGATGCGTTAGGTCGGAGATCGGTTTTTCATCTGGCGATCACACGTCGAGTTGAATTCAACCATTTGCCAAGTGTGCGAAGACCGGTGTAAGGTCGGTGTCTCCATTGTAGGGGTTCCTAGGCACACTAATGAAGTCTCACAAGTGATTAAACATGGCAAATTCAAATTTTACAAGTGCCTACAAACCCTAATACGGATCGTTAACTAGATATATAGACGATGCAAGCATGTAAACGAATTAAATGCTAAAGGAAAGTGACTACAACCTTTGTAGATCCGGTCTACCACTTCCTAAGCTCCGCGATGATGTCCCTCCGCTGTCTAAATCGGATTCCGGACTCTAGCATCGGCTTCATCGAAGAAATGGGCGGGCTTGGTCGTCGGCTCGATGCCGAAGATGATCTACGTCGAGGCATCACAAGATCAAGCTCCAACTTCACCAAGCCATAAAAACTTGTGAAGGAAACACCCTATACTACTTGGCAAGAGGTAGAGGATGAAGAAATAGGAAGTGAGTTCACTTTAGAATTGGATTTCTCACTCATTTGCTCAAGTTGCCATTGATGGTGGCATAGTTTCTTCATGTTGAAGAAGGAAGAAGAAGAAGATAATATGATATATTTTTCTAAAATAGAAGATCATATGAATACTTATCATATAGCAACCATAGTTAGGTGTAGAGAATAAACTAAGGTTAGTTGAGTGGTTAGGGTTAAGCAAGAGACAAGAATGGTGGACTTGTTCAAAGCTTCAAGAAGTTGCAACAAACAAACAAAATAAGCCACCATTCTTTTCTTTATCATTTCAAAAAGAATAATAAATAAATAAATGAATAAGTAAATAAACAAAACCCTAACCACTCATATAACCATGGTTTAATTCTTTACACTAACCCAAGCAAGAATGTATCATCAAACATGATACAATCAAGTGCACTAAAATATATCACATATACAATGTGCATTTCAAGTGAGTAAATCCATTTAAAGTGAACCAATACTAGTTAATGCAAAGTAATATATCAAATATATAATTATACATTAAATCATTAAATCAACACTTGATTTAACGATCCGGTCATATCGCATATAACCGACTAATATCCAATGTATCGACTTATCGAATCAATCCTTGATTCGATAACTAGGTTATATCACATACAACCATTCGATACATTCATCGCGAGAATAGAATACGGTATCACATACACGCATTATTCTCGGTCCCGCACATATCTCATATGCGCTCCTATTTCGTTTCGCTTGAGCCAGGAAACCTCTGTGTAGGACTCTAAAGACTCGTCAATACGCCGGCAGCAGATGATGATCATATCAAACACCCACAAGCCGCAAGCGGTCTGCTAAACGTAACGGCCACCCGGGTATTGAGCGATCAGAAGATCGACGAGCAAGCCCGCTCACACTCCTGTGAATCCGACCAGTAACACTTACCGTACAGTCCGGTCTGTTCGTCTGATATGTCGCATATCTCGCCTAGGGGTGGTAAACGTCAGACCCCAGTAGCTCGATAAGTCATGCCGACGTGAAGTCCATAACATGTGTGAAACTACTGATAACACTTACCAGTAGATCACTGCAACCCTGGCCAGGGATTTCCTGTTATGGCCAGTCGTGCACAGCGCGACATCAACCCCCAATACCGGGAGAGACGAATCCCCTCCTATCGCTCATTGCCTCCATGTGAATCGGGACTGTACCCAAAAACCACCTGTTTGCACGACTCAGTAGAGCCGTGGTAGGGTGGAAATCAAAGCACAGTGGGAGACACACAAGACTCTATGACGATCTCGGGTTAACAGACTAAGCTGTACCAGTGTCACCAGAGAACTGCCATCTGACGTGAGGTATAATACCATCTGGGAGTTCTCGGCGAGTCCGTTCAGTGTACCCAGTCTCCACTGAGCACCCGTATACCATCTCTGATGTCAAACACCAATGGATATGGGATCAACCATCGCCCATCGCATGGGTCGAGAAGATATACGCTAGTCTACTCTGGAATATCGATGCCCCGTCTTGATATTCCCTCGACTAGGAACATTGAAGGATGTACTCATGGACTATCCAGGCCCCACTAGTATGATCTGCATCACAGTCCTGGAAGTTGAGTACACATCCTAAGGGCTTTATCAACATGTAACAGAGAGACAGAAAGTATACACGTTAAGATAAAGAGCAACCAGATAACGTACTATCGTGTCGAGCAAGAAAGTCCTACCTATATATGTCCCAGCATCCACTACATTATACATCCAATGTACAGTAATGGCCTCTAGGGCATACATATAACTAACAATCTCCCACTTGCACTAGGTCCATCTGTAGCAGTAGTTGTAGCATCTAATACTCAACCATCCCCTAAAAGTCTCTCTTTGGGAAAAGGCCTTCGTGAGTGGATCCGCCGTGTTGTCCTCTGAGTCTACTCTCCAAATCTCGATCACCCTGGAGATCAACTATCTCCATGATCAGGTGATACTGCCTCAGAATATGTCTGGGTCACTGATGGGATCGGGGTTCTTTAGCCAAAGCCACACTTCCATTGTCATACAATGGTAGGAACCTAGTTCATCTTATGAACCAATATACACCCAAACTGCCTCTTTGGTAGTATCCTTAATAGCGATGTTACCAGTATTTATCGTCTAGTTTGCCACGGTATCTAGCTTGGAACTCTTCCAACATACCGTCCCTTTACTGAGGGTAAAGACAATGCCTGTGACTGACATTCAGTCGTCTTTATCACCCTGGAACCCTTCCAGTGATTCTCCCCAGGATCGATTGATACCATCTCATTACTTCTAGTGAGAATCCTAGCATCCAGTTACATCTATCTCATAGATGAAAACTCAGGATTTAGGAGGTATCACTTTGATCCTATTGGAGAATCCTTGTGATAAGCGGAGATTGATCGTGCGTAGCATAGGAAACCCTTTTCCTATCAAGAGTATGTCGTCTACGTACAATACGAGGATGACCACCTCACTCTCTACTACCGTTTTGTATATACAAGGTTCATCTACCATTTTGATGAAGTCAAACACTTTGACTACCACATCAAAGCAGACGTTCCAACTCCGCGATGCCTGCTTTATTCTATAAAGCAACTTGCACACGTTTCCGCTGCTCCCACTGTTCACGAAGCCCTCTGGCTGTGTTCTTATAGACGTTCTTTTCTAAATCATTATTTAGAAAAGCAGTCATGGCACCCAACCACCAGATATCGTAGTCATGGTATGTAGCAATGGCAAGTAGGATCTGGATGGACTTAAGCATAGTCCCTAGAAAAAAGTTTCATCATTATCCATGCCTGGTCAATGACGAAAAACTTTAACAAGTCTAGCTTTGAAAGTCTCAACTTTTCCATCTACACCAAGTAATCTTCTCAAGATATACTTGCTCCTGATGGGGATTTAACCCTTCAGATATCGCAATCAAAGTCCATACTTTGTTGGTGTATATGGATTTCATCTCAGATCGCTAAGCATCCAGCCATTCTTACAGAGTCCCTACTCTCGATGGCCTGCTCGAAACTGGTTGGGTCATCATTTCATGATGCAATCCTTGCTCCCACTGTCATCGAGAAACCGAAGTATCTCTCAAGCGGATGAGGAACCCTGCTAGTTCGGCGGAGAGGCTGAGGTTCGTCGGGGACTATAGAATCCTTTGGTCCAGTCAAATCAGTTGCAGTTTTGTATAGCTGGAACTTTTCCATTTCTACAGAACTGACCTTGCCTCGATTTTGTCCGGATTTTGTTTTTGACATAGGCCGGACAATCCCAAATCTTAACTTATTTAAGAGATAGGCTCTTCCCATACCATATCTTATATGGAGTGGTAGGCACTGATTTGATTCGAACCCTATTCAATAGGTATGCAACTTCATAAGTGCATAACTTCCTGAAAGGAAATAGGAAACTCAGCAGTACTCATCATGGAGCACACCATATCTAATATTGTGCGATTGCTCCACCCCGATACACCGTTGTGCTATGGTGTATTCAGAGGAGTAACACTGAGAGAGAATCTCATTCTCCTTTAGAATAGTCCAGGAATGCCATGCACAAGTATTCTCCTCCCTGATCTTATCATAGGACATAATACTTATACCCGGTTTTTGGTTCTCTACTTCTAACTTATATTCTGTGAATATCTCAAAAGGTTCGGACTTGTGTTTCAACAGGAACATATGTTTGAATCTTGAGAGATTATCAGAGAACGTAATGAAGTACAAAGAACCGGTCTTGGCATGTGTAGACAGGGGACCTACATACATCAACATGTATCATCCCAAGAGTTCACTAACTCCTTCTCTGTTTCCAGTAAACAGAGCTATGGTCATTTTATCTTTGTGACATGACTGGCAGGTTTCACAAGATGTAAATTCAAACTGATTTAAATATGCATCTAAAATGTAACTTCAGCCAGTCGGGTCGCATTGATATGACCTAGCCTACAATGCCTCAAGAATGATTCGTTCATTTCTGAACTCTTCCTCTTGTGTGTGTTCTGAATACTAAGAACTGTAGTTTGATTTAGAACGTTAATGCTTTTAGATAACGTGCCTGAACCGATCAACTTTTGATATAGGAAATGTTCAAAACATTATCCAACAATACAAAATTTTATCATTTCTTTACTCATAAAGAGACTGATATGATTTTGTATATCAGGTTCGGTATCTAATATCATTTGTTCAGAATCAATGTATCGGTAATACAGGGTGACAGCGACCAACAGACTTGGCTGCAACACTTTCCCCGTTTTCTGTCTCATGAAACTTATCACCTGTTCTCAGTTTTTCTACCCTTTTGTAGCCCTATGTAACAGATTACATATCTGGGATCCTGATCCGGTATCAAATACCCAGGATGCAGAGGATACTGAGAAAACAGTTCTTTGTAATGAACACACCCGAAGGAGATGCATCATATGCACTTTCTTTGTAGGGTTCCTAGGCACCCTAATGAGGTCTCACAAGGCATCAACCATGCCAATTTCTAAAAATCACGGTGCCGAGAAACCCTAATACGGATCGTTGGCTAAAGTTTAGGCGAAACTAGAAACTAGTTAACAACTTAACTATAAAGAATACGGAAATACAACCTTTGTAGATCCGGTGCTCCACCTCTATAGCTCCGCAACGAAGTCCCCTCGCTGTCCAAATGAGTTCCCGGGCTCTAGCGTCGGCTTCGTCGGAGAATGGGCAAGCTAGGTCGTCAATGTCCATGCCGAAGATGATCTACGTCGAGGCATCGCTAGATCAAGCTCCAACTCCACCAAGTCATGAAAACTTGTGAAGGAAACACTCTACTACTTGGCAAGAAGTAGAGGATGAAGAAATAGGAAGTGGGTTCAATTTAGAATTGGATTTCTCACTCTTTATCATCAATCACCATTGATGACCTAAGCTTTCTTCATGATAGATATGAAGAAGAAGACGAAAGTTATGATAAGTTATTATTAAAAAGGAAAAGAATCAATTCTTATCATAACATGACCATGGTTAAGTGTAGAGAACTAATTAGGGTTAAATGAAGTGGTTAGGTTTAAGCATGAGACAAAAGAGTTACAAAGTCAAAGTGTTCAAGAAACTTCATGAACAAAACAAAAATGCCACCATTTTATCATGCTCTTTTTCTTTTCCAAAAAGAATAAACAAATGAATAAAAATGAATAATCAAATAGTAAACCCTAACCATTCCATTAACCAAGATTTAATTCTATACACTTAACAAATAAGGCATGTATCATCAAACATGATACAAGCAAGTGCACAAAATCATATCGCATATGCAATGCGCACACCCGAGTGAGAAAATCCATTTTAAATGAACCAATACTAGTTAATGCAAATTAATATATCAAATATATAATTATGCATTAAATCATTAAATCAACACTTGATTTAACGATCCGGTCATATCGCATATAACCGGCTAGTATCCTATGTATCGGCTTATCGAATCAATCCTTGATTCGATAACTAGGTTATATCGCATACAACCTTTCGATACATTCATCGCGAGAATATAATACGGTATCACATACACGCATTATTCTCGGTCCCGCACATATCTCATATGCGCTCCTATTTCATTTCGCTTGAGCCAGGAAACCTCTGTGTAGGACTCTAAAGACTCGTCAATACGCCGGCAGCAGGTGATGATCATATCAAACACCCACAAGCCGCAAGCGGTCTGCTAAACGTAACGACCACCCGGGTATTGAGCGATCAGAAGATCGACGAGCAAGCCCGCTCACACTCCTGTGAATCCGACCAGTAACACTTACCGTACAGTCCGGTCTGTCCGTCTGATCTGTCGCATATCTCGCCTAGGGGTGGTAAACGTCAGACCCCAATAGCTCGATAAGTCGTGTCGATATGAGGTCTATAACAATTCGAGAAACTACTGGTAACACTTACCAGTAAATCTTAGCAACCCTGGCCAGGAATTTCCGGTTATAGCCAATCGAACACAGCGCAACATCAATCCCCTATACCGGGAGAGACGAATCCCCTCCTATCGCTCATTGCCTCCATGTGATTCGGGACTGTACCCAAAAACCACCGTTTTGCACGCCCTCTTGGACGTGGTAAGATGGAAATCAAAGCGCAGTGGGAACCACACAAGACTCTATGACGATCTCGGGTCAACAGACTACTTGGTACCAGTGTCACCAGAGAACTGCCATCTGACGTGAGGTATAATACCATCTGGGAGTTCTCGGCGAGTCCGTCCAGTGTACCCAGTCTCTACTGAGCACCCGTATATCATCTCTGATGTCAAACACCAATGGATATGGGATCATCCATCGCCCATCTGTATGGGTCGAGAAGGTATACGCTAGTCTACTCTGGTATATCAATGCCCCGTCTCGATACACCCTCGACTAGGGACTTTGAAGGATGTACTTATGGACTACCATGTCCCCACTAGTATGATCCGCATCACAGTCCAGGTAGTCAAGTACACATCCTAAGGGCTTTACCAACATGTAACAGAGAGACAATCAGTATACACGTTAAGGTAAAGAGCAACCAGATAGCATACTATCATGTCGAGCAAGAAAGTCCTCCCTATATATGTCCCAGCATCCACTATAATATACATCCTATGTACAGTAATGGCCTCTAGGACATACATATAACTAACATTCTTCGTTTGGGCGGCAAAGGAATTCTGGTATTCCCCAATTTCCTGCTCGGTCTTATAACTATTATAAGATGGAGCGGGACCAACTTTCCCCAACTCAGTATAACAAGCGGGTTCGGTCAATTCATCCATATTATTATCTTGATTAAGGCGTGATATGGTCGCTACCTGGAGAGAGAGAGAGAAGAAAACACTCTGCGTGCGCTCTTGCAAGATCAGATTGGTTATATATTTTATCTAATCAGGATGGCTCCCACTGTTTTTATCAAATCTTCCTTCAAACCTTAAAGGAAAGACTAGCCGGGATTAATTACACTCTACAAGTTCGCCAATTTTTCAGCCAGGCCAGTGTCGGTACTTTGAGGGAGGTTCCCCGTGCTTTCGCACGGACCTAATTACAGTAAACCTCGTTTTCCCAGAGGCGTAACCCCGTTGACACCTTTCTAGACACCTACTTGATCGGCTAATTGCAAAGTGCAAAACTCTCCCAGGAGTAACAATTACTCGCAGTGGGTATCGGGATCCAACTATCATATAGAAGGTATGCAATCTCATTGCAAGTTTCAACACTTGAAACTCCCGATAAAGATTTTTTACCCCTAGCACCTATGACCTTGGCTAAGGTCAACAAATCATAGGTACTAGTCAAGTTCTACCCGTCATT
Organism: Agapanthus africanus; assembly: GCA_030015575.1. Taxonomy (NCBI): domain Eukaryota; kingdom Viridiplantae; phylum Streptophyta; class Magnoliopsida; order Asparagales; family Amaryllidaceae; genus Agapanthus; species Agapanthus africanus. The sequence goes on from JASDDO010000028.1 coordinate 250,224,308, forward strand.
TCGTGATTAATTAGACCCACCCACATGACCCTTGGCTAAGGTCAACAAAGCCACATGACTGTCCTAACTAATCGCATCATATGCTGTGTAGGAAGACATCACTTAGCTACCGCACACTACGCCTCGGCTATGGTCGACAAACGTAGCACGAATACTAAGTACTCTACTTTCTAAAATGACGGAGGGTTGCGAATGGTTTTTAAGAAAACCTTCAACGCTTTGAACTTGATCTCGTTGCGGAATCAAATGGTTTTTAAATGGAATGTTTTTGAAGCTTTTCTAGTTTGGCTAAAGGGGTCACTCCCGGTGAAGGGATCGTCGGCCCTTTCCTCATCGAATGAGGTGCGGGATATATCATATATATCACTGTGCAAAGCAAAAACTATAGAAGCAATCAAAAGACAAACCGAGTGTGTAGCATCTGCCAGTTATTGCTAAAGGAGTCACTCCCGGTGAAGGGATCTCGGTCCTTTCCTCATCGAATAAGGTGCAGGATGTTCTACAAGGAACACCGCGATGCAAAACAAGAACTGTAGCTACCTGTTTTATTTTGAAATTCGATTCCACAACATCTTTTAGGTTTATTTTCTTTCATTAATCTCATTAATGAATATCCCATCATTTAAGTCCACCTAAACATCACAGATAAATATAACGTACGCTTATGCCATCCGCATTCGCCTCGATGTCCCGTCTGCACCGTTAGGTTAGGTGATTAACGCCAGAGCGAGGCAGGGCTAGTGCGGGTGTAAAAACATAAGCAACGTCTATATAATATATCATATATACTATATACTATATCTATCACAGAACATCACATGATCACATCACAGATAACGCAGCAGAAAATATCATATGAAATATTGGATATACTAGGACGTCCGTGCTTTCAATACGAGCCTGTATAAAACACGGATTCCACAGTCGTGATGAATAGCCAATCCCACACCCCTAGACCCCTACGAGAGCGGCAAGCAACCCTACCAATTCTAGGGTTAGGAGACCCGAACTCGACTCCTCGAGTTGGTCTCCTACTGGACCTTAGAACCCGGTTACTTGTGCCCTCCTCCTTGGGTCTATCCTAATGCAGAAAAGTAAATAATATACAAAAGGTGACATCATCCGCAACCTGGAAGTGCCCCAACAAAAGAATATTACATACAAGTTTTTACATGAATGAAAATGAAAAACACTCATCTCACATAAAAAACCCCCGGCTATTCAAACACGACGATCCAATATAACATATCCAGCAACACATAACATCACATGTCATCAACGTAAGTAAATATGCGCATCCCAATTGTCGTTGACATATAGCAACGAAACCGGCGATATCACATATTACACTTACGGTCACAGAAAAGAAAGTGTAAAACTACAACAGTTGGAATCCGCAACCGCCTTAGACATCGCATGCCTAAACCAATGAATTCCTTAGACATCACATTCCTAACAATTATAAACCCCGCATTTTAGTCTCAAAATCGAAAACTCTTTTCAACATCAAGTCGGGCAATTCAACAGGATTCCCGACATTTTGATCGAATGCTCGTCGCAAACTTTAGTAGACGGTCGCACCCCCGATACCGTCGACGAAGTGCACCAAGGCGGAACACCGCTACCGCGAGCACCCAAACGGATGCTTTCGGCGACGGGGTTCTCCTACAGTCACTTGGTCGGGGCTATGGGGTGAGGCTGTCTATTAAGTTTACCCGGCGAGTATCCGCGTACGCTACGTGATTGCGACGGACTTTTGATCACATCAAAACTCCGTGGCAACCGATCAAGTGAGACTAAACTACTATGTTTATAATATTCATTCCGTTATCTCATAACTACTTGTGAATTCCAATTATTGTATCACATTCCGGATAAATAGAAAATGTTAAACTTTCCGATTGAACATTCGAACACCCAAGTTTTCCCGAAACAGCTCAACACATAAAATAAGTCTAACAGCATTCAGTTCGTGCCTCAGTACCAACGGTCCAGCCGTAGAAGGGTCAAGCCAACGCCTCACATGTGGCACGCCGTACTGCCCCAAACCCTAAGGTTCAAAGGGCAGTTCAAGACGGTCATATAATCGAGTTAAGGTTTGTTGTCTTCTAGAGGGACCATCGCTTTACTTGCACTACTTAGAACGTCTTTAAACCATGGAAAAATCCAACACTTGGAAATTTCCCGGCAGGGGAAAAAGTAGGTATTTATATCCGGTCGAACTTTTTAACAGTTTCTAAAATATCCGGAAAAACATAAACGAAGTTAAATTATCCGATAAAATTAACGAATCCCCAATAAAACCCTAGAAAACTCAACACTTGAGTGGAATTAAAAAATTCACATAAAAAATTGCCAAGAAAGGACCTAAGAATAAATATATGAAATTTGAGGGACTAAGTCCAAATTTGGGCCGCGGAAGCGCCGCCAAACCCCTGGTTTGGCCGCGGTTCCGCGGTCGAATTATGGAATTAGGGGCCCAAACTTCACAGTAATTCTTAGTTTTTCCTGCTTACTTTTCTGCATATTTTTAATTCACAAAATTCAACAGTTTTGAAAAATGTACAGAGAGCGATTTTGCAATGGGGTTTCGGTTCGATCGGATTTCTAACTCCGTCTACGCATCGCCTAAGGCTCTAGCTAGGCTCTGATACCACTGTAGGGGTTCCTAGGCACACTAATCAAGTCTCACAAGTGATTAAACATGGCTAATTCAAATTTTACAAGTGCCTACAAACCCTAATACGGATCGTTAACTAGATATATAGGCGATGCAAGCATTAAAACGAATTAAATGCTAAAGGAAAATGACTACTGCAGGGTTCCTAGGCACTCTAGTGAGGTCTCCCAAGCCATCAACCATGGCAATTTCAAAAATTATGGTGCCTACAAACCCTAAACTACGGATCGATAACTAGATTTCTAGGCGAACAAGAACTAGTTAACACTTAACTAATGAGAAAACGGAAATACAACCTTTGTAGATCCGGTGCTCCACCTCCATAGCTCCGCAACGAGGTCCTCTCCGCTGTCCAAATCAAATCCGGGCTCTAGGATCGGCTTCGTCGGAGAATAGGCAAGCTAGGTCGTCGATGTCCATGCCGAAGATGATCTACGTCGAAGCATCGATGAATCAAGCTCCACCTTCACCAAACCGTGAAAAGTTGTGAAGGAAACACACTCTACTACTTGGCAAGAGGTAGAGGATGAAGAAATAGGAAGTGGGTAGACTTTAGAATTGGATTTCTCACTCATTTCCAACAATCACCATTGATGGACCTTGCTTTTCTTCACTTGAAGAATGAAGAAGAAGAAGAAAGATATTATGATAAGTTAATAGAAAAAGAAAAGAAAATGAATTCTTATCATAATTCTAACTAGAGTTAAGTGTAGAGAATGAATCATGGTTAGTGGGAATGGTTAGGGTTAAGGATGAGATAAGGATGGTTGACTTGAACAAAGCTTCATGAAGCTTCAACTAAAGAACAAAAGAAGCCACCATTCTTTTTCTCATTTTATTCATTTATCAAAAATAAATGGATAACAAAATAAGATAAATGAATAACAAATAAGAAACCCTAACCATTTCATTAACCAAGGTTTAATCTTTACACTTGAACCCTAGCATGACATGATACAATCAAGTGCACAAAAGTATATCGCATATACAATGCGCACACCCGAGTGAGAAAATCCGTCTAAAGTGAACCGATATTAGTTAACGCAAAGTAATATATCAAATATATAATTATACATTAAATCATTAAATCAACACTTGATTCAATGATCCGGTCATGCGCACATAACCGACTGGTATCTAATATATCGGCTTATCGAATCAACGCTTGAATCGATAACTAGGTTATATCGCATACAACCATTCGATATATTTATCGCGAGAATAGAATACGGTATCACATACACGCATTATTCTCGGTCCCGCACATATCTCATATGCGCTCCTATTTCGTTTCGCTTGAGCCAGGAAACCTCTGTGTAGGACTCTAAAGACTCGTCAATACGCCGGCAGCGGATGATGATCATATCAAACATCCACAAGCCGCAAGCGGTCTGCTAAACGTAACGGCCACCCGGGTATTGAGCGATCTGAAGATCGACGAGCAAGCCCGCTCACACTCCAGTGAATCCGACCAGTAACACTACCGTACAGTCCGGTCTGATCGTCTGATCTGTCGCATATCTCGCCTAGGGGTGGTATACGTCAGACCCCAATAGCTCAATAAGTCGTGTCGATATGAGGTCTATAACTGTTCGAGAAACTACTGGTAACACTTACCAGTAAATCTCAGCAACCCTGGCCAGGGATTTCCTGTTATAGCCAATCGAACACAGCGCAACATCAACTCCCTATACCGGGAGAGACGAATCCCCTCCTATCGCTCATTGCCTCCATGTGACTCGGGACTGTACCCAAAAACCACCGTTTTACACGCCCTCTTGGACGTGGTAAGATGGAAATCAAAGCACAGTGGGAACCACACAAGACTCTATGACGATCTCGGGTCAACTGACTACTCTGTACCAGTGTCACCAGAGAACTGCCATCTGACGTGAGGTATAATACCATCTGGGAGTTCTCGGCGAGTCCGTCCAGTGTACCCAGTCTCTACTGAGCACCCGTATATCTCCTCTGATGTCAAACACCGATGGATATGGGATCATCCATCGCCCATCTTTATGGGTCGAGAAGGTACACGCTAGTCTACTCTGGTATATCGATGCCCCGTCTCGATACACCCACGACTAGGGACTTTGAAGGATGTACTTATGGACTACCATGTCCCCACTAGTATGATCTGCATCATAGTCCAGGTAGTCAAGTACAGATCCTAAGGGCTTTACCAACATGTAACAGAGAGACAAACAGTATACACGTTAAGGTAAAGATCAACCAGATAGCATACTATCATGTCGAGCAAGAAAGTCCTCCTTATATACGTCCCAGCATCCACTACAATATACATCCTATGTATAGTAATGGCCTCTAGGGCATACATATAACTAACAATCTCCCACTTGCACTAGGGCCATCTGTAGCAGTGGTTTGAAGTATCTCATACTCAACCATCCCATGAAAGTCTTTCTCTGGGAACAGGCCTTTGTGAGTGGATCCGCTGTGTTGTCCTCTGAATCTACTCTCCTAACCTCGATCACCCTGGAGATCAATCATCTCCATGATCAGGCGATGCTGCCTTAGAATATGTCTGGATCACTGATGGGACCGGCGTTCCTTGGCATAAGCCACAACTCCATTGTCACACAATGGGAGGAACATAGTTCATCTCATGAACCATTATACACCCAAACAGCCTCTTTGGTAGCATCTTAAGTAGCGATGTATCCAGCCTTTATCGTCTAGTATGTCACGGTATCTAGCTTGGAACTCTTCCAACATACGGTCCCTTTACTGAGGGTAAAGACAATGCCTGCGACTGACATTCAGTCGTCCTTATCACCCTGGAACCCTTCCAGTGATTCTCCCCAGGATCGATTGATACCATCTCACTACAACTAGTGAGAATCCTAACATCCATTTAGATCTATCTCATAGATCCAAAACCTAGGATTTAGTAGGTATCACTTTGATCCTATGTGGAGAATCATTGTGATAAGCGGAGATTGATCGAGCGTAGCATAGGAAACTCCTTCCCTATCAAGAGTATGTCATCCACGTACTCTACGAGGATCGTCACCATACTCCCTACTACCTTTTTGTTTATACAAGGTTCATCTACCATTTTGATGATGTCAAACTCTTTGACTAATTCATCAAAACAGATGTTCCAACTCCGCGATGCCTGCTTTATCAGATAAAACATCTTGCACATGTTTCCGCTGCTCCCACTGTTTACGAAGCCCTCTGGCTGTGTACTTATAGACGCTTTCTTCCAAATCATCATTTAGAAAAGCAGTCAAGACACCCAACCACCAGATATCGTAGTCATGGTATGTAGCCGTGGTAAGTAGGATCTGGATGGACTTAAGCATAGATCCTTGAAAAGGTTTCATCATTATCCATGCCTGGTCTATGACGAAAAGCTTTAACAAGTCTAGCTTTGAAAGTCTCAACTCTTCCATGTACACCAAGTAATCTTCTCAAGATATACTTGCTCCTGATGGGGATTTAACCCTTCAGATATAGCAACTAAAGTCCATACTTTGTTGGTGTATAAGGATTCCATCTCAGATCGCTAAACATCCAGCCATTCTTACGGAGTCTTACTCCTGATGGCCAGTTCGAAACTAGTTGGGTCATCATCTCATGATGTAATCCTCGCTCCCATTGTCATAGAGAAACCGAAGTATCTCTCAGGTGGGTGAAGAACCCTACTAGATCGGCGGAGAGGCTGAGGTTCGTTGGTATGTACTGAATCCTTTGGTTCTGTCAAATCATCTTCTGTAGTTTGCATAGCTGGAACCTTTCCAGTTCTACATAACTAACCTTGCCTCGAGTTTGTCCGGATTTTGCTTTTAGACATAGGCCGGACAACCCCAAATCTTAACTAACTTAAGACATGGGCTCTTCCCTTTCCATATCACATATGAAATGGTAGGTAACTGATTTGATTCGAACCCTATTCAATAGGTATGCAGCTTCTCAAGCGCACAACTCCCAAAAGGAAAAAGGTAACTCAGTATTACTCATCATAGAGCACACCTTATCACATAGGGTGTGATTGCTCCGCCCCGATATACCATCGTGCTATGGTGTATGCGGAGGAGTAATGCCGAGAGAGAATCTCATTCTCCTTTAGAATAGTCCAGGAATTTCGTGCTCAAGTATTCTCCTCCCTGATCGCATCAAAGGACATAATACTTATACCCTTATTTTGGTTCTCTACTTCTCGCTTATATTCTGTGAATATCTCAAAAGGTTCGGACTCATGTTTCAGCAGGAACGTATGTCTGAATCTAAAGAGATTATCAGAGAATGTAATGAAGTATAAAGAACCGGTCTTGGCAAGTGTAGACAGGGGACCTACATACATCAACATGTATCATCCCAAGAGTTTACTAACTCTTTCTCTGTTTCCTGTAAACGGAGCTATGGTCATCTTATCTTTGTGACATGACTGGCGAGTTTCACAAGATGTAAATTCAAACTGATTTAAATATACATCTATATGTAACTCTAGCCAGTCGGGTCACATTGATCTGACCTAGTCTACAATACCTCAAGAAGGATTCGTTCATTTCTGAACTCTTCCTCTTGTGTGTGTTCCGTATACTAAGAACTGTAATTTGATTTAGAACATCAATGCTTTTAGATAACGTGCCTGATCCGATCAACTTTTGATATAGGAAATGTTCAAAACATTATCCAACAATACAAAATTTTATCATTTCTTTACAGATAAAGAGACTGATATGATTTCGTATATCAGGTTCGGTATCTAATAACATTCGTTCAGAATCAATGTATTTATAATACAGGGTGACAGTGACCAACAGACTTGGCTGCAACTCTTGCCCCGTTTTCTGCCTCATGAAACTTATCACCCGTTCTCAGTTCTCTACCTATCTGTAGCCCTATGTAACTGATTACATATCTGGGATCCTGATCCGGTATCATATACCCAGGACGTAAAGGATACTGAGAAACAGTTCTGTATAAAGAACACACCCGAAGATGATGCATTACCATGCACTCTCTTCGTTTGGGCGACACGGGAATTCTGGTAATCCCCAATTTCCTGCTCTGTCTTATAACAATTATAAGTTGGAGCGGGACCAACGTTCCCCAGCTCAGTATAACAAGTGGGTTCGGTCAATATTCCGTATTATTATCTTGATTAAGGCGTGATATGGTCGCTACCTGGAGAGAGAGAGAAGAAAACACTCAGCGTGCGCTCTGTCAAGAATAGATTGGTTATTATTTTATCTAATCAGGATGGCTCCCACTGCTTTTTATCAAATCTTCCTTCAAACCCTAAAAGGAAAGACTAGCCGGGATTAATTACACACTACAAGTTCGCCAATCTTTCAGCCAGGCCAGTGTCGGTACTTTGAGGGAGGTCCCCCGTGCTTTCGCACGAACCTAATTACTGTAAACCTCGTTTTCCCAGAGGCGTAACCTCGTTGACACCTTTCTAGACACCTACTTGATCGGCTAATTGTAATGTATAAAACTCTCCCAGGAGTAACACTTACTCGCAGCGGGTATCGGGATCCAACTATCTCATAGAAGGTATGCAATCTCATTGCAAATTTCAACACTTGAAATTCCCGATAATATTTTGCCCCTAGCTCGCTATGACCTTGACGCATGCCAAACAACCCATAGTCTGCTAGTCAAGTTCAACCCGTCATTTCCTGATTGAATTAAACCCACCCGCACGACCCTTGACGCATGCCAAACAACGCCGTACGAATACCCTAATCCAATCGCATCATATGCTAGCAGATAAGCACTAGTTAGCTACCGTACACTACGCCTTGACGCATGCCAAACAACCGCAGCACGAATACTAACTAATACTTATCTGAAATGACGGAGGGCTACGACAGGTTTTTCTGAAAACCTATTGCGTAATGAACTTGATATCGTTGTAGAATCAAATGATTTTAAAATGGAGTGCTTTTGAGGCTTTTCTAGTTTTGCTAAAGGAGTCACTCCCGATGAAAGGATCGTCGGTCCTTTCCTCGTCGAATGAGGTGCGGGATATATCACATATATCACTGTGCAAAGCAAAAACACTTAAAAGCGAACAAAAGACAAACCGAGTGTGTAGCATCTGCCAGTTATTGCTAAAGGAGTCACTCCCGGTGAAGGGATCTCGGTCCTTTCCTCATCGAATAAGGTGCAGGATATATCACATATACCTCTGTGCAAAGCAAGAACTGTAGCTACCTGTTTTATTTTGAAATTCGATTCTACAACATCTTAGGTTTCTTTTAATTCATTAATCATATTAATGAAGTCCCATCATTTAAGTACCTAATCATCACAGATAAATACGACGTACACTTATGCCATCGGCATTCGCCTCGATGTCCCCTCGTGCACCGTTAGGTTAGGTAACTAACGGCAGAGCAGAGCAGGGCCAGCACGGGTGTAAAACATAAGTAACGTCTATATAATATATCATATATACTATATACTGTATCTATCATAGAACATCACATGATCACATCACAGATATCGCAGCAGAAGAAACATATGAAATATTGGATATACTAGGACGTCCGTGTTTTCAATACGAGCCAGTATAAAACACGGATTCCACGGTCGTGATGAATAGCCTAACCCACACCCCTAGACCCCTACGAGAGCGGCAAGCAACCCTACCAATTCTAGAGTTAGGAGACCCGGACTCGACTCCTCGAGTTGGTCTCCCACTGGACTCCAGAACCCGGTTACTTGTGCTCCCCTCCTTGGGTCTATCCTAGTGCCGAAAAGTAAATAATATACAAACGGTGACTACTTCCGCAACCTGGAAGCGCCCCAATAAAAGAATATTACATACAAGTTTTTACATGAATGAAAATGAAAAACACTCATCTCACATAAAAACCCCCGGCTATTCAAACACGACGATCCAATATAACATATCCAGCAACACATAACATCACATGTCATCAACGTAAGTAAACATGCGCATCCCAATTGTCGTTGACATATAGCAACGAAACCGGCGATATCACATATTACACTTACAGTCACAGAAAAGAAAGTGTAAAACTACAACAGTTGGAATCCGCAACCACCTCAGACATCGCATGCCTGACCAAATGAATACCTTAGACATCGCATGCCTAACAATTATAAACCCCGCATTTTAGTCTCATTATCGAAAACTCTTTTCAATATCAAGTCGGGCAATTCAACAAGATTCCCGACATCCTGATCGAATGCTCGTCGCAAACTTCAGTAGACAGTCGCACCCCCGATACCGTCGACGAAGTGCACCAAGGCGGAACACCGTTACCGGGAGCACCCGAACGGATGCTTTCGGCGACGGGGTTCTCCTACAGTCACTTGGTCGGGGCTATGGAGTGAAGCTTCCTATTAAGTTTATCCGGCGAGTATCCGCGTACGCTACGTGATTGCGACGGACTTTTGATCACATCAAAATTCCGTGGCAACCGATCATGTGAGACTAAATTGCTACGTTTATAACATTCATTTAGTTATCTCATAACTACTTGTGAATTCCAATTATTGTATCCCATTCCAGATAAACAGAAAATGTCAAACTTTTCGATCGAACAATCGAACACCCAAGTTTTCCCGAAACTGATCAACACATGAAACAAGTATAACAACATTCCGTTCGTGCCTCAGTACCAACGGTCCAGCCGTAGAAGGGTCAAGCCAACGCCTCACATGTGGCACGCCGTACTGCCCCAAACCCGAAGGTTCAAAGGGCAGTTCAAGACGGTCACATAATCGAGTTAAGATTTGTGTCTTCTAGAGGGTCCATCGCGTTACTTGCACTACTTAGAACGTCGTTAAACTACGGAAAAATCCAACACTTGGAAATTTCCCGACAGGGGAAAAGTTGGGTATTTATATCCGGTCGAACTTTTTAACATATTCAAAAAATTATCCGGAACGACACATAGACAAAGTTTGACAATCCGATCGAATGTATGAACTCCCAATACAACCCAGAATACTCAACTATTTATTTCAGATTAAAAATTCCCAGGAAAACCAGCACTGAAAAATAGGAGTTACTGTGCAAAATTGAGTGCCTAATAAGACAAAACGGCGGCGGAAGGGCCGCATTAGCACGCTAATGCCGCGGTTCCGCCGCACTTTAGAAAGATCATTAGGTAATTTTTGCATCGTAATTCTTAGATTTACCTGCTGATTTTTCTGCATATTTTTAATTTGCAAAAATCCACATTTTACAAAAAAGTACAGAGAGCAATTTGGAAATCGGATTTCGGTTCGATCGGACTTCAAACTCCGTCTACGCTTCGCCTAAAGCTCTAGCTAGGCTCTGATACCACTGCAGGGTTCCTAGGCACTCTAGTGAGGTCTCCCAAGCCATCAACCATGGCAATTTCAAAAATTATGGTGCCTACAAACCCTAAACTACGGATCGATAACTAGATTTCTAGGCGAACAAGAACTAGTTAACACTTAACTAATGAGAAAACGGAAATACAACCTTTGTAGATCCGGTGCTCCACCTCCATAGCTCCGCAACGAGGTCCTCTCCGCTGTCCAAATCAAATCCGGGCTCTAGGATCGGCTTCGTCGGAGAATGGGCAAGCTAGGTCGTCGATGTCCATGCCGAAGATGATCTACGTCGAAGCATCGATGAATCAAGCTCCACCTTCACCAAACCGTGAAAAGTTGTGAAGGAAACACACTCTACTACTTGGCAAGAGGTAGAGGATGAAGAAATAGGAAGTGGGTAGACTTTAGAATTGGATTTCTCACTCATTTCCAACAATCACCATTGATGGACCTTGCTTTTCTTCACTTGAAGAATGAAGAAGAAGAAGAAAGATATTATGATAAGTTAATAGAAAAAGAAAAGAAAATGAATTCTTATCATAATTCTAACTAGAGTTAAGTGTAGAGAATGAATCATGGTTAGTGGGAATGGTTAGGGTTAAGGATGAGATAAGGATGGTTGACTTGAACAAAGCTTCATGAAGCTTCAACTAAAGAACAAAAGAAGCCACCATTCTTTTTCTCATTTTATTCATTTATCAAAAATAAATGGATAACAAAATAAGATAAATGAATAACAAATAAGAAACCCTAACCATTTCATTAACCATGGTTTAATCTTTACACTTGAACCCTAGCATGACAAGTATCATCAAACATGATACAATCAAGTGCACAAAAGTATATCGCATATACAATGCGCACACCCGAGTGAGAAAATCCGTCTAAAGTGAACCGATACTAGTTAACGCAAAGTAATATATCAAATATATAATTATACATTAAATCATTAAATCAACACTTGATTCAATGATCCGGTCATGCGCACATAACCGACTGGTATCTAATATATCGGCTTATCGAATCAACGCTTGAATCGATAACTAGGTTATATCGCATACAACCATTCGATATATTTATCGCGAGAATAGAATACGGTATCACATACACGCATTATTCTCGGTCCCGCACATATCTCATATGCGCTCCTATTTCGTTTCGCTTGAGCCAGGAAACCTCTGTGTAGGACTCTAAAGACTCGTCAATACGCCGGCAGCGGATGATGATCATATCAAACATCCACAAGCCGCAAGCGGTCTGCTAAACGTAACGGCCACCCGGGTATTGAGCGATCTGAAGATCGACGAGCAAGCCCGCTCACACTCCAGTGAATCCGACCAGTAACACTACCGTACAGTCCGGTCTGATCGTCTGATCTGTCGCATATCTCGCCTAGGGGTGGTATACGTCAGACCCCAATAGCTCAATAAGTCGTGTCGATATGAGGTCTATAACTGTTCGAGAAACTACTGGTAACACTTACCAGTAAATCTCAGCAACCCTGGCCAGGGATTTCCTGTTATAGCCAATCGAACACAGCGCAACATCAACTCCCTATACCGGGAGAGACGAATCCCCTCCTATCGCTCATTGCCTCCATGTGACTCGGGACTGTACCCAAAAACCACCGTTTTACACTCCCTCTTGGACGTGGTAAGATGGAAATCAAAGCACAGTGGGAACCACACAAGACTCTATGACGATCTCGGGTCAACAGACTACTCTGTACCAGTGTCACCAGAGAACTGCCATCTGACGTGAGGTATAATACCATCTGGGAGTTCTCGGCGAGTCCGTCCAGTGTACCCAGTCTCTACTGAGCACCCGTATATCTCCTCTGATGTCAAACACCGATGGATATGGGATCATCCATCGCCCATCTGTATGGGTCGAGAAGGTACACGCTAGTCTACTCTGATATATCGATGCCCCGTCTCGATACACCCACGACTAGGGACTTTGAAGGATGTACTTATGGACTACCATGTCCCCACTAGTATGATCTGCATCATAGTCCAGGTAGTCAAGTACAGATCCTAAGGGCTTTACCAACATGTAACAGAGAGACAAACAGTATACACGTTAAGGTAAAGATCAACCAGATAGCATACTATCATGTCGAGCAAGAAAGTCCTCCCTATATACGTCCCAGCATCCACTACAATATACATCCTATGTATAGTAATGGCCTCTAGGGCATACATATAACTAACAACTACAACCTTTGTAGATCCGGTCCTCCACTTCCTAAGCTCCGCGATGATGTCCCTCCGCTGTCCAAATCGGATTCCGGACTCTAGCATCGGCTTCATCGAAGAAATGGGCAGGCTTGGTCTTCGGCTCGATGCCGAAGATGATCTACGTCGAGGCATCACAAGATCAAGCTCCAACTTCACCAAGCCATAAAAACTTGTGAAGGAAACACCCTATACTACTTGGCAAGAGGTAGAGGATGAAGAAATAGGAAGTGGGTTCACTTTAGAATTGGATTTCTCACTCATTTGCTCAAGTTGCCATTGATGGTGGCATAGTTTCTTCATGTTGAAGAAGGAAGAAGAAGAAGATAATATGATATATTTTTCTAAAATAGAAGATCATATGAATACTTATCATATAGCAACAATAGTTAGGTGTAGAGAATAAACTAAGGTTAGTTGAATGGTTAGGGTTAAGCAAGAGACAAGAATGGTGGACTTGTTCAAAGCTTCAAGAAGTTGCAACAAACAAACAAAATAAGCCACCATTCTTTTCTTTATCATTTCAAAAAGAATAATAAATAAATAAATGAATAAGTAAATAAACAAAACCCTAACCACTCATATAACCATGGTTTAATTCTTTACACTAACCCAAGCAAGAATGTATCATCAAACATGATACAATCAAGTGCACTAAAATATATCACATATACAATGTGCATTTCAAGTGAGTAAATCCATTTAATGTGAACCAATACTAGTTAATGCAAAATAATATATCAAATATATAATTATACATTAAATCATTAAATCAACACTTGATTTAACGATCCGGTCATATCGCATATAACCGACTAATATCCAATGTATCGACTTATCGAATCAATCCTTGATTCGATAACTAGGTTATATCACATACAACCATTCGATACATTCATCGCGAGAATAGAATACGGTATCACATACACGCATTATTCTCGGTCCCGCACATATCTCATATGCGCTCCTATTTCGTTTCGCTTGAGCCAGGAAACCTCTGTGTAGGACTCTAAAGACTCGTCAATACGCCGGCAGCAGATGATGATCATATCAAACACCCACAAGCCGCAAGCGGTCTGCTAAACGTAACGGCCACCCGGGTATTGAGCGATCAGAAGATCGACGAGCAAGCCCGCTCACACTCCTGTGAATCCGACCAGTAACACTTACCGTACAGTCCGGTCTGTTCGTCTGATATGTCGCATATCTCGCCTAGGGGTGGTAAACGTCAGACCCCAGTAGCTCGATAAGTCATGCCGACGTGAAGTCCATAACATGTGTGAAACTACTGATAACACTTACCAGTAGATCACTGCAACCCTGGCCAGGGATTTCCTGTTATGGCCAGTCGTGCACAGCGCGACATCAACCCCCAATACCGGGAGAGACGAATCCCCTCCTATCGCTCATTGCCTCCATGTGAATCGGGACTGTACCCAAAAACCACCTGTTTGCACGACTCGGTAGAGCCATGGTAGGGTGGAAATCAAAGCACAGTGGGAGACACACAAGACTCTATGACGATCTCGGGTCAACAGACTAAGCTGTACCAGTGTCACCAGAGAACTGCCATCTGACGTGAGGTATAATACCATCTGGGAGTTCTCGGCGAGTCCGTTCAGTGTACCCAGTCTCCACTGAGCACCCGTATACCATCTCTGATGTCAAACACCAATGGATATGGGATCAACCATCGCCCATCGCATGGGTCGAGAAGATATACGCTAGTCTACTCTGGAATATCGATGCCCCGTCTCGATATTCCCTCGACTAGGAACATTGAAGGATGTACTCATGGACTATCCAGGCCCCACTAGTATGATCTGCATCACAGTCCTGGAAGTTGAGTACACATCCTAACGGCTTTATCAACATGTAACAGAGAGACAGAAAGTATACACGTTAAGATAAAGAGCAACCAGATAACGTACTATCATGTCGAGCAAGAAAGTCCTACCTATATATGTCCTAGCATCCACTACATTATACATCCAATGTACAGTAATGGCCTCTAGGGCATACATATAACTAACATCCATGGCCCCGAAGTCGAGATGGGGATCGCTTATTAAAAGACGTGCAGGAAGTTGAGCAGGGAAGCTGCTCGATAGCCTCTTGATGAGGGCTTGGATCCTTAGCGCAGGAGGGCAAGGAGTTTCCTGCTAAGGATGGATCGAGCAGGGTAGCTGCTCGGTGGCCTCTTGATGAGGGCTTTGATCCTTGGCGTCGTAGGGTAAGAGATTACCAGCCAAGGATGGACCGAACAGGGTAGCTGCTCAGTGGCCTCTTGATGAAGGTTTTGATCCTTAGCGTCGTGGGGTAAGAAATTACCAGCCAAGGATGGACCGAGCAAGGTAGCTACTCAATAGCCTCTTGATGAGGGCTTTGATCCTTGGCGTCGGTGGGTAATGGATTACCAGCCATGTAATCCTTGGTGTCGGTGGGTAGTGAACTACCAGCCATGGAAGGACCGAGCAGGGTAGCTGCTCGGCTGTCGCTTGGCGAGGACTTTGATCTTTAGTGCGGGAGGGCATTGAGAGGCCTGCTAAGGCTGGACCGAGCGGGGTTGCTGCTCGGTGGCCTCTTGGCGAGGCTTTGATCCTTGGCGTCGGTGGGTAGTGAACTACCAGGTATGGATGGACCGAGCAGGGTAGCTGCTCGGCTGCTTCTTGGCGAGAGCTTTGATCCTTAGCGCGGGAGGGCATTGATAGGCCTGCTAAGGATGGACCGAGCAGGGTAGCTGCTCGGCGGCCACTTGGCGAGGGCTTTGATCCTTAGCGCGGGAGGGCATTGAGAGGCCTGCTAAAGATGGACCGAGCAGGATAGCTGCTCGGCTGCCTCTTGGTGAGGACTTTGATCGCGGGAAGGCATTGAGAGGCCTGCTAAGGATGGACCGAGCAGGGTTGCTACTCGGTGGCCTCTTGGCGAAAGCTTTGATCCTTAGCGCGGGAGGGCATTGACAGGCCTGCTAAGGATGGACCGAGCAGGGTAGCTGCTCGGCGGCCGCTTGGCGAGGGCTTTAATCCTTAGCGTGGGAGGGCATTAAGAGGCCTGCTAAGGATGGACCGAGCAGGGTAGCTGCTCGGCTGCCTCTTGGCGAGGACTTTGATCCTTAGCGCGGGAGGGCATTGAGAGGCCTGCTAAGGATGGACCAAGCAGGGTTGCTGCTCGGTGGCCTCTGTTTCCCCCCAATAATAGAAGAGCAAGGCTCTGTTCAAAATTTGAAAAGAGGCAGCGCCTCACGTTCCTTGCACGAGGACGCCAGCGCCGAGAGTTAAAAACTCTGAGGCAGCGCCTCAAGTGCCTTGCACGAGCGCGCCAGCGCCAAGAGTTAAAAACTCTAAGGTAGCGCCTCACGTGCCCCGCACGAGAGCGCCGGAGCCGAAACTAAAAGTTCTCTGCCGTTAGATCAAAAATCCAACGGAAATGATAAATCATCAAAATACAGAATTAAATTTTGTTGAGGAAATATTCCTCAAATCTTTCTGAACGAGAAAGATTACTCTCTGTAAAACAGAGCACCGTTGGATTAAAAATCCAAGGGTGATTAAAAATCACCTAGCTGCAGAATAAGCTCTGTATGGAAAAAAATTCCCCCAATCTTTCTAAACAAGAAAGATTACGCTCTGTAAAACAGAGCACCGTTGGATAAAAATCCAATGGTGATTAAAAATCACGAAGCTACAGAATAAGCTCTGTATGGAAAATATTTTCCCAATCTTGTTAAAAATAAGAAAAATATTTTCTGTAAAACAGATGTTCTTGGATCAAAGATCCAACGGTGGATAAAATCCCCAAATCAATTAAGGATCTCTCAATGAGAGATTTTTTTTAACTAAATTAACAAGCTTGCCTCCACTATATAAAGACTTCAAGACTTCAAGTCTTGTACAGAAGAAACCCCCCCCCCCAAACTTCAAGTTCAAAGAAAGAAGAGCAAGCAAAAAAAATGGCTTTAAGAGAGAAGAATGAAGAAGAATTTTTTTCAAGGTAAATAAACATAATAGAGATCATAGTATCTCATCTGCATATTCGAGGATTTAACTCTCATAAAGAACATAGTTCTTTCCCCAAGATCCGAGATCCATGAGACAATTCTCCAACAAATGAGAATTTAATTCTCGTGGGGACGAATCTGTTCTTGGGGATCGAAGATCTAGGGGAGAACAGAGAAATGAACATCATTAGAAAAATGCACAAAGAAAGAAATATGCACAAGCGCCTCATGTGTCCCTCACGTGGACGCTGCTTAAATAAAGAGTGCTTAGCGCTCAATAGTTGGCGCTCAGCGCCAAGCACGTGGACGTTGCCTAAATAAAGAGTGCTTAACACTCAATGATTGGCGCTCAGCGCCAAATGCCTCACGTGCCCATCACGTGGGCGCTGCTTAACGTGAAGTGCTCTGCACTCATCAAACAGTGCCTAGCGCCTAGCGCCAGGCGCCTCACGTGTTCCGCACGTGGGCGCCATAAAGAGTGTTTAACACTCCATAAAAAACAAAAAAAAACAGGATAAAGTAAAGGGTGAGCGTCAGAGCCCATATCAATACTCAGCATTGTTTGCACAGAGAAGGAACTGAGCCCAAACAAGTGCTTAACACTTTATTCAAAGACTAAGTGGGCTGAGTCCAAGTTGACCAAAAGTCCCTAATTCAGATCAACCGAGCCCATGTCCTCACCATTTTCCAAATTGGTCTCAGTCCCAAACACGACTACTGATTTTCCAACGAACATTAGTTCAAGGGTATATCTCCCCACAGCTCTGATACATGTCGTTGTAATTCTTCAGCGTCTTCAGAGAGGTGGCGGGTCCCGACAATCAACAACACAACGGACCGCAACATCGTTAAACTAAAACAATATAGAATCCAAATGCTCTTCTGTTGTGTCTGAATGATCCCAAATATCCTGTTGAGTAAATCTTAGTCTAAAATTAGACTAACGTATTCTCGACTAACATTTAAATTGATCTTAATCCCAAACAAGATTAACGATCCTTAAATTAACACAAACCCAAATCTAAGAAAATACGGATTTGGACTAATCCACGCCCTACGGGCGACAACATAAATTAGTCTCCGTATACAATCCACGAGCAACCAAAAATAAAACAAACACACACGACACGAAGTGAACATCTGGAGCAGGAGAAAGTGGTTACCGCGATGCGGTAACGTAATTAACTGCAGGGGCTTGCGCATGCAGGGAAGACTGTCTCCACAATCAAAAACCCCTCACAACGAGGGGGAATCTGACTTAGTCTGCTACAACGGCCACATCCGTCCAAACCTCCAATATACGATGCCATAAATCAACTTGGCGTCTTCGGAGAGGTGGACGGATAAACCCAAATAGCATCTGCCCCCAAATTCAGGAAAGACGACCTACGCGGTTTCATCTCCCGTTTTCAGCAGTAAACAGATTCTGGCATGCCCGGTAGAACCTTTTCCTCTTTCCACTCCACACTTCGTGTGTCGTGTTCGCAAACGAATCGCGGTTTAATATGGTTGTCCCTGGATTCGAGGTACTAAGATTTGGTGTCTTGCTCCATGCAGAAGAGAGGATGACATCGATGGCTTCCAACTGCACCAATTGCAACAACAACTCCCCCTCCGTCCCTGCTGGAGGAGTAACTTATGGGCCCCAAGCGGCCTCCATCTTGGCGATGCCGGTGGAACAGGTGACTTGGGCCACCACTGGACTGTTCTTTGGGACCATGATCCCACCAGCAAGCTTCAGCGCCCCGGTACTATCACAGGAAGCTCCGAAGAAGTCGGTCTTTGATCGACTTACAACCACCACAGCCCCTCTCAGCGGTTTGTCCAAGTCTGCCACCTCGGTCTTTGACAGACTGGGCCAAAGCTCCAGTGGGCCTGCAAAAAGGCTCGCGATACCTGAAAGAGTTATCCCGAAGCGGATAGCCATTCCAGCTCCTGTAGACGGAGTCGTCAAAGGGGCTTCTCCTGCTAGAGGATTGGTCTTCGCAAGACTGCCCGTTCCAACTTCCGCTTCGGGCGAAGTCACCAAGACTGCTTCCCCTGCCAGAAAGTCTGCCTTCGACAGATTGACCGTTCCCTCTCAGCGGATGTCAGTCTTCGACAGGCTGACACCGACAGCAGCCTCTCATCAAAATAAGGGGCATAACGAGGTCGCTTCTGCAACTGGGGTGATCCCATCCGCAAGACATGCTCGACGTCGCCACTGGTGCCGAATAAGGAAAGCCGGGGGTAACTCTCCCTGTGGACTTACCCCACCAGCTCCAACGGCGGAAATTGACGCTGCTGTTCCAACTGGGAACAGTTTCGAGCTGCTCAGGAGGGTGCGCAAGAACTCTCCAACGGCTATATTGAAGAAGTCTCCTTCGCCTGCTGATAGCATGACACAGGAGAAGCCGGAACAGCCTCCTCAGCGGTTGTCCTCCAAGATCTACAGAGTCTGGAGGAAAGTCCAAGACTCTGTAATTGACAAAGATTATTCTCGCCGCGCGAAGAAAACGAAGGTTCGGCAAGAAGAGGAGCATCCCTCCGCCAGATAGTATAGATATGTTAAATGTAAACTTCAATGCTTAATTCTGTATACATATTAATAGACTTTCATGGCATATTAATAGACTTTCATGGCATGTTTGAGGATTGGAAAGAAAATAGAAAATAGAAAAATAGTGGGAAAATAAAATGAAAAAAAATTTGAAAAAGTTGTTTGTCAAGTCCTAAAGAAAATAGGAAAGTTAATGAGTTGGAGGTGATGCGGCAAAACAAAAAAATATGAAAATAATGCATAAAAAATAATAAAATGATTATTTTTTTTGTTAATTGCACATTTAAATGATGGAAATGTATTTAAAAACAAGTTAATGATGTGTATTGTTCACCTTCAATCCATTTTCTAGCTAGAACTAGAAAGTGGATTTCAGTATGTGGATGTTCTGGCATGGAAAGTGAATTCCACTTTCCATATACTTTCTTTAAAATCAAACAATGAAAGTTGTTACTTTCTTTACTTTCATATTTTCTATCTTGGCTTTCATTTTACCAAACATGCGTTAAAAATTGCTATGCTCAACCAATCGCAGACGATCAAGAGGATAAAACAAGAGATGAAGCCTTGGGTTTCAGTTGGGGCATGCCACATTCTGAAGTTTATATCACTGTGCGTAGATGGAACCGCACTCCACTCGACCCCGGCCTCCTTTTTGTCTTTTATTAATCCTCAAATGATCCAACAATATAAAAAAAAGCAGATTATTGATGGACTGCTTAAATAACTTGCATTAAAAAAAAGGAATTTACATGAGTGTTGATCCTAAATTCACTCTCATGTATTAAAATAGACACTTTAAAAGATACAGCATAGTACCTAGCAAATATCCGTAGCAAGGATAGTTTGCCAATAGTACAGGAGTGGCCAGTGATCACTAGATTCTAGTGAAGTTGCTCTAATTCTGAGTGCAGCTTTATTTTTCCCGCAGGTATCAACCACTACGGATTGGTTGTTGATCTCTAGTGCAGAATTCTCCAATGCTGAAGATCCACCATTAAAAGCCAAACAACACCAATGGCCCCTTGCCAAATACTAGACGCGACTGCTATTATGATGCATCTCTCTTTGTTGTATCGGAGAGGCTTCAGACCCTACTGTCATAATACCCTGCCTTTTGTACCAAGGCTGAAGAGGTGAGGGGTGAGATATTCTAAAAAGAATGAATAATTTTTCATGTGCCACCGTTTCTTTCTTTGTATGCGTTAAAAGCTATGCATTTGCAATAATAAGGTATCTTTTCTCAGGAGGTCCGAGAAAAATTGTATTCAGTATAATTTGAAACTGAATTGATCTGGTATCAGTCTCCACCAAAATATTGCGAACGGAAAGACTCTTCTTCATTCATGGCTACCACCTCTCAAGTACTGCTAGTTTAATTAGAAGAGGCAGTTAACCTAATTTAATACCCCCTGATAAGCAACCAGCCAGATGATATAATAATCTATAACAAACTCGTATGACCTCTCCAGCCATATGATCAAATCTATGGTCACCGGTCACTAAGATGATAAGATCCAGCAAGACAACATTTTCCACAACACAATTTCAGCTGGAGACTTGCCAACTATTTTAAAGAAACAATAAGATAGCTGATATTAATTCAGTTAGAAGAACCAATGAGCAGTAGCTCAGTTGGTATGGACACTTCCACTCTTGGAGAGAGTGTGGGATTCAAACCCGGGAATCATCCCAAAAGGGTAAATGGCCACAAATTAACGCTTTCGAGGCAAATTCGTGGGTCCTCTAGGCACGTGGATGCTTGTGTGATGTGTGTGGGTTTGATGTGTGTGTGTTGTGTTAGGTTTGGGCTTAAGGGCCGATGCCAAAAAAAATAAAAAATTCAGTTAGAAGCCCCTCATATACACATGCATCAAATCAACATGCTATTGACAGCTGCAAATGTGCCCCATCTATTAAATCCTTATCTTTCTAGGTATTTGTAGACAGCATATTAGGCTTGATAGTTAAAAGGTTATTTATGTTATAATTTCAAGATTTTGAATATTCTGCGCATTAGATTTTGGCTGTATTGGTAGTAATCTGGATATTTACTGATATGAAATGCAACACTATAAATCTCAATGACAGTAGAGAGATGTTTATACAAAGAGCATTTTTTTTCTTAAGTGTGAATTCGCCAACCAGATCAAAATATCTAAGAGGCGGCATACAAAAACATTAACAGCATGCAAGTTTTTTTTATATGAAAAGTTGAGCCACAGCTCACTCAACTCATAGTATTATTGGATATAGTGCCCTCAAGGCAATTATTGTAATTGCAGGCACGTGATTATGATAATTGTGAGAGAACCTATATGGGTAAAACAATCTTACTCGAAATGATAGTATGATATCTGTTTTGTCTTTATCATTGATGTGTACACGCTTTACTTGTTATTACGTGTCGCTAATACATAATGGTGAAACTCGTAGGGTTCTTGCTTGACTACTAGCATTATAATGGCGATCATATATGTGAGAGCTGGATAATCCATAAACACGTCCTTAAATGTCCATAGTTGTGGGAGTATCGAGACTGGGTATCGATATTCCAGAGTAGACTAGTGTATACGTTTCGAGACCCTTACGAGGGGCAGTGGCTTAATCTCACAAGCCATTGGTGTTATATCACCTGATAGATACAGGTACTCACTGGAGGTGAATATACTGGACGAACTCGCCGATAACTTCTAAATGATATTATATCTATCGTCGGATGGAAGTTCTCGAGTGGCATTTGTACATGTTAGTCTTTTGATCTGAGATCGTCATCTGTCTCGTATGAGTTCGCGCTATTCTTTGATTACTATTCTACCACGGCTCAAAGGAGTTGTGCAAATAGGTCTTAGTTGGGTACAGTCCCGAACCACATGGAGGCAATGAGCGATTGTCGGGGATTCGTCTATCTTAGTATTAGGAGTCGATGTCGTGCTGTATTCGGTATGATATCACCTTAAATCAGTGACCATGGTAGATGAGATTTACTGATATGAGTTCAGTAGTTTCTCAGTTGGTGATGAGCTTGACTCCGACACGACTTATCGGGTTATTTAGAGTTTGACGTTTCCATCCGCTAGACCTGGTATGCGATACTCTCAGACGAAGAGACCGGACTGTACGGAAATTGTCACATTCAGACTCAGTAAGGTTCGGACAGATTTGATTGTCGACCTCCCTTTCAACAGATACTTGGACAGCCGTTACGTACAGCTAGTGCCGCTGACGTGCTTGTGGTTTTTGGATTTATCTGGTAAATCACTGCCAGCGTGTTGTCGAGTCTTTAGAGTGCCAACAGAGAGTTTTCCCGATTCAGGATATATGATTTAGATAGCGTATGTTGATGTATATAAGTCCGATTAAATACGTATAAAGGCTATACGGATTTTAATCAGACGGTTGATAATACTAACGGCTTATAATTAAGCCGGATTATTAAATCAGGTTTTGATTTAATAATTTATATATATATTTTTAACATGTATATTCCAGTATTATTGTTCACTATTCATTTTCTCTCTTTTGGCTATTCGTATTTTTGTACTAATACGCGTATATGTATTTCGATACGTATACTGGATTGTATTCCGTATTTATACAGAATTTGTGCTAGAAGATGGACGCTTCATTTGTTCATTTTTCTTTTATAGAAAATCAAAAATGAGGTAGAGGATGAGGTGTCAAAAAGTATGGTGTAAGGGGTTATGGCTTGATTTTTATATGATATATTTCATTTGAATACACTATTCTTTCATGGTTGCAAATAATCAAGCCATATTATTTTTCCATGTTTTTGCTAATTTTTCTTCACTTGAAGACTTAGCCATTTTCCATGGCTGCTTCTTCACCTCCTTCTCCTTCTTCTAGGTAGCTCACTTGAGCTTAGAAAAAAGAGAAAAGATAGTAACAATATTCATACATCCCTATTTTCCATTCGTAGCGAGCTTGGAGCGTCGATCGCTTCAGTAGGTAAAGTCGGAGTTTAGATCGGTTTCTCTCATGTGGATCTTCTTCGGCAAGAACGGTCGCCACTCAAGCTCGATCCGGACAACGTACACGGAGCTTTGAGGGGTCTTCCACGATTGGGTGGACACACGTCGAAGGTAGTATTCTGTATCTTTGCATACTTGGTTTGCTAATTTAGACGTTTGGATCGATTCTAAGTTCATGGTTCCTTTGTGTTTGCTTGAAATTTTTGTTCGCCATTCACGCTTCTGCTGCACCGCGGGTATCAGGGAACCCTACAGTGGTATCAGAGTCTCCTAAATATCTTAAACTAGCTAGTTACAACATTAGAAATCACTTTTTTTCCAGTATTGAAAACTGTCAAAAAAAACAGTCCCGAAATTTTGAGTTTTGACATGTTTGCACGCCCCGCGGGCTCACGGTTTGAACCGAGAAGCCGTGGGGTAGTGCGTAGGCACCCCAAGGAGAACCCGGGAGGGCCAAAGGCTAGGCCCACTCCCCAAGACCACCACGAGATGGTCTTGGGGTGGGGACCCGAGAGTGCCCCTCATGGCAGTCTCGAGTCTGCCGCCACCCCCCGACGGCCTCATGGTGGGGTACCCCCGAAGTCCCCCGACTCGACGTTAATTTTGTGCTTTAACTCGTCAAAAAGGTTCGAGCACGTTCCGTTTTGATTCGGACTTCCGAATTGGCTCAAACTCGATTTTTCGGAAGTTTAGTGCACTTGGTTTTTGATCTCTTGGTATATTTAGGATGTGCACTAATTGTGTTTTGGAATTCTAATGTCGCGACTTCGTTTGCGTGCGTGGATGTGTTGTTGAATGTTATCTAATTGATATATGCTCAATTAGACGGGATTGCACACTTGTTTTGGTTACTTATTTTTATGAATATATATCTTGATTATGACTTAGTCGGATTGTCGTGTCGGATAGCCCCTCATGCGTTGCTTATACAGTTTTGATTTACTTTGTTGTATTCATTTGTTCGGGACGAGCTCCAACATGTGGCTGTCGTTTCCGTATTATATATATTCTTTTATTGAGGCTCGACCAGGATGCAGTCGATATCACCCTTGTATATATTTCATTTCTGTACTAGGATTAACCCGGGATAAGTGCTCGAGTAGCCAGGTTCTAGAATGCATCAGGTGGTCATTTCATAGAGTTGGAACCGGGCCGTCTCGCTCTAGAATTGGCGGGTTGCTCGCCGCACTTGTGGAGGTTATAGGATTCGACCGGCGGAAAGATACACAAGTTACCGAATTCTAGAAAGCTGCGGATGATCAACTCATTTCATTGAGAAGGTGTTACCCAGTTTCTAGAATTGGCAGGTGGCTTGCCGCACTCGTAGAGATCTAGGATCGACTATGTACGGGCTATCCACACGACCTGGGAACATCACGTTTCATTTACAGCTCGGTTGAAACGCAGGGGTCCAAGTTTATCCGCTATTCTATATTGTTGTTTGCATGTCTGTGATGATTCTTATATGCCTGTGATGACTATTATCTGCATGCGATATTGATATATACATATTATATATTAGTAGATGCTTCTATATGTTTTGCATTCGCGCTAGCCATATCCCCGTCCTGTCGTAAGTTAAGTAACCTTACGGTGAAGACTCGGGGCCCCGTGGTAAATGCGGATGGCATATAAAAGCATGCAGTTTTGGTTGTTTCTATTGTGGTTTAGAAACTAGATTTGATGGGACTGCATTATATTTTTAATGCAAAGGAAAACAAACCTATTTGATGTCGGAACCAATTTTTAAAACTATTTGGTTTCCTTCAAAACAACTATCATATTCTTTTGTTTTATATAAAGGTATTCGGTTAGGAATATCCAACATCTCATTCTATAAAGGAAGAGCCTTGATCCCTTCACGGGGAATTTGCTCTTAAGCAAAAGTTTATGTTACTAGTTTTAAAAAGCGGAGCTTAAACCACTCCATTTCAAAACCACTCGAGTTCCTTCAACGATATCAAATTCATTGCGTTAAAGGTTTTTCGCCAAAAAACAGTTGTAGCCGTTTCCTACGAGCAGTACTTAGTATTCATGCTACGTATGTTGGTATTGTCAAGACGTAGTGATCGGTAGCTGAGTATTGCTTGTTTGTAGTTTTGTTTCCGATTTTTTAGGACAATCGCGTTGCTATGTTGGAATTGTCAAGGGTTATGCGGGTGGGTCTAAGTTAATCATAATAATGACGGGCTGAACTTGACTAGCAGCTTATGATATGTTGTCATTGTCAAGGTCATAAAGTCACTAGAGGCAAAAACCATATCGGGAGTTTCAAATATAAAGGGAACTTGTCAGGCATGCGCATACCTTCTGGAGTATGGTGACTTGAGTGGATTCCGTCAGGTTATCACACGATGATAGTTGGGTCCGATTCCTACTGATGAGTAGATATTACTTCTCGGAAGATTTTTCACTTCACAATTAGCTAACCTATTAGGTGTCTAGAAAGTGTTAACGAATTTACGCCTCTGCGGAAACGGGATTGTTAATTGGGTCCGTGCGAAGGCACGGGGGATCTCCCTCAAAGTACCAACACTGACCTGGCTTAGCGAACTTGTAAGGTATAAATGATCCCGACTAGTTTTCCTTTTAGGATTTGAAGGAGAATTCGAGAAAACAGTGGGAGACATCCTAATTAGATAAAGTGATAACCAATCTAATCTTGATAGAATGCACGCTGAGTGTTTCTTCTCTCTCTTTCTGGTACATCGACCCATGACTTACCTAAAACTCATTAACCAAGTTAACCAAAGCTTCTTACACACGTTGGTTTTGGATTTTCGTGATTCACGACAAGATCGCAAATATCCCTGCTACTCCTACTTTCGCTTTACAAAGATCCATATTGCTTGGAAATGGCCATTGTATAGTTATATACGAACTTGAAGAAATTATTTCAGTCGAGAATGGTCACTGGTTCTGAAGAATTTAGATTGTATTATTCGGTTGTCTCTTCTTTTTACCTTCTCTCAGGTTGCGAAAAGTACACCTATTGCGCTTATTGGATACTCTTTTTCCAAGTCTTAGGCAAGTGCCAAAAGGAAGAGAGAGAAGAAAACCAGTTAGCGTAAGTGCGGTATACAGAAGACAAGATGTAGAGAATATAAAGGGATTGACGTTAGGGCAATTCATGAATCTGGATAGTAAAAAGGGCATTACTAGAAATACACGACCACCCCTTGAAACATTTATATTTCAGATTTTCTGTGTACTTGTAAATGAGAACTGTTTTCCAATTAATTCTGACTCCAGGATATTTATTTATCGGATTTGGGTCTCACATCTGTACAATATTACAGATACCGAGTATGAGTAGAACATTGGGAAATAGGCGGTTTAATCCTAAATATCGGAATTCGTTGTAATTGGTGATATTGGATTGAATCGCTTGGGTTTGCTTAACGGCAAAATATTTGGTTTCGAATAACCGTTGTTATGCACCAATTTTTAAAATGAAATATCTGTATTTTATTTTATAAAGTGAGATATAAATTTTAAAAATTATGTTCCAAAATTTATCTTTATCAGTTGAGGATAAGGTAAAATGCATTCAATAACAGTGTAAGACATTCTCGACCAAAATACAGTTTTCAACTTACAACGCACGAAATTTGAGTTAGTATACATGAAAATGTATGTTGTCCAGTGTCTTTCGGGACAAGAGGTTGGTACTCTTACTTCATTCAGGTTTACCTATGAGTTCTCTGGTTTTAGACACGCATTCGTTGTAATGCAAGATCCAAAAAAAATTGAGAAAATTATAGGTATAAGAATAAAGTAGAGAACCATACGTTGGAAGTATCAGGATTTTTCGAAATGATTGAAAATATAAGATACTTATGCTAGGTATTCCATCATAGTAATATTGAGAACTTGATTCTCTCTTAGGTTACTCATCCGCGGGTTCGCTCCTTGATGAGTAATGTTGTATTGGTCTTTTTCTATTTAGGTGACATGCACTGGAAACGGCTGCATAAAATGTGAATCTGGTTCCATCTAAATTAGTGCCTTTAATTCTATATGGATATAGATTGGTTGCATATCTTGAGCTTATAAAGATACGGAGTTATCTGGTTTCTGTTTAAAAGAAGAATCCGGACAAACTCAAGGTATGCTCCGGTAATGGTTGTTTGTGGATTATCCCAAGTATTCACTAGGGTTTTGTTTCTACCATTTTCAAGATTAATAGTTACATTGTTCTTGACTCTCCACTTTTTTTTTATTAAAAGAATATTTTTACAAAAGAAATTAATGAGAATATGGTAGTGATTCCAGAACCACAAACGGTTACCGAAAATTTAGTAGAATCTAAGAATTCAATTGGACTTGACAATCCATTAGCCACTCCGTAGATTTTAGTAGGTGGCCTCAACCACCTGAGAGATGCTTCTATTTTCTCATAGACGGTGACAGGGAAGTCAGCATCATGGTTATGATGGCCCTACTAATTATCTGTAGGTTATAAAAAGTAGTAATTTTAAGGTGACCAGATGCTTTATATCTAAGATGGACTCCACACACTTCAGCAAATTATGGATTTTGGACATTGCTGGGTGCACCTCAAAGGGTAAAACCCATTAGGAGCAAGTAGATCTTTCCAAATCTGTGCAGGTGTAAAGGTATTAACCTAATAAAATTAGACTAGTTGTAAATATTCTCATCAAATATCCGCTGTAGATTGTGATGAGACTTTTACTTCACTGTCTACGCTAAAGTCCATACGGATATGATCTGGCTCTGCTGTTGCTCTAGACTATGATATCTGGCAAGAGGATGACTATAAAATCTTTCTAAATGGAAATTTGGAAGTGCACGTGTATATGACTTTACCAGAGAGTTATCGTAGTTAGTAGGAGCAGCGGAAGATGCGCAAGTTGCTTATATCTATTTGTAGACTAAAACATGGATAGCGGAGACAGATCATCTGTTTCTGATATAACAGTCAAGATGATTGACATCATAAAAACAATAGATGAACCTAGTAAGAAGGGTGTGGGAAGTACTGTCCTGGGATTTGGATGATATATTCCAGATAAGAAGTGATGTTCCTATACTACATTCGGTCAAACTTTGTGTTGGATATGTATGCCCTAAATGCCTT
This sequence comes from Agapanthus africanus, assembly GCA_030015575.1. Lineage (NCBI taxonomy): Eukaryota > Viridiplantae > Streptophyta > Magnoliopsida > Asparagales > Amaryllidaceae > Agapanthus > Agapanthus africanus. Next base: position 250,253,167 of record JASDDO010000028.1, read on the forward strand.
CATTGTATAAGATGCTAGGGATATGTATGTACAGGACAATCTTGCTCGATATGATAGTACACTATTTAGTTTGTCTTTATCTTAATATGTGATATGTTGTACTTTGTATTTCATATCTTGTATACATGTTGATAAAGCCCGTAGGATCTTTGTCTGACTACCAGCGTTGTGATTGCAATCATACTTGTGGGAGCTGGGTAGTCGATAGGCACATCCTTAAAGTGTCTCTACTCGCAGGAGTATCGAGACTGGGTATCGACACTCCAGAGTAGACTAGTGTATACATATCTAGACCTTGACAAGGGGCGATGGATTGGTCCCGCAACCATTAGTGAGATGCACCTAAGATTGTATACGGGTGCTTACAGGGTGTGAGTACACCGGACATGACTCACCAAGGACTGACTAGATGGTATTATACCTAGCGTCAGATAGCAGTTCTCTGGTGATATGAGTGCAGATAGTCTGTCGACCTGAGGTCATCATTTCTCTCGTGTGAGTTCCCACTGTACTTTGATTACTACCCTATCACGGCTCTACTGAGTCATGCAAACAGATTTTAGTTGGGTACAGTCCCAAGCCACATGGAGGCAGTGAGCGACAGTTAGGGATTCGTCACTCCCGGTATAGGGAGTCGATATCGCGCTATGATCGGTTGGTCAACACCATAAGTCTCTGGTCAGGGCGGATTGAGAATTACTGGTGGTTGGACCAGTAGATTCTCGGATGGTCTTAAGCCACACTGACACGACTTATCTGGTTATTAAGGGTCTGACGTTTTCCACCCCCTAGACCTTACGTGCAATACTCTCAGACGAACAGACCGGACTGCACGGAGATTGTCACGGACAAGCTCAGTAGGGTTCGGATGAGTTCGCTCGTCAGCCTTCTTTTACTACAGATATCTGGATAGCCGTTACGTGCAGCTAGTACAGCTGACGTGCTTGTGGTTAAACCCACTATCAGCGTATGTCGAGTCTTTAGAGTCCCACACAGATGGTTTCTCTGCTTCGGGTGAAACGATGTAGAAGCCGTAGGTTTTACGGCAGGGTTTGGATCACATACATGTACTGGCTACACGGATGATGATCGGGCGGAAAATACTAGTGGGCTTTGGTTTAAACCAAATCCTAGTATTAGATTATTTTTGTCTTTTTGTATTCGTATTTTTCGGAATACGGATACGGGTATGTATATATACAGTGAGGGGTATTATTGTAATTTATGCACGAGTGCTTCTAGAAGAAGACACCCCATTTGTTGTATAACCGTTTTGTTAAATGGTTAATGAGGTGGAGGAATGAGGTGTTATTGGCAATAAATGAAGCATGACTACTTGGTGACTCATGGGATGACTATTGAGGCATGGTTGCATTTTATTATTATTGTTGGAAAATAATTTGCTTCATAGTTATCAACATTAGCCATTCATCATTCATTCCATCCTCAACACTTTCTCTCCTCCAAGCTTTCTTCTTCCTCAAACTCTAATTGTCTTATGAGTTGAGAAACCTAGGGTTCTTGAGACTAATCAATCCATAATCACTCTCTATATCTTCTAGGCTACTTAGATTAGCATACTAGGTACCCCAATTACCTCAGTTTAGAGGTAGGAGCTCAAAATACACTCTCGGGTGGATCATCTTTGACGTGAGGAGGCCGACGATCAAGCGTGATCCGTACACTCTTCGAGGAGCTCAAGAAGAGGAGAACAAAAACCGAAGGACAAGTACACGGGGGTATAACTTTCTTCATAGTAGTTAGAACCTCCTATTAGTTTGGTTAGTTAAGGTTTAAGTATCGATCCTGGAGTTTAGTCGGTGTTGCGAAGCCCGAAAAAAATCATTTTTTGCGTATTCCGTCTCCCCGCGAACCCGCGGGGTGCGCGACATCGACTCGCAGTGGTATCAGAGCCAACTAAATCTTAACTAGCTAGTTAGCAAGTAGTTAGAACTTCGATCGTCGGAATAACCCGAAATCACAACTTCAAACCCATGCTTGCTTTTGTTTTTAAAATCTAATCAAAAAATTATTTCAGTAGCCTTAAAAATACAGGTAGGGTATTTTAAGAACACAGAAGAAAATTGAGGAAGTAACTCGCCAAGACCACAGCGGAGGCGCGGCGAAACAGTGTGTTTCGCTGCGGTTCCGCGGCTGAGTTGAGGCCGAGTTGCACCGATTTTCTTCTGTGGGTCTTATTTTTTGAATTGTGATTTTTGGAATATTTGGTTTCTGCCTAGTATTGTTCGTGTGCTGTTTTGTATATGGGGTAGACACGGAAAATATGTTCGCTCGAAATTCTAAAGTTCTAGGCTAAGTATTGTTCTGTGTTTGTATATGATGCTTAACGTCTGTTAATCGCTATACGTCGATTAGTGGAGGTTGCATATATCTGTGATCTTGTTGTTGGTTTGTGGATATGGAATATTGAATCGTCGTGGATGAATAGCCGGGGGTATGTGAGAACAGTGTTTTCTTTTCTTTCATTCATGTATATTTGTAATTTGATGTAATATTATTTTGCGGGGCACATCCAGGTTGAGATTGCAGCCACCGTTGTATTATTTCATTTACTGTTTTTGGCTCTTAGGATAGACCCAAGGTAGGGTGCACAAACTACCGGGTTCTTGAAGTGCCGAGTGGCCTACTCATTTTACTAAGGGAGGTTGCTTCACTTCGGGAATTTGGCTGGTAGTTTGCTGCACCCGTAGGGATCTAAGGTGGGGTTTGGCTATTCATCACGACCGTGGAATCCGTCTTTCGTTATAGGCTTAAACGAAACGCAGAATTCATAGTATATCCAATATATTCATCTGTGATCTGAAATGCCTATTATTGCGTGAGACGAATGGATATATATATATATGATATATAGTAGACGTTGCTTATGTTTTGCACCCGTGCTAGTCCAGCCCCCGCTCTGCCGTTAGTTAAGTAACCTAACGGTGCATGATGGGGTCCCGTGACGAATACGGATGGCATAAGCGTACGTTGTATTTTCGTTTCTTTCTGCAATGATAGGATTAAATAATGGGACAACATTAATTGATTAATGCAAAGAAAATAAACCAAAACTGAATCGTTGGAACAATTTCAAAACCACTCGGTTTTTTCTTCAAAAAGCAACTTTTAAATGCGGAGCCTAAACCACTCCTTTAAAAGCTATCATGGTTCCATTGATTATATCAAGTTCATTACGTTCACGGTTTCGCCAAAAACCAACCGTAGCCCTCCGTCATTTTAAATGAGCAGCACATCGTATTCATTCTATGTTTGTTGGCCTTCGTCAAGGCATAGTGAATGGTAGCGGTGTGTTGCTTGTTTGTAGCATAGATAAATGCATTAGTTTAGGACAGTCGTACAGCCTTGTTGGCCTTCGTCAAGGGCGAGTACGGATGGGTCTAAATTAATCAGGACAACGACGGAAGAACTTGACTTGCATCTTATGATTTGTTGGCCTTCGTCAAGATCATAAGAGCTTGGGACAAAAATCACATCGGGAGTTTCAAATATAAAGGAAACTTGTAGATTTAGCATACCTTCTGGAGTGTGGTGCTAGAGTGGCTTCCATTTAGGTCATCACACAATGATAGTTGGACCCCGATTCCACTGATGAGTAGGATTACTCTTAAAAGATTTTTCACTTAACAATCAATGTTATAAACCAAGTAGGTGTCTAGAACGGTGTTAGCAGGCTACGTCTTCAGGGAAAAGAGATTATGTAATTAAGGAACTTCGTGAAAGCGTTGAAAAATCTCTCTTGAAGTACCGACACTAGTCTAGCCGAAAGATTAAGCAAGTATTGTGACGTGCGATTAATCCTGACTAATTCTTCTTTTAGGGTTTGAAGAAAAATTCGAGAAAACGGTGGGAGCCATCCTGTTTAGATAAACTAATAACCAATCTAAACTTGCAAAAGCATATGCTGGGTGTTTCTTTTCTCTCTCTGGCGGCAACCATGACGGGACTTAAATTACTACTTGAAAAAAATACACTGATTGGGCCAAACTATAAAGATTGACTGAGAAACGTCAACATTGCACTTACTTATGACAAATTGGCATACGTCCTCACTAGTACTGCTCCCCCTGTCTAAGGACCAGATTTCTCAGTTGCGGACAAAAAGGTCCGCAAAACTTAAGATCTGGATTGCGAGAAAGCTAAGTGCATCGTGCTGGCGTCCATGAATAATGAACTCCAGAAGCAGCACGTGGATATGGACATCAAATCCATTTTTCTCCATTGCAAGAATTTGTATGGAGAACACTCTCATATCGCAAGATACGAGAGCTCAAGGAAATTATTCCAGATGAGCTTAGCTCCAGGATGACCTGTACGAGAGCACGTCCTAAAGATGATCAGTCTCATTGACGAACTCGCAAACCTAGGATGCATGCTAAAAAATGAGTTATGCATTGACTTGATTCTACAGTCCCTTCTTCACATCTTCTCTCAGTTCGTGCTGAACTTCAACATGCACAATATGGAAGCTCATCTTCCAAAACTCCTTAACATATTGAGGGTAGCGGAGAGCTCCTTGAAAAAGAAAAAAACACATGTTCTTATTGTTGGCAAATCATTCTCTTCTAAATCCAAAGCGAAAGCTACGGGGAGATGAAGAAGATCACCACCAAGCCGAAAGATGTCAAAAAGGTGCAGGGAATGAACAAATCGAGAAGAGTGGAAGCAAATAAAGATGAGTGCTACTACTGTCACAAGAAGGGGCACTGGAAAGATTGCAGGCTTTCAAAGCTAATGGCAAGGACACGAAGTAAGCTAACGCTTCTGCTTCAGGTGTGTTCGTAATCGAAAACTGTATTTCAGTGAACTCTACATCATGGGTACTAGATACCGGTTCCGGTTCTCACATCTGTAATTCTTTGCAGGCTTTGAGAAACCGTAGAGTACTTAAGATAGGGGATATGACCCCCAGGGTTGGCAATGGAGCAAACGTTGATGATGTAGGCGATTATCACCTGGGGTTGACATGTGGGCATATTTTGGTGCTGTATAGCTGTTTTTGTGTACCCAGTATGCTATGTAATATTATATCAGTGTCTTTATTATCTAATGAAGGATATAATTTTGCACTTGAAAGAAATGTCATGAACATTACCTAAATCAAGAACTGATTGGGTCTGGCACATTGGAAAACGGCATATGCGTACTCAATCAACATCAAGTTTTCAATATCCAAAACATGCTCAAAAGAAAGGCTCCAGATTCAAACCAAGCCTTCTTATGGTATTGTAGACTTGGTTATATAAATGAAACAAGGTTGACTATGTTGTATAAATATGGATATTTAGATCCGTATGAATATAATACATATGCAACTTGTCAAACATATATCAAAAGAAAGATGACCAAATCCCCGTTCACAGGACACGGAGGAAGAGTCACTGAGCTCTTGGAACTCATACACAGCGATGTATGCGGTCCAATATCTACGCATGCACTAAGCGGTTACTCCTACTTCATCACTTTAACTGATAATTTCTCAAGGTATGGTCATGTGTTCTTAATGAAGCATAAATCTGAGCCCTTTGAGAAATTCAAGAAGTATAAAAATGAAGTGGAGAAACAAACTGGTAAAAGTATCAAGATACTTCAATCGATCGAGGTGGAGAATACTTAAGTACCAGTTTTCTTGAATGCTTAATAGAGAATTGAATTCTCTCACAGCTTACTCTATATATACCTCAGCATAACGGTGTTTCAAAGAGAAGGAATCGCACGCTACTCGATATGGTGCATTCCATGATGAGTAATGCTGAGTTGTCACTTTCCTTCTAGGGTTTTGCGCTGGAATCAACAGCATACCTATTGAATAGGGTTCCAACTAAGTCTGTGCCTACCACTCCATATGTAATGTGGAAAGGGAAGAGACCATGTCTTAAGTATCTTAAGACATGGGGGTGTCCAGCTTTTGTTAAAAAGTAAAATCCGGACAAGCTTGAGGCACAATCGGTTTTGTGCAAGTTTGTGGGATACTCCAAGAATTCAAGGGGATATCGTGTCTACCACACTAAAGAACAAAAGGTGTTTGTCGCTCGCCGCATAGTCCTTTTAGAGAGCAGATTTCTTGCAAAAGAAATTAGTGGGAGCGCGGTAGAACTGGAAGAAATTCCAGAACCCCAAACCACTGCCGAGGACTTAGTAGAACCTCAGGTTTCAATAGAGCCCGACGAACCGATGCCGCTCCACAGATCTAGTTGGCTTTCTCGTCCGCCTGAGAGATACTATGGGTTTCTCGTAGATGGGGATCGAGAGGATTGCATTATCAATGATGATGAACCTATTAATTTTCAGTATGCTATCACGAGTAAAGACTCGGTAAAGTGGCTGGATGCTATTGTTGGGATTCCTTAGCACCTAGCGTAGGGTTTGCAAGCATCACTCATGCCACAACAAAAAATTTAGGAGGTGCTAAGCAATCAACCTAAAGATCATACTAAAAAACTAGGGTAACAAAACTAGTAATCCAACATTACAAAGAGAAGTGAATGAAAATACAACCTTTGTAGATCCGGTCCTTCACTTCTAAAGCTCCGTGTTGATGTCCCTTCGCTGCGACCATCGTAGTCCCGAACTCTAGAATGGAATTCCCCGGAGAAATGAACAAGATTGCTCGTAGTCTTCGAAGCCGAAGATGGTCTACGTCGAGAAAACTCAAACTCAAGCTACCACTTCACTAGATCAAGAACTTTGTGAAGAGAACACCCTAAACTAAATGGCAAGTAGTAGAGGATGATGAAATAGGAAATGGATTCACTTTAGATTTTGATTTCTCACTTTGTTTCTTCACTAAAAAAAAAATCTAGCAAGCTTTTCTTCGTTTGGATGAAGAAGAAGAAAGAATGAAATGAGAATGAATAAACAAGTGAAGATAATTATCATAATGCAACCATGGGTGAGTTAATTTTATCCACTAACCTTTGTAGAGACTAAACCATGGTTCAAGTTAATGGTTTTGGTTACTAAATATCTTAAGTGAGACGAAGTTAGTGGACTTGGTCAATGAATGCTTCAAGCTTCATGAAGCTTCAAACATGACAAAGTGCTCACTAATTTTGAATTACAAAATAAATATAAACCTTTACCATTAACTTAAATATGGTGTAAGTCACTCATACACCCAAGTTTGCATGTATCATCAAGCATGATACAATCATTTACACAAATATATATCACATATACATCATGTGCAAATCAAGTGAGAAAATAATCTTAAGTGAACCAATACTAGTTAATGTAAAGTAATATATCAAATATATAATTATACATTAAATCATTAAATCAACACTTGATTTAATGATCCGGTCATATCGCATATAACCGACTAATATCTAGTGTATCAATAAATCGAATCAACACTTGATTCGATAACCCGTCTATATCGCATATAACCGACCGATTATACAAATCGCGAGAGTAGAATACGGTATCGCATACACGTATTATTCTCGGTCCCGCACATATCTCATATGTGCTCCTATTTCGTTTCGCCTGAGTCAGGAAACCTCTGTGTAGGACTCTAAAGACTCGTCAATACGCCGGTAGTAGGTGGTGATCATATCAGTCACCCACAAGCCGCAAGCGGTCTGCTAAACGTAACGACCATCCAGGTATTGAGCGATCAGAAGATCAACGAGCAAGCCTGCTCACACTCCTGTGAATCCGATCGGTAACACTTTCCGCACAGTCAGGTCTGTTCGTCTGATATGTCGCATATCTTGCCTAGGGATGGTAAACGTCAGACCCCAGTAGCTTGATAAGTCATGCTGATGTAAGGTCCATAACGAGCGTGAAACTACTGATAACACTTACCAATAAATCACAGCAATCCTGGCCAGGGATTTCCAGTTATGGCCAGTCGAGCATAGCGCAACATCAACCCCCAATACCGGGAGAGACGAATCCCCTCCTATCGCTTATTGCCTCCATGTGACTCGGGACTGTACCCAAAAACCACCTGTTTACACGACTCAGTAGAGCCGTGGTACGGTGGAAATCAAAGCACAGTGGGAGACACACAAGACTCTATGACGATCTCAGGTCGACAGACTAAGCTGTATCAGTGTCACCAGAGAACTGCCATCTGACGTGAGGTATAATGCCATCTGACGTGAGGTATAGTACCATCTGGGAGTTCTCGGCGAGTCCATTCAGTGTACCCAGTCTCCACTGAACACCCGTATACCATCTCTGATGTCAAACACCAATGGATATGGGATCATCCATCGCCCATCACATGGGTCGAGAAGATATACGCTAGTCTACTGTGGAATATAGATGCCCCGTCTCAATATTCCCACGACTAAGAACATTGAACGATTTACTCATGGACTACCCAAGCCCCACTAGTATGATCTGTATCGTAATCCTGGAAGTCGAGTACACATCCTAAGGGCTTTATCAACATGTAACAGAGAGACAGTAAGTATACATGTTAAGATAAAGAGCAACCAAATAGCGTACTATCATGTCGAGCAAGAAAGTCCTCCCTATATATGTCCCAGCATCCACTATCATATACATCTCATGTACAATAATGGTCTCTAGGGCATACATACAACTAACAATCTCCCACTTGCACTAGGGCCATCATATAGTAGTGGTTGTAGTATCTCATACTCAACCATCCCATAAAAGTCTCTCTCTGGGAAAAGGCCTTTATGAGTGGATCCGCTGTGTCGTCCTCTGAGTCTACTCTCCTAACTTCGATCTCCCTGGAGATCAACTATCTCCATGATCAGGTGATACTGCCTTGGAATATGTCTGGGTCACTGATGGGACCGGGGTTTCTGGGCCAAAGCCATACCTCCATTGTCACACAATGGTAGGAACCTAGTTCATCTCATGAACAAATATACACCCAGACTACCTCTTTAGTAGCATCTTTGGTAGCGATGTATCCAGCCTTTATCGTCTAGTTTGCCACGGTATCTAGCTTGGAACTCTTCCAACATACTGTCCCTCCACTGAGGATAAAGACAATGCCTATAACGGACATTCAGTCGTCCTTACCACCCTGCAAGCTATCCAGTGATTCTCCTCAGGATCAATTGATACCATCTCACTACACCTAATGATAATCCTAATATCCATTTAGATCTATCTCATAGATCCGAAACCCATGATTTAGGAGGTATCACCTAGATCCTACATAGAGAATCAATGTGATAAGAGGAGATTGACCGTACGTAGCATAGGAAACTCTTTTCCTATCAAGAGTATGTCATCCACATACAGTACGACGAATACCACCATACTCTCTACTACCTTTTTGTATATACAAGGTTTATCTACCATTTTGATGAAGTCAAATACTTTGACTACCACATCAAAACATACGTTCCAACTCCGCGATGTATGCTTTAACTTTTAAAGCAACTTGCACACGTTTCCGCTGCTTCCACTGTCTACGAAGACCTCTGGCTGTGTACTTATAGACGCTCTCTTCTAAATCAATATTTAGAAAAGCAGTCATGACACCCAACCACCAGATATTGTAGTCAAGGTATGTAGCAATGGCAAGTAGGATCTGGATGGACTTAAGCACGGCTACTGGAAAAGGTTTCATCATTATCCACGCCTGGTCGATGACGAGAACCTTTAACAAGTCTAGCTTTGAAAGTTTCAACTTTTCCATCTACACCAAGTAATCTTCTTAAGATATACTTGCTCCTGATGGGGATTTAACCCTTCAGATATAGCAGCCAAAGTCCATACTTTGTTGGTATACATGGATTCCATCTCAGATCGCTAAGCATCCAGCCATTCTTACAGAATCCTCACTCTTGATGGCCTGCTCGAAACTAGTTAGGTCATCATCTCATGATGTAATCCTCGATCCCACTGTTATCAAGAAACCGAAGTATCTCGCCGGCGGATGAGGAACCCTACCAGATCGGCGGAGAGGCTGAGGTTCGTCGTGAACTATTGAATCCTTTGGTTCTACCAAATTATTAGCTGTAGTTTGTATAGCTGGAACTCCTTCCAATTCTACAAAACTGACCTTGCCTCGATCTTGTCCGTATTTTGCTTTTAGATATAGGCCGGACAACCCCAAATCTTAACTTGCTTAAGAGATGGGCTCTTCCCATACTATATCACATATGGAGTGGTAGGCACTGATTTGATTGGAACCCAATTCAATAGGTATGCAGCTTCACAAGTGCATAACCTCAAAAAGGAAACAGGTAACCCAGTAGTACTCATCATAGAGCGCACCATATCTAATAGGGTACGATTGCTCCGCCCCGATACAGCATTGTGTTGTGGTGTATATGGAGGAGTAGTGCTGAAAGAGAATCTTATTCTCCTTTAGAATTGTCCAGGATTTTTATGCCTGAGTATTCTCCTCCCTGATCACATCAAAGGACATAATACTTATACCTGTATCGGTTCTATACTTCTATCTTATATTCTTTGAATTTCTTAAAAGCTTCAGACATGTGTTTCAACAGGAACATGTGTCCGAAACTTGAGAGATTATCAGTGAATGTAAGGAAGTATAAAGAACCAGTCATGGCATCTGTAGACAGTGGACTTACATACATCATCATGTATTAGTCCCAAGAGTTCACTATCCCTTTCTCTGTTTCAAGTAAACGGAGTTATGGTCATCTTATCTTTGTAATATGACTGGCAAGTTTCATAAGATGTAAATTCAAACTGATTTAAATATGCATCTAAATGTAACTTAGCTAGTCGGGTTACATTGATATGACCTAGTCTACAATGCCTCAAGAAGGATTCGTTCATTGCTGAATTCTTCCTCTTGTGTGTGTTCTATACGTTAAGAACTATGGTTTGATTTAGAATGTATATGCTTTAAGATAACGTGCCTGAAACCGATCAACTTTTGATATAAGAAATGTTCAAAACATTATCCAACAATACAAAATTATATCCTTCTTTACTAAATAAAGAGACTGATATGATGTTGTATATCAGGTTCGGTATCTAATAACATTCGTTCAGAATCAATATATTTGGGAACACAGGATGATAACTGCCAACATCTTGGCTGCAACAATTGCACCATTTCCAACTCTTGAAAATTATCACCCGTTCTCAGTTCTCTACCTATCTTTAGCTCATGTAACATATTACATTATCCGGGATCCTGATCCGATATCAAATACCTAGGACGTAGAGAATACTGAGAAACGGTTCTATGTAATGAACACACCCGAAGAAGATGCATCATCATGCACTTTCTTTGTTTGGGCGGTATGGGAATCCTGGTATATTCCCCTAATTCCTGCTCGGTCTTATAACAATTATAAGTTGGAGGTGGACCAACGTTCTCCAGCTCAGTATAACAAGCGGGTTCGGTCAATATATCCATATTATTATCTTGATTAAGGCGTGACATGGTCGCTACCTGGAGAAAGAGAGAAGAAAACACTCTGCGTGCGCTCTTGCAAGATTAGATTGGTTATATATTTTATCTAATCAGGATGGCTCCCACTGTTTTTATCAAATCTTCATTCAAACCTGAAAAGGAAAGACTAGCCGGGATTAATTACACTCTACAAGTTCGCCAATCTTTCAGCCAAGCCAGTGCCGGTACTTTGAGAGAGGTTCTCCGTGCTTTCGCACGGAGCTAATTAAAATAAACCTCGTTTTCCCAGAGGCATAACCCCGTTGACATCTTTCTAGACACCTACTTGATCGACTAATTGTAAAGTGCAAAACTCTCCCAGGAGTAACAATTACTCGCAGTGGGTATCAGGATCCAACTATCATATAGAAGGTATGCAATCTCATTGCAAGTTTCAACACTTGAAACTCCCGATAATGGTTTTTACCCCTAGTACTTATGACCTTAACTATGGTCAACAAATCATAAGCACTAGTCAAGCTCTACCCGTCATTTCGTGATTAATTAGACCCACCCATATGACCCTAAACTAAGGTCAACAAAGTCACATGACTGTCCTAACTAATCGCATCATATGCTGTGTAGGAAGACATCACTTAGCTACCGTACACTGTGCCTTAACTAAGGTCAACAAACACAGCACGAATACTAAGTACTCTACTTCCTAAAATGACGGAGGATTGCGGATGGTTTTTAAGAAAACCTTTAACGCTTTGAACTTGATCTCGTTGCAGAATCAAATGGTTTAAAATGGAGTGTTTTTTTAGGCTTTTGCTAGTTTCGCTAAAGAGGTCACTTCCGGTAAAGGGATCTCGGCTCTTTCCTCGTCGAATGAGGTGCAGGATATTCACAATACCACTATGCAAAGCAAGAACTAGAAAAACAGTCAAAAGACAAACCGAAGGTTCTAGCATCTGCTAATTATTGCTAAAGAGGTCACTCCCGGTGAAGGGATCTCGGCTCTTTCCTCATCGAATGAAGTGCTGGATATTCTTCAAGGAATACCGCTATGCAAAGCAACAACTAGAGCTACCTATTTTTGAAATTCGATTCCACAACATCATTTAGATTTATTTTCTTTCATTAATCTCATTAATGAATGTCTCATCATTTAAATCACCTAAACATCCTAGATAAATACAACGTACGCTTATGCCATCCGCATTCGCCACGATGTCCCGTCATGCACCGTTAGGTTAGGTAACTAACGGCAGAGTGGGGCAGGGCTACCGCGGGTGTAAAACATAAGCAATGTCTATATAATATATCATATATACTATATACAGTATCTATCTCCACATATCAAATGATCACATCACAGATAACGCTGCAGAAAACAACATATGAAATATTGGATATACTAGGATGTCTGTGTTTTATTTGGCGCCTATATAAAACACGGATTCCACGGTCGTGATGAATAGCCAAATCCACATCCCCAGACCCCTACGAGAGCGGCAAACAACCCTACCAATTCTAGAGTTAGGAGACCCGGACTCGATTCCTCGAGATGGTCTCCCACTGGACTCTAGAACTCGGTTACTTGTGCTCCCCTCCTTGGGTCTATCCTAATGCGGAAAAGTAAATAATATACATCAAAGGTGACATCTTCCTCAACCCGGAAGTGCCCCAATAAAAGAATATTACATACAAGTTTTTTACATGAATGAAAATGAAAAACACTCATCTCACATAAAAAACCCCGGCAATTCAAACACGACGATCCAATATAACATATCCAGCAACACATAACATCATATGTCATCAACGTAAGTAAATATGCGTATCCCAATTGTCGTTGACGTATAGCAACGAAACCGGCCATACCCCACATATTACACTTACGGTCGCAGAAAAGAAAATGAAAACTACAACAGTTGGAATCCGCAACCACCTTAGACATCACATGCCTAACCAAATGAATTTCTTAGACATCGCATGCCTAACAATTATAAACCCCGCATTTTAGTCTCGATATTGAAAACACTTTCCAATAATCAGTCGGGCAATTCAACAAGATTCCCAACATTCCGATCGAATGCTCGTCGGAAACTTTAGTAGAGGCCGCACCCCCGATACCGACGACAAAGTGCACTTAGGCGGAACACCGCGGCCGCGAGCACCCAGACGGATGCTTTTTGGCTATGAAGTTCTCCTACAGTCACTTGGTCGGGGTTATGGGGCGTGGCTATCTAGTAATGTTACCCGGCGAGTATCCGAATACGCAAAGTGATTGCGACGGACTTTTGATCGCATCAAAATCCCGTGGCAACCAATCAAATGAGACTAAATTGCTAGACTTATAAAATTCAGATGTTGTTGATTCCAAGTATTGTATCATAATATACTAGATGATATTAAACGTTTCGATCAAATCAACAAATCCCCACAACTCCTAATGAGCTCAACACTTGAGCAAACTTAAAGTACCCAAAACGTGCCACAGTACCTATGATCCAGCCGTAGAAGGGTCAAACCAACGCCTCACCTATGACACCGCGGAACCACGGCAAACCTTAAGGTTCAAGCCGTGGTTCCGAGGGCATAGAATCGAGTTAAGGTTTATGTTCTTCTAGAGAGTCCATAGAGTTACTTGCACGAACATTGAATATAATTAACTTAGAAAAATTCCAACACTTCGAAATTTCAGAGGGGGTTATGGGGTGTTGTTAGAAGTTCGTTCGAACTGTTGAACATAGCCTAGGTTACCATCACAATGTTAAATTATACGACTACAAAACACTCCGTTTTGGTCCTATAGCAAAATTTGCATCACATGAAAATTTGGACCAAGCAAACAATACCAAAAACCCCCACAATCAAAAGTGTAGTGCACAGCAAGAATTTAGGACCCTAAGGATCTGAGGAGGCCGGCCAGAGGGGGGGTATCGGTTCATTTCCGAGGGAAAGCTCCCAAATTTTTTCTGTGCACTTATTGTATCATATACATCACTCTGAAGTTGTTTGCAACATTTTTAAAAACCTCTAAAATTTCGACAGAGAGCAAAACTGCAGGGTTTTAGAAACTGTTTTTACGGAGTTGTTTCGGTTTCGTATTAGTTCTAGCATCGTCAAGTTTCTAGTTAGGCTCTGATACCATGTTGGGATTCCTTAGCACCTAGACTAGGGTTTGCAGGCATCACTCATGCCACAACAAAAATTTTAGGGGATGCTAAGCAATCAACCTAAAGATCATACTAGAAAACTAGGGTAACAAAACTAGTAATCCAATATTACAAAGAGAAGTGAATGAAAATACAACCTTTGCAGATCTGGTCCTTCACTTCTAAAGCTCCGTGTTGACGTCCCTTCGCTGCGATCATCGTAGTCCCAAACTCTAGGATGAAATTTCCCGGAGAAATGAACAAGATTGCTCGTAGTCTTCGAGGCCGAAGATGATCTACGTCGAGGAGACTCAAACTCAAGCTACCACTTCACTAGGTCAAGAACTTTGTTAAGAGAACACCATAAACTAAATGACAAGTAGTAGAGGATGATGAAATAGGAAATGGGTTCACTTTAGATTTTGATTTCTCACTTTGTTTCTTCACTTAAAAAAAAATCTAGCAAGCTTTTCTTCTTTTGGATGAAGAAGAAGAAGAAAGAATGAAATGAGAATGAATAAACAAGTGAAGATAATTATCATAATGCAACCATAGGTGAGTTAGTTTTATCCACTAACCTTTGTTGAGACTAAACCATGGTTCAAGTTAATGGTTTGGTTAATAAATATCTTAAGTGAGACAAAATTAGTGGACTTGGTCAATGAATGCTTCAAGCTTCATGAAGCTTCAAATATGACAAAGTGCTCACTAATTTTGAATTACAAAATAAATATAAACTTTTACCATTAACTTAAATATGGTGTAAGTCACTTATACACCCAAATTTGCATGTATCATCAAGCATGATACAATCATTTACACAAACATATATCACATATACATCATGTGCAAATCAAGTGAGAAAATAATCTTAAGTGAACCAATAATGGTTAATGTAAAGTAATATATCAAATATATAATTATACATTAAATCATTAAATCAACACTTGATTTAATGATCCGGTCATATCGCATATAACCGACTAATATCTAGTGTATCAATATATCGAATCAACACTTGATTCGATAACCCGTCTATATCGCATATAACCAACCGATGATACAAATCGCGAGAGTAGAATACGGTATCGCATACACGTATTATTCTCGGTCCCGTACATATCTCATATGTTCTCCTATTTCGTTTCGCCTGAGCCAGGAAACCTCTGTGCAGTACTCTAAAAACTCGTCAATACGCCGGCAGTAGGTGGTGATCATATCAGTCACCCACAAGCCGCAAGCGGTCTGCTAAACGTAACGGCCACCCGGGTATTGAGCGATCAAAAGATCAACGAGCAAGCTTGCTCACACTCCTGCGAATCCGATCAGTAACACTTTCCGCACAGTCCGGTCTGTTCGTCTGATATGTCGCATATCTCGCCTAGGGGTGGTAAACGTCAGACCCTAGTAGGTTGATAAGTCATGCCGATGTAAGGTCCATAACGAGCGTGAAACTACTGATAACACTTACCAGTAAATCACAGCAACCCTGGCCAGGGATTTCCAGTTATGGCCAGTTGAACATAGCGCAATATCAACCCCCAATTCCGGAAGAGACGAATCCTCTCTTATCGCTCATTGCCTCCATGTGACTCGGGACTGTACCCAAAAACCACCTGTTTGCACAACTCAGTAGAGCCGTGGTAGGGTGGAAATCAAAGCACAGTGGGAGAGACACTAGACTCTATGACGATCTCGGGTCGACAGACTAAGCTGTACCAGTGTCACCAGAGAACTGCCATCTGACGTGAGGTATAATACCATCTAGGAGTTCTCGGTGAGTCCGTTCAGTGTACCCAGTCTCCACTGAGCACCCGTATACCATCTCTGATGTCAAACACCAATGGATATGGGATCATCCATCGCCCATCACATGGGTCGAGAAGATATACGCTAGTCTACTGTGGAATATCGATGCCCCGTCTCGATATTCCCACGACTAAGAACATTGAACGATGTATTCATGGACTACCCAGACCCCACTAGTATGATCTGCATCGTAATCCTGGAAGTCGAGTACACATCCTAAGGGCTTTATCAACATGTAACAGAGAGACAGTAAGTATACATGTTAAGATAAAGAGCAACCAGATAGCGTACTATCATGTCGAGCAAGAAAGTCCTCCTTATATATGTCCCAACATTCACTATCATATACATCTTGTTTCCCCCAATCAGAGCAAAGCTCTGCTGAAAATACAAAATTCAAATTATGAAGCAACGCTTCAAATCCCGGACGCAACGCGCCACGTGTCAGGCGCTGATACGTCAGCGCAGCGCCCGAAAAGGCGCACCCAATTAGAGCAAAGCTCTATTAAAGGAAGCAACGCTTCAGTTGCGCAAGCACTGCGCTGCGCGACACGTGTCAGCGCAGATGCGCTAGCACAGTTGCACAAGCGCTGCGCTGCGCGACACGCGTCAGCACAGATGCGCTAGCCAGTTGCGCTGCGCGACACGCGTCAGCGCAGTTGCGCTGCGCAGATGCGTTGCGCTTTGCGCTGCGCGACACATGTCACACGCTGGGGCATCTGCGCCAAACAGAATTAAAATTCTAAGAAATCTTTTCTGTTCTTGTTAAAACAAGAAGATTTTCTTCTGCAAAGCAGAAGCCCTTGGATCAAAAATCCAACGGTGGGGAAAATTCCCCAAATCACTCAGAGAAAGATCTCTTTAACAAATTTAACTAATTTATGGGCACTATAAAAAGGACCCTAGGCCTCAATTCAAAGCATGAACATTTTTTTTGAAAAAAGTCAAGAGCTTCAAACAGAGAGAACTCTGAAAAAGAAAAAATTTCAAGAAAAAGGTAAAAACCTTCATAGGGGAGAAGAAATTTCTTCTAGTAGATCATTGATCTAAAAACTAGATCAATGATCTTCACATAATAAATAGTGCTTTGCAATTCTTATGAACCATTAGTTCTTTAAAACAAGAAAACAACAAAAATAAAAATGATAGTGCTTTGCACTTTTATGAATCTCTGGTTCTTGAAACAAAAAGAAAAACTTATTTTTCTTGATCTAAATTAGATCAAGAAGTAAAAATAGTGCTTGGCACTTCTGTCCTTGAATCTAAAAGATTCTTAGTGTTTTGCACTTCCAAACTGCGCTGTTGCGCTCTTGAGAGAGTGCCACGTGTCAACTACAGAATAATTTGCGCTATGCGCTCTTAAAATAGAGCTTCGCTCTCTGGAATTGGCGCAACTCACCAGAGCGCGCCACGTGTCAACAGCGCAGCGCACTGCGCTGTTGCGCTTGCGCTCACCAGAGCATGACACGTGTCCTTACCATAAGTGCTTGCGCTTTTTGACTGACGCTTGCGCTCTTTGACTGGCGCAAAGCGCCTGAATAATGCAATGCATTTATTTTACTAAAGGGCCAGGCCAAAATCAGAGGGGCCTAGTAGGCAGAATTAAATTGCAAAGGGCAGAGCCCAAACAAAAATTGAAAATGCAATAAACAGGGCAGAGCCCAAGCAAGACTGATGCTCTGCATCATATATAAATGGGCACAGCCCTGATAAAATAAATAATGCTATGCATTATTAAACAGGAGCAGAGCCCCAGTAAAGGCCTAACAGGCCAAAAATAGATAAAATGTTGAACATTTTCAACTGGACTTAGCCCAATTCTGGCCGTAAGTCTTTAAATTAAATTGATCTGAGCATAAATGCTCTCTCTCAAATCAATTTACCTCCAGTTTGAGGGTATATCTCCGAACTCCTCTGACACTTCTCGTTGTAATTCTTCAACGACGTCAGAGAGGCGACGGGTCCCAACGACCACACATGAATATGGACTGCGGGGTCCTTAAACTCGTGGACCGAAACGTCCTTAAACTAATGTTGGACCGAAACGTCTTTAAACTAATAATGGACCACCACGTCCCTAAACTAGAATATGGACCACCACGTTCCTAAACTGGAGCAATAGAGCTTCCAAACGCTCTTTTGCCGGACCTAAACGATCCCGTTTAAGTTGATCTTAGCCCACAAACATGGCTAACGTATCCTTAAACATTCAAACGACTATAAAACTCCAAATCAACCTTGGTTCAAGGGTACATCTATG
Organism: Agapanthus africanus; assembly: GCA_030015575.1. Lineage (NCBI taxonomy): Eukaryota > Viridiplantae > Streptophyta > Magnoliopsida > Asparagales > Amaryllidaceae > Agapanthus > Agapanthus africanus. The sequence continues at coordinate 250,271,735 of JASDDO010000028.1, forward strand.
AACTCCTCTGACATATGCCGTTGTAATCCTTCAACGACGTTAGAGAGATGACGAGTCCCGATGGCCAGATATTAAATGGATTATCACGTTAAGTTGATCTTAGTCTCAAACAGGACTATCGTATCCTTAACGAACGTTTAAGTTGATCTTAGCCGCAACGCGACTAATGCATCCTTAAATTAAAAACACCAAACCCAAATCTAAGTAAATACGGATTTGGACTAATCCACGTCCTACTGGCGACGGCATTACTCAGTCTCCGTATACAATCCACGGGCAACCACAAACAAAACAAACACACACGACACGAAGTGAAATTCTGGAGAAGGAGAAAGTTGTTACCGCGATGCGGTAGCGTAATTAACTGCAGGGGCTTATTATGCCTGCAGGGAAGAACGTCCCCACAATCAGAAACCCTTCAAGCGAGGGGGAGTCTGACGAAGTCTGCTACATCGGCCGCATCCGTCTAAACCTCCGATACACGGTGCCATAAATCAACTTGGTATTTTCGGAGAGGTGGACGGATAAACCAAATAGCATCTGCCCCGAATCTCAGCGTCAGGACATCGCGGTCCTGTGCGCCGCCATTCGGAGGGGAACAGATTCTGGCACGCCCGGTGGGACCTTTTCCTCTTTCCACTCCACACTTCGTGTGTCGTCTTCGCGAACCAGTCGCAGTTTGTTAATGGTTGCCTTCGGATTTCAAGTTACTAAAATTTGGTCTTTTGCCTGGCGCAGAACTAAAGATTCAATGGCCTCTAATTGCACCAACTGCTCGAAGTGCCACTGCAACGGACGCTCCACCTCCCCCGGAGGTGTAGCATATGGGCCCCAAGCGGCTTCCTTCCTCACTCTGCCAGTAGACCAGGTGACCCAAGCCACCACTGGCCTGTTCTTCGGGACCATGATCCCATCTACAAGCTTCTCTATGCCGATGCCTGCATCGGAGGTAAACAAGAAGTCGGTCTTCGACCGACTCACTGCCACGACGGCCCCTGTCAACGGGTCACCCACTACCAAACCAACAGCTTCGGTTTTCGCAAGGCTGGATCAGAACTTTAAATTGGCTGTCCCAAGGAAGGAAATGACTACTGCTCCAGAAGTCGTCAAAGCGGCTTCCACTGTCAAAGAGTCAAGACTGACGATTCCTGCTCCTTCCCCTGCTCAAGGATCCGTCTTCGATAGATTGAATATCACCCCTCAAAAGACAACCTCATTCTTTAAGAGGTTAACACCAGCGACGCCTCATTCAAGCAGGGGGCAAAAAGAAGCTGTCTCTATCTCCGAGCCAGTCCCAACGGCTCGTCATGCTCGACGTCACCATTGGCAACGAGTGAGGAAGGCAGGGGGCAACTCCCCCTCAGGGCTAACTCCACCGGCTCCAGTGGTGGAAGTCAACGCTGCTATTCCAACCGGGAACAGCTTTGAACTGCTGAGGAGGGTACGGAAGAATTCTCCAACCGCTACACTGAAAAGATCTCCTCCGCCTGCGGAGAGAGTCCCAGAAACAAAGCAAGAACAGCCCCCTCAACGGCTGTCCTCAAGAATTTATAAAGTTTGGAGGAGGGTTCAAGACTCCGTGATCGACACGGATTACTCCCGTCAACGAAAGAAGATGAAGGTGCAAAAAGAAAAGGACCGTCCTATTAAACAGCAGAGGACAACGATCACCAAGATGCCCACTGCAACGGCCCCTCCAACCTCAACGGCCCACAAAAGAAGAAGGCCGGAGAAAGTGCCAACACCTGCAGTAAATACCAAAGGAGGTGAACCCAAACGCCCTAGGTCTGGGGGCATTATAGTTCATATCGTCTGTATGGCGTCTGGTAAAGAGGACAGCCGCATATCAACAGGTCACAGACCGCACACGAGGTCAGTGACCAAGGCTCAGGAGCAGCAGCAGAAACTCCAAGAGATGATGAACGCTATGGCAGCACTTACAGGGCCAAAAGAAACCCCTGAAACGTCCTCGGACGAGCGTCAAGAACAAGAAACTGACGCTAAGTTCCTTCGTCGCGTACTGGAAAAGAAAGACAAAGAGGCTGCTGAACAAGCAGCCAATATAAAGAAAATGGCCCTCCTGTTCCAGGATATGGTGGGTATGATGATTCAACAAGATCCACCTGCTGAAGAGCCCCCGATCATCCTTGAAGACGATAGGGGAGAGACGTCGAATCCTCCGCCAGCTCTGTCAGCAGCCAAGGAGGAAGCGAACCCCAAAGCCGACCTGGACGAATATATAGCTCAGCAGATCCGGGTTCATCAAGCGACTGAAGCAGCAGGACAGGTCGTAAAAACGGGGCGGCCATATCCAAGTTGGTACGACCAAATCAAGTACCCGCCAGGTTACACAATTCCCAAGTTCCATGTCTACAAGGGGACGGGCAATCCTCACCAGCATGTTGCACAGTTCAGGGCACTCTGCGGCAACACTGGCGGTGATGACAAGCTTTTGCTTCGCCAGTTTGTTGGAAGTTTATCAGATACGGCGTTCGAGTGGTACTCTGAGCTCCCGAACGACTCTATCAAGACCTTCGCGGAGATGGAGCTGTTGTTTACTCAGCGTTTTGCAAGCGCCAGTGAACGTACCCCAATGACGGCACTGATTAACGCCAGGGTAAAACCAGGCGAGACGTGAGTTCAGTACGCTATACGATGGCGGAACTTATGGTCGAAGTGCGAGCAGCGCATTGAAGAAGCTCCCGCAGTGGGTATGTTTGTGGGAACCCTCGATCCACAAGCAACCATCTCGCAGTTTATGATGTTTTTCAAGCCGACTACCTTCCAGGCCTTGATTGACAAGCTAGCACAGATGGATCAGATGGGCCATAAACCTCTTCTTCCAAGGCCGGACTCCCGAAATGACAAAGGGAAGGGAAAAGCGATCGTCGTCGCTAATGCTCAACAACAACCGAGCGACTCGAAGCCGGTTGCTCGTCAAAATAATATGCGCCCGTACGTACCCCTTGAGGATAGGATGGGACGTCCTTATTCCTTTCCCCGAGATAAGACGAGAAGGTTATTCGAGCTGGCGTTGCGCAACAGACTCATAAATCTGCCGGATCCAAAACATCCGTTGCAACCAAGTGACGTCAACGAGCCCAACTACTGTCCTTATCATCGAGTACTAGGCCATCCGATCGAAGATTGCTACGTTTTCAAGAATTGGCTTGAAAACCAGTACCGACAGGGCAAATTCGCGTTATCTGACAAATGGAAGGTGAACCCCCCGCAGCCCCACACCTCTAAGGGGACGAATACGCCGGGGGCAACATGCTCCGTCATTGAAGAAACTCCTTCGGAGGTTGTATTATCAGCCAAGACAAAGAGGATGCTAAACGATCTTCAGACATGTCCAGCGATCAAGTGGAAGAATCCGTTGGAACCGCAGGTCATTGAAGGGATGCTGAAGCCACGTCTAACTCCAAAGGCCGATGGTAGTGGTTCAAGCACTTGCAGCCAGCCATCAAAATCTTCGAAAAAGAAGAAGAAGAAATCTAAGAAGCCCGTGAATCCTGGCGGCAAATGCACGGACTTACAAAAGCAAATTGACGCGTTGGAAGAATACAACCAAAAGACGCGGACTCCCATTACGCTCCAAGAGTTCCTCAATCACGTTTTTCAAGAAAAAGATGAGGGAGAAAGTTCATCAGATGAATCCGAGGAATATATGACGAGCTGTCATATGATTTCCCATTCGATCACGAACGATGAGGAGACTCCTTGCACAGAAAAGCTGGGGGCAGATCCTGAACCAAAAGTCCTGGAGCCACCAGCTGAGGAAATTGACGCATTCCTCAACGAAGCTCGATTGAAATGTAAAGCTGATCGGGAGCGCGAGACGGCTATATTTGAAAGGGCCAAACGCCAGCGACTTGATGAAGGAGCTGAGACGATCCCGGTGGAGCTAAACACCTCCGCTACCGACAAAAGCCAATTCAAGATGAGAAAGAAGTTTGCTAAGGCCATATCAATGGGCATGAAGCTACCATCCTCCGAAGAAGAAATTACCGGTGAAACGAAAATGCACCCATCTTATTGCTTATATCATCAAAAGATTTCGCACCCCACTCAAGAGTGCAAAGCTTTCGATAGATGGTGGAAAGGATATGTTGCTCATCGACAACGCTTTAAGCGGGAAAAGCGTAAAACTCGTCGGGAGCAAAGAAATACGACCGAAGGGCTTAAAAAAACTGCTGGCGATTGTTGCATGATTAACACCGGTAGATCACAAGTGCCTACATTCGGGAGTGATTCTGATGAAGAGCTAGAACTTGCCCCCCTCTTTAAAGAGTCCGCCTCGAGAAAAGAAGAAGAACCGAAGGTTTGCGAAAATATCTGGCTACGTAACCGCACGCTGCCCGAAAAGAACCTCGGACCCTCGAACAGAAAAGATAAAGGGATAGAAAAGGCCACTGAAGATATCGTCTTAGATGACCAAGTGGTGGAAGAGCTAGCTGCCAAAGACCCACCAAAGAAGAATAAGGTGGATTACAACGTCTTAGCACATCTGAGGAAGCTGCCCTCACAGCTCAGCATTCTTGACGCCCTTTTGCTATCAAAAGAGGCGAGAGATTCGTTAATTAAGGCGCTCCAAGACCCAGAACAATTCCAAGCATGCCTGGCCGAGGAAAAGATGAAGGATGAAGTGGAGGAAGTGCACACGGCCGATGTTACTTTTGGCGATGAAGACCTTCTACTTGGGACGTGCGAACACAATCGCCCTCTCTATGTCTCGGGATACTGCCATGATATAAAGATAGGCAAAATCCTGATCGATAACGAGTCGTCTGTTAACCTACTCAACGTGCGAGTGTTGAAGGAAATCTGCATGAGCGTCCAGCACCTTGCTCGGGACAAGATCACCATCTCCGGGTTTGACTCCCAATCGTCAAAAACTCTTGGATCTGTGATACTGACACTACGCTTCGGGCTACTCGTCACGGACATTAAGTTCCACGTCATAGACGCCAAGACATGCTACAACGCTTTGCTCGGCCGACCATGGTTACACGAGTACAACATCATCTTTTCTACACAACATCAGTGTATGAAGTATTTTAAGGATGGTTTCGAGTATACCGTGACGGGAGAACTGAACCCGTTCTCTGTGAACGAGGTCCGCAAATACGAAGATGCCAAATACTTCTTACCGGATTTCGAAGACACAGAGAAGTGTCACAAGCCGGAGGATAAAACTAACGCTACCATCCCTGTCTTCGGCAGTGATACTGAGGAGGAAGAGGAGAGAGTTTATTCGGGTCCGCCCCAGTACACCAAGCCAGGACCATCGGCTCCTATATTGATCTTTGGTAGCGATTCGGAAGATGAAGTCCATGCTGTATTCTCTGCTCGACCTTCAATACAAACGTCCGCTGACGAAGTGCAAAGTCTACAAGTCGCCATGGTGCCGCCTAAACATCATAAAGAACTGGATGCACTTAATATCTACAGTGTAGAAGAGCTGCGGACATTCTATATCCCTCCCAAACGAGAAAGCGAAAAAGCAATTCTATTTTACCGCTTTGAAGAAAACAAAGCGGAGAAAGAAGTCTGGCACGGGACGGATCCTACGTTGGACAGGCTTCAGCCTATCCGTCTCCCCAGATATTATACGGAAGGTTTGAAAAAGCTGCTAAAATGCCAGGGGATACCCTTCAAACAGACCATTAGAAAGGCCAAATTCTATGACAGGGTCTGGAACATCCCGGGACTCAACGCAAATTGCCTAACGGGAGAATGGAAACAAAAGGGCTTGGATACATCCGGTCAAAGAAACGAGAGTTACTACCCGGCTGTTACGTCGTGTATGACCTTGATGAAGAAGCGCTCAATGGGAGGACGCTAATCCTAAGCCAGTGAAAATTCCAGATGCAAAGGAGCTCAGTCCGTCATTCGAGGAACAAATGGACAAACTTATAAAGAAAGCTGGTCAAAAAGTCCGAGATGATCACAACCGCGAGATGACCATCTACGAGAAGGCCAAAACGCAACGCCTCCTTCAACAGGCCGTCAAAGATGAAAGTGCCGCCCCTTGCCAACCTGTTATAAAAAAGGCTCGACACAGAGGCGGAAACAAATCGAAAGGCCAAAAAGACGCTCAGCAGCAACAAAGCGGGGCTAAGAAGCTGTTAGTTATATGTATGCCCTAGAGGCCATTACTATACATAGGATGTATATTGTAGTGGATGCTGGGACATATATAGGGAGGACTTTCTTGCTCGACATGATAGTATGCTATCTGGTTGCTCTTTACCTTAACGTGTACACTGATTGTCTCCCTGTTACATGTTGGTAAAGCCCTTAGGATCTGTACTTGACTACCTGGACTATGATGCGGATCATACTAGTGGGGACATGGTAGTCCATAAGTACATCCTTCAAAGTCCCTAGTCGAGGGTGTATCGAGACGGGGCATCGATATACCAGAGTAGACTAGCGTATACCTTCTCGACCCATACAGATGGGCGATGGATGATCCCATATCCATTGGTGTTTGACATCAGAGATGATATACGGGTGCTCAGTGGAGACTGGGTACACTGGACGGACTCGCCGAGAACTCCCAGATGGTATTATACCTCACGTCAGATGGCAGTTCTCTGGTGACACTGGTACAGAGTAGTCTGTTGACCCGAGATCGTCATAGAGTCTTGTGTGGTTCCCACTGTGCTTTGATTTCCATCTTACCACGTCTAAGAGGGCGTGCAAAACGGTGGTTTTTGGGTACAGTCCCGAGTCACATGGAGGCAATGAGCGATAGGAGGGGATTCGTCTCTCCCGGTATAGGGGGTTGATGTTGCGCTGTGTTCGATTGGCTATAACAGGAAATCCCTGGCCAGGGTTGCTGAGATTTACTGGTAAGTGTTACCAATAGTTTCTCGAATGTTATAGACCTCATATCGACACGACTTATCGAGCTATTGGGGTCTGACGTTTACCACCCCTAGGCAAGATATGCGACATATCAGACGATCAGACCGGACTGTACGGTAGTGTTACTGGTTGGATTCACTGGAGTGTGAGCGGGCTTGCTCGTCGATCTTCTGATCGCTCAATACCCGGGTGGCCGTTACGTTTAGCAGACTGCTTGCGGCTTGTGGGTGTTTGATATGATCATCATATGCTGCCGGCGTATTGACGAGTCTTTAAAGTCCTACACAGAGGTTTCCTGGCTCAAGCGAAACGAAATAGGAGCGCATATGAGATATGTGCGGGACCGAGAATAATTCGTGTATATGATACCGTATTTTATTCTCGGGATGAATGTATCGATTGGTTATATGCGATATAACCTAGTTATCGATTCAAGCGTTGATTCGATAAGCCGATACATTGATATTAGTCGGTTATATGCGATATGACCGGATCGTTAAATCAAGTGTTGATTTAATGATTTAATGCATAATTATATATTTGATATATTACTTTGCATTAACTAGTAATGGTTCACTTTAAATGGATTTTCTCACTTGATATGTGCACATTGTATATGTGATATATTTTTGTGCACTTGATTGTTTCATGTTTGATGATATATGTTAACTTGGATTTATGTGAAGATTAAACCATGGTTGTGAGAGTGGTTAGGGTTTTGTTTATTCTCTTATTATCTATTTATATATTCATTTTGGATAGTTTTAAGGATGGTGGCTTGTTTTGTTTTTTATGTTGAAGCTTTGATCAAGTCAACCATTCTTATCTCATCCTTAACCCTAACCATTCCCACTAACCCTAGTTTAGTCTCTACACATAACCATGGTTGGATTATGATAAGTTTTGATTTTCTTTTTATTTTGAAATTAACTTATCATAAGATAGATCATCTTCTTGCTTTCTTCTTCTTCTTCACTTCATGAAGAAAGCTTCACTTCATCAATGGTGATTGATGAATTAGAGTGAGAAATCCAATTCTAAAGTCTACCCACTTCCTATTTCTTCATCCTCTACCTCTTGCCAAGTAGTAGAGTGTGTTTTCTTCACAAGTTTCTTGACTTGGTGAAGTCGGAGCTTGATTTAGCGATGCCTCGACGTAGATCATCTTCGGCATGGACATCGATGACCTAGCCCGTCCATTCTCCGATGAAGCCGACGCTAGAGCCCAGGACTTGTTATGGACAGCGAGGAGACTTCATTGCGGAGCTATGGAGGTGGAGAACCGGATCTACAAAGGTTGTATTTCCGTATCTCTTAGTTAAGTGTTAACTAGTTTGCTTTTCGCCTAGAAATCTAGCCGACGATCCGTATTCTAGGGTTTCTCGGCACCGTATTTTTGGAAATTGGCATGGTTGATACCTTGTGAGACCTCATTAGGGTGCCTAGGAACCCTACAGAAGCCACGCAAACGGGAGTCGAGCGTTATTAATCTGTCCCTCATGAAGAAATTGGGTCAAGCATACTCGTTTCCTCGGGACAAGACGAAGAAGATACTTGAGCTTGCTCTAAAACATCAGATGCTCACACTGCCGGAATCCAAGCACCCCGAACAAGCAAGCGAAGTCTCTGACCCAAACTATTGCTCTTACCATCGAGTAATAGGGCACCCTCTCGAAGACTGCTTCACCTTCAAGAATTGGGTTGAAGATCAGTATCAGCTCGGCAAATTCGCTCTGTCCGACAACTGGAGGGTAGAGCCGCCACAGAAGCACGAACCCAAAGCCACAAGAACAGAACCAACTCCACATTGGGATTGGAAGCGGATTCGCACTTGTCACATGATAACAATATCAAAAGAAGAGCCCGAGAACATGGACAGCCTTCCCTGGTGCTTCGAAAACAGCAATGAGGAGATGATCTCAGAATTTCCGTCAGCTCCGAAAGAATTGGAGGATGGAATACATACCACCGCAGATAACCTCAAGAAAATCGAGTTGGGGACAGCTGATGACCCACGGCCGACGTTTGTCAGTGAGCTGCTATCTGAAGAAAGGGTGACTGCTTTAAAGGATGTCCTTGTACAGCACAAAGATTGCTTCGCATAGAACTATTCCGAAATGCCGGGACTAGATCCAGAAATTGCCGTGCATAGGTTGGCAATATCTCCGGACGTCAAACCGGTAAAACAGGCGCCGAGAAGAATGCGACTCGAGCTTGAGATGAGCATCAACGCTGAGGTCAAAAAGTTAATTGACTCTGGCTTTATTCAGGAGGTTCAATATCCTGAATGGATCGCTAACATCGTCCCGGTGATGAAGAAAAATGGGACGGTGCGCATATGTGTGGATTTCCGGGATCTCAACAAAGCCTGCCCGAAGGATGATTTCCCGGTACCAGTCACCGAACTGATGATAGACAACACGTCCACTCATGAGGTTTTCTCCTTTATGGACGGCTCGTCAGGATATAATCAGATAAAGATGCATTCCGAAGACCAGAAGCACACCGCCTTCAGAACCCCTTTGGGTATATTCTGCTACAAGGTAATGCCCTTCGGTTTAAAGAACGCCGGCGCCACCTATCAGAGGGCCATGACGAAGATCTTCGATGACCTCATACACGAAATCGTCGAATGTTATATCGACGATCTCGTGGTTAAAAGCAAATCATACGAGGAGCATCTCGAGCATCTGAAGACCGTATTTCAGCGCCTTCAACAATACAACTTGAAGATGAACCCGCTCAAGTGTGCATTCGGAGTTTCCTCAGGCAAATTTTTAGGATTCATCGTCCGACACCGGGGTATCGAAATAGATCCATCCAAGATCAAAGCGATCATGGAAATGCCTCCGCCGAGAACTCTCAAACAGTTGCGATCTCTCCAAGGAAAGCTCGCATATATTCGGCGATTTATAGCCAACCTCTCTGGCAAGTGTCGTCCTTACAGCCACCTGATGAAGAAGGGAACCCCGTTCATCTGGAACCAAAAATGCCAAGGCGCGCTAGACGAGATCAAGCAATACCTGCAGAATCCTCCAGTATTGGCTGCTCCAGTTAAGGGAAAGCCTCTCATTCTTTACACGACCGCCCTCGAAGGTTCCTTAGGCGCATTATGGGCGCAAGAGAACGACCAAGGAAAGGAAAGAGCACTCTACTACTTAAGTCGAGTTCTGCTGGGGGCAGAAAGCAACTACTCCCCCATTGAGAAACACTGCCTGGCGTTGATCTTTGCGATAACAAAGCTCAGGCACTATGCGCTAGCGCATGAAGTCCGTCTTATTTCAAAGGTGGACCCCCTTAAATACTTGATGTCAAAGGCCATACTGACGGGACGACTCGCTAAATGGACCCTGCTCCTGATGGAGTTCTCGATAATATATCAGCCTCTCAAGGCAGTGAAAGGCCAGGCCATCGCCGAGTTCCTCGCTGAGCTATCCGATACCCGCCGATTCTCCTCTGAATTGCGATCTTCCAGACGAACATGCGTTTGATGCGATCGACGGTGATAATACCCGATGGGAGCTTTATTTCGACGGAGCATCTTCCATGAAAAAGCGCAAACAAAATACCCCTATAATCAAATCGGGGGTAGGCCTCATCTTCGTGACTCCACAAGGAGGGATAATGCGTTTCGCTTTCTCCTTAACAGAGCCAAGGACAAACAATGAAGCCGAATACGAAGCTCTGATAGCGGGCCTCGAGATCGCCATTGACATGGGAATTGAAAACCTCCTCATATACGGGGATTCTCAACTGGTCGTTAGTCAAGTAAACGGCGACTACCAAACATGCAAGCCAGAACTGGTGAAGTACGGCGAAAAAGTGCAACTATTGACCCAAATTCCCTCCTATACTTTGGAAAACATACCGCGCGCGGAAAACAACAAAGCAGACGCATTGGCCAAACTTGCTAAAGAACTGGCTGACGAGAACCTCGATGACGTTAGAATCGTGGTGCAAAGCCGTCGGGTGCTTGCCCCAATAGAAATATCTCCGGAATCATCCGAAGAAAAAAGAGCGAACGAGCAAACGACCCTGCAAGTAAAAGATCGGGAAAAGGCCGAGGATTGGAGAGAAGTCTTCATAGACTACTTTAGGTCCCACCGAAGGCCTGAAGAAGCGTCCACAAGACATCAGCTTATGAAACGAGCTCTGTCTTTCGTCTTTGTCAATGATACTCTGTACAAGAGGTCGTTTGATTCTCTGTGGCTGAGATGTCTGGGACCTGACGAAGCGAAAAGAGTCGTCCAGGAAGTTCACGACGGACTCTGCGGTTCTCACCAAGCGGGCCCAAAGATGAAGTTGAAGATCAAACGGATGGGCTACTATTGGCCCACAATGATCCAGGACTGCCTCGAATATACGAAGCAATGCCATTCATGCCAAATTCATGGGGACTTCATCCATCAACATCCGAATCCACTACATCCAACGGTGGCTAGCTGGCCATTCGAAATGTGGGGGACTGATATAGTCGGCCCCATCGAACCAGCATCGTCTAGAGGACATCGTTTCATCCTAGCGACGACTGACTACTTCTCTAAGTGGGCAGAAGCGGTACCGCTGAGGGAAGTAAAGACGGAGAATATCCTCCATTTCTTCAAGACACATGTCATATATCGGTTTGGAACGCCAAGACGAATCATCTCCGATAACGGGCCAGCCTACAGAAGCCACAAAATCAGTCGCTTCGCGCAACAGCATAATATAGACTGGAGATATTCCTCAGTGTATAATCCGCGAGCTAACGGTCTAGCTGAAGCCTTCAACAAGACCTTGACGAAGATCATGAAGAAAACGGTGTCACGAAATAAGAAAGACTGCAAGAAGCCCTCTGGGCGTATCGAACTACGTTTAAAACGGCCACGAACGCAACGCCATATGCGTTGGTATTCGGTACAGAAGCAGTACTCCCTCTCGAGATAGAGTTACCCTCTCTACGAGTGGCAGTCCACTACGAGCTGACGGACGAAGAAAATGCTCACCTTCGACTTGAGGAGCTTGATACCCTCGAAGAAACACGGCTCATAGCGCAACAAAATTTGGAAGTTCATAAAGCAAAGATGACGTGCTCATATGAAAGATTGACCCGACCGAGGACATTCCGCCAAGGCGAACTTGTGCTAGTGGTCAAAAGGCCTATGATTCCCAATCGCGCCAAGCGAGGAAAATTCGAGCCAAACTATGAAGGCCCATACATCATAGATAAGGTCTACCAGGGTGGGGCCTATCTACTCATGGACATGCACGGTGAAAGGCCTTTCAGGCCAATAAACGGTCGCTTCCTAAAAAGATACTACGCTTAATGAGCCACAGCCTAGGTCAATGATAGATGACGACGACTATGTCCGCTCGTTATCTTCTTAAGCTCAAACTCTATCAGCAGTAACCAGCCTTCTCAAAGTCGGACCGAAATGTCCTTAAACTAATAGCAGACCAAAACGTCTTTAAACTATTACCGCAGCATTTTTTAGGCTGACGAGATATAAAAAAAAACATATGAAAATAAAATTAAAAAAAAACGGTATGTCCATAAGCAAAAAGGGCGCGGATGAAAACCCGAGAGGGCTCCGTGAGTAAAAACAGCAGGGCTACCGGCGAGTGTTCGTGAAAACCTGAAAAGGCGCGACCTCGTAAAAAATATATAAAAAAACGGTACGTCCATGAGCAAAATGGGCACGGATGAAAACCCGAAATGGCTCCGTGAGTTAAAACAGCAGGGCTACCGGCGAGTGTTTGTGAAAACCCGAAAGGGCGCAACCTCGTTAAAAGACACTTATAGGGTCCTCTCGACCTTGTAAGGAGAAACCACCCGCGTGAGATCCTTACGACTCACAAGGGAGCAACACACTTAGGGATCCTCACGATTCCTAGGGAGAAAATACACTAGCGAGATCCTCACGGCTCGTGAGGAGAACTCTCTTATGGGACCCTCACGGCTCATAAGATTTGAAAGTCTTAAGTTACAGAGACCTAAACCTGTGCTTAAGCAAACCCCCACAAACTTCCAATATTGCCCTACAAGTGGCTCAATACTGACCCTTGTATACAATCCACGGGCGCGAATAAACATTTCCCTAATCAAGTCCCATCCGAGACTGGGGATATGTTCGCATGACGAACAACCCTTATAAGTCCTCTCGACTTACAAGGAGAAAATCCTCCTGTAGGATCCTTACGACTTACAGAGGAACAAACACTTACACCTACAAGATCCTCACGACTTGTAGGGAGAAATACCTTTGTGAGACCCTTACGGCTCATGAAGTCAAAAGCCTTAGTCGACAGGACCTTAACCCTGTTCGCTAAGCTACCCTTGTTCGACATCGACAGAGGTAGATGATGATTCGCTCCTGGCAATATCCCAGTTGTAGCGGTACTGATGCCGAAATCGGCGTCTAATTTCAAGTTTACGGCGAAAATCCAGTAGGCCGCACATGCATATGAAATAGCCGAAATGATGGGGCAACTTGCAATAAAAAGCAGCAAGTGAAAATGTATGCATAAAAAAATAGCCGAAATGATTGGGCAACTCGCAATAAAAAGCAGCGAGTTAAAATAAAATAAACAGCCGAAATGATTGGGCACCGCGAAAAATAGCCGAAATGATTGGGCAATCGCGACCTTCGCGATATAAAAGCTGAAATGATAGAGCATCGCGGAAATTAAAAAAAAAGAAATGATAAAACTTTGGCCCTACAGTTAAGATCACATCGATCCCTGTATACAATCCAAGGGCGTAAACAAACAAGAGGGAACCATACTTTCCCAACAGGCTCCGCCAGAAGACGAGGCCAAATCTCGACGGTTCAGTCCAACTCTGAAGAAACCAGTGTCTTCGGCAGATTCCTCGACTCACGGATACAAACACTCCTTGACGAGAGCCTCCTGATCCGCGTCGACTCGCAGAGCCACCAGCGCCTCCATGGGAAATCCTCGACTCATTTCAAACCCTAAGGAAACAAATAATCCTTGGCGCTTGGGAAACAAATAATCCCTAGCAAATTCCTCGACTCACGGATACAAACACTCCTTGACGAGAGCCTCCTGATCCGCGTCGACTCGCAGAGCCACCAGCGCCTCCGTGGGAAATCCTCGACTCGTTTCAAATCCCAAGGAAACAAATAATCCTTGGCGCTTGGGAAACAAATAATCCCTAGCAAATTCCTCGACTCACGGATACAAACACTCCTTGACGAGAGCCTCCTGATTCTCGTCGACACGCAGAGCCACCAGCGCCTCCGTAGGAAATCCTCGACTCGTTTCAAATCCCAAGGAAACAAATAATCCTTGGCGCTTGGGGAACAAATAATCCCTAGCAAATTCCTTGACTCACGGATACAAACACTCCTTGACAAGAGCCTCCTGATCCGCGTCGACTCGCAGAGCCACCAGTGCCTCCGTGGGAAATTCTCGACTCGTTTCAAACCCCAAGGAAACAAATAAACCTTGGCGCTTGGGAAACAAATAATCCCTAGCAAACTCCTCGACTCACGGATACAAACACTCCTTGATGAGAGCCTCCTGATTCGCGTCGGCTCGCAGAGAAACTGTCTCCGCGGGAAATTCCCGATCCGTCTCAACATGCAAATAAAGCCTCAGGCAGCAGGGACTAAAAAAACTTGCTTCCTGAACAATGGGACCCTGCAAGTCAATCCAAAATGGTCTCTTGCATACTATTCATGGGTCTCACTCTCCAAAGTCGAATTTCGACGAGGAGGGAAACAACCGCTTGTGGGTCCTCTCGACTCGTAAGAGAAAAAAATTCTCTTATAGGATCCTTACGACTTGTAAGAGAAAACAACACTTAGGAATCCTCACGATTCCTAAGGAGAAGGCCCACCTACGAGATCCTCTCGATCCGTAGGGAGAAGAATCTCTCTGAGACCCTCACGGCTCATGGAGTTGAAAAGTCTTAGGCAGCAGATCCGAACCTGCGGCCTAAGCCATCGCTATTTCTTAAGAAAGTCAGGATACTCATTCTAATCATCCGTCAACCATGTTTGCTAAAGTGATATGCTGATAGTAAAAGAAAGAAAAGACGGAGAAAATGACACATTACAAAAAAATGTGTATCTTTTATTCATAAACTTGATTGGGTACAGGATACATTATGTCAAAGAATAAAATATATATATATACATTCTTTTATCTACAATTACAAACGATACAAAGAAGGATAGCTACTGAGGAGGAGGTGTCTTTAGTAAATCCACAAGTTGCTCTCGCACTTCCTTCAGCGCCTCCTCCTGAGCGGCTGCCGCGGCCACCTCCGCTTCCACCCGGGCTCGCTGCTGCAAGAAAGATGAAAGTTGCTCCTCCGCCGCCTTCTGGGCTGCTTCCTGGCTGGGTGCATCTCGCTCGACAACATCAAGGTGTTGCCTCAATGATAACCCTTCAGAAAGACATTGCAGAAGGCCCTCAAAGACAACCTTCAGCCGTGCGGCGTTGGCCTCCACTCGAGCATGCAGTTGGGCAGACTTGCTCGAAGTCTCACCTCGCTCCTTACGCCTTGAAATGACTTCTTGTTCGAGGTGGTGGAAGTAAGGAGCGCTCTGCTCAATCCACGCTGTTCTTTGATTACTAGCAGCCAAGGCCTCAGGAGCGGGACGCAGCGACTCCAACCGATGCAGGCGGGCCTCGATCTCCCTGCAATGGTTAACCCAAGATGCGATGATACCCTCGTCATGAAAGTTCACGAGTATCACCAGCATCGGGTTAACCGCTATAGCAAAATCCGCAGCAGAGGTAGGGGTCTCGACGTCGAGCTCCTCAATGTAATCGCTCAACATACGCAAGCTGTTCGCGGCGCCTTTCGAAGATGGACGTCTCAGGTAAGGACCTGCTGGCATTATGATGCGAGATTCGAAAGGCGCCGAGACCGGAACGACAGCTGAAAAGAAACAAGATGTGATCAGATAACAGTTCAGAAAATAAAAAAGGGGATTTATCAATGTGATAGTCGCTGTACCAGCTGAGGCAGGTGGCAGGGCCGGAAGGGTCGGCAGCGCAGCCGATCTTTCATCCCCTCCTTCGATTTGTAACACTGCAGTCGAAATGAGAAAAAAGGGTTTAGAAGTAATTCCATCAATCAAGAAAGAAGGATATCAATGGAAATCATACTCACCAACGCCACCAGAGGAAGAAGCGAGTTCGGAAGGGAAGGAGAAGTGTGGGAGCAACATCTGGTAAAGATGGTCAAAAAGCACTCCTGAAAGACAAAATAGTATGACTTTAGTACACAAATTATGCGTCCGGAAGATAAGATTAATAAATTGCAAACCCATACCTTCCAACATCTTCGAGGGTATGAGAGAGGGTTGAGAGGTGACCACCGCCAAGGCAGTCGTTGAAGGCGCTCCCTCGAGCAGTGGGGCATCGGCGCTGGCTGCACCTGCGTTAAAAAAAAAGGGGGTAAATTTGTCAGAAAGATTGTAAAGCAAAGTAACGAAAAACAGCAACGTGGGGTTTACCTGAGGAGCTCCCAGCTGAAACGGAGGCGGTTCCCTCCTCTATCGACATGAGACCACCGCCCGTGGTCTCATCGCCTGACTCGATGGGGGCCGTCGTCGTGCTAGCGTGACCAGGAGACGACAGGAGATCGTAAGCAGGGAGGGCAATGATTGGAGCGTTGCCGGATTCTTGGAAGGAAGCGGCTGACTCTTCCCCAAGAGTCGTACACATCTCACCCGTAACTTCTTCGGGCTCCGCCATCTCCATCGGCTCATCCACCGTCACCATGAGGTCGCCGGCCTCAAGCGCCTCGTCCGCCAACACCCTCGGTTCAGTTGTAATTGTTAGTGTTTATGCCCTAGAAGGCCATTACTGTATCATACTAGTTTGTATATTACTTAATGGAAGCTTGGGATATTCACATGTATATAACAGTCTTGCTAAACATGGTAGTATGCTACTTGGTTTTTCTATCTTAATATGTGAGTGTACGTATTGATAGAGCTCTTAGGATCTTGCTTGTCTACCAGCGTTGTGATGGCAGTCACACTAGTGGGGGCTGGGTAGTCTACAAGCACATCCTTATTCAGGTCCCTGGTCGTTGGATTATCGAGACAGAGCATCGATACTCCGAAGTAGACTAGTGTGTACGCTTCTCATCCCAGTTGGGGAGATGGTCTGTCCCACAGCCGTCAGTACGTCGTACTGGAGATAGTATGCAGGTGCTCGTTAGGTTACGGGTACACCGGACAGGACTCACAGGGAACTGTTGGTTGGTTTTATACCAGTCGTCAGTGAACAGTTCCCAGGTGACATGAGTACAGCATAGTCCGCAGTCTTGACACTGCTACTTCGCCTCGAGTGTGTCCCACTGTTCTTAGATTGCTACCCTACCACGGCTCAAATGAGTCGTGCAAACAGGTAGCAGTTGGGTGCAGTCCCGAGCACTTGGAGGCAGTGGCGGTTAGACAGGATTCGTCCCTCCCGGTATTGGGAGTTGATATCGCGCTGTGTCAGAGAGCCATTACGCAAACTCCCTGGCCAGGGCAAGCGAGATTTGCTGGTAGGTTCCAGTAGTTTCTCAGGGTGTAATGGGCTTCCCTCCGACACGACTTATACCGCTATTAGGGGACTGACGCTTGCCGCCCCCCTAGGCCCGATATGCGATAGTCTTGGACGAACGGACCGGACTGTATGGAAATTGTCACAGCAGGCTCAGTAGGAGTTCGGATGGGTTTCCTCATCGGCCTTCTTATCGACAACTACCTGGGGACCGTTACGTACAGCTAGTGCCGCTTGCGGTCTGTGGTTAAACCCACTGCCAGCGTAGTAGTCGAGTCTCTAGAGTCCCACACAGAGAGTTTCCTACTCCAGGCGAAACGATATAGAGGTCGTATGGTTTTACGACAAAGGGTTCGGACGCGTGTGTGTGTTTACACACTTACGTCGTTTGGACAGTTTTTACCAGTCGGCTTTGGTTTAAGCCAGTTACTGGTATCCGGTTATTGGATTTATACAGTCTAAAGTTTTTCCGTATTTTTACGGATCGGAGGGGCGTTCTCGTAATTACGCGAGAAGCTTCTAGAAGATGGTGACTAAGGAGGTTTAGGTGGCATATACATTGAATGAGATTAGTGAGTCATGAGAGTGATTCATCATGGTCATTAATGCATCATAAATGCTTAATGACTCATGACAATGAATCACCATTAGATATTTGTGAAGCATGCTTATTCATCATGTATTATTCTTTTCTTCATAAAAGAGAATGCTTCATATTTATTATGATACTCAATAATCTCATCTTATTATTATCCTCACATTCTCTCTCCTCAAGCTCTCCCTCTTCAAACCCTAATCCTCACCCCTCATGAGTTGAGATCAAGGATTAGTTAGACTAAACAATCCATAACCATCACTCTATCTCAATCTATCTTCTTTGATTAGCAATCCAAGAAGGTTAGTTGCCTCAAGTTTAGAGGCTAAGCTTGGAGTTTTGCTCTCGGGTGGATCGTCTACTACAAAGAGAAGGCCGAGGAGAACAAGGAGATCGTAAAGACGAAGGAGTTGGTTCATTAGGTATAATCCCTAAACACAGTAGTTTAGAAACACTTTGTGTTTGGTTATTTATAGTTTAGCTTCGATTCAAGTGGTTAGTCGATGTTCGTTCACTAAACAAGTTCGTTTTTGAAAATTCCGCCTCCCCACAAGTATTGGGGTGTAATACATCGACTTACAGTGGTATCAGAGCCTCGCTAAATAATAAATAACTTTTTTGCAAATTTGTATGAATATCAAACGGAAAAAACGAAACCGGAAAACCCCGAACTGTCAAGTTTCTGTCGAAATTTAAATGAAGTCTAAAAATTTTTCAGGGATGTTCAGAAAGCTTGAAAAGCATCCAGGAGAACACCCAAGAAAATTGGGCCCATGACTCGGCTAAAGCGTCGCGGAAGCGCGGCGGATCCTACACGATCCGCCGCGGTTCCGCCGCCGAGTTGCCGAGTCATGAACCTAAATTTCTTGTGTGGGTCCCCTGTGATATTTGGTATTTTCTGGTATTTTTTAATTTTGCTCAGGTTTCAAGTTTACAGAGCAGTATTGGAGCAATATTAAATGCGTTTAATCGATCGAAATTGTACAGTATTTGCATATTGGATTATATCTGTGATTGTTTAATGTGTTCGTAAACCTCCCCTAACTGCTAGTATGTTGGTTGGCAGGGGGTTGCACATTTCTGTAATGGTTTTATCTGTTTGTGCATATGAACTGTATTGGACTGTTGTGGTGTATAGCCGGGGTTTAGCAATGGGTTATTATTTAATTCATTTGTTGTAAATGTAATTTGTTGTAATATTATTTTTGCGGGGCACATCCAGGTTGCGGTTGTAGCCACCGTTGTATTATTTCATTTTACTGTTTTTGCTCCTAGGACTGACCCAAGGTGGGGTACACAAACTGCCGGGCGGGTAGTTTGCCGTACCCGTAGGGGTCGAGGGTGGGGTAATAGCTATTCATCACAACTGTGTTATCCGTCTTTTCTTGCAGGCTCAAAAGAAATACGGATTGCTTGCAAATCCAATTAAGTTCATCTGTGTTCTGGAATGTATATCATTGCGTCAGACGAATGTAAAATATCTATATATATGATAGCTATTTAGACGTCACTTATGTTTTACACCCGCGCTAGCCCAGCCCCCGCTCTGTCGTTAGTTAAGTAACCTAACGGGTGATGACGGGACCCCGTGGCGAATACGGATGGCATAAGAGGACGTTGTATTTTCGTTGTTTTCTGCAATGATAGGTTAATGATGGGACGCATTATCTATAATGCAAAGAAAAACAAACCAAAGTTTAAATCGTTGGAACAATTTAAAAGAAACCACTCGGTTAATTTTAAAAACAGATATTTTTAAATGCGGAGCTTTAACCACTCCTTTTAAAAGCTATCAGGTTCCTTCGGTTATATCAAGTTCACTACGTTCACGGTTTCGCCAAAACCATTCGTAGCCCTCCGTCATTTCATCTGGGTATTCAGTAGTATTCAAGCTATGTATTTTGACCTAACGCCAAGGCATAGTGTTTGGTAGCTACTGGGTATTCATTTGTTGCATAGGTAGATGAGTTAGTTTGGGACAGTCGTATTATCATTTTGGCCGAACGTCAAGGATATATACGGATGGGTTCAAATTGACAAGATAATGATGGGTAGAACTTGACATGTGACTTATGACATTTTGACCTAACGCCAAGGTCATAAGAGCATGGGGCAGAAAGATATATCGGGAATTTCTAAAGAAACTGAAATTTGCAAAGAGTTGCATACTATTTGGAGTTTGATGAATGTTGGTAGGATTCCTTCAACATTATCATACAATGATATTTAGATCCCGATCCTACTGTGAGTATATGCTACTTATCAGGAGATTCGTCACGTAACGATCAATGCTATAAACCTAGTAGGTGTCCAGAAAGGTGTCAGCGGGGTTACGCCCCCAGAGAAAAGAGGTTATTTAATTAAGGAACTTCGCGAAAGCGTTGGAAAACCTCCCTCGAAGTATCGACACTGGCCTGGCTGAACGGTTAAGCAAGTATTGTACGGTGAGAATAGTCCTGGCTAATTCTTCTTTTATGGTTTGAGGAAGGATTCGAGAAACAGTGGGATCCATCCAGTTTAGATAAACTAAAAACCACTCTAAACTTGCAAGAGCATCATGCTAAAGAGTTTTCTTCTCTCTCTCCTAATTGCAGCGACCCTGAAAATGACTGGACTTAAGTTACTTTTAGAGAAAAATATACTGACAGGGCCAAACTATAAAGATTGGCTGCGGAATGTCAAAATGGCTTTGACCTATGACAAATTGGGGTACATCCTCACCGCTACGGCACCTGCTGTCCCTGGTCCCAAATCCAGCAATGCGGATAAGGAAATCCGCAAAACCTGGGATTTAGATTGCGCGAAAGCCAAGTACATCGTGCTTGCCTCAATGAACAATGAACATCAGAGGAGGCACGAGGATATGTCCCTAGATGGCATATTTCTCCATACAAAGGAACTTTATGGAGAGCAGTCTCGTATAGCAAGATACGAGACCTCTAAGAACTTGTTTCGAGCGAGGTTGGCTGTCGGGTCATCGGTAGGTGAACATGTCCTAAAGATGATCGGCTATATTGAAGAGCTCACAGACCTTGGGACGACTTTGGATAATGAGCTCTATACAGACCTTATTCTCCAGTCCCTTCCTTCCACCTACGCCCAGTTTATCCTGAACTTCAATCTTCAAGGAAAAGAAGTTGAACTTGCAGAACTCCTGAACATGTTAAGGAGTGCAGAGGGCACCTTGCAGAAGGCAAGGGAAACACCCGCTATGTTTGTTGGCGGTGCATCTTCTTCCGGGTCCAAGGCTAGGGCCAAAGGAAGGAAGAAGAAGGCCGCACCCAAACCTAGAGGAGGTGTTAGTAAGGTGGGAGGGAAGGGAAAGAAAAAGTTTGCAGTACCGGTAGTTGGCCAGGATGAGTGCTTCCATTGTCACAGGAAAGGGTACTGGAAGAAGGATTGCAAGGCGTGGAACGCCAAGAACCAGGAACCGAAGCAAGCTGTGGCTTCGACTTCAGGTGTGTTTGTAATTGAGAATTGTCTGTCGATCAACTCTACTTCCTGGGTATTGGATACCGGATCAGGATCTCATATTTGCAATTCATTGCAGGCACTGAGAAACCGTAGAGTGCTGAAGGAAGATGATATGACCCTAAAGGTTGCTAACGGAGCTAGCGTGGGAGCTGCGTCCGTCGGGGATTATCACCTAGGATTGACGAGTGGACACATTTTGGTTTTACATAACTGTTATTTTGTACCAAGCTTAACGTGTAATATCATATCAGTTTCCTTGTTATCAAATAAAGGTTATGATTTCACGTTTGTAAGAGATGTTGTTAACATCCACCTTAATCATGGTTTGATTGGGTCCGGTACTCTAAATAACGGTATATATGTTTTAAACCAACTCCAAATTTTCAATGTCCAGAACACACTAAAAAGAAAGTCTCCAGATTTAAATAAAGCTTTCTTATGGCATTGTAGACTGGGTCACATCAATGAGAGAAGGTTGACTAAGTTGCATAGAGAAGGATATTTGGACTCGTTCGAATATCAAACTTATGACACTTGTCAATCTTGTCTCAAAGGAAAGATGACAAAGACTCCATTTACTGGACAAGGAGTAAGAGCGAGCGAGCTCTCAGGACTCATACACAGCGATGTATGCGGTCCGATGTCTACACATGCAAGAGGTGGTTTTTCCTATTTCATTACTTTCACGGATGATTACTCAAGATACGGATTCATTTATCTGATGAAACATAAATCCGAGGCTTTTGAGAAATTCCGAGAGTATAAGAATAAAGTAGAAAACCAAACCGGCAAAAGTATCAAGACACTTAGATCTGATCGAGGTGGTGAATACTTGAGTGCCGAGTTCCTTGGTTACCTAAAAGAGAAAGGAATTCTCTCTCAGCTTACTCCTCCATACACTCCACAGCATAACGGTGTATCGGAGAGACGGAATCGAACCCTATTGGATATGGTACGATCCATGATGAGTAATGCTGAGTTACCGCGATCTTTCTGGGGTTATGCGCTAGAATCAGCGGCATATCTTTTGAACAGGGCTCCTACCAAGACTGTGCCTACCACTCCATATCAGATGTGGACTGGGAAGAAACCCCATCTTCAACATATGAAGATTTGGGGATGTCCAGCTTATGTTAAAAAGCAGCATGTGGACAAGCTCGAGGCACGATCAGTAAAATGTATGTTTGTGGGATATCCAAAGAACTCCAAGGGATATTATTTCTATTACGCAGAGGAACAAAAGGTTTTTGTTTCTCGTAATGCCCATTTTCTGGAAAATCAGTTTTTCGAAAAGGAAATAAGTGGGAGCGAAATAGAACTGGAAGAAATTCCAGAACCACAAACTGCTACTGAAAGTTTGGTAGAACCAGGAGTTCAAGAAGAACAGGACATTCCCGCACCCCTCCGCAGGAGTAGTAGGCCGTCTCATCCGCCTGAGAGATACTACGGTTTTCTCATAGATGGGGATAGAGAGGATTGCATCATAGATGATGATGAACCTACTGACTTCCAGCAGGCCATCCAGAGCGGCGACTCGGTACGATGGCTAGATGCAATGCGGACCGAAATGGAGTCCATGTACACCAACAAAGTATGGACTTTGGACTTTGCTCCAGATGGGGTAAAACCCATAGGATGCAAATGGATCTTCAAGAAAAAGATTGGTGTAGATGGACAGGTGGAAACCTATAAGGCTAGACTTGTTGCAAAGGGTTTTCGTCAAAGACCTGGTTTGGACTATGACGAAACTTTTTCTCCAGTGGCTATGCTCAAATCCATTCGGGTCCTTCTTGCTATTGCTGCCTTCCATGATTATGAAATCTGGCAGATGGACGTAAAGACGGCTTTTCTGAATGGAAATTTAGAAGAGAGCGTTTATATGGATCAGCCAGAGGGTTTCAATCAGAGTGGGAGCAGCGGGAAAGTATGCAAGCTGCTTAAGTCCATTTATGGACTAAAGCAGGCATCGCGGAGTTGGAACATCTGTTTTGATGAGACAGTCAAAGAATATGACTTTATCAAAAATCCAGATGAACCGTGCATATATAGTAAAGTTGTAGCAAGAAGTGTCGTATTCCTCGTCTTGTACGTGGATGACATTCTATTGATAGGAAATGACATTCCTATGCTACAATCTGTCAAAGGATTCTTGTCACACAGGTTCTCCATGAAAAACCTGGGTGATGCCTCGTACATTCTGGGGATCCGGATCTATCGTGATAGATCCAAAAGGATGTTGGAACTTTCGCAGTCCGGGTATATCGACACTGTACTGAAAAGATTCAGTATGGAAGATTCTAAGCGCGGTAATCTACCGGCTTGTCACGGAATCACCCTCTCCAAAGAGATGTCTCCCAAGACTGATTTGGAAAGGGAAAGCATGTCTATTATACCCTACGCTTCTGTGGTAGGCTCTATAATGTATGCGATGTTGTGTACCAGACCAGATGTAGCTTACGCACTAAGCGTGGTAAGCCGATATCAGTCAGACCCAGGGGAGAAGCACTGGATAGCAGTAAAGAACATTCTCAAGTATCTGAGAAGGACTAAGGAGATGTTCTTGGTTTACGGCGGAAAAGACCTCAGGTTGGAGGCCTTTGCTGATTCCGGCTTCCAGAGTGATAAGGACGATTCCAAGTCCATGTCGGGATATGTCTTTACCCTCAATGGAGGGGCGGTGTGCTGGAAGAGCTCCAAGCAGGACACCGTTGCTGACTCGACGATGGAAGCGGAGTATATAGCTGCTTGCGATGCCGCAAAAGAAGCAGTCTGGATGAAGAAGTTCCTAACAGAACTTCAGGTGGTTCCTACCATAGTTGATCCAATACCTCTGTATTGCGACAACAACGGAGCTATAGCTTTAGCGAAGGAACCAAGGTCCCATCAGAAGTCCAGACACATCTTAAGGCGGTATCACCTGATCAGGGAGATCATTGATCGTCAGGAGATCGAGGTTCGGAGAGTTGCTTCTGAAGAGAACATTGCTGATCCATTCACGAAGGCCCTACCTCAGATTCAGTTCGAGAGGCTACTCGAGATCATCGGTCTACGATACGCCAGTACATGGCCCTAGTGCAAGTGGGAGATTGTTAGTGTTTATGCCCTAGAAGGCCATTACTGTATCATACTAGTTTGTATATTACTTAATGGAAGCTTGGGATATTCACATGTATATAACAGTCTTGCTAAACATGGTAGTATGCTACTTGGTTTTTCTATCTTAATATGTGAGTGTACGTATTGATAGAGCTCTTAGGATCTTGCTTGTCTACCAGCGTTGTGATGGCAGTCACACTAGTGGGGGCTGGGTAGTCTACAAGCACATCCTTATTCAGGTCCCTGGTCGTTGGATTATCGAGACAGAGCATCGATACTCCGGAGTAGACTAGTGTGTACGCTTCTCATCCCAGTTGGGGAGATGGTCTGTCCCACAGCCGTCAGTACGTCGTACTGGAGATAGTATGCAGGTGCTCGTTAGGTTACGGGTACACTGGACAGGACTCACAGGGAACTGTTGGTTGGTTTTATACCAGTCGTCAGTGAACAGTTCCCAGGTGACATGAGTACAGCATAGTCCGCAGACTTGACACTGCTACTTCGCCTCGAGTGTGTCCCACTGTTCTTAGATTGCTACCCTACCACGGCTCAAATGAGTCGTGCAAACAGGTAGCAGTTGGGTGCAGTCCTGAGCACTTGGAGGCAGTGGCGGTTAGACAGGATTCGTCCCTCCCGGTATTGGGAGTTGATATCGCGCTGTGTCAGAGAGCCATTACGCAAAGTCCCTGGCCAGGGCAAGCGAGATTTGCTGGTAGGTTCCAGTAGTTTCTCAGGGTGTAATGGGCTTCCCTCCGACACGACTTATACCGCTATTAGGGGACTGACGCTTGCCGCCCCCTAGGCCCGATATGCGATAGTCTTGGACGAACGGACCGGACTGTATGGAGATTGTCACAGCAGGCTCAGTAGGAGTTCGGATGGGTTTCCTCATCGGCCTTCTTATCGACAACTACCTGGGGACCGTTACGTACAGCTAGTGCCGCTTGTGGTCTGTGGTTAAACCCACTGCCAGCGTAGTAGTCGAGTCTCTAGAGTCCCACACAGAGAGTTTCCTACTCCAGGCGAAACGATATAGAGGTCGTATGGTTTTACGACAAAGGGTTCGGACGCGTGTGTGTGTTTACACACTTACGTCGTTTGGACAGTTTTTACCAGTCGGCTTTGGTTTAAGCCAGTTACTGGTATCCGGTTATTGGATTTATACAGTCTAAAGTTTTTCCGTATT
This sequence comes from Agapanthus africanus, assembly GCA_030015575.1. Taxonomy (NCBI): domain Eukaryota; kingdom Viridiplantae; phylum Streptophyta; class Magnoliopsida; order Asparagales; family Amaryllidaceae; genus Agapanthus; species Agapanthus africanus. The sequence goes on from JASDDO010000028.1 coordinate 250,297,477, forward strand.
TTTACGGATCGGAGGGGCGTTCTCGTAATTACGCGAAAAGCTTCTAGAAGATGGTGACTAAGGAGGTTTAGGTGGCATATACATTGAATGAGATTAGTGAGTCATGAGAGTGATTCATCATGGTCATTAATGCATCATAAATGCTTAATGACTCATGACAATGAATCACCATTAGATATTTGTGAAGCATGCTTATTCATCATGTATTATTCTTTTCTTCATAAAAGAGAATGCTTCATATTTATTATGATACTCAATAATCTCATCTTATTATTATCCTCACATTCTCTCTCCTCAAGCTCTCCCTCTTCAAACCCTAATCCTCACCCCTCATGAGTTGAGATCAAGGATTAGTTAGACTAAACAATCCATAACCATCACTCTATCTCAATCTATCTTCTTTGATTAGCAATCCAAGAAGGTTAGTTGCCTCAAGTTTAGAGGCTAAGCTTGGAGTTTTGCTCTCGGGTGGATCGTCTACTACAAAGAGAAGGCCGAGGAGAACAAGGAGATCGTAAAGACGAAGGAGTTGGTTCATTAGGTATAATCCCTAAACACAGTAGTTTAGAAACACTTTGTGTTTGGTTATTTATAGTTTAGCTTCGATTCAAGCGGTTAGTCGATGTTCGTTCACTAAACAAGTTCGTTTTTGAAAATTCCGCCTCCCCACAAGTATTGGGGTGTAATACATCGACTTACAGTAATGATCATTTCATCTGCCGCCACTTCAGGCTGGGCATCAATGACCCTCTCAGCTGCAGACCCCTCAACCTCCATCTCGGGCCCCGAAGCCTCGGCAACGTTGCCCACCGTCGGCTCAGGCTCGGTAGGAGCTGCCTCCTCTGTCTCCTTGGGATCAACGGTTTCCGCCTCCCTCTCGATCGGACTTGGCCCTGCAAGATAGGAGATATAAGGACCAATGGCATTAAAATCCTTATAACAAAAACTCTGAGAGAAATATTACCTGAAGCGGATTTACCGTTTGCGCTCCGAACTGCGCGCGCCACCTCTCTGCGGGCAGTGGATAGGGCGACAGGGGGCTCTTGGGGCCCGCTCCCGCAGCCAAGGCAGCCCGGCGCGCCTTCGCCTTACGCCTTTGCCGCTTTCTTTCCTCCCGAGCTGTCACAATGGACCTCTGTGACGCCTCTTTCACCGCGGCATCGTCATCCGTAAACAAAGAAATCTCCAGGGCCTTTAAGGCGTCTCTCATCAGCTCCTCAAGACGGACTTCTTGCGGTAACCCTGAAGAAGCAGGAACGTCGGCAGTCGGTAGGACATCTGCGTCACTTGGCGGGAGCGGCATTGAGGTTCCTGTGATTAGAAGGGAAAGGTTAGATCGACCATAACACAATGGAAATGAAGGCTTAATGAATCGAAACTTACTGAGGCCCATAGATGCTCTGAGACGTTCCTCCTCCTGGAAAGTCTTCAGAGAAGCGGCAATGGCTTCTTCATCAGTGATGCCTGTTGGTAGAAAAGAAAGAAAAGCGTTAGTCAAAAGCAACGAAGGAAATATGTTGCAATAAAGAAAATGTGACTAGTGGTTACCTGATTGCGCAAGCTTGGCCAGCCACGCGTCACGCTTTGCCAACCACGCCGAAGTTTCGAGAGCGGCTTCCAAGTCTGTGTCGTCCGGCGGCGGCATGATTAATCCCTCGTTAGTCCCATATTCGATCAGGCCCTCGGCGTAGGGAGCATGGGGTTCCTGGCCGAACACGACGTCCGCGGCGAAGAGCGACTTCTTTTTCTTCTGCCCGCCGACCCTAGGCGCAGGCGGGATCGACTTACGTTTAGCAGCCACCTTGGGACGGCGGGTCCCGATGTCTGCACCTACACCGGACTCCGGCGAGGCCACGACCACTGTCTCCACTGGAGCACGGGGCGCTGGGGCTGCATCTGTAATATCGGGAAGCGGCAATCCGTGCGGAGGACTTTGCGCACGCGATGGTCTGCCCCCGGCATCTTTTAGAGGAGGAACCACCGGGGTCCTTGGCATTAAGGGAGCGTTACGGTCGGTGCCGGGAGGTGCTTCTTTACGGTCGATCAACACTCGCCTCTCCTCCTTTATAACGGCCCCCGTCGCATGATTGTACCACTCTTTATATACATTAAGGAGTCGTGGAGCGCAGGCCGGCGCGCTGATAAAAAAACGAGAACCCGTGTTCAGGCGCATAAAGTGATGTAACGCGTTCTCCATCCTTTCTTCATTGGCAGCAGGTTCCAGTAAGAAAGCTTCCAAGGGCACCCCTTGATCGTAGCCCAGTTGTCGGGCAAAACGATGCGGATTATATCTCATGAAGATTGCCGCACCTCCCTGCCTGAAGACTAGGAAGCCCGGTCTAATAGAATACAAGTGGAGAGTCTTCCGGGCCGTCAACACTGAAGCTCCATCCTTAAAGGAGTCCTGTAATGGTCGCACCGCAGTGGCGGACGCTTTTCCAATGGTTAATACCTTGTCAATGAAGGACATCCCGACTCCAACGGTGTGAGGGCGAAGCAGTAAAACCCTGGCGTTCCGGGGTGAAGGGGTCACGATTGATGAGCCAATCAACTGTATAATGCGAGGAAAACCGCACTTGTCAAAGAATGAAGGCCTTTTATTCATGCCGAAGACACCCGCCGTATGTAGCTCGAGCCACGACATGAAGTAGTGAATCGGGAAGACCACGTGCAATACCCCGGGCTCGTTAGCATCCGCGGCTCGGCTGAGACCATGATATAAGTGCGCCAAGCCGACGATCCCCACAGCCACCTTTACCCGATAACCATTCGGTGGGCTGGGTAAAACACGGAGGGCCGCATGCGATGAGAATGCATTGGGATCGCGAACCAACTCAGCCACAGTCCGAGAAATCCTAAGAAAAAGGCCTCCTCGTCCATCCCGGGGGCTGCAATTTCTGCAAAAGATATAGTAGGGGAGTCCGGAAGGAAGAAAACCTTTTGGTCTATCTCCTTCGCTGGCAGGTTATCCAAACCTAGGCCGAAAGGATCATCCAGGATAGCAGACTTGGCAGCTTCTGATGAAATGACGCTTGGGCGAAGGAAACGAGCAATGAAATCCTCAAAATTAACTCCTCGGCTCCCATGTTCGATAAATAGGGACTCGTAGATGTTCAACACCTTGATCAGGCTAGGAAATTGGTGTTGAACAGAATTTTCCGGCGTGATTCCCCTTACCATCGGCTTAGCACCGAAGACATACTCATCTGTCGGGAGCAGCTCTTCATAGTGTTCCCCCATGACTGGTAGACCGGATACCTCCGCGAATTCCTCCAAAGAGATGGACACTTCCCGATCCATGGCAAGGAAAGTGTGGGTGGGAATGTTCCACTGTTCCAGGAAAGCTTTAAACCACCAAGTGGGGAGCGTGGGATACTGGAAGAGAGAGACGTAGACCGCGGTGTACAATCCTAATCTTATCAACTGCGACTTCTTCGTCGACAGGATGTACCGGGCTCACGGCAGGTAGCCAATCGGATGGCGGGGGATCAGACCAATGTTATATGATTGCCCCCAAGGTCTCGCCTCGCCCTGACAGATACGACGTCCTAGGATATCCAAGACCATAGGACGTTGGACCGAAACCGCGTCCATAGCGGGATGAAGAAAGCTGTTCACGATCCAATCCACCATCTCCACGGCATACTGCACCGAGGGCGGGGTAGCATAATGGATCGCCGTAATGGGCTCGGACGGCACTGTGCATGTGAAGCTGCGTCGACCCATAATGATCTGGTTATACCAAGACCCCCAAAGGTGAAGATTCTTGTACTCCGGGTCGTATTCTCTAATCATGGTTAGGACTTCACGGTCCGAGGGCGTCTCGGGAAATCCCTCCTCCGAGCGGACGAACGGGAATGAAGTGTCTAGAGACATGATCGCTGCAAAAAGAACAATTTAGCCGTTAGTATTGTAATTCCAACGTTTGGCGTCTAAGAAAGAAAATGCATTAATTAAATTAAAATTAATTAATTACACCACACAGCAGCGCAGTGAGTGGGAGACCAAAGGGGGACCCACAAAATCTGGATGACAATACGTCAGACAACCTCATCATTGGATGAGATTGTCAGTTGGTCCCCAGGAAAACATTCCCATTTATAAAAAAGGGGTGGTGAGAATCCCTAGAGATAAGGAGAAAATCTTCTCTTTCAGAGCAAAGCTCTGTCACAGAGTGACACTTGTCAAACTCTGGTCCCAGGGAAATAAGATTCCTCAAAAAGAGCACAGCTCTATGGTAATAATGGAAAGGTCCATCAGAAAATGTCTATACCAAAAACAATTTAAAAAAATTTTGAATTCTTGGAAAATCCACGAAAAACTTGTGAAATTTTTTTCATTTATCAGATCTAAAAGATCCACAGATGATCTATGAGCAAAGCTCTGTTCATGGGTTAAAACCCATGAACAAGATCCCTGTAGATATACAAGTTTTTGAGAGCAAAGCTCTGTTTATGAAACCCCAATGGGGATCTATAAGAGCAAAGCTCTTTGGTTAAGGTTAATTTAAGTTAATTTGATTTGATTTAATTTTACCTAAAGTTTTTAACTTTGGAAATAAGCAAAGCTCTGAGGTTCTGGAAACGAGAGTAAAGCTCTGAAGTTCTAAGCGAGAGCAAAGCTCTGGAATCAAAATCTAGAAAATAGTGAAGTTTTCTAAAGGGCCTAGGTCCTATTTATAAGGCGCCTGCGCCCCTTCAGCTCACCTCTTGATCCAACGGTCAGGGGCTTGCCACCGCTGCACTCACGTGCGCGCCACGTGAGCGCAACGGTGGGGGGCATTTGTTTCCCCCAATCAGAGCAAAGCTTTGCTGAAAATTCAAAATTCAAATTATGAAGCAACGCTTCAAATCCCGAGCGCAACGCGCCACGTGTCAGGCGCTAATACGTCAGCGCAGCCCCCGAGAAGGCGCACCCAATCAGAGCAAAGCTCGATTAAAGGAAGCAACGCTTCAGTTGCGCAAGCACTGCGCTGCGCGACACGTGTCAGCGCAAATGCGCTAGCACAGTTGCACAAGGCTGCGCTGCGCGACACGTGTCACACGCTGGGGCATCTGCGCCAAACAGAATTAAAATTCGAAGAAATCTTTTCTGTTCTTGTTAAAACAAGAAGATTTTCTGCTGCAAAGCAGAAGCCCTTGGATCAAAGACCCAACGGTGGGGAAAATTCCCCAAATCATTCAGAGAAAGATCTCTTTAACAAATTTAACTAATTTATGGGCACTATAAAAAGGACCCTAGGCCTCAATTCAAAGCATGAACATTTTTTTTGAAAAAAGTCAAGAGTTTCAAACAGAGAGAACTCTGAAAAAGAAAAAAATTTCAAGAAAAAGGTAAAAACCTTCATACGGGAAAAGAAATTTCTTCTAGTAGATCATTGATCTAAAAACTAGATCAATGATCTTCACATAATAAATAGTGTTTTGCACTTCTTATGAACCACTGGTTCTTTAAAACAAGAAAACAACAAAAATAAAAAGGATAGTGCTTTGCACTTTTATGAACCTCTGGTTCTTGAAACAAAAAGAAAAACTTATTTCTCTTGAGCTAAATTAGATCAAGAAGTAAAAATAGTGCTTGGCACTTCTGTCCTTGAATCTAAAAGATTCTTAGTGCTTTGCACTTCCAAACTGCGCTGTTGCGCTCTTGAGAGAGTGCCACGTGTCAACTACAGAATAATTTGCGCTATGCGCTCTTAAAATAGAGCTTCGCTCTCTGGAATTGGCGCAACTCACCAGAGCGCGCCACGTGTCAACAGCGCAACAGCGCAGAGCACTAGCGCAGCGCACTGCGCTGTTGCGCTTGCGCTCACCAGAGCATGACACGTGTCCTCACCATAAGTGCTTGCGCTTTTTGACTGACGCTTGCGCTCTTTGACTGGCGCAAAGCGCCTGAATAATGCAATGCATTTATTTTACTAAAGGGCCAGGCCCAAATCAGAGGGGCCTAGTAGGCCGAATTAAATTGCAAAGGGCAGAGCCCAAACAAAAATTGAAAATGCAATAAACATGGCAGAGCCCAAGCAAGACTGATGCTCTGCATCATATATAAATGGGCACAGCCCTGATAAAATAAATAATGCTATGCATTATTAAACAGGAGCAGAGCCCCAGTAAAGGCCTAACAGGCCAAAAATAGATAAAATGTTGAACATTTTCAACTGGACTTAGCCCAATTCTGGCCGTAAGTCTTTAAATTAAATTGATCTGAGCATAAATGCTCTCTCAAATCAATTTACCTCCGGTTCGAGGGTACATCTCCGAACTCCTCTGACACTTCTCGTTGTAATTCTTCAACGACGTCAGAGAGGCGACGGGTCCCAACGACCACACATGAATATGGACTGCGGGGTCCTTAAACTCGTGGACCGAAACGTCCTTAAACTAATGTTGGACCCGAAACGTCCTTAAGCTAATGTTGGACCGAAACGTCCTTAAACTAATAATGGACCACCACGTCCCTAAACTGGAATATGGACCACCACGTTCCTAAACTGGAGCAATAGAGCCTCCAAACACTCTTTTGCCGGATCTAAACGATCCCGTTTAAGTTGATCTTAGCCCACAAACATGGCTAACGTATCCTTAAACATTCAAACGGACTATAAAACTCCAAATCAACCTTGGTTCAAGGGTACATCTCTGAACTCCTCTGACATCTGCCGTTGTAATCCTTCAACGACGTTAGAGAGGTGACAAGTCCCGATGGCCAGATATTAAATGGATTATCACGTTAAGTTGATCTTAGTCTCAAACAGGACTATCGTATCCTTAACGAACGTTTAAGTTGATCTTAGCCGCAACGCGACTAATGCATCCTTAAACTAAAAACACCAAACCCAAATCTAAGTAAATACGAATTTGGACTAATCCACGTCCTACGGGCGACGACATTACTCAATCTCCGTATACAATCCACGGGCAACCACAAACAAAACAAACACACACGACACGAAGTGAAATTCTGGAGAAGGAGAAAGTTGTTACCGCGATGCGGTAGCGTAATTAACTACAGGGGCTTGCGCCTGCAGGGAAGAGCATCCCCACAATCAAAAACCCCTCAAGCGAGGGGGAATCTGACGAAGTCTGCTACATCGGCCGCATCCGTCTAAACCTCCGATACACAGTGCCATAAATCAACTTGGCATCTTCGGAGAGGTGGACGGATAAAACCAAATAGCATCTGCCCCGAATCTCAGCGTCAGGACATCGCGGTCCTGTGTGCCGTCATTCGGAGGGGAACACATCTCATGTACAATAATGGCCTCTAGGGCATACATACAACTAACAGCTATGAGATCCGAAATGGAATCCATGTATACCAACAAAGTATGGACTTTGGAAGTTTCTCATCCTGGGATAAGACCAGTTGAATGCAAATGGATCTTCAAAAAGAAGATTGGTGCAGATGGACAAATGGAAACCTACAAAAGCTAGACTTGTTGCAAAAGGTTTTCATTAAAGACCAGGATTGGATTATGATGAAACATTTTCTCCAGTGGCTATGCTTAAATCCATTCGGATCCTGCTTGCCATTGCTGCCTTCCGTTACTATGACATCTGGCAGATGGACGTGAAAACAGCTTTTCTAAATGGAAATTTAGAAGAAAGTGCTTTTATGGATCAGCCAAAGGGTTTCTTAGACAGTGGGAGCAGTGGAAAGGTATGCAAGTTGCTTAAATTCATTTATGGATTCAAGCAGGTATCACGGAGTTGGAACATCTGCATTGATGAGACGGTCAAAGAATTTGACTGTCAAAAATGTAGATGAACAATGCATTTATAGGAAGATTGTATGAGGAGCAGTAGTCTTCCTCGTACTGTACATTGACGACATACTCTTTGATAGGGAATGACATCCATGTGCTACAATCAGTCAAGCTCTTCTTGTCACAGAAGTTCTTCATAAAAGACTTGAATGATGCCTCCTACATTCTGGAAATTAAGATCTATCGTGATAGGTCTAAAAGAATATTGGGACTTTCACAGTTCAGCTACATTGACACCATAGTAAAGAGATTTGGTATGGAAGATTCCAAGTGTGATAATTTACCCGCTTGTCACGGGATCACCCTCTCCAAAGAAATATCTCTAAAGACTGATGAAGAAGGGGCTCGCATGAGCATTACACCCTATGCTTCGGCGATAAAATCTATAATGTATGCGATGTTATATACCAGACCAGATGTAGCTTACGTACTTAGTGTGGTAAGCAGGTATCAGTCAAACACGGGTGAAAATCATTGGTTAGCGGTAAAGAACATTCTCAAGTACCTGAAAAGGACTAAGGAGGTGTTCTTAGTATACGGTAATGGGGACCTCCAGATCGAGACTTTTACCGACTCCAGCTTCCAAAGTGACAAGGATGAATTTAAATCCGTCTCGGGTTATGTGTTCACTCTCAATGGAGGGACGGTATGTTGGAAGAATTCCAAACAAGACACCGTCGCAGACTCAACGATGGAAGCTGAGTATATAGCTGCTAACGATGCCGCAAAAGAGGCAGTCTGGATGAGGAAGTTCATCTCTTAACTTCAGGTGGTTCCGTCATTGCCAATCCAATACCCTTATATTGCGATAACAATGGGGTTGTAGCCTTAGCGAAGGAACCAAGGTCCCATTAGAAATCCAGACATATCTTGAGGCGGTATCACCTGATCAGGAGATCGTGGATCCCCAGGAGATCGCGGTGCGGAGAGTGGACACAAAAGACAACACGGCAGATCCATTCACCAAGGTCATCCCTGAAGTCCAGTTTGAGAGACTGTTTGAGATGTTGGCCATACGGTACGTCAGCTACTGGCTCTAGTGTAGACAGTGGGTACTTATTGCGCCAATTACAGGCCTTAATGCAAATGGGAGATTGCTGGATATGTATGCCCTAGAGGCCTTCATTGTATAGGATGCTAGGGATATATATATACATGACAATCTTGCTCGATATGATAGTACGCTATTTGGTTGTCTTTATCTTAACATGTGATGTGTTTTACTTTGCATTTCATATCTTGTATACATATTGATAAATCCCGTAGGATCTTTGCCTGACTACCAGCGTTGTGATGACAATCATACTTGTGGGAGCTGGATAGTCGATAGGCACATCCTTAAAGTGTCCCTAGTCGCAGGAGTATCGAGACTGAGCATCGATTCTCCAGAGTAGACTAGTGTATACATATCTAGACCCTGACGAGGGGCGATGGATTGGTCCCGCAACCATTGGTGAGATGCACCTGAGATTGTATACAGGTGCTCACAGGGTGTGAGTACACTGGACATGACTCACCGAGGACTGGCTAGATGGTATTATACCTAGCGTCAGATAGCAGTTCTCTGGTGACATAAGTGCAGATAGTCTGTCGACCTGAGGTCGTCATTTGTGTCGTGTGAGTTCCCACTGTGCTTTGATTACTACCCTATCACGGCTCTACTGAGCCACATGGAGGCAGTGAGCGATTGTTAGGGATTGTTAGGGATTCGTCACTCCCGGTATAGGGAGTTGATGTCGTGCAGTGATCGATTGGTCAACACCATAAGTCTCTGGCCAGGACGGATTGAGAATTACCGGTGGTTGGACCAGCAGATTCTCGGATGGTTTTGAGCCACACTGACACGATTTGTCTGGTTATTAGGGGTATGACATTTTCCACCCCCTAGACCTTACATGCGATACTCTCAGACGAACAGACCGGACTGCACGAAGATTGTCATAAACAAGCTCAGTAGGGGTTCGGATGAGTTCGCTCGTCGGCCTTCTTTTTCGACAGATACTTGGGTAGCCGTTACGTGCAGCTAGTACCGCTGACGTGCTTGTGGTTAAACCTACTTCCAGCGTACTGTCGAGTCTTTAGAGTCCCATACAGAGGGTTTCTCTTCTTCGAGCGAAACGATCTAGAGGCCGTATGGTTTTACGGCAGGGTTTCGGCCACATACGTATACTGGTTACACGGATGATGATCAGGCGGATAATACTACTAGGCTTTGGTTTAAACCGAATCCTAGTATTAGATTATTGGATTATTTTCGTCTCTTTGTATTCGTATTTTTCGGAATACGGATACGGGTATGTATATATACGGTGAGGGGTATTCTTGTAATTTATGCAAGAGTGCTTCTAGAAGAAAACACATCATTTGTTGTATAACCATTTTGTTAAATGGTTAATAAGGTGGAGGTATGAGGTGTTGATTGGCAATAAATGAAGCATGGCTACTTGGTGACTCATGGGATGACTATTGAGGCATGGTTGCATTTTATTATTATTGTTGGAAAATAATTTGCTTCATAGTTATCAATATTAGCCATTCATCATTCATTCCATCCTTAACACTCTCTCTCCTCCAAACTCTCTTCTTCTTCCTCAAATCCTAATTGAGTTGCGAAAGCTAGGATTCTTGAGACTAATCAATCCATAATTACTCTCTACATCTTCTAGGCTACTTAGATTAGCATACTAGGTATCCTAGTTATCTCAGTTTAGAGGTAGGAGCTCAAAATACACTCTCGGGTGGATCATCTTTGACGCGAGGAGGCCGACGATCAAACGCGATCCGTACACTCTTCGAAGAGCTCAAGAAGAGGAGGAGGAGAACAAGAACCGAAGGACAAGTACACGGAGGTATAACTTTATTCATAGTAGTTAGAACCTCCTATTAGTTTAGTTAGTTAAGGTTTAAGTATCGATCCTGAAGTTTAGTCGGTGTTGCGAAGCCCAAAAAAATCGTTTTTTTGCGTATTTCGCCTCCTCGTGAACCCGCAGGGTGCGCGACATCGACTCACACTTTGGTTGTCACACAGTGTTTTCTCCACGTTGAATATGGATAAAATATCAAGAATTCTGATGACTAGATCTATGGTTTTAGATCTAGATTTGGGAAGTTTCTCAATCGGTACTTAGACAGTATTCTAAAAGTATTTTAGAATGAACGACTCCCGACGACTTTCATCTCTGTTCGATCAGTCGGTCTCACAGTCAGGCAGGCTTATACCATTAAGCTCACGAGCAGAATCAACGCTTACCCGCAGGTGATGGAGCCACCCTCTCAAAAGAGATGTCTTCCAGACTGATGATGAGAGGGACTAGCATGAATGACATCATTTACTTAGGCAATTGAGTCAATCATGCAATGTCCTGTATAAAACCAGATATTGCTTATACACTTGCTGTAGTAAGCAGATATTAATCCAATCCTGGAAAAACAAAGGGAAGCAGTTATGAACATTAAAAGATGTTTTTGGTATATAATAACGATAGCCTCCTCCAGAAAACGGTTATCGGTTTAGGCTTCCAAGATGACCTAGATGACAGAGATGCTGTCAGATTTTTGAGTTTTGCCTCTTCTGAGAATCGATATATTGGATAATGTTCTAATAGGGATACTGAGGTAGGTATGGTACAGGATGCTGGTTATGACTCAACGGAGCATACAGCCCAAGAAGTTTGTAGCATAAACTTGTTCATTTATAATCTTGGTCGCATCATGTATCCAGACAAAATTCTTGAGACGGGAATATCGCTCAGTTCGGGAGATTATTCATCTCCACGAAGTTAAGATATAAAGAGAGAAAATTGAAACATTGTAGTGGATCCACTCACTAAGACTATTTCTCGAACACGGATATTTCTCGATCGAGATTTGAGAAACTGATTAGTAGAGAAATTGGGTATTCGATAGCACACGGGATGTGGATATGCGATACCGCAATAATTAGCGTTAAGTGCAAGTAGGAGAATGTTGGATATAGCGTCCTCAAGGCAATTATTGTAATTACAGGCACGCGATTATGATAATTGAGGGAGGACCTATACAGGTAAAATAATCTTACTCGAAATGATAATATGTTATCTGGTTTATCTTTATCATTGATGTGTACACGTTTTACTTGTTATTACGTATCGATAATACATAATGATGAAGCCCGTAGGATTCTAACTTGACTACCAGCATTATAATGCGATTATATACGTAAGAGCTGAGTAGTCCATAAGCACATCCTTAAATGTCCCTAGTCGTGCGAGTATCGAGACTAGATATCAATATTCCGGAGTAGACTAATGTATACGTTTCGAGACTCCGGCGAGGGACGGTGGCCGGTCTCACAAGCCATTGGTTTTATGTCACATAAGATAGTATACAGGTACTCACTGGAGGTGAATACACTGGACGAACTCGCCAATAACTTTAGATGGTATTATATCTATCGTCGGATGCAAGTTCTCGAGTGGCATTTGTACATGTTAGTCTTTTGACCCGAGATCGCCATTTGTCTCATGTGAGTTCCCACTGTACTTTGATTACTACGCTACAACGGCTCAAAGGAGTCGTGCAAATAGGTCTTAGTTGGGTACAATCCCGAACCACATGGAGGCAGTGAGCGATTGTTAGGGATTAGGAGTCGATGCCGTGTTGTGTTCGGTAGGCTATCACTTTAAATTCATGGCCATGGTAGATGAGATTTACTGATATGAGTTCAGTAGTTTCTCGGTTGGTGATGAGCTTGACTCCGACACGACTTATCGGGTTATTAGGGATCTGACATTTCTACCCTCTAGACCCGGTATGCGATACTCTCAAACGAAAAGACCAGACTGTACGGAGATTGTCGCATTCAAGCTCAGTAGGGTTTGAACAGACTTGATTATGGCAGCCGTTACGTACGGCTAGTGCCGCTGACATGCTTGTGGATTTTGGATTTATTCAGTAAATCACCGCCAGCGTATTGTCGAGTGTTTAGAGTCCCAAACAGAGCGTTTTTCCGGTTCAGGCGATATGATGTAGATGACGTATGTTGGTGCACATAAAGTGTCCGATTAAATACGTGTACAGCTACACGGATTTTAATCGGATGGTTGATAATGTTAACGGCTTAGAATTAAGCCAGATTATTAAATCAGGTTTTGATTTAATAATTTATATATATATATATATATATATATATATATATATATATATATTTTAATATGTATATTCTAGTATTATTGTTCACTATTCATTTTCTCTCTTAGATATTCGTATTTTTGTACGAATACACGTATATGTATTTCGACACGTATACCGGGTTGTATTCCCTATTTATACGGAATTTATTCTAGAAAATGGACACTTTATTTGTTGATTTTTCTTTTATAGAAAATCAAAAATGAAGTGGATGATGAGGTGTAAAGGAGTATGTAGAAAGGTATAGCTTGATTTTTATATGATATATTTCATTTGGATACACTATTCTTTCATGTTTGCAAATAATCAAAGCCATATTCTTTTCCCATGTTTTTGCTAATTTTTCTTCACATGAAGACCTAGACATTTTTCATGGCTTCTTCTTCTTCACCTCCTCCTCTTTCTAGGTAGCCCATTTGAGCTTAGAAAAAAGAGAAAAGATAGTGAAAATATTCCTGCATCCCTACTCTTCATTCATAGCGAGCTTGGAGCGTCAGTCGCTTCACTAGGTGAAGCCGGAGCTTGAATCGGTTTCTTCAGATGGAGCTTCTTCAACAAGGACAGTCGCCACTCAAGCTCGATCCGGACAGCATACACGGCGCTTGAAGGGGTCTTCTACGATTGGGTGGACACGCGTCGAAAGTAGTATTCTGTAGCTTTGCATGCTTGGTTTGCTAGTTTAGGCGTTTGGATCGATTCTAGGCTCGGGCTTCCTTCGTGTTTGCTTGAAATTTTTGTCCGCCATGCGCGCTTCCGCTGCACCGCAGACACTAAGAAACCCTACAAGTATAATAATAGTAGCTAAAAGTTAAAAACATCAGAAACCTATATATTGAATGAGATAAACAAAAAAAAAGTCAAAAGTTCCGGAACTCATTCGAAACCTGCTTGTGTTCGCTCACAGGATCCTATACCTAAACAGTACTCTATTTTTTGGCACTGACCCATAAGCCCTAATCTATGCACGCAACACACAATACACCCATACACACTACACACAACCACACAACATACATATATACCCAGTGGACCCATGAATTTGTCCCGAAGGCGTTAATTCCCCTCTTAGGATTCGTGGGGTTCGAACCTGTCCCACAAAGAGGGGAAGTGGCCATGCCTAAACAGTACTTCAATCATCATCCAGTGCAATAGGAAAAAACATTCAATGACAGAGATAAATCACAACAATCCAAAAAATTTGCCTTCTGAAGAATACTAAGCTATCTACAGAAACTCATTTGTCAGATTCTCATGCAAACTCATCAAACTCTCCACCAATCTAAAGGAATCATCCAACTCCACCTTGTTTTCATCTATCTATTTTCTAAATCTGTCTCAAACAAATCCCCTCTTTAAAAACAAAAACATAACCCACTAAACTCAGTATGCATTCAGGACTAATGCAAACTTGGGGCTCCTATTTGCTAGACTCCTACATAACAATTTGCATCATTTTGCTTCTCATTGTATACTACCGAAAAAGACGACAGCAGGCCATTGCTCGAAGTCAAAACGCTAGAAGACAAATTCCGATCGGAAATAATCCGGAGAATCCTTCATCTCAAATCGAGAGCATCGGTCTGGCTTCCACAATCATCAACGCCCTTCCAGCTGTTAAATTTCGAGAAGATTTCAAGAAATCCGGTGATGATGGTAATCAGAGAAATACAGACTGTGTGGTGTGCTTAGGGGAGTTTAGTGAAGGAGAATGGTTGAGATTGCTACCAAACTGCGCTCATATGTTTCATGTCTGTTGCATAGACGCTTGGTTTGTTTCCCATTCGACTTGCCCCATATGTCGAGCAAATGTGATTTATGGGTTTAGCAGTTGTGATTCTTCAGTCTCAGTTGTAGCATTATTGGGGACATTGCAAAGAGAAGATTTTCATCGATAACGAAGATGCAAATTGCAATGGAGAATTTTCTCAAGCTATCACAAAACTTTAATTGGAATGCACAGGCCATAAGTGAAGGGAGATGAAGATTGAGTATGCGAAATGCATGATAATAGACTCTCAGGATTATTTTCTATGATCACATGATGTAAATCTTCTATGAGAAATTAATTTCCACTCATATAGAAGAAGCTATTTATATGATATTTGAGAAAGAATAGAACTATTATTGCAAAATGACAAATTATGGAAGGATTGTGTACATAAGAAGGAATGGGTTATAGCAATCTATCAAAATGAAGCATAGCGTTCATAAAATAAACATCTGTTGCCATTGAGAATTTGTGTTAAATATAAGAGAGAACAAAATGCACATCAGCAGAACATGGATAACATCGTGAACAACGACAAATTGCGTATACAAGTTTTCTTATATGAGATGAAAAAATTGTGGATGATAATGTGAGATATAACATGATAACATAGCTAAATACATAAAGGATGAAATCACCAGGAGAATGGACTTGCTCCCAACAAGAATATCTCATTTTCTAAGTCTCTCACCCATTGACAAACTCGATTGCACATCTTTATTGCTGATGCCTGCAATTTGTCAACACAATAAACAGGATGCAAACCTTTCATTCATTATGTACTAGAAATTGTTCTAAGAAGAAATCATAAACACAAGAAAATTCATGAAATGATCTTCAGACACTAGACATAACAGCATAACAAGAAATAAAAGGATGGACCCCTAAAGAAGAGAAGTTCAGTGTTGATTGCAACTGTCAGCGATTTAGCATTACCTGACAAAGAAGCTAACTTATTGTCTGTCTCACTTAGAGTAACTAGCATTACTCACCTTCGAATATAATGGTATTTAGAAGGAAAATAGGACAAGTGCCAATCTAAAAAGTAACAAAGGTGACTAATTTGTATAAAATTTGACAAGGGTTTAGCAACAATTTCAATTTTTTAATTTACTATGTAAATTTCTGTAAACATCTTGCTATTTTCCCAAATAAACCATTTAACGCAAGTGTCATTGTTATTGGTAAAGCCTCTGACCATCAAGTAAGAGGTTTGGTTTAAACACTGATTGCATCAGTTTATGGCCTATTATTTACCATTATATTTCTCACCTTGACATCTATTGGCTTCATACCCAATGTACTGTTTAAGGTACATTCAACACAAGTATTTATTCAGATCAATAAATGTTCCTACAGTGTAAATTTAGGGGAACATAATGAGAGGGAATCATACCTTGTCTGCTAGGGGATCAAATGCTGCATAAAGCTCAAAATCTTGAGTGATCCAGCATAGTAGAACTGCCAAGTATCATATTCAAACCCTTTAAATAACTTTAAATTATTATAGATCGAGACAACACAAACCAATCTCATAACTAAGTATATAAATTGAAACAAAAAACAAAAAAATGTCATATCTAAAAGTATTCAGGTTTCAATTGTATGTTCCTAAAAGAGAAATGGAGAATAGCACATGAAGATCCAAGAGTGAAGAAATATAAGATGATATCGACCTGCAAGAACTTATGAGTTGCAACCCTGGTATTCTGAACAAAAGATTTTATTTTTTATGTAGCAAACCTGTTCTTTGCCTAATCTTTATAGTCTATGGAGTTTATTGGATTGCTCCCAAGTTCATCATCGTTGAAGATAATTTCAGCATTCTTCCCTTCAAACAAGTATCGGTATGGATCACAAATTTCTAGAGCAATAAATAGGTGTTCTAACATATCTGAAGACCCGAGTCAGGAGTAACTTTGGCTAACAAGGTTCTCCCACAGATTAAATCAGCTTGTAGATCTTATAAGTGCTCTTATGGGATTGCCTATATGGAAAGATGATGTAATCAGATGTATATTAGGTTTAGAATTCAAAACACGACTGTACAATGGAAAGCAAAGGAATATGGAACCAACGCTATAGATTTAGTCTTTCTACGTGTATAAGACTGACCAACAGTTTAAGAAACAGAAGCAGTATACATTTTCCTTGAAAGTCTTTTGCCTTTGTACACTGTAATTAATAGAAAGTGATACCGTCATGTGTTCTATTATATACATCATGATAGAAAGTAATATTGTGAGTTTGATGATACATCATATAGCTTCAATGAAATGTGAGTAGCGCACTGCGTAAGGTTATTATTAACCCCCGTCGCCGTCGCCGCCCCCCCCCCCCCCCGCCCCCCCCCCCAAAAAAAACCAATAAAAGAAAAAAAAACACTTGCTATGCATAGGGAGGTGGCAAAGGTTCTGCTAAGCACCGGTATCAAGACAATGGAATATATTAGGAAGGTAGAAAAAGGGAAGGAGAAAAAGAGGAGTGAAGAAGAAATAAGGGAATATTTTGTAAGCCAACCCATTCTCTTCATCGATTTCATTAGGGCTAAAATTTGAGTTCTAATGTATGCTCTTCTTTACTTGCATAAAAGGTAAGAGCAGCAACCAATCAACCATGAGTGGAAACTCATTTCGACTCTGAATTATGCATATAGAAACACTGCACAAGAATAAAACTCAGAAAAAAAAAAAGAAGAAGATATCCTTGTCTCTATTTCATATCTGAATATCTAAAAGCAATCTCTCATACTGACCATAATCCTCGTCTCGTCTAAACTGGGTTTTGTGTGGAGCAGCTCCTTGCTCATGCATTGAAGCATATAATTTCTGATACGCCCGATATAGTCTGCATCAAAAATAACTTTAATATGATTAATACGAAAAGCAAAAAAAAAAAAGGATTCAGATCAAAAGAATGTAAGTTATGATCTTGAAGAAACACCTCTTCTGCTGCTTGGAACTATTTAAGGGTGAGGAGAACTCAGATGACACATACTGATCAAGATAAATACTTCGGTATATGAAATGCCAAAGCCCAGCAGGCCCACCAATGGACAATTGAGACAAAGATCCAGGTGTCTTCTTGTCCTGACCTAAATGAGGAGATGAAGATCCAGAGCGAAGAGAACAATTAATAGGCAGGTCCTCAACATGTAGACCGCCATCAAGCATAGATCTCTGAACCTCACTGAGAACATTTGACTTCAGTAGAACATTCTCAATTTTGATCCTGCATGCCAACAAAGATTA
This sequence comes from Agapanthus africanus, assembly GCA_030015575.1. NCBI lineage: Eukaryota > Viridiplantae > Streptophyta > Magnoliopsida > Asparagales > Amaryllidaceae > Agapanthus > Agapanthus africanus. The sequence goes on from JASDDO010000028.1 coordinate 250,315,433, forward strand.
ACGAACTGCACTATTGAGCAAACAAAGCTCTGAAACCAGATTATCTATTGCGACAAGGATGAAGCATTTTGGGTTTGGGCTGTTGAATGAGAGGACAACTCAAACTTCACAAAATGTTATAATAACCGTATTCTTTTGAGGAATATTATGATATTTGTCTTCGTGTTCTTTATTAGAATCCCATTATCCATACAAGTATTTATTCATGCGCGCTTCACGTATCCATAAGATTTTCAGAAGATGCACGTAGCGGAGATGCGCATGCTTCGTTGGATGTGCGGTAACACTAGAAAAGACAAGGTGCGAAATGAGGATATTCGTGCAAAAGTTGGTGTAGCACCCGTGGAGGAGAAGATGCGGGAAAACCGGCTTAGATGGTTTGGTCATGTGCGACGCAGACCTATGGAAGCACCGGTTCGACGAATAGATACTCTCGATATGGGTAATGGCAAAAGGGCAAAAGGGAGACCGAAGAAAACATGGATGGAGGTGATACGAAACGATATGGTTGCCAAAGGACTCAATGAAAGTATATTGTTCGATAGAAGTGAGTGGAGACAGAGGATTCATGTGCTGGACCCGGCATGATTCTCATGTTGGTTCATGTAGCCTATCCCATATGCTTGGGATAAAAGGCTCAGTTGTTGTTGTTGTTGTTGATAATTAAGACAAGAAATTCAGAATTTTTTTCCTTAAAAAAAGGTAGAGATTTCAAAAAAAAAAATCTCGTATAGATTTTAAAGATTTTAGAAGGTACACTTCAAAATAAATTTTTATAAAAGCTGTTATTTTCAAAGTTTGATAACATTTCTTGACACATGCCCCGCTGGAAATCAAATTGCAATTTCAATTTGGGACCCTCTCCCCTTTAGACTTAAACTTGTAGAGATCATCTTTCATGATCCCAAATTCCCAATAGATGTGGAACCTCGCACATATGGCGCCGTAAACAGCGAAGGTTCTTCTGCTGACCACTTTATTTCCCATAAATTCCTCCATACCCAAGATTGCCTCTTGGAATTTGCTACAAACATTTATAAGGTTGAAGTCGGTTGATAGCCAGTTATATAATTTTGTCAAATTGTTTAAAGGTCCTTCTCAGTGAATGAGATGTTCAGCAGCAGACCTTATTTGTTAGAAAAGGGTTTAGATTATGATGAAGAGCAACAGCTCACCTGCAATCTTTGAGATGGTAGAATGCATCTGAGCTAGTAGTAAGCAATGTTAAGTATGTATCAGCCTGTAAAGGACAATGAAATGTTGACATTTAAGCAACAAATGTAATATGAAGAATGCCATTAAGTATTTGAGAATCACGTGCAAAACATTGATAGACAGAGATCACACTTACATCAAGATAATGCACATAAGCATATAGAAATGCCATAGGATTGTATCTCGGTAAGCAAATTGGTGAGAAGGATTCTGAAGTCCTACATAGTAAAAGTATGGAATGTTTAAGAGCAGAGGCACTCAAGCAAGAGTGTAAACAAATCAATTTACATTCTTTGTTTAATGTAATATAGGAAGTTTCTGTCATGAACATGCAGAAGAAGAAAAGTTATCAAGGCTCACAGCTTTAAGAACTATGAAAAGCCAAAAGTACAGATACTAATAAAACTCATCTTTGCATCGAATATACTAAAGAATCCCACCTATCACAAATTTAAGAAAGACAACTATATTGATATAATGCTTATGGTGTAGAATGATAAGCAACCACAGAGCTGGATATATTCCAAACATGGACAAATATCATATTATATATTTAATATCATCTTACTACACATGAATAAAATCAACCATACAGACATACATTTAGCAGATGCTATAATAGCCTAGGGTCTGGAGACTTTGAATTAATCCAGTGAATATTGAGAAACTCAGTAGATTGTTAGAACCGCTCTTAGCCTATAAAACCTTGCGAATAGGATATTACCATGATAAGACCATATATGCATCCATAGATGAAAAGGAAGCCATGCAGTGGACAATTCATACATATATATGGTACTTGTATCACAAGAATAAGCTCCACAATCAGTGTATAAGAAAATGAGTTGAAGAAAGAGATGGGTGGGCTGTATAAATATTTGTATGTGTGTGAGGGGGTCTGTGTTGGTTGTATACAGTCACTGCAAATTTCGTGTATCTTGCTCAAAAAGAGGGGAACCTCACTCCATGTCTAAATCACTACACATTTCTAAGCTCCAGACTCCAGTAAATATATTTGTAAAACTCTGTCAATAAAATAAACATTGATCTACTAGCCCCACCTAAACCCTTTCCAAATGTTCCAACTTTTACTTAATTTCACAATTCAGCTGTAATATAGCTTCATATTCTCATTGTGGCTATTTAATTATAATGATGCTAGATTAAAGCAAAAAATATTTGTGTACCTGAAAGATTCCGAAGACAAAATAAAATTGGCAAGCAAGAGCATGTCGTCAGGATGAAGAGCTGCTTTCTGAGCACCAACAAGACTGATAACCTGCATGGATTACAGTCATATCAACTCCTTGAAAAAAAGGATAAAAACATAAATTGTGTATATAACGAGGATAAAGAGACCATGAAGGGCTTTGTATAAGTTCCACTAAATAGAAACCTAACTGAGGTCCTGACATATGAACTGACATCCATTTCCTCGGTGCCATAAACCTGTTCAAATCTCTGAAAACAACCCTTGTGCCAAACCGGAAATAATCTTTGAGATCAATAGGATTGTGAGTGAGCGAAAACGTTTGTAATAAAAGCGATTTGTAAACCAAGAGAATGGGTGCTTCTACTTTCCCTTGAATTGTGGATTCGGACTGGAAAAAGAGATCTTCCTAGAGACATGGATTATAGAGATGCAAGTGCGGCTTACCTAGATAATCACGGGCTAGAGAGTAAGAAGACTTGTTTCCTAGATAATCGCAAGTTTAAGTGGTTGATCCTTGTGAAGAGAGATTGTTGTTCTTCACATCCTGTGGAGTGGGATTCGTGTACTTTACAAATATAGTGCAAAAATCCTGAGGAGTCTCGGACGGGGAATAGACACAAAAGCGTGGTGAGCCCTAATCAACAATTCTCTTTGTTTGCATTGCTCTAAGTCTTCTTATTTTCAATTCCTGTGATTGATTGCCATTTTAAGTTTCTTTGTTTAAACTTGTTTAAATATTTTCCGCCGAAACTTAATAATCACTTTAGAAATAGTATTTAGTTCTAAAATTTGCCATAAGATGTATAGAAACCTTATTCACTCCCCTCTAAAGTGTTTTCAATTGGTACCAGAGTGGGTTGCTCAATTTTAAAATATTAACATTTTGAATTTAAAGATCCATAATGCAAAACCAATTAGAAGATCAATCCCTCACACGATCTCCACTTTTTAATGGCAATAATTTTTAATTTTGGAAAACTAAAATGAAAACATTTTTACAATGTATAGATTTTAGAAAATACTGTTTTTTTTTAAATTATTAGTCGTAAATGAAGAATCTCATATATATACACTTAATTTAATAGCAACTTAAAAAAATTTAAAGATAATATACTTCTTAAATTTACTAACACTAAGAACAATCTTGACGCCGTACTAGCAACTTGTATTGATCATTATAAATGTCAAGATATAGGTTTCCTACTATTATGTCAATTTTTAACCCTATGCTTTTTAATTAAGTCATTTTGAACCTCATGCTATTATAATTATTATTCTGAACTAGTTCATCATACTTAAATGTTCATTTCATATGCCCTAATCATGTTCCATTTTATTTTTCCATGAACTTAAAATTTACATATTCATGTTGTTTTCATACCCCTTGCTCTATTTTTAAAAACTTTTTTGCTATTTTTCAAAAACAGGGAGAAAAGATTCATGAATATCCATACTTATGCTTGAGTGGACATTAAAATTCGACTTAGATTACTCGACTTCATGAAATGCTTCTTAAAAAATAGTATCAGTGGTATGGGACATTGAAAGATTTTTTCACTGGGCATGAATTGAGGGGGAGTATTTAAATTGAATTTATATTTTTTATATATCATGAATTCTTTCGAATTTATATTTTTTATATATCATAAATTCTTTATATAAAGTTTTACTAAATATCAAAAAAGGAGAGATTGTTGATATCCGTATCACACGATCCTTAGTTTCGATCAAAACCTTATTTAAACGAATTCATAAGTTATTAATGACATTTCTAAGTTTTTGTCTTGAATACAACATGCACGATATGTCAAACATCAAGTAAGATTGCCTACAATATGATACGCACTCAAAACGATAATATGGTATGAAGACTTGACGCAAGCTATAAAATGATGCAAGCTTAATGAAGATCAAAGAAGAACCAAAATGAAGATTGAAGTTATGATCGATATATATATATTTAGTAATGATCTCATAAAGTTAGAAACTCCATTCCAACACATTCCTAGACCTCATCATCTCATTTAGAGACGTCTATGCTATTCGTTGAAATTCAAGCTGCAAAATTTCAAAATTAGATATACACCTATGTCATAGCACAGATGCCTATACCAGACGTCTGTATCATAATATTTTGAACACCTGACGTCACCCACTGACGCCTCCTTCACAAATTCCAAAAATCTCAAATACTGGATAATGTTCAGTGATGCGTATACAGACGTCACCTGAACAAATTTTTATTATACCGACATCTCCCTACTAATGTCTGTATAAGGAATTTGATCTATGGGTAGACATCTCTACTGACGTCAGCACGGGCAGTTTCCTTTCGAAATTTGAATTTCAAATTTCGAATCCAATGGACACATGTGCCAAATTTGTTCCTAACTTCCTCTAAACGGTCGTTAACTGCTTTCTGACAGTTTTTGGCAGTTATTAGAAGTAAGAATAACTTCCCATTTGATTTCTATAAATACCCTATGAGATCAAACACTTTTCTCAAGAAAAAAAAACATTAATTGCAAATCCATTGAGAAAACTTCTTGCTCTTCTTGTGCTTAACTTGTCCAAATCCTTTCCATTTTCTCAGTGTCATAAACCTGTTCAAATTTCTGAAAACAATACTTGTGCCAAAACGGAAATAATCTTTAAGATCAATATGATTGTGAGTGAGCGAAATCGTTTGTAATAAGAGCGATTTGTATCCGAGAAGGAGTGCTTCTCTTTTCACTTGAATTGTGGATTCGGAATGGAAAAAGAGATCTTTCTAGGAAGACCTAGATTAGAGAGAAAAATGCGGCTTTTCTTAAGAATCACGGGCTAGAGAGGAAGAAAACTTGTTTCCTAGGGAATTGCAAGTTTAAGTGGTTAATCCTTGGGAAGAGAGATTGTTGTTTTTCATATCAATGTGAAGTGGGATTCGTGTACTTCACAGATATAGTGTAGAAATCCTAAGGAATCTCAGGTGGGAACTAGCCACAGGAGCATGGTAAACCCTAGTCAACAATTCTATGTGTTTGCATTCCTCGAACTCTTTCTTATTTTCAGTTCCTATGATTGATTGCCATTTTAAGTTTCTTTGTTTAAACTTATTTAAATATTTTCCGCAGAAACTTAATAATCACTTTAGAAATAGTATTTAGTTTTAAAATTTGCCATAGAATGTATAGAAGCCTTATTCACCCCCAACCCCCAAGGTGTTTTCAGTATCAGTCATATTTTGTTTGACACGGCATTAAGTTGAATAAGATGAATGGGTTCTGTCAATATAGATTTCATCCTCAAATATTTCATGAAAGGAGGAAAACAAATGATAATGAAAATTGTTGAACAATCCTCTTTATAAGATCAGTTGAACAATCCCTATATAAGATCAGTTCATCATCAACAACTACTACTAAGCCTTTTTTCCATCCCAATAGGATCGGCTATTAAGCAAAGCTCTTGTAAAAATCTCACAAAGTTCTACAACCGAATGTCGACATGACGTCAACACTCTCCAAAGAAGTGCCAAATTACTGGTTTAGAAAATTATGACAAGAGAGGCGTTTGTCAAAATTCCAGATAACTAGTTGGCATCCTCCAAATTCTTATAAACTATGAAGTATACAAAAAGGGAAAAAGATGATGTATTTGTTATATGGAATCACGTAAATTATGGGTACAAAATATATCCAAGAGCAAAATGGAACATAAGATCACTTGTGCAACATATATATGATTGGCAGAAATGTCGAAAGATAATATCACTCTGGTGACCACTAACAGTTACTATAGCAATCCAATTTAAGAAGTATTAAGCACCCTATAGATCAACAGGTATTGCTTATTTCTTTATATTATTAGATTCGAACTTATAATTAGTATGCACACCTCTTAAATGGTTGAAAAGACCTTTTTTGAACTATTTAAGCAGTGTTAAGTGGTACTTTTCATACCAATCCAGTAGATTCCATATAGGCTGCCAGTTTGGTAATGGTTGTAGAGGTGGAGTGCCTTTGGTTATTGAACTCATACCCCACCTCTCTAACCACGACCAACCCAGTAGCCTATTTAGAAGGTACTGGTTGTAGGTTAAGTATTTTTTCTGTTTTAAAAGGACTTCAAAACCAACTTAGATGTGCTACTATGAAATGCAGACCAAGACTTCAGAGTAACAAATAGCTCCAGATTGATTTTCTTTTTATTTAATTATTTTTGGGGCGGAGTAACTAAAATCATCCAGTCCCCAACTCTTGCATTCGCCCATTATGGCTCCTGATTAACAAATAACAATGTAAAATGAAATTAAGCGCTATTCACTATAACGTCATGGATTACTTTCTTTAAAGGACTAACTTGACCGTTGGATGATTGATAACCACGCAACTATCAGTTGTAGATAGGAAGTACAAGAAAATTTAAGTTGCATGTAAATACTTAAAATTGAATCAGAAATTTCTAAATCTTTTCAACCAATTTTACAAGGGATCTAATTGGAAAAATAGAAAAGTGGCTCAACCAAAACGGATGGAAGTTTCCACATCATTTTAACGAAGAGCTCTTTGGATTTCTGGTTTCAATTATGATAGTATTAGTATGATTAGTGATTACATCCAAAAAAAAGGTTGAAATATACTGAAGCCCACAAACCTTGTGCTTACACATCAATATTGCAAACAAAACCCCTGAGTCTGCTACATCTTGCAATATAGCGCCGGCAGCTTGTCTTGTTGAGTAAGCAAGAGGCAGGCATGTATATGCATGAAGAAATGCAGCAGGGTTCCTAAAAGATGAGGAAGTCAGGTACAAGGAAATTAAATTAAATTTTAAATGAAAGAATTCAAAAAATAGATTTATTATAGTTCTTGCAACGTATTTGAAAATTTTGAATCCTCACAATACCCTTCATGAACAGGACACTTGAATCCTCATAAAATAGCTAATATGAATCACTGTATCTAATTAAGCTGACATGCTAAATCAAATATAATTGTCTGAAATACTGTGCACATATTCCTGAAATATTTTTTCTTTGGCCAGACGCTTGGACCCGACCCAGGACTAACCATGAATCATGCTTTTAAATTCAGCCATACAGGACTCTGAATATTATAATTGATGTAAATGAAGACAACATACCACTTTGGTTGGTATTAAAATACGCTGACAGCTTACCATTTATGGTTATTTTATTTATTTTTTTACCCAAAGAATGCATTACTGATGATTTGCATGGTTAGAATTGTCTTGCTATTAAAATACCATTTATTTAAAGTCAGCCAAGTGCATGCCATGTGCAATGTTTACTTCCATAGGCAACTTCAATATGCACGCTCACAGGACTAGGTTTATGTATCATAAGTAACTATGCACAAGTTAGACATGAATTATACATCCAGCACAAAGAAGGTCCATTACAGGCCATACTATGGCTCATTACCAAGGATAGCAAGTTTCCAGGTATAATTTCTCTTAATAGACTGTCAGATCTCAATATTGAAATGATTAATGAAACCTAAACTTTGATTTACTAATATTTAGAATTGATGTAAAGGGGAGAGGAATTGCAAACCAGCTGAAGGCATGGATCAGAGAAGAGAAAACAACATCAGTTCCTCCCAGCAAGGGAGTCATATCAAATTTGGGATTCTTCTCAAAACATCTATTAACTGATTTTGTCAATATAAGCAGCATCTGCATAGTTATCATAATAAATAAGACAATTAATGGACCTGCTGAGGCATAAAAGCCATAAAGTTGAACTAATACGATTGCATGTAGAATATAGATGAGAAAAAACTACACATCTTACACTAATGATGTTCAATTTATATTGCTTCTTAAGGTACCTGTCCATATATCAGCTCCAATTGCCCCCTCAATGCCTCGTATGGTTCTTCCGTACAGCATATGCAGACCAAGTATATAGGACCTTTCACAAGAAAAATCACCTAAACATATGAAGGTCAAATTAAAAACCAAAATTAAAAGGTATAAAGGGTATCTGCAATTAAATTATCAATATATGGGATGATATACTTTGATATACTTCATGTGTTGGTGCTGCCCTTCGGGGCAGCATCACATCAAAATGCTAAGATAAACACCTTCCCTTTTCAAATCAGCTCAACCAGTTGTGTCACGATGTCTATGAGCTTAGTATCAACATGGTTTTAAGTATAGAAACTTCATATAATTTTGTACCTTTTCTGTGAGTATTCAATTCACTTACTAATAAGAACACCAGATTAGCTTAGGAGTTCAAAGTAAAACGAAAAGGTCAAATAACTTGCGGAACATGCCGACTATGAGCCTAGGGGGAGGGTGGCTAATTCACTTCTTCGTCTGTCATTATTAGAGAGGCATGTAGATGCACACAGACGCCTACATCCCTGCCTTATTCTTTGAAATCTATTAAAACGTAGATCAGATATTTGTGAATTTTGATGAACATGCAGAATTTCCAAATCCCAATTGCATCAGATTCAATCTCATGACAAGAAGAGTCGAAAATCATCTTGATTCACATGTACATGACATGTAACACAGCTGCAATGAGAGTGCCTTGCACATGCTTCTACAGAAGTGTCAAAAGTCCACATGCAGTAACCAAGTTGCTGGGACCCAAAATGCCAAAAAGTTCAAGGTAATTAAATGACCAAATTAAAGAAAACTTCCAGCCTAGCCTCATTTTCCTGCTGACATAGTCTAAGAAATCCACATTAATAATAATTAGGTAGGAAGTGTCACAAGAATAAATAATGCTTTGATTGAATAATGGTATTCGTTGATGATAAGATCATATTATTTAAAAAGCCCGCCTAAAAATTGACACATTGTTTACGAACAGCACACACATCTCTAAATTTCGTGTCAATTTGAAAAGCGATGCTGGGCCAATAAAGGTTTTTGGGGCAACAAATGATAATCATATGTCCATGTTACAACAGGAGAAAGCATAATGATACAGGAAGGCAGGCAGACCTGATGCTTTCCAGCTTTTACAAATTTGACACGATCTCCTCTGTAAAAAAGATTAGAAAATTATTATATCATATGAAATTATATCATAGATATTTAACCAGATCTATAAACAAGCATTGTTGCCCAAGAAGCTAGTTGCCAATCCTAAATAGGGGGAAGATAGTGTGTTGGTTAATTGCCAATAAGCTGGTGGTAGCAGCATACCCATTCTCCACAAAAGAAATGATGGCTTGCAAAGTTGCAGAGAATCCTGCTAGTTTATGTTCATCACCATACCTAAAAACACATAAACATATCAAAGATGTTATGAATGAGTGATGAACTAATTTATGAGAGATTCATCCAGCTCTAGAAACAACTTTTAAGTATAAACTCACTGCTAGATCTAAAGAATACCTAGAGTATATTGGTTTTCCAGAGTGACTCAAGACAAAAAAGTGTTTTTTCCGCTTTCTCCATGAAACTGAAGCATCATCCTGCACTTCAGTAACGAATCAAGTGTCAAATGACAAACTACAGCATAAACCTGAAGCATCTTAAATATAAGATTCCTTCCTAATGATCATTAAGATAATTTTAATCTAAATAGATAGTAAACTTTAAACCGATCTGCTCCAAGAAAGTTATGCGTTTCACAAACTTTGACAAGGCAAATTGAACTAGTGGATGATAACTGATGGAGTTTCTGGTTTCAGCCTTCTTAATATATTTATCATCTTACCTATCCAACCTTAATCATTCTTCATCATGAAGTGGGTAATACACATTACAACTAGTATCAATAAGTGATAAATTGTGATGCTTTCAGCCAAATAAAAGATTTTCCATTTTCTTCCAATTAAATATGGATCTCTTCATAGTTCAGGTACCTTGGATTCTGTGAATGTTGAAGAAAATCAAATAGTAATACATGTATGGGCACATAAGCAGATATATATTACATGCATACATGAATACACACACATATAAGCACATATATAGATGTATAATATATATAGCCAACCATGTCTAAGAACGGTTATAATTCTGTTATTCAAGCTAGCAACAACCTTAGCTTTCCATAACACAAACTTCGGAGTAATTGAGAAAACCATGTCTAAGAACCTAATACCAACACCCTTCTTGATGTGAGATGCCAAAACCTATACCCCCAAGCAACTTTCAAAGAACCAGTTGCAGTTGATGTAGGTAAAGAACTCAAAATACATGTATCTATATTTGTATCTACACCTTAAACTGATGGAATTCACGTCGGTCAAAATACAAATATCATAGTATTTCTTTGCATCTTGTTAGAATTTGGAAATTTTTTTGTTAAACCTTGTTTTTTTAGTTTTCCGAGAACATACAAAAGAAAATGTAACTAATAATATCGTAAAGCATTTCAATTTTTAAAACATGATCTCATGACACACTTCTTCAAATAAAATTGTATAGCTGTAGTGACCTCAACTCAGCTTCAAGAATCTTGGTCTTGACCACAACACTAATCAACGAATTCGTGGAAAGCTAATATGACCAGTTAGATCATGTCTGAGATCTCCAAAGACGTTCAAGATTCAACATAACCAAAAATAAGTCATAGCAAATATTAACAATAGAAGTTGTGTTCGATCAATTTCCTAAAACATTTTAATATTGAAAATTAAAATGAAAACTATAAAGCAAAATATATCCAAATTAGTAAGCACCTGAAATTTTTGTGCCCTCACGAGTGATTTTGAAATGCATAACCATATATATATAGTGAAATCGGCCAAAACAATTTGATATTGGTCGTATCAGTCCGGTTTCGACAGGCACGGTAAAACACCAGTATGAAACTATGTTATAGCCCAAACCACTTTGTCTAAATGTGTATTGGTGCATTTTAGTTGAAAATCTTGCAGTTTCGGTATGCTTAACCCATTGTTGCAAAATGCGATTATGAGGTGCATATGTGTCCGCACATGCGTTATGCCCCTTATGGAAAATAAAATTGAGCCACATAGCCCATTATGCAGGCAAACTTCAATTTTGAGGCTAAGCCTATGTGACAATGGTTTACACAATAGAAGCACATATACGGAATGTGAAACATTGTGTGGTTGAATCAGACACAATATTTGGCCTACAATCAATTAAAATACTCAAAATGATCGACAAATTTTTAGCAAAAAAAATAAAGAAAAAGCATTAGTATTTATCTTCTTTGAAAAAGTATGCTTCTTTAATGTATTTTAATGATATGCGTATAAATAAATTTTAATATTGTCCTATTTTCTCGATTTCTCATCAAACTATTTTTTGCATTATTTTGTTCATTTTATTGTTCCCTCTTATGCTATTCGAAAAGCCATACCGCATATTCAGCCACTTATACGGTACAAATTCAGCTGCTTGTGCAGCTCATATGCGGCAAGATTATGAAATGTGACGAGCACCACCATGCTGTTGAGTGGTGCTTACCGGCTACCGCATATATGTAGATACTGCATATGTGCATACGCAGATGGCTTTTCAAAGAGAAAAGGAAACGAAAATCTAAAAAAGAAAAAGAAAACAAATAAAGATAGAAATAGATGAGATATCAAAACAAAATATGAAAAAATAAAATTGTATCGTCTATATTAATGAAAATTGAGTAAAATTTGATAAAGTATACCTTCTCAAGAAGAGAACTATAAAAAAATATAATAGAAAGAAAATATTAGAGAAGTTATAAAAATGATGGTTCATATAAATTTATCTGGTTCTATAGCATGTCCAATATAGTACTTGATTAACCTGCACAACAATCAACATTGGTTGCATAAAACAATACCCAATGCATGTTTTTAGCTTTTGAAAATGAGTTTTGTCTGCATAATATCTCATTCGGCTCAATTATATGCAGCACAACTGCATGAGTGCCTATAACATAAGCAGGCGCATATGCATTGCATAAAATGCATTTTACAGCAGTGATATGCGCTATAAACGCTACGCCCACTCAACCACATAGTGGCACATCTCGCATTCTATAACCTTGGCTTAAACAAAAAGTTTAGCTCAAATTTAAAATAAAGGAAACTAATAGGGTAATGAAAAAACAAAAAGGAAACAAACCTATTGCTTGTTGGTTGTTATTGAGATTTTTTTTTTTTTGGGTATTAGGTATCAAAATAGAGGAGAATGGGGAGGGGGGAGAGAGTGAGTGGGGGAGACTAAGGAGAAAGATGGGGCAAGGTAGGGTTAAATAATGGGCTTAAGTATTTTTTGTTTTTCTCTGTGTGTGTAGAGAGAGAGAGAGGAAGTGGATTATCAACTCACAAACAAACACATAAGCACGCATGCGTGCATATATATAGAGAGCGAGAGAATAATGGAGGAAAGAGGCCCTAGGAGGCTTTTTGCGTCAGGTAGCGGCAAAAAGTATGCCCCCACCATTTTATTCGACTATCGGCACCTTCCAACTTTATCTCCATCCACTAATTTGTCGATACACCAAATTTCATATGATTGCAACACCATTTCACCGTTTATTTAGTAATGTAAAAATTTCTATTGTCGATAAACTGTTAATTTTGCACCCACTAAATCAACGATGAAAAGGTGTTAGAATCACATTACTTTGGTGAAGGAAACACTTCAACCTCAATTTGAATAATGTATTTGCTTGTTCATTGTCTATCAATCCAAGCTATAGAATTTTGTCCAATGCATAAGTGATTAACCAAACTAGTTGTCTGTTCAATGCACTAGTTATTAATCAAGCCGATTATTTACGAAAATTGCTTTAAAAAGATGGAAGAATTTATGATCGACTTGAATATATGCTTGGTTCTTTACAATCAATCCTTTGGTTAACACCAAAATTGCATTAGAAAATGAAATCTTTCAACATCAGCTTTGAATAATTTGTTTGGTCATTCAAAAACCTAAACTATGCTAGTCATTCATTGGCTCATTGCTTTGGCAACTCAATAGTTTGGAGCCTAATTATTCCACAAACTTGTTTGGTTCTCTCTAATATTATTATAAAATATTAAATGAATACATATATTATTGATTGCCCAAAACGAGACTTTGATCAAAACTAACTGAAACATACCAAAACTAATCCAATTTTAAGAGAAACAAAACTGAAATTGAATTCTCAAACCTTGCATAGAACACCTAGAACTAGTGTGATTTGATGTTGATTCACGGCTGAGATGGCATATGTTCCAGCATATTTCGACTAAACACAACATTGTGTAATATGTTTGGAAATAAATTAGCAATGTATATAGGATGGCACGTACGTCATGTATGCATAAATGCACATACATACATATAAACATGTATAACTCGTTAACAATCCTTTTTGAAGACTATGATGTTGGCAGTTGACAGACACCAAAACTCATTCCACTATGCAAGGATTAATTTAAAGGAAGCATATGGTGATTAAGAAAAGTAGGTAAATTTTCATTTCAACAGTGTTGTCAATGCACAAGCAATACGAGGCGCAACGGGTGTAAGCGCAAGACGCTCACCTGAAGCCCACGCCGGGGTGTATGAGGGATAAAAGTTCTTTTATAATGTTTAGTACTTCAATTTAACATTGCTTGTGCCTAATAGACATGAAATATGCATATGGAAATAGAAAAGCATGTTTAATACTTTAATTTCTAACCCCCAATTTTATTCTTTAACCACTATGATCTAGAGAAGAATGCCTCTAATGAGATAAGAACCACATAAATTTCCCATTCAAAAATTTAATTTGAAACTTGATCTCAGGTCTCACTAACTTATAAATCCAACACCAATCACATAAAATGAAGAAGAAAAAGGGCAAGAATAAAGGAAACCTCATGAGGAAGAGGAGAACTCGAGAAGACAATGAATAATCCCTAGCCATCGCCAACAAGGACGAGAATCCATAAGGATGCCACCGCCAAAGTCGGAAAAAACCTAGCCGTGAACTGCAAAAACCCTAGACTCGACTTCGAGTTGCTCTAGAGTTTCACTTCGATATGCTCTCGAGTTGCATCAATTTTATGTTTTGGGTTCCGGTTTAAAAAAAAAGCCAATAACCAAACTCGTTTGACCTGATTCCAACAAGAAAGCCGCTTCGAGCGAGGCGCGTGCCTCATGTGCGCCTTGCACGTCACATGAGGCACACTCCTCAAGTGCCTAGGTGTGTGCCTCACCGTTGTGTAGAGCCTCAAAGTTTCTAGAGGCGCATTTCAACACTTGGCTAAGCCTTGCGTCTGAGGCACAGTATGCATTTCCATATAAGCTAAAGGGTTTAACACGACTTAACCTTGTCATAAATTTTTGAGTGATAACAAAATTGGTAAATACACACAAAAAAATGGTTTTTAGAACCCTTCTCCCCTTCACACACACACACCAAATAAAAAATTTAAGACCTAAATGCCATTGACCATTCTAAATGTAATGCCTAATCCCCTTTCCCTCTGTTCTTTTGTTTCCTCATTTTAAAACCAGCTATATAAGCATGAACGTGCTTGGTGTTGTTTTTCACAGTCATAATTTATTTATCATTTAAAACAAAAAATTTAAATTTCGGTTAGAACGTCAACTTACTAATGAAATCAAGCGAAAAATAGGAAAGAAGAACGATCCTATGTGGGTGGGTTTGACTTTTGCAATTGAAAGGCTAAAAAATTTCTTTGATCCGTCACTATTAACTTGTGTTTGGAAGTCAATTACCAAACGTTTAATTAATCAAAAGAAAGATTTAATTGTTTTGAAAGGTGTATGCACTTGTCAAAGCAATGCCGGTCACTTTCTCAATTACTCCGAAGTTTGTGTTATGAAGGCTAAGGTTGTTGCTAGCTTGAATAACAGAATTATAACAAATACAACAAATACAACAATGGCACGATGTTGTATGGAGTTGTGAAAACAGACATGTTTTGGCTCAATGAAAAAAGATATTGGAAAATTGTCATGATAAAAATATTAAAAATAATACAAGTATTAATAATAATTGGTCAGAGTGAATCCCAGTCAGTGCTTTACATGCTTTATGGCTTTTTTAAATTAAATTTCCATTAATAATATATATTGAGGGGAAGATTTGCTTTACAGTGGTGATGATGAGTGCAAGGGTGATTCGCTTTACTGCGGTGATTGGAAGGAGGAAGTGCATAAATAGAACATTTATTACCAGTTAATGCTAAACTTGTTCCAGCCCTTTTCTGCCAAATTGTTCTTTCATAACAAATGCGATATCAAATAGTGATTCTAATAATGCTAGCTCCTTACTTCATGATCTTAACGTACATTATTGAAGGTGGGTTTTATCGAGTACCAATCCTTCCACTGTAACATCAAAAGGTTTTATGAAAAGGGCATTTTGACCATAGTCGTCTTTGCAAGGAATACGGAAGCACCTCACAGAAGTTAATTTCAAATTGATAGTTGGATCATGCTACAATAGCTTGTACCTATTCTTTCACCGAGACCTCAAGATTTCAAACTATGCTCCTTAACCAATACAGTTCTATATTTGGAAAGAAAACGATGATTAAATGAACAACCAGAACACATGCAATACTTAGCTAAACCCTCAAAATTTGAGATTTTTACTCACCTCATCGAGGCGGCTCTTTTCACGACCCCAAGCATCGGTCAAGCTACCATCTCCATCGCCATCGACTTCTTCGATCGCGCTCGTCCCTCCGCTGCTCCCTCTCTCCCCCGCATACCCACTGCTGCTGGGGCTCCCCGGAAGCGCCGACTCCTCAACGATCTCCATCTCATCGTCGGCGTAGAAATCTGCCGGCAACGATCCGTTGCTCGCCGCCAATTTGGAGCTCGATCCATTGACAGATCCATCTTCAGCTAGGGTTAGAGTATCTAAGCGTGGCGGTTCTTGCTGATCGATTGGATTAGGATTAGGGTTAGGCTTAGGATCTGAAGAGGGATCCGGATCCATGGATTAGGGTTTTGTAGAGAGTTAGGGCTCCATGTTTTGGGTTTAATTTTATTTGATTTCTCTTTCTATCTGATGATTTTATTTTGGAGAGATTTGCATGTGAAATTTACAAGTGGATGGGATCGTGGAAACAGGTGGCTACGTTCATAATTTCATTTTCATTCACCCTGCTGGGGTCGTTGATGATGAGAAATACGAGGGTTAAACGATTGATTATGATTTGTTATATGGGACCCAGATGTCAGTGAGAGGGTTCTCTTTTGGGTGCAATTACAGACCTTATTAGTCTTAAAAATTCATAACGAGAGGGGGAAAGGATAGAGTCTGTTTGTTTGCAAGATAATGAAATTTGGATTTTAAAATAATACAGCTGGATTTGGTAATTTGTTATTCGGTTGGTTTTGGATTCCTAGTATTAGATTTGTAGATTCTTGTAATTTTTTTTGATTGGGGAAAATAAAGTGGGATTTGAATTTGAGGATTTTAGAGAAAGATAGATAGAGAGAGAATTATTAAATAAATAAGGTATAAGGGTCCCATCTAAAAGTACAATGAATAGTGTCTAATTCTTGAAAATCCTTTAAAAAATTTAGAATTCAGGAATCCATGTTTTGTGGTGGACCCCCCATAAAAAACAAAGGAATCTTATCAATCCAAATCTCGCGACCAAACACAAAATTATGGGATCCTAGGATTCCACAATCCAAACCCAAAGAAATCATGCAACCAAACAAGCCCTAAATTACACAAAATACAACTTACTTTTTGCAAGCATGACATACCCACGTCCCTTGATGGTCAAACCCCAGTACTACTGCTTATTCAACTTTAATTTATTCTAGAAATGCCCGCCATCAAAATAAACTAGTATAATTGTCATGCCCCACCCCCAGTACAGAAAGTATTGTCCTTCCCAAGCTCATGTAGTGCCGGTTCACTTAAAAGTGAGTCTCTGTATTGAGAAGTGGTATCATTCCATTTATAGTACAGATCTGCCATCTTTCGGAATGTATTCCGAAGAGTCCCCATTGTTTTACAGTGGATCCCACGGACTCAAGAGGTGGCTCCCCACTTTGCATAGCACTTTGTTCTGTGTGGCATTTTGCTCCGTGAGCAAGAACCGCATTGTTCTACAGTGGATCCCACGGACTCAAGAGGTGGCTCCCCACTTTGCGTAGCACTTTGTTCTGTGTGGCATTTTGCTCCGTGAGCAAGAACCGGGTCCCGACATTCTCCCCACCCCCCGGTACAGAGAGTATTGTCCGCTCCGGCCGAAACCGCACGGTTTTGTCCTTCGGGGCGAACCGGACCCGGCCAGGGGCCACTTCCCAGGAGGTCACCCATCCCAAAACTTCCATGGCCCGAGCACGTTTAACTACGGAGTTCTCGAGCTCCTGTAGTGCCGGTTCACTTAAAAGGCGTCTCTATATCGAGGAGTGGTATCATTCCATTTATAGTACAGATCTGCCCTCTTTCGAAATGTATTCCGAAGAGTCCTCATTGTTCTACAGTGGGTCCCACGGGCTCAAGAGGTGGCCTCCACGGATTCAAGAAGTGGCCCCCCGCCCACTTAACATGACACTTGGCGTGGCACCTTGTTCCGTGTGGCATCTTGCTCCGTGAGCAAGAACCAGGTCCAGACAATAATGCATGAGTCTGTTATAAGAAAATTTTTACGACGTGTCGTGATTTTTGTATGCTTGCTTGATGGTCATTAGTTTAAGAACTTTTTTACTAAATTTATTCATTTTCCATAGAACATATTTTTGTTTGCTTGCTTAATTTTTGTATGTTCATGTATATATTTTGAACACTTAAATTTTTTCATTCTGATGAGAATTTCTAGAAATACCTATTGCTTTTGTAAATTTAAATTAAATAAATATGGTTAGTACTTTGAGAAATTTATGAGATATATAAAATAACAAAAAATATAAGGGTTTAGTTATAAATTTATAAGACATATCCTTTTTTAGGCCTTGGAGCATGAGAGAGCATGTGTAATGAATAAGAGAGAAAGAGGATTATTGACTTTTCATTTTCTTATTTTTATCTTTTGTGGTAGATGCATGAGGTGGATATCTCCAATTCTCAACCTTGTCTATTGGAATTTTGTCATTTTTTCTACTTTTTATTTTGTTGATTAATAACATTATCTAAGAAACTTCTAGTTATAATAGTAAAAGATAAAGAAGCAAAGATAAAATGTTTAAATGAGATAAGGAAGAGAGAGAAAGAGTTATTTATTTATTTATTAAATCGGTAAATTACACTAAAATACCCTTAATTATCATTACTTGTCACTAAAACTCCTTACTTAAATAAAGTACATTTTGGGAATAAATTAAATCTGAGGTTGCAAAGTATCGGTTGTAAAAAATTAGAGGTATTTCTTGCGATTAGAATAAATGTTGGGGGTATTTCCTACCATTCAGCCACACAAATAAATGTTGGGGTGATGAAAATTATTTGGGTTTTTTAAATAAAAGAATCCACTTTCTTCAAAAACAACCTTAAAAAGTACTCCGAAAAACAACTCTTAAAACACAACCGTTAACTAAATACAACCGTCCATCGGTTTAACCCAAATTCAACCCTAAGTAATCATGGTTAAATAAAGGGAATTATTGTCTAAGTACCGTCTCTCTCTCACAAAATCCAAAGTTCATCAAACCCAAAACCGTGAAAAGTCATCCAATCAAATGCCTTTTATCCTCACTCTGTCTCATCTCATCTCAATCTCCTCTTTCTTCTCCCCCTCCCTCAATGAAGTATAAAGCACCGAAGTTCATCTAAAAGTCTGCATAGTGAAGATAAAAGGCAGACTTATACAAGCTTAGAACTTTTGTACAAGTTTTATTGTAAATTAAAGTATTTTTTTTACTGCATTTAGGAGTTTTAGAACGAGTTTCTGTATCCCCCATTTTTACCAACTATGTCCTAATATCAAAAATTTGGTGGTAAAAATTGGGCTTTCATTTGTAGTTTATTATTGTTTGGACTTTTTGCATGCAATTTCCACTACATTCATGCAATCCAAACAATCTCTCCAATTTGTAACTCAAATCCTCCAATGATTTTAGAAATTTCGAGGGACGGTTTTACGCTTGGCTTGATTTGCAGGATACAATTTATTGGACTTTGTATGATTTTTTTAATGTGGTCATCTGCATCGATGAGATGAAGATGATGAAATCACAATCATATTTAGAGGATGACCTATCTTAATTTTGAAGTGTTAATGAAGGAGAAGTTGAGGGGAGTGGCTTGGTATTGATGTTGAGGTAAGGGTTGAGGAGAGAAGAGAGGTTGTGGTTGATGCTGATGTTGCAGAAACAACATAATTTAGATGATGCACGTGCTGCTACAGTCTGTGAACAAGGAAGGAGATAGGTTGAAGAGAGGAAAGGGTGCCTTTTAAAAAGGAGTTATAGTCACTGAAGGGCAAAACTATCATTTTGTCTCTCCCGAAGTAACTGTTGCACCATAAATAGCAATTTTAAAACTTGGCATGCTATGGTTTTCAAAAATAGAGAGAACAAAAGGTCCAATATAGAATCAATGCTAAAGAATTGAACTTGAAAACTAATAAATTAGGAGTTTCCATATAAGGGTAGAATCCTGCAACCTATGTAGCATTTTCATATCCTCCAATTTGTGTTGGACTCTAGCTAGGCTCCTAAGATGAGTGAACAAGCTTGGTGAAGACATCCCTTATCAATGATGATCCATCCGAGGAAATTCTTTTCTAGCTCCATCTCCACTTAAAGCTCGAAGCTAAATGTGAAGAAACTAACATCCCAATTTTGTTATGATTAGAGTATTAAGGATGTAGTATGTCACTTTATTTTATCCCACCATTACATTTTCTTTTCTCTTTCTCTTTTTGATTTTGGAGAGGAAGAAGAGAGCTAACTAGCTAGGGGATGAGAAAAAGAAAACTATGGAAAGTTCTTAGCCAAGTGTTCATCCTCTTCTCTCCTCTCCACTTATCCACAAAATAAGAATGCTCATGCATGTGCTAAACCCACGGAACAAGTTAACTAAAAGAGCTTGAAAAGAAAAAAGGAAAAACAATATATATATATGTGTGTGTTCACATAACATAATACACACACACACTTGCACATGAATGAGACATAAATAAATAGTGGAAAAAAATACTAGAAAATACATATATCCAATACATGTATCATCATATTAACTCAGCACTTAATTTAATGTTCGTCTTTCCAAAATACCGGCTGGTATATCCAAAAGTCCGATTACCATCAGTGCACTAAATACACTAGTTTTAATCGAACCCCGGTACGTATGCAATACACACATCTACATCATATCGCTAGAGTCGATAAAACCTCTGTGTGAGACTATAAACACTCAACAAAACCCTGGTAATGAGTTTAACCATAAGCACGTCAGCGGCATAGCTGTACGTAATGGCTACCCAGATATTGAGCGAAAGGAAGGTCGACAAGCAAACTCATCCAAACCCCTACTAAGCCTATATGTGACAGTCTCCGTACAGTCCGGTCTGTTCGTCAAACAGTATCGCATACCGGGTCTAGGGGGTTGGTAAACATGAGACCCCTAATAACTCGATAAGTCTGGTCGGTGTCAAGCTCATCACCTACGGAGAAACTTCCGATTTTGCAATCAGTAAATCCCATCCACTCTGGCCAGAGATTTATGGTGATAGCCGACCGAACACAGCGCGGCATCTATCCCTAATACCGGGAGAGACGAATCCCCAACAATCCGCCTACTGCCTCCATATGGCCCGGAGCTGTATCCAACTAAAACCTGTTTGCACTACTCAGTAGAACCGTGGTAGGGTAGTAATCAAAGCACAATGAGAACTCACATGAGAAAAATGACGATCTCAGGTCAACACACTAACATGTACTCATGTCACCAGAAAACTGCTACCTAACGATAGATATAATACCATCTAGCATATTTCCGGCGAGTCCGTCCAGTATAACTCATAACCCAATGAGAACCTGTATACAATCTTTGGTGACTGATGAACACCAATGGCTATGAGACCGGCCATCACCCCTCGCCGGGGTTAAGAAACGTATACACTAGTATATTCTGGAATATCGATAGTCAATCTCGATACTCTCACGACTAAAGACATTTAAAGGTTTGCTTATGGACTACCCAAGCCTCACTTGTATAATCGCTATCATAAACCTGGTAGTCAAGCAAGAATACTGAGAGCTCCATCAATATGTAATAGTGATCCGTAATACCACATAATACCCGTACATGATGATAAAGTCAAACCATATAGTATATTATCATCTCGAGTAAGACTGTTCTACCCGTATAGGTCCTCCTTCAATTCTCATAATTGCCTACCTACAATTACAATAATTGCCTTGAGGTCGCCATATTCAACAATCTCCCACTTTCACTTAAGCCTAATTATTGCGTTATCGCATACCCATAGCTCGTGTGCTACCGAATATCCAACTTCTCTACTAATCAGCTTCGCAAACCGAGTTTGAGAAACAACTGCGTTCGAGAAATAGTCTCAGTAAGTGGATCCGCTATAATGTTTCTATCTTTATCTCTCTATACCTCAACTTCGCGGAGAACGATTATCTCCCGAAATGAGCAATACATGCCTCAGAATTTGTCTGGATATCTGATGGGACCAAGTTCATAAATGAACACATTTATCCAACAAACTTCTTAGATTGTATCTTCCACTGAATTTAATCAGTATCATGCACCATGCCTACCTCAATATCCGCTTGGATCCCTGTCCAACATACTACTCCCTGGAAGAGGGTAAATTTATGATTCTGATAGCCACTCTGTCATCCCGGTCATCTTGGAAGCCTGAACATGTAACCGTCTCCTGTAGGTGGCTGCCATTACCATATACTAAGAACATTTTCTTATGTTCATAACCGTTTCCCATTGTTTCTCCAGGATTAGATTAATATCTGCTTACTGCATCTAGAGCAAAAGCAATATCTGGTCTGGTACTTGACATCTCATGATTGATTCAATTGCCTAAGCAAGTGATATGGCATTCATTCAAATCCCTCTCCTCACCAGTTTAGAAGACAGCTTTTTAGAGAAGGTGACTCCATCACATGCGGGTACATCACCACATCAGGAGTCGTCTATTCTAAAACACTTTAGAATAGTGTCAAAGTTCCCGGATCGGGACACTTCCTAAATCTAGATCTAAAACCATAGATCTAGTCACCAGAATTCTTGATATTTTATCCAAATCTTATGTGGAGAAACACCCATGACAACTAAAATTTAACCAATCGTATTATAGGAATACTACATCCTATCAGGAGTATGTCATCCAAAAACAAGGACAGTACTCCCTACACTATCTTCTTACCAGGTTCATCTATTATTCTGATGAAGTCAAACACCATGACTTTCACACCAAAAATAGATGATCCATCTCCGCTCTGCCTATTTTAGTCTATAAATAGACATAAGCATTTTGTCCACCATGCTTTTGAAAGTATGTCTTAGCACTTCTACTAGGTTTATACAAGTATCAAGTATGCAATTTTAAAAAATCTAGAGTGCTAAGTTATACTAACTTAGAATTGAACTAGAGAATTAGGGTTTTAATATAAGCAAACAACATCTAAACTAAGTAAAGAGGGTTACAACCTTTTTAGACCGATCCTTCACTTCTAAATCTCCAAGTAGTAGTCCCTAGAACTCTTCTTTGACTCCATTTGAGAAAGGAACGAGCTTGCTTATAGTTTTCAAGGCCGAAGATGATCCACCTTGAAATCTCTCTCACTCAAGCTCACTCTTCACTAATCAAGATATTAGTGAAGCAAACAACCTAAACTAATGGGTTAGAAAAGTATAGGTTGATGAAGTAAGAATTTTGCTCACTAATTTTTTTTCTTTTTCTTTTGTTTTCTCGCCTCAAGAAAATCCTAGAGAGGAAAAAGAAGGAGCTGAACTTGGAATGAGAGAGAGAAACATGAGGTGAGTGATGAGATTATATGAAAATATTTATGAATAAAACAAAGAAAATGTAATGAGTCATGGATTCTCAAGTCTTCCACAAGCATCTTAACATAATGACTCATTTTACATTTTCTCTAATTCATAAATAAAACCATTTGCTTCTTATCATTATCTCATGTGTGATTCTCATACATCTTAGTTCTATGTATCATCAGCCATGATACATTATAAATCCATACATACATACATATATATATATATATATATATATATATATATATATATATATATATATATATATATCACACACACACACACACACACACATATATATAAACATGTTTTAAGAGAAGAAAATCATTAGTGAGCTAAAAATTAGTTAATATATAAATATATATCAAATTATTAAATCAACTCTTGATTCAATAATCCGGTTATATCAGATATAACCGATTAATTACATATGTATATGTATATCAAATTATTAAATCAACACTTGATTCAATAATCCGGTCATATCACATACAACCGGCTAATATTCAATATTAGTTTATATATATATATATATATATATATATCAAATTATTAAATCAACACTTGATTTAATAATCCGGCTATATCAAATATAATCAGGCTAATATCAAATATAAATAAACAACATATACATAAATCATTGAATCAACACTTGATTCAATAATCCGGTTATATCACATATAATATGATTGATATCAAATATCGTTAGTTAGAATATGGTATCACATACTCGTATTTAATCAAGCTTCCGCACATATCTCCATATGTGCCCTATTTCGTTTCGCTTGACCTAGGAAATCTCTGTGTGGGACTCTAAAGACTCGTCAATACGCCAGCAGTAGTAATGATCACATCAAATACCCACAAACCGTCAGCGATACTAGCTGGACATAACGGCTACCCAGGTATTGAACAATTAGAAGATTAACAAGCAAATTTGTCCAAACTCCCATAGAGCTTATAAGCAACAGTTACCGTACAGTCCGGTCTCTTCTTCTGATATGTCGCATATCGAGTCTGGGGGTGGAATCGTCAGACCTGAGTAACTTAATAAGTCATGCTGATGTGTGGCCTATAATCTTTCGAGAAACTACTGATAACACTTATCAGTAAATCTCATCAGCCCTGACCAGAGACTTACTGTTATAGCCAATTGAGCATAGCACAACATCAACTCCCAATACCGGGAGAGATGAAACCCCTCTTATTGCTCACCGCCTCTATGTGACTCGGAACTATACCCAAAATCCACCTGTTTGCACGACTCCTTTGTGCCATGATAGGGAGGAAATTAAAGCACAGTAGGAACCACACAAGACACTATGACGATCTTGGGTCTACAGACTAATTTGTATAAGTGTCACCAGAGAACTGCTATCTGACTATAGGTATGGTACCATCTAGGAGTTCTCGGTGAGTCCGGTTCGGTGTACTCATTCTCTAATGAGCACCTGTGCACAATCTTTGATGTCAAACACCAATGGTTATAGGATCATCCATCGCCCCTTACAGGGTCAAGAAATGTACACACTAGTCTACTCTGGAATATCGATACCCTATCTCGATACTCTCTTGACTAGGAACTGTTAAAGGACGTGCTTATGGACGACACAAGCCTCACTAGTATGATCTGCATCATAGTCCTGGTAGTCAAGCCTACATCCTAAGGGCTTTATCAATATGTATCAGAGAGACAGTATAATAAAACAAGTGTACATGTTAAGATAAAGAGAAACCAGATATCATACTATCATGTCGAGCAAGAAAGTCATCTATACATATGTCCAAGCATCCACTATATCATACAATAATGGCCTCTAAGGAATACATATTCCTAACAGCTTCCGCTGCTCCCACTGACTACAACAACCCTCTGGCAAAGGCATATGCATGTTCATTTCTAAATCCAATTTAGAATGACGTTATAGTCATCCACTTGCCAGATCTCATAGTCAAGAACATCAGCAGTGGTAAGGTAGGGTCATCATTGTCATGATACAAACCTCTTTGTCACAGTCTACAAGGAAACCGAAGCACCTCTCGGGTGAACGGGGTTACCTACTAAATCTGCGGAGTGGCTAATGGATTGTCGAGCTCAATCGAATTTTTAGGTTCTACTAAATTTTCAGTAACCGTTTGTGCTTCGGGAATTATTTTCAGTTCTACCATACTCTCACTAATATCTTTTGAAAAGAAGTCCTTTTATAAAAAGGTAGCGAGTCAAGAACAATATAACCATTGATCTTACAAATGGTAGAAAGTCAATCCCTCGTCTATGCCTGGGATAACACATAAACTGCTATTACTGAAACTTGCATTGAGTTTATCCGGATTCTGGTTTTAAGCATAAGCCGAACAACTTCATATAGCTTAACATCGTCAAGATATGAATCTATTCTATATCTAATAAAGAAACAAGGACACTAATTTTGATAGAACCAAATTCAAATATTATACAGCTGGTTCCAGTGCATATCGACTAAATGGAAGAAGGCCATATAACAATACTCATCAAGGAGCGCATCCATGGATGAGTAATCTGAGAGAGAATCAAATTCTCAAAATTACTTATAACGGAATACCTAGCATAAGTATCTACATCTTCGATTATCTCGAAGAGTCCTGATATTTGTAACGTATGGTTCTCTACTTTATTCTTGTACCTATGATGTAACAACCCTAATTTTTCTATACCAAAATTTTTCAAATATTTTTTTTCAAAAATCCACAAAGGGGTATTTTAGCATGAGCACAAGATATAGGTAATTATTTTGTTTTTAATTACAAGCTACAAGAATATAATAACTCCATTTTTAGTGTACAAGAAATTACTTTAAATTTAATTTATACTAGGAGTATTTATTCTTGCTGCTATCAGTTTAAGTAATTAAATACCACAATAATTACAAGAAGGAGCTTGTAGCTCATTGGTAATACCTTGCACTGCTGAACCAAACCACCAGAGTTCGAATCCCATGCCCCACATTATTTTTATATTGTTTTGTTTTAATTTTTTTGAAAGTCAACAGTCAAACAACCATAACTCACAAAATTTATACTGAACCCAAAAAGTTAGATACACCAAAATTCCCCCCAGGAGTTTCCCCACCCAGAGGTACCCCGACTCGGCCGGCGGACCGGCCGAATCGGCCGGCGCCGCCGGCCCGACTCGGCCGGACGGCCGAGTCGTCAACACGGAAATTCTCCGTGTTGACCTGGTCATACTCCCTGCATACTCTAAAATTTTTGATCGGTTACCAGATTCACAATAAACCTCTTTTACTCCCAAATTTAATGATATTTTAATGAATTTTTATATATTTTTATATTTTTTTAATTAAAACCCTAACCTTAGCCTAGCCCTATATAAACACCCCTACCCTCTACCATTTCACCCTACATTCCTAAGTCCACTCTCTAAAAATCTCAAGAGAACTCGGTACCTTTAGAAAAAGAGCGAAAGGTGAAGTGCTGCCGAAATCGACGACGAATTCCGGCGATCGTACTAGGACCCTTCACGACGTTTCGACGCTCCGTCAACCCACTACTTTCCTAGCGCTCTCTAGCTTGTCCAAACCCGTAAGTCCCCCTCTTTCTATCTTTCATTTCTTTTAAGAAAAAATACGACTTTGTAAAACCCGACGGAAATCGTAACAAACCGATTTCCGATTCGATTTTCTCTTAAAACTCACTTGTCACAAATTACATAATGCTTAAACATATTCATGTTGACTATTAATCACTTAAAAATCAATTTGGATAAAGTTTTTCACATGAAATGATAACGTTTTCATTTATCGTATTTCTTTCACTTAAATACCACAATGTTTAGTTATCACATTTAACCCTTAACAATTGCTATACCTTAACGTAGATCACGAGGTAATGACCTACCTCCACACACACTCAATTACAACCCTAACTGATATCATCAAAACTTAAAATACGATAATACAAGACTTTGCATTAAAATACCATTTTCTTTATAAACCTTTTCTAAAAGTCCTAAGCTGTTTACAATTTTAAAACAAAACCTTTTAATAGGAAAATACGATATGTCATGGACATCGATCGTTTATCTAAACTGACTTTGTGGTGTCTAGGTTAGGCAAGTGAACTTGGGTAACTTTAAAAGGCCCGCCTCATGATTCGTGAGCGGATCTCTCCCTCCTCACTTGTACTTACCTGGCCACAATTGGCGGTGAAGAGGCGATTTGAGGCTTCTAATGACTTGTCGTTTAGACCATTTAGAAATAGGCTAGTTGGCTTAGGAAACCCTAGAATCTAAAATACGGAAATTTACACCTTTTACAAATAAATACCTTATTTTTGTAAAATCGTAATCTAAATGATTAGTATTTATTCAATCTTTGCAAAGCGCCACTACAACCCAACTTTGGGAAACTCGTTAGGGATAGTACGGTTTATCGTGCACTCTCGAGCTTAGTAGTGCGAGATTCAGACCTCCGCAAGGAGCATTCGGTCTCGAAAGGTTTAGAATACGACATTTATGAAAAATGAGATTTTGGAAAATAAAATACTTATTTAAAATTATTCTTGTATTTATATATATATAATTATCATTTGAACACCTATTTTACTATAAGATAAGTTTTCCACCATTTTCTAAAAATTACAAGATTAAAAGTTACGTTAAAATACCATGAATTTCAAATAAATCAATTAATACTTTTATTATGATATATTCACTAGAATAACACAAATAAAATTATATTCATTATAACTATAAAGACGAATAATAAATACTTGAGGTATCTTGAAAACTATACAAAAGTATTTTTACATAAAACCCCCTCAAGTTTTATAAATTACAATAAGGACCCTAACAATTATAGAACTTCAAATTACTTTTCTTTTAGTCTGACTCGGGTTTGAGTCTGACTATTTCTGACTTGAATATGATTCAAGTCAATCTATATTCTTTAATACTCCAACTCAATATGAATACATGAATCCCAGAATCCTGTTAACAATCATTACAACTTGACTGAATCAAACCATGGATATACACCCATTATTCCGTTATTACATTTATCTGATTATGCAGTTACAACATATTTACTGATATCATGGTTTTGATCAGTCATCCAACCTATACAATACAATCATAACACTACGGGGTTTAAGGGGTAGACTGGTACGGAATATGTTAAAGGTGGCACGAGGTGGTCACTTAAGACGTAATTACATCCATGCCGTTGTTCCGTGGTATTATCGACGGAGCCTTGTACTACAGGTTACCAAAGTCCCCGGTGTAAGTGGGACTCCCCTCGTATACACTGGCATCTTCTGTACCAGGCTACAAACAACAACATTAATACAATACTACAATAATATAACAATGTAATACAACTGTAACAGCCACTCTCTCTCTCTCTCTCTCTTTCTTACTTTATGTCTATATCGTTGGGACTTACCGAGCGATCTGTTCGCTGACGACATTCTATATCTTTCTTCTTTGAATGTCGTCAGGTGCTTTGGACCCAGCAGAGATTGAACCCACCGGTGAAGACTTGGAGCAGTTTCATGAAGATCCCGAGCTATAGATATTGTACCTTGTTCTTTTCAGTATTTTCATTTCCTGTTATGCCACTGTTTAGGCATCGCTTTCCATTTTAGTTGTATTTACTTTTCATGCATTGTACAAAAGAATGTTATTAATAAAGTTGCTGTTATTTCTATATTTCTTGTCTCTTGTGATTTATTTTTATATTGCTTAGATACGCTTAGCGTATGTACTTATGAGTATATACGTAGCGGGCCTCGTCGCGTCCCCTTCGCTGTACACTGGGAAGCGGGGCATGACATATGAACTTCTCAAAATTTTGGACCTTGTATTTTATCGAAATGCGTGTTTAAAATCAGAGAAATCATAAGTAAACGGAATATAGTACGAGTACCAACCCCTTGTCTAAATGGATACTGGAAAACATACATCATAAGGTATAAGTCCCAAGAGTTTTACTAACTCAAACTCTGTGTGTCATTAGTTGAAAACTGTGTTTTGGTTAAGAAGAATTACACCGTTATTCAATGCACCTTATCTAATCATCAACTGATAAAAGTAAATGTTATGGACATAATTTCAAAAAATCATATCTCACTTTATGAAATAAATATACAGATATTTCAATTTAAAATTGGTGCATAACAACGGATATTCAAAACCAAATATTTTCCAATATGCAAAAAAACGGCTGATTTCCCTAATATCACCAATTACAACGAATTGCAATATTGAGCATTTAATCACCCAATTCCCAATACTCAACTCTTTCTTAACATCTGTAATACCTTACAGATGTGAGATCCTAAACTGGTATATGTTTACCACCGAAGACTAGACTGAGACGTTGGAGACGTCAAGCCTGAATTTGGGGGCAGATGCTATATGGAACAAATCCATCCACATCTCTGAAGATACTAAGTTGATTTATGTCACCGTATATCGGAGATTTGGATAGATACGACCGTCGTAGCTGACTTATCAGATTTTCCCTCAATGATAAGGTTTTTTGATTGTGGGGACGCTCTTCCCTGCAGGCGCAAGCCCCTGCAGTTAATTACGTTATCGCAAAGCGATAACATCTTTCACCTTCTCCAGTAGGTCACTTCATGTCGTATTATGTTTGTTTATATGGGGTTGTCCTTGGATTGTATACGGAGACTAATTTTGTCATGCCTGTAGGGCACGGATTAGTCCAAACCCGTAAATCATATTTTTGAGTGAACTTAGGACGTAGATCTCATATAAATGAGGTCCATAAGTTCATGGGGATTTAAGGATCGTTAATCTAGTCTTAGATTAAGATCGACTTAAAATATGTTTAAGGACCGTTAATTTTGTTTTAAATTAAGGTCGATTTAAAGTAGTATAATCAAGGTTGATTTTCCTTTGAAAATCAAAGAAGTTTGAAACTTCAGGGAATTGGTCTAATTTTAGACTAAATGTCGGGTTATGTTTCCCAACAGTGTTAAGCACTAGGCCAAACATTTTGTTTTGAGATTTAGATAACCTAACAGTGCTAAGCACTGAGCCCAGAAGCTTAAGCTTCATCATAGATCCCGCTTTACATGCTCTTCACGTAAGAAGCCTGGTTTCTTGGTGTTCACATGTCTTCCACGTGAGTAGTGCTAAGCACTGGTTCATTATGACACTCACGTGAATGGCATGTGAAGTGTAATCTTCATGATTGGTCACGTGTCTTCCACGTGAGTAGTGCTAAGCACTAGAGTCTCAGCACTCACATGTCTTTCATGTGAGGTTTGTTTTCGGGGCTCCTCCGAGCACTCACGTGATTCTCATATGAGACTTCGTTCTTCATTTTCTAAGGTTCTCACGTGTCTTCCACGTGATTCTTTCCATGTTCATGCAGAGATTAACTCTGAAGATTAGAGTTAAACTTTAAGAGTCTTGCAGGAAACCAAGTTTCTCCTTTCTTTTGTGAGAACTAAGTTCTTGTTAGGATAAAACCCTATTATATTTTGGAGGAACTAAGTTTCTAGAATAGCAATTCCATGTTCTGTTCTTCTATATTCTCTCTTTTATGTGTAAGGGGTAAAACACCATAATTCTCCCATAGATCTTTGACATGAAGAACAAGATCTTCACGATGAGAATTAAATTCTCACCTTGTGGGAGATTTGTCTTGTGGATCTCAGATCCCAAGGAAGAACTAAGTTCTTATAAAAGATAAACCCTTATATCATATATGAAATAGGCAAAAGAAAAGGGGGAGATATTCTTATCTCTACCTTTACCTAATGATCAAACAAAGAATAATATTCTTCGATGTGAGAATTAAATTCTCTGTTGTTGCTGTGGAAGCTTAAGGGGGGATCTTGCAGAAGTTTAGAGGGAGTCTTGTATATCTTGAAGTTTATGGAGAGTATTCTCTCTATATATCTCTTTCTGAGACTTGAAGTCTCGGTTCCTTTATATAGGAGGGGGAAAAGATATCAATTAGTTTGAGAGAATCTTTCATTGAGAGATCTTGATTGATCTCAAAAATCACTCGGGGAATTATATCCACCGTTGGATGTAAGATCCGAGAAATTTTGTTTACCGGAAAATATTTTCTGTTTGTTTTAGCAAGATTAGGAAAATATTTTCCTAACAGAGAATTGATAATTTGATTGGTGATATTATAATCACCATTGGATTTAAAATCCATAGGCTCTCTGTTTAACAGAGAAAATCTTTCTAATATTAGAAAGATCAGGGGGGAACATTTTCCAAATAGAATTTAAGTCTACTTGAAGTTAGCGCTTCAGATTGGTGTGCTCACGTGCTTTGCACGTGAGTACTGCCATATATATGTATGGCAGCAGCGCTCACATGCTTTGCACATGAGCGCTCACGTGTTTAACACATGGGGCTTTTATATGGGTTTTAATTTTATCTAAATTTAGCACTCACATGCCTTACATGTGAGCGCTCACGTGTTCAACACGTAGGGGCTATATCACAGGATTTAATCCTTACTGAAACCGGCGGTCACATGCTTTGCATGTGAGCGTTCACGTATTAAACACGTGGGAGAGCTTCCTTTCATCTCTACTTGATTTTTTAAGCCATCTTCTTTTCCAACACTTTTTTTGGGTCAGAGCTTGGGAGTCGTTCCAACTTACACCATGCAATATTTTTTGTGCCGAGACTTAAATGCTCCTCTTTATATTTAAAGAAGTGTTCATCTTCTCCTTCATATTCATAGAGAAAGAACCATTTTCACAGAGAAAGAACTATGATTTGCAATCACCCGCATGCTCCTCGATAACCATTGAAGGTGCCCATTAGGGTGATTATTTTTCGTTTCGTTGCACGTCTAGCAAATGAGCTCATGACCCGTTGGGGTGAAAGAGCCATTGGATGCTCGGTGCGACATGGTGATGCATGAGCTCATGACCCGTCTGGGATCTTTTCTTCCTATCAGCTCTATTTGGTTTCGAATGATCTTCCTGGCCATCCTTGACGACATTCCCCCTCATCCGGCAAAGATGACTTTAGATATGCTTGACGCAGCGGAGGCAAGATCGACCGTGTTCACGAGGCATGCTTGATCACGAAGCCTCTTAGGGACTGCTCGATTCACATGCTGAGTCAAATACAGGCTCGGTGGGCTGTGATGTCTTCCTTTGATGACGAGCGTGGTGCTGATAGGGGGGAGGGACTCTTCGTGAGAACTGTTGCTACGACATGGTAGAGAGGTCCGAGAAGGAGTTAGAGAGCTTTGTATACTTTTTTATTAACCCCTGCAGTCCCGATCCTATGTTTGGTAATCTTTTCCTATATATTTAAATAAATATTTAAATGCATGTTTATTGTTATTTGATGAATTTTTTATGTTAAACAGTATATACATATCCTGGAGTCAGAATAAACGAGAAACAATTTTCAATTACTACTGCACAGGAAAACTAAAACATGGGAAGGTTTCGAGGGGGTGGCCGGGTATTCCTAGTAATGCCTCTTCCAATACCGGAATCTCATGACAGACGTCGTAATTTAATTCGCCCTCACTTCAACCCCTTTATATGTCTCCACAACTTACCTTCTGTACACCATACTTAGGCTAGTTGGTTTTCTTCCTTCACCTGCCTAAGGTTTGGAAGAAGACCATCCAACAAGTGTAACTGGTGTACTTCCTAATAAAAGGAGCCCACGCAACATGAGAGAAGGTAATGGGAAGAGACAACAGAATTATCCAATTCAATTTCTTCAGAACCAGTGATCATTCTCGAACTGAAACAACTTTGTTCGAGTTCGTATGTAACTATACGAGATGGTTGTAGGGTGTTTTTCGTCACCCCATTCAGATGAGAATATGCGTCGCTTGTTAGGCATACTACAGATTCCCCCTGCCTAGGGTAGGCGGGGGTTTATTGATTGTGGGGATTGATTGATCGTTTTCTGATGTGTAAAATAAACTTGTAAAGAAATCACAATCAAAAACTTATATTGACCGCAATCAAACTACGGTGTCGGATGTAGTTTGTAGTGAGTGCGGATCGTCCACAGGGATTGCACGATTCACTTGTATTTCGATACGTTTGAAATGAAAAGTTAAGCAACAATAAAAGAAAACATGATTCAAGAATGATTTGTATTCAAGTGTCACTATTCTTTACTCAAGAATCAAGAAACTATAAACAATCAAGAATCGGTTGTTTTGATAATATTTCCAATCAACAATCAAGAATCTAAATGAGGCTCGTAGGAATCGATCGGATCGATAGACGTGATGTAATCTAAAGATTTCGTGTTCTTGTCCTTCGAAGAATTGATACTAGATCGATGATCATCGACAAGAGTTAGGGTTTTCTCGTGAAACTAGGGTTTCATCTTATCCCTTGTTCTGTTGTCGATATCATTCACATTCTAGCCTCTAGCAATTTCAAGAAACGATCCTAACTCCTCCATTTTGAACGATGTCAATCAAGAAAGCATCGAAACAAAATGGGTTGTCGGTTCTTGAATTTGCTAGGGTTTACAAAACTTGTAGGAATCAAGAATCGATTAAAGCTATGTTACATCATCTTTCTATTGACCGTCTCGACTCCTCGACGAGCGGAGTTTTATTCACACATCACCACATATAAAAGATTCACGAATTGTAAGGATATCATGATGCGGAAATTAAAGAAAACAAGATAAAAGAATATCACCTTTATTGATCTCAACAATTTTGATTACATTTGCTTCAAGAACTACAAGAAGAAGAATCTAGATTGTTGATCGGGCGTCGCTCTGCTTCATGAGTCGTGGATCGGCTCGGATCGCTTGCTCTGTTGAAGATCGGCTCCGCTCCTAAAGGTTGTCGGGCTTCTTGCTTAATGGGTACTCGGGATTCTTGATTTCAATTGGAATTAGGGTTAGGGTTTCCTACAAGCCCTGTCACTAGACTTGAGGAAGAAGGAGATGAAGAAAGGGATAGATTCACTAATTGGATGAATAATTCCCAAGGTTGAATAATCATTGGATCATGAGCCTAGGGTCTTATTTATAGAACTCCCAAACCCTAGGTTTAAGTTTGAATTTCCCTTTCCCTCCAAAAGTTTGTTGAGGAGTTTCTAGAAGGAGTTTGTTAGGAGTTAGCTTAGGGTTTAAGCTAGGGTTTAGGGAAAGTTCTAGAATGATTAGGCTAGTTTAGTGAAACTCAAGGTGTTTGCTGATCTGGTAGAAATATCTGGAGTCTTCTGGAAGTTTGTGTGCATTTCTGGAATATAGCCACTGAAGCAGGAGTTTTGGTGCAAATTTGAGGAGGTGATCTCCTGGGCCCACCGCGGATCCGCCGCAAGTACTAGGCAATGGCCGCGCTTCCGCGCTTCCTTGATGGACTTGGGCCTTGGGTCTTCTGGTGAAGCTTTATACTGGAGTTTGGGCTTTTCTCTGATGTTTTGAATTGCAGTTTCTCCTTTGTAATGATACCAGATCTGATTTTAATGAGTTGACATATCTTTTGAGCGGTGTAATGATCGAGCAAGCTTCTCTTTTCCTGCACAGACTTCGAAACACGGGTTGCAATATATAGAAAATATGCCATGTAATGAAATGCAGTCAATTTCCCTAGAAATGCCGGTTTTAAGGTCGAATACATGTAATCTGATATTTTGCGACCGATTTGCTAATATGTGAATTATGAATACCGTACACTTCTATATGGATGCAAATGATAAGGAAATTGTCGGTTAAAATATGCAATATTTTCGACTGATCAGGGATCCGAATCTCCGTCAGCCGCGGACTAAGCAGCCGTTAATTACCTCTCGCCTTTGGAGCGAGAGAACCTTCGATTGACGGGTCAAACATGCGAACTCAATGTGCAGTGTGCGTATATGTGTCTTGAGGGGTTTTGGATATATCAGGGTCCTCACAGAGTTTACGGAGGTCTCGCTACCCGGATAGCGGGCTGGGGGTTAAGGGGGCTAGCAGCCCCCTTGCGGGGTGGAAAACAACGCCTCGTTAGAAATTTTTTTCTAATGGGGGACGTGTTTTGAACGTGGAGTATGTGAGAAAAGTGGGGCGAGGAGCGTCCTAAGGACGCGTGCGTGGCGCGTGGGCGCTGGGCGCCTACGGGCCACGTGAGAGGCGCGTGGGAACTGGGCGCCAGCG
Organism: Agapanthus africanus; assembly: GCA_030015575.1. Taxonomy (NCBI): domain Eukaryota; kingdom Viridiplantae; phylum Streptophyta; class Magnoliopsida; order Asparagales; family Amaryllidaceae; genus Agapanthus; species Agapanthus africanus. The sequence goes on from JASDDO010000028.1 coordinate 250,350,884, forward strand.
CCTCACGCGCTAGGCATGTGAGCACTGGGCGCCCGCAGGCCACGTGAGAGGTGTGTGATCAGGAGTTGAACTCCAACAGGAAAGGGGGCTTAGCCCTGGGATTAAGAGTTAAACTCTTGAAAGAATCTTGAGGGGAGTTAAACTCCCAAAAGAGTTTGATTTGTGGAGTTACACTCCAAAAGATTTTAAATGGAGTTAAACTCCTAAAAGAATTTTATTTATGGAGTTAAACTCATAAAGATTTTGGAAAAATGGAGTTGAACTCCCAGAAATCTTTGAAGTTGATCAAAGGGGACCCATTTCTTCTCCCCTAAACCATGGATGCTCTCCTAAGCCTCGGATCTTCCCCAAAGTCGGTTTTTTGGAGATTGGTCTCTTTCTTCCTCCTCTCTATTGGCTGGATCTTGGAGAAAGGGGGTGGGATTTAAAAATCTCTCCTTTTGGAGATTTGATTGACGATCTGCGTTCCCCTTCAAGGGTTTTGTGGTGGAGAAGGTTGATTGAAACTTTTGATTTAATTCAAAAAAAGGGAGAAGGTTTAGAACCTTGAGGAAGGAGAAGGAGACACAGAACCCTTATTTTTGAGGGGGAATGAATTATTGTCCTTCATTTCATCATCATGTTGCCTTTTATAGGCTTACAAATTTACATATAGCCCTTTGTGCTTTACAAAATGGCATTTTTGCCCATCCCATGCCTCATGTGCTCATTTCTTTTGCACATAAGCCATGGGCTTTACAAAAGTTTGGCTTTATGCCCATTTATTTTACATTCATGCATGGAAGTTACATCAAAATTATTTATTACATAATTTTCTTCTTCTCATAGGAGAGGCCAGCCGCTTCATGTTCGGGCTTGACTTGGGCATGAGCCCACTTGGCCTGGGCTTGGGCCCAATTGGCTTGGGGTTGACTTTGACTTTGACTTGGTCAACTGGGTGTAATTTTTGACCCTAACAAAGTGCCCCCATCAATAAATGCACACCGCGTATATTGGTCGTGTGCATAAAATTGATGAATCTTCTTTCACGTGGAGGTGACTTGATTTGGTTCCTGCTTTTGGGGAGGCTGACACTGCCCTTTTTACGATATGGACGGTCGATGCTTGACGTGTCTCCAAGATGGAGTGTCGCTGGTTGACGTGTCCCCGACACGAAGTGTCTGTATGTGACGTTTCCCCGGCATGGAGTGTCGTTGGTCGACTTGTCCCCGAGGTGGAGTGTATATTTGACGTTTCCCCGGCACGGAGTGTCGCTGGTCGACGTGTCCCCGGCACGGAGTGTCGCTAGTCGACTTATCCCCCAGGCCGAGTGTCTGGTTGACGTATCCCCGAAACAGAGTGTCTGTGTTGGATGTTTCCCCAAGACGGAGTGTCTGTATGTGACATTTTCGCGGCACGGAGTGTCGCTGGTTGACTTGTCCCCGAGGCGGAGTGTTTGTTTGACATTTCCTCGGCACGGAGTGTCGCTGGTTGATGTGTCCCCGGCACGGAGTGTCTGTGTTGGACATTTCCCCGAGACGGAGTGTCTGTATGTGACGTTTTCCCGGCACGGAGTGTCGTTGGTCGACTTGTACCCGAGGCGGAGTGTCTGTTTGACGTTTCCCCGGCATGGAGTATCGCTGGTCGACGTGTCCCCGGCACGGAGTGTCACTGGTCGACGTTTCCCCAGCACGGAGTGTCGCTGGTCGATTTATCCCCGAGGCAGAGTGTCTGGTTGACGTATCCCCGAGACGGAGTGTCTGTGTGTGACGTTTCCCCGGAACGGAGTGTCGCTGGTTGACTTGTCCCCGAGGCGGAGTGTCTGTTTGATGTTTCCCCAGTACGGAGTGTCTGTTTGTTTTTGACGTAGAGGTTGTTTGTTGACTTGATTCCGAGTCGGAGCATAATTCCGACAGGGAGGTCGTTGCTGCCCTTTTTGCGACTTGGACGGTCGGTATTTGATTTGATTTGCTCCGCTCCTTGCGGTGTCAGGGTTGAAGTTGACTCGCTGATTTGATATGATTTGGGTTGACATTAGCATCGCTACACTGGAATATGGTACCAAGAGCGAATCATCATTTACCATGAGTGGATTTGGGGATTTTGGTTTTGGTTTGGCATCAGCATCGCTACACTAGAATATGGTACCATGAGTGAATCATCATTTGCCGTGAGGGGATTTGCCTCGTTCCCAGTTTAACGACTTAGGCGTCATCTGTTCCCAGTTTAACGACTTAGAGGTCATCTGTTCCCAGTTTAAAGACTTAGAGGTCTATTGGATCGGAAGTTTGGAATTTTAGGGCTGGGGTCGGCATCAGTGTTGCTAACGCTGAAGCACAGGTGTCAGGAGCAATTCATCATTTTCCTTTGCCTGTTAGGGAGCGATGGCTTAGGAGACAGGTTTAGGTCCCTATCACCTAAGACTTTTCAATTTTATGAGCCATAAAGGTCCCATAAAAGCATTTTCTCCCTACGAGTCGTAAGGATCCCGTAGGTGTATTCTCCTTAGGAGTCGTGGGGACTCCCAAGTGTGTTTTTCCTTTGTGAGTCGTTAGGATCCTACGAAGGTGTTTTCTTACGAGTCGAGAGGATCTCGTAAGTTTGTTCTCCTCATGTATCGTGAGGACACATGAGTGGGTCTTCTTAAATGGAGCATAATTCCAATGGCGGAGACCGGCCGCGTGACTGGTGATTGCGGTGGGGCATGGGTGTGATGAGAATTATTTGAGCCCGTGTATTGTATACGGTAGTCAGTTCGGGGATAATCTGTAGGGCCGGGAGAATTTTAGGACTTTGTTAGTGTCTGCATCGCTGCACTGGAATATGGTATCAGGATCGACTCATCATTCGCCGTTGGGACATTCGGAGATTTGAAATTTTGGTTGGCGTCTGCATTGCTGCACTAGAATATGGTGCCAGGAGCGACTCATCATTCGCCATTTGGGGATTTGGATTTTGGTCGGCGTCTTCATCACTGCACTGGAATATGGTACCAGGAGCGACTCATCATTCGCCGTTCGAGGTTTTTTTTTACCGTGATTGCTCTATCATTTCAGCTTTTCTCATCGCGAAGGTCGCGATTGCCCTATCATTTTGGCTATTCATTTGCAGTTGCCCCATCATTTCAGATGTTTATTTTCATTTTTATTTTACTCGCTGATTTTTATTGCAAGTTGCCCCATCATTTCGGCTTTTCTTTCTTTCATTTTCTTACACATTTTTTACATCGCCAGTTTAACGACTTAAGGGTCTATTGTTCCCAGTTTAACGACGTGGTGGTCGTCTGTTTCAAGTTTAACGACGCGGTGGTCAGTTGTTTGCTTATCCCATCTCCTCAAACTTTGATCTTGGTGGAGCTGTGTTGATGACCGTAGCTCTGTGGCTTGTCGGTACATCTGACGACTGTGAGGCTTTCCCAAGTTTATATTGGTTCTCCACCCAATCTTTGAAAACATAGCAGTCTTCAATAGTATGACTTATCATTCTATGATATGGGCAGTATATGGGATTACTGGTCATGTTCATTTCATGTGGCCTTTTTGGAATAGGCTGTTGCAGACCGTTGTTCAAGGCGTCCACGAATATTTCGCGGACTTTATCCCTCCTGAAGGAGTATACCTTCTTCTTTCTCTCCATTAGAGTAGGTGCCTTTACTAACGCTAGTCCTTGAGGCCGATCAGTCTTTGGTTCACCAGCTGTCCGCTTATCCCATTTAGTGTACGTATCAGAGAGACTGGAAGCTGATCGAGGCCGTTTTTCGCAAAAAGTGTTCCGCTCTTGGGCTGGAGCGAGTATCGGTTGGCTGCTTCCGGATATCCATTCCTGGCTCATAAACCAAAATTTGATTTAGCTGTAATTGCAATCGGGTGACTTAGGTCGTGAGATCTGCCACGACGTTTTCCAGCTCGTCGACTTTGGAATGGACCTTGGCCATCTTCTCATCCTTGTCCTGAAGTTGCCTTTGAAGCCATTGGAATAATGCTTGTTCTATAGTTCCAGGTATGACAATGGGGTCATCCTTACCGCCTGAGCTTGATTCATCAAGAACCACGGGTTCCTTTGGCTCAATGGCCTGAGCGGGTTCTTTATCATTTGGATCGAGCCGGTGTTGGATGGCAACAATCGCGTCATTGTCATGGTTATAAGGCGTAGGTGGATTTGTTCCTCCGAGCTCCATCATGTAGACCGTATGTGTTGTGTACCCGTCTATTGCTTCTTCATTGGCAATGTTGCTCGCTTGGCTCTTAGCTTGTTGCCTTGGTCCTCTATTTTCAGAGAAAGGCAGATGTCTGAGAGAATCAGGTTCCCGAAGGACTTCGGTCTCCGTTTGTATGAAATTAGCAGTCGCAGCTTGACTGTTTGTTAACACGCCTTTAGACAGTTCTATTTCTCCTGCCTTGTATTGCTTTGCGACCTAATTTTTGAAGATGCAACAGTCTTCAATAGTGTGCCCTAGAACTCGGTGGTATAGGCAAAAATTAGGATGATCGGTCCTGCTCGCTTCACTTAGCCTTTTTGGTTCTGTTAGCCGCAGGCCATTCTTCACAGCATCTTTGAAAATTTTGTAGATCTTGCCCTTCTGAAAGAGTAGAACCTATTTCTTTTTTCCTCCAAAGTTGGCTCTCGAGATTTGTTAGTCTTTGCTCCGCCTGCTCTCTGCTTATTTAGAGAATCGGTGCTGTTGGAACTTTCACTTTTTCAGTTGTCGTCCCTCCGATGTCTCAGTCTATTCGTGAATTGGAGATTCTGAGTGGACTCGGGCTTTGAGCGTTCTAACATTTGAACTTTCTTGGTTAGCTCTTGGAATGTTTTGAGGCCTGCGGTGCACAGGAATGGGACCATCCAATTGCCGAGGTTCCCAATGAGAAGGCTGACAGACTAGTCCTGCTCCAGCGGCGGTTCATATTTGACGGAGAGATTGCGCCATCGGGTGATAAAATCCGTGCTGCTTTCGTTGTTCTTTGGCTTAGTCCTTACGATATCGGCAATGGTAATCTTATCGCTAACACTCATGAACCTTTGTTGGAACAGAGATTCCATTTAGACGAAAGTAGTAACGGAGCCATCCGGTATGCTAGCGTACCTGTTGAAGGTGACATCGGTTAAGCTATTAACAAACTGGCGGAGAAGAAGCACATCATTGCCCCCAGTATTCCCGCATGAGGCTTTAAAGTGGATGATGTGCTGATTCACATTTCCCGTTCCATCAAATCTTCCGAATTTAGGGATGACATAGCCGCCAGGAAACTCTACCAGATCATACTAAGTAGGATACGGTCTCCCACTACTGCTGATATCTTTTTGCGCTTCAGCTTCAGCTACCAATGTTTTGACTTTGTTGGCAACCAAATCTATGATTTGATTTTGACTTAGCAGGTTGCTGTCATCGCTAGACAAGACATTTCCCGAGATAGGATGCGGCCGATTTTCATGCAGCTCGCCCACCTTTGAATTTGAAGGAATAGGCGTCGGCTGCCTCGGGACACCGTTTCCTGGTTCATGAGCAGAGCCCTGCGCTTGATTAGGCGGCTGAGAGGCAAGTCGGGCCGTGAGTTGTGAGACGACATTTGTCAAGTCGTCAATCTTGGAGTAAAGTTTGGCCATCTCCTTGTCTTTACTTCTGAGCCGTTTTCGGAGCTCTTGGAGAAGTTGCTGCTCTGCGTTCTTAGGACAGAAGATTTGCTCATCTTCTCTTTCCAAGCCCGACTCCTCATGAACCGAGGGATCTCTCTGCATATCAGCCTCACTGGAAGGGTTTTCATTACCTTCCAGAGGAGGCCGGTCTTGAGAAGTGGCAGCCATATTCACACCAGATTGGATTTGAGATGTGGTGGCCCCATCCTTGCTCTTGCTGCGTGTGGACACCATGTAGACAGTGTGGACCACATATCCAGCCGTCTCTTTATTTTTGGCGGGGTAACCCTTTTCTTGGAATCTCATAAAGTTCAGCCTAGCATGAGCCCTAGCTCTTTTGTTGGCTCTGAATCTGAGCTTTTTCTGTCTTAGCTTCTCGATTTTAAGGGCTTGACGGGCCTCCGTCATCCAGGAAGCCATCGTAAGTCGGTTGACAGGGAGCTTAGAGAAGATAACCGATTGAGCAGTTGTCAGGGGCACCACTGGAGCTTGCCCGGTGTGCCTAATTGCTTTGTTGGTGTTGATGGCCTTGCCCCCAGCTGGAGCAACGGAGAGTTGTGCGGAAATGGATTGGGCTGAGGTGCCTTTGCGACAATGACATTTGGCCTTTTCCCTTTTGAGGCCGGTTTATTAGTCACCGGGGCTTGAGGAGCATGGATGGCGTTAGCTGGCACGAACAGAATGGAGCCGAACTGTAGCAGCGGCTCTTCCCACTGTTGCCCAAGACTGGCCGGGAGGACTGTCCTGGAGTCCATCTTCATCGTGTAGGAGATGGAAGCTGTGTCGAGAGCTGACCTTGTCCTTGGAGACATTCTTGCCGCGTCCGAAGATTGCAATTTGAAACCGTTTACCTGCACAAAGAAGCATAATTTCAGTACAGGCAATCGATATATATATGCTGATTGAGTACGCATGAACGTTTAACTCGAAATATAGGAGAAAAGATAGGTCCCACCGGGCGTGCCAGAATCTGTAGGGTGTTTTTCGTCACCCCATTGAGATGGGAATAGCGTCGCTTGTCAGGCGTACTATAGATTTCCCCTGCCTATGGTAGGCGAGAGTTTATTGATTGTGGGGATTCGAATCTCCGGCAGCTGCGGACTAAACGGCCGTTAATTACCCCTCGCCTTTGGAGCGAGAGAACTTCCGATTGATGGGTCAAACTTGTCATGCGAACTCAATGTGCAGTGTGCGTATGTGTGTCTTGAGGGGTTTCGGATATATCATAGGCCTCGCAGAGTTTACGGGGGTCCCGCTACCCGGATAGGGGATCAAGGGGGCTAGCAGCCCCTTGCGGGGTGCGGGGCAGCGCCCCGTTAGAAATTTTTTTCTAATGGGGGATGTGTTTTGAGCGTGGAGTATGTGAAAAATAGTGGGGTGAGGAGCGTCCTAAGGACGCATACGTGGCTTGTGGGTGCTGGGCGCCTACGGGCCACGTGAGAGGCGCGTGGGCACTGGGCGCTGATTGATTCTAATTCTCGTTGTGTATGTTTTAGAAAATGAATAGAAATCACAATCAAAGAATAATTTGACCGCAATCAATAACGGTGTCGTATATAGCGCGTTAGTAAGTGCGGATCGTCCACAGGGATTATGTGATTTGTTCGTATTTGTTTTATTTGAATTGAAAATTTAAGAGAAAAGAAAAGAAAACGATTCAAGATTTATATCAATGAAATTTCAAGAATTATCTAGATCTAGTCTAAAATCAAGAAAGCATTAAAAATCAAGAATCAAGAATTGATAGAATTCTAATCGATTTAAGTTTCAAGAATTGAAGTGAAGCTCGTAGGAGTTGATTAAATCTATAGACGTGAAGAAGACTAGCGATTACTTTTTCTTATCCATTAACAAATTGATGCTAGATCGATGACGATTTATTGAGATTTAAGGATCTTGCGAGTTTCCTCATCTCATCCTTTGTCCTTTCAATGAATCTCATTCACAAGCTAGCTTCTAGTAAATCAAATGATCGATCGTTGATTCTCTAGTTCCGAGCGAAAATAATCAAGAAAGCATTTCGCGTTGAAACTAGATCATCGATCATTTGATTTTCAAGAATTTACAAACGTTATAGGACTTAAGAAATGTTTCAAGATTTGTCAACTTCATCATCTATTGATTCTTTCGACTCCTCCACGAGCGGAGTTTTACTCAAGCATCATCACAAAGAACACATTCAAGAATCTAGATTGAATCATTATGCTTGAATTAAAAAGATAAGCAAGATAAAAGAATTTCACCTTTATTTATCGACAATTTCGTTACAAATCTCTCGAAATCTACAAGAGTAAGGAACTTGATCGTCGATTTTGGCTTTGCTCGGCTCCTTGAGTCGCGGATCGGCTTGGATCACTTGCTCCGATGAAGTCCGGCTTCGCTTCTAAAGGCTTTGAAGGATTCTTGCTTTGATTGAACTCGAAGATCTTAAACTTTTGGCTTTTTGATTGGATTAGGGTTAGGGTTTTGAGGCACAAGTTGTGTCACTCAACTTGTGGGAAGAATTGTTGAACAACCTTTTGAAGTGAAGCCTAGGGTTCCTTTTATAGCCTTAAGAATGATTAGCTTCCTTTGTAAGCTTGGATTAGGTTAGCTTCTCTCATAAGCTTTAGATTAGCTTAGCTTCCCTTGTAAGCTTTAGATTAGCTTAGCTTCCCTTGTAAGTTTGGATTAGGTTAGCTTCTCTCATAAGCTTGGTAGATAGGGAGAAGCGTCTAGGCTTTAAGGTAGTTAAGGGGGAAGCTTGGAAGTTTAGCTTGAATAAGGAGCTTGCTGATCTGGCAGAAGACTCTGGAGAATTCTGGAAATTGACATAGCTTGATGAGGTGTGCACCAGAAGAGAAGAATACTGGAGCTGAGCAGAGATGATGAAGTGGCAATTTGGCCGCGGATCCGCGGCACGTGCCTGCTCAGGCCGCGGATCCGCTGTCACGTGAGGGCTTCAGTGTATGGAAATTCTGGTGCTGCTTCCTTATAACTTTATGGTATTTTTCTGATATGTTGAATTTTATATTTTTTTCTGTATCAATACCAGATCAGAAATCTTAGACTTGGCGTATCTTTTATCAGCTCTTTGACAATTTTGGCTCGGTTCCTGGAATTTCCTGCACAGATCTTCAAAATAAGTGTTGCGCTATACAAGGATGATGCGATGCCATGATAAACACTCAATTTCCCTCGAAATGTCAGTTTTAAGGTATAACACAAGTAATTCGGTATTTTACGGGTGTTTTGCTAATAAGTGCTATACTTAACCTGAATACCTCTATATGAATGCAAATGATAGGGAAATTGACGTGTTAAAAATACATTATTTTCGACTGATCAAATTCCCCCAAACTTATTTTCGGTCGTCTCGAGCGAACTGTTTTATTAAAAAGAGAAGGAGAAAATAAAGAAAGAGAAAAACTAACCAGCACACTTTCATAGGCAACACAATTGCACTGAGCACGTGCAACAAGCCTTTAAACCTCTAGGTGTCCCTTGTAGGAGGAGTGTTGTCTCCTGAGGGTTTTCAGCGGATTGCACCCACAAAATCCAATAATAAAAGGAAGATCGTGAAATTTACATTTAAAGATAAGAATTGTAAAAGAAAAGCCTTGAAAATTAGGGTTTCCAACTATGCTAGCTTTTCGGTTGTCATGAGCCCTATCTTAATAGTTATGAAAAGATGTTAGAAATCACGTCATCCCTCAATAAAACATCGTCTTTATTCTTCATTCCTATCTTTCTTCCAAACATCGATCATATAACCCTACGTGTGTGTAAAGAACATCCCTACACCCGGAGAATTCAATTCAAGCTATCATACTCTTGTCCATCTGCCTCAGTACTTTTTAATTAATGAATATTTAGATGAATTTGCTCACACACTTTCATGCGACCGTTAATACTTCTTGAGGTACTAACCGACCGATTACTCATGTGCTTCCTTATTTGGTGTTTTTCCTCGTCTTGCACCACCTAAGGCTTAGCAGTGACTCCCAGACCAGTTGGCCTTAGGGCACTAGGTGAAGAGGCACCCTCGCTATATTTTTTTATTGCTGCCTTGGCAATAAAAAAACCAGTGTTCATTTTTCTCACCATTTTATATTTTATTCATTTTTTTTATTTCCTTCATACATCGGCTTTTAGACAAGAGCATTTCAAGGTATCCTCTACTATCCCGAGTTTCAAGACGTGTGTAAGTGCGAATAGCAGGGTATCAACGTTCAAAATGTTTGGCTTCTAGAATAAGAACTATTTTGTAGACTTATTTTTATCCTCAGATTAGTGACTTCTTTCATCTTACTAACCCTTGGGACAACGGCTCATAAATACTTATTACTAGTTCGTATAAGAAAACTTCTAATTTTCTTAGTTTTCTTAAAATTTTCTAATCTCATGGATGTAATTTTTCACTATCTAATCTTTTATTATCTTATTTTTGTACAAATTATATATATATATATATATATATATATATTTGAAAATTTTAAATTTTTATAGATTTTCAAAATGTTTTGTGCTTATGCAAAGTATGATGCAAATGATGCGAAAATAAGCACAAACCTCCCCAAACTTGTTTTCAACAGTGTCCTCACTGTTTCCATCCGCTAAATCTCGAAAAAACCTGTAAGCCTGAGAGGAAATTTATTAATAGGGGGAAAATATTTAAGTGAAAATCCTCCCCCAAACTTATTTTTGGCTCATCATTTTATAAAAATTTTCTTTTCAAGAGCCAGATTATACCCCCCCAAACTTGAGTTATGCCATGTTAATCTTTGAAAATCACATGAGGGGGTCAAGAATCATTGGTCGATACCAAGTTTTGCAAATACCGAAAGTTAACACCAACCATTCGAAAATTTTATCAATGTAGTGCTCAGGTTGGTGGAAGAAGAAGTGGGGAAAGGGTAAGTGGTGAAATAGAATGTGTGTGCGTCTCATTTTGGAGAGACGATGCAGTGATTGTGATGGATTACTCGCATTCTTTTTACAATTCAGAAGAAGGGGTGGAGGTTCAATTTCATTGATTGGGAGATGATTCATCTCAACACCCGTGCTTTTCAAAAATGCGAGTTCATCAGCGAAGATCTCCTCAAAAGTTCCATTAATACCCCAAAGAATAATGTCATCACAAAGCGCGGGGTGATCTTCAGACTCTAAAAGCAGTTCATAATCAGTGTTAGTTGTTGACCCGGACATCTCGGTAGAAGAGTCCGTATGTGTATGATACATATTTGGGTCAAACAACAACATATGAAAAGAGTCTAGATCGGCATCATGAGGATCGTCAATTTCGCTGCTGTCGACATCCATTAAGTCGACAGAACAGACCTGAGCAGTAGGTTCGGAGGGTACACTTCCCAACTTGTAAATGTTCAGCTCAATTGACCTATTCCCGAAAGATAGGGTCATAGAGCCATTACGACAGTTGATGATAGCATTGGAAGTGGCCAAAAAGGGGCGACCTAAAATCACCGGAATCTGATTCCGTGGGTTCGCTATAGGCTGTGTATCAATTACAATAAAGTCCACAGGGAATATAAATTCCCCGATTTTTATTAACACATCCTCCAGTTCACCCCTAGGTTTGGTGATTGATCGGTCAGCCATCTGGACAGTGCAATGGGCTGGTTTCAACTCTCCGATCCCTAACTGCTCGTATACCGATAAAGGAAGCAGGTTAACACTTGCGCCAAGGTCGAGTAGAGCACGGTTGATGTATTTTTCCCCTATAGAAATGGAAATCGTAGGATAGCCAGGATCCTTACGTTTCCTCGGTAATTGTTGGGGGAAAGCCGTGTCTACAGTCTTTGCTATGAATATCTTCTTGGGCACTTGAGTCTTCCTCTTTCTAGTGCACAAGTCTTTAAGAACTTTCGCATATGCGGGGGCTTGTTGTATTGCATCTAGAAGAGGGATGTTGATGTTATCCTGTTTAAACATTTCAGTGATCTTCTCCATATGTGGACTCGATTTGTTACCCGTTAACCGATTAGGATAAGGTGCTTTAGCAATAAGCGCTGGGTCCATCATAAGAGAAGGAAGTGTGTGTGGAACCGATCCCAAAATAGAAGTGGGAATCGTCTGTGGAGGACTAGAAGAGCTGTGCTGAGGTGTCGAGTCTAGTGGGAAACAGAGAATAGGCTCGTGAGAAGGCGGTGGGGTAGAAGAACAAGGATCAGAAGTAGAAGTGTGTGTGTGAGGAAAGGTCTCACCCGGGGTGTTATTGATAGGATTTTCAATATCATCAATTTCTTCCCCAACATGGTTATTCAGCACACTTCCTGATCTCAACGTTGTGATGACGTTTACATTGTAATGCCCAGGATTCGGTAGGGGTTGAGACGGAAGTTTCCCTTTTTCTCTCGCACTTATTTCGTCTTTTAATTGTGCAATTTGTTCTTCCATCGATTAATATTCTCATTTTGAGAGACAACGATCTTCATCACATTATTGAAGGAAGATTGCATTTTTGCCGTCCCTTGGATAGATTGTTTCATGAAAGTATCCAAGGTTTGTGCTAGTGCAGAGGTATTATCTGTACCGGTCAATTGCAAAGGATTTTCATGTGGTGCAAAAGTGTTGGCCGGATTTTGGAAGTTTTGTGATTGGTAGGGGTGCTGACTCAATTGAAGTGGTTGCTGTTGTGGTGGAAGAGCCCTTTGAAAATTGTTTTGGTTTGGAACCGTGTTTTGAGTTTGTTGTTGGTTCCAAGCAAAGTTAGGGTGATTCCTCCAACCCTGATTGTATGTGGAAGAATATGGATCATTTCTAGGTCTTTGAAAAGCGGCATTGGTATGCTCTTGACCTTGAAACGGAGAATTCAATGGACATTCTTCCGTCAAATGAGAAGGATCAGAACAGCATCCACATACAGTTTTGGAGAGTGACATTTGATTTAGGGCGGCAGCTAAAAATTTGTTTTCCATAGTGTCGAATTTCTTGTGTAAAGCTGAAATTTCAGCTCTAACTCCTCTGGAAACATCCGATTGGTTATTGCCACCCCTAAACGATGGACTCTCCTACTGTAAAGATTTTTCAGCGAAATCTTCTAAGTATTTCCAAGCTTCCCCATCGTCTTTGGTCATAAAATTGCCTTGACACAAGTTTTCAAGGCTCTGTTTAGTGGTAGGGTTACTGCCCTCATATATGATTCGGCAAAATTCCCATCTCGGGATTCCGTGATGTGGATATTGAACCAACAGATTCTTGAAGCGGTCAAGACATTTTGAAAATGGTTCATTTGAAAGCTGGGTGAACTGATTTATTTCGCTACGGACTCGAGCTGTCTTGTGATTAGGGTAGAATTTCTTAAGGAATGCTGCAACGAATTCTTCCCAATTCGTAATGGAATGTGCGGTAGTGTTATACAGCCACTTCTCGGCTATATCGCACAAGGTAAATGGAAGAAGACGAAGACGCATAGCATCCACAGAAAGCTGTGAAGTACCCATCATTGCGCATACATTTTCAAATTTGGTGATAAAGACATATGCGTCTTCAGACTCGAGGCCGTGATATTTGGGTAGAAGGTTGATGTATTGGGGTTTAATCTCAAAATTATCCCCGTTGGCTGGTGGAATGGATAAGCAGGTCGAAAGAGGACCTCGCATAGGATAGCACCTCTCTTGGAGAGAGATGCGGGGTGGATTCTGCACACCTGCGGATGGCGACAGATTAGTGGTAAAGAAGTTTGATGGAGAAGGATCCATCGATGTGGGTGTGGTGGTGGGTAAAGAAGAGGTAAATGTAGAAATACCGACTTCGGAGTCGATCGGGGGAACACGGACTAAACGGGCACTAGAATCCCGTGTCCAGCCTATCTTGCACTAAAAGGTTTAGTACAAGTGGCAGCGTAGATATAATTAGGGGAAATGAATGAAGTGTTTTGGTGTTTGTTTTGAAAAATATACGGATTTTTTGAAAAAATGATGCGATCACAACAAATGCAACAAGCAACCCTAAAATCTAGTGGTCGCCTAGGTTAAAGCTCTAGACCACTCCTAACTGCCAAAAGACAATGCGCAGGATCAATCCTCCACTGCCTCTTTGTCTCTCCTGTGGCCAGGTAAGTTCCAGGTAAGTGGGAGGTTCTCCACTACGTAAGTAGTGGGCCTAATTAAGTAACCACTAGTCTTCGACACACTTGCCTTAGACACCACAAAAGAAACGCGGATAAGCAATGAATTACCCACGGCCTTCTTCTGTCCTAAGTGAGCGCGACGGTCCTTAGAGTCATCTCTAGATATTTTTTAGTTAATGAGGGTAAATACGGATGCAAGTTTGTGATTTTTGGGGCTTAGGAAGGGTAATGAACTTCCCACCTAATCTGGATTTGGCCGTGCCCCTTAATTTCCGTATTAATATGCAAACAACCAAGAAATCAAAACACGCACAATTTTTTAATGCTTTTTTGCGGCGCTGCGAATTTTGCAAAGAAACCTGCAGCAAATTGTTAATTGGAGCAGATTGAGAAGGAGATAAGAAAGTCAGGATTTTACAGAGCAAATTTCGTGCAGCGATACCTTGAAGAGACCGCGGAACCACCGCAATAGGCGCCTAATGCCGCGGATCCGCCGCAGGTTTGAAAGATCTCTGCACCAAAATTTTACAGTGTGCCTCTGTTTACCTTCTAAGCTCTCTGGAATATTCAGATAAATTTTTCCACAGCTCCACAGATTCCGGATTTCCTCGCAACAAATCACAACAACACGTTTAGTGTTTGTACGAATTTAGATCTAAAAATATTGATGGAATAAACTTTTCAACTCAAATTTCAAAAACAAACGAATTAGCGCACGATCCCTGGCAACGGCGCCATTTGATTGAATGATATCTCGGTGTGTATGTAGAAAGTGTATAGAAATCACAACCAAAAATATTTTGACCGCAATCAATAACGGTGTCGATTGTAGCGCGTTAGCGACTGCGGATCGTCCACAGGGAAAGTGTAATCCTTTCGTATTTCGAATTAGATGAGTCGAAAATTAAAGAAAAGAGAAAAGACAATTCATTTCGTTGGCCAGCGCCTCACGTGCCCGGTATGTAGGAGCTGGGCGCCCGCGGGCCACGTGAGAGGCGCGTGGGCACCAGCGCCTCACGTGCGCGGCACGTGGGCGCCGGGCGCCCGCGGGCCACGTGAGAGGCGCGTGATCAAGAGTTAAACTCCTGCAGGAAAGGGGGCTTAGCCCCGATATTAAGAGTTAAACTCTTGAAAGGATTTTGAGGGGAGTTAAACTCCCAAAAGAGTTTTATTTGTGGAGTTAAACTCCAAAAGATTTTAAATGTGGTTAAACTCCTAAAAGAATTTTATTTATGGAGTTAAACTCCCAAAGATTTTGGAAAAATGGAGTTGAACTCTCAAAAATCTTTGAAGATGATCAAAGGGGACCCCTTTCTTCTTCCCTAAACCCTGGATGCTCTCCTAAGCCTCAGATCTTTCCTAAAGTGAGATTTTTGGAGATGGGTCTCCTTCTTCCTCCTCTCTATTGGCTGGATCTTGGAGAAATGGGGGTGAGATTTAAAAATCTCCCCTTTTGAAGATTTGATTGAAGATCCGTGTTCCCCTTCAAGTGTTTTGTGCTGGAAAACTATTTCTTTTTGGAAAAGGAAGAGTGAAACTCTTGATTTAATTCAAAAAAAAGGAGAAGGTTTAAAACATTGAGGAAGGAGAAGGAGACATAGAACCCTAACTTTTGAGGGGGAATGAATTATTGTCCTTCATTTCATCATCATGTTGCCTTTTATAGGCTTACAAATTTACATATAGCCCCTTGGGCTTTACAAAATGGCATTTTTACCCATCCCATACCTCATGTGCTCATTTCTTTTGCACATAAGCCATGGGCTTTACAAAAGTTTGGCTTTATGCCCATTTATTTTACATTCATGCATGAAAATTACTTCAAACTTATTTATTACATAATTTTCTTCTTGGCATGGGAGTGGCCAGCCGCTTCATGTTCGCACTTGACTTGGGTATGGGCCCACTTGGCCTGGGCATGGGCCCAATTGGCTTGGGGTTGACTTTGACTTTGACTTGGTCAACTGAGGTGTAATTTTTGACCCCAACAATGGTTTTATACAAATAAAGTGGATCTTCGTAGTGATACAGTATGCTCTAGGGAAAAGCAAAGGGGAAGTAAGAGCGGTCGGGATATATGCGATTTTGTTGTGAATCGTGACAATCCAAAGCCGGAGGTAAAAAGTTCGATTAACTAGGTCATGAGTTTTAGTTCAAGACGGGTCATGATCTCTGCTAGAGAGAGAGAGAGAGAGAAAACATTCAGCGTGAACTTTAACAAGATTAGATTGGTTAATTACTTTATCTAATCAGGATGGCTCTCACTGTTTCCTCGAATTATCTTTCAAACCCTAAAAAGAGAACTAGCCGGGATAACCTGAGGAGTAATGTCTACTCATCAGTGGGAATCGGGACCCAACTATCATTGCATGATAACCTGACGGAAGCCACTCAAGTCACCACACTCCAGAAGGTATGCGCATGCCTGACAAGTTTCCTTTATTTTTGAAACTCCCGATGTGGTTTTTTCCCCTAGGACCCAAGTGACCTGACGGAGTCAACAAATCAAAGGGTCTTATTCAAGTTCAACCCGTCATTATCTTGATTGCATTAAATCCACCCACACAAGTCCTTGACGGAGTTAACAAGGCTGTACGATTGTTCTAGCCAATCGCATCTAATGCTACAAATAAGCACCACTTGGCTACCGCACACCATGCCATGGCGGAGTCAACAAACGCAACACGAATACTAAGCATTACTCATAGGAAATGACGGAGGGTTACGGCTGGTTTTTGGCGAAAAACCTTTAATGTAATGAACTTGATATCGTTGAAGGAACCGAGTAGTTTTGAAAAGCTGTAGTTTAGGCTTCGCATTTAAAACGAGTGGTTTTGAAGAAAACCGGGTAGTTTATAGTCATGTAAACCTTTGCTTAAAACCGATTTCCTCGTGAAGGGAATAAGGCTTTTCCCTCATAGAATGGGCTACGGGATATTCCTAACCAAATACCGCTATGCAAAGCAAAAGTAAACGCCTATAATTTTTTGAAAATTTGGTTCCTGAAACATCATATTTAGGTTTGTTTTACATGCATTAATCCAATTAACGCAGTCTCATCAGTTAACCCATCACACCAAAAGAAACAAAAATAGAATGTACGTATATGCCATCCGCATTCGCCACGGGGTCTGGGGACTTTACCGTAAGGTTACTTAATTTACGGAAGTGCATGGGCAAAGCTAGCACGGATGCAAAACTATATAACATCTAATATATATAATACACACACACACACATACATATCCATTCATCTCGGGCATGATAGCAAAAACATAGCAGCAGAAGCATAAACAACAATGAAATAGAGAGTATACCAGGAATTCTGCATTTCATTTTATCCATGAATGAAGCACGGATTCCACGGTCATGTGAATAGCCAAAACCTTATCTCCTAAACCCCTACAAGCGCTACAAGTAGTCCCGCCAATTATAGAATTAGGTGACCGGATCTCGACGCCTTGAAATGGACACCCGTTGGATTCTAGAACTGAGCACTCTACCTGGGTATATCCTAGGTATAAGAGATGAAGCAAATATATATATAGGTGACACAACCTCAGCCCGGAAGTGCCCCACAAAAGAATATACAAACGCGGAAACAACGACCATAATGTTGGATGCTCGCCCCAAAAAAGAATATACAAATGAAATATAAAACTCTCATCTCACAAAAACCTCCGGTTATTCACCACGACGACCGCAACTATTCCAATCAAAATAACATCACAGAACATCAATTTCGTAACCCCGTCTAATTGAAACATATAGCAATTAGACGACGTCTGCAAAAGTGCAAAATGAGATTCCTGAGGAGTGATAATGGTGGCGAATACATGTCAAAGGCCTTCACAGATTATTTGAAGAAGTATAGGATTCGCAGGCAGCTTACTTGTCCAGATACACCTGAGAAGAGGATCAAGTTGGCCCTTGCGAATAGCTTGATGCACTATCTCCCTTCAACCATTTGCTTTGAGCGAAATGTGGCAAAAGGAAGGAAAATCCATGGACCGACTCCATCGTCACCAAATATTATGATACTCACAGTCGCAGAATAAACCAAAACAATGACAACTAGTATCACAAAACCTGCGAGGCGGTCACACGAAATTTCCAAACATTGAAATTCAAGCGCCCCCAGCTATGAAACCCCCCTCATTTTTGCACGAAATTGAACCCGGTTAACCCCCCAAAACCCCACACTATTTGAGCCTTGATTTTTTCCCGAAACGGGGCCGAATCATGGGCCTAATCGGCCCCGCATCTGGGCTGAATCAACCCTGGAACAGCCTCGAAACGTGGCTGATCCAGTGGCTGATTCATCCCCCGATACGGGGCTGAATCGGCCTCAGTTCGGCCCCTTTTCGGGGCTGAACCGAGCACAAATGGGATGGGTTTGGGTGATCATTAGCTTACTAGAAATCTTGGTCCAAACCAATAAACCGGTGGCTCCGGCACGAGCGAAAATGAGAGCATTTCATGCAAATTTTCAAAACAAGATTTTGCTAAAATGAGTTTTGATGATTCTAAAGTCATCTAAACAAGTTCAAATCATTAGTTTGGCTCTGATACCATTTGAAGGAACTTTTGCACCATAGATAGCCATTTTAAAACTTGGCATGATATGGTTTTCAAAAATCAAGAGAGCAAAAGGTCCAAACATAGAATCAATGCTAAAGAATTGAACTTGAAAACTAATAAATTAGGAGTTTCCATACAAGATTAGAATCCTACAACCTTTGTAGTATTTTCATATACTTCAATTTGTGTTGGACTCTAGTTAAGCTTTTAGGATGAGTGAGCAAGCTTAGTGAAGACCTTTCTTGTCAAAAATAATCCATCCGAGGAAATTTTTCTCTAGATCCATCTCCACTTGAAGCTCCAAGCTAAATGTGAAGAAACTAACATCTTAATTTTGCTAGGATTAGGGAATTAAGGATGTAGTATGTCACTCTATTTTATCTCACCATTACATTTTCTTTTCTCTTTGTCTTTTTGATTTTGGAGAGGAAGAAGAGAGCTAACTTGCTAGGGGACGAGAAAAAGAAAACTATGGAAAGTCATAACCATTTCTAAAATGGTTAAGTCCCTTTATCTCTAAAAGAAATAATCCCCACCACTAGATTCCCATCTCTTAGCCAAGTGTCCACACTCTTCTCTCTCCTCCACTTGTCCACAAAATAAGAATGGTCATGCATGTGTCAGTGATATGTATGCCCTAGAGGCCATTACTGTACATACGATGTATATTGTAGTGGATGCTTGGACATATATAGGGAGGACTTTCTTGCTCGACATGATAGTATGCTATCTGGTTGCTCTTTATCTTAACATATACTCTGATTGTCTCTATGTTACATGTTGATAAAGCGTTTAGGATGAGTACTTGACTACCAGGACTATGATGGACAGTGTAGTCGCTAAGTACATCCTTCAAATGTTCCTAGTCGTAGGTGTATCGAGACAGGGCATCGATATACCAGAGTAGACTAGCGTATGCTTCTCGACCCATGTAGATGGGCGATGGATGATCCCATATCCATTGGTGTTTGACATCAGAGATAGTATACGGGTGCTCAGTGGAGACTGGGTACACTAGACGGACTCACCGAGAACTCCCAGATGGTATTATACCTCATGTCAGATGGCAGTTCTCTGGTGACACTGGTACAGGTTAGTCTGTAGACCCGAGATCGTCATAGAGTTTTGTGTGATTCCCACTGTGCTTTGATTTCCATCTTACCACGTCCAAGAGGGCGTGCAAAACGGTGGCTTTTGGGTACAGTCCCGAATCACATGGAGGCAATGAGCGATAGGAGGGGTTTCGTCTCTCCCGGTATAGGGAGTTGATGTTGCGTTGTGTTCGATTGGCTATAACTGGAAATCCCTGGCCAGGGTTGCTGAGATTTACTGGTAAGTGTTATCAGTAGTTTCTCGAACTGTTATGGACCTCATATCGACACGACTTATCAAGCTACTGGGGTCTGACGTTTACCACCCCTAGGCGAGATATGCGACATATCAGACGAAGAGACCGGACTGTACGGGAGTGTTACTGATTGGATTCGCAGGAGAATGTACAGGCTTGCTTGTTGATCTTCTGATCGCTCAATACCTGGGTGGCTGTTACGTTTAGCTGACCGCATGCAGTTTGTGGGTGTTTGATATGATCATCACCTACTGCCGGCGTATTGACGATTCTTTAGAGTCCTACATAGTGGTTTCCTGGCTCAGGCAAAACGGATTAGGAGCACATATGTGATATGTGCGGGACCGAGAACAATACGTGTATGTGATACCGTATTAGATTCTCGCAAGATGTGATATCGGCCGGGTATATGTGATATAGCCGGGTCATCGGATCAAGTGTTGATTCGATGAAATGATACAGATTATATTAGTCGGTTTTTTGTGAAATAGCCGGATTATCGGATCAAGTGTTGATTCGATAATTTAATGTATAATTATATATTTGATATATTATATTACATTAACTAATATAAGCTCACTTAAAGATTCTTTTTCTCACATGAATAATACATTGATGTATATGCGATATATGTTAATTGTATCATTTTATTTTGTTACAATAAATATTGTATATGTGATATATAATATTGTAACATGTTAGGGTTATAAATGCAACATATTTATGGAGTTTAAATATGGTTAGGGTTTGGATTAGGGTTAAGCTTGCATGAAGCTTTCATGAAGCTTCTTGAAGCTTTGACTTTGACTATGATATTTTGTGTAGATATTTCTTAACCCAACCCAAACCCTTTACCATAGTTAATTCTCTACAAGGGTTAAGTCTTCATTCTTAACCCATGATTGCAATTCTAACCTCACATAATGATTTCATTATTCATCACAAATAGATTTCTTCTTCTTCTTCCTCTTGAAAAAAGCTTTCTAGCTTATTGACATGTGATGATAATGAGTGAGAAATTGAAAACAAAAGAGAGCTAAATTCCTACTTCATCATCCTCATCTATTCTAACCACTTAGATTAGGGTGTTTGCTTTTCTAATACTTGATTAGCAAAGCAAGAGCTTGGGTTTGAGTTTCTTCAAGGTAGATCATCTTAGTTATTGAAGATCGGAAGCAAGCTTGCATCTTTCTCTTCATGGAGCCTCTCTAGAGTCCGGGTACTTGATGATCGCAGCGAAGGGACCTCAACACGGAGCTTATGAAGCGAAAGAACAGACTACAAAGGTTGTAATCCCTAACTCTTAGATGTAAAGATGTTTACATGCTCCGTTAACCTTAATTATCTAGCAAAGATCCTCGCTTTAGGTTGTTCGGCACTTGAAAATTTTAAATTTGGCATAGTTGATACCTTATAGACCCTTGTGACAGTGCCTAGTAACCTTACAGCATGTGCTAAACCCATGGAACAAGTTAACTAAAAGAGATTGAAAAGAAAAAGAAAAAAACAATACATATAAATTTATATATGTTCACATAACATAATATAAATATAAATATATATACTTGTAATTTCCATATGTATTAAAAATACATGAATGAGACATAAATAAATAGTGAAAAATACTAGCAAATACATATATCCAATACATGCATTATCATATTAAATCAGCACTTGATTTAATATCAGTCTTTCCAAAAGACCAGCTAATATATCCAAAAGTCCGATTACTATCAGTGCACTAAATACACTAGTTTTAATCGAACCCCGGTACATATGCAATATGCACATCTATATTATATCGCTAGAGTCGGAAAAACCTCTGTCTAGGACTCTAAACATTCAACAATATGCTGGCAGTGGGTTTAACCACAAGAATGTCAACGGAACTAACTGTACGTAAAGGAAGGTCGACAAGCAAGCTCGTCCAAACTGTATGGTTACGGCAGTGCCCCGTCCATCAATTCGTGGCCAAACGCGGAACAAAAACTTTTAAAACCCGGTGCTAACGGAACCCTAATCGACGGATCGTACCATTAACCCTATACTAGTTATATAAAAAGATTTGGATAGATTATACGGATCGATCCGTCTCCTTCGGTCTTCAACTTCTGTCCTAAGCTCCTCGCAGCTTCCTCGATCAAGTTCGATCTCCGGTCTCCCTCGTCGAAGATGATCCACGTCGAGGATTAGTAATACGGGCTCCCGCCTCAAAATCGAAGCAACTCGGGTATCCAGTTTGCTAATCTAGATAGCCAAGTTGAAATAGAGAGAGTATGTGAATACATTGTCTCAAAACACCCAAGGATTCTCAACTCATGAGAGGGTTTTGGTGGAGGTTAAAGAAGAAGCCATGAGGTGAAAGTGTGAAGCATTAGAAAAAAAAGGCAAGTGAAGAAATCTTCCTGCAATTTTCATTGGTTGTTTTGGCTTGTTGTTCCCCGCCGAAACACGGAGATGCGACCGTGCGGGTCCGTCTTGCCTGAATTTTGGGGTAGATGCTAATTTGTGCTATCCGTCCACCTCTCCGAAAATACCAAGTTGATTTATGGCACCATGTATCGAAGGTTTAAACGGATGCGGCCGATGTAGCAGACTTCGTCAGATTCCCCCTCGTTGAGGGGTTTTTGATTGTGGGGACGCTCTTCCCTGCAGGCGCAAGCCCCTGGAGTTAATTACGCTACCGCATCGCGGTAACTACTTTCTCCTTCTCCAGATGGTCACTTCGTGTCGTGGGTGTTTGTTTTGTTTTTGGTTGCCCGTGGATTGAATACGGAGACTAATTTATGTTGTCGCTCGTAGGGCGTGGATTAGTCCAAATCCGTATTTTATTAGATTTGGGTTTGGGGGTTGGGTTTAAGGATACGTTAGTTTCATTTGAAACTAAGATTAACTTAAACGTTTGTTAAGGATACGTTGGTCTAATTTTTAGACTAAGATCAACTTAACGGGATCGTTTAGATCCAACAAAAGAGCATTTGGGCTCTATTGCTTAGTTTAGGGATATTGCGGTCGATTACCAGTTTAAGGACATGGTGGTCCAATGTTAGTTTAAGGACATCTCGGTCCAAGGTTAAGGACATCATAGTCCATGGGCTTAAGGACCCCACAGTCCGAGGTTAAGGACATCATAGTCCGTGGGTTTAAAGGGACCCCACAGTCCAAGATTAAGGGCATCATAGTCCATGAAATGTATGGTTGTCGGGACCCGTCACCTTTCTGAAGACGTTGAAGGATTACAACGACAAATATCAGAGGAGTAAAGAGATGTACCCTTGAACCAATTTTGGTTAAGAGATCTGTAGTCCAATTGGGACTAAGATCAAGAGATTTGTGAGCATATAGGCTCAGTTAATCTGAATTGAGGACTTATGGCCAATCTTGAGCTAAGTCCAATCAAGTTAAAATGTTTAACATTTATTTTGGGCTTTTGAGCATCTATTTGGGCTTGGCCCTTTTAACAATGCTGAGCATTGACTTGCATTCTGACAATGTCCTGTCTTTTATTGAATGCTGAGCATTCATCATAGCTCTGGGCTTATTAAAGAACAATTTATGTTCTGTCAGCGCAGCACATGGTGCGCTTGGCGCTTTGCGCCAGTCAAAAAGCGCAGTGCGCTTCTGCCAAGTAGCGCATACGTGAGGGACACGTGTTGCGCTTAGCGCTAAGCGCCAGATAATGGGCGCATTGCGCCAGTTTATGAGCGCATTGCGCTATTAATTCAGTGGCGCACACGTGAGTGACACGTGGTGCTCCTGGCGCTAAGCGCCAGCCCATAGCGCAGTGCGCTATTTCAAGAGCGTGAAGCACTAACTGTTAAGCGGCGCATACGTGAGGGACACATGTCGCGCTTGGTGCTGAGCGCTAGTCCGAGAGCGCAGAAGCGCAGTTCAAGAGCGCAAAGCGCATCTGATCAATTTTACGATCTGGGAAATAAATTCTCCTTTAGAAGAGACTTTGTCTCAAGATTTTAAGAACAAAAGTTCTTATTTTGTAGGAGATGTTTTTAATCTCTCATTTTATTAAAAGGCTTTGCCTTTATGGATTTTTGATCCTAAGAGAATTGAATTATTCTCCCCTTTTATGATGAAATGATCTCTGAAAGAAAATTTGTTTTATAGATCTATGATCTGTGAGAAGAATTATGTTCTTCTTTTATGATGAGATCTTTTGATCTCTTTGTGAAAGACCTTGGTCTTGTAGATTCATGATCTTTAAAGAAGTGGATTCTTTTTTTTTAATTATGAGATGATTTCATCTCTGTGTTCATCATCATTCGTTTTTTTTTATCTTGAAGAAAATCTTCTTCTGAGAGCTTGCTCTTTTTCTTTGAATTTCTCAAAGTTTACGGGGAGGTTTCTCTCTCTATTTCTCTATATCAGACTTGAAGTCTGGGGGCTTTTATATAGGGCAAGCTGATCAGTTCAATCAGTTAAGGAGATCTTTTCTCCAACTGATTTGGGGAATTTCCCATCGTTGGATCTTTGATCCAAGGGCTTCTCATTTACAGAAGGCAATCTTCTTGTTTTTAACAAGATTGGGAAATCTTTCCATACAGAATTTATTCTGTCTTTGGGTAATTTTTAATTACCATTAAATCATTGATCCAACGGTTCTCTGCTTTACAGAGCACAATCTGGTTATTTGGAAAGATTTTGAGAAATCTTTCCTTAACAGAATTTAATTCTCAATAATTAATGTTTTATCATTATTATTAGATCTTTGATCTGACGGTGGGGAGATTTTAGTTCTAGCGCTAGCGCACCCGTGCTTTGCACATGGTACGCTGCTTAAAGGGCAGCGCACTTAGCGCTAGCGCACCGTGCTTTGCACGTGGTGCGCTGCTTAGAGCGCAACACACTTAGCGCCAGCGCACACGTGGTGCGCTGCTTAAGGCGCAGCGCACTCAGCGCTAGCGCACACGTGCTTTGCACGTGGTGCGCTGCTTAGGGCGCAGCGCACTTGGCGCTGCATCTGAAGCGTTGCTTCATTTCAAAATTTGAATTTTGAGCAGAGCTTTGCTCTGATTGGGGGAAACAAATGCCCCCCACCGTTGCGCTCACGTGGTTCACACGTGGGTGCAACGGTGGCAACTGTTCATATCATAATATTGCATTTTATATTCTCCATTCTTATGCATTTTACAATATAAACAGGTGCTTTTGACGCATGTCTGCCACATATTACAGGTTACAGGTTCTTCGAGCGAAAACAGTGAAAAAGACAAAAGTTGATACAAAAGAGGGATTTTTGACCAACAAGTAGAAGGACCCCAGTCAAGCTTAGACGTAGAACAATTCACAGAGGTATAAGGCAACGCAAGGTCCAAAATGTCAAAGTGAACGATTAAAAGACCATTACTAGTTTTCACTGAAGATCTGGAGAAGACTCAGAAGCCAAATGGATAAAAGAACTAAAGAATTAGAAGCCCAAAGAGACCCTGAAGCTTACCACAAATTTTGAGCAGATGAACTCACCAAAGGGCTGCGGAACCGCGGCCCTACCCCCACATATGCCGCGGTTCCGCGGCCTCCTGATGCACGTGTCGGTGCACATTTCTTCTGGCGGTGCGTCGGTGTTTTTGTTGGGATTTTTCGGGGGTAAATCTATAATAGCACATACGCGAGCAATTATAACCCTAATTTTCCCATTCCCTATAAAAATGTATTCTAAAGATTGTATTGAGAATGCCTCTTTTCAATAAATAAAAATTCAGATTCTTATGAAGATTGAAGAGCATCATTCTTGTAAGTTATCTTTTATTTTCTGCAATAGTTTTCTAATTTAATTCTTGCCTTAGATAAATCCTTCCTTTGCCCTAGTTTAATCTAGTGTAGTATCTCTTAAACTGCAGTAGGTAAGTGATCTTAAAATGATGTTTTTAATAGATTCCCTAATGAGTGAGTAATTTCCTCGCTTTTTAGGGTTAGGAATAAGGGAGGAAATGAGAGATGAAGATCTCTCATCTCTTTCATGCCCAACTATTTTTAATAACTAGAACTTCATGCATGCATGCATGATCCGCTCCCTACGGTACCCTACCCACGAGGTAACGGTGAACCGTAGTAGAAAGGACCGGACATGCATGTCTTCCATGAAGGTTAGAGCAAATATTAGGAAAGGACGGACAAGGATCTAGAGGAAGAAACTCCGTTTCTTCCTAATCATCTCAATCCCTTTTTCTAATAGTTGCTATAACTTCTAAAAGATTTCATTTAGGGCATTGAAAGAGGTGTGATATTCAATCTTTCCAAACTCTACCTTAGACCTAACCCTAGCAAGTTTCTTAACCATCGTACAACTTAGTTTTTTTTAGATTAAATTAAAAGACCAAACACCCATTGGAATCAGCTCGTAAGAACACTTAGGAAAATTACACATCCCTGTGGACCGACCCGTATTCACCGGCTAGCTTCATGCGACGCCGTTCTTGATTGCGGTAAATATTTTTGATCGTTAAAAACCTACACTAATCAAATGGCGCCGTTGCCGGGGATGGCGTAAAATTTCTTTTGTGTAATTTCGAGTTGATATAAATTTTAAAAGTCATAAAAATCTGAAAATATAAAAAGTACAAATTTTTTTAATCAATTTTTATCTATTTGAAGGGTTTATCTTTTGAATCTTGTAGGAACAACGAAGAATCTCGGATCTGGAAATTTACAGAGGGCGAAATAGAAATTGGTACATCAGAACAGAGGAGTGTTAGAACAGACGAGAGGCAGAATTTTTCTCGGGAAGTGATCCTTCTACCAGACCGCGGTTCCGCGGCATTTCTGCGCCCAAAACCGCGGTTACGCCGCACTCCAGCCACGTCAGCTCCTCAAATTTTGTCGGTTTGTTCCTCATTCTCCCCTCTGCCAACCTCAATATATCTTTTGTGAAATTTTCTGCACGATTTCTTTGCGCTAAAAATTCTTCTTCCACCTTCTAAATAACAGATTTTCTGCAGGTTTCTTTGCGCTGCGCTAAAAAATTGATTGCAAGTGAATTTACGGTTTTTGCATATTTTAATCGGACTTTAAGGAGCTATTGACCAAACTCAGATTGGGTGGGGATTTCATTACCCTTCCCAGGACCCCAGAAAACACTTAAAGCATTTGAATTGACCACTCTTAAATTAAAAAAATATTAGACTCAGCCCTAAGGAAGTCGCGCTCACTAGGACAGAGGACTAGTATAGGCATCAGCCGTTTATCCTAAGCTGACTTTGCGGTGCCTAGGCAAGTGTGTCAAAGGCTAGTGGTTTTTAATTAGGCCCACTACTGTGGTTCCTTCCCACTTACCTGGCACTTACCTGGCCGCAATTGGCGGTGAAGAGGCGGTTTGAGGTCCTATCTAGCCCTTTGGAACAGTTAGGAGCTGTCTAGCTGACCTAGGTGACCCTAGATCTAGGCCTGATTGTGCATGTGTGGTTGAGTGCATTTGTGTCAAAAGTCCCTTTTCAAAAATCTCTTTTTGCAAAAAATTCACATAAAAAAAAAGAAAAAAAAATCTGTTCAAAACTTGCAACTTGTCGCTAAAGAAACCTTGCAACTCACTTACACCACTTCCTTTCATTGATGTTTTCTTACCTCCACATTCTGTCTTTCATTTTTTCTCTGACTACACTACTCCTTTAGTGTATGTCACTTTGGACTAGGGACACTAACGCCCGATTAGTCCGTGTTTCGTTGGTACCGACCGACGAATCCTTCGACACCGAAGTCGATATTCTGTCCACTTTCTTACCTCCACCTTCAAATTCTTCCTCCGAAGGCATGTCGGGATTCAACCCCAACAATACCTTACCGACGGGAATGATTCCACCTCCGTTAGGTGCGAATAACCCGAATAAACCGCCTGTTGAAGCGCCCGCACGAGTCGCGCTCCAGGATCTCTTCTACCCCGTCCGCACCTCTTTACCTACCTGTCTTTCACCCCCACCGGCAAATAGGGACAATTTTGAAATAAAACCCCACTTCATCAATATACTGCCAAAATTTCACGGTTTGGAATCAGAAGATGCATATATTTTTATCAATAAATTCCAAAACGTTTGCGCTATGATGAAAACGACCCAATTAAGTGATGGCGCTATAAGGCTAAGGGTCATTCCTTTCACCTTATGTGACTTAGCCGAGAAGTGGCTATACAGCACCACATCACATTCAATTAGAAATTGGGACGAGTTTGTGAAATCTTTTCTTAAAAAGTTCTATCCTCATCACAAAACTGCTAGAATCCGCAATGAGATTATACAATTTTCACAGCTTCCTTCCGAACCATTTTGGAAGTGTTTTGAGAGATTTAAAGACCTACTCGTTTAATGCCCTCATCATGGGATCGAAAGTTGGCAACTTTGCCAAACATTATACGAGGGAACTCGGCAACGAAGCAGTTGCTAGAAACCATCTGTCAAGGTCACTTTCTCTCCAAATCTAGTGAGAAAGCGTGGCAGTTTCTTGAGGATCTTAGTGAACAAACAATTCAGTGGGAGAGCACCAAGACCACATCATCTTCTTCTAGTAGTCAATCTAGGGTAGGCATACATTAAGTAGAGATGTCGATTGCTATGAAGGCCAAGATGGCCGCTCTTACGAAAAAGCTAGAAGCGATTGAGACCAAAATCTCACCGCCTTCTCCTGCCCCTGTTATGCCTCCACGAACTGTTTGTGCTTGTTGTGCGGATCCATCACACCTAACCGAAGAGTGTCCTTACAATGCATCTATTCAAGGACAGGATCAAGTCAATGCTGCCTTTCAGCAACGATAAAGAAACGATCCGTACTCTTTGACATACAATCCGGGGTGGAGGAGTCACCCAAATTTCGCTTGGAACCAAAATCAACAATTCCAAGGAAATAACAATTTTCAAAGGACTCCTCCTCCACAACAACAACAAGCACCTCCACAAACTCAATTTCAATAGCCTTTCCAACAGCAACCTTACCCCAATCAAGTGAACAATTTTGTGCCTAACACTACTTACCCGCCAAACAATTTTGTTCAACCTAATAATGACAAGGTTAGCTCGCTCGAAAGAAGTCTAGAGGCATTCCTAAAGTAATCTACATAATCTACAGCAAGATTAGAGACTTCTATTCAATCTTTGGTGCAAAACAGTGCCTCACACGATCAAAGCATAAAATCTATTGAGGCACAAATAGCACAACTCAATGCAGCTTTGAGTGAGCGCGAAAAAGGAAAGCTCCCATCTCAACCACTGCCCAATCCCGGTCACGCACATGCTGCATATCAACAGCAGAATCATAACGTAAATGCTGTGACCACGTTGAGATCGGGAAAAGTGTTGAAAAACAATGTGGGTATTAACAATGACACCCCTACCGGTGGCCCTTCTTCATCTTCTTCACCCTCTTCTTCTACTTCTTCTTCGTTAGAGCCTATTCTCCATCCTTCACACGGCTATACTTCTTCTAGCTCGAACGGACCCACTTCTCACAACACGAACACATCTACATGGGGTTCCATTCCAACTCAACAATCTGATCCACAAAAATTGGACTCAACAACTTTTCAAAATGTTCCTTTTCCAAATCGGTTGAGATCCAATAAACCAACTCCGCAAATGGAGAAGATTGTTGAGCTGTTCAAACAGGTTAGCATAAATATCCCTCTTTTGGATGCAATCCAACAAGTTCCTTCATATGCAAAAATCTTAAAGGACTTATGCACCAAAAAGAGGAAGTCACAAGTACCAAAGAAAGTTTTTGTGGCTAGTGCTATTAGCGATGCTCTTGTCAATTCTTTACCCTAAAAGCAAAAGGACCCCGGTTGTCTCACCATTTCGATAACAATTGGGGACAAGAACATCAATAGAGCACTATTGGATCTTGGTGCTAGTGTCAATTTGCTACCTTATTCTGTGTACGAGCAATTAGGCGTTGGAGAGCTTAAGCCAACTCACTGTACTCTCCAAATGGCCGACCGATCAATCACCCATCCTAGGGGAGAGTTGGAGGATGTGTTAATTAGAGTAGGGGATTTCATTTTCCCCGTTGACTTTATTGTTATGGATGCACAACCTGTCGCTAACCCCGGGAATCAAATTCCGGTGATACTTGGTCAACCATTCCTTGCGACCTCCAACGCAGTGATCAATTGTCGTAATGGTTCAATGAATCTATCGTTTGGCAATATGACAATTGAGCTCAATATTTTCAAGTTGGGGAGTCAGCCTGCCGAGCCTAATGCTAACGTACTTGATGTTTGCTCGATCAATGAGATCGCGGAGGAGGACTGTGAGTTCGAAATTTTTTTGTTCGATCACAGCAATGTTAACGCCGCTAGTGCGTTCCTCCTAGAATCCGACACAGCTTTCACGGCGGACAACAATTATGAGTGTTTTTACCTTTGTTGACGATTTTGAAGACTCATCACCTGGGTTGGAGTCTTTTTCTTTTTCGGATGAGTTAGTTGAACCATCCGCCTCGGTTGCGTACACTCGATTTGAACCTTTGATGGAATCCTTCGAGTTTGAAACAGTTACTCCATTGCTACCATCTATTGTTTCACCTCCTAAACTCGAACTAAAGCTTTTGCCATCACACCTTAAATATGCTTATCTAGGTGATAATGAGACCTTACCCGTTATCATTTCGGCCTCTCTAGCTCTTGAGCAAGAGAAGGCCCTTTTAATGGTCTTACATAATAATCGGCAAGCTTTCGGCTGGTCTATGGCGGACATCAAGGGGATTAGTCCCCTCATAGTCGAACATCATATACACTTGATGGATGATGCCAAGCCAGCAAGGGATCCACAAAGACGCCTCAACCCCATTATGAAAGAGGCTGCCAAGAAGGAGATTGTTAAGTGTCTTGATAGTGGTATCATTTACCCTATCTCGGATAGCCAATGGGTTAGCCCCATCCATGTTGTGCCAAAGAAATCGGGCATCACGGTCATTACCAATGAGGCAAATGAGTTAATTCCTACTCGCACCCAAACTGGGTGGCGAGTCTGCATCGACTATAGAAAACTCAATGCCGCGACAAGGAAAGGCCACTTTCCTTTACCTTTCATTGACCAAATGCTAGAACGATTGGCGGGGCACGAGTTCTACTGCTTTCTAGATGGCTATTCCGGTTATAACCAAGTCCCCATCGCCAAAGAGGATCAAGACAACACAACATTTACTTGTCCCTTTGGCACTTTTGCTTATCGTCGCATGCCCTTTGGGTTATGCAATGCACCCGTGACATTTCATCGGTGTATGATGGGGATCTTTTCAGACATGGTTGAAAAGTTTTTGGAGATCTTTATGGATGATTTCTCCATTTTTGGTGACTCCTTCGACGAGTGTTTGTAGGGTTCCTAGGCACTCTCAAGAGGTCTCACAAGGTATCAACCATGCCAATTTCAAATTTTACGGGTGCCGAGAAACCCTAATACGGATCGTTAACTAGAAATTTAGGCGATAAAATGAAACTAGTTAACAACTTAACTAAATGGTAAACGGAAATACAACCTTTGTAGATCCGGTTCTCCACCTCCATAGCTCCGCAATGAAGTCTCCTCGCTGTCCATATCAAAATTCGGGCTCTGGCGTCGGCTTCATCGGAGAAATGGGCGGGCAAGGTCGTCGGCTTCGTGCCGAAGATGATCTACGTCGAGGCATCACTAGATCAAGCTCCCACTTCACCAAGTCATGAAACTTATGAAGAGAACACCCTATACTACTTGGCAAGAGGTAGAGGATGAAGAAATAGGAGGTGGGTTCACTTTAGAATTGGATTTCTCACTTATATGCTCAACTTGCCATTAATGAAGACAAGCTTTTTCTTCAAGTGAAGAAGAAGAAGAAGCTAATATTATGATAAGTTCATTAAAAGGAAAAGAAAAAGAATACTTATCATAATAATAACTATGGTCAAGTGTAGAGACTAAACTAAGGTTAAGTGAAGTGGTTAGGGTTAAGCATGAGACAAAATGGTCACAAAGTCAAAGCTTCATGAAGCTTCAAAGAAAGAAACAAAACTTGCAACCATTTCATTTCTAATCTTTTCCAAAATAAATAAATAAATAAATTAGTAAGAAAAAGAAAACCCTAATCATTAACTTAACCAAGGATTAATTCTTTACACTTAACCAAGTAAACATGTATCATCAAACATGATACAATCAAGTGCACAAAAGTATATCACATATACAACTTGCACAAATCAAGTGAGAAAATCCATTTAAAGTGAACCGATACTAGTTAATGCAAAGTAATATATCAAATATATAATTATACATTAAATCATTAAATCAACACTTGATTTAACGATCCGGTTATATCGCATATAACCGACTAATATCTGTAGTAACAACTTATCGAATCAACACTTGATCCGATAACCCGGCTATATCGCATATAACCGATCAATGTCACAAATCGCGAGAATCGAATACAGTATCACATACTGGTATCATTCTCGGTCCCGCACATATCTCATATGCGCTCCTATTTCGTTTTGCTTGAGCCAGGAAACCTCTGTGTAGGACTCTAAAGACTCGTCAATACGCCGGCAGCAGGTGATGATCATATCAAACACCCACAAGCCGCAAGCGGTCTGCTAAACGTAACGGCCACCCGGGTATTGAGTGATCAGAAGATCGACGAGCAAGCCCGCTCAGACTCCTGTGAATCCAACCAGTAACACTTACCGTACAGTCCGGTCTGATCGTCTGATATGTCGCATATCTCGCCTAGGGGTGGTAAACGTCAGACCCCAATAGCTTGATAAGTCGTGTCGATATGAGGCCTATAACAGTTCGAGAAACTACTGGTAACACTTATCAGTAAATCTCAGCAACCCTGGCCAGGGATTTCCGGTTATAGCCAATCGAACACAGCGCAACATCAACTCCCTATACCGGGAGAGACGAATCCCCTCCTATCGCTCATTGCCTCCATGTGATTCGGGACTGTACCCAAAAACCACCATTTTGCACGCCCTCTTGGACGTGGTAAGATGGAAATCAAAGCACAGTGGGAACCACACAAGACTCTATGACGATCTCGGGTCAACAGACTACTCTGTACCAGTGTCACCAGAGAACTGCCATCTGACGTAAGGTATAATACCATCTGGGAGTTCTCGGCGAGTCCGTCCAGTGTACCCAGTCTCCACTGAGCACCCGTATATCATCTCTGATGTCAAACACTAATGGATATGGGATCATCCATCGCCCATCTGTATGGGTTGAGAAGGTATACGCTAGTCTACTCTGGTATATCGATGCCCCGTCTCGATATACCCACGACTAGGGACCTTGAAGGATGTACTTATGGACTACCCTGTCCCCACTAGTATGATCCGCATCATAGTCCAGGTAGTCAAGTACACATCCTAGGGGCTTTACCAACATGTAACAGAGAGACAATCAATGTACACGTTAAGGTAAAGAGTAACCATATAGCATACTATCATGTCGAGCAAGAAAGTCCTCCCTATATATGTCCCAGCATCCACTACAATATACATCCAATGTACAGTAATGGCCTCTAGGGCATACATATAACTAACAATCTCCCACTTGCACTAGGGCCATCTGATAGCAATGGTTGCAGTATCTCATACTCAACCATCCCATTTAAGTCTCTCTCTGGGAATAGGCCTTTGTGAGTGGATCCGCTGTGTTGTCCTCTGAGTCTACTCTCCTAACCTCGATCTCCTTGGAGATCAACCATCTCCATGATCAGGTGACACTGCCTTAGAATATGTCTGGATCACTGATGGGACCGACGTTCCTTGGCATAAGCCACAACTCCATTGTCTCACAATGGTTGGAACCTAGTTCATCTCATGAACCATTATACACCCAAACAGCATCTTTGGTAGCATCTTAAGTAGCGATGTATCCTGCCTTTATCGTCTAGTATGCCACGGTATTTAGCTTGGAACCCTTCCAACATACCGTCCCTTTACTGAGGGTAAAGACAATGCCTGTGACTGACACTCAGTCGTCTTTATCACCCTGGAACACTTCCAGTGATTCTTCCCAGGATCAATTGATACCGTCTCACTACAACTAGTGAGGCTCCTAACATCCATTTAGATCTATCTCTTAGATCCACAACCCAGGATTTAGTAGGTATCACTTTGATCCTATATGGAGAATTATTGTGATAAGCGGAGATTGATCGAGCGTAGTATAGGAAACTCCTTCCCTATCAAGAGTATGTCATCCACGTACTCTACGAGGATCGTCACCATACTCCCTACTACCTTTTTGTTTATACAAGGTTCATCTACCATTTTGATGATGTCAACTTCTTTGACTACTTCATCAAAACAGATGTTCCAACTCCGCGATGCCTGTTTTATCTTATAAAGCATCTTGTACACGTTTCCGCTGCTCCCACTGTCTACGAAGCCCTCTGGCTGTGTACTTATAGACGTTCTCTTCTAAAACATCATTTAAAAGAGCAGTCATGGCACCCAACCGCCAGATATCGTAGTCATGGTACGTAGCCGTGGCAAGTAGGATCTGGATGGACTTAAGCATAGATACTGGAAAAAGGTTTCATCATTATCCACGCCTGGTCAATGACGAAAACCTTTAACAAGTCTAGCTTTGAAAGTCTCAACTTTTCCATCTACACCAAGTAATCTTCTCAAGATATACTTGCTTCTGATGGGGATTTAACCCTTCAGATAAAGCAACTAAAGTCCATACTTCGTTGGTGTATAAGGATTTCATCTCAGATCACTAAGCATCCAGCCATTCTTATAGAGTCCCACTCCTGATGGCCAGCTCGAAACTAGTTGGGTCATCATCTTATGATGCAATCCTCACTCCCACTGTCATAGAGAAACCGAAATATCTCTCAGGTGGGTGAGGAACCCTACTAGATTGGCGGAGAGGCTGAGGTTCGTTGGAATCTACTGAATCCTTTGGTTCTTTCAAATCATCAGCTGCAGTTTGTATAGCTGGAACATTTCCAGTTCTACATAACAGATCTTGCCTCGAGCTTGTCCGGATTTTGCTTTTCAGACATAGGCTGGATAACCCCAAATCTTAACCAACTTAAGATATGGGCTCTTCCCTTTCCATATCACCTATGAAGCGGTAGGCAACGGATTTGATTTGAACCCTATTCAATAGGTATGCAGCTTCTCAAGTGCATAACTCCCAAAAAGGAAATAGGAAACTTAGCAGTACTCATCATAGAGCACACCATATCACATAGGGTGCTATTGCTCCGCCCTGATATACCATCGTGCTATGGTGTATACGGAGGAGTAATGCTGAGAGAGAATCTCATTCTCCTTTAGAATAATCCAGGATTTACGTGCTCAAGTATTCTCCTCCTCGATTTCATCAAAGGACATAATACTTATACCCGTGTTTTGGTTTTCTACTTCTAAATCATATTCTGTGAATATCTCAAAAGGTTCGGACTTGTGTTTCAACAGGAATATATGTCTGAATCTTGAGAGATTATCAGAGAATGTAACGAAGTACAAAGAACCAGTCCTGGCATATGTAGACAGGGGACCTATCATACATCAACATGTATCATCCCAAGAGTTCACTAACTCTTTCTCTGTTTCCAGTAAACGGAGCTATGGTCATCTTATCTTTGTGACATGACTGGCAAGTTTCACAAGATGTAAATTCAAACTAATTTAAATATGCATCTAAATGTAACTTCAGCTAGTCGGGTCGCATTGATATGACCTAGTCTACAATACCTCAAGAAGCATCCGTTCATTTCTGAACTCTTCCTCTTGTGTGTGTTCTGTATACTAAGAACTGTAGTTTGATTTAGAACATTAATGCTTTTAGACAACGTGCATGAACCGATCAACTTTTGATATAGGAAATGTTCAAAACATTATCCAACAATACAAAATTTTATCGTTTCTTTACTAACAAAGAGACAGATATGATTTTGTATATCAGGTTCGGTATCTAATAACATTCGTTCAGAATCAATGTATTGATAATACAGGGTGACAGTGACCAACAGACTTGGCTGCAACACTTGCCCCGTTTTCTGCCTCATGAAACTTATCACCCGTTCTCAGTTCTCTACCTTTCTGTAGCCCTATATAATAGATTACATATCTGGGATCCTGATCTGGTATCACATACCAGGACGTAAAGGATACTGAGAAACAGTTCTGTATAATGAACACACCCGAAGATGATGCATCAGCATGCACTCTCTTCGTTTGGGTGGCACGGGAATTCTGGTAATCCCCAATTTCCTGCTCTGTCTTATAACAATTATAAGTTGGAGCGGGACCAACGTTCCCCAGCTCAGTATAACAAGCGGGTTCGGTCGAATATCCGTATTATTATCTTGATTAAGGCGTGATATGGTCGCTACCTGGAGAGAGAGAGAAGAAAACACTCAGCGTGCGCTCTTGCAAGAATAGATCGGTTATTATTTTATCTAATTAGGATGGCTCCCACTGCTTTTTATCAAATCTTCCTTCAAACCCTAAAAGGAAAGACTAGCCGGGATTAATTACACACTACAAGTTCGCCAATCTTTCAGCCAGGCTAGTGTCGGTACTTTGAGGGAGGTCCCCCGTGCTTTCGCACGAACCTAATTAATGCAAACCTCGTTTTCCCAGAGGTGTAACCCCGTTGACACCTTTCTAGACACCTACTTGATCGGCTAATTGTAATGTGTAAAACTCTCCCAGGAGTAACAATTACTCGCAGCGGGTATCGGGATCCAACTATCTCATAGAAGGTATGCAATCTCATTGCAAATTTCAACACTTGAAATTCCCGATAATATTTTGCCCCTAACGTGCTATGACCTTGACGAAAGCCAACAAACCATAGCCCGCTAGTCAAGTTCAACCCGTACATTTCTTGATTGAATTAAACCCACCCGCATGACCCTTGACGAAAGTCAACAAAGCCGCACGACTACCCTAATCCAATCGCATCGTATGCTGACAGATAAGCAGCATATAGCTACCGCACACTGCACCTTGACGAAAGCCAACAAATGCAGCACGAATACTATATACAACTTATCTGAAATGACGGAGGGCTACGACAGGTTTTTCTGAAAACCTATTGCGTAATGATCTTGATATCGTTGTAGAAACAAATGATTTTAAAATGGAGTGCTTTTGAGGCTTTTCTAGTTTTGCTAAAGGAGTCACTCCCGGTGAAGGGATCGTCGGTCCTTTCCTCGTCGAATGAGGTGCGGGATATATCATATATATCACTGTGCAAAGCAGAACTTTTAAAAGCAATCAAAAGATAAACCGAGTGTTGTAGCATCTGCCAGTTATTGCTAAAGGAGTCACTCCCGGTGAAGGGATCTCGGTCCTTTCCTCATCGAATAAGGTGCAGGGTATATCATATATACCGCTATGCAAAGCAAGAACTGTAGCTACCTGTTTTATTTTGAAATTCGATTCTACAACATCTTAGGTTTCTTTTCTTTCATTAATCATATTAATGAAGTCCCATCATATAAGTACCTAAACATCACAGATAAATACGACGTACACTTATGCCATCCGCATTCGCCTCGATGTCCCCTCGTGCACCGTTAGGTTAGGTAACTAACGGCAGAGCGGGGCAGGGCTAGCGCGGGTGTAAAACATAAGTAACGTCTATATAATATATCATATATACTATATACTGTATCTATCACAGAACATCACATGATCACATCACAGATATCGCAGCAGAAGAATCATATGAAATATTGGATATACTAGGACGTCCGTGTTTTCAATACGAGCCAGTATAAAACACGGATTCCACGGTCGCGATGAATAGCCAAACCCACACCCCTAGACCCGTACGAGAGCGTCAAGCAACCCAACCAATTCTAGAGTTAGGAGACCCGGACTCGACTCCTCGAGTTGGTCTCCCACTGGACTCCAGAACCCGGTTACTTGTGCTCCCCTCCTTGGGTCTATCCTAGTGCGGAAAAGTAAATAATATACAAACGGTGACATCTTCCGCAACCTGGAAGTGCCCCAATAAAAGAATATTACATACAAGTTTTTACATGAATGAAAATGAAAAACACTCATCTCACATAAAAACCCCCCGGGTATTCAAACACGACGATCCAATATAACATATCCAGCAACACATAACATCACATGTCATCAACGTAAGTAAACATGCATATCCCAATTGTCATTGACATATAGCAATGAAACCGGCGATATCACATATTACACTTACGGTCACAGAAAAGAAAGTGTAAGACTACAACAGTTGGAATCCGCAACCTCTTTAGACATCGCATGCCTAATCAAATGAATTCCTTAGACATCACATGCCTAACAATTGTAAACCCCGCATTTTAGTCTCATTATCGAAAACACTTTTCAATATCAAGTCGGGCAATTCAGCAAGATTCCCGACATCCTGATCGAATGCTCGTCGCAAACTTCAGTAGACGGCCGCACCCCCGATACCGTCGACGAAGTGCACCAAGGCGGAACACCGCTACCGCGAGCACCCGGACGGATGCTTTCGGCGACGGGGTTCTCCTACAGTCACTTGGTCGGGGCTATGGGGCAAGACTGTCTATTAAGTTTACCCGGCGAGTATCCGCGTACGCTACGTGATTGCGACGGACTTTTGATCACATCAAAATTCCGTAGCAACCGATCAAGTGAGACTAAACTGCTATGTTTATAATATTCATTCAGTTATCTCATAACTACTTGTGAATTCCAATTATTGTATCACATTCCGGATAAATAGAAAATGTTAAACTTTTCGATCAAACAGTCGAACACCCAAGTTTTCCCGATATAGATCAACACATGAAATAAGTCTAACAACATTCAGTTCGTGCCTCAGTACCAACGGTCCAGCCGTAGAAGGGTGAAGCCAACGCCTCACATGTGGCACGCCGTACTGCCCCAAACCCGAAGGTTCAAAGGGCAGTTCAAGACGGTCATATAATCGAGTTAAGGTTTGTTGTCTTCTAGAGGGTCCATCGCGTTACTTGCACTACTTAGAACGTCTTTAAACCTCGGAAAAATCCAACACTTGGAAATTTTCCGACAGGGAAAAATTGGGTATTTTTATCCGGTTGAACTTTTTTAACATATTCTAAAATTATCCGGAAAAACACATAGACAAAATTTGACAATCCGATCGAATGTACGAACTCCCAATACAACCCAAAATACTCAACTCTTGATTTCAGATTAAAAATTCCCAGGAAAACCAACACTGCCAAATAGGAATTACTGTGCAAAATTTAATGGGAGAAGAGACAAAAGGGCCGCGGAACCGCCGCATTAGCGTGCTAATGCCGCGGTTCCGCCGCACTTTTATGGAGTTAGGTCATCGAACTTCATAGTAATTCTTATAAATTCCTGCTGGTTTTTCTGCATATTTTTAATTCTGGAAAAACCCCGATTTTCAAAAATGTCCAGAGAGCAAATTCCAATTAGGGTTTCGGGTCGATCGGGTTTCAAACTTCGTCTACGCATCGCCTAAGGCTCTAGCTAGGCTCTGATACCACTGTAGGGTTCCTAGGCACTCTCAAGAGGTCTCACAAGGCATCAACCATGCCAATTTCAAATTTTACGGGTGCCGAGAAACCCTAATACGGATCGTTAACTAGAAATTTAGGCGATAAAATGAAACTAGTTAACAACTTAACTAAATGGTAAACGGAAATACAACCTTTGTAGATCCGGTTCTCCACCTCCATAGCTCCGCAATGAAGTCTCCTCGCTGTCCATATCAAAATTCGGACTCTGGCGTCGGCTTCATCGGAGAAATGGGCGGGCAAGGTCGTCGGTTTCGTGCCGAAGATGATCTACGTCGAGGCATCACTAGATCAAGCTCCCACTTCACCAAGTCATGAAACTTGTGAAGAGAACACCCTATACTACTTGGCAAGAGGTAGAGGATGAAAAAATAGGAGGTGGGTTCACTTTAGAATTGGATTTCTCACTTATATGCTCAACTTGCCATTAATGAAGACAAGCTTTTTCTTCAAGTGAAGAAGAAGAAGAAGAAGCTAATATTATGATAAGTTCATTAAAAGGAAAAGAAAAAGAATACTTATCATAATAATAACCATGGTCAAGTGTAGAGACTAAACTAAGGTTAAGTGAAGTGGTTAGGGTTAAGCATGAGACAAAATGGTCACAAAGTCAAAGCTTCATGAAGCTTCAAAGAAAAAAACAAAACTTGCAACCATTTTATTTCTAATCTTTTCCAAAATAAATAAATAAATAAATTAGTAAGAAAAAGAAAACCCTAATCATTAACTTAACCAAGGTTTAATTCTTTACACTTAACCAAGTAAACATGTATCATCAAACATGATACAATCAAGTGCACAAAAGTATATCACATATACAACTTGCACAAATCAAGTGAGAAAATCCATTTAAAGTGAACCGATACTAGTTAATGCAAAGTAATATATCAAATATATAATTATACATTAAATCATTAAATCAACACTTGATTTAACGATCCGGTTATATCGCATATAACCGACTAATATCTGTAGTAACAACTTATCGAATCAACACTTGATCCGATAATCCGGCTATATCGCATATAACCGATCAATGTCACAAATCGCGAGAATCGAATACAGTATCACATACTGGTATCATTCTCGGTCCCGCACATATCTCATATGCGCTCCTATTTCGTTTTGCTTGAGCCAGGAAACCTCTGTGTAGGATTCTAAAGACTCATCAATACGCTGGCAGCAGGTGATGATCATATCAAACACCCACAAGCCGCAAGCGGTCTGCTAAACGTAACGGCCATCCGGGTATTGAGCGATCAGAAGATCGACGAGCAAGCCCGTTCAGACTCCTGTGAATCCAACCAGTAACACTTACCGTACAGTCCGGTCTGATCGTCTGATATGTCGCATATCTCGCCTAGGGGTGGTAAACGTCAGACCCCAATAGCTTGATAAGTCATGTCGATATGAGGCCTATAACAGTTCGAGAAACTAATGGTAACACTTACCAGTAAATCTCAGCAACCCTGGCCAGGGATTTCCGGTTATAGCCAATCGAACATAGCGCAACATCAACTCCCTATACCGGGAGAGACGAATCCCCTCCTATCGCTCATTGCCTCCATGTGATTCGGGACTGTACCCAAAAACCACCGTTTTGCACGCCCTCTTGGACATGGTAAGATGGAAATCAAAGCACAGTGGGAACCACACAAGACTCTATGACGATCTCGGGTCAACAGACTACTCTGTACCAGTGTCACCAGAGAACTGCCATCTGACGTAAGGTATAATACCATCTGGGAGTTCTCGGCGAGTCCGTCCAGTGTACCCAGTCTCCACTGAGCACCCGTATATCATCTCTGATGTCAAACACCAATGGATATGGGATCATCCATCGCCCATCTGTATGGGTTGAGAAGGTATACGCTAGTCTACTCTGGTATATCGATGCCCCGTCTCGATATACCCACGACTAGGGACCTTGAAGGATGTACTTATGGACTACCCAGTCCCCACTAGTATGATCCGCATCATAGTCCAGGTAGTCAAGTACACATCCTAGGGGCTTTACCAACATGTAACAGAGAGACAATCAATGTACACGTTAAGGTAAAGAGTAACCAGATAGCATACTATCATGTCGAGCAAGAAAGTCCTCCCTATATATGTCCCAGCATCCACTACAATATACATCCAATGTACAGTAATGGCCTCTAGGGCATACATATAACTAACAGTGTTTACGACATCTTGACGCAGTTCTTACCCGCTGTAGGGATAGAACCTAACTTTGAATTGGGAGAAGTGCCATTTTATGGTATGAGAAGGCATTGTCTTAGGACATGTCATCTCGCAAAACGGCATAGAGGTTGATAGAGCCAAAATTGAAGTCATTTCTAATCTTCCTCCTCCTAAATGCGTCAAAGACATCCGAGCTTTCCTTGGCCATGCCGGTTTTTCTAGACGGTTCATCAAAGATTTTAGCAAGATTGCTAAACCTTTGACTCTCTTATTGGCCAAGAACACAACATTTGATTTTGACTTAACTTGCATGGAAGCATTCGAGTCTTTGAAACACTCTCTCATTTCTGCGCCCATTCTTTCATCTCCAGACTGGACGCATCCTTTCGAAATCATGTGCGACGCATCAGACTTTGCCATTGGTGCTGTTCTTGGACAGCACATTAACAAGATGCCGAACGTGATTTATTACGCTAGCCGTACATTAAATGAGGCCCAACTAAACTACACAACAACAGAAAAAGAGTTTTTAGCAGTTTTTTGCACTTGAAAATTTCGGCCTTATTTAATCGGCTCTCCAGTCATTGTGTATACTGATCATTCAGCTCTTCGCCACCTTTTTGCGAAGAAGGATGCTAAGTCGAGGCTAATACGTTGGATCCTTTTACTACAAGAGTTTGACCTTGTCATAAGGGACAAAAAAGGATGTGAAAACGTAGTAGCTGATCACCTATCACGACTTCCTTCTTCGCCTACGCTTGAACTTCCAATCACTGATGCTTTTCCCGATGAGCAACTCTTGACCGTTTCTTGCGAACTATGGTTCGCCGATATTGTAAACTACTTAGCCACCGGCTTGATACCTAAACATTGGTCGAAACAGGATAAACTTCGATTCTTGTCCCAAGTAAAGCATTTTTACTGGGATGAACCTTATCTTTTTAAATACTGTTCCGACCAAATCATTCGTCGGTGTGTACCTGAAAATGAGGTTAAGAGTGTGCTGTCTTTTTGCCACGATCAAGCATGTGGCGGGCACTTTGGCCCTAAGAAGACAGCCGAAAAAGTCTTGCAGTGTGGTTTCTATTGGCCACGACTCTTCAAGGATGCATATGAATACTGCAAGACTTGCTCCCGGTGCCAACACTTGGGCCGGATATCGCGGAGAAACGAAATGCCGCTCCAACCAATTTTGGTTGTGGATATTTTTGATGTTTGGGGTATAGACTTCATGGGACCATTTCCTAACTCTTTTGGAAATGTGTATATTCTTTTGGCTGTTGACTACGTTTCAAAGTGGGTCGAGGCTGTGCCTAGACGAACGAATGACAACAAGGTTGTCGCTCGATTTCTTAAAGAACACATCTTTTCTAGATTTGGGCACCCTCGCGCGATAATAAGTGATAATGGTTCTCACTTTTGCAATAGGACTTTCGAGTCCTTAATGCGCAAATATTCTATCACCCATAAGCTGTCAACGCCATACCACCCCCAAACATATGGGCAAGCCGAGGTCTCGAATCGGCAAATCAAGCAAATCTTGGAGAAAACGGTTTCTAAAAACCGTAAAGATTGGTCACTCAAACTGATCGATGCACTATGGGCTTTCCGAACTGCATACAAG
This sequence comes from Agapanthus africanus, assembly GCA_030015575.1. Lineage (NCBI taxonomy): Eukaryota > Viridiplantae > Streptophyta > Magnoliopsida > Asparagales > Amaryllidaceae > Agapanthus > Agapanthus africanus. Next base: position 250,393,808 of record JASDDO010000028.1, read on the forward strand.
ACCGATCTTGGTATGTCTCCATACCGGCTGGTTTACGGGAAGGCTTGCCACCTCCCAGTAGAGATTGAGCACAAGGCATTTTGGGCTATCAAAGAGCTGAATTTATCTTTAGGAGATGCGGGCAGCAATCGAAAGCTGCAGTTGAATGAGGTAGAAGAGCTGCGGGATGAGGCATATGATAATGCCGTAATTGCTAAAAACCGAGCTAAGGTGTTCCACGATAAATACCTTTTGCGTAAAACGTTTAAACCTGGTCAACAGGTTTTACTCTATGATACTCGGTTACATTATCACCCCGGCAAGCTCCGTTCTAGATGGAGAGGACCTTTTGTAGTCCGCACCGTTTATCCGCACGGTGCGCTTGATCTTGAAAATCCGGAGGACGGTACTTTATTCAAAGTGAATGGGCATCGATTGAAACCGTTCCTCACAGCGGACCCTTTGGAGGAGCTCCTGTTGTTGCAGGAGCCGATTTACACTGATTGATTTTCTTCTACTTTCACCCCCGAATTTCCAATCATTTTTTCCAAAACTTTATTTCAAATAAGTTTGGGGGTGTGTATCATTTGTAAATATATTAATAAGCAGGAAATTGCCGACATTATCGACCCTCTTGGTGCAGCATGACAGTGAGGACACTGTCCAGTTTAAGTTTGGGGGTATGCTCGGTACGTCTTCTTCCTTCGCATTCATTTGTACATATTTTTGCATTTGCATACTTATTTTTAAAAAAACCCATAAAAATTGAAAATTTTCAAAAATTATAAAAATTATTGTATTCAATTTTGGCCATATTTTACTTAAATTTAATAAGTAGGTTAACTGGCTACGAACAACTAGATCTTAGACTTAGTAAATTAAAAACCCTAAAAATAACCTTCCTTAAAGTTTATCAGTAGAAAGTATATGTCTTTGTAGTTTATTTAGAAATAGGCAAATTTTTGGTTCACTTCTTGGGCTAAGTTGAAATAAAGGAAAAAGTATTGATTTTTATTAGAGTATAAGTTTGAAAGATAATTCCTATCTTAAGAATAGATTCTGAAAATGTATACCCTACAAATTGCACAATCACGCACCTTGAAACTTGGAATAGTAGAGGAGACCTTGAAATGCTCTTGTCTAAAGTCCTTAGTACGAAGAAAATGAAAAAAAATACAAGTGTGAATAAAGAAAGAAAAAATGAACACTGGTTTTTGTGATTACTTAAAGGCTGCAAAAATAGCTAAAATATTTAGCGAGGGTGCTTCATCACTTAGTGCCTTAGACCAACTGGTTTGGGAGTCACTGCTAAAAGCCTTGGGTGTTACAAGACTAGGAAGTCCGCTTTAAAGTGCAAACGCATTTTGTAATCGGTCGTTGGTACCTCAAGAAGTATTAACGGTCGCATGAAGAATGTGTACGCAAAATTCATTTAAAAATTCACCAATTAATAAGTGCTTTGGATAACGGACAAGAGTATGATTGCTTGATTTGAATTTCCAAGTGTAAGGGTGATATATACACACATGTAGGGGTATGTGATTGGGATTTAGATAAGAGAGAGGAATGAAGAATATAACTTGTATCTTTAATAGAGTTGATAAAAATTTCTAAGTGGAGATGGAACCCTAGAAGGAAAACTTAAGAAATGCCGAAAGCTAAGCAAGTCTACAGAACATATATAATCTTAAGTTAAATAATGAGGAAGTGTGAAGAATATGGGTGGATAATTTACGAGTCGACGATAAAAGAATTCCTTGCTAGAAAACCTAATTGGAGAATTAAAGTCGAAAAGCCAAATTGATAGGATTTTGTGGGTGTAATCCGCTGAAAACCCTCAGGAGACAACACTCCTCCTACTAGGGACACCTAGAGGTTTAACGGCTTGTTGCACGAGCTCAGTGCAATCGCGTTTCCCTGCGAAAGTGCGGTTAGGTTTTTGTAGAGAATAAAAAATAAGTTTGCTCGAGGACGAGCAAAAGATAAGTTTGGGGGTATTTGTTCATATCATAATATTGCATTTTATATTCCCCATTCTTATGCATTTTACAATATAAACAGGTGCTTTTGACGCATGTCTGCCACATATTACAGGTTACAGGTTCTTGGAGCGAAAACAGTGAAAAAGACAAAAGTTGATACAAAAGAGGGACTTTTGACCAACAAGTAGAAGGACCCTAGTCAAGCCTAGACGTAGAACAGTTCACAGAGGTACAAGGCAACGCAAGGTCCAAAATGTTAAACTGAACGGTTAAGAGACCATTACAAGTTTTCACTGAAGATCTGGAGAAGACTCAGAAGCCAAATGGATAAAAGAACCAAAGAATCAGAAGCCCAAAGAGACCCTGAAGCTTACCATAAATTTTGAGCAGATGAACTCACCAAAGGGCCGCGGAACCGCGGCCCTACCCCCACATATGCCGTGGTTCCGCGGCCCTACCCCCACATATGCCGCGGTTCCGCGGTCTCCTGATGCACGTGTCGGTGCACATTTCTTCTGGCGGTGCGTCGGTGTTTTTGTTGGGATTTTTCGGGGGTAAATCTGTAATAGCATATACGCGAGCAATTGTAACCCTAATTTTCCCATTCCCTATAAAAATGTATTCTAAAGATTGTATTGAGAATGCCTCTTTTCAATAAATAAAAATTCAGATTCTTTAGAAGATTGAAGAGCATCATTCTTGTAAGTTATCTTTTTTTTTTCTGCAATAGTTTTCTAATTTAATTCTTGCCTTAGATAAATCCTTCCTTTGCCCTAGTTTAATCTAGTGTAGTATCTCTTAAACTGCAGTAGGTAAGTAATCATAAAATGATGTTTTTGATAGATTCCCTAATGAGCGAGTAATTTCCTCGCTTGTTAGGGTTAGGAATAAGGGAGGGAATGAGAGATGAAGATCTCTCATCTGTTTCATGCTCAACTATTTTTAATAACTAGAACTTCATGCATGCATGCATGATCCGCTCCCTACGGCACCCTATCCACGAGGTAACGGTGAAACCGTAGTAGAAAGGACCGGACATGCATGTCTTCCATGAAGGTTAGAGCAAATATTAGGAAAGGACGGACAAGGATCTAGAGGAAGAAACTCCGTTTCTTCCCAATCATCCTAATTCCTTTTTCTAATAGTTGCTATAACTTCTAAAAGATTTCATTCAGGGCATTGAAAGAGGTGTGACATTCAATCTTTCCAAACTCTACCTTAGACCTAACCCTAGCAAGTTTCTTAACCATCGTACAACTTAGTTTTTTTTAGATTAAATTAAAAGACCAAACACCCATTGGAATCAGCTCGTAAGAACACTTAGGAAAATTACACATCCCTGTGGACCGACCCGTATTCACCGGCTAGCTTCATGCGACGCCGTTCTTGATTGCGGTAAATATTTTTGATCGTTAAAAACCTACACTAATCAGCAACATCTCCACCAATGGATCAACTTAGAAGTTGAAACGGCACTCAGTGCCTATAAATAGGACCCTTGGCTCTTGAGATGATTTTTATTCATCTTCTTCCTTCTGAGAATTATTATTCTCTTGCAGAGCATAGCTCTTCATCTTAAGAACTTTCTTAAGGACAGAACTCTGTCAAAATTTAGGTAAAGATTAAATCTTTTAATAATCTAGAGTTTTACCCATTAACAGAGCTTTGCTCTTCATAGATATTTGATCTAAAGAAAACCCATTTAGGGTTTCATTAACTGAGCTTTGCTCTCTTCAGATCATAGATCTTCAAGAAAACTTTTGTAGGGTTCCTCAACAGAGCTTTGCTCTTGTTAGATCTTAGATCTTAAGAGACCCTTTTCAGGGTTTCTTAACCCATTAACAGAGCTTTGCTCTTTTCAAATCATATAGATTTATTAATCTTTCATAAAGAACTCTTAAGAGTTTGTTCATAGATCTTGAAGATCTCAGCATTTTTTATTCATGTATAAAAATTGATTTCAATTTTTCTGATGGATTATTCCATCATTTTTTCCAGAGCAAGGCTCTTGAGGAATTTTTATTCCTTCATCATTAGAGTTTGACAGATGTCACTCTGTCACAGAGCACTGCTCTCAAGGGGAGATTTATTCCTTAGCCCGAGGGGTTTTCTTATTAAATGAGAATCAATTGAGGATTTCCTCATTTAATTGACAGTCTTATCAAATGATGAGGCTGTTTTATTAATGATGAACCGTCATCTAGATTTTGTGGGTCCCCCTTTGGTCCCCTATCTACTGCATTGCAGTGCGGTACAAATTTCAAAGTACCAAGTGTCAGAATTTAAATTATAGCACCGACGATTGAATTTAGTCCCTTTTCGCGCAGGTGACATGTCTTTCGACACTTCCTTTCCGTTCGTTCGCTTAGAACGAGGATTTCCTGAAGCGCCCGTAGACCGGGAGGTTTTTGCGCTGATCAAAGACCATGATCCGGAACACAAGAATCTTCATTTGTGGGGAACATGGTATAACCAGATCATCATGGGTCGACGCAGTTTCTTTTGCGCAACACCTTCAGAGGCTATCTCGACGATCCACTATGCTGACGCACCCCTGGTGAACTATGCTGTGGAGGTGGTTAACTGGACTTCAGAGGGTTGTCTTCAGCCCTCTACGGCTGCAATACCTGTGCAACTGCTGATGGTTTTGGACATCCTAGGGCGGCGTATATGCCATGGTGAGTCACGCCCTAGGGGACAGCCCTACAATATTGGTCTGACTCCCCGTCACTTAGCTGGATACCTACAGTAGGCCCGATATATCCTATCAGTAAAGAAGTCAGAACTGCTGAAGCTTGGGTTGTATCCTGCGATTTATGCTTCTCTGTTCCAGTACTCCACGCCTCCCGCATGGTGGGTTAAAGCCTTCTTGGAACAATGGAACGTTCCAACTCATACCTGTTGGAGATAGTGCCCTCAGAGTCAATTATTGGATCACAGGCACATGATTGCAATGATTGAGGGAGGACCTATCCCGGTACGACAGTCTTACTCGAGATGATAGTATGCTATCTGGTTTACATTTATCATCGTGTACTATTTCAGGTGACCTTACAGGTCGCTATTACACGTTGATAGAGCCCCTAGGATTCTTGCTTGACTGCCAGCAGTATGAGGGCGATCATATACGTGGGAGCTGGTAGTCTATAAGCACATCCTTAAATGGTCCCTAGTCGTGGGAGTTTCGAGACAGGGCATCGATTCTCCAGAGTAGACTAGTGTATACAGTCGAGACCCCGACGAGGGGTGGTGGCCGGTCTCACAGGCCACTGGTGTCAGTTGGTTCACCTAAGATGTATACAGGTGCTCATTGGGTTATGAGTACACCGGACAGGACTCGCCGGGAACATGCTAGTTGGTCTTATACCTCATGTCAGATAGCAGTTCCCAGGTGACATGTATACAGGTTAGTTCATCGACCTGGGGATCGTCATTTGTCTCGTGTGAGTTCCCACTGTGCTTTGATTACTACCCTACCACGGCTCAAAGGAGTCGTGCAAACAGGTTTTAGTTGGGTACAGTCCCGAGCCACATGAAGGCAGTGAGCAGATCTTCGGGGGTTCGTCTCTCCCGGTATTGGGGGTGAGGTCGCGCTGTGTCTAGGAGAGCCATTACACGAAGTCCTTGGCCAAGGCAGGAGATTTACTGGTAGGTATTCCAGTAGTATCTCAGGGTGTTCTGGGCTACATTCCGACACGACTTGTACCGCTTTTGGGGGTCTGACTTTTACCCACCCCCTAGGCCCGACATGCGATGCTCATAGACGAACGGACCGGACTGTACGGATATTGTCACTGACAGGCTCAGTAGGGTGTCAGGATGAGTTCGCTCATCGACGTCCCTTTTGGTCAATAGCTGGTGGCCCGTTACGTATTGGCTTATACCTCTGACGTGCTAATGGTTAAATCCACAGCCATAGTATTGACGAGTCTTTAGAGTCCACCACACATTCAGTTACTCAGCTTTCGGGCGAAACGCTGTAGAGGCCGTATGGAGATATGGCAGGGTCCGATCAGATACGTGCGGTATTGCACGGATCAGGATCGGACGGTTAGTACTAGAGGCCGTATGGAGATATGGCAGGGTTCGATCAGATACGTGCGGTATTGCACGGATCAGGATCGGACGGTTAGTACTAGAGGCCGTATGGATATATGGCAGGGTTCGATCAGATACGTGTGGTATTGCACGGATCAGGATCGGACGGTTTTTACTGGCCGGCTTTGGTTTAAGCCGGATCCTAGTATAGTACAGTGTAGATTTGTCTCATTGCATTTGTATCCGGTCGGAATACAAATGCGGGCATGTATATGCAGTAGCGGGGTTTTCCTGTAATTAATTACGGGACCAGTTTTCTGGAGTTGCCAGTTTGCATTCCGTTCCGGCCGGTTTTCCTTTGTTCTTTCCCGGCCGGACTTTTCCGATGGAGGGGGTTATTTGCAATTGTGCAAATAACATTTATGGAGGGGGTTTCTTGCAAATGTATTCATTATGATAGGATAAGCATCTTTGCTTTTTCATGATGGTTTTTGCTTTTATGAGATTTGATAGGATATGGGTTGATTAAGGGTTTGATTTGAGGTTTACCTTGAAGGAAGGGGTCACCCTCCACCTTTTCCTACACTCACCTCCCTTCTTGTTATGTTTGATATATCATTCCTCCACCATTCTCACTTTTTGAGAGAGGGGCTACATTTGTGAGAAAAATATGAGAGAGTTTCATTTTGAGAGTGTGGCATTCTTGATCTCATTTCATGCTAGAAAAATGCAAGCACCATTTTTCTTATCTTGATTCCTCCATCATCTTCAAAGGAAACAAAACCCCAAATGAGACACAACCCTACACATTCTACAGCAATTCTTGGGCATGTCGACTTGCCAGCTTCATGCCCGAGTTGCCTCGGTATAGAGGCGGGAGCCCGTACAAGAAACAGGCGACGTGGTGCCCTTCCGGCGAGGAGATGGAGACCGGACTTTCCGCGTGAGATCGGGACAACGACGAGAAGACCGGAGGACTCGGATCACTCGGTATATCTCTTCCCTATCTTGTTAGTTAGCTAGGACAAGTTTAATGGCCCGATCCGGGGTTTAGTGCGCGGTGGTGCCGGTTTGCTAAGTTCGCAAAATTAAAGTTTATCACCGCTTCCGCATTTGGCCGTCGGTTTGACGGCCGGGGCGCCGCCGTGCACTTACAGTGGTATCAGAGCCTCGCCATTAACTTCGTCTAGCTTTGTTTGATGTGTTTGCATTTCCGATCGACCAAAATTCCAAAAACCCGCGTTTTTCTTTACATCAGTTTTCTGTCAAAATTTTTTGAAGTCCAAAAATTTTTCAGGTTGTCTCAGAATGATGTGCAGGGAGTTCTAAGAACACTGGAAAAATTCGACAACACGATCCCTCCGTACGACCGCGGAACAGCGGCCATAACCCCTCTTTGGCCGCGGTTCCGCCGCAGGAATGAGGGATCATGTCATCGTTTTTTTGCAGTGGGCTTGTGGGCTAAAAATAGGGGTTTTGGAATATTAAAATTGGGCCCAGAATTTCTGTGAGTGCTACAGTATTGCTTGGGGGCCCACTTGTTAATTTTTGATCGATCAGATATTTTAAACACATTATTTCACAGTATTTACATTATATCTGCGACCGTGAATGTCACTTGATCGGTAAATCCTGTCTAACTGCTATAGCCCGGTTAGACGGATTTGCGAACGTGACTTTCACGTTGATGTTCTGTGTTTTTGCTGTGATGTTGCGGATCGGTCGTGGGGGATAGCCTGGATGCAATGCTAGTACAGTTTTGTTGTATTATGTACATTTGATATTGCGGGGCGAGCGTCCGACATGTGGACTGCCGTCACTGCCTGTTTGTATTATTATTTTGGGGCACGACCAGGTTGCGGTCGATGTACCCGGTGTATGTATATTTTACTTTCTGTACTAGGATTGCCCCACGGAGGGGTGCATGGATAGCCGGGTTCTAGAGGGCAACAAGCCCGCATCTCATGGCATTGAGACGGAGGGGGCTTCACTCTAGGATTGGCAGGCTATTCGCCGCACTCGTAGGGGGTACAGGTTGACCCAGGAGGGGTGCCCAAGTTACCGGATTCCGTGAAGTGCTGGGTGGTCCATTCACGGCGCTGAAAGGGGCTGCCTCGCTTCAGGTTTTGGCGGGTAATTTTCCGCGCCCGTAGGGGTCTAGGATTTCATTGCACAGGCTATCCACACGACCAGGGGAACGTCGGGTTTCAGTAGTGGCTCTGTGAAACCCGGGGATCCCAGATATATGTATTGTTCTGTGATGCTGTACATTTCTGTGATGTTGCATTTCTTGTCACGCCTTGAGCGAAATATAATATATTGGTATATATATTAGTAGATGTTGTATATGTTTTACATCCGCGCTAGTCCAGTACCCGCTCTGTCGTTAGTTAGCTAACCTAACGGGTAATGACGGGACCCAGTGGCGAATGCGGATGGCATATACGTACATCAGTATATTTTCGTTCTTTATGGTGTGATCAATTGATGGGACTGCGTTGATTCGGATTAATGCAAGTTAAAACAAACCTATTCTGATGTTGTTGGAACACTTTTCAAAAAGCTGTTATTGCAAGGACGTTCACTTTTGTTTTGCATCGTGGTATTCATTTGGAATATCCTGCTCCTCAGTCGACGAGGCAAGGGCCGAGATCCCTTCACCGGGAGTGACCCCTTGGACAGAAGTTTGCGTCAGGGCATTAACTTCACTATAGCCGATTACTTTTGCTTTGCATCGTGGTATTCATTTGGAATATCCTGCACCCCATTCTACGGGGAAAGAGCCGAGATCCCTTCACCGGGAGTGACCTCTTTAGTAAAGGTTTTCGTCACTATATTTTCTAAAAAGCTATCCGTTCCTTCAACGATATCAAGTTCATTACGTTAAAGGTTTTCTCCAGAAACCATTCGTAGCCTTCCGTCGTTTCATATGGATAGTCAATAGTATTCAAGCTGTGTATGTTGGCCAAAGTCAAGGCACAGTGTTTGGTAGCTGTTGGGTATTCATATGCAGCATAGATAGATGCGTTGGTTTGGGACAGCCGTACTGCCATTTTGGCCAAAGTCAAGGGTAGGTACGGGTGGGCTCAAATTAACCTGGAGAATGACGGGTTGAACTTGACATGTGACTTATGATATGTTGGCCAAAGTCAAGGTCATAAGAGCATGGGGTAGAAATCTACATCGGGAGTTTCAAAAGAACTGAAACTTGCCAGATATGCGCATACCTTCTGGAGTGTGATACCGTGAGCGGATTCCGTCACGTTATCATGCGATGATAGTTGGATCCCGATTCCCACTGATGAGTTGGTTTACTCCTCGGGTGATCCCGACTAGTTCTTCTTTCAGGTTTGGAGGAGAATTTGAGGAGACAGTGGGAGGTTTCCTGATTAGATAAATTGGTAACCATTCTGATCTAGGGTAGAGTGCACGCTGAGTGTTTCTTTTCTCTCTCTCTCTGGCAGCGACCATTGACCCGACCCTAAGACTATGACTCAGTGACCAAGTTGACCGAACCTTCTTAACACTGGCTTTTGGATTGTCAGAGTTGCAGACCTCATTGCCACTCCTACTTTTACCCTTTTTTTCCAGGACACCCCGTATTTCTACAAACGTCCACTTCCATTGGACAAAACCATCGTATGGTTATATATGAACTCGAAGGAATTCGAGGATGGTTTCTGGTTCTGGAGAAAACGAATAGGACTATTCAGTTGTCTTTTCCTTTTACCTTCTCTCAGGTTGCGAGTACTCCTTGGTTTAGGAGATAGTACACCTATTACGCTTATTGGATAGTCTTCTTCCCAACCTTAGGCTGGTGCCGAACGGTGGGGAATGAAGAAAACCAATTAGCATAACGATGGTGTACAGAAGGTATTAGGATTAAGACAAAGCAAGGGATTAGTAAGAGGGCAAAGTAAATTGCGACTGCTGTTCACGACCAAACCAAGTATTCCTTCGCCAATCCTAAATCACCTTTGTATTTCTCCAGGACACTCCGTATCACTACGAAGATCCACAGTTTATTTGGATACTCCATCGTATGGTTATATACGAACTCGAAAGGAACTTGTTCCAGTTCGGGGATGGATTCTGGTTCAGGAGAAATAGGAATAAGGTTTATTCAGGTGTCTTTTATCCTCACCTTCTCTCGCATTGCGAGTGCTCCTAGGATTAGGACAGTACACCCATTATGCTTACTGGATAGTCTTCTTCCAAACCATAGGCTGGTGCCGATAGGTAGGGAAGGAAGAAAACCATTTGGCCTAAGGGGTGTGCAGAAGGTAATGACTAAAGACATATAAAGCGATTTGGAGAGGTGGCAAAGAATTATACGGTTATAGTTGTGAATCTGGATAATGGTAGAGGCATTACTAGGAATACCAGGATACCCCATCGAAACATTTCAATGTTTTAGTTCACTGTGTAATGTTAAAAGAAAACTGATTTCCCGATTAGATACTTACTCCAGGGTATGTATTTACCAGGTATGATTCTCACATCTGTATGGTTTTACAGATGATGAGTGGGAGTAAGTTATTGGGAATTGGGTGATCATCCTCATTATATCGGGATTCGTTGTAATCGGTGATATTTGAGGAGATCACCTGGGCTGTTTGCCGGTCGGCAAATATTTGGTTTTGAATATCCGCTTTTATGCACCAATTTCAAATTGATATATCTGTACGTCTATTTTCATAGAGTGAGATATACCTTTCTGAAATTATGTCTACGACATTTACCTATATCAGTGGATGGTTAGGTAGGGAGCATTAAACAGCGGTGTAATTCTTCTTAACCATAAGTACAGTTTTCAACCTACGACACACAGTGAAAGAGTTGTTAAACTCAGCGGACTTATACAGAGTATTGTATGTTGTCCAGTGTCCATTAGGACAGAGGGGTTGGTCCTCATACTATATTCTGTTTACTTTTAACTTCTCTAGTTCTTAGACATGTGTTTCGTAGAAAAACAGGGTCTAAGTTTTGAGGAGTTATAGGTATTTGAATAGAGTAGAGAACCAGGTGTAGCAAGTATCGGGATTCTTCAAAGTGATCGAAGATGTAGATACTTGTGTATGGTATTCAATTGATAGTAATGATTAAGAGAACTTGCTTCTCTTTCAGGTTACTCATAATTGGAAGCATTCCTAAGTTGAGTAATGCTGATCGGCCTCTTTCCATTTATTAGATATGCACTGGAGACAGCTGCATGATTTGAATCTGGTTCAATTAAATCAGTGCCTCTGTTCCTATATTGGATATAGAACAGTTCATATCTTAACGATGTTAAGGTACGGGGAGTTGTCCGGCTTATGCTTAAAACCAGACTCTGGATAACTCAAAGGCGCGTTTCTGTAATGGCCGTTTGTGGGTTGACCCAGGCTATGACGAGGGTTGACTTCCTACCATCTGGGAGAACAATAGTAATATTGTTCTAGACCCGCCACAGTTTTAATAAAAATGGATTTTTTCAGAAAACAGTAGTGGGAGTATGGTAGAACTGGAAGTGATTCCAGAACCGCAAACGATTACTGAAGATTTGATAAGGAACCTAAAGATTCAATATGGATTGACATTCCATTGGCCACTCCGCAGATAAGGTGGGTAACTTCAGGCACCCGAGAGGTACCCCGGTAGCCTCAAGGACGGTGAAAGGGAAGTTCTTGTTTACCCACACTTGCCATTGTTGTTGTTCCAGGCTGCGAGACCCGACAGGAGGATGAGTATAGCGTCGTTCTAAACTAGCTTTAGAAGTGTACGTCTATATAACTCTGCCAGAGGGTTGTCGTAGTCAGTGGGAGCAGCGGAAGCATTGGTGGACATCAGGCTTATGTCTATTTATAGACTAAAGCAGATATAGCGGAGATAGATCATCTATTTCTGATGTGACAGTCATGGGTTTGACGTCATCAGAATAGGGGATGGATCTGTTGAGAAGGTAGTAGGGTGTGATGTCATGGTATTTGGATGACATACACAAAGTAGGAAAGGAAACTCCTATACTACGATCGGTTATTCTTTGGTTGTCACACAGTGGTTTCTCCACATAGGACTTGAATATTATATCAGACATACTGGTTACTAGGATGGTTTTAGATCTAGATTTGGGTGGTTTCCCAATCAGGGTACTTAGACAGCATTCTAAGAGTATTTAGAATGAACGACTCCTGGCACGGTAGTGTACCTGCAGGTAATGGAGTCACCCTCTCTAAAGGTGTCTTATAGACTAAAGTAGAGAGGGATGTGCATGATTGGCAGATCACTTGCTTAGGCAATTGAGTCAATCATGAGATGTCAAGTACCACACCAGATGTTGTTCTTGCACTAGATGCAATAAGATGATATTGATCCAATCCTGGAGAAACAATCGGAAGCAGTTTTAGAACATAAGTTAATGTTCTAGGGAATTGATAACGGCAGCCTCCTTTAGGAGACGGTTATCATTCCAGGCTTCCAAGGTGACCTGGACGACAAGGAGGTTGTCAGAGTTATAGTTTTCCCTCTGACGAGAGGCAGTATTTTGGACAGGTGATCCAAGGCAATACTGAGGGAGGCATGGCGCAGGATACTGATTAAGTTCAGTTGACGATACAGTCTAAGAAGTTTGGATTTGGAGTTCATTAATGAGCTAAGTCCCATCAGACATCCAGACACATTCTAAGACAGGTATTGCTCATTTCGGGAGATGGTTTTCTCCGTGAACTTGAGATATAGAGAGACATAGAAAGAAACTTCAAGGCGGATCCACTCACTGAGGCTATTCCTCGATCGCAAGAGTTTCGCAAACAGGCTTTGTGAGACTGACTAGTAGAGGAGTTGGGTGTTCGGTATCACACGGGCTGTGAGTATGCGACATCGCAATAATTAGCCTTGAGTGCAAGTGGGAGATTGTTGGAGATAGTGCCCTCAGAGTCAATTATTGGATCACAGGCACGTGATTGCAATGATTGAAGGAGGACCTATCCCGGTACGGCAGTCTTACTCGAGATGATAGTATGCTATCTGGTTTACCTTTATCATCGTGTACTGTTTCAGGTGACCTTACAGGTCGCTATTACACGTTGATAGAGCCCCTAGGATTCTTACTTGACTGCCAGCAGTATGAGGGCGATCATATACGTGGGAGCTGGTAGTCTATAAGCACATCCTTAAATGGTCCCTAGTCGTGGGAGTTTCGAGACAGGGCATCGATTCTCCAGAGTAGACTAGTGTATACAGTCGAGACCCCGACGAGGGGCGGTGGCCGGTCTCACAGGCCACTGGTGTCAGTTGGTTCACCTAAGATGTATACAGGTGCTCATTGGGTTATGAGTACACCGGACAGGACTCGCCGGGAACATGCTAGTTGGTCTTATACCTCATGTCAGATAGCAGTTCCCAGGTGACATGTGTACAGGTTAGTTCATCGACCTGGGGATCGTCATTTGTCTCGTGTGAGTTCCCACTATGCTTTGATTACTACCCTACCACGGCTCAAAGGAGTCGTGCAAACAGGTTTTAGTTGGGTACAGTCCCGAGCCACATGGAGGCAGTGAGCGGATGTTCGGGGGTTCGTCTCTCCCGGTATTGGGGGTGAGGTCGCGCTGTGTCTAGGAGAGCCATTACACGAAGTCCTTGGCCAAGGCAGGAGATTTACTGGTAGGTATTCCAGTAGTATCTCAGGGTGTTCTGGGCTACACTCCGACACGACTTGTACCGCTTTTGGGGGTCTGACTTTTACCCACCCCCTAGGCCCGACATGCGATGCTCATAGACGAACGGACCGGACTGTACGGATATTGTCACTGACAGGCTCAGTAGGGTGTCAGGATGAGTTCGCTCATCGACGTCCCTTTTGGTCAATAGCTGGTGGCCCGTTACGTATTGGCTTATACCTCTGACGTGCTAGTGGTTAAATCCACAGCCATAGTATTGACGAGTCTTTAGAGTCCACCACACATTCAGTTACTCAGCTTTCGGGCGAAACGCTGTAGAGGCCGTATGGAGATATGGCAGGGTCCAATCACATACGTGCGGTATTGCACGGATCAGGATCGGACGGTTAGTACTAGAGGCCGTATGGAGATATGGCAGGGTCCGATCAGATACGTGCGGTATTGCACGGATCATGATCGGACGGTTAGTACTAGAGGCCGTATGGATATATGGCAGGGTTCGATCAGATACGTGCGGTATTGCACGGATCAGGATCGGACGGTTTTTACTGGCCGGCTTTGGTTTAAGCCGGATCCTAGTATAGTACAGTGTAGATTTGTCTCATTGCATTTGTATCCGGTCGGAATACAAATGCGGGCATGTATATGCAGTAGCGGGGTTTTCCTGTAATTAATTACGGGACCAGTTTTCTGGAGTTGCCAGTTTGCATTCCGTTCCGGCCGGTTTTCCTTTGTTCTTTCCCGGCCGGATTTTTCCGATTGAGGGGGTTATTTGCAATTGTGCAAATAACATTTGTGGAGGGGGTTCTTGCAAATGTATTCATTATGATAGGATAAGCATCTTTGCTTTTTCATGATGGTTTTTGCTTTTGTGAGATTTGATAGGATATGGGTTGATTAAGGGTTTGATTTGAGGTTTACCTTGAAGAAAGGGGTCACCCTCCACCTTTTCCTACACTCACCTCCCTTCTTGTTATGTTTGATATATCATTCCTCCACCATTCTCACTTTTTGAGAGAGGGGCTACATTTGTGAGAAAAATATGAGAGAGTTTCATTTTGAGAGTGTGGCATTCTTGATCTCATTTCATGCTAGAAAAATGCAAGCACCATTTTTCTTATCTTGATTCCTCCATCATCTTCAAAGGCAACAAAACCCCAAATGAGACACAACCCTACACATTCTACAGCAATTCTTGGGCATGTCGACTTGCCAGCTTCATGCCCGAGTTGCCTCGGTATAGAGGCGGGAGCCCGTAAAAGAAACAGGCGACGTGGTGCCCTTCCGGCGAGGAGATGGAGACCGGACTTTCCGCGTGAGATCGGGACAACGACGAGAAGACCGGAGGACTCGGATCACTCGGTATATCTCTTCCCTATCTTGTTAGTTAGCTAGGACAAGTTTAATGGCCCGATCCGGGGTTTAGTGCGCGGTGGTGCCGGTTTGCTAAGTTCGCAAAATTAAAGTTTATCACCGCTTCCGCATTTGGCCGTCGGTTTGACGGCCGGGGCGCCGCCGTGCACTTACAATACCTTCCTTATGCTAGATCGGGAAGTTTCCATCTCTCTGGAAGAGTTTGCGAATATCTCCGGCTTGCTTGTCAGAGGGGAGAATTATGAGGAGATCTTGCCCCCTGATGAATATGTTTTCGCTACCCGACTGGTGATGAAGGGTTTAAACCCGGAGAATGCCATTCAGCACCGATTCCCTAGCTTGATCAAGGTGCTAAACATTTACGAAGGCCTATTTCTTGAATCTGGAAGCCATGGGGTTAGCTTTGCGGATTTCATTGCCCGTTTTCTTCGCCCAGAAGTTTTATCGCCACAAGGTGAAAAGTTTGCCATGCTCGATGATCCTTTCGGCTTTGGCTTGGATCGCCGGCCAATATTGGAAGCTGATCAAAAGGGATTCTTTCTTCCAAACGTCGCGATCGTCCCTTTTTCAGAAATTGCTGCTTCGGGCATCGATGAGGAAGCGTTCTTTTTAGGGTTCCTTGGTTTGTGGTTAAGCTGGTTCGCGCTTCCCATGCATCCTCGCTACATGAGGCCATCAGTCTTCTACCCAGCTCATCGGATGGTTGAAAGGAGACAAGTTGCCGTTGGTATCGCCGGGCTGGCTCTTGTATCATGGCCTTAGTTTGGCGGCCGATACCACTCAGCCGGGGGTGCAGCCCATGAACTTCCCGATGTATTATTTTACCTCATGGCTTGAATTACATGTGCTCGGTGCCTTTGGAATGTGTTCATCTCATAATTTTGCATTATTATATTCCCCATTCTTAATCATTTTACAAATAAATAGGTGCTTTTGATCCATGTCTGTTGAATAGTTGCAGGTTACAGGTTCTCGGAACAATACATTGAAATGATGAAAAAACGCTACAAAAGTGAGACTATGACCAACAAATAGAAGAATTTTTATGATGCCGCCTACATTTTGAGGAACAAACGAAGTTCAGCAAACAGTTCGATTGCACAAAGTACAAAGGCAGCACAAGATTCAAGACTTCAACACGAAGCGAACGGAAAAGGTCCACAACATTCTGCACCGTGGAAATCTGGAAGAAACTAGAAAACATTCTGAAGAACCAAATGAATAAAATAGAAGGAAAAAGCAACAGAAAGAAGCCCTGCAGAAATCAGCCCACAAGCCCATCAAATGGCCGCGGATTTGCGGCCAAACAAGGCATATGGCCGCGGATCCGCGGCCGTGTTGTGCACATGTCGGCGCGTGTCGGTGCATTGACCCGGTTTTCTCAGGGTATTTTTGTAATTCTAGATATGGATCAGATGTAAACCCTAGGGTTTCTATTATCTATAAATATGAACCCTATTGCTCTTTTTGGAGCGTGCCTCTTTTTAGGTGCCTCTTTTGAGATGCCTCTTTTTTTTATCTAGTTTAAAATTTTCAATTCCCGTAATTGTCAAAGAGTGCATCAATAAAGAAGTAAGTTTTTTTTTTTATCTTGCCGTAGTTATTTTAATTTCTTTTTTGCCCTAATTATTTTTCTGCCCTAGTTAAGTTTCTTTTCTGTCCTAGTTAATTAATTCCCTAATGAGTGAGTAGTTCCTCACTTGTTAGGGTTAGGTTTGGGGAAGGTTTGAGAGATAAAAATCTCTCACCCCTTTCTTGCCCGTTATACATTTTAAAGAAGGACTAAATGCATACATATACACACCGTTCACTACGGCACCCTATCCAAAGAGATAGCGGTGATACCATAGTTAAAGACCGGTTGTGTATGATTTCCATGGAGGTTAGGGTAAGAGTTAAGAAAGGACGGACAAGGACAAAAGGGAAGAAACCTAGTTTCTTCCCCATCGTGCTAATGCCCTTTGTTAATTATTAGCTTAACACCTAAAAATTCTTAATTAGGGCAAAAAAAGCGGTGAGAATAATTGACTTTCCAAACCAACCTAATCCTAACCCTAGCAAGCTTTTTATAAACTTTCATCTCATTCTTAGATTTTAAAATAAAACCCTAAATCTTTTGGATTTAACTCGTTAAAACATAAAGAAAAGGAATCCATCTCCCTGTGGACCGACCCGTACTCAACCGGCTAGCTACCAAGCGACACCGTTATTAATTACGGTTAATTCTTTGATCACAAAATGTATAAGCACAAAATCCCTCTCAATCAAATGGCGTCGTTGCCGGGGAGACGGTAGTCTTTTTCTTTGTGTGATTTCGGGTTAGTAAAAAAAATTTAAAATTTAAAATTATAAAAATTAAAAAATTTTAAAACAAAAAAAAATAAAAAATAAAAATAAAAATCTTCTTGTTCTTTTTGAGAGGTATTGTGTGAATTGCGCAGGAAAAGAAGATGGACAGATTCAGATATGGAAAATCCCAGTGAACAAATCAAGTAACAGAAGATCTGAACAAACAGAGGAGAATCATAACAAGAAAACAGAAAATTTTTGGAGATCTGAACCAACTGAACCACTGCGGAACCGCGGCGGAAGTGCAGGTTTGACCGCGGAACCACGGTCAACCGCTGACGTCAGCAATCCATTTTGCTCTGTAAGCATTCCATTTCTCCTCTGTAACCTCCTGAACTCCACTGAAAAAATTTCCTGCAGGGTTCTTTGCGCAAAATCTTTCTACCTCTCCAATAAATTGTTTTTGTGCAGGATTCTTTGCGCTGCAAAATAAAATTTTTTTTGAAAGTGTTTTAGATTTTTGGTGTGTTAATTGCTTTGCATATTTAAAACGGACTTTTAAGAGGCTATAACACCAATCAAGATTGGGTGGGGATTGCATTACCCTTCCTAGGACCCCAAAACTCACAAAAAGCATTTGCATCAACCTTCGAGTTAATAAAAAAATATTAGACTCAGCCAAACTGTCGCGCTCAATAGGACAAAGGAAAAGTTGTAGGTATCGGTCGTTTATCTAAACCAGACTTTGTGGTGCCTAGGCTAGACAAGTAAGAAAGGTAATTTTAAGAGGCCCGTCTCATGGTGATTCGTGAGCGGATCACTCCTTTCTTTACTTGTGCTTATCTGGCCAGAATTGGCGGTGAAGAGGCGATTTGAGGATCTCACAACTTGCCCTTTGGAACAGTTAGGAGCAGTCTAGTTGACTTAGGAGACCTTAGCTCCAGGCTTGATTGTGCATGCTTATATTGTGACTGTTTGAAAGTGCGTAGTAGTCCGTACAAATTGTGCAAAAACTCTTTCTAAAAAAAATCACTTTCAAAAATTTCAAAAACAAAAAAAAACAATTTCTTAAAAAAAAATTAAATAAAAAAAATAAATAAAAAAATAAAAAAAAACAAAAAAAAACATCATATTCTTTTTCTTCTCTTTTCTTACATCATGGGTACCCCACCTCGCAAAACTCTTGCCGAACTTTGGTACCCTCAACCATACATTAATTCCTACGCTCATCGTTTTGGTCGAATTACGGACGACCCCTCCATGCCCAAAATTTCTTTAAAAGATCGAATAGAAGCGTCTAGGAGAAACAGTTGGATTCCGCAATCCACTTTGTATCAACCGTTTCAACCTGCACCACCTTCTTACGTTGATACCCCTTTTGAGAGTCCGAAGGTAACTCCGAAACCCATGTCTATTGCTGAACATATTGAACAATCTCGTAACCGATTTTTCACTCCTTTCAACACTTCTAGTTCTTGGGATCAACAAGTCCATTCACCTTTTTATCCAAATGTTGATCCTACTCCTGTCCAACCATTCTACCAATCCCACCCGACTTTCGCACCTTCTGTAGACATTGCTTCTACACAGCCATTTGGGAGTTTCCAGAATCCAAACAATTTTGAATCTTTTACTGAAACCCCTTCACAACCCATGTCTAGTCTGGAACAGTCGTTGGAAGCTTATATTGTAGCAACTGTTAGTTATATGTATGCCCTAGAGGCCATTACTTTACATAGGATGTATATTGTAGTGGATGCTGGGACATATATAGGTAGGACTTTCTTGCTCGACATGATAGTACGGTATCTGGTTACTCTTTATCTTAACATTTATACTTTCTGTCTCTCCGTTACATGTTGATAAAGCCCTTAGGATGTGTATTCGACTTCCAGGACTATGATGTAGATCATACTAGTGGGGCCTGGGTAGTCCATGAGTACATCCTTCAATATTCCTAGTCGTGGGAATATCGAGACGGGGCATCGATATTCCAGAGTAGACTAGCGTATAACTTCTCGACCCATATGATGGGCGATGGATGATCCCATATCCATTGGTGTGTGACATCAGAGATGGTATGCGGGTGCTCAGTGGAGACTGGGTATACTGAACGGACTCGCCGAGAACTCCCAGATGATATTATACCTCACGTCAGATGGCAGTTCTCTGGTGACACTGGTACAACTTAGTCTGTTGACCCGAGATCGTCATAGAGTCTTGTGTGTCTCCCACTGTGCTTTGATTTCCACCCTACTACGGCTCTACTGAGTCGTGCAAACAGGTGGTTTTTGGGTACAGTCCCGATTCATATGGAGGCAATGAGCGATAGGAGGGGATTCGTCTCTCCCGGTATTGGGGGTTGATGTTGCGCTATGCTCGATTGGCCATAACTGGAAATCCCTGGCCAGGGTTGCAGTGATTTGCTGGTAAGGGTTATCAGTAGTTTCACGCGTGTTATGGACCTTACATCGGCATGACTTATCAAGCTACTGGGGTCTGACGTTTACCACCCCTAGGCGAGATATGCGACATATCAGACGAACAGACCGGACTGTACGGTAAGTGTTACTGGTTGGATTCGTAGGAGTGTGAGCGGGCTTGCTCGTTGATCTTCTGATCGCTCAATACCCAGGTGGCCGTTACGTTTAGCAGACCGCTTGCGGCTTGTGGGTGTTTGATATGATCATCACAAACTGCCGGCGTATTGACGAGTCTTTAGAGTCCTACACAGAGGTTTCCTGGCTTAAGCGAAACGAAATAGGAGCGCATATGAGATATGTGCGGGACCGAGAATAATACCAGTATGTGATACTGTATCCTATTCTCGCGATTTGTATCATTGGATGGTTATATAAGATATAGCCGGGTTACCGAATCAAATGTTGATTCGATATATTGATACACTTGATATTAGTCGGTTATATGCAATATGACCGGATCATTAAATCAAGTGTTGATTTAATGATTTAATGTATAATTATATATTTGATATATTACTTTACATTAACTAGTATTTGTTCACTTAAGATTGATTTTCTCACTTGATGTGCACAAGTAGTATATGTGATATATTTTTGTGCACTTGATTGTATCATGTTTGATGATACATGCAAACTTGGGTGTATGTTTGATTTAAACCATCTTTAGGTTAATGGTTAGGTTTTAATTTGTTTTATTTATTTTCTTTATTCATTTTGGGCAAGAAATAAAATGGTGGCTTCTTTTGGTTTTTACTTGAAGCTTCATGAAGTTTTGAAAAGTCTTGACCATTTTGTTTCTATCCTTAACCTAACCATTTACCTAAACCCTAGTTTATTCTCTTCATGAGTTAATCTCACTCATAGTTGCATTATGATAACTTCACTTGATTTTCTATTATCTCATAATTTATTCTTTTTATTTCTTCTTCTTCTTCTTCATGAAGAGAAGAAACCTTTGCTAGAAAATTCTAAGTGATGAAATCAAGTGAGAAACCCAAATCCAAAGTGAACCCACTTCCTATTTCTTCATCCTCTACCACTTGCCATGTAGTAGAGTGTGTTATCTTCACAAGTTTCATGACCTAGTTAAGGTGGAGCTTGAGTTTGAGTTGCCTCGACGTAGATCATCTTCGGCATCGTAGTCAACGACCTAGCCCGCCCATTTCTCCGATGAAACCGACGCTAGAGTCCGGGATTTCGATGATCGCAGTGGAGGGACGTCAACACGGAGCTAGAGAAGTGGAGGACCGGATCTACAAAGGTTGTATTTCCATTCACTTAGTAGTAAAGCAGTTTACTAGTTTAGTTTTCGCCTTTACCTCTAGTTAACGATCTTGCATAGGATTCTTAGGCACATGGAAAAATTTGATTTTGGCATGGTTGATCAGTTGTAGAACCTCATGAGTGTGCCTAGGAACCCTACAGTGGTATCAGAGCCTAGCTAGAGCTTTAGGCGAAGTGTAGACGATGTTAGAAGTCCGATCGAACCCGAAACCCTAATCCAAAACCCTTCTCTGTACATTTTTCAAATCTGTGGAATTTTTTGAATTAAAAATATGCAGAAAAATCAGCAGGGTTTTCTAGGAGTTACTGTGCAACACGTGCGCCTAAGTCGATCAAAGCGCCGCGGAAACGCGGCACGAGCATGGCTAGTGCGACGGTTCCGCGGCCGTATAGTCACCTTGTTCATTGCAGTTTGCACAGTAATGTCACTATCTGTCTCCTGTGTTTTCTGAGTATTTTTATTTTATACTCAATAGTTGAGTTTTCTGGGTTGTGTTGGGGACTCGGTGTTTCGATCGGGAAGTTTAACTTCGTCTGTTTGTTTTTCCGGGTATTTTAGAACATGTTAAAAAGTTTGACCGGATATAAATACCCACTTTTTCCCCTGTCGGGAAATTTCCAATTGTTGGATTTTTCCGTAGTTTAATAACGTTCTAAGTAGTGCAAGTAACGCGATGGACCCTCTAGAAGACAACAAACCTTGACTCGATTATGTGACCGTCTTGAACTGCCCTTTGAACCTTAGGGTTTGGGGCAGTACGGCGTGCCACATGTGAGGCGTTGGCTTGACCCTTCTACGGCTGGACCGTCGGTACTGAGGCATGAAGTGAATGTGTTTTAAACTTATTTCATGTGTTGAGCTGTTTCGGGAAAACTTGGGTGTTTGACTGTTCGATCGGAAAGTTTAACATTTTCTGTTTATCTGGAATGTGATACAATATTTGGAATTCACAAGTAGTTATGAGATAACTTATATGGATGTTATAAACATAGCAGTTTAGTCTCAAATGATCGGTTGCCATGGAATTTTGATGCGATCAAAAGTCCGTCGCAATCACGTAACGTACGCGGATACTCGCCGGATAAACTTAATAGATAGCCACGCGCCATGGCCCCGACCAAGTGACTGTAGGAGAACCCCGTCGCCGAAAGCATCCGTTCGGGTGCTCGCGGCAGCGGTATTCCACCTTGGTGCACTTCGTCGACGGTATCGGGGGTGCGGCCGTCTACTAAAGTTTGCGAAGAGCATTCGATCAGAATGTCGGGAATCCTGTTGAATTGCCCGACTTGATATTGAAAAGTGTTTTCGATAATGAGACTAAAATGCGGGGTTTATAATTGTTAGGCGTGCGATGTCTAAGGAATTCATTTGGTTAGGCATGCGATGTCTAAAGAGTTTGCGGATTCCAACTGTTGTAGTTTTACACTTTCTTTTCTGTGACCGTAAGTGTAATATGTGATATCGCCGTTTTCGTTGCTATATGTCAACGACAATTGGGATGGGCATATTTACTTACGTTGATGACATGTGATGTTATGTGTTGCTGGATATGTTATATTGGATCGTCGTGTTTGAATAGCCGGGGTTTTTTATGTGAGATAAGTGTTTTTCATTTTCATTCATGTAAAAACTTGTATGTAATATTCTTTTATTGGGGCACTTCCAGGTTGCGGAAGATGTCACCGTTGATGTATATTATTTACTTTTCCGCATTAGGATAGACCCAAGGAGGGGAGCACAAGTAACCGGGTTCTAGGGTCCAGTGGGAGACCATCTCGAGGAGTCGAGTCCGGGTCTCCTAACTCTAGAATTGGTAGGGTTGCTTGCCGCTCTCGTAGGGGTCTAGGGGTGTGGGATTGGCTATTCATCACGACCGTGGAATCCGTGTTTTATTCAGGCTCAAAATAAAACACGGATGTCCCAGTATATCCAATATTTCATATGATATTTTCTGCTGTGTTTTCTGTGATGTGATAATGTGATTTGTTCAGATAGATATTGTATATAGTATATATGATATATTATTTAGACGTTGCTTATGTTTTACACCCGCGGTAGCCCTGCCTCGCTCTGGCGTTAGTTACCTAACCTAACGGTGCAGACGGGACATCGAGGCGAATGCGGATGGCATAAGCGTACGTTATATTTATCTGTGATGTTTAGGTGGACTTAAATGATGGGACATTCATTAATGAGATTAATGAAAGAAAATAAACCTAAAAGATGTTGTGGAATCGAATTTCAAAAATAAAACAGGTAGCTACAGTTCTTTCTTTGCATCGCGGTGTTCCTTGTAGAACATCCTGCACCTTATTCGATGAGGAAAGGGCCGAGATTCCTTCACCGGGAGTGACCCCTTTAGCAATAACTGGCAGATGCTACAACCCTCGGTTTGTCTTTTGATTGCTTCTATAGTTTCTGCTTTGCACAGTGATATATATGATATATCCCGCACCTCATTCGACGAGGAAAGGGCCGACGATCCCTTCACCGGGAGTGACCCCTTTAGCAAAACTAGAAAAGCCTCAAAAACATTCCATTTAAAAACCATTTGATTTCGCAATGAGATCAAGTTCAAAGCGTTAAAGGTTTTCTTAAAAACCATCCGCAACCCTCCGTCATTTTAGGAAGTAGAGTACTTAGTATTCGTGCTGTGTTTGTTGACCTTAGTTAAGGCACAGTGTACGGTAGCTAAGTGATGTCTTCCTACACCGCATATGATGCGATTAGTTAGGACAGTCGCGTGACTTTGTTGACCTTAGTTAAGGGTCATGTGGGTGGGTCTAATTAATCACGAAATGACGGGTAGAACTTGACTAGTGCTTATGATTTGTTGACCATAGTTAAGGTCATAAGTGCTAGGGGTAAAAACCATTATCGGGAGTTTCAAGTGTTGAAATTCGCAATGAGATTGCATACCTTCTATATGATAGTTGGATCCCGATACCCACTGTGAGTAATTGTTACTCCTGGGAGAGTTTTGCACTTTACAATTAGCCAATCAAGTAGGTGTCTAGAAATGTGTCAACGAGGTTATGCCTCTGGGAAAACGAGGTTTACATTAATTAGGTTCGTGCGAAAGCACGGGGGAACCTCCCTCAAAGTACCGACACTGGCCTAGCTGAAAGATTGGCAAACTTGTAGAGTGTAATTAATCCCGGCTAGTCTTTCCTTTTAAGGTTTGAAGGAAGATTTGATAAAAACAGTGGGAGCCATCCTGATTAGATAAAATAAATAACCAATCTAATCTTGCAAGAGCGCACGCAGAGTGTTTTTTTCCCTCTCTCTTCAGGTAGCGACCATATCACGCCTTAATCAAGATAATAATATGGATGTATTGACCGAACCCGCTTGTTATACTGAGCTGGGGAACGTTGGTCCCGCTCCAACTTATAATTGTTATAAGACCGAGCAGGAAATAGGGGAATACCAGAATTCCTATGCCGCCGAAACGAAGAAAGTGCATATGATGCATCTCTTTCGGGTGTGTTCATTACAAAGAACTGTTTCTCAGTATCCTTTACATCCTGGGTATTAGATACCGGATCAGGATCCCGCATATGTAATCTGTTACATGGGCTACAGATAGGTAGAGAACTGAGAACGGGTGATAAGTTTCATGAGACAGAAAACGGTGCAAGTGTTGTAGCCAAGTCTGTTGGTCACGGTCACCCCGTATTACCAATACATTGATTCTGAACAAATGCTATTAGATACCGAACCTGATATACAAAATCATATCAGTCTCTTTATTAGTAAAGAAATGATAAAATTTTGTATTGTTGGATAATGTTTTGAACATTTCCTATTTCAAAAGTTGATCGGTTCAGGCACGTTATCTAAAAGCATTGACGTTCTAAATCAAATTACAGTTCCTAGTATACAGTACACACACAAGAGGAAAAGTTTAGAAATGAACGATTCCTTCTAAAGGTATTGTAGACTAGGTCATATCAATATGACCCGACTAGCTTAAGTTACATTTTAGATGCATATTTAAATCAGTTTGAATTTACATCTTGTGAAACTTGCCAGTCATGTCACAAAGATAAGATGACCATAGCTCTGTTTATTGGAAACAGAGAAAGAGTTAGTAAACTGTTGGGACTGATACATGATGATGTATGTAAGGTCCCCTGTCTACACATGCCAGGACCGGTTCTTTATACTTCATTACATTCTCTGATGATCTCTCAAGATTCAGCCATATGTTTCTGTTGAAACACAAGTCCGAAACTTTTGAGATAATCACCGAATATAAGTTAGAAGTAGAGAACCAAAATACGGGTATAAGTATTATGTCATATGATAAGATCAGGGAGGAGAATACTTGTGCATAGAATTCCTGGATTATTCTAAAGGAGAATGAGATTCTCTCTCCGTATTACTCCTCTGAATATACCACAGCACAACGGTGTATCGGGATGGAGCAACCGCACCATATTAGGTATGGTATACTCTATGATAAGTACTACTGAGTTACCTATTTCCTTTTGGGGGTTGTGCACTTGAGAAGTTGCATACCTATTGAATTGGATTCGAATCAAATCAGTGCCTACCACTCCATATGAGATATGGTATGGGAAGAGCCTATCTCTTAAGTTAGTTAAGATTTGGGATTGTCCGGCCCATGTCAAAAGCAAAGTCCGGACAAGCTCGAGGCAAGGTCTGTTATGTAGAACTGGAATGGTTCCAGCTATACAAACTGCACCTGATGATTTGACAGAACCAAGGGATTCGATAGTCTCCAACGAACCTCAGCCTCTCCGCCGATCTGTAAGGGTTCCTCATTCGCCTGAGAGATACTTCGGTTTCTCGATGACAGTGGGAGCGAGGATTGCATCATGAGATGATGACCTAACTAGTTTCGAGCAGGCCATCGAGAGTAGGGACTCTGTAAGAATGGCTGGATGCTTAGCGATCTGAGATGGAATCCATGTACACCAACAAAGTATGGACTTTGGTTGCTTTATCTGAAGGGTTAAATCCCGATCAGGATCAAGTATATCTTGAGAAGATTACTTGGTGTAGATGGAAAAGTTAAGACTTTCAAAGCTAGACTTGTTAAAGGTTTTCGTCATCGACCAGGCGTGGATAATGATAAAACCTTTTCCAGTGGCTGTGCTTAAGTCCATCCGGATCCTACTTGACATTGCTACATACCATGACTACGATATCTGGTGGTTGGGTGCTATGACTGCTTTTCTAAACAATGATTTAGAAGAGAACGTCTATAAGAACACAGCCAGAGGGCTTCGTAAACAGTGGGAGCAGCGGAAACATGTGCAAGTTGCTTTACAGAATAAAGCAGGCATCGCGGAGATGGAACATCTGTTTTGATGTAGTAGTCAAAGTGTTTGACTTCATCAAAATGGTAGATGAACCTTCTATATACAAAACGGTAGTAGAGAGTAAGGTGGTCATCCTTGTATTGTACGTGGACAACATACTCTTGATAGGAAAAGAGTTTCTTATGCTACGCACGGTCAATCTCCTCTTATCACAAGGATTCTCCAAATAGGATAAAGATGATACCTCCTAAATCCTGGGATTTGGATCTATGAGATAGATCTAAATGGATGTTAGGGTTCTCTCTAGGTTTAGTGATACAGTATCAATCGATCCTGGGGAGAATCACTGGAAAGGTTCCAGGGTGATAAGGACGACTGAGTGTCAGTCACAGGCATTGTCTTTACCCTCAGTAGAGGGACGGTATGTTGGAAGAGTTCCAAGCTAGATACCGTGACAAACTAGACGATAAAGGCTGGTAACATCGCTATTAAAGATACTACCAAAGAGGAAGTTTGGGTGTATATTGGTTCATGAGATGCACTAAGTTCCTACCATTGTGTGACAATGGAAGTGTGGCTTTGGCCCAGGAACCCTGGTCCCATCAGTGACCCAGACATATTCTGAGGCAGCATCACCTGATCATGGAGATAGTTGATCTCCAGGGTGATCGAGGTTAGGAGAGTAGACTCAGAGGACAACACGGCGGATCCACTCACAAAGGCTTTTTCCCAGAGAGAGACTTATATGGGATGGTTGAGTATTAGATACTGCAACCACTGCTACAGATGGCCCTAGTGCAAGTGGGAGATTGTTAGTTATATGTATGCCCTAGAGGCCATTTCTGTACATAGGATGTATATTGTAGTGGATGCTGAGACATATATAGGTAGGACTTTCTTGCTCGACATGATAGTACGCTATCTGGTTACTCTTTATCTTAACATGTATACTTTCTGTCTCTCCGTTACATGTTGATAAAGCCCTTAGGATGTGTACTCGACTTCCAGGACCATGATGTAGATCATACTAGTGGGGCCTGGGTAGTCCATGAGTACATTCTTCAATGTTCCTAGTCGTGGGAATATCGAGACGGGGCATCGATATTCCAGAGTAGACTAGCGTATATCTTCTCGACCCATGTGATGGGCGATGGATGATCCCATATCCATTGGTGTGTGACATAAGAGATGGTATGCGGGTGCTCAGTGGAGACTGGGTATACTGAACAGACTCGCCGAGAACTCCCAGATGGTATTATACCTCACGTCAGATGGCAGTTCTCTGGTGACACTGGTATAACTTAGTCTGTTGACCCGAGATCGTCATAGAGTCTTGTGTGTCTCCCACTGTGCTTTGATTTCCACCCTACCACGGCTCTACTGAGTCGTGCAAACAGGTGGTTTTTGGGTACAGTCCCGATTCACATGGAGGCAATGAGCGATAGGAGGGGATTCATCTCTCCCGGTATTGGGGTTGATGTTGCGCTATGCTCGATTGGCCATAACTAGAAATCCCTAGCCAGGGTTGCAGTGATTTGCTGGTAAGGGTTATCAGTAGTTTCACGCGTGTTATGGACCTTACATCGGCATGACTTATCAAGCTACTGGGGTCTGACGTTTACCACCCCTAGGCGAGATATGCGACATATCCGACGAACAGACCGGACTGTACGGTAAGTGTTACTGGTTGGATTCACAGGAGTGTGAGCGGGCTTGCTCGTTGATCTTCTGATCGCTCAATACACGGGTGGCCGTTACGTTTAGCAGACCGCTTGCGGCTTGTGGGTGTTTGATATGATCATCACCTACTGCCGGCGTATTGATGAGTCTTTAGAGTCCTACACAGAGGTTTCCTGGCTCAAGCGAAACGAAATAGGAGCGCATATGAGATATGTGCGGGACCAAGAATAATACCAGTATGTGATACTGTATCCTATTCTCGCGATTTGTATCATTGGACGGTTATATAAGATATAGCCGGGTTACCGAATCAAATGTTGATTCGATATATTGATACACTTGATATTAGTCGGTTATATGCAATATGACCGAATCATTAAATCAAGTGTTGATTTAATGATTTAATGTATAATTATATATTTGATAAATTACTTTACATTAACTAGTTTTTGTTCACTTAAGATTGATTTTCTCACTTGATGTGCACAAGTAGTATATGTGATATATTTTTGTGCACTTGATTGTATCATGTTTGATGATACATGCAAACTTGGGTGTATGTTTGATTTAAACCATCTTTAGGTTAATGGTTAGGTTTTAATTTGTTTTATTTATTTTCTTTATTCATTTTGGGCAAGAAATAAAATGGTGGCTTCTTTTGGTTTTTACTTGAACCTTCATGAAGCTTTGAAAAGTCTTGACCATTTTGTTTCTATCCTTAACCTAACCATTTACCTAAACCCTAGTTTATTCTCTACATGAGTTAATCTCACCCATGGTTGCATTATGATAACTTCACTTGATTTTCTATTATCTCATAATTCATTCTTTTTCTTTCTTCTTCTTCTTCTTCATGAAGAGAAGAAACCTTTGCTAGAAAATTCTAAGTGATGAAATCAAGTGAGAAACCCAAATCCAAAGTGAACCCACTTCCGATTTCTTCATCCTCTACCACTTGCCATGTAGTAGAGTGTGTTATCTTCACAAGTTTCATGACCTAGTGAAGGTGGAGCTTGAGTTTGAATTGCTTCGACGTAGATCATCTTCGGTATCGTAGTCAACGACCTAGCCCGCCCATTTCTTCGATGAAACCGACGCTAGAGTCCGGGATTCCGATGATCACAGCGGAGGAACGTCAACACGGAGCTAGAGAAGTGAAGGACCGGATCTATAAAGGTTGTATTTCCATTCACTTAGTAGTAAAGCAGTTTACTAGTTTAGTTTTCGCCTTTACCTCTAGTTAACGATCTTGCATAGGATTTTTAGGCACATGGAAAAATTTGATTTTGGCATGGTTGATCAGTTGTAGAACCTCATGAGTGTGCCTAGAAACCCTACAGCGACAAACCAACAGATGAAGGATTTGGATGCATCCATTGCCGCCCTATTACAACCTAGTGACCCGGTAGCTCGTTTCCAACCAGCTCCAAATTTTCCAATGTATGATGAGGCGGTTGGACAGATTGAGAATTTGAGTGAAGAGAGTGAGCTGTCTACCCTTCCAAATCAAACCTATCCATCCCCAATTGAATCCCACAACTCCGGTTTTGAATGTCTATCAAGTGTCCCAAATGATTTACCAGTTGAAAATAAAACATTTAATGAGTTGTGCGACTTCGTAGTGCTTGATTTGCCAGATTGTGAAGAGTCCCTTTCGAGTGAAACCATCACCAATCCTTTCTACCTCTACACCTCTAATCTAGAACCTGAATTGATAAATATCCATGCTTTTGATGAGGTGTCTGAAAAAATTGATTTTCACTTGATTGAGGATATTGACGCAGGGAATAATTTGGATGATGAACCCACAGATTTGACTGAATTTTTCTCTCTAATTCATCATCCCGAGTCATTAAATATTTCTCCCGAACTTCATATGCGTCTTGATTTTGATGATAATTGCATGGATGCGATAACTTTTGAGGAGAATTATGAGGACAGTATTGAGCAGAGTATTGAGGATGAACCAGTTTGTTTGATGAGTCGGATTTTCCAATTCATCCTCTTGAACCTTTAACTGTTATATTTCCTAAATCACCCCCTTCATCCTTTCCATCGTTCCGACCACGCAAGAGACCGTATCGCTTTCATTTCCAATGTCTGGTTTACCAAGTTCGACGTACCCATGTTTCCTCACGAATCTTGAGGGATTTGACATCATTTCTCAGTGGGTTGATAGATTAGCACAATCGCTTTTTACACATCGGTCATTACAAAATGTGCTAATTTATACACTCCATCTCCACCCTCAAGTTCGTATTCCACTTCTTTCTCCCACTTTCTTTGGTTCTTCTTCTAATCTTCCTTTAATGATACTGAGTGTTAATGAATCACAACCCGATATTTTGAGTTCGATAATTCTAGAAAAACAACTTGATTTAAACTCTTTTGAAAATGAGGTAAATGAGCCTTACGACTTTCCTACCTTCATAATTTTTGAAAAATCAAGTGTGTTGAGTTCTGGCGCGACACTTATTGACATTGAAACGTTCAATCGGATCTTCGATGAAAGTTTCGAAGATATTTTCGCCAACGAAATCGCATTCCTAAATGACACGGATTTTGTGATTAATCAACCTCCACTTGAAGAAGTCGAACCACCACCATTTCTTTTTCCCTTCCGCCATACTGCTTCTATCCCCACACGGTCTCGTGTGTTTCTCATTTCTTTTCTCTACACTCCATTCTTTCACCAACCACACCATTATAACGATAAATTTTTTGAATGGTTGATGCTAAATTTTGGCCTGTGTAAGGCCTTGTATAGCTTGATACCGTGTTTTTCTCCCCCCTAACTCTGAACTTTAATGCTTTAACAGTGGAAACACTGTTTCACTTAAGTTTGGGGGGGACCTTTTTGTATATATATTTTGTTTTCTTTTTCTGTTAACAATAATAAAATAAAAAATAAAAACATAAAATAAAAAATAATAAACAGGGGAGTGCCGACAATTTTGACCCTCTTGGTGTAGCCTGACAGTGAGGACACTGTCAAGTTTAAGTTTGGGGGTGTGCTCGGTAAGCTTTCTTCCTTCCCATTCATATGTATATTTTTGCATTTGCATATTTATTTTAAAACCTATAAAAATTGAAATTTTTTAAAAATTATAAAAATTGAAAAATTCAATTTTGGGAATAATTGACTTAAGTTTGACAAGATGGTTAACTAGGTAGGAAAAACTAGATCCCAAAACTTAGTAAATTAAAAACCCTAAAAATAACCTTTCTTAAAATTTAACGGTAGAAAATATATGTCCTTATAGTTTACTTAGAAATAGGCAAATTTTGAGTTCACTTCTTAGGCTAAGTTAAAATAAGTAAAGAGTATTGAAATTTTTATTGAAGTGTAAGTCTGAAAAATAATTCCGAACCTTAAATCTAAATTCTAAATATATATACCCTACAAATTGGACAAACATGAACCTTGAAACTTGGAATAGTAGAGGATACCTTGAAATGCTCTTGTCTAAAATCCTTAGTATGAAGGAAAATAAAATTATAAGTGTGAATAAAGAGATATAAAAAAAAATGAACACTGGTTTTGTAATTACTTAAGGCCGCATAAAATAAAAAATATATAGTGAGGGTGCTTTATCACCCAGTGCCTTAGACCAACTGGTTTGGGAGTCACTGCTAAAGCCTTAGGTATTACAAGACGAGGAATTACGCCTTAATGCGCAAACACATTTTGTAATCGGTCGTTAGTACCTCAAGAAGTATTAACGGTCGCATGAAGGATGTGTGAGCAATTTCATCTAAAAATTCACCAACTAAAAGTACTTTGGACGATGGACAAGAGTATAAGAGCTTGAATTGAATTTCCAAGTGTAGGGGTGATACATACACACACGTAGGGGTATATGATTGGGGTTTGGATGAGAGAAATGAATGAAAATAGGACTTATATCTTTAGTAGAGATGATAAAAATTCCTAAGTTGAGATGGAATCTTAGAAGGAAAATTCAAAAGTTGCTGAAAGCTAAATGAATTTACATAACATGTACAATCTTAAGTTATATGATAACGAAGCGTGAAAAATATGGGTTGATAATTTCTGAGTTGAAGATAATAGAATTTCTTGCTAGAACACCGAATTGAAGAATAAAAGTCAATAGGTCAAATTGATAGGATTTTGTGGGTAGTATCCGCTGAAAACCCTCAGGAGACAACACTCCTCCTACTAGGGACACCTAGAGGTTTAACGGCTTGTTGCATGGGCTCAGTGTAATTGCGTTTCCCTGCGAAAGTGAGGTTAGGCTTTTTCGAGAATAAACTAGTTTTGTCGGGACGGACAAAAGATAAGTTTAGGGGTATTTGTTCATCTCATAATTTTGCATTATTATATTCCCCATTCTTAATCATTTTACAAATAAATAGGTGCTTTTGATCCATGTCTATTGAATAGTTGCAGGTTACAGGTTCTCGGAACAATACAGTGAAAATGATGAAAAAACGTTACAAAAGTCAGACTACGACCAACAAATAGAAGAATCTTTATGATGCCGCCTACATTTTGAGGAACAAATGAAGTTCAGCAAACAGTTCGATTGCACAAAGTACAAAGGCAGCACAAGATTCAAGACTTCAATACGAAGCGAACGGGAAAAGTCCACAACATTCTGCACTGTGGAAATCTGGAAGAAACTAGAAAACATTCTGCACTGTGGAAATCTGGAAGAAACTAGAAAACATTCTGAAGAACCAAGAGAATAAACTAGAAGGAAAAAGCAACAGAAAGAAGCCCTGAAGAAATCAGCCCACAACCCCATCAAATGGCCGCGGGTTCGCGGCCAAACAAGGCATATGGCCGCGGATCTGCGGCCGTACTATGCATGTGTCGGCGCTTGTCGGTGCGTGTCGGTGGAGTCGGTGCATTGACCCGGTTTTCTTAGGGTATTTTTGTAATTCTAGATATGGATCAGATGTAAACCCTAGGGTTTCTATTATCTATAAATAGGAACCCTACAACTCTTTTTGGAGCTTGCCTCTTTTTGGGTGCCTCTTTTGAGATGTCTCATTTTTATCTAGTTTAAAATTTTCAATTCCTGTAATTGTCAAAGAGTGCATCAATAAAGAAGTAAGTTTTTTTTTTATCTTGCCGTAGTTATTTTAATTTCTTTTTTGCCCTAGTTATTTTTCTGCCCTAGTTAATTAATTCCCTAATGAGTGAGTAGTTCCTCACTTGTTAGGGTTAGGTTTGGGGAAGGTTTGAGAGATGAAAATCTCTCACCCCTTTCTTGCCCGTTATACATTTTAAAGTAGGACTCTATGCATATATACACACACCTCTCACTACGGCACCCTATCCTAAGAGGTAGCGGTGATACCATAGTTAAAGACCGGTTGTGTATGATTTCCATAGAGGTTAGGGTAAGAGTTAAGAAAGGAAGGACAAGGACAAAAGGGAAGAAACCTAGTTTCTTCCCCATCGTGCTAATCTCCTTTGTTAATTATTACCTTAACCCCTAAAAGTTCTTAATTAGGGCAAAGAAAGCGGTGAGAATAATTGACTTTCCAAACCAACCTAATCCTAATCCTAGCAAGCTTTTTATAAACTTTCATCTCATTCTTAGATTTTAAAATAAAACCCTAAATCTTTTGGATTTAAAATAAAACCCTAAAGAAAAGGAATCCATCTCCCTATGGACCGACCCGTACTCAACCGGCTAGCTACCAAGCGATACCGTTATTGATTACGGTTAATTCTTTGATCACAAAACACATAAGCACAAAATCCCTCTCAATCAGAATGCACAAGCGGCTTCATTTCTATGAAACTTGCAATTTCCCCCGGATCATGCGACTGGTCAACGCTTCCATTGTGGAGCCAAGTCAGCGAGAGGCTCGAGCTGTAATCCTTCGCCCACGTACCGTCGGGGACGGCATGACCTTTGTTGATAAGGTTATGACCATCGGTAAGGAGTCTGCTAAGACGGTGCAGCCGTTGTGGGACACTTTTAATGATGGAGCTTCTACCCTGAAAGCTCGGGAAATTCTCCATCTATATTTCATCAGGCCGGGGTATTTGGTGTTCAGGCAGAACGATTCGGCTCTGTTCATGAGATATAATCCCCACCATTTTGCCCAGCAATCAAGTTATATTCAGGACGTCCCACTCGAGGCATTCCTGGCGGAACCAGTTTATACCGAGGAGGGTATCTGGAGCGCTTTGCACCACTTTATGCGCCTAAACACAGGGTCCAATTTCTTCATTAGAGAACCAAGTTGTGTTCCTAGGGCCCTAAACGTATACGTAGCGTGGTATCAACATGCAATGGGTGCCGTCATCCGGGAGGAAAAGAGATTGTTGCTCGATCGCAAGGGTGCACCCCCTGCCGGTGATCCAAACGTCCCTCTGAAGCGACGAACCATTGTCCATCCTCCCTTAAGAGAAGCTGCCGTGATCGAAGTCCCGCATGATAGGCCCGTGCTACCGATACCCCGAGCTCCCATGGAAACGGTGACTGTAGCTTCCCCCGAGTCTGGCGTGGGTTCAGATATCGGGACTCGTCATCCCAAGGTGCCCACCAAGCGTAAACTTGTGCTTGCGGCGACGGGCACTCGCTCGCAGAAGCGGAAGAAGAAGTCGATTCTCTCTGTAGATGTTGTACTCGGCCAGGAGCCTCATGCTCCTTATAGCGAGGGCCTGAGCGAATATGGAACCAACGAGGGTCTATTCATAGCACTGGACGATACTGATCTGGCGGCTGCCATTGCCGCTTCTGAGCGATCTGCAAGCCACAAAGCGGGACTAGCCGCCCTCACGCAATTAAGTCAGCTTCAATCATACCTTTTTGCTGCTACGTTTTTGTTATGATGTTTTGACTGACACTCTTTCTCCAACAGGCATTTCCACTGAAGAGGCTCTTGCGGCTTCCCTCAAGACTTTCAAGGAGGAGGAGAGGATTCGCGCTTTGCTGGGGGTTGGTATACTTCGGCTCATTGCGCTTTCATTCGCTTTTCTTATGGACAATCTGGCCCCTTCTTATCTTATCGCAGAGACTACAATGCCAATCCCGCAGGGTGATGCGGAGATGCTTCCAGGGCCAGCCATCGAAGTTTCGGCCTCCTCAGCACTGCCGAAAGAGGCTTTATTCAAACGACCGAGATGGATTCCATAACGGCTCCAGAGGTAACTATTGGCGTGGACGATGACGTCTCGTTGACGGAGGTCTTAAGGAGATCTGCCCTCACGGCCTGGGCGGAAAGGAAGCGTAGAATGCGCGCGGCAAGGGAGCGTAACACCGCCTTGGCCGCGGGTGCAGGTTCAAGCGCTGCTACCCTTGCTGCTACTCCTTCAGAGGATGTTTCGGCTGCCTTGTCCACCGCTCACAGACAGACAGCATGTGCGGCTCGGGAGGCCGTTGAAAGACCGACCCAAGGTAATGCAATATTGAGTTCTTTTGTCAAAGTTTTAATTTTCAGATTCTCACATATTCTGTCCTGCAGGGCTGAATCTTGATGAGAAAGTGGTGGGTGAAATGGCGGCAACCACCGAGCCTGAGGTAGCCACTCTTTCTCAGGAGTCTGGAATTGCCCCAATTGCCACTCTCTCACCCTGCGGTTCCTTGCCATTGCCGGGCACTGCGAGTGTCATGACGATTCTCATGGAGTCGGGGGATGAAGCTACGGGCGGCGAAACTATTCTGATGGGGGAGGGTGAAGCAGTCGCTGAACCCAGTGACGCCCTCGTCGCGGTTTCAACTGGCGACTCACCAGGTAGATTTTGGGTCATCGATTTTCTTTTCATTTTGTAATCCCTTTCAATCTCTTCTGATAGTATTTTACTTGTTTCTGATGCAGTTGTGGTGATCGTTGAGGTCGTGCTACCCGAGGCAGCATCACCAGTTGCTGCTTTGACGGCGGCCGCCCCTTTGCCTTCTCTCGTATCCTCCCAAATGCTGGAAGGTACAGACTTAAGACCCATCAGTTTTATTGTAGGCAATATACTTTATGTACTGACATCGCATTACTATATCCTTGCAGGAGTCCTTTTTGATCACCTGTATCAGGTGCTGCATCCACATTTCTCCTTCCAGTCAGAGATTGCCTCATCTAGTGGCGTTGGTGAGTACAGCCTTTAGCTAATGTCCTTTCTTTTCTTTTACGGGTAGCCAAGTCATTGTTAACACTTCTTCGTTTTGACTGCAACACTACAGATTGAAGGAGGAGACGAAAGAACAGTTGCACCATCGGTACTCCCGGCCTTGCCATCTGCCGCAGCCTGTATAGTAAACTCCATTGTTCATGTAGTTTCTCCATTTCTTGAACCGTTATTTGAATATAATTTATTTTGCAGCAGTGATACCAACTTCCGCTCCGTTCGAGTCTCGAGTCATAATGCCAGCATGCCCCTTTTCTCGACGTCCCTCTTCAAAAGGCGCTGTGAATAGTCTGCGCATGTTGAGCGATTACATCGAGGAGCTTGACGCGGAGACCCCTGCCCTTACTGCAGATTTTGCTGCCGAGGTTAATCTTATGCTTGCGACGCTCGTGAACTTTCATAGTGAGGGCGTCGTTGAGTCTTGGGTCAATCACTGTAGGAGAATCGAGGCTTGTCTGCATGAACTCGATGTCGGACGTCCTGCTCCCGAGGTCCTGGCTGTGAACTCTCAACGGGCTGCATGGGTTGAGCAGAGCACTCCCTAATTCCGTCATCTTGAATAAGAGGCAGCATTAAAGTGTAAGGATTGCTAAGAGACTTCAAGCGAATCTGCCCGGCTGCACGCTCAGGTTGATGCAAATGCTGCACAGTTGAAAGCTATCTTTGAAGGCCTTCTCCGGTGCATTTCTGACGGGCTAACGCTGAGGCAGAGGCTCGACCTCATTGAGCGGGATGCACAGAGTCATGTGGCAACTCGGCGGGTCGTTGATAAGCAACTTTCATCTTACTTGCAGTAACGAGCTCAGGTTGAAGCGGAGTTGGCCGCGGCAGCTGACCGTGAAAAGGGGCCGAGGGGAGTGCGCGAGCAATTGATTGGTCTATTGAAAACGCTTCCCTCTCAATAGTTGTTCTTATACCAATTTGTAAATTTTGAATACCATGTATCCAACTTTTATTCTTTCATATGATGTATTTTGTGCCCAATTGAATTTATGAATAAAAGATACATTTCTTTCATACTATTTTGTGTCATCTCTTACTTTCTTCTCTTTTCTTTGTTGCCGGCGTGTTACTGTTGGAGTTAGTGCCCTCAGAGTCAATTATTGGATCACATGCACGTGATTGCAATGATTGATGGAGGACTATCCCGATAGGACAGTCTTACTCATGATGATAGTATGCTATCTGGTTTATCTTTATCATCGTGTACTGCTTTAGGTGACATTACTGATCACTATTGCACGTTGATAGAGCCTAGGATTCTTGCTTGACTTCCAGCAGTATGAGGGCGATCATATACGTGGGAGCTGGGGTCTATAAGCACATCCTTAAATGGTCCCTAGTCGTGGGGGTTTCGAGACAGGGCATCGATACTCCAGAGTAGACTAGTGTATACAGTCGAGACCCCGATGAGGGGCGGTGGCCGGTCTCACAAGCCACTGGTGTCAGTTGGTTCACCTAAGATGTGTATAGGTGCTCATTGGGTTATGAGTACACCGGACATGACTCGCCGGGAACATGCTAGTTGGGATTATACCAGATGTCAGATAGCAGTTCCCTGGTGACATGTGTACAGTTAGTTCATCGACCTGAGATCGTCATTTGTCTCGTGTGAGTTCCCACTGTGCTTTGATTACTACCCTACCACTCTCAAAGGAGACATGCAAACAGGTTTTAGTTGGGTACAGTCCCGAGCCACATGGAGGCAGTGAGCGGATCTGCAGGGGTTCGTCTCTCTCGGTATTGGGGGTGAGGTCGCGCTGTGTCTAGGAGAGCCAGTACATGAAAGTCCTTAGCCAAGGCAGGAGATTTACTGGTAGGTATTCCAGTAGTATCTCAGGGTGTTCTGGACTACACTCCGACACCACTTGTACCGCTTTTGGGGGTCTGACTTTTACCAACCCCCTAGGCCCGCCATGCGATGCTCATAGACGAACGGACCAGACTGTACGGATATTGTCACTGACAGGCTCAGTAGGGTGTCAGGATGAGTTTGCTCATCGACGTCCCTTTTGGTCAATACCTGGTAGCCCGTTATGTATAGGCTAATACCTCTGACATGCTAGTGGTTAAATCCACAGACAAAGTATTGACGAGTCTTTAGAGTCCCCCACAGACTGTTTTCTCAAGTTTCGGGCGAAACGCTGTAGAGGCCGTATGGAGATATGGCAGGGTTCGATCAGATACGTGCGGTATTGCACGGATCATGATCGGACGGATAATACTAGCGGGCTTTGGTTTAAGCCGGATCCTAGTATTGTACAGTGTAGTTTTGTCTCTTTGCATTTGTATTCAGTGGGAATACAAATGCGGGCATGTATATGCAGTCGCGGGGATTTCCTGTAATTTATTACGGGATCAGTTTTCTGAAGTTGCAAGTTTGCATTCCGTTTCGGCCGGTTTTCCTTTGTTCCTTCACGGCCGGACTTTTCCGATGGAGGGGGTTATTTGTGAGTATGCAAATAAGTTTTGTGGAGGGGTTTTCTTACAATTTGTGGCTTCATGATCATGAGATTCCTTTTGCATCACATGTCTTGCATTTATTTTGATGGGATGAGATTAGGAATGGGTATGACTTTAATCCATGATTATCTTCACTTTTCTTCTCTTGATAATTGATTTCATTTTCCCCCATCATTGAGAGAGGCAGGCCACTACAAAGGGGAGGAAGAGAGGAAATTTCATGGTGTATGAGGTTCTCATTTTTGCCTTGCCAAAAATTACATTTCTCATTCTCCAAAGTTCTCTTTTCTCTTCTCCATCATAAAAAGGCAACTTCAACCCCAAATGAGACAATGGTTTCTACACTACACCTACAGCACCCCTTGGGCACGTCGGCTCGCCAACTTCGTGCCCGAGTTGCCTCGGTCCAGAGGTGGGAGCCCGTAAAAGAACCCGACGATGTGGTGCCCGTTCCGACGAGGAAATGAAGACCGGAGGTTCCGCGAGGAGATCGGAGTGGAGGCGAAGACCGAAGGACACGGATCGCTTGGTATAGCTTCTCTACTCTTTTTCTAGTTTGCTAGGGTTAGGTTAATGGCCCGATCCAGGATTTTAGTGCGCGGTGGTGCCGGTTTCTAGGTTTTAGAAAAGTTTCGTTTCCGCAATTCCGGCGTCGGATTGACGGCCGGGACGCCGCCATGCACTTACAGTTACCTTAGTAAGCGTAGCCTGTAGATGACAGAGAACATTACGTCTTAAACTCTTTAAGAGGTAGCGATGGCTTAGGAAGCATGTTCAGATCTGTTGCCTAAGGCTTTTCAACTTTATGATCCGTGAGGGTCTCATAAAGACTTTTCTCCCTATGAGTCGAGAGGATCTCGTAGGTATGTTTTCTCCTTAGGAATCGTGAGGATTCTTAAGTGTGTTTTATCTTGAGAGTCGTAAGGATCTCACAAGAGAATTTTCTTTCTTACGAGTCGAGAGCACCCGTAAGTGATTGATGGTGTTGACATTATCCACATTTCATGGAGTCAGGAGTTGTTCTGGACGTTTCCCACAGGGTCAGGATTGACATAGGCCATGTTCCATGAAACCAGGATTTGCTCTGGATGCTTCCCACGGGGTCAGGATTGACATAGCCGTGTTCTGCGAGGACCAGGCTCTGATTTGGATGCTTCCCACGGGGTTAGGATTGACATAGGCCGTGTTCCACGAAACCAGGATTTACTCTGGATGCTTCCTACGGGGTCAGGATTGACATAGCCGTGTTCTGTGAGGACCATGATCCGCTCTGGACGTTTCCCACGGGGTCAGGATTGACATAGGCCGTGTTCCATGAAACCAGGATTTGCTCTGGATGCTTCCCACGGGGTCAGGATTGGCATAACCGTATTCTGCGAGGACCAGGCTCCGCTCTGGACATTTCCCACGGGGTCAGGATTGACATACGCCGTGTTTCATGAAACCAGGATTTGCTCTGGATGCTTCCCACAGGGTCAGGATTGACATAGCCGTGTTCTGCGAGGACCAGGCTCCACTCTGGACGTTTCCCATGGGGTCAAGATTGACATAGGCCGTGTTCCACGAAACCAGGATTTGCTCTGGATGCTTCCCACGGGGTCATGATTGACATAGCCGTGTTCTGCGAGGACCAGGCTCCGCTCTGGACGTTTCCCACGGGGTCAGGATTGACATAGGCCGTGTTCCACGAAACCAGGATTTGCTCTGGATACTTCCCACGGGGTCAGGATTGACATAGCCGTGTTCTGCGAGGACCAGGCTCCGCTCTGGACGTTTCCTATGGGGTCAGGATTGACATAGGCCGTGTTCCACGAAACCAGGATTTGCTCTGGATACTTCCTTCGGGGTAAGGATTGACATAGCCGTGTTCTGCGAGGACCAAGATCCGCTCTGGACGTTTCCCACGGTGTCAGGATTGACATAGGCCGTGTTCCACGAAACCAGGATTTGCTCTGGATGCTTCCCACGGGGTTAGGATTGACATAGCCGTGTTCTGTGAGGACCAGGATCCTCTGTGGACGTTTTCCACGGGGTCAGGATTGATATAGGCCGTATTCCACAAAACCAGGATTTGCTCTGGATGCTTCCCACGGGGTTAGGATTGACATAGCCGTGTTCTGCGAGGACCAGGATCCGCTCTGGACGTTTCCCACGGGGTCAGGATTGACATAGGCCGTGTTCTACGAAACCAGGATTTGCTCTGGATGCTTCCTACGGGGTCAGGATTGACATAGTCGTGTTCTGCGAGGACCAGGCTCTGCTCTGGACTTTTCCCACGGGGTAAGGATTGACATAGGCCGTGTTCCACGAAACCAGGATTTGCTCTGAACGTTTCCCATGGGGTCAGGATTGACATAGGCCGTGTTCCATGAAACCATGATTTGCTCTGGATGCTTCCCACGGGGTCAGGATTGACATAGGCCGTGTTCTGCGAGGACCAGGATCCGCTCTGGATGCTTCCCACGGGGTCAGGATTGACATAGGCCGTGTTCCACGAAACCAGGAAGGGTTGACTTTATCCGCATTTCACGGAGTCGGGGGTTGACTCTCGGTTATCTGTGCACCGTCGAGTCATGGAACTGGGAGTTGCAGCGGTTCCGCTTTGCTTGATGTTGCGTCTGTTGTAATAAGACGAATGTTGGGATGATCTCTAGGCTGTCTGTGAACCGTCGAGATTTGGCTTCTTTTTCTGATGGAGCCTGGGAGGGAAGGTGTGATTCCTTCTTTGTTTGTACCCCTGCATTGTATACAGGGATCGATGTGATATCACCTGCAGGGCAAAAGTTTCATTTTATATATTTTTCTTTCCGCGATGCTCTATCGTTTCAGCTTTTATATCGCGAAAGTCGCGATTGCCCAATCATTTCGGCTATTTCTCGCGGTGCCCAATCATTTCGGCTATTTGTTTTTATTTACTCGCTGCTTTTTTATTGCGAGTTGCCCAACCATTTCGGCTATTTTGTATGCATACATTTTTACTTGCAGATTTCGTTGCAAGTTGCCCCATCATTTCGGTTATTTCATATGCATTTTTGGCTCGTTAACTTTTTGCCATGAGTATGGAACTTGGAATCTTGTGCCAATCTTAGCATCAGCATCGCTGCGACTGGAATATTGCCAGGAGCGAATCATCATTTGCCATGAAAGGACTTGGAATTTGATACCGATTTTGGCATCAGCATCGATACAACTGGGATATTGCCAGGAGCGAATCATCATTTGCCTCTGTCGATGTCGAACAAAGGTAGCTTAGCGAACAGGGTTAGGATCCCGTCGGCTAAGGCTTTTGACTTCATGAGCCGTAACGGTCTCATAAAGGTGTTTCTCCCTACGAGTCGTGGGGATCTCATAGGTGCATTTTCTCCTTAAGAATCATGAGGAGTCTTAAGTGTATGTTCTCTTATAAGTCTTAAGGATCTTACAAGAGTGTTTTCTCCTTATAAGTTGAGAGGACTTACAAGTGTTATTTGCTGTGTGAGCATATCCCTAGTCTTTGGTGGGACTTTGTCAAGGAAATGTTTATTCGTGCCCGTGGATTGTATACAAGGGTCAATACCGAACCCCCTGTAGGACAGAATTGGAGGTTGTGATGGCTTAAGAACAGGTTCAGATCCCTGTAGCTTAAGACTTTTGAATCTTATGAGCCGTGAGGGTCTCATAAGAGGGTTCTCCCTACGAGTCGTGAGGATCTCGTAAGTGTAATTTCTCCCTAGGAATCGTGGGGATCCCTAAGTGTGTTGCTCCCTTGTGAGTCGTAAGGATCTCACGCAGGTGGTTTCTCCTCATAATATCGAGAGGACCTTGCAAATGTGTTTTAATGAGATTGCGCCCTTTCGGGTTTTCCCAAAACTCGCCGGTAGCCCTGCTGTTTTTACTCACGGAGCCCTTTCGGGTTTTCATCCGTGCTTTTTGCTTATGGACATACCGTTTTTTTTAAGACTTGGGATGCTGCGGTCCGTAGTAGTTTATTGACGTTTTGGTCAATAGCCAGTTTTAGGACATAGTGGTCCATTGTTAGTTTAAGGACGTTTCGGTCCGTTGTTAGTTTTAGGACATTTCGGTCCGTTGTTAGTTTTAGGACATTTCGGTCCGTAGCCGGCTACTGATTGTCAGAGTATGTTCGTGTTCAAGTTTAGTTTTAAAGACCGCAATCAAGACGGTTTCGCTTGTAGCTAGCCGGTTGAGTACGGGTCGTCCGCAGGGAGATGGGAGTCTTTTTCAATGTGTTTTAACGAGTTAAGTCCGGTTTTTCAGATTTTGTTGTGGTTATCTAAGTGTTAAGTTGATGCTTTAAAGAGAGCTTGTTAGGGTTAGGATTAGGTTAGTTTGAGTTAGGAGTCTCCACATCTTTCGTTGCCCCTCTTAATATCGGTGTTACGGTAATCGGCAACAACGGGGATTAGCACGACTAGGAAGGAACTTGCGAGTATAAGCTAGGCTTTCCAACGCATAAGTCCTTCCTTTTGGTGCTTGTCCGTCCGTTCTTGGCTCTTAGCCATAACCTCCGGTTAATTCAACCACAACCGGTCTCACTACGGGATCACCGCTATCATGTAGGATAGGGTGCCGTAAGGAGCGGATTGTGGTTCAATTAACGGGAGTCGATTTAAGCTGTTGGGCAAGGAAAGAGTGAGAGAGATTTTCTTCTCTCAAACTTCCCTTATCCTATCCTAACAAGTATGAACTACTCACACATCATGATACGGAAAAATAAAACAAAACAAAGAGGAAGATAGAAAGAAGGAGATCAGAAGAATACGACTAGCTATTTGCGACCTCACCTTGGCGAGGATCGAGCGTAAGCATCATTGTCGTATTAAGGATAAAGAAAAAGAGAGAAGAAAGAAACAACAAGAAAAATAACAACAACTACTTAACGAATTAAAATTACAACAATTATAAAAAAGGCAAGACAAGCATGATAATAAAATGATCTTCTTTATTCATCACTCTTCACTCACAAGCTCACTACAAGTTTAATGGAGAAGAGGTGAGAAGAGGAAGAAGAAACACAACTAATCCTA
Source organism: Agapanthus africanus (assembly GCA_030015575.1). Lineage (NCBI taxonomy): Eukaryota > Viridiplantae > Streptophyta > Magnoliopsida > Asparagales > Amaryllidaceae > Agapanthus > Agapanthus africanus. The sequence goes on from JASDDO010000028.1 coordinate 250,437,458, forward strand.
GCAAAATGAAAATACAAGAATGGACCCTTTCCTTCTCAAAGTTCTGGGCTATTTATAGGCTGGAGAATGGAAACCTAGGGCAACCACCAGAACAAAAACGAAAAGACCAAAATACCCCCAAAATTCCTGCGCATGCGGCGCCAGTACGACCGCGGATCCGCGGCCTAGACCCCCCTTTGGCCGCGGATCCGCGGCCCTTTGGAGGAGTTAGGGCATGTGCTTTTTTGGGATTTCCTGGTTTGCTGTGTACATTATTCTGGCATATGTATTTTCTCAGTTTGGCTCCACGATTTTTCCAGAATTTCTGTTGAGGGAAAGGTGGACTTTTTGTCAAGATTTTGTAAGATTGCCTCGAGCTCCGCGTAGATTTCTTGGAACTTGTTGTTGCCATTGAGCCTTGCGCATGAAGGTGACATTGATTTGACATTTTGTCTTCCTAAACTGGTATCTGGCAACATACGGATGAAGAGCGGAGACCGTGTTTTATCCGTGGTTGGCAGGAACCCGGATTTTGTCGTGTTTTTCATGAATTTCACCGTTTTAGAACCGAGAACCTGTATCCTGCAATTGACTAGCAAACACGGCTCAAGAGTATCTACCGATATGCAATGTGACAAAAATTGGGCGGTATGAAAATGCAAAAATCTGATATGAACAAATACCCCCAAACTTATCATTTGCTCGTCCCGAGCAAAGCCCATTTATTCACAAAAAATTTCCTAACCTCACTTTCGCAGGGAACGCGATTGCACTGAGCATGTGCAACAAGCCGTTAAACCTCTAGGTGTCCCTAGTAGGAGGAGTGTTGTCTCCTGAGGGTTTTCAGCGGATACTACCCACAAAATCCGGTCAAGTTGGTTTTGTAAAATAACTAAGCTTCAAACCCTAAAGTTTGTTTTAGAAAATAACAATTCTATAATCCTAAGTCTAGACCATCGAACCTTTATTTTTCACACCTCGCTTCTTATTTAACTACAGATTTTACATGTCTTTACGTGCAGTGCAAATAGTGTCGTTAAGTTCCCGAAAGGTCGAATAAAGTCATCATGTCGCACAATAAAGCCCAGATAACAATTTAAAAAGGATCACATAAGTTTTATAAAGAGTTAAGCATTTTTCAAGTTTCGTTTTCCAGTAAGGTTTCAATTTCAGAATTTCTATCTTCCATAACAGGAAACTAAGTCGTATTTTTCACTCCACCTTTTTCTTGTTTTCATTTCATACACACCTCTGTGAACGTGCAATAGTCTTTATAATAGAATAAAACCTTCATATCTCCGCTAAAATTTTTATAAAAGCCTGTCTTTTATCAAGATTATTCTCACACAAAGAACCGTTAGGAATTTTAACTCGGAGAGAACACTTGCTTGACTTTGTTTAAAAATTGGACTTTCTAGGCTTCTTAGCGAGCTTTGGGCCAATGCACCCAAACCAGTTGGTTTTAGGGCATTAGGTGTAGAAACACCCCAGCGGACTTAATTACTCAAGTTACCTAGGTCCAAAAACAAAAGACAGTTTGGCGTGAAAATCAGATGATTTAATACGAACGGAGATATAACCGGCAGTGCAATTATTTTTTTGGATAAAAGACGTGTTTAGTGGGTTTGGTATGTAATCATTCCAATCAAGTTTCCGATGGGTTATTTTTCAGACTTAGCTCCAATTACGGCATCAATAACATTCCTTCATATTCGCTTTACTTCATAAACTATTCTTGACATTACTTATTTCAGAACAAACCTATTTGATCCTCAGAAAATCATTTATCTGTTTAAAAGTTTAACATAAAAGACTTGTCATCTAATTCCCAAAATTCACGACACGTGTAGTGTGATGTAAAGACTTATATCAGCTATAGTTAATTTCAAAGGAGAGTTATCTTTCAGGTTTTCAAAATCCAAACATAAGATTTAGTTATTCCTATTTTTTCAAACAAAAACCGTCGAATGTTGAATCAGAGTTCTTCCACAAGCTAACTTGACAAAAAAGTTTTTATATTTTTTTGAAAATTTTCAAATTTTTATGGATTTTATGGATATTAATATGCAGATGCAAAATATACATATGAATGCGAAGGTAAGAAATGCGTACCGAGCGTACCCCCAAACTTAAACTGGACAGTGTCCTCACTGTCATTGCATGAAGAGATCATTTGAAGGGTCAAAATTGTCGGTTAGCGATACACAATTTTTATTTGTTTTTGTTTTTAAAGAAAAGAAAAGGAATATACACAAATATATACAAAATGGTTTGTACATACCCCCAAACTTATTTGGAACAGTGTCCGCTGTTCTTGGCTGGATAACCGAAGTTTGGAGGTAGGCAGAGGAAGATCATTCAGGGTAAACCGGCTCCTGTAAGAACAGGAGCTCCTCTGTTGGTTCGGCGCTAAGGTACGGTTTGCATCGGTGTCCGTTTACTTTGAAAAGAGAACCGTCCTTAGGATTTTCTAAATCCACAGCGCCCTGCGGATACACATTCCGCACAAAATACGGCCCTTTCCAGCGAGATCTGAGCTTTCCAGGATGGAAGTGAAGTCGGGTGTCGTAAAGCAGTACCTGCTGACCAGGTACGAAGGTTTTGCGCAAAAGGTGTTTATTGTGAAACACCTTCGTTCGATTCTTAACGACAACCGCGTTATCGTAAGCCTCATCCCTAAGCTCGTTCAGTTCGTTCAACTGCAGCTTCCGATGGCTGCCCGCATCTTCGAGAGACAGATTCAGCTCTTTTATCGCCCAAAATGCTCGATGCTCGATTTCGACAGGTAGGTGGCAGGCTTTTCCGTACACAAGCCGATAGGGAGACATGCCAAGGTCGGTCTTATAAGCGGTTCTAAATGCCCAAAGGGCATCAGTGAGTTTCAGAGACCAATCCTTACGGTTCTTGGAAACCGTCTTCTCCAGTATCTGCTTGATTTGCCGATTTGAAACTTCGGCCTGCCCGCAGGTTTGGGGGTGGTAGGGCGTAGAAAGCTTATGATTAATGGAGTATTTCCGCATCAAGGCCTCGAAGGTTTTGTTGCAGAAATGACTTCCATTGTCACTAATGATCGCTCGAGGGTGGCCAAACCAGGAGAAAATGTTTTCTTTAAGGAATCTAACGACAACCTTGTTGTCGTTAGTTCGGCTCGGCACAGCCTCGACCCATTTAGAGACGTAATCAACAGCTAGAAGGATGTACAAGTTTCCGAAAGAGCTGGGAAACGGCCCCATGAAATCTATCCCCCAAACATCGAAAATCTCCACAACCAAGATCGGTTGGAGCGGCATCTCATTTCTCCGGGATATCCGGCCCATGTGTTGGCACCGGGAGCAAGTCTTGCAATAGTCGTGAGCGTCTTTGAAAAGTTGTGGCCAGTAGAAACCACATTGCAATATCTTCTCAGCTGTCTTTCTGGGCCCAAAATGCCCGCCACACGCTTGATCGTGGCAAAACGACAGCACACTCTTGAATTCCTCATCAGGGACACACCGACGAATAATCTGGTCGGGACAGTACTTGAACAAGTAAGGTTCGTCCCAGTAAAAGTGTTTTACTTGGGATAAGAAGCGAAGTCTGTCCTGACTTGACCATTCAGTCGGTAGTAATCCCGTGGACAAATAGTTCACAATATCTGTGAACCAGGGTTCGCACGATACTGTCAAGAGCTGTTCATCCGGGAAAACGTCGTTGATCGGGATTGGAAGCGAAGGCGAAGAAGGAAGTCGTGAGAGATGGTCGGCAACTACGTTTTCACATCCTCGTTTGTCCTTAATGACAAGGTCAAACTCTTGAAGCAAGAGGATCCAACGTATTAACCGAGATTTTGCATCTTTCTTCGCAAAAAGATGGCGCAGGGCTGAATGGTCCGTGTAGACAATGACTGGAGAGTCGATGAGGTAGGGCCTGAACTTTTCTAAAGCAAATACAACAGCCAAGAATTCCTTCTCAGTTGTTGTATAATTGAGTTGGGCGTCGTTCAGGGTTCGGCTCGCGTAATAGATTACGTGCGGCATCTTGTTGATGTGCTGTCCAAGGACAGCACCGATGGCAAAGTCGGATGCATCGCACATAATCTCGAATGGGTGCGTCCAGTCAGGTGAAGAGAGAACGGGAGCAGAAGTGAGTGAGCGTTTCAGTGACTCGAAGGCAGTCACACAGCTCGAGTTGAAGTCGAATGGTGTGTCCTTGGCCAGAAAAAGAGTCAAGGGCCTAGCAATCTTGCTAAAGTCCTTGATAAACCGTCTATAGAAACCGGCATGGCCAAGGAAGGCTCGGATATCTCTGACGCATCGGGGAGGAGGCAGATTGGAAATGACCTCAATCTTTGCTTTGTCAACCTCTATGCCATTTTGCGAGATGATATGTCCTAAGACAATACCTTCGCGCACCATGAAGTGGCATTTCTCCCAGTTCAAAGTGAGATTCTTGTCCTTACATCGGGTAAGGACAGCGTCAAGATGCAGCAAACACTCGTTGAAGGAATCGCCGAAGATGGAGAAGTCATCCATGAAAATCTCCAGAAATTTTTCCACCATGTCTGAGAAAATTCCCATCATACATCGCTGGAAGGTAGCGGGCGCATTGCATAACCCAAAGGGCATGCGTCGATATGCAAACGTGCCGAAAGGACAAGTGAAAGTGGTCTTGTCCTGGTCTTTTTCGGCGATGGGAATTTGATTATAGCCGGAGTAGCCATCAAGAAAGCAGTAGTACTCGTGTCCGGCCAATCGTTCAAGCATCTGGTCAATGAAAGGTAGCGGAAAATGGTCTTTCCACGTTGCAGCGTTGAGTTTTCTGTAATCAATGCAAACTCGCCACCCAGTTTGGGTGCGAGTAGGGATTAACTCGTTCGCCTCGTTGGTTATGACCGTGATGCCCGACTTCTTGGGGACAACATGAATGGGGCTAACCCACTGGCTATCAGAGATAGGGTAGATGATACCACTATCTAGACATTTGACGATCTCCTTCTTCACAGCCTCCTTCATGACTGGATTAAGACGTCTTTGTGGATCCCGGGCTGGTTTGGCATCATCCATCAGATGAATGTGATGCTCAACGATCAGGGGACTAATCCCCTTGATGTCTGCCATGGACCAGCCAAAAGCTTGCCTGTTGCTGTGCAAGACCGCGAGAAGGGCTTTCTCTTGCTCGGGAGCTAGAGAAGCCGAGATAATGACAGGGAGGGTCTCGTTCTCACCTAAGTAAGCATCCTTAAGGTGAGACGGAAAAGGCTTGAGTTCGAGTGTTGGAGGTGAAACGATGGAAGGCAAGATTGGTGCAAAGGCCTCGAACTCAAAGGACTCCAGCAAAGGTTCGAAACAAGTATAGGCGACCGAGTCGGATGGTTCAGGTAACTCATCCGGAAAGTCGAAGGATTCAAACTCGGGTTGTGCGCAGCTAAGATCGTTTGAGAACGTGAAACACTCGTAGTCGTTGTCGGGCGCAGAAACAGCAGTAGGTTCGAAGAGAAACGCACTAGTGGCGTCAAGATTATCGTGGTCAAACAGAAACTCCTCGAATTCACACTCTTCTGGGGTGATCTCCTGGATCGAGCAGACGTCCAGTATATGAGCATTAGGTTCGGCGGGCTGATTCCCCAACCTAAAAATGTTGAGTTCAATCGTCATATTTCCAAAAGAGAGGTTCATTGAACCGTTGCGACAATTGATCACAGCATTTGAGGTTGCGAGAAATGGTCGACCGAGTATCACCGGAATTTGATTCCGGGGGTTAGCTACAGGCTGTGTATCTAATACAATGAAGTCAACGGGGAATATGAAGTCCCCGACTCTTATCAACACATCCTCTAGCTCACCCCTAGGATGGGTGATCGATCGGTCGGCCATTTGGAGAGTGCAGTGTGTGGGTTTCAACTCTCCGACGCCTAATTGCTCGTATACTGAATACGGAAGCAAGTTAACACTGGCACCAAGATCTAATAGTGCGCGGTTGATGTTCTTATCCCCAATAGTAATTGAAATCGTAGGACAGCCAGGGTCCTTCCGTTTTTGTGGTAAAGATTGGGTAAGGGCATCACTCACAGCACTAGCCAAGAAAACTTTCTTGGGTACCTGAGACTTCCTCTTTTTCGTGCACAAGTCCTTTAAGATTTTCGCGTAGGACGGGACTTGTTGGACAGCATCTAAAAGAGGAATGTTAATGTTAACATGCTTGAATAACTCCAGAATCTTCTCCATTTGAGGATTTTGTTTATTAGACCTCAACCGGTTTGGAAATGGAACATTTTGAAAATTGGTTGAGTCTAATGCTGGACGAGGAGATTGTGGAGTTGGAACGGATCCCAGAATAGGTGTTTTCGTGGAGTGAGAAGTGGGTCCGTTTAGAGCAGAAGAAGAGGAAGGGGAGCCTTGTGAAGAACGGAGAATAGGCTCAGAAGACGAAGAAGAAGAAGAAGAAGAAGAAGAAGAAGAAGCGGCCGGGGTGTCATTGTTGATTCGTGTGCCGGTGTTGTTTTGCAGCATCCTTCCTGATCTCAGTGTGGTCACGGCACTCACATTATGGTTTTGTTGTTCAAGAGCAACATGTGCATTATGTGGGTGACCGGGATTTGGATGTGGCTGGGACGGGAGCTTCCCCTTCTCTCGCTCGCTTAAGGCCGCGTTCAGCTGTGCAATCTGGGCCTCGATGGTCTTGATGCTTTGCCCTTGTGCGGCAGTGTGTTGCACTAAAGATTGAATGGAAGACTGGATGTTGGCGGTGGATTGAGTCGATTGTTTAACAAACGCCTCCAGACTTCGTTCGAGCGAGGAAACCTTATCGTTGTTTGACGGAACAAAGTTGTTTGGTGGAAAAGAATTGTTGGGTGCAAAGTTGTTCGTCTGATTTTGGAAAGGTTGGGGTTGGAAGGGCTGCTGATATTGGTGTTGAGTTTGTTGCTGCGCTTGTTGTTGCGGCGGAGGGGCCCTTTGGAAATTGTTGCCCTGGAATTGATTCTGATTCTGATTCCAGGCGAAATTGGGGTGGTTCCTCCAACCGGGATTGTAGGTGGAAGAGTATGGATCATTCCTCGGTCTTTGCTGGAAGGCAGCATTAACCTGATCCTGTCCTTGCGAGGGTGGATTGTAAGGACACTCTTCGGTCAAGTGGGAAGGATCGGAACAACAAGCGCAGATGGTACGAAGGGGGAGAACAGGGGCAGGAGCAGGAGCAGAGAATTTGCTCTCTATCGCTTCAAGCTTCCTTGTTATTGCAGCCATTTCAGCTTTCATCGCAATAGAGACATCGAGTTGGTGGATTCCTACCTTAGACTGACCGGTAGAAGTGGAGGTAGAAGAAGTCGGTCTGGTGCTCTCCCACTGTAGCATTTGCTCCGCAAGATCGTCAAAGAATTGCCACGCTTCCTCGTCAGATTTGGATAGGAAGTGGCCCTGACAGATGGTTTCCAGCAACTGCTTCGTTGCTGGGTTCAGTCCCTCGTATAAGGTTTGGCAGAGTTGCCATTTCTCTATACCGTGGTGAGGACACTGAACAAGAAGGTCTTTGTACCGGTCAAAGCACTTCCAGAAGGGTTCAGAAGGAAGCTGGGAGAATTGGTTGATTTCATTTCGAATTCTTGCGGTCTTATGATTAGGATAGAATTTTTTCAGAAACACTTTAACAAACTCGTCCCAGCTGGTGATTGAGTGGGAAGCGGTGCTATACAGCCATTTTTCAGCGAGGTCGCATAAAGTGAACGGAATGACCCATAGACGTATAGCATCGTCCGACAGCTGGGTGGTTTTCATCATGGCACAGACATTTTGAAATTTGTTGATGAAGATATAGGCATCTTCAGATTCAAGCCCATGAAAACGTGGAAGCATGTTGATGAAATGGGGCTTAATTTCAAAGTTATCCCCATTGGCCGGAGGAAGAGAAAGGCAGGTGGGAAGTGCAGAACGGGTGGGGTAGAAACGATCCTGGAGCGCGATTCACTGCAGCGCTACAATAGGCGGTGGTGGTGGGAGATTGGTCTCCGTAGGAGGTGGAGCCAATCCAGGGGTGGTCAAAGAGATGTTCGGATTAAATCCCGACATCGCGGAAGAAGAGGTTGGTGAAGGTGAAGGTGAAGGTGAAGATGTATGAACAGAATTCCGGTCAACGTCGGAGTTGGCCGGCAAAGGAAGGGGTGAAAGAGGAGTGGACGGAGTATCGACTTCGGAGTCGATCGCGACTAACGTAACGCGGACTAGACGGGCGCTAGTGTCCCGAGTCCAAGCGGACATACACTAAACGAGTTTAGTATAGTCAAAGCGGAGAAGGTGAGGGTAAGAAAACGTCAATGGAGAAAGGCGATGGGTGGTGGGTGAAAATGGATTTGACGACAAAAGGGCAAGTTTTTATAAAAGTTTTTGATTTTTTCTTTTTTTTTTGTTTTTAGAAAGAGATTTACAGAAGTATGTACGGAAATACGGCTTAAGCAATCACAAACAAGATATGCACAATCACACCTAGATCTAGGGTAACCTAGGTCTACTAGACCTGCTCCTGAACTTGATTGTCGAAGTTAAACAATGTCGAGAAACGGGCTTAAAAATACACTGATCACGAGGCCAGGTAAGTGCAGAGATAAGGGGAGGTTGTCCAACACTTTCGCGAAGTTCCTTAATTAAATAACCCTTTCTCTTTCGGCGGTTGCGCCTTTAACACTTTCCTAGACACCCCGTAAACAATATACGGTTAAGCGAGGTTCTAAACACGGTTTATCTTCTCCTAATGAGCGCGACGTCCTTAGGGCTGAAGTCTAGTATTTTTTAATTTACAATGGACAATGCATATGCTTTAGTGATTTTTGGGGTCCTGGGAAGGGTGATGAAATCCCCACCCAATCTGGATTGGTTTCAAGCCCCTTAAGTCCGTATTAAAGAAATGCAAAGCAATAACAAATCAACTGCAAACAATTTTTTTATTTTGCGGCGCAAAGAATCCTGCACAAGAACAGTTTATTGGAAGGGGGAGAAGAATTTGCGCAAAGAAGGCTGCAGAAAACACAGTTCAGTGGAGTTCCGAGGAGTGGAGAGAAGAGAGAGACTCACCAGAAAGAAAATGCAACCCTGAAGCCACCAAGTGGCCGCGGATCCGCGGCCTAAGCCCTCTGTTGCCGCGGATCCGCGGCAGGAACAGGGATTTGGGGCTCCGTTTTTCTGTTGTGACCTCCTGTTGGTGTTCTCTGCTTGTATGGATCTTCTGAATTTTTATTGTCTCACTGTACTTGCTCCAGATCTTGACAGTAGACCGTTTGTTCCGTTTTGATCCGTCGCGGTGTAGCCGCGAAATGTGGGTCTATCTTCCCACGTCTTTGGCACTGTACTTGAACTCCGTATTATCCGGCGTCTTTGGTGTCGATCTTGAACTTCGTATTTTCCTGCACACTTGCACAAAAGCTAATCAAAAAAACAACAAGATGGTTTTTTACAAAGTATGTATTTTTTTTTCGTTTTTTGGTTATATTTATACTTACAAATTAACCCGAAATTACACAAGGAAATAAACTACCGTCTCCCCGGCAACGGCGCCATTTGATTGTCAGAGTATGTTCGTGTTCAAGTTTAGTTTTAAAGACTGCAATCAAGACGGTTTCGCTTGTAGCTAGCTGGTTGAGTACGGGTCGTCCGCAGGGAGATGGGAGTCTTTTTCAATGTGTTTTAACGAGTTAAGTCCGGTTTTTCAGATTTTGTTGTGGTTATCTAAGTGTTAAGTTGATGCTTTAAAGAGAGCTTGTTAGGGTTAGGATTAGGTTAGTTTGAGTTAGGAGTCTCCACATCTTTCGTTGCCCCTCTTAATATCGGTGTTACGGTAATCGGCAACAACGGGGATTAGCACGACTAGGAAGGAACTTGCGAGTATAAGCTAGGCTTTCCAACGCATAAGTCCTTCCTTTTGGTGCTTGTCCGTCCGTTCTTGGCTCTTAGCCATAACCTCCGGTTAATTCAACCACAACCGGTCTCACTACGGGATCACCGCTATCATGTAGGATAGGGTGCCGTAAGGAGCGGATTGTGGTTCAATTAACGGGAGTCGATTTAAGCTGTTGGGCAAGGAAAGAGTGAGAGAGATTTCCTTCTCTCAAACTTCCCTTATCCTACCCTAACAAGTATGAACTACTCACACATCATGATACGGAAAAATAAAACAAAACAAAGAGGAAGATAGAAAGAAGGAGATTAGAAGAATACGACTAGCTATTTGCGACCTCACCTTGGCGAGGATCGAGCGTAAGCATCATTGTCGTATTAAGGATAAAGAAAAAGAGAGAAGAAAGAAACAACAAGAAAAATAACAACAACTACTTAACGAATTAAAATTACAACAATTATAAAAAAGGCAAGACAAGCATGATAATAAAATGATCTTCTTTATTCATCACTCTTCACTCACAAGCTCACTACAAGTTTAATGGAGAAGAGGTGAGAAGAGGAAGAAGAAACACAACTAATCCTAGCAAAATGAAAATACAAGAATGGACCCTTTCCTTCTCAAAGTTCTGGGCTATTTATAGGCTGGAGAATGGAAACCTAGGGCAACCACCAGAACAAAAACGAAAAGACCAAAATACCCCCAAAATTCCTGCGCATGCGGCGCCAGTACGGCCGCGGATCCGCGGCCTAGACCCCCCTTTGGCCGCGGATCCGCGGCCCTTTGGAGGAGTTAGGGCATGTGCTTTTTTGGGATTTCCTGGTTTGCTGTGTACATTATTCTGGCATATGTATTTTCTCAGTTTGGCTCCACGATTTTTCCAGAATTTCTGTTGAGGGAAAGGAGGACTTTTTGTCAAGATTTTGTCATGATTGCCTCGAGCTCCGCGTAGATTTCTTGGAACTTGTTGTTGCCATTGAGCCTTGTGCATGAAGGTGACATTGATTTGACATTTTGTCTTCCTAAACTGGTATCTGGCAACATACGGATGAAGAGCGGAGACCGTGTTTTATCTGTGGTTGGCAGGAACCCGGATTTTGTCGTGTTTTTCATGAATTTCACCGTTTTAGAACCGAGAACCTGTATCCTGCAATTGACTAGCAAACACGGCTCAAGAGTATCTACCGATATGCAATGTGACAAAAATTGGGCGGTATGAAAATGCAAAAATCTGATATGAACAGCTACTACTTAAAAGTTGGTCTTAGGAAGATAGCGAGCGGACATGGGCGTCGTCATCTATCGTTGACCTAGGCCGTAACTCGTCAGGCGTAGTATTTTTTTAAGAAGCGACCGTTTATTGGCCTAAAAGGTCTTTCACCATACATGTCCATGAGTAGGTAGGCATCACCCTGGTAAACTTTGTCTATGATATATGGGCCTTCATAGTTCGGCTCGAATTTCCCCCGCTTGGCACGATTGGGGATCATAGGTCTTTTGAACACTAGCACGAGTTCGCCTTGGAGGAATGTTCTCGGCCTAGTCAATCTCTCATATGAGCGCGTCATCTTTGCTTTGTAAGCCTCCAGATTTTGTTGTGCCATGAGCCGGGTTTCATCAAGGGCATCGAGCTCCTCAAGCCGAAGGTGAGCATTTTCTTCGTCTGTTAGCTCGTAGTGAACCACCACTCGCAGAGAGGGTAACTCCATCTCGAGGGGGAGTACCGCTTCTGTGCCGAATACCAATGCATACGGCGTTGTGTTTGTGGCCGTTTTGAACATAGTTCGATACGCCCGGAGAGCTTCATGCAGTCTCTCGTGCCAGTCCCTCTTATTTTGAGACACCGTCTTTTTCACAATCTTCGTCAAGGTCTTGTTGAAACCCTCAGCTAGACCGTTAGCTCGGGGATTATAGACCGAAGAGTATCTCCAGTCTATGTTATGCTGTTGTGCGAAGCGACTAATCTTGTGGCTTCTATAGGCTGGCCCGTTATCGGAGATAATCCGTCGCGGAATGCCGAACCGATAAATGACATGTGTCTTGAAGAAATGGAGGATATTCTTTGTCTTCACTTCTCTTAGCGGTATCGCTTTTGCCCATTTGGAGAAGTAATCAGTTGTCGCCAATATGAACCGATGTCCTCTGGATGACGCCGGTTCGATGGGCCCGATAATGTCAGTTCCCTACATTTCGAACGGCCGGCTAGCCACCGTTGGGTGTAGCGGATTTGGATGCTGGTGGATAAAATCCCCGTGAATCTGGCACGAGTGGCACTGCTTCGCGTATTCGAGGCAGTCTTGGATCATCGTGGGCCAATAATAGCCCATCCTTTTGATCTTTAGTTTTATCTTCGGCCCGGCTTGGTGAGAACCGCAGAGTCCGTCGTGAGTTTCTTGGCCAACTCTCTTTGCTTCTTCAGGTCCTAGGCATCTTAGCCACAGAGAATCAAATAATCTCTTATACAGCGTATCATTGACGAAGGCAAAAGATAGAGCTCGTTTCATGAGCTGATGTCTTGAGGACGCATCTTCAGGAGTTCGACAGGATTTGAAGTAGTCTATAAAGACTTCTCTCTAATCCATAGCCTTTTCCCGGTCTTTTATTTGTAGGGCCGTTTGCTCGGTAGCTTCCTTTTCTTCGGACGACTCCGGAGATATTTCTTCCGGTGCAAGAACCCGACGGCTTTGCACAACGATCCTTACGTCATCGAGGTTCTCGTCGGCCAGTTCTTTAGTGAGCTTAGCTAATGCATCCGCCTTGCTATTTTCCGCACGCAGTATGCTTTCCAGGGCATAGGTAGGGATTTGAGTCAGCAGTTGCTGCACTCTCTCGCCGTATTTCACCAACTCTGGTTTGCACGTTTGATAGTCGCCGTTTACTTGACTAACGACCAGTTGGGAGTCTTCGTATATGAGGAGGTTTTCAATTCCCATGTCGACGGCGATATCAAGACCTGCTATCAAAGTTTCATATTCGGCTTCATTATTTGTCCTCGGCTCTGTTAAGGAGAAGGCAAAGCGCATTATCCCTCCTTGTGGAGTCACGAAGATGAGGCTTACTCCGGATTTGATTATGGGGGTACTTTGTTCGCGCTTCTTCATGGAAGATGCTCCATCAAAGTAAAGTTCCCACTGGGTATCATTCTCTTTTCTCTCCCCGTCGATTGTGTCAAACGCGTGCTCGTCGGGCAACTCGCAGTTCAAAGGAGAATCGGCGGGTATCGGATGCTCAGCGAGGAAGTCGGCGATGGCCTGGCCTTTTACTGCCTTGAGGGGACGATAAGTTATCGAGAACTCCATTAAGAGCAGGGCCCATTTAGTGAGACGTCCCGTTAATATGGCCTTTGACATCAAATATTTGAGGGGATCCACCTTTGATATGAGATGGACCTCGTGTGCCAACGCATAGTGTCTGAGCTTCGTTATCGCGAAGATCAATGCCAGACAGTGTTTGTCAACGGGGGAGTAATTGTTTTCTTCCCCCAAGAGAACTCAACTCAAGTAGTAGAGGGCTCTCTCCTTCCCTTGGTCGTTCTCTTGTGCCCATAATGCGCCTAGAGAACCTTCTAGGGCGGTCGTATACAAGACGGGAGGTTTTCCTTTAACGGGAGCAGCCAATACAGGCGGATTCTGCAGATATTGCTTGATTTCATCTAGTGCGCTTTGGCATTTGCGATCCCAGACGAACGGGGTTCCCTTCTTCATTAAATGACTGTAAGGACGGCACTTGCCGGAGAGATTGGCTATGAATCGCCGGATATACGCGAGCTTTCCTTGGAGAGACCGCAGTTGCTTGAGAGTTTTTGGCGGAGGCATTTCCATGATTGCTTTGATCTTCGTCGGGTTTATCTCGATGCCTCGGTACCGTACGATGAATCCTAGGAATTTGCCCGAGGAAACTCCAAACGCACATTTGAGAGGGTTCATCTTCAAGTTGTATTTCCGAAGGCGCTGAAACACGATCTTCAGATGCTCTAAATGTTCCTCGTATGATTTGCTTTTAACTTCGAGGTCATCGATATAGCATTCGACGATTTCATGTATGAGGTCATCGAAAATCTTCGTCATGGCTCTCTGATAGGTGGCACCAGTGTTCTTTAGACCAAAAGGCATCACCTTGTAGCAGAATATGTCCGAAAGGGTCCGGAAAGCGGTATGCTTCTGGTCCTCGGGATGCATCTTTATCTGATTATATCCCGATGAGCCTTTCATGAAGGAGAAAACTTCATGAGTGGACGTGTTGTCTATCATCAGCTCGGTAACCGGTACAGGAAAATCATCCTTCGGGTAGGCTTTATTGAGATCCCGAAAGTCCACACATATGCGAACCGTCCTATTTTTCTTCATTACTGGGACAATGTTGGCGATCCAGTCAGGATACTGAACCTCTTGGATGAAGCCAGAGTCGATTAGCTTCTTGATTCGGCATTGATGCTCATCTCAAGCTCGAGCCGCATTCTTCTCGGTGCTTGTTTGATCGGCTTGATGTCCGGAGATATCGCCAATTTGTGCACAACGATCTCTGGATCGAGTCCCTGCATCTCTGAATATTTCCATGCGAAGCAGTCTTTATACTGCATGAGCACGTCTTTTAGCCTAGCCACCTTTTCTTCAGACAACAATTCACCGACGAACGTCAGCCGTGCGTCGTTTGCCGTCCCCAAGTCAATTTTTTTTTGAGGTCATCTGCAGTAGTATGTATCCCATTTTCCAGCTCTTTTGGTGCCGGTGGAAATTCTAAGATCAACTCATCTTCATCGTTTTCAAAGCACCAAGAGAGGTCATCCATATTCTCGGGTTCTTCTCCTGACATCGTTATCACGTGACAGGTGCGAGATCGCTTCCAAGACCGATGTTGATCTGGCTCTGCTCTCGTGGCTTTTGGTTTATGTTTCTGCGGCAGGGTTACTCTCCAACTACTGGATAGAGTGAACCCGCCTTGCTGATACTGGTCTTCTACCCAGTATTTGAATGTAAAGCAGTCTTCGAGGGGATGTCCTATTGCCCGGTGATAGGAGCAATAATCCGGGTGAGAGACCTTGCCTGCTTGCTCGGGGTGCTTGGACTCAGGGAGGGTAATCATCTGATGTTTTATGACAAGATCGAATATCTTCCTTGTCTTGTCATGGGGAAAAGAGTATACTCGGCCCATCTTCTTTATAAGAGACGAATTTTGGTTGCTCGATTCTCGATCGCGTGGTTTCTTAGACCCGCTTTGCTGCTGTCGAGCGCTTTTTCCGTTCTTGGATTTATTTTTGCCTCTGCGTCGGGTCTTTTGTATGACGGGCTGGCGATGAAGAGCATCGTCATTTTCCGTAGCCTGCTGAAGGAGGCGCTGCATTCTGGCTTTCTCGTAGATGGCCATTTCACAATTATGGCCGTCTCGAACCTTTTGACCCGCTTCCCTTATAATCTTGTCCATTTGTTCTTCGAACGGCGAGCTTGGCATTTTCATGACGGGCGCTCGTTTTGGTTCAGGGTTAGCATCCTCCCGTAGAGCATCTCCTTCTTCATCAAAATCATGTATGACATAGCAGCCGCGGAATCGCTCTCGTTCCTTGAATTGAACATATCCAAGCCTGATCGTTTCTATTCTCCCGTTGGGCAGTTTTCGCTGAGTTCCGGGGATATTCTAGATCCTGTTGTAGAACTGAGCTTGTCGAGCAGTCTGTTTGAAGGGTATGCCTTGGTGCCTCAACAGTCTTTTTAATCCATCTGTGTAGTAACTGGGCAAACGGATAGGCTAGAGTCTGTCAAGCGTAGAATCCGCACCATGCTAAATTTCTTTCTCCACTTTGGTTTCCCCGGATCGGTAGAATATGATTGCCTTCTCACCTTTTCTCCTGGGGAGACATAGAATGTCTTCAGTTCTTGCACACTATAAGTTTCAAGTGCATCGAGCTCTTTGTAATGCTCTTGCGGAACCATGGCAACTTGCAAACTTTGATCTTCATCAGCGAAGGCTTGTATCGATGGCCGAGCAGAGAATACGACATTGACCTCATCTTCCGAGTCTCTGCCGAAGATCAAAATAGGGGTGGACGGTCCCGGCTTGTTGCATTGGGGTGGCCCTGAATAAACTCTCTCTTCTTCCTCTTCGGTATCACTCCTAGAGACCGGAATAGTGGTAATAGCTTTGTTCTTCGGTTTGTGACATCTTTCCATGTCTTCGAAATCTAGCAGGAAGTACTTGGCATCTTCATATTTGCGGACTTCATTCACGGAGAATGGGTTTAGTTCCCCTGTCACAGTGTACTCAAGACCATCTTTGAAGTACTTCATACACTGATGTTGTGTAGAAGGGATAATGTTGTACTTGTGTAACCAAGGCCGGCCGAGCAAAGCGTTGTAGCAAGTCTTGGCGTCAATGACATGAAACTTGATGTCCGTGACTAGCAGTCCAAAGCGTAATATCAATATAACAGACCCGAGCATCCGTGATGACTGGGAGTCAAACCCGGAGATGGTGATTTTATCCCGGGCGAGATGCTGAATGCTCATGCAAATTTCTTTCAACACTCTTACATTGAGGAGATTGACGGAGGACCCATTGTCAACCAGGATTTTGCCTATCCTGATATCATGACAGTATCCGAAGACATAAAGGGGACGGTTATGCTCGCACATCCTGAGGAGGAGATCTTCATCGCCAAAAGTGATATCGGCTGTGTGTACTTCTCCCAGCTCGTCCTTCATTTTTTCTTCGGCGAGGAAAGCTTGGAATTGTTTGGGCTTTTGTAACGCCTTGATTAGAGAATCTCTCGCTTCTTTTGATAACAAGAGGGCATCGAGAATGCTCAGCTGCGAGGGTATCTTCCTCAGGTGTGCCAGATTGTTGTAATCCACCTTACTTTTCTTGGGCGGGTCCTTGGCTGCCAGCTCTTCTACGACTCGGTCATCGAGGGTAATATCCTCAGAGACCTTTTCTTTTCCCTTGTCCTTTTTATCTGATTCCTTGTTTGCAGGTCCGAGATTCTTTTCAGGTAATGTGCGACTGCGCAGCTGAATGTTCTCACAGCTCTTCGGTTCTTCCTCTTTTCCTGAGGTGGATTGTTTGAAGAGAGGGCCGAGGGCTATTTCTTCGTTAGAGTCACTCCCGAAGATGAGAACTTGCGATCCCCCAGCGTCGACCATGTGACAGTTGCCGGTAGTTCTTTTGCGCTCCTCGGTCGTATTTCTTTGCTCCCGACGAGTTTTACGTTTCATCCGCTTGAAATGTTGTCGATGAGCAACATATCCCTGCCACCAGCTTTTAAAAGCGTTGCACTCCTTGGTGGGGTGCGCAATCTTTCGATGATATAAGCAGTAGCTAAGATGCACAGCCGCTTCATCTGGAGTGTTTCCTTCAGAGGGTGGCAGCTTCATTCCCATCGATATGGCTTTGGCGAACCTTTTCCTCGTCTTGAACCTGTTTTTATTTGCGGCGGATGTACTTTGATCTGGTGAGAGTGTTTCGACCCTTTCGTCCAGTCGCCGGCGTTTGGCCTTTTCAAATATGGCCATCTCGCGCTGCCGATCAGCTTTGTTTTTCAGAAGAGCTTCATTCAGGAATGCATCAATCATTTCATCTGATGGCCCTAGAAGTTCCAGCTCAGGAACTGCCCCCAGTTTCTCTGCATAAGGAGCTTCTTCATCATTTATTGACGAGTGAGAAATCACATGGCAACTTGCTACATAATCCTCAGATTCATCCGACGAGTCTTCTCCATTGTCGTCATTTTCGTCCTCAAGGACGTGGCTGAGAAATTCTTGAAGTGTGACTGGAGTTCGCGCCTTCTGGTTATATTCTTCTAGCGTTTCAATCTGTTTTTGCAGGTCCGTGCGCTTGCCACCAGGCTTCACGGGATTTTTGGTCTTCTTCTTATTTTTCGAAGACTTTGACGGCTGGGTGTGAGTGTTTAAATTATCACCACCAATTTTTGGAGTTGGGCGCGGCTTCAGCATTCCCTCGATGATCTCGGGTTCCAGTGGATTCTTTCACCTGATCGCCGGGTATGTTTGGAGATCCTTCAGCATTCTTTTCGTTTTGGCTGAAAGAACGACCTCCCATGGAGCTTCTTCTACAAAAGAGCATGATGCCCCCGGAGTGTCCATCTTTTTGAGAGCGTGCGGCTGCGGCGGGCTTACTTTCCAATTCCCGGACAGTGCTAACTTGCCCTGTTGGTATTGGTCTTCGATCCAGCCTTTAAAGACGAAGCAATTTTCAATTGGATGGCTTACTGCTTGATGGTAGGGGCAATAGTTGGGACTATTAGCCTCACCGGGTTGCAATGGGCGTTTTGGATTCAGTAAATTAATGAGCCTGTTGCGCACAGCTAGCTCAAACAACCTCCTCGTTTTGTCCTGAGGGAACGAATAAGGGCGCTTTATTTTCTCATTATAGTATCGCCGTCTCTCGTCTAGTCGATCCGTTAATTTTGGACCACTGGGCTGCTGTTGAGTATTGGCGACGAAGGTCACTTTCCCTTTCCCTTTTTCATTCCGCGGCTCCGGCTTCGAAGAGGAAGGCCTATGGCCCATCTGGTCCATTTGAGCTAGTTTGTCAATCAGGGCCTGAAAAGTGGTCGGATTGAAAAACATCATAAATTGGGAGATGGTCGCTTGAGGGTCAAGAGTGCCTACAAACATGCTCACTGCAGGCGCTTTTTCGACGCGCTGCTCGCACTTCGACCATAAATTCCGCCATCGTATCGCGTATTGAACCCATGTTTCTCCAGGCTTTACCCTGGCGTTAATCAATGCGGTGATCGGGGTACGCTCGCTAGCGCCTGCGAATCTCTGCGTAAACAGCAGCTCCATCTCCGCAAATGTCTTGACAGAGTCATTCGGGAGTTCAGAGTACCATTCGAACGCTATCTTCGACAAGCTACCAACAAGCTGGCGGAGCAGAAGTTTATCGTCACCTCCGGTGTTGCCGCACAAGGCTCTGAATTGAGCGACATGCTGATGTGGATTCCCCGTCCCTTTATATATATAAAATTTAGGGATCGTATATCCCGGCGGGTACCTTATTTGGTCATACCAGCCTGGATAGGGTCGTCCCGTCTTAACGACCTACCCAGCCGCTTCGTTCGCCTGGTGAGCTCGTATTTGCTGAGCAATATAATCATCCAGAGTGGCCTTGGAGATGGTCTCCTCCTTGGCTGCTGAAAGAGCCGGATGAGGGTTCGATGTCTTCTCTCTGTCGTCTTCAATGATAATCGGGGGGTCTTCAGCTGGAAGTTCCGGCTGTAACATCATCCCGGCCATGTCTTGGAACAAAAGAGCCATTCGTTTGATGTTGGCTGCCTGTTCCATGGCCTCTTTTTCTTTCCTCTCGAGCATTCTTCGGAGGAATTCAGTATCTGTTTCTTGTTCCCGACGCTGCTCTGAGGTCTCTGGATTTTCTTTTGGCCCAGTGAGTGCGGCCATTGCAGTCAGCATCTCCTGAAGTTTCTGCTGCTGTTGTTCCTGAGCCTTCGTTATCGATCGGGTAAGCGGTCGATGACCCGTAGAAGCACGGCTTTCCTCTTTTCCGGAAGCCATATAAACAGTATACACCATCATGCCCCCAGACTTAGGGCGTTTAGGTTCGGTGTCCTTGCGGTTCGTTGCGGACACAAGAGCCTTCTCTGGCCTCCTTCTCTTATGAGTGGTTGAAGTTGAGGGAGCCGTTGCAGTGGGCACCCAGACAGGTGACATCTTCTGCGGTATCACGGGATGGCTCTTCTCTTGCCGAGCTTTAATCTTCTTTGGTCGGCAAGAGTAGTCCTGGTCAATCACCGATTCCTGGACCTGTCGCCAGACTTTGTAAATTTTGGAGGACAGCCGCTGAGGGGGCTGCTCCAGCTTCTTTTCCGTAGCATTCTCCACGGGTGGAGGAGATCTCTTTAGCACGGCAGTTGGAGCGTTCTTGCAAACCCTCCTAAGCGGTTCGAAGCTGTTCCCAGTCAGAACATCAGCATCGATTTCCACCATGGGAGCTGGCGGAGTCAGTCCAGAAGGGGAGCTGCCCCCAGCCTTCCTTACTCGGCGCCAGTGGCGACGTCGAGCGTGTCTTGCAGATGGAGTTGGTTCAAGTATAGGGGTGACTTCCTCATGCCCCTTGTGTTGATCAGAAGTTGTCGTTGTCAGCCTCTTGAAGACTGATTCCGTTGAGAAGCAGTGTCCAATCTGTCTAAGACGGACCTCAGGGCAGGGGAAGCAGCTTTGAGGACTTCGCCTAGAGCGGGAGCCGGGACAGCCAGTCTTGTGAAGATCGACCCTTTGGCAGGAGAATCCGCCTTGACGACTTCATGAGCAGGAATGGCTATCCGCTTAGGGATAACTCTTTCCGGTATCGCGGGCTTGTTGGTGCTCTGTCCCAGTCTGCTGAAAACTGAGGCAGTGGAGTTGGGCGACCCGTTGAGAGGGGCCGCGGCAGTGGTAAGTCGATCAAAGACCGACTTCTTTGGGGTTTCTTGTGACAGCAGCGGGGCACTGAAGTTCATGGGTAGGAGCATGGTCCCGAAGAATAGCCCAGTGGTAGCCTGAGTTACTTGCTCCACCGGCATCTTGAACAGGGAGGCCGCTTGGGGCCCGTAAGTTACACTCCAGATGAGGCGGAACGGGAGTTGCAGTTGCAGCTGGAACAGTTAGAGGCCATTTGATGTTCTGTTTTCTGCACGGGAGCAAAACCAAATCTTAGTACCTCGAACCCAAGGGCAACCATTATCAAACCGTGATATGTTCGCGAACACGACACGCGAAGCGTGGAGTGGAAAGAGGAAGAGGTCCCACCGGGCGTGCCAGAATCTGTTCCCCGCCGAAACACGAAGACGCAACCGCGCGGGTCCGTCTTTCCTGAATTTTGGGGCAGATGCTAATTGGTTCTATCCGTCCACCTCTCCGAAGATGCCAAGTTGATTTATGGCACCATGTATCGAAGGTTTAAAAGGATGCGGCCGATGTAGCAGACTTCGTCAGATTCCCCCTCATTGAGGGGTTTTTGATTGTGGGGACGCTCTTCCCTGCAGGCGCAATCCCCTACAGTTAATTACGCTACCGCATCGCGGTAACCACTTTCTCCTTCTCCAGATGGTTACTTCTTGTCGTGGGTGTTTGTTTTGTTTTTGGTTGCCTGTGGATTGTATACGGAGACTAATTTATGTTGTCGCCCGTAGGGTGTGGATTAGTCCAAATCCGTATCTTCTTAGATTTGGGTTTGGGGGTTGGGTTTAAGGATACGTTAGTCTCATTTGAAACTAAGATCAACTTAAACGTTTGTTAAGGATACGGTAGTCTAATTTTTAGACTAAGATCAACTTAACGGGATCGTTTAGATCCAACAAAAGAGCATTCGGGCTCTATTGCTTAGTTTAGGGACATTGCGGTCGATTACCAGTTTAAGGACATAGTGGTCCAATGTTAGTTTAAGGACATCTCGGTCCGAGGTTAAGGACATCATAGTCCGTGGGCTTAAGGACCCCACAGCCCGAGGTTAAGGACATCATAGTCCATGGGTTTAAAAGGACCCCACAGTCCGAGGTTAAGGACATCATAGTCCGTGGGTTTAAAGGGACCCCACAATCCGAGGTTAAGGACATCATAGTCCATGAAATGTATGGTTGTTGGGACCCGTCACCTCTCTGAAGACGTTGAAGGATTACAATGAAAAATATCAGAGGAGTAAAGAGATGTACCCTTGAACAAATTTTGGTTGAGAGATCTGTAGTCTAATTGGGACTAAGATCAAGAGATTTGTGAGCATATGGGCTCAGTTAATCTGAATTGAGGACTTATGGCCAATTTTGCGCTAAGTCCAATCAAGTTAAAATGTTTAACATTTATTTTGGTCTTTTGAGCATCTATTTGGGCTTGGCCCTTTTAACAATGCTGAGCATTGACTTGCATTCTGACAATGTTTTGTCTTTTATTGAATGCTGAGCATCCATCATAGCTCTGGGCTTATTAAAGAACAGTTTATGTTCTGTCAGCGCAGCATATGGTGCGCTTGGTGCTTTGCGCCAGTTAAAAAGCGCAGTGCGTTTCTGCCAAGTAGTGCATACGTGAGGGACACATGTTGCGCTTGGCGCTAAGCGCCAGATGATGGGCACATTGCGCTTGGCGCTAAGCGCCAGATGATGGGCACATTGCGCTTGGCGCTAAGCGCCAGATGATGGGCGCATTGCGCCAGTTTATGAGCGCATTGCGCTATTAATTCAGTGGCGCACATGTGAGTGACACGTGGTGCGCCTGGCGCTAAGCGCCAGCCCATGAGCGCAGTGCGCTATTTCAAGAGCGCGAAGCGCTAACTGTTAAGTGGCGCATACGTGAGGGACACGTGTCGCGCTTGGCGCTGAGCGCCAGTCCGAGAGCGCAGAAGCGCAGTTCAAGAGCGCAAAGCGCATCTGATCAATTTTATGATCTGGGAAATAAATTCTCCCTTAGAAGAGACTTTGTCTCAAGATTTTAAGAACAAAAGTTCTTATTTTGTAGGAGATGTTTTTAATCTCTCATTTTATTGAAAGGCTTTGCCTTTATGGATTTTTGATCCTAAGAGAATTGAATTATTCTCCCCTTTTATGATGAGATGATCTCTGAAAGACAATTTGTCTTATATATCTATGATCTGTGAGAAGAATTATGTTCTTCTTTTATGATGAGATCTTTTGATCTCTTTGTGAAAGACCTTGGTCTTGTAGATCTATGATCTTTAAAGAAGTGGATTCTTCTTTTTTAATTATGAGACGATTTCATCTCTGTGTTCATCATCATTCATTTTTTTACCTTGAAGAAAATCTTCTTCTGAGAGCTTGCTCTTTTTCTTTGAATTTCTCAAAGTTTACGGGGAGGTTTCTCTCTCTATTTCTCTATATTTTTCTCTATATCAGACTTGAAGTCTGGGGGCTTTTATATAGGGCAAGCTGATCAGTTCAATCAGTTAAGGAGATATTTTCTCCAATTGATTTAGGGAATTTTCCATCGTTGGATCTTTGATCCAAGGGCTTCTCATTTACAGAAGGCAATCTTCTTGTTTTTAACAAGATTGAGAAATCTTTCCATACAGAATTTATTCTGTTTTTTGGTAATTTTTAATTAGAGCACAATCTGGTTATTTGGAAAGATTTTGAGAAATCTTTCTTTAAAAGAATTTAATTTTGATTAATTAATGTTTTATCATTATCATTAGATCTTTGATCTGACGGTGGGGAGTTTTTAGTTCCAGCGCTAGCGCACCCGTGCTTTGCACGTAGTGCGCTGTTTAAAGGGCAGCGCACCTAGCGCTAGCAAACCGTGCTTTGCACGTGGTGCGCTGCTTAGAGCGCAGTGCACTTAGCGCTAGCGCACACGTGGTGCGCTGCTTAGGGCGCAGCGCAGCCAGCGCTAGCACACATGTGCTTTACACGTGGTGCGCTGCTTAGGGCGCAGTGCACTTGGTGCTGCATCTGAAGCGTTGCTTCATTTCAAAATTTGAATTTTGAACAGAGCTTTGCTCTGATTGGGGGAAACACTTGTATTTTGTGTGTTATTTTGAGCACTTAAAGAAAATCCCTTACCAAAAATGATCAGCCACACACCACCAAAATATCTTACACAAAATATCCTAACCAAAACAAAAACATTCATGTCACAATGAATCACTTCATGACTCATTACCATGAGTCATCAAGTGCATGTGCATGAACCATGAATCACCACAATGTGTCACACACTCACACAAATAAACATTTAAACTAAATGTTTAATACAAAAAGGAAATCGCAACTCTAAAGTGAACTTGTAACGAATTACAAGAAATACCCCTCATCCGTATATACATACCCGCATCCGTATTCCGACTGAAAATGAATACAACGAGATGAAAATAATCCAACAATATAATACTAGGATCCGGCTTAAACCAAAGCCCGCTAGTATTAACGAATATACAAACCGATATCTAGGTCTACCAAATATATATAGTCTGGTTGATGGAGCTTTTAACTAGGTTACAACTGAAAAATTTAGATACAAATGGTGGTCAGGATCCAAAGTGTACCCCACCCACCAATGCAAATCACCCAGAAGAAAGATGTGTGCCAGAATGCTGCTATTGATCCGAGCGGTCGATCCTGCAAGAAAACTAGGCACAACGGGGGTGAGTTGCCAACTTGTGAGTAGAAGATATCAGCATGTAGAAATCGAATGTAAAACGATCTCCTAGGTTATACTGTAATATAATAATATCATACCGTGTGATATCTAGGATGATCGTGTATACGTAAATGTAATAATAATGTCGTGCCTCCATCAATATATAGTACCAAGTCATCTGTGTCATACGTATGTATATACGTGTATCATCCAACGTGTGTCCATCAACGACACATCAAATCATCATAAAACCTGAGTGCCAAGCATCGACACTCGAAATAATCACAAAACCTGTGTTTAACTGTTAGTTGTATGTATGCCCTAGAGGCCAGTATTGTACAGATGATGTATATTATATTAGATGCTTGGACATATATAGAGATGACTTTCTTGCTCGATATGATAGTATGCTATCTGGTTACTCTTTATCTTAACATGTACACTTGTCTCTTTAAACTGTCTTATGGTTACATGTTGGTAAAGCCCTTAGGATGTATACTTGACTACCTGGACTATGATGCAGATCATACTAGTGGGGACATGGTAGTCCATAAGTACATCCTTCAAGGTCCCTAGTCGTGTGTATATCGAGACGGGGCATCGATATACCAGAGTAGACTAGCGTATACGCTTCTCGACCCATGAGATGGGCGATGGATGATCCCATATCCATTGGTGTTAGACATCAGAGATGGTATACGGGTGCTCAGTGGAGACTGGGTACACTGGACGGACTCGCCGAGAACTCCCAGATGGTATTATACCTCACGTCAGATGGCAGTTCTCAGGTGACACTTGTGCAGGTTAGTCTGTAGACCCGAGATCGTCATAGAGTCTTGTGTGATTCCCACTGTGCTTTGATCTTCACCTTACCACGTCCATGAGGGCATGCAAAACGGTGGTCTTTGGGTACAGTCCCGAGTCACATGGAGACAATGAGCGATAGGAGGGGTTTCGTCTTTCCCGGTATTGGAGGTTGATGTTGCGCTGTGCTCGATTGGCCGTAACAGGGAAGTCCCTGACCAGGGCTGATCAGAGATTTGCTGGTAAGTGTTACCAGTAGTTTCTCGACCCGTTATGAGCCTCACATCGGCACGACTTATCGGTTATTGGGGTCTGACGTTTACCACCCCTAGACTTGATATGCGACATATCAGACGAACAGACCGGACTGTACGGTAAGTGTTACTGGTTGGATTCACAGGAGTGTGAGCGGGCTAGCTCGTCGATCTTCTGATCGCTCAATACCCGGATGGCCGTTACGTTTAGCAGACCGCTTGCGGCTTGTGGATGCTTGATATGATCATCATCTGCTACCGGCGTATTGACGAGTCTTTAGAGTCCTACACAGAGGTTTCCTGGCTCAAGCGAAACGAAATAGGAGGGCATATGAGATATGTGCGGGACCGAGAGTAATGCGTCTATGTGATACCGTATTTCATTCTCGCGATGAATGTTTCGATTGGTTGTATGCGATATAACCTAGTTATATAATCATTGATTCGATAAATCGATACATTGTATACTAGTCGGTTATGTGCGACATGACCGGATCATTGAATCAAGTGTTGATTTAATGATTTAATGTATAATTGTATATTTGATATATTAATTTGCATTAACTAGTATTGGTTCATTTTAAAAGGATTTTCTCACTTGAAGTGCACATTGTATATATGATATGCTTTTGTGTGCACTTGATTGTATCATGTTTGATGATACATACTTACTTGGGTTTGTGCAAAGAATTAAACCATGGTTATGATAATGGTTAGGGTTTTGTGTAATTCATCTATTTATTTATCCATTCTTTATTTATTTATTTAAATAGATAAAAGAAAAGAAAATGGTTTCTTTTTATCATGAAGCTTGTTGAAGCTTCATGAAGCTTTGACTAAAGAGACCATTTGTCTTCATGCTTAACCCTAACCATTCCCACTTACCATGGTCTATTCTCTACACTTATCCTTAGTTAGCTTATGATAAGTATTGATTTATTTTCATTTTAATTCAACACTTATCATATTCTTTCTTCTTCTTCATCATCTTCTTCTTCAAGAAAATCTTAAGTCCATCAATGGCAACTTAAGCTAAAGTGAGAGAAATCCAATTCTAAAGTGAATCCACCTCCTATTTCTTCACCCTCTATCTCTTGCCAAGTTGTTTTGGGTGTTTTCTTCACAAGTTTCACAACTTTGTGAAGTCGGAGCTTGAACTTGTGATGCCTCGACGTAGATCATCTTCGGCACGAAGCCGACGACCTAGTCCGCCCATTTCTCCGATCAAGCCGACAATTGAGTCCGGGATTTGAGATGGACAACGAGAGGACGCCTACGTGGAGCCAAGGAAGTGGATATCCGGATCTACAAAGGTTGTAGCTTCTTATCTTTAGTTAAGTTGTTAACTAGATTCATATATCGCCTAAACTTCTAGTCAACGATCCGTATTAGGGTTTCTCGGCACCCATAAAATTTGAAATTGGCATGGTTGATGCCTTGTGAGACCTCTATTGTGTGCCTAGGAACCCTACAGTGGTATCAGAGACTAGCTAGAGCCTTAGGCGATGTGTAGACGGAGTTAGAAGTCCGATCGAACCGAAACCCTAAAACAAAACATGCTCTCTGTACATTTTTGAAAATCTGGGAATTTTGTGAATAAAAAATATGCAGAAAAATCAGCAGGAATTTCTAAGAGTTACTGTGAAATTCGAAAACTCAATTCCATCAACCCACCGCGGAACCGCGGCAGAAGCATGGCTTCTGCGGCGGTTCCGCGGCCGTATGGTCACAATGCCCTATAATTTTTGCACAGTAATTCCTCTTTTCTGATGCTGGATTTTCTGGGAATTTTTAAATATCACTCAAGAGTTGAGTTTTCTGGGTTGTATTAGGGACTCGGTATTTCGATCGGATTATCAAACTTTGTCTATCTGTTTTCCGGATATTTTTGAATATGTTAAAAAGTTCGACCGGATATAAATACCCACTTTTTCCCCTGTCGGGAAATTTCCAAGTGTTGGATCTTTTCGTGGTTTAAAGACGTTCTGAGTAGTGCAAGTAACGCGATGGTCCCTCTAGAAGACAACAAACCTTAACTCGATTATGTGACCGTCTTGAACTGCCCTTTGAACCTTCGGGTTTGGGGCAGTACGGCGTGCCACATGTGGGGCGTTGGCTTGACCCTTCTACGGCTGGACCGTTGGTACCGAGGCATGAAGTGAATGTCCTTGAACCTATTTCATGTGTTGGACGGTTTCGGGAAAACTTGGGTGTTCGAATGTTCGATCGAAAAGTTTAATATTTTCTATTTATCCGGAATGGGATACAATAATTGGAATTCACAAACAGTTATGAGATAAATGGATGAATGTTATAAATCTAGCGGTTTAGTTTCACTTGATATTGAAAAGAGTTTTCGATATTGAGACTAAAATGCGGGGTTTATAACTGTTAGGCATGTGATGTCTAAGTACTTCATCTGATTTGACATGCGATGTCTAAAGGGTTGCAGATTCCAATTGTTGTAGTTTTACACTTTCTTTTCTGTGACCGTAAGTGTAATATGTGATATCGCCGGTTTCGTTGCTATATGTCAACGACAATTGGGATGCGCATATTTACTTACGTTGATGACATGTGATGTTATGTGTTGCTGGATATGTTATATTGGATCGTCGTGTTTGAATAGCCGGGGGTTTTTATGTGAGATGAGTGTTTTTCATTTTCATTCATGTAAAAACTTGTATGTAATATTCTTTTATTTGGGGCACTTCCAGGTTGCGGAAGCTGTCACCCTTTGTATATTATTTACTTTTCCGCATTAGGATAGACCCAAGGAGGGGAGCACAAGTAACCGGGTTCTAGGGTCCAGAGGGAGACCATCTCGAGGAGTCGAGTCCGGGTCTCCTAACCCTAGAATTGGCAGGGTTGCTTGCCGCTCTCGTAGGGGTCTAGGGATGTGGGATAGGCTATTCATCAAGACCGTGGAATCCGTGTTTTATACTGGCTTGTATTGAAAACACGGACGTCCTAGTATATCCAATGTTTCATATGTTTCTTCTGCTGCGATATCTGTGATGTGATCATGTGTTGTTCTGTGATAGATACTTTATATAGTATATATGATATATTATATAGACGTTACTTATGTTTTGCACCCGCACTAGCCTTGCCCTGCTCTATCGTTAGTTACCTAACCTAACGATGCACGAGGGGACATCGAGGCGAATGCGGATGGCATAAGTGTACGTCGTATTTATCTGTAATGTTTAGGTATTTAAATGATGGGACTTCATTAATGTGATTAATGAAATAAAAGAAACCAAATGATGTTGTAGAATCAAATTTTAAATAAAACAGGTAGCTACAGTTCTTGCTTTGTATAGCGGTATATATGATATACCCTGCACCTTATTCGATGAGGAAAGGACCGAGATCCCTTCACCGGGAGTGACTCCTTTAGCAATAACTGGCAGATGCTACATACTCGGTCTGCTTTTGATTGCTTCTATAGTTTCTGCTTTGCACAGTGATATATATGATATATCCCGCACCTCATTCGACGAGGAAAGGGCCGACGATCCCTTCACCGGGAGTGACCCCTTTAGCAAAACTAGAAAAGCCTCAAAATCACTCCATTTCAAAAACTTCATTTGATTCTACAACGATATCAAGTTCATTACGCTCATGGTTTTTTCTGAAAGAACCCGCGTAGCCCTCCGTCATTTCAGATAGATATTATTTAGTATTCGTGCTATGTTTGTTGACTTAGTCAAGGCATAGTGTATGGTAGCTAAATTATGTTTATCTGTAACAACATGAGATGTGATTGGATTAGAGCATTCGCACGGCCTTGTTGACTCAGTCAAGGGTCGTACAGGTGGGTTTAATTCAATCGGGAAATGTACGGGTTGAACTTGACTTGCGATTTATGCTTTGTTGACTTAGTCAAGGTCATAGATCGCTAGGGGCAAAAGCATTATCGGGAATTTCAAGTGTTGAAATTTGCAATGAGATTGCATACCTTCTATGAGATAGTTGGATCCCGATACCCACTGCGAGTAAGAGTTACTCCTGGGAGAGTTTTGCACACTACAATTAGCCGATCAAGTAGGTGTCTAGAAAGGTGTCAACGGGGTTACGCCTCTGGGAAAACGAGGTTTACTTTAATTAGGTCCATGCGAAAGCACGGGGAACCTCCCTCAAAGTACCGACACTGGCCTGGCTGAAAGATCGACGAAGTTGTAGGGTGTAATTAATCCCGGCTAGTCTTTCCTTTTAGGGTTTGAAGGAAGATTTGATAAAAACCAGTGGGAGCCATCCTGATTAGATAAGATAATAACCAATCTGATCTTGCACGAGCATATGCTAAAGTGTTTTCTTCTCTCTCTCTCTCCAGGTAGCGACCATTTCATGCCTTAATCAAGATAATAATATGGATGTATTGACCGAACCCGCATGTTATACTGTGCAGGGGAACGTTGGACCCGTTCTATCTTATAAATGTTATAAGGCTGAACAGGAAACATGAGAATATCTAGATTCTCACGCCGCCCAAACGGAGAACGTGCATGATGATGCACCTTCTTCCGGTGTGTTTGTTATTGAGAACTGTTTCTCAGTTCACCCTACGTCCTGGGTATTAGATACCGGATCAGGATCCCACATATGTAAGCAGTTACATGGGCTACGGAAAGGTAGAGAACTGGGAAAAGGTGATCATTCCGTTCAAGTAGGGAATGGGGCAAATGTTGCAGCCAAAGCAGTTGGCATATATCACCTTGTATTACCAAATGGTGATACACTAGTCCTGAATGAGTGCTATTATATACCGAACATGATGTGCAACATTATATCAGTTTCTTTATTAAGTAAAGAAGGATATAATTTTGTAGTAAAGGACAATGTTATGAACATATTCCTAGATCAAAAGTTGATTGCATCAGGCTCGCTACATAATGGCATATTCATTCTCAATCAAAATACAGTCTTCAATATACAAAACACACACAAGAGGAAAAGCTCAGAAATGAACGAATCCTTCTTGTGGCACTGTAGACTTGGCCATATCAATGAGACACGACTAGCTAAGTTGCATAAGAATGGATATTTGAATTCATTCGAATTATCATCTTATGACACTTGCCATTCATGTCTCAAAGGAAAAATGACAAAAACTCCGTTTACGGGACACGGGGAAAGAGTTACTGAACTCTTGGGACTGGTGCATAGTGATGTATGCGGTCCTATGTCTACACACGCCAGAAATGGTTCTTCCTACTTCATTACATTCACTGACGATCTCTCTAGATACGGGCATGTGTTTCTGTTGAAACACAAGTCTGAAGCTTTTGAGAAATTCAAAGAATATAAGCACGAGGTAGAGAACCAAACGGGCAAAAGTATTAAGATTCTTCGATCTGATCGAGGAGGTGAATACTTAAGCAGTGAATTCCTGGATTATCTAAAAGAGAATGGGATTCTCTCTCAGCTTACTCCTCCTTATACACCACAGCACAACGGTGTATCAGAACGAAGGAATTGCACCCTATTAGATATGGTGCGTTCAATGATGAGCAATGCTGAGTTACCTATTTCCTTTTGGGGGTATGCGCTTGAGACAGCCATATACCTATTGAATCTGGTTCCGTCTAAATCTGTACCTACCACACCATATGAGATATGGAGTGGGAAGAGACCATATTTTAAACGAATTAAGATATGGGGTTGTCCGGCCTATGTCAAAAAGCAAAATCATGACAAACTCGAGGCACGATCAGTCCTTTGCAAGTTTGTGGGATATCCTAAGAATTCTCAAGGATATTTTTTCTACCAAGCTGAGGAACAAAGAGTGTTTGTTGCTCAACATGCCACCTTTTTGGAAAGGGAATTTCTTGCAAAAGAAATTAATGGCAAAGAGGTAGAGCCGGAAGAGGTTCCAGCACCACAAACTACAACTAATGATTTAGTAGAACCAGAGGATTCAGTGGTGCCCGACGTACCCCAGCCTCTCCGTCGATCTAGTAGGGTTTCTCGTCCACCTGAGAGATACTATGGTTTTCTCATTGATGGTGGCAGTGAGGATTGCATCATGGAGGATGATGACCCAACTAGCTTCGAGCAGGCCATCACGAGTGGGGACTCAGTGAAATGGCTGGATGCTATGCGGTCCGAGATGGAATCCATGTACACCAACAAAGTATGGACTTTGAAAGTTGCTCCTGAAGGGGTAAAACCCATTGGGAGCAAGTGGATCTTCAAGAAAAAACTTGGTGTAGATGGGAAAGTGGAGACTTTCAAAGCTAGACTTGTAGCAAAGGGTTTTCGTCAAAGACCAGGTGTGGACTATGACGAAACCTTTCTCCAGTGGCTATGCTTAAATCCATCCGAATCATGCTTTCCATCGCTGCATATCATGACTACGAAATCTGGCAAATGGATGTTAAGACCGCTTTTCTAAATGGTGATTTAGAAGAGTGCGTGTACATGACTCAGCCAGAGGGCTTCGTAGACAGTGGAAGCAGCGGGAAGGTGTGCAAGCTGCTTAAATCCATTTATGGATTAAAGCAAGCATCGCGGAGTTGGAACATCTGCCTTGACGTCGTTATCAAAGAGTTTGATTTCGTCAAAAACCCAGATGAACCTTGTATTTACAAGAAGGTGGCAGAGAGTAAGGTTGTCTTCCTCGTATTGTACGTGGACGACATACTCTTGATAGGAAATGATATTCCTATGCTGCAATCGGTCAAGCTCTTCTTATCACAAAGATTCTCAATGAAAGATCTTGGTGATGCCTCCTGCATATTGGGAATTAGGATCTATAGAGATAGATCCAAAAGGATATTGGGATTGTCCCAATCCAGGTACATTGACACCATACTAAAGAGGTTTAGTATGGAAGAATCCAATCGTGGGAACTTGCCCACGATCACTGGAGTCACTCTCTCCAAAGAGATGTCTCCCAAGACTGATTTGGAGAGAGCCCGCATGCAAGGGATACCCTATGCTTCAGCTGTAGGCTCTATCATGTATGCGATGCTATGTACCAGATCCGATGTTGCATACTCACTAAGTATAGTGAGCAGGTATCAAGATGATCCTGGAGAGAGTCACTGGACAGCTGTGAAGAGCATTCTCAAGTACTTACGAAGGACTAAAGAGATGCTCTTGGTGTATGGTAACGGAGAACTCCAAGTGGAGTCCTTTACCGATTCGACCTTCCAGAGTGATAAGGACGACTCTAAGTCGCAGTCAGGATTTGTCTTTACCCTTTACGGAGGGGCGGTTAGCTGGAAGAGTTCCAAGTAGGAAACCGTGGCAGACTCGACGATGGAGGCTGAATACATCGCTGCCAACGATGCTGCTAAAGAGGCTGTCTGGATCAAGAAGTTCATTACTGAACTTGGAGTGGTTCCATCCATTGAGCATCTAATACCTTTGTATTGTGATAACAATGGAGCGGTGGCTTTGGCCAAGGAACCTAGGTCCCATCAGCGATCCAGGCATATTCTGAGGCGGTATCACCTGATCCGGGAGATAGTTGATCGCCGGGAGATAGAGGTCAGGAGGGTTGACACGAAGAACAACATGGCGGATCCACTCACGAAGGCCATTCCACAGATACAGTTTGAGAGACTCTTCGGGATGCTCGGTATGCGATACTACAGCAGCTGGCCCTAGTGCAAGTGGGAGATTGTTAGTTGTATGTATGCCCTAGAGGCCAGTATTGTACAGATGATGTATATTATATTGGATGCTTGGACATATATAGAGATGACTTTCTTGCTCGATATGATAGTATGCTATCTGGTTACTCTTTATCTTAACATGTACACTTGTCTCTTTAAGCTGTCTTATGGTTACATGTTGGTAAAGCCCTTAGGATGTATACTTGACTACCTGGACTATGATGCAGATCATACTAGTGGGGACATGGTAGTCTATAAGTACATCCTTCAAGGTCCCTAGTCGTGTGTATATCGAGACGGGGCATCGATATACCAGAGTAGACTAGCGTATACGCTTCTCGACCCATGAGATGGGCGATGGATGATCCCATATCCATTGGTGTTAGACATCAGAGATGGTATACGGGTGCTCAGTGGAGACTGGGTACACTGGACGGACTCGCCGAGAACTCCCAGATGGTATTATACCTCACGTCAGATGGCAGTTCTCAGGTGACACTTGTGCAGGTTAGTCTGTAGACCCGAGATCGTCATAGAGTCTTGTATGATTCCCACTGTGCTTTGATCTTCACCTTACCACGTCCATGAGGGCGTGCAAAACGGTGGTCTTTGGGTACAGTCCCGAGTCACATGGAGACAATGAGCGATAGGAGGGGTTTCGTCTCTCCCGGTATTGGGGGTTGATGTTGCGCTGTGCTCGATTGGCCGTAACAGGGAAGTCCCTGGCCAGGGCTGATCAGAGATTTGCTGGTAAGTGTTACCAGTAGTTTCTCGACCCGTTATGAGCCTCACATCGGCACGACTTATCGGTTATTGGGGTCTGACGTTTACTACCCCTAGACTTGATATGCGACATATCAGACGAACAGACCGGACTGTACGGTAAGTGTTACTGGTTGGATTCACAGGAGTGTGAGCGGGCTAGCTCGTCGATCTTCTGATCGCTCAATACCCGGATGGCCGTTACGTTTAGAAGACCGCTTGCGGCTTGTGGGTGCTTGATATGATCATCATCTGCTACCGGCGTATTGACGAGTCTTTAGAGTCCTACACAGAGGTTTCCTGGCTCAAGCGAAACGAAATAGGAGCGCATATGAGATATGTGCGGGACCGAGAGTAATGCGTCTATGTGATACCGTATTTCATTCTCGTGATGAATGTTTCGATTGGTTGTATGCGATATAACCTAGTTATATAATCATTGATTCGATAAATCGATACATTGTATAATAGTCGGTTATGTGCGACATGACCGGATCATTGAATCAAGTGTTGATTTAATGATTTAATGTATAATTGTATATTTGATATATTAATTTGTATTAACTAGTATTGGTTCATTTTAAAAGGATTTTCTCACTTGAAGTGCACATTGTATATATGATATGCTTTTGTGTGCACTTGATTGTATCATGTTTGATGATACATACTTACTTGGGTTTGTGCAAAGAATTAAACCATGGTTATGATAATGGTTAGGGTTTTGTGTAATTCATCTATTTATTTATCCATTCTTTATTTATTTATTTAAATAGATAAAAGAAAAGAAAATGGTTTCTTTTTATCATGAAGCTTGTTGAAGCTTCATGAAGCTTTGACTAAAGAGACCATTTGTCTTCATGCTTAACCCTAACCATTCCCACTTACCATGGTCTATTCTCTACACTTAACCTTAGTTAGCTTATGATAAGTATTGATTTATTTTCATTTTAATTCAACACTTATCATATTCTTTCTTCTTCTTCATCATCTTCTTCTTCAAGAAAATCTTAAGTCCATCAATGGCAACTTGAGCTAAAGTGAGAGAAATCCAATTCTAAAGTGAATCCACCTCCTATTTCTTCACCCTCTACCTCTTGCCAAGTTGTTTTGGGTGTTTTCTTCACAAGTTTCATAACTTTGTGAAGTCGGAGCTTGAACTTGTGATGCCTCGACGTAGATCATCTTCGGCACGAAGCCGACGACCTAGTCCGCCCATTTCTCCGATCAAGCCGACAATTGAGTCCGGGATTCGAGATGGACAACGAGAGGACGCCTACGTGGAGCCAAGGAAGTGGATATCTGGATCTACAAAGGTTGTAGCTTCTTATCTTTAGTTAAGTTGTTAACTAGATTCATATATCGCCTAAACTTCTAGTCAACGATCCGTATTAGGGTTTCTCGGCACCCATAAAATTTGAAATTGGCATGGTTGATGCCTTGTGAGACCTCTATTTTGTGCCTAGGAACCCTACATTAACATCGTCCTGTAAATCCTCATATCTCAGGCACCGTCTCATCAGATCGGTCCTCATATCCATCTGTCTCATCCTACTCCGGTTGGTATCCTCTGGATATCCGCCGAGTCTAATACTGTCACCGGTAGGTAGTGTTCCCGTGCTGGGTTCAACGCCTTTCAATATGATCTTCTTGCCCCTGGGTACCGTACCGGGTCTACCTTGTACCCGCAGACGGTGGCTCCACACTTCTCGAATCGGGTAATCATTTTAGCTCAGCACCGAGAAAACTTATAGTGGACGTCGTGTTGGGTTACGATGGCGCCCTGGCCATCTACCGTGGCCGACGCGGAAAAGAAATGACGTTTAGAAAACTTAGCGCTACTGAACCCGTCTAGAATCGAACCATAAACCTATACTAGCTAACTAACAAAGAGCTAAACTACTATGATAGAAGCATTATACCGAATGATCCATGTCCTTCAGTCTTCCACCATCATCCTTGGCTCCTTGAGATGTCTACGATTGAGCTTGGCTACCGGTTTTTCTCCATCGAAGACGATCCACCCGAGGGAGACGATGCAGGCTCCAGCTTCTCCTAATGAAGTAACCGACGCTCTAAGGTTGCTAGCAATGGAGAGTGGGGTGTAGGAATATTTCACTATCTTTTTCTCTCATACCTCATGCTCAAGTGAGCAATCAAAGAAGAAGTAAGAGGAGGTGAGGAAAACCATGGGCATGAGTAACTCAAGAATATGGCTAAGTCTCCAAGAGAGTGAATCAATGAAATGAATGAGTGTAGCATGTAGAAAGAATGGCAAAGTGTTTTCAACCATGCAAGAAAAATATCTCACACATTTTTTTACAATAAACAATCAAGAGCCATACCTCTCTGCATACCACCAACCATGCTCATGCCACCTCACCCTCCACCTCATTTCCAAATGATTTTCTAAAAAGAAAATCATATATTGAGGTGTCCATCTTCAAGAAGATATTCCGTATAAATACGGAATACAACCCGATATACGTATCGAAATACATATAAGCGTATTCGTATAAAAATGCGAATAGCCAAGAGAGAAAATGAAAATAATACTAGAATACATACATACATATATATATATATATATATATATATATATATAAATTATTAAATCAAAACTTGATTTAATAATCCGGCTCAATCCTAAGCCACTAGTATTATCAACCGTCCGATAAAAATCTGTGTAGCCTGTACACATATTTAATCGGACACCTGTATATACCAACATACGTCATCTACATCATATCACCTGAATCGTGAAAACCCTCTGTGTGGGACTCTAAAGACTCGTCAATACGCTGGCAGTGGGTTTAACCACAAGCACGTCAGCGGTGCTAGCTGTACGTAACGGCCACCCAGGTTTGAGCGAAAAGAAGGCCGACGAGCAAACTCATCCGAACCCCTACTGAGCCTGTCAGTAACAATCTCTGTACAGTTCGGTCTATTCGTCTAAGAGTATCGCATATCGAGTCTAGAAGGGGTAGATAAAGTTAGACCCCTAATAACATGATATTTCGTGTCGGTATGAAGCCCATCACTCACTGAGAAACTACTGATCCAAATCAGTAATTCTCGTCTACCATGACCAAGGATTTCTGGTGATGGCTACCCGTCCACTGCGCAACATCAACCTCCAATACCGGGAGAGAAGAATCCCCGATGATCCGCTTACTGCTTCCATGTGGCTCGGGACCGTACCCAACTAAAACCTGTTTGCACGACTCCTTTGAGCCGTGGTAGGGTAGTAATCAAAGCACAGTGGGAACTCACACGAGACAAGTGACGATCTCAGGTCGACAGACTAACCTGTACCCATGTCACCTGGGAACTGCGATCTGACAATAGGTATAATACCAACTAGCATATTCCTTGACTAGGGCCATTTAAGGATGTGCTTATAGACCACCCAGCTCCCACGTATATGATCGCCATCATAATACTGGTAGTCAAGAATGAATCCTATGTCCTCTATCAACATGTAATAGTGATCTGTAATACCACATAATACATGTACATGATGATAAAGACAAACCAGATAGCATACTATCATTTTGAGTAAGGTTGTTCTACCCGTAAAGGTCCTCCCTCAATCATTATAATCGCATGCCCATGATTACAATAATTAACTTGAGGGCACTATAGCCAACAATCTACCACTTGCACTTAAGGTTAATAATTGCGGTGTCGCATACTCACAGCCCGTGTGATACTGAACAACCAACTTCTCTACCAATCAGTCTCGCAAAGCCCGTTTATGAAA
Organism: Agapanthus africanus; assembly: GCA_030015575.1. Taxonomy (NCBI): domain Eukaryota; kingdom Viridiplantae; phylum Streptophyta; class Magnoliopsida; order Asparagales; family Amaryllidaceae; genus Agapanthus; species Agapanthus africanus. The sequence goes on from JASDDO010000028.1 coordinate 250,474,599, forward strand.
CTATTGCGTTCGAGAAATAGCCTCAGTGAGTGGATCCGCTCCAGTGTTTCCATCTTTATCTCTCTATATCTCAACTTCACGGAGAAAGACTGTCTCCCGAAATGAGCAATACCTGTCTTAGAATTTGTCTGGATATTTGATGGGACCCTGTTCACAAATGAACTCCAAATCCAACAAACTTATTAGACCGTATCATCCACTGAATTTAATCAGTATCCTGCACCATGCCTTCTTCAGTATCCACTTGGACCACCTGTCCAATATATTGCCCCTCAAAAAAAGGGAAAACTATTACTCTGATAGCCACTCTGTCATCCAGGTCACCTTGGAAGCCAGAAATGATAACCACCTCTTGAAGGAGGCTGCCGTTACCATATACCAAGAACATCCACTTATGTTCATAACTGCTTCCCAATGTTTCTCTAGGATTGGATTTATATATACTTATTGCAGCCTGTGCAAAATCAATATCTGGTGTGGTACTTGACATCTCATGATTGACTCAATTGCCTAAGCAGAGATATGCCAATCATGCAAATCCCTTCCCTCATCAGTCTGGAAGACATCTCTTTAGAGAGGGTGACTCCATCACTCACGGGTACTTCACCACGCCAGGAGTCATCCATTCAAAAACACTTTAGAATAGTGTCAAGTACCCAAATTGGGAAACTTCCCAAATCTAGATCTAAAACCATAGATCTAGTCACCAGAATCACTGATATTTTATCCAGATCCTTTATGTAGAAATACCTTGTGACAACCACAATATAACCGATCATAGTATATGAATATCACTTCCTATCAAGAGCATGTCATCCAAATACCAGGATATCACTCCCTACTACCTTCTTACCAGGTCCATCTGTTGTTCTAATGAAGTCAAACTCTATGACTATCACATCAAAACTAGATGATCTATCTCCGCTGTACTTGCTTTAGTTTATAAATAGACATAAGCTACTTGCCCACTATACTTCCGCTGCTCCCACTGACTACAACAACCTTCTAGAAGAGTCATATACACGTGCACTTCTAAAGCTAATTTAGAACGGTGTTATACTATCCTCTTGCCAGATCTCATATTCTAGAACATCAGCAGTGGCAAGTTTGGGTAATCAAAAAACCTCCCTATCACCGTCTTCGAGGAGACCGAAGTACCTCTCGGGTGTCTGAGGTTACCCACCAAATCTGCGAAGTGGATAATGGATTGTCGAGTCCAATTGAATCCTCAGGTTCTACTAAATTTTCAGTAATCGTTTGTGGTTCTGGAATCACTTCCAGTTCTACCATACTCCCAGTAATGTTTTCTGAAAAGAATTCAGTTTACTAAAACTGTGGCGAGTCAAGAACAATATAACTATTGATCTTCTAGATGGTAGAATGTTAACCCTCGTCAATGCTCGGGATAACCCACAAACTGCCATTACTGAAACATGCCTAGAGTTTATCCGGATTCTGGTTTTAAGCATAAGCCGGACAACTCCATATACTTTAATATCGTTAAGATATGAATCCATTCTATATTCAATATAGAAACAAAGACACTAATTTAATTGGAACCAGATTAAAAATACATGCAGCCGTTCCCAGTGCATATCAACTAAATGGAAGAAGGCCAAGCAGCATTACTCATCAAGTAGCGTACTCTCGGATGAGTAACCTGAGAGAGAAGCAAGTTCTCAAAACTATTACTTACAATAGAATACCTAACACAAGTATCTACATCTTCGATCATCTTGAAGAATTCTGATACTTGTAACATATGGTTCTCTACTTTATTCTTATACCTATATCTTCTCAAAATCTAGAACTTGTATTTCAACGAAATACTTGTCTAAAACTAGAGAAGTCATGAGTAAACAGAATATAGTATGAGTACCAACCCGTTTGTCCTAACGGACATCGGACAACATACAATACTTTGTATAAGTCCACTGAGTTTAATAACTCAAATCTTGTGCGTCGTAGGTTGAAAACTGTACTATAGTCAAGAGGAATTACACCGCTGTTGAATACTCCTTAACTAACCATCAACTGATATAGGTAAATGTCATAAACATAATTTCAAAAAGTTATATCTCATTTTATAAAATAAACGTATAGATATATCAGTTTGAAATTGATGCACAACGACGGATATTCAAAACCAAATATTTGCCGTCAGGCAAAAACCTAGGTGATTTCCTCAAATATCATCAATTACAAAGAATTCCGATATATAGAGGATCTAATCACCCAATTCCCAATATCTTACTCCCACTCAGCATCCGTAACGCCATACAGATATGAGAATCAAATCTGGTAAATACATACCCTGGAGTTAGAATCTAATTGGGAAAAGAGTTTTCAATTAACACCGTACAGTAAAACTGAAACATGAAAATGTTTCGAAGGGGTAGCCGGGTATTCCTTGTAATGCCTCTTCCACTATCCAGATTCATGACGGTAACCGTATATTTTCTTGCCCTCAATCCAATCCCTTTATATGTCTTTACTTATTACCTTATGTACACCACATTTAGGCTAATTGGTTTTCTTCCTTCGCTACCTTTCGGCACCTGCCTATGGTTTGGAAGAAGACTATCCAATAAGTGTAATAGATGTACTCTCCTAATGCCAGGAGCCCTCACAACCTGAGAGAAGATAAAGAGAAAAGACAACCGAATAATTTTATTCAATTTCTCCAGAACCAGAATCCATCCTCGAACTGAAACAAGTTTCTTCGAGTTCGTATGTAAATATACAATGAAATATCCAATCAATATGGATCTTCGTAGTGATACGGGGTGTTCCGGAGAAATGCAAAGGGGAAATAGGAGTGGCAGGGGTATACGCAGCTTCGTCGTGAATGATAGTAGTCGCAATTTCCTTTGCCCTCATTCTAATTCCTTTATATGTCTTTACTTATTACCTTCTGTACACCACACTTAGGCTAATTGGTTTTCTTCCTTCCCTACCTTTCAGCACCTGTGTATTGTTTGGAAGAAGACTATCCAATAAGCGCAATAGGTGTACTCTCCTAATACTAGGAGCTTTCGCAACCTGAGAGGAGGTAAAGAGAAAAGACAACAGAATAGTCATATTCAATTTTTCCAGAACCGGAAACCATCCTCGAACTGAAACAAGTTTCTTCAAGTTCATATGTAACTATATGATGGCACACCCAATAAATATCGATCTTCGTAGTGATAAGGAGTGTTCTGAAAAAATGCAAAGGGAAAATATGAGCGACAGGGATATATGCGACTTAATGACAATCAAAAAGTCAAAGTGTTTTAAGAATGTTCGGTTAACTTGGTTCAAGAGTTTTTAAGGTCAGGCCATAGTCGTTGCTGAAGAGAGAGAGAGAAAAGAAACACTCAGCGTGCACTCTAACCTAGATTAGATAAGTTAATCACTTTATCTAATCAGGATAGCTCCCACTGTTTCCTTGAATTCTCCTTCAAAACCCAAAAGGAGAATTAGTCGGGATCATCTGAAATCACCCGAGGAGTAACACCTAATCATCAGTGGGAATCGGGATCCAACTATCATCGCATGATAACTTGATGGAAGCCACTCAAGTCACCACACTCCAGAAGGTATGCGCATGCCTGGCAAGTTTCGTTTATGTTTGAAACTCCCGATGTGGTTTTTACCCCAACGACCTATGACCTTGACAAGGTCAACAAATCATAAGTCGCTAGTCAAGTTCAACCCGTCATTATCTTGATTACCCTAGACCAACCCGCATAAGCTCTTGACAAGGTTAACAAGGCTATGTGACTGTCCTAGTTAATCGCATCATATGTTACATGTAAGTCGATGTCGCGCAACCCACGTGTTCGCGGGAAGGCGGAATTTGCAAAAAATGATTTTTACGGGTTTCGCAACACCGACTAGAACCAAGGATCGTCCATAAACCCTAGCTAGCAAACAACATAAGATTTAACTACTCAGAAAGAATGTTATACCTCATGATACAAGTCCTTCGGGTCTTCTCCGCTGTCCTCCTCGTCATCGTAGGCTCCAAGGATCGATCCGGATCGTAGCTATCTCGACGGCCTCCTCGAGTCAAAGATGATCCACCCGAGAGTCTATAGTCCGAGCTCCAACCTCAAAACCGAGGTGACTAGGGCAACAAGCTTGCTAAACTTGATGGCCTAGGTGATGTAGAGAATGAAGATGGATTTATTTGTCTCTTGAAACCCTAGTTTACTCAACTCATGAGACCTTAAGGGTTTATGATGTGAGGAAGAAGAAGAGAGCTAACATGAGGAAAGAGAAATGATTTTTGATAATAATAATCATCAAATGAGATAGCTCCCTTGACTTGACTACAAGCATGGCATGAAAATATCTCATCCAAAATATCTAGTGCTACAAAATATCTCACAAGAAATATCTAATCAAAGAGTCAAACCAAGTCAAGTGGTCAAACCAAGTCAAATGGTCAAACCAAGTCAAGTAGTCAAAACAAGTAGCCATGCCTCAATTATCATTTACAAAAATAACAAATACTTTTCTCCACCTCATAATTGTTTTAATCAAGTAAATGGTCAAAACCCTAATGAGGTGTCTCCTTCTATGCCCCTCTCATCCGTATATACATACCCGCATTCGTGTTCCGAGAAACACGAATACAAAGAGACGGAACTGATCCATCAATATAATACTAGGATCCGGCTTAAAACAAAGACCACTAGTATTATCTGCCTGAACATCATACGCACACAAGTGCACGTACTTGATCGAAGCCCTGCCGTGAAACCATACGGCCTCTACACCTTTTGCCCGGTGCAGGGAAACTCTCTATGTGGGACTCTAAAGACTCGACACTACGCTGGCAGTGGGTTTAAACACAGGCCGCACGCGATACTAGCTGCACGTAACGGTCCCCAGGTAGATGTCGATAAGAAGGCCGATGAGGAAAACCCATCCGAACTCCTACTGAGCCTGAATGTGACAATCTCTGTACATTCCGGTCTGTTCGTCTAAGAGTATCGCATATCGGGCCTAGGGGGGCGGTAAACATCAGACCCTAATAGCGCAATAAGTCGTGTCGGAGAGTAGCCCAATACACCCTGAAAAACTACTGAAATACCTACCAGTAAATCTCGCTTGCCTTGGCCAAGGACTTTGTTTAATGGCCTTCCGAACACAGCGCGATATCAACCCCCAATACCGGGAGAGACAAATCCTATCTAACCGCCACTACCTCCAAGTGCTTTGGGACTGCACCCAACTACTATCTGTTTGCACGACTCCTTTGAGCCAGGTAGGGTAGTAATCAAAATACAGTGGGAACACACTTGAGGCGAAGCAGCAGTGTCAAGTCGACGGCTGTACTCATGTCACCTGGGAACTGCTACCCGACGACAGGTATAATACCCACCAATAGTTCCCGATGAGTCATGTCCAGTGTACTCATAACCTAATGAGCACCTGCATACTATCTCCAGTACGACGTACTGATGGCTGTGGGACAGACCTCCCCTGCCGGGATGAGAAACGTATACACTAGTCTACTGTGGAGTATCGATGCCCCGTCTCGATAATCCTACGACTAGGGACCTGTATAGAATGTGCTTGTAGACCACCCAACCCCCGCTAGTGTTACTGCCATCACAACGCTGGTAATCAAGCAAAGATCCTAAGGGCTCTACCAATATGTATAAGCGACATGCTAAGAAAACACATGCACATATTGAGGTAGAAACTAATCAGTTAGCATACTACCATTTCGAGCAAGACTGTTACTATATCCGTGTATATCCCAAGCTCCCATTAAGTAATATACAATCCAGTATGATACAATAATGGCCTCTAGGACATATATCACTAACAATATCCCACTTGCACTAAGGTCATATACTGGCATATCGTAGACCGAAGATCTCAAATAGCCTCTCGAATACTGTCTGAGGGATGGCCTCTGTGAGTGGATCTGCAGTGTTGTTCTCCGTATCTACTCTCCTCACCTCGATCTTCTGGGGATCTATGATCTCCTTGATCAGGTGGTACCGCCTCAAGATATGTCTGGATCTCTGATGGGACCTGGGTTCCTTCCCTAAAGCTATAGCGCCGTATGTTGTCACAATACTAAAGTATTGGCAACTGGAAGGAACCGCCTGAAGTTCAGTTAAGAACTTCTACATCCAGACTGCCTCTTTTGCGGCGTCTCATGCAGCGAACCACTCCATTTCCATCATCGAGTTGCAACGGTGTCCTGCTTGGAGCTTTTCCAACAGACCGCCCCTCCACTGAGGGTAAAGCCATAACCTGACATGGACTTGGAGTCATTCTTATCACTTTGGAAGTTGGACTTAGCAAAGGCCTCGATCTGGAGGTCCTTTTCCGACATACACCAAGAACATCTCCCTAGTCCTTCTCAGGTACTTGAGAATGTTTTTTACTGCTTCCCAATGCTTCTCCCCTGGGTTTGACTGATACCGGCTTACCACGCTCAGTGCGTAAGCTACATCTGGTCTGGTACACAACATCGCATACATTATAGAGCCTACCGTAGAAGCGTAGGGTATAATCGACATGAGAGCCCTTTCCAAATCAGTCTTGAAAGATATCTCTTTGGAGAGGGTGATTCCGTGACAAGCCGGTAGACTACCGCTCTTAGAATCGTCCATACTAAATATTTTCAGTATGGGGTTGTTGTACCTTGACTGTGAAAGTCCCACCATCCTCTTTGATCTATCACGATAGATCTGGATCCCCAGAATGTAGTTGGTATCATCCAGGTCTTTCATGGAGAATCTCTGTGACAAGAATCCTTTGACTGATTGTAGCATAGGAATGTCATTTCCTATCAAGAGAATGTCATCCACGTACTCAACGAGGAATTCCACAGCTCTTGCTACAATCTTACTATAAATGCATGGTTCATCTGGATTTTTGATAAAGTCGAATTCTTTGACTGTCTCAATAAAAACAGATGTTCCAACTCCGCGATGCTTGCTTTAGCCCATAAATGGACTTAAGCAACTTGCACATTGTCCCGCTGCTCCTACTCTGATTGAAACCCTTTGGCTGATCCATATAGACTCACTCTTCCAAATTACCATTTAGTAAAGCCGTCTCTACGTCCGTCTGCCGGATCTCAAAATCTTGGAAGGCAGCAATGGCAAGAAGGATCCGAATGGATTTGAGCATAGATACCGGAGAATAGGTTTCATCATGGTTCAAACCAGGTCTTTGACGAAAACCTTTTGCAACAAGCCTAGCCTTATAGGTTTCAACCTATCCATCTACACCAATCTTCTTTCTGAAGATCCATTTGCAGCCTACGGGTTTCACCCATTCTGGAGCAATGTTCAAAGTGCATACTTTGTTGGTGTAGATGGACTCCATTTCGGTCCGTATTGCATCCAACCATTTTACCGAGTCGCCGCTCTGAATGGCTTACTGGAAGATAGTTGGCTCATCATTGTCAATGATGCAATCCTCTTGATCCCCGTCTATGAGAAAACCGTAGTATCTCTTGGGCGGATGAGACTGCCTACTAGTCCTGCAGATTGGCGTAGGGATGTCCGGTTCATTTGAAACCTCTGTTTCTACCATACTTTCAGTAATAGTTTGTGGTTCTGGAATTTCTTCCAGTTCTATTGCGCTCCCACTATTTCCTCTTACAAAAAATTGATTTTCTAAAAAGTGAGCATGACGAGGAACAAAAACCTTTTGTTCCTCTGCGTAATAGGAAAGATACCCCCTGGAGTTCTTTGGGTATCCCACAAACTTACTGTTAGTGTATATGCCCTGGAGGCCATTACTGTATCATACTAGTTTGTATATTACTTAATGGAAGCTTGGGATATTCACCTTTGTATAGACAATCTTGCTCAAAATTGTAGTATGCAACTTGGTTTGTCTCTACTTCAATGTGTGTACATGTGTTTCTTTTAACATATCGCCTATACACATTAGTAGAGCCCTTAGGATCTTTGCTTGATTACCAGCGTTGTGATGGCAGTCACACTCGTGGGGGTTGGGTAATCCACAAGCACATCCTTATACAGGTCCCTAGTCGTAGGACTATCGAGATAGGGCATCGATACTCCGGAGTAGACTAGCGTATGCGCTTCTCATCCCAGCAAGGGAGACGGTCTGTCCCACAGCCGTCAGTACGTCGTACTTGAGATAGTATGCGGGTGCTCGTTAGGTTACGAGTACACCGGACAGGACTCGTCGGGAACTGATTGGTTGGTACTATACCTATCGTCGGTTATCAGTTCCCAGGTGACATGAGTACAGCTTAGTCCGCTGACTTGACACTGTCACTTCGCCTCGAGTGTGTTCCCACTGTACTTTGATTACTACCCTACCACGGCTTAAAGGAGTCGTGCAAACTGGTAGTAGTTGGGTGCAGTCCCGAAGCACTTGGAGGCAGTGACGGTTAGACAGGATTCGTCTCTCCCGGTATTGGGAGTTGATATCGCGCTGTGTCAAGGAGAGCCATTACACACAGTCGTCCCTGGTCAGGGCAAGCGAGATGCACTGGTAGGTTTCCAGTGTTATCTCAAGGTGTTCTGGGCTACACTCCGACACGACTTGTACCGCTATTAGGGGACTGACGTTTACCGCCCCCTAGGTCCGCCATGCGATATTCTCAGACGAACAGACCGGACTGTACGGAGACTGTCACATTCAGGCTCAGTAGGAGTTTGGATGAGTTCACCTCATCAGTCTTCTTATCAGAATCTACCTGGGGGACGTTACGCACAGCTAGTTCCGCTTGCGGTCTGTGGTTAAACCCACTGCTAGCGTAGTGTCGAGTCTTTAGAGTCCCACACAAAGAGCTATTTACCTTTAGGCAAAAGAGTAGAGGTCGCATCATTTTGCGACAGGGTTCGGTCACATCCGCGCACTTGTGCACGTTTGGTGTCCGGGCAGTTATTACTAGCGGGCTTTAGTTTAAGCCAGATCCTAGTATACGTTTTGGGATTGGTTTTATCTCGTTTGTATCCGTGTTCCTCGGAACGCAGATGCGGGTGTGTATGCACAGTTGACAGAGACAGAGGCAAAGGATCTCTTTGTATTCGTGTTCCTCAGAACACGGATGCGGGTGTGTATGCACAGTTGACAGAGACAGAGGAAGAGGATTCTCATTAGGGTTGTTGACTGTTGACTTTTTCTAAACCCTAATGAGAATAAGAAATATGACTAATAATAATATTAATTAAGTATTAGTGTGCCATGGTTGGGTTGAAAGTTTGACATTGTTGACTGATTGACTAGCTTGGACTTGTTGACCATCATCATTACAATGGCTATCATTTCATGGCTAAGACTTTTGCTTGCTTATTCTTTACAAAATGAGTGCATGAAATGATATTGCCATTGACATGAACCATCACATAATACTCAATTACTGTTATTATTATGATTATTTTGTGTTAAGAGAGGATGGTTGTAAAAAGTCTTCTTCATTCTATCATATTGATTCTCTCTCATCCTGAAGCTCACCCACTTCCTATTGCTCTCTCTCTAGCTCTTGGTTCTATTGTCTCATGAGTTGAGAAACAAGAACCATAGAGATAAAACCCAAAACACTTCTCTACTCATCCTAGTGTACAAGGTCTAGCAAGCCAAGTATTCTAGTTTCCTCTAGATTGAGGTTGGAGCCAAAGGTAGAAACTTTCGGGTGGATCCATCTTCGGCACAAGGAGACGACGAGGTGAGGCCGATCCGACCACCACAAGGAGTTGAAGAGAAGGAGTTCAAGATTAGGTATAACCCCTAACATAGTAGCTAAACTCTTAGCTAGGTTGTTAGATAGTTTGTTTAGCAAAGATCCGGCTTTTGAGTCCATGTTACCTTTCATGAAAAATCGTTTTACACCATTTCCGCAACCCCAAAGAACCGGGGACGGGTAACGTGGACTTACAGTGGTATCAGAGACTAGCTAAACACTATCTAGCATGTTAGCAAAGTAACTAGAAGTTCGATCGAAAATAAAATCACAAAACATACCCGGAATATCAACTTTCTGCCGATTTTTATTTCTGTTCAAAAAATAATAAATCATGTACTAAAAATCGGCTCAGGGTTTTTAAAGAACACATAAGAAAAATGGTCCACTAACTCGGTCAAAGCGCCGCGGAACGGCGGTAGGAGCATACTCCCGCCGCGGATCCGCGGCCGAGTTGACTCGGCCGTGGGCAATTTTTCCTGCAGTGTGTTCAGTGGGGTGTTTTGGGATTTTTACAATATGTTTTTTCTGCCCAGATTTTCCAGAAAACAAATTTGTGTTTTGGGGTGGTTACAAATCCGTATTTTGATCGAACTTCTATAGACTTTAGCTAACGGGTTATATCTGTGATGTGATATATGTATTGAAAGTCTGCTAATCGCTATACGTCGATTAGTGGGGGTTATACATATCTGTGATCTGTAATGTTGATGGTATGTGTATATGAATTCGTTGGATTGTCGCGGATGAATAGCCGGGGGGTTGTGAGATGAGAGTTTTCTTTATCTTTCAATTCATGTAATTTGTAATTGATGTAATATTACTTATATGGCCGCACATCCGGGATGAGGTTGTAGCCGCCATTGTATAATTTCTTTTACTGTTTTTGCTCCTAGGATAGACCCAAGGTGGGGTGCACAAACTACCGGGTACCTCGAAGTGCCGAGTGGCCTACTCACGTTGTTGAGAGAGGTTGCTTCACTTCGGATACTTGGCGGGTAGTTTGCCGCACCCGTAGGGGTCTAGGGTGGGGTCTTGGCTATTCATCGCGACCGTGTAATCCGCTTTTCGTTGCAGGCTTGAACGAATCGCAGATTCCTAGTATATCCAAAGTATTCATCTGTGATCTAGAATGGCTATCATTGCATGTGACGAATGTATATATCTATATATGATATCTATTTAGGCGTTGCTTATGTTTTGCATCCGCGCTAGTCTAGCCCACGCTCTGTCGTTAGTTAAGTAACCTAACGGGTAATGACGGGGCCCCGTGGCGAATGCGGATGGCATAAGCGTACGTCATATTTTCGTTGTTTTCTGCAATGGTAGGATTAAATGATGGGACGCATTAAAATTAATGCAAGAAAATAAACCAAAGTTAAAGTCGTTGGAATAATTTCAAAACCACTCGGTTTCTTTTCAAAAACAACTTTTAAACGCGGAGCTTAAGCCACTCCTTTTAAAAGCTATCAAGGTTCCATCGATTATATCAAGTTCACTACGTTCACGGTTTCGCCAAAACCATTCGTAGCCCTCCGTCATTTCAGTTAAATATTCAGTATTATTCAAGCTATGTATTTTGACCTTCGCCAAGGCATAGTGATTGGTAGCTGCTGAATATTTATCTGTAGCATAGATAGATGCGTTGGTTTGGGACAGTCGTACTACTATTTTGGCCTTCGTCACGGGTATGTACGGGTGGGTTCAAATAAACCTGGATAATGATGGGTAGAACTTGACATGTGACTTATGATATGTTGGCCTTCGTCAAGGTCATAAGAGCATGGGGCAAAAATCCACATCGGGAGTTTCTAAAGAAACTGAAACTTGCTAGCGCTGCATACCATTTGGAGTGTGATGATTCTGGTAGGATTCCTTCAGTTTTATCACATGATGATATTTGGATCCCGATCCTACTGTGAGTATATGCTACTCCTCGGGAACTTTCTCACTTAACGATCAATGCTATAAACCAAGTAGGTGTCTAGAAAGGTGTTAGCGGGGCTACGCCCCCAGGGAAAAGAGGTTATTTAATTAAGGAATTTCGCGAAAGCGTTGGAAAACCTCCCTCGAAGTACCGACACTGGCCTGGTTGAACGGTTAAGCAAGTATTGTACGGTGAGATTGATCCCGACTAATTCTTCTTTTTTGGTTTGAGGAGGGATTCGAGAAACAGTGGGAGCCATCCTGTTTAGATAAATTAAAAATCAATCTAAACTTGCAAGAGCATCATGCTGAGTGTTTTCTTCTCTCTCTCTTAATTGCAGCGACCCAGTGACCACACATAGGTTACATCTAGATAATAAAATGTCTGAATCTGACTGTTATGATTGGCAAAGGTCTGTCCAGATGTCCATTACCCATGACAAGCTGGGACACCTCCTAACTAATCAAACCCCTGCCGTCTCAGGACCAGTTTCCCCTGTCACGGATATTGATATCCGTAAGACATCGGAAAAAGACTGTGCGAAAGCCAAGTGCCTCGTGTTGGCCTCAGTTGATGGTGCATACCATAGGCAGCACGAGAAGATGGACTTAGTTTCTATCTTCCTTCATAACAAAGATTTATATGGAGAGCAATCTCGTATCGCAAGATATGAGACCTCGAACGAATTACTTCAAGCGAGGTTGGCTATCGGGTTATCTGTAGGGGGCAACGTCCTTACAGAGACCAGCTATTTTGAGCTCACGGACCTGAAGACCACGTTGAAGAACGGGTCAGATGCTGACTTGATTCTACAGTCTCTACCTTCTACCTTGAAGGAAACCAGGGAAGAAGAAGGAAAGGGAAGGGCACAAGTTTCGGGGCTGGATGTAGTAAAAGAGGGACGTTCCTATTGTTACGGGAATGAACATTGGCAGAAGGATTGCAGGGCTAGCAAAGCTACTAGCCAGGATTCGAAGCATGTTGTGGCTTCGGCTTCGGGTGTGTTTGTAATAGAGAACTGTATGTCAGTTAACCCTACTTCCTGGGTATTGGATACCGGATCAGGATTTCACATCTGTAATTCGTTACAGGCTCTGAGAAACCGTAGGGTTATCAAGATAGGTGATATGACTCTCAGGGTTGCTAAAGGAATGAGCATGAACGCTGAATCCGTAGGGGAATATCATCTTGGACTGACAACTGGGCAGATATTGATTCTGCGTAACTGTTTGTATGTACCAGGTGCGACTTGTAATATCATATCTGTATCCTTACTTTCTAAGGAAGGATATGATTTTACTTTTGTAAGCGATGTGGTCCACATCCTCCTAAATCAAGTTCTGATTGGGTCAGGTACATTAGAAAACGGGATATACGTATTGAACCAAGCTCAGATTTTCAGTGTCCAGAACACACTTAAAAGAAAGTCTCCGGAATTAAATCAGGCTTTCTTGTGGCATTGTAGACTGGGTCACATTAATGAGACACGGTTAACCAAGTTACATAAAGAGGGATACTTGAATCCGTTCGAGTATCAGTCTTATGCCACTTGTGAATCTTGTCTCATGGGAAAGATGACAAAAATCCGTTCACTGGACACGGAGTAAGAGCAAGCGAGCTCTTGGGATTCATACACAGTGACGTGTGTGGTCCAATGTCTACACATGCGCGAAGCGGTTATTCATACTTCATTACTTTCACAGATGATTTCTCTAGGTATGGACATGTCTTCCTGATGAAGCATAAATCCGAGGCCTTTGAGAAATTTCGGGAATACAAGAATGAAGTTGAAAAACAAACAGGCAAAAGTATCAAGACACTGAGATCTGATCGAGGTGGTGAATAATTTAGTGCCGAGTTTCTGGACTACTTAAAAGAGAATGGAATTCTCTCTCAGCTTACTCCTCCATACACACCACAGCACAATGGTGTATCGAAAAGGCAGAATCGAACCCTATTGGATATGATTCGTTCCATGATGAGTAAGGCTGAGCTACCGCGATCCTTCTGGGGTTATGCACTAGAATCAGCTGCATATCTTTTGAACAAGGTTCCCTCCAAGACTGTGCCTACCACACCATATCAGATCTGGTGTGGGAAGAAACCCCATCTTCAATATCTGAAGATATGGGGATGTCCAGCTTTTGTTAAAAAGCAGCATGCGGACAAACTCGAGGCACGCTCAGTACTGTGTAAGTTTGTGGGATACCCAAAGAACTCCAGGGGGTATCTTTTCTATTACGCAGAGGAACAAAAGGTTTTTGTTTCTCGTCATGCCCACTTTCTGGAACATCAGTTTTTAGAAAAAGGAATAAGTGGGAGCGCAATAGAACTGGAAGAAATTCCAGAACCACAAGCTATTTCTGAAAGCTTGAAAGAACCAGAAGTTTCAGAAGAACCGGACATTCCTGCGCCGCTCCGCAGGAGTAGTAGGCAGTCTCATCCGTCCGAGAGATACTACGGTTTTCTCATAGACGGGGATAGAGAGGATTGCACTGTTGATTATGATGAGCCTACTAGCTTCCAGCAAGCCATTCAGAGCGGCGACTCAGTAAAATGGCTGGATGCAATGCGGACCGAGATGGAGTCCATGTACACCAACAAAGTTTGGACTTTGGACTTTGCTCCAGAAGGGGTAAAACCCGTAGGCTGCAAATGGATCTTCAGAAAGAAAATTGGTGTAGATGGGCAGGTTAAAACCTATAAAGCTAGACTTGTTGCAAAGGGTTTTTGTCAAAAACCTGGTTTGGACTATGACGAGACCTTTTCTCCAGTGGCTATGCTCAAATCCATTCGGATCCTTCTTGCCATTGCTTCCTTCCATGATTATGAGATCTGGCAGATGGACATAAAGACGGCTTTCCTAAATGGAAATTTGGAAGAGTGCGTCTATATGGATCAGCCGGAGGGATTCATTCAGAGTGGGAGCAGCAGTAAAGTGTGCAAGTTGATCAAGTCCATCTATGGACTGAAGCAGGCATCGCGGAGTTGGAACATCTGCTTTGATGATACTGTCAACGAATTCGACTTTATCAAAAGCCCAGATGAACCATGCATTTACAGTAAGATTGTAGGGAGAACTGTAGTATTCCTCGTCTTGTACGTGGATGACATTCTCCTAATAGGAAATGATATTCCTATGCTACAGTTAGTCAAAGGATTCTTGTCACAGAGGTTCTCCATGAAGGACCTGGGCGATGCAAACTACATTCTGGGGATCCAGATCTATCGTGATAGGTCTAAGAGGATGTTGGGACTTTCACAGTCCAGGTACATAGACACCATACTGAAACGATTCAGTATGGAAGATTCCAAGCGCGGTAATCTGCCGGCTTGTCACGGAATCACCCTCTCCAAAGAGATGTCTCCCAAGACTGATTTGGAAAGCGCTCGCAAGACATCAATACCCTACGCATCTGTGGTAGGCTCTATAATGTATGCGATGTTGTGTACCAGACCAGATGTAGCATACACATTGAGCGTTGTAAGCCGGTATCAGTCAGACCCAGGGGTGAAACACTGGATAGCAGTAAAGAACATTCTCAAGTACCTGAGAAGGACTAAGGAGATGTTCTTGGTGTATGGCGGAAAAGACCTCCAGATCGAGGCCTTTGCTGACTCCAGCTTCTAGAGTGACAAGGATGACTCCAATTCCATGTCGGGTTATGTTTTTACCCTCAATGGAGGGGCGGTTTGCTGGAAGAGTTCCAAGCAGGAGACCGTTGCTGACTCAACTATGAAAGCGGAGTATATAGCTCCTTGCGATGCCATAAAGGAAGCTGTCTGGATGAAGAAGTTCCTCACGGAGCTTCAGGTGGTTCCTATCATTGTTGATCCAATACCGCTGTATTGTGACAACAACGGCGCTATAGCTTTAGCGAAGGAACCCAGGTCCAATCAGAAGTCCAGGCACATTTTGAGGCGGTACCACCTGATCAGGGAGATCGTAGATCGCCGGGAGATCGAGGTAAAGAGAGTAAATTCAGAAGATAACACTGCAGATCCACTCACGAAGGCCTTACCCCAGACTCAGTTCGAGCTGCTGATCGAGATGATAGGTCTTCGATACGCCAGTACATGGCCTTAGTGCAAGTGGGAGATTGTTAGTGTATATGCCCTAGAGGCCATTACTGTATCATACTAGTTTGTATATTACTTAATGAAAGCTTGGGATATTCACCTTTGTATAGACAATCTTGCTCAAAATAGTAGTATGCTACTTGGTTTGTCTCTACTTCAATGTGTGTACATGTGTTTCTTTTAACATATCGCCTATACACATTAGTGGAGCCCTTAGGATCTTTGCTTGATTACCAGCATTGTGATGGCGGTCACATTCGTGGGGGCTGGGTAATCCACAAGCACATCCTTATATAGGTCCCTAGTCGTAGGACTATCGAGATAGGGCATCGATACTCCGGAGTAGACTAGCGTATGCGCTTCTCATCCCAGCAGGGAGACGGTCTGTTCCACAGCCGTTAGTACGTCGTACTTGAGATAGTATGCAGGTGCTCGTTAGGTTACGAGTACACTGGACAGGACTCGTCAGGAACTGATTGGTTGGTACTATACCTATCGTCAGTTATCAGTTCCCAGGTGACATGAGTACAGCTTAGTCCGCTGACTTGACACTGTCACTTCGCCTCGAGTGTGTTCCCACTGTACTTTGATTACTACCCTACCACGGCTCAAAGGAGTCGTGCAAACAGGTAGTAGTTGGGTGCAGTCCCGAAGCACTTGGAGGCAGTGACGGTTAGACAGGATTTGTCTCTCCCGGTATTGGGAGTTGATATCGCGCTGTGTCAAGGAGAGCCATTACACACAGTCATCCCTGGCCAGGGCAAGCGAGATGCACTGGTAGGTTTCTAGTGTTATCTCAGGGTGTTCTGGGCTACACTCCGACACGACTTGTACCGCTATTAGGGGACTGACGTTTACCGCCCTCTAAGCCCACCATGCGATATTCTCAGACGAACAGACTGGACAGTACGGAGACTGTCACATTCAGGCTCAGTAGGAGTTCGGATGAGTTCACCTCGTCAGTTTTCTTATCGGCATCTACCTGGGGGCCGTTACGCATAGCTAGTGCCGCTTGCAGTCTGTGGTTAAACCCACTGCCAGCGTAGTGTTGAGTCTTTAGAGTCCCACACAGAGAGCTATTCGCCTTTAGGAAAAAGAGTAGAGGTCGCATGGTTTTGCGACAGGGTTCGGTCACATCCGCGCACTTGTGCACGTTTGGTGTCCGGGCAGTTATTACTAGCGGGCTTTAGTTTAAGCCAGATCCTAGTATACGTTTTGGGATTGGTTTTATCTCGTTTTTATCCGTGTTCCTCGGAACGCGGATGCGGGTGTGTATGCACAGTTGACAGAGACAGAGGCAGATGATCTCTTTGTATTCGTGTTCCTCAGAACACAGATGCCGGTGTGTATGCACAGTTGACAGAGACAGAGGAAGAGGATTCTCATTAGGATTGTTGACTGTTGACTTTTTCTAAACCCTAATGAGAATAAGAAATATGACTAATAATAATATTAATTAAGTATTAGTGTGCCATGGTTGGGTTGAAAGTTTGACTTTGTTGACTTGTTGACCGGTTGACTAGCTTGGACTTGTTGACCATCATCATTACAATGGCTATCATTTCATGGCTAAGACTTTTGCTTGCTTGTTATTCTTTACAAAATGAGTGCATGAAATGATATTGCCATTGACATGAACCATCACATAATACTCAATTACTATTATTATTATGATTATTTTGTGTTATGAGAGGATGGTTGTAAAAAGTCTTCTTCATTCTATCATATTGATTCTCTGTCATCCTGAAGCTCTCCCTCTTCCTCTTGCTCTCTCTCTAGCTCATGGTTCTATTGTTTCATGAGTTGAGAAACAAGAACCATAGAGATAAAATCCAAAACACTTCTCTACTCATCCTAGTGTACAAGGTCTAGCAAGCCAAGTATTCTAGTTTCCTCTAGATTGAGGTTGGAGCCAAAGGTAGAAGGTTTCGGGTGGATCCATCTTCGGCACAAGGAGACGACGAGGTGAGGCCGATCCGACCACCACAAGGAGTTGAAGAGAAGGAGTTCAAGATTAGGTATAACCCCTAACATAGTAGCTAAACTCTTAGCTAGATTGTTAGATAGTTTGTTTAGCAAAGATCCGGCTTTTGAGTCCATGTTACCTTTCATGAAAAATCTTTTTTCATCATTTCCGCAACCCCAAAGAACCGGGGACAGGTAACGTAGACTTACAAACTTACACAGTACTGAGCGTGCCTCGAGCTGGTCCGCATAATGCTTTTCAATAAAAGCTGGACATCCCTATATCTTCAGATACTAAAGATAGGGTTTCTTCCCACTCCACATATGATATGGTGTGGTAGGCACAGTCATGGTAGGAACCTTATTCAAAAGTTATGCAGCTGATTCTAGTGCATAACTTCAGAAGGATCGCAGCAACTCAGCGTTACTCATCATGGAACGAACAATATCCAATAGGGTTCTGTTCCGCCTTTCCTATACACCTTTGTGTTGTGATGTGTATGGAGGAGTAAGCTGAGAGAGATTTTTTTTCTCTTTTAGGTAATCCAGGAACTCGGCAATTTAAGTATTCACCATGTCAATCAGATCTCAGTGTCTTGATACTTTTTCCTGTTTGTTTTTCCACTTCATTCTTATATTCCCGGGATTTTTCAAAGGGTTCGGATTTATGCTTCATCAAGAAGACATGTCCTAACCTAGAGAAATTATCTGTAAAACTAATGAAATAGGAATAACCACTTCGTGCATCTGTACATATTGGACTACACACGTCGCTGTGTATGAGTCCCAAGAGCTCGCTTGCTCTTACTCCGTTCCCAGTAAACGGAGTCTTTGTCATCTCTCCTATGAGACAAGATTGACAAGTTGCATAAGACTGATATTCGAACAGATCCAAATATCCCTCTCTATGTAACTTCGACAACTGTGTTTCATTGATGTGACCCTATCTACAATGCCATAAGAAAATTTTATTTAATTCTGGAGACTTTCTTTTAAGTGTGTTCTGGACATTTGAAAACCTGAGCTTGATTCAATATATACTGTCCTCTAGTGTACCTGACCCAATCAAACTTTGATTTAGGTGGATGTGAACCACATCGCTTACATACTAGACTTGGTACACACAAACATTTACATAGAATCAATATCTGTCCACGTGTCAATTCTAGGTAATATACCCTACGGATACAGCGTCCAAGCTCATTCCGTTAGCAAACCTGAGAGTCATATCACCTGCCTTGATAACTTTACGGTTTCTCAAAGCCTGTAATGAATTACAGATATGAGATCCTGATCCGGTATCTTGTACCCAGGAAGTAGAGTTAATTGACAGACCATTTTCAATCATAAACACACCCGAAGTCGAAGCCACAACATGTTTCGGATCCTGGATTCTGGCTTTCCAAGCTCTGCATCCCTTCTGCTAATGCCCTTTCCCGTAACAATAGGAACATCCCTCCTTCCCTACAGTTAACCCCGAAACTTTTTCCCTTCCCTTTTCTTCTACCTTACCGACACCGCCTATCGGCTTTGCGGAGGTCTTTTTGTTCTCACCCTTGGCATCCGTCTTAGATCCAGAAAAGGATGATTTCCCAATAAGCAGAGTGGGTGTCTCCCTGGTTTCCTTTAGGGTGCCTTCAACTAGAAGTATAACTTTCTTCCCCTGGGCTTAAGTAGGAGATAGGGACTGCAGAATCAAGTCAGCATATGACTCGTTCTCCAACGTGGTCTCCATGTTCGTGAGCTTTTTAATATAGCTAGTCATCGTAAGGACGTTATCCCCTACAGATGACCCGACAACCAACCTCCCTTGAAGCAATTCCTTCGAGGTATCATATCTTGCGATACGAGATTTCTCTCCATATAAAACATTGTTATGGAGGAAGATGGAAACTAAGTCCATCTTCTCGTGCTGCCTCTGGTATACACCATCAACTGAGGCCAACTCGAGGCAGTTGGCATTTGCACTATCCTTTTCCCTTGTCTTACGGATATCCTTATCTGCGATGGTGGAAACTGGACATGGGACGGCGGGGGCTTGAGTTGTAATGATGTGGTCCAGCTTGTCATAGGTAATGGACATCTGGACAAACCTTTGCCAGTCATTATAATATAACTCGGTCATTTTATTATCTATCTGTAACCTAATCTGGTCACCTGGTCGCTGCAATAAGGAGAGAGAGAAGAAAACACTTAGCATGATGCTCTTGCAAGTTTAGATTGGTTTTTAATTTATCTAAACAGGATGGCTCCCACTGTTTCTCGAATCCTTCCTTAAACCATAAAAGAAGAATTAGTCAGGATTAATCTCACCCGCCAGCTGTGACCATAGTAGCTGCATGAATCGAACAATACTTGCTTAACCGTTCAGCCAGGCCAGTGTCGGTACTTCGAGGGATGTTTTACGACGCTTTCGCGAAGTTCCTTAATTAAATAACTTCTTTTCCCTGGAGGCGTAGCCCCGCTAACACTGTTCTAGACACCTACTTGGTTTATAGCATTGATCGTTAAGTGAAGAATGTCCCGAGGAGTAGCGGATATTCACAATAGGATCGGGATCCAAATATCATTGTGTGATAATCCTTAAGGAATCCTACCAATATTATCACACTCCAAATGGTATGCAGCACAAGCAAGTTTCAGTTTCCTTAGAAACTCCCGATGTGGATTTTTGCCCCATACTCTTATGACCTTAACGAAGGTCAACAAATCATAAGTCACATGTCAAGTTCTACCCATCATTGTCCTGGTTAATTTGAACCCACCCGTATATACGTTTGACGAAGGTCAACAAGGTAATACGACTGTCCCAAACCAACGCATCTATCTATGCTACATATGAACACCTAGCAGCTACCAATCACTATGCTTTTTGTAACATTTTAGAAAAATAAAATATTATTTTTTGGAATTTATATAATTAAATAATAAATATTATGAATATTTTAATGATGTGGTATAATTATATACCGATAAATTGGGAAATACTGGAAAAATTAAATTGAATGGTGATTTTTGGAGGGATTTATGTGATTTAGGCAAATTATAAATTTTTATAATTAGTTATATACAAGTTTATTTCGAAACGTGATTAATTTGCACTAATCATGCATTGATTTTATTTGTGCATGTGACATGCACCATGTCATATTACACATTTGTTACATTTTCTACCATGACTTTTTATTTTTCCAAGCATGGCTTTGTTTTCAAAAATGAGAAGAGAAAAGAATAGAAACGAAAAAGGAAAAAGGAATAAACAAATGGGTATGGGCAAGAGAGAGAAGAGAGAGAGAGAGGCGAGGGTTCTCTATGATCCATGGCTCATTGTTCCCTTCATCATTTTCTTCTTCATTTTCCCTCTCCCTCTCACCATGACTGCCCTCCTCCTTCCCTCTCCTCAAACACCTCACAACACACCCCAAGACACATCAAAACATCATCTCCCTTTCATTAAAAATGTGCACAAGCTCACTACAAGCATTTTGGACCAAGAAAGCTAGGATTTTGAGCACTTGGAGCAACTTAAGAAATTTCTTGAGTTGCCAAATGAGGTATTTCCTTCACCATTAGAATAATATTTCATTTCCTTTAATATCTATTTAAGTTTAGAATCGATATTGTGTAGTTTGTGAGCTTGGAAAATTCCAAGATGAGGTTAGGGATTTGTTTGAATTGTGATAGTGTAATTGAGGTTTTGTAGAGGCCACAAAACCCTGTAGTGATTGTAAATTGAACTAAAACAGAGACTAGAACCCTAATTCACAAACTTAGAAACCCCGATATCGGATTTTGTTAACTTGGTGATGTGCTATTGAGATCTGCTGCTACCCTGAGAACCTGAAAAATATATAGCGATTATAGAGACACAAGCAGGCAACCTAGAAGCTACACTAGAGCCCCGATCCCCTATTTCCACTTTGAGGCCGTAGATTAATTCCTTCTGGCCGTAAATTGCGGCCAGGGTAGGGGTTATGTGATTCGTGTTTAGTCCATGGCTTTATCTTCAGTAATCTAGACCCTCCACATGTGCAAAATTGGCTAATTTCACCTAGGGTAAAATCTGGAAGTGTTTTACATCGTTTCTAATTTCGGTTTTGCGAATTCTGTAACTTGAATTTAGGTATTTATGTGTTGTCTCGATCGATTGGCGTTTGTACGTCGATATCGGGAGTTGTTTGGTTATTCTTGCATGCGTAGACCATAGGTTCTAACATATGCGTGTTTCGTGTGTCATATTGGTTTTGAATTGGATTTTAATGCGACACGATATGTTATGATATGTAGGTACCTCCGCGTGAACTTCGGGACGACAAGCAAGAGCGTGGCGACATCGACTTCGGCAAGCAAGGACCAGGTGAGTAGATATATATCTACGGGGGAAGTCGGGTGGATGGCGTATAGCATCCCCGCAGTTTCGTAGTGTAGTATACGAATACGTTTATATATATATTATGTGTATTTTGAGACCATGATTATCAAGATAGGTTTTAGGTGTTCATGGGTTAGTGTTAGTGTAATTAGAAGTAACTTAGTTTAGTTTCTTAGTCGCGAAACCCTAGAGTAAAGATACCAGACACACACGCATACATTTTTTTTACTTATGCGTATATGGGGATATATATACATATATACATATATGTATGTGAGTATGTATGTGTGTGCGTGTGTGTATATATATATATATGTATACATATACATGGATAATGAGGATATTACATGGTACTTAGAGATGAGTCGATATGATTGGGCATGATGCCACGAGATCGGTGATGTGACTTGGTTCGTATTATGAGATACGGCACGATATTATAGCGGGTCCTTAGGCGACGTGTTTTCATACACACGCATATATATATATATATATATATATATATATATATATGTTGATGGTATCGGAATGTACTAGAGTTTAGATCAGTACCCCTAATTCAAGATATGATGATAAGGATACCAGATGAATAATGAGATAAATGTGATATTCGACCCTTACCCAGATTTGGGATGCCGTACGATGGATTTACCGTACAAGATATAATTATGATGTTAGATCCGCACTCTTGACTCAAGAATGTCATATGATATATTGTACACTTTAGAGATTATTAATTCATTGATATCGCTTGCTAGCTGATAGTTCCGATATATCATTACTGTGCTAGGTTAGATATTGCATTTATTACTGAGATACTTCATGCATCTATACATTCGTTTGTCATGAAATATTATGTAGCTTTATGCTAGTATTAACTGTCTATTGACATTGCGATTTTGAGATTTCGGATTTCCATAAGATTTATGAATTTTGAGAAACCGCAAGGATTTTATAAACCGATTATCATTTCTAAAGATAAAATTGCGGTTTTCTCATGATATGATTTGAGATATGTCCGCCATGAGTTTTCTCGGCTCTTGAGCGATATCATACACTCAATTCGAGGAGGAGGAGGAACCGTCTGTGGGTGTGTGGTGGACCCGGTGCGGTATCCCGGGCCAAGATGGTCGCAGATGATGGCGTTGAGCCTAGCAGGGGAGCACTACCGACCGGTTATTGTGATGCACCGGATATCCGGAGGATACCGATGTGGTCTTGAGATTTGATGATATGGGCCAGTCCGGATTGCCGGAGCCATAGATATTGAGATTTGATGATACGGGCCAGTCCGGATTGCCGAAGCCTGAGATATTGAGATAGCGAGTTATTTATTTTATGTCGATGCTAGACACTAATTCTTTGTTGATTTCATTGATGATACTTCGATTTTATACAGAAATCTCACTGAGATAAGAAAACAGTTTTCTCATTTAGATGCATTCTGTTTTCATGCATTCATACATCATATATATGATATCTTGCTATCTGAGACACTGACACGAGCACTTGGTATAACACTTATGTATAGATGTTTACCCTTGCCTTTATTTAGACACTTCAGGTTATTTTATATTGAGGATATATATTGGTATGACCTAGGATATAGTCATACATGCGATTTCTGCTCGGTGATGTTTTCTACTAACGAGTTGGCAACTCACCCCGTTGTGCTACAGTTTCTTGCAGGTTTTGCCGTACATGTTTTCTTGGTGGCTTTGCTGGCACACTGCTTCTTTCCGAGTGATTACTTTGGTAGGTGGGTTCACTCGTATCGTGACCACCATTGTACATTTATTTATTTCAGTTGTATCAAGTAACTCTATCAACCAGACTTGTATATTGTTAGACTTAGAAAACCATTATGTATATTTTTTCGACCTTAGAGTCGCGCGTTGTATTATTATGGTTTTCCTTTGGTTTTCTTCTGAGTTTTGATCCTCGCCCTTTGACGTTGTATATTATATTGCTTGTGTGGTTGTGACCGCTAATTGGCAAAGAGCTAGCTCCCGCTTGGGATGCCTTTATTCATATATTTCATATGTTGTACCCTTTTTGGGGCCAGTATTTACAAAGGAAACTCTGCCGAAATTTTCAGAAAAGACTTGAGGTTTTAAAAATGCATACTTCAGCTTATTCTGTCAAACCACTTTCTTTAAAACTAAAGTTTTCCTTCACTTTCTTCTTTAAATGGTTTAGATTTTTGGGATTTTGGCTTACTTGAATTAGATAAGGTCCTATAGACTTCATATGATTCAAGTGCCAGTCACGTGCCATTTCGGATCGTGACAAAGTTGGTATTAGAGCGCTAGGTTTAACCTTAGTTCGAGTCTATGTTTGACTATGCAGAGTCTAGAGCGTATATATATTCGGAACCTAGGCCTGATGTAACACTTTGAAATTCGTTTAGGACGTTTTCGCGATAATTAGCAATTTTGCGTATTTTTCATAAAAGCCCGAGTATCATATTTTCCTTCTTGGCTAGGGATAATTGTGTGGTGAAGTGTTATATATATATGTTTATATATAATTTTAGGGTTATTAATTATTTCTAGTCGGGTTTACCCTAATTGGGAAATTTCTTGTGTTAGTGCACACATGCACACTTAGCATAATTTTCCTTGACCTAGGTTAAAAGTGTTAGCATGTTACCCATTTCTTTTCATGCATGGTTCATTGTTATTTTCCCCACCCTTTTTATCAAAACAAAACCTTTTTTAGAATTCAAAAATCCAAATAAACAAATGAGGCATGGTGTTAGGTAGGGAAGTCGACTTTTTGACCCCATTTTTCTTCTCTTCTCTCTCTCTTCTCCTCATTCAGAAATTCCTGCAGAATTTCCAGCAAAAACAACAGCTTCTTCTTCTTCTCTTCTTCTCTTTTCACTTCCTTTTGATCTCTATACAAAACCCTACACAAAACAACATCTTTTCTTCACAAAACCATGGAAAAAGGGGCTTTTTGAGGTGTTTGGGAGCAAATCTGCATACTTGAGGAGGGAGCTGGAACTTTTTGGTGTTCTTAGGGTCTTTTGAAGGTATTGATTCATGTTTAACACCCTTTCTCCATAACTTGTAGTATTTCTAGCAAAATATCACATTTTAAGCCATTTTTAGTACTATTGAAGGGATTTAGTGATGATATGTTAAAATTAATGTTGTTGTGGCTTGATTAGCTTGTTAATGAGTTATTAGTGTGGTTTTAGACCTGGGTTTGCTTCAGTTTGCACAAAAATACCCTAAAGTATTGTTTTAGTGTTAAATTAGACATTTTAACTAGAAATATGGCTCTGTTAGATCTGCTGCTACCCGGGTTGTTTCAGAATGAAATTGGAATTACTGTAGCATGTGTAGGGGTATAGAGTGCACACACAAAACCTGGAGCCCAATTCCCCAGACATGCCGCCGAAATATACATTCTGGCCGCAAATTGCGTCCAGATGGGTGAGTTGGGGGTTGGGGTTTGGGCCACTGGAGTCTGCTGCTATCTGGAGTATTGTGGTATATATATTTTTATAATATCTGTTTTGTATCAAAATCTGGAGTTGAATACCCTATTTCCCGTATTTTTAAACTTTCGCGACACGCGTGATATGTGTGTGTGGGTTTGGGGTTTCTGCGTATCGCGACGCGTCGGAGTGACTTCAGGCGCGTAATCACACGTTTTAGTGTATCGCGCACACGCGCGCTTGGTTTGCGGCACGGGTTTCTAGTTGACTTTAAATGTCGTGTTTGTATGGCTTTGAACTTATGTGTGATATTCTGTGGAATTCTAGGTTCGCAGGCGAGTGCGACGGACGCCGCGAAGAAAGGGAAACATGTCGTCGGCTATACCTAGCGAGAGACTACGGTGAGTAGATTTAACATCTACGGGGAAAATCGCCCGCATGGCGTTATGCGTCAGGGCTGATAGTGTAAGTCCACGTTGCGACCCCCGGTTCTTACAGGGAGGCGGAAACGGTATAAAAATCAAATTTTTAGCGCATGGGGAAACATGGACTAACAAAGTCGGGATCTTTTCCTAAACTAAAACTAGCAAACTTGCTAAAGAGAGTTAGCTACTCGGAAAGATGGTTATACCTAAACTTGAACTCCTTCTTCTTGAAACCTTGTAGAGGTTGATGGTTCTCTTCTCGTCGCCTTCTTCCGTCGAAGATGGATCCACCTGAGGGTTCAACCTTCGGGCTCTTTCTCGAACTTTGAGTGAACTAGAATCTCCGGCTTGCTAAACCCTTGATCCTAGAGTGAGTAGAGAGTGTCTAAGGGGTGCTTTTCTTTTAAGGAGAGGGATTCTCAACACATGAGAAGGATTCTCCTTTGGCTAGAGGAAGAAGAAGATGAAGTGAGGAGAGAGAATGATTATGATAGAATGAGCTCTTTTCTTTTGCAACCATAACTAAAAGAAAATGAATTATCAAATTAATAATAATAATTGAAATGAGAATAGTTGATGGTTGTTTTGGAATGACCACTATCATACTTTCAATAAATGAGTGTAAGCAAGAATCAAGGAGTATCCTTGCAAAGCAATGATGGTGGTCAACATTCAACCATGGTCAACAAGTCAACCATGGTCAACAAGTCAACAAAAATCAACCATAACAATATTTCATTTAATTACTATTATTAATTGATATTTCATAAATCTATTAGGGTTTGGAAAATGACGACTGTCAACTGTGCATACGCACCCGTTCCGAAACCCTAATGAAATACCTCATCCTCCGCCTCAAGCAACTGTGCATACACACCTGCATTCTCGTTCCGAGGAACAAGAATACCGAGATATAAAAGCAACCCCAAAACATATACCAGTATCTGGCTCAAACCAGACCTGCTAGTATAATCCGTCCGGACTCCAAACGTGCACAAGTGCGCGGATGAGAACGAACCCTGCCGCAAAACCATGCGACCTCTACTCATTTTGCCCAGAGGCGAATACCCTCTGTGTGGGACTCTAAAGACTCGACACTACGCTGGCAGTGGGTTTAACTACAGACCGCAAGCGGCACTAGCTGTGCGTAACGGTCCCCAGGTAGATGCCGACAAGAAGGCTGACGAGGTGAACCCCATCTGAACTCCTACTGAGTCTGAATGTGACATTCTCTGTACAGTCCGGTCTGTTCGTCTGATACATCGCATGTCGGGCCTAGGGGGCGGTAAAGCGTCAGTCCCCCAATAGCGGTACAATTCGTGTCGGAGTGAAGCCCAAAACACCCTGAGATAACACTGGAAGCCTACCAGTATATCTCGCTTGCCCTGGCCAGGGACTACTCGTGTAATGGCTCTCCTAGACACAGCGCGATGTCAACCCCCAATACCGGGAGAGACGAATCCTGTCTAACCGTCACTGCCTCCAAGTGCTTCGGGACTGCACCCAACCACTACCTGTTTGCACGACTCCTTTGAGCCGTGGTAGGGTAGTGATCAAAGTGCAGTGGGAACACACTCGAGACGAAGTGCCAGTGTCAAGTCAGCGGACTAAGCTGTACTCATGTCACCTGGGAACCGATAACTGACGATAGGTATAATACCAACCTGTCAGTTCCCGACGAGTCCTGTCCAGTGTACTCGTAACCTAACGAGCACCCGTATACTATCTCCAGTACGACGTACTGATGGCTGTGGGACAGACCATCTCCCACACTGGGATGAGAAGCGCATACGCTAGTCTACTCCGGAGTATCGATGCCCTGTCTCGATAGTCCTGCGACTAGGGACCTGTATAAGGATGTGCTTATAGATTACCCAGCCCCCACTAGTGTGACTGCCATCACAACGCTGGTAATCAAGCAAAGATCCTAAGGGCTCCACTAATGCGTATAGGTGATATCGCAAAATAAACACATGTACACATTGAAGTAGAAACAAACCAAGTAGCATACTACTATATTGAGCAAGATTGTTTATACAAGGTGAATATCCCAAGCTTCCATTAAGTAATATACAAACTAGTATGATACAGTAATGGCCTCTAGGGCATATACACTAACAATCTCCCACTTGCACTAAGGCCATGTACTGGCGTATCGAAGACCTATCATCTCGATCAGCCGCTCGAACTGAGTCTGGGGTAGGGGCCTTGGTGAATGGATCTGCAGTGTTTTCTTCTGAAGCAACCCTCCGAACCTCGATCTCCTTGCGATCCACGATCTCCCTGATCAGGTGATACCGCCTCAAGATGTGCCTGGATCTCTGATGGGACCTGGGTTCCTTCGCTAAAGCTATAGCCCCGTTGTTGTCGCAATACAGAGGTATTGGGTCAACAATGGACGGAACCACCTGAAGTTCTTTCAAGAACTTCCTTATCCAGAAAGCTTCTTTTGCGGCATCAGATGCAGCGATGTATTCCGCTTCCATCGTCGAGTCTGCAACGGTTTCCTGTTTGGAACTCTTCCAACACACCGCCCCTCCATTGAGGGTAAAGACAAAACCCGACATGGACTTGGAATCATCCTTGTCACTCTGGAAGCTGGAGTCAGCAAAGGCCTCGATCTGGAGGTCTTTTCCGCCATACACCAAGAACATCTCCCTAGTCCTTCTCAGGTACTTGAGAATGTTCTTTACTGCTATCCAGTGTTTCTCCCCAGGGTTTGACTGATACCGGCTTACTACACTCAGTGCATAAGCTACATCCGGTCTGGTACACAACATCGCATACATTATAGAGCCTACCGCAGAAGCGTAGGGTATAATAGACATGCGATCCCTCTCCAAATCAGTCTTGGGAGACATCTCTTTAGAGAGGGTGATCCCGTGACAAGCCGGTAGGTTACCGCGCTTGGAATCTTCCATACTGAATCTCTTCAGTATAGTGTCGATGTACCTGGACTGTGAAAGTCTAAATATCCTCTTGGATCTATCACGATGGATCCGGATCCCCAGGATGTAAGAGGCATCACCCAGGTCTTTCATGGAGAACCTGTGTGACAAGAATCCCTTGACAGATTGTAGCATAGGAATGTCATTTCCTATTAAGAGAATGTCATCCACGTATAAAACGAGGAATACTACAGTTCTCGCTACAAATCTACTATAGATGCATTGTTCATCTGGATTTTTGATAAAGTCAAATTCCTTGACCGTCTCATCAAAACAGATGTTCCAACTCCGCGATGCCTGCTTTAGTCCATAGATGGACTTAAGCAACTTGCACACCTTTCCGCTGCTCCCACTCTGAATGAAACCCTCTGGCTGATCCATATAGACACACTCCTCTAAATTTCCATTTAGAAAAGCGGTTTTTACGTCCATCTGCCAAATCTCATAATCGTGGAAGGCAGCAATGGCAAGAAGGATCCGAATGGATTTCAGCATAGCCACTGGAGAAAAGGTTTCGTCATAGTCCAAGCCAGGTCTTTGACGGAAACCCTTTGCTACAAGTCTAGCTTTATAGGTCTCAACCTGTCCATCTACACCAATCTTCCTTTTTAAGATCCACTTGCATCCTACGGGTTTTACCCCATCTGGAGCAATGTCCAACGTCCATACTTTGTTGGTGTACATGGACTCCATTTCGTTCCGCATTGCATCCAGCCATTTTACCGAGTCAACGCTCTGAACGGCCTGCTGGAAGCTAGTAGGCTCATCATAATCTATGATGCAATCCTCTCTATCCCCGTCTATGAGAAAACCGTAGTATCTCTCGGGCGGATGAGACTGCCTACTACTCCTGCGGAGCGGCGTAGGAATGTCCTGTTCTTTCGAACCCTCTGGTTCCACTAAGCTTTCAGTAATAGTCTGAGGTTCTGGAATTTCTTCCAGTTCTATTGCGCTCCCACTTACTTCTTTTTCCAAGAACTGATGTTCCAGAAAATGGGCATTACGAGAAACAAGGACTTTTTGTTCCTCTGCGTAATAGAAAAGATACCCCCTGGAGTTCTTTGGGTATCCCACAAACTTGCACAGTACTGAGCGTGCCTCGAGCTTGTCCGTATGCTGCTTTTTGACATAAGCTGGACATCCCCAAATCTTAAGGTACTGAAGATAGGGTTTCTTCCCACTCCATAACTCATATGGTGTGGTAGGCACAGTCTTAGTAGGAACTCGGTTCAAAAGGTATGCAGCTGATTCTAGTACATACCGCCAGAATGATCACGGTAACTCAGCGTTACTCATCATGGACCGTACCATATCCAATAGGGTCCGGTTCCGTCTCTCCGATACACCGTTATGTTGCGGAGTGTATGGAGGAGTAAGCTGAGAGAGAATCCCATTCTCTTTTAAGTAATTCAGGAACTCGGCACTTAAGTATTCTCCACCTCGATCCGATCTTAGAATCTTGATACTTTTGCCGGTTTGTTTTTCAACTTCATTCTTATATTCCTGGAACTTTTCAAAGGCTTCGGACTTATGTTTCATTAAGAAGACATGTCCATACCTAGAGAAATCGTCTGTGAAAGTAATGAAGTATGAATAACCGCTTCGCGCATGTGTAGACATTGGACCACACACGTCACTGTGTATGAGTCCCAAGAGCTCGCTCGCTCTTTCTCCGTGTCCAGTAAACGGAGTCTTTGTCATCTTTCCCATGAGACAAGATTCACAAGTGGCATAAGACTGATACTCGAACGGATCCAAGTATCCTTCTTTATGTAACTTAGTCAACCGTGTCTCACTGATGTGACCCAGTCTACAATGCCATAAGAAAGCCTGATTGATATCTGGAGACTTTCTTTTGTGTGTATTCTGGATATTGAAAATCTGTGGTTGGTTTAATACGTATATACCATTGCTCAGTGTACCTGACCCAATCAGAACTTGATTAAGGTGAATGTTTACAACATTACTTACAAACGCAAATTCATAACCTTCTTTAGAAACCAAAGATACAGAAATGATATTACAAGTTGCGTTGGGTACAAAAAAGCAATTACGCAAAACCAAAACATGTCCATCTGACATTCCCAGGTGATAGTCCCCCACGGCTTTAGCATCCATGCTAGCTCCGTTCGCAACTCTGAGGGTCATGTCACCTGCCTTCAAAAACCAACGGTTTCTCAACGCCTGCAAAGAATTACAGATATGAGATCCTGATCCGGTATCCAATACCCAGGAAGTAGAGTTTATAGAAAGACAGTTCTCAATAACATACACACCTGAAGCTGAAGCCGCAACCTGCTTCAGTTCCTGTGTCCTGGCCTTCCAAGCCCTGCAATCTTTCTTCCAGTGTCCACTCTTATGACAATAGAAGCATTCTTCCTTTCCAACAAGCTTCCCCGCAATCTTTGTTGCCTTTTCCTTTCCCTTCGTACCCACTTTACTAACACCGCCTCTTGGTTTGGCGGGGGCTTTCTTCCTCTTTCCCTTGGCTTTCGCCTTGGACCTAGAGGAAGAAGATCCTCCTACAAACAAAGCGGGTGTTTCCCTACCTTTCTGTAGGGTGCCCTCTGCGCTCCTCAGCATGTTGAGGAGTTCTGAAAGTTCAACTTCCTTTTCTTGTAAGTTGAAGTTCAGTATAAACTGGGCGTAAGTGGATGGAAGGGACTGGAGAATTAAATCCGTATAGAGTTCACTGTCCAACGTGGTCCCAAGTTCCGCGAGCTCCTCAGTGTAGCCAATCATCTTAAGCACGTGGTCCGCTACCGATGATCCGACGACCAACTTTGTCGAAAATAACTTCTTCGACACTTCGTATCTTGCGATACGAGACTGCTCTCCATACAGTTCTTTTGTATGGAGAAATATGGACTCCAAGTCCATATTCTCGTGCCTCCTCTGGTGATCGTTGTCCATAGAGGCAAGCACGAGGCACCTGGCCTTCGCGCAATCAATCTCCCAAGTCTTACGGATTTCCTTATCCGCGACGCTGGAGGTGGGACCTGGGACGGGGGGAGCTTTGGTGGTAAGAAGATACCCCAGCTTGTCGTAAGTGATTGCCATTTTGACATTCCTGAGCCAATCTTTGTAGTTTGGCCCTGTCAGTATGTTTTTATCTAGAAGTAACTTAAGTCCAGTCATTTCGATTTGGTCGCTGCAGGGGGAGAGAAGAAACACTTAGCACGATGCTCTTGCAAGTTTAGAATGGTTTTTAATTTGTCTAAACAGGATGGCTCCCACTGTCTCTCGAATCCCTCCTCAAACCACAAAGGAAGAATTAGCCGGGATCAATCCCACCGCACAATACTTGCTTAACCGTTCAGCCAGGCCAGTGTCGGTACTTCGAGGGAGGTTTTCCAACGCTTTCGCGAAGTTCCTTAGTTTAAGAACCTCTTTTCCCTGGGGGCGTAGCCCCGCTAACACCTTTCTAGGCACCTACTAGGTTTATAGCATTGATCGTTTAGTGAGAAATTTCCCGAGGAGTAGCATATACTCACAGTAGGATCGGGATCCAAATATCATCGTGTGACGAAACTGAAGGAATCCTACCAGAATCATCACACTCCAAATGGTATGCAAATCTAGCAAGTTTCAGTACTTATGAAACTCCCGATGTGGATTTTTGCCCCATGCTCTTATGACCTTGACTAAGGCCAACAAATCATAAGTCACATGTCAAGTTCTACCCGTCGTTATCCAGGTTAATTTGAACCCACCCGTATATACCCTTGACTATGGCCAACAAGGCAATACGACTGTCCCAAACCAACGCATTCTATCTATGCAACATATGAATACCCACCAGCTACCAAACACTGTGCCTTGACTAAGGCCAACAAACACAGCTTGAATACTGTTGAATATTCATATGAAACGACGGAGGGCTACGGATGGTTTTGGCGAAACCGTGAACGTAGTGAACTTGATATAATCGATGGAACGAGATAGCTTTTAAAAGGAGTGGCTCAAGCTCCGTATTTAAAAGTTAGTTTTGAAAAGAACCGAGTGGTTTTTCGAAAGTGTTCCAACGACTTTTAGTTTGGTTTATTATCTTGCATTAGTTCTTTTAATGCGTGATATTCTTGCATTAGTTCTTTTAATGCGTCCCATCATTTAACCCTACCATTGCAGAAAACAACCAAAATATGA
This sequence comes from Agapanthus africanus, assembly GCA_030015575.1. Classification (NCBI taxonomy): domain Eukaryota; kingdom Viridiplantae; phylum Streptophyta; class Magnoliopsida; order Asparagales; family Amaryllidaceae; genus Agapanthus; species Agapanthus africanus. Next base: position 250,507,592 of record JASDDO010000028.1, read on the forward strand.
CGTACGCTTATGCCATTCGCATTCGTCACGGGGTCCCGTCATCACCCGTTAGGTTACTTAACTAACGACAGAGCGGGGGCTGGGCTAGCGCGGCTGTAAAACATAAGCAACGCCTAAATATAAAGCAATGATAGACATTACAGATCACAGATGAATACATTGGATATACTAGCAATCCGCAATCCGTTCGAGCCTGCAACGAAAAGCGGATTACACGGTCGCGGTGAATAGCAAATACCCCACCCAAGACCCCTACGGGTGCGGCAAACTACCCGCCAAGAACCCGGTAGTTTGTGCACCCCTCCATGGGTCTATCCTAGGAGCAAAAACAGTAAAAAGAATTATACAATGACGGCTACAACCCCGACCCGGTTGTGCGGCCATACAAATAATATTATTACATCAATTTACATTTACAAATGAATGAAAGAAAAACAAAAGCTCATCTCACATCCACCCCGGCTATTCACCCGCGACAGTCCAACACATTCATATACACATTCCAATATCAAACACAGATCACAGAGATGTATAACCCCGACTAATCGACTTATAGCGATTAGCCGACGTTCAATACATGCAAACATCACAGATATAACCATCATAGTCAAAGTGCAGTGAAGTTCGGAAAAAAATACGGAATTATAGGACCCCAAAAGTAAATTTCTGTTCTGGAAAATCTGGGCACATATAACATATTTTAAAAATCCCAAAACCAACACAGAGACACACTGCACGAAACCCGATCACCAGAAGACACTAAACGGCGGCGGATCCGCGGCTCTAAGAATAGGTGAGGCCGCGGATCCGCGGCGGTTTGAAGGAATTAGGGGATCGTTTTTCTTGGGTGTTCACACAAAACCCTGAACCGAATTTAGGTGTATAACAAATCTTGTTTTGACCAGAAAATTTTTTAACAGAAACTAGGGTTTTGCAAAAGTTTGGTTTTTGGATTTTTTCGGTTCCGAACTTCGTTACACTTCACTACCAAGCTAGTTTAAGTTTAGTTAGGCTCTGATACCACTGTAAGTCCACGTTGCGACCCCCGGTTCTTACGGGGAGGCGGAAACGGTATAAAAATCAAATTTTTAGCGCATGGGGCAACATGGACTAACAAAGTCGGGATCTTTTCCTAAACTAAAACTAGCAAACTTGCTAAAGAGAGTTAGCTACTCGGAAAGATGGTTATACCTAAACTTGAACTCCTTCTTCTTGAAACCTTGTAGAGGTTGATGGTTCTCTTCTCGTCGCCTTCTTCCGTTGAAGATGGATCCACCTGAGGGTTCAACCTTCGGGCTCTTTCTCGAACTTTGAGTGAACTAGAATCTCCGGCTTGCTAAACCCTTGATCCTAGAGTGAGTAGAGAGTGTCTAAGGGGTGCTTTTCTTTTAAGGAGAGGGATTCTCAACACATGAGAAGGATTCTCCTTTGGCTAGAGGAAGAAGAAGATGAAGTGAGGAGAGAGAATGATTATGATAGAATGAGCTCTTTTCTTTTGCAACCATAACTAAAAGAAAAGGAATTATCAAATTAATAATAATAATTGAAATGAGAATAGTTGATGGTTGTTTTGGAATGACCACTATCATACTTTCAATAAATGAGTGTAAGCAAGAATCAAGGAGTATCCTTGCAAAGCAATGATGGTGGTCAACATTCAACCATGGTCAACAAGTCAACCATGGTCAACAAGTCAACAAAAATCAACCATAACAATATTTCATTTAATTACTATTATTAATTGATATTTCATAAATCTATTAGGGTTTGGAAAATGACGACTGTCAACTGTGCATACGCACCCGTTCCGAAACCCTAATGAAATACCTCATCCTCCGCCTCAAGCAACTGTGCATACACACCTGCATTCTCGTTCCGAGGAACAAGAATACCGAGATATAAAAGCAACCCCAAAACATATACCAGTATCTGGCTCAAACCAGAGCCTGCTAGTATAATCCGTCCGGACTCCAAACGTGCACAAGTGCGCGGATGAGAACGAACCCTGCCGCAAAACCATGCGACCTCTACTCATTTTGCCCAGAGGCGAATACCCTCTGTGTGGGACTCTAAAGACTCGACACTACGCTGGCAGTGGGTTTAACCACAGACCGCAAGCGGCACTAGCTGTGCGTAACGGTCCCCAGGTAGATGCCGACAAGAAGGCTGACGAGGTGAACCCCATCTGAACTCCTACTGAGTCTGAATGTGACATTCTCCGTACAGTCCGGTCTGTTCGTCTGATACATCGCATGTCGGGCCTAGGGGGCGGTAAAGCGTCAGTCCCCCAATAGCGGTACAAGTCGTGTCGGAGTGAAGCCCAAAACACCCTGAGATAACACTGGAAGCCTACCAGTATATCTCGCTTGCCCTGGCCAGGGACTACTCGTGTAATGGCTCTCCTAGACACAGCGCGATGTCAACCCCCAATACCGGGAGAGACGAATCCTGTCTAACCGTCACTGCCTCCAAGTGCTTCGGGACTGCACCCAACCACTACCTGTTTGCACGACTCCTTTGAGCCGTGGTAGGGTAGTGATCAAAGTGCAGTGGGAACACACTCGAGGCGAAGTGCCAGTGTCAAGTCAGCGGACTAAGCTGTACTCATGTCACCTGGGAACTGATAACTGACGATAGGTATAATACCAACCTGTCAGTTCCCGACGAGTCCTGTCCAGTGTACTCGTAACCTAACGAGCACCCGTATACTATCTCCAGTACGACGTACTGATGGCTGTGGGACAGACCATCTCCCACACTGGGATGAGAAGCGCATACGCTAGTCTACTCCGGAGTATCGATGCCCTGTCTCGATAGTCCTGCGACTACGGACCTGTATAAGGATGTGCTTATAGATTACCCAGCCCCCACTAGTGTGACTGCCATCACAACGCTGGTAATCAAGCAAAGATCCTAAGGGCTCCACTAATGCGTATAGGTGATATCGCAAAATAAACACATGTACACATTGAAGTAGAAACAAACCAAGTAGCATACTACTATATTGAGCAAGATTGTTTATACAAGGTGAATATCCCAAGCTTCCATTAAGTAATATACAAACTAGTATGATACAGTAATGGACTCTAGGGCATATACACTAACAGATAGGACCTTGTAGCAGCATATTACATTTACATACATTGACTGTTCATGGCTACTATTTTGTGCATACCGCATTCCCTGCTATATGTATATAAACTAGAATTGATAGAACACCGCACCATTACTAACGGTTCATGTTGCACAAGCACTATTCTACATGTTACACACACACCGTTAGTAATTGCCATGACACTCACACCGTAGAATATCCATGATCATTATGCTGTAGCTCATCTTTTATGTGACTTGACATGATATTCATACTTGATGCATATATCACATCGCATTAACTTGTATGTTGGTTTTGGATTACATGTGATTCTGGATTTGGGAATCGTGGCTATTTCATAGAGAATATGTAATCATTTAAAAACCCGGTTTCCCTTGATATGATATTTCGGTGCGTCCACTATATGTTTTCTCGGTGCGAGAGTGATATATGTGAACCCGAATCGAGGAGTTGGATGAGGCCGATTACGGGTACATGGTGGACTCGGTATGGTACCCCGGGGCGAGAACGATTTCGCTGTGTAGTAGACGGTGAGCCTGGCAGAGGGACTACTACCTACCGGTGATTGGTTGGACCCGGCAGTTATCCGGAGGATACTGACCAGAGTCGATAGATGGATGCGGGATGATCCGTACTGCCGAGGCCGAGGGCCGATACCGCAGACGGAGCCCGTGGGCTGACCCGGACTGACGGATGCCCGATGGATGAGGATTTGCGTGTCAATACTGGACACGAGTATTTATGATATTTGGGTGCCGATGTTGGGCACTCGTGATTCTCAGAGATTTACAGGATTGGAGGGCCGAGGAGAGTGCCGGCGCCTGAGCTATTTGGGGATCTGGATGCATTGTTGGACACCGATTATATATTCCACGTTGACATTCCGTGTAGATGTTATATTTTCCATGCTCAGCATTCATTATTGTATCTCATCCTGTAGTTATATTACCTGATAGAGTATTTGCATGATTATTGCACATACTGCTTATCACGCATTGATATCATCTGCTGGCATATGATAAAGTAGCGCAGTACGTGCATGCTCGCGATTACCTTTATATGTTATCTTTATTCATGAGTTGGCAACTCACCCCCGTTGTGCCACAGTATTTGTAGGTTGCCCTTTCGGAGTAGTCGCGGCAGGCTGCTTTCTTACATCTTTTGGCTACAGATACCACTACAGTTGGTGCTTGAGCTGTTTTGCTGTTAGGTAGGTTGTGGTATCTGGTTACTTTTATTGTACACACTTTTGTATCTAGTATTCTCCATCTACCATATATGTACTTGACTTAGAGACAGTGTGAGGACGATGATGTATATTATTTGTATTCTGGTGTCGAGCTCGATGTGGGCCGACATTACTTATGCAGTTTATTCTATCTGTGATGTTCCCACTTGTTGCTCTTGATCTTCGCTACGGCGTCGTATATTGCTATCTTGGTGATTGTTTACTTAGATTTCTTAACATGTTAGTAAATGCTTCTATTTAAAGCTTAAAACACTCTATACTTTTACTGGTTTGATTTCTGGGTTTTCGGTTCACTTAGTCGCGTTACGCCTGTAGACGTTACGTGGTTAAGTTGCCGGTCACGGGACAAACTTTGGGTCGTGACACCTGACCTTACGGAACTTAGACTTGGTCGAGGGGGTATTAGACCCGAATTTTCGTCGTGTAGGTTGACCTTGGTTGATGGAGTATGTGACTTAAGTAGAGTGACGTACCATGTGTATGTTCCGCGGCATACTTATGCTACGCTACTCCGCTTAAGAAGCCTTAGGATGTACATTTCCTTGCACAGTATTATATTCATTCCTATGATCTATCCTCATCGATGTCGGTTTATGGTTTTGCTACTACGATTGCATAGGCAGAGAGAGCTGCAGCTAGAGTTGCGGCCAGCATGAGCTCGTCACGGACGAGGACTGACCAGGGCGTGATTCCAGGGACATACGATTGCATAGATGCGTCGTTTTATTGTATTTTTCGCGCCATGAGCGTTTGATGGATTGCTTTTACTAAGATTTCTCGAGCGTGCAGATCAGCACCAGAGGATTGGGCCACTGCTAGAGGCCAGCCAGAATGTGATGACCGTCAATGCACCGATTATTCTTGATGATTGAGGCACTGTTCAGCGTGCGGACGAATGATTTAGTTGTTGCTGCGACTCACGAGATATCGCCCAGATGTTTGAAGCTAATGCAACACGAGTTTATACTTAGAGATATGATATAAGATCGCTAGTCACCAAGGATGAATGACTAGGACATGTGGTTCGTTTGCACACCCCGATGCAAGGTCATCAGATTGATTGATTCCAGCTAGAGAAGACTTCACGCAGGTACGTTGAGAGTTGAAAGAAGACGATCGAAGGTCAGAAACCCATTTTCCAAGTTTAAAGTATTCGGAAAGACATGCAAGTAATTCCGTGGACCCTCTAGAAGAATGAAACCCTAACTCAATATAATGACCATGGGAACGATTTTAAACCTTAGGGTTTGCAGCAGTTCCGTGGTGCCATTAATGAGGCTTGGGTTTGCCCTTCTACGGCTGATCCATAGGTATTGTGGTATGCACTGAATATTATTAAACTGTACTCAAGAGTTGAGCTCTTGGGGGATTATGGAACTTTGACGAATCGATCGAAAAGTTCAACGTCGTTCGGATATCATGTGATGGGATACATTGCATGGGAGACACCAGATATGAGTATAGCCGTTGGAGCGCAGTCCATGCAGCCACGAAGAGACGAGTCCGAATCAGTTGACATTAGAGAAAAGTGGAGTAAGAGGTTCGTACGAGCTTTCGGCGAGATGACATTCCACCCAGTTGACATCAGAGGTGTGATACGCATGCAGAGGCGTTGAATATGGATATACCTTCCAGAAAGAGTCATGATGAGTATGCAGCCGTTCTGGAACAAGAAATAGATTTAGTAAAGGGTGATAACTTCCGGGCAGTTCGGCAGAAACGAGATTTTGGGGAAACTTCAACAGAACCTTTCTGGAATACTATACGAGAAGACTTGGACCCAGGATCGGTCATATTACGCACATCCAGTAGGCCAGAGTTCGGCATCGTCGACGAGACATGTTATGAGTGACTATGACAGTCGGCCAGAGATCTTTAGAGGATGTGCAAGAGTGGGACTGTTTCCGTCATCTTGGATTTCGGTATTTTGGGCGATTTATTTGCATGATTGAGATTTTGTGCACCACAGTTGCACTTGACTTCGATTTGATGTCATTCGAGATGTTGATTTTGATTTCATGCTTATGGTATGCATGTGATTTGACTTGTGCTTTCGGTGTAGTTTCCATGCACTTTTAGTATTTTGATTTGATTTTTGTGCATGCTGATGCACATGATTGTGAGATTATATACCACGGTATACCTGATTTGGATAAATGTGTTGTATACCGTCGATTTCGATTGTGATACTCGATATTTGTTTTCGTGCACCTTGTGCACTTGATTTGGATTCTTGCGCATACTTGACGCGCTTGATGCGATTTTAGTGCACGCCAGATGCACTAGATAGGGATTCTTTATGCATATCAGATGCACCTGATATTGTTGTCAGGCACACACCGTTGCCCTTGACAGGTGTTTTCGTTCACACCCGTTGCACTTAGATTTTGTTTCTGTGCACATGTATGGCAGATTTATCGATTTCGATTTCCGTGCGCACCAGACGCACGTGGCATCCTTATATACATTTTGGGATTGATTTCTTTTGGAGCAGTATGTTTTATGATATTTACTATTTGGTATAGTAGCTGAGTAGGACTAGTCAGAGGACAGTACCTGAATATGTTTTGCATGCATCGATAGTTACCGAGGGGATTTCCAAAAAGGAGCTATAGTCTTAGTATTTACCTAGGTGTCCGAGATGACACGAAACATTAACAAAGGAAACCCTTCTAAATTAATTTTCAAAACGGCGGGACGTGTATGTTAAACAAAGGGTGTATATATATAGTTATTTTCTTACAATAGACGTCCACCACTGTGCCGTGATACGCGCATTGCACAGCGACTTGAAAAGGTTTGGCATTCATTTCTTTCAGATGTTTTGACGAATTTAGAACGATGCTTACATGTATAGTTTGATGTATATCATGTTGGTTTTCGTATTGGGCTTTGACATTAGTGTCTTCACCATAACTCCGATGATTGCGGGATGCTTGACGGAGTTTTGATTTTGGTTTATATACTCGTTTTTCATGCGCATGCACTGCGCTATGAGGTTATTTATGATTTCGGAGCCCCGACGACTTGATATTTTTTACTGAAATGTTTTAGTATTTGAGGGGTTAAATTTAAATTCGGAGACCGAATTTATTTAAGGGGGGAAGATTGTAACATTTCAGAAAAATAAAATATTATTTTTGGGAATTTATACAATTAAATAATAAATATTATGTATATTTTAATGATGCGGTATAATTATATACCGATAAATTGGGAAATACTGGAAAAATTAAATTGAATGGTGATTTTTGGAGGGATTTATGTGATTTAGGCAAATTATAAATTTTTATAATTAGTTATATACAAGTTTATTTCGAAACGTGATTAATTTGCACTAATCATGCATTGATTTTATTTGTGCATGTGACATGCACCATGTCATATTAAACATTTGTTACATTTTCTACCATGACTTTTTATTTTTCTAAGCATGACTTTGTTTTCAAAAATGAGAAGAGAAAAGAATAGAAACGAAAAAGGAAAAAGGAATAAACAAATGAGTATGGGCAAGAGAGAGAAGAGAGAGAGGTGAGGGGTCTCCATGATCTATGGCTCATTGTTCCCTTCATTATTTTCTTCTTCATTTTCCCTCTCCCTCTCACCATGGCTGCCCTCCTCCTTCCCCCTCCTCAAACACCTCACAACACACCCCAAAACACATTAAAATATCATCTCCCTTTCATTAAAAATGTGCACAAGCTCACTACAAGCATTTTGGACCAAGAAAGCTAGGATTTTGAGCACTTGGGGCAACTCAAGAAATTTCTTGAGTTGCCAAATGAGGTATTTCCTTCACCATTAGAATAGTATTTCATTTCCTTTAACATCTATTTAAGTTTAGAATCGATATTGTCTAGTTTTGTGAGCTTGGAAAATTCCAAGATGAGGTTAGGGATTTGTTTGAGTTGTGATAGTGTAATTGAGGTTTAGTAAAGGCCACAAACCCCTGTAGTGATTGTATATTGAACTAAAACAGAGACTAGAACACCAATCCACAAACATAGAAACCCCGATATCGGATTTTGTTAACTTGGTGATGTGCTATTGAGATCTGTTGCTACCTTGAGAACCTGAAAAATATATAGCGATTACAGAGACACAAGCAGATAACCTAGAAGCTACACTAGAGCCCCGATCCCCTATTTCCACTTTAAGGCTGCAGATTAATTCCTTCTGGCCGCAAATTGCGGCCAGGGTAGGGGTTCTGTGATTCGTGTTTAGTTCATGGCTTATCTTCATTAATCTAGACCCTCCATATGTGCAAAATTGGCTAATTTCACCTAGGGTAAAATCTGGAAGTGTTTTACATCGTTTCTAATTTCAGTTTTGCGAATTCTGTAACTTGAATTTGGGTATTTATGTGTTGTCTCGATCGATTGGCGTTTGTACGTCGATATCGGGAGTTGTTTGGTTATTCTTGCATGCGTAGACCATAGGTTCTAACCTATGCGTGTTTCGTGTGTCGTTTTGGTTTTGAATTGGATTTTAATGCGACACGATATGTTATGATATGTAGGTACCTCCGCGTGAACTTCGGGACGACAAGCAAGAGCGTGGCGACATCGACTTCGGCAAGCAAGGACCAGGTGAGTAGATATATATATCTACGGGGGAAGTCGGGTGGATGGCATATAGCACCCTTGCAGTTTCGTAGTGTAGTATACGAATACGTTTATATATATATATTATGTGTATTGTGAGACCATGATTATCAAGATAGGTTTTAGGTGTTCATGGGTTAGTGTTAGTGTAATTAGAAGTAACTTAGTTTAGTTTCTTAGTCGCGAAACCCTAGAGTAAAGATACCACACACACACACGCATACATTTGTTTTACTTATGCGTATATGGGGATATATATATATATATTCACATATATGTATGTGAGTATGTATGTGTGTGTGTATATATATATATGTATGTCTACATATACATGGATAATGAGGATAGTACATGGTACTTGGAGATGAGTCGATGTGATTGGGCATGATGCCACGAGATCGGTGATGTGACTTAGTTCGTATTATGAGATATGCCACGATATTATAGCGGGTCCTTAGGCGACGTGTTTTCATACACACGCATATATATATGTTGATGGTATCGGAATATACTAGAGTTTAGATCAGTACTTCTAATTCAGGATATGATGATAAGGATACCAGATGAATAATGAGATAAATATGATATTCGAACCGTACCCAGATTTTGGATGCTGTACGATGGATTTACCGTACGAGATATAATTATGATGATAGATCTGCACTCTTGACTCGAGGATGTCATATGATATATTGTATCGTACGTGATACTATTGAGGCGGGATCACCGACTACTAGATATGGATATCGACTCAGACTTAAGTGGTTTTCCTTGCCCTTTCGATTAGTCTGTTAGTTTAGTCCTGTAGCTTACTTAGTAGATGTTAGACTGGGCTCGAGTCATACCTATTTCCAAAACTAATGAATCGTGAGTATTTTAAAGACAGGTCAAGGGATACTGCGGATATTTCAAAGGGCGTACCTTTTCTTAAAAACATCGTAGCCCCTATTTTCTAAACGCACGATTCGTGTTATTTCAAATGTCAAAACTTTATGACTCATATATAAATGTATATTCTTATATGTTGCGTTATTATTCCTTTTTCCGCATTTTCTTGCCATTCGCATCGCATTGCATGTTTAAATGTGTTTTTATTGTTATATTGAACCCATGTTATCAGGACACCTGCACCATTACCGATGATGCGTATGTCTACGAACACTTGCCGGCTCACACACATCATCATCGGTAATTGCCATGTCACGTACACTTTAGAGATTATCAATTCATTGATATCGCTTGCTAGCTGATAGTTCCAATATATCATTACTGTGCTAGATTAGATATTGCATTTATTACTGAGATACTTCATGTATTTATACATTCGTTTGTCCTGAAATATTATGGAGCTTTATGCCAGTATTCACTGTCTATTGACATCGTGATTTTGAGATTTCGGATTTCCATGAGATTTATGGATTTTGAGAAACCGCAAGGATTTTATAAACTGATTATCATTTATAAAGATAAAATTGCGGTTTTCTCATGATATGATTTGATATATGTCCACCATGAGTTTTCTCGGCTCTTGAGCGATATCATACACCCGATTCGAGGAGGAGGAGGAACCATCTGTGGTGCATGGTGGACCCGGTGCGGTACCCCGGGGCAAGATGGTCGCAGATGATGGCGTTGAGCCTGGCAGGGGAGCACTACCGACCGGTTATTGTGACGCGTCGGATTTCCGGAGGATACCGACTGGTCTTGAGATTTGATGATATGGGCCAGTCCGGATTGCCGGAGCTCTAGATATTGAGATTTTATGATACGGGCCAGTCCGGATTGCCGGAGCCTGAGATATTGAGATAGCGAGATATTTATTTTGTGTCGATGCTAGACACTGATTCTCTGTTGATTTTATTGATGATACTTCGATTTTATACAGAAATCTCATCGAGATAAGAAAAAAGTTTTCTCATTTAGATGCATTCTGTTTTCATGCATTCATACATTATATATATGATATGTTGCTACCTGAGGCACTGACACGAGCACTTGGTATTACACTTATGTATAGATGTTTACCCTTGTCTTTATTTAGATGCTTCAGGTTATTTTATATTGAGGATATATATTGGTATGAACTAGGATATAGTCATACATACGATTTCTGCTCGGTGATGTTTTCTACTCACGAGTTGGCAACTCACCCCCGTTGTGCCACAGTTTCTTGCAGGTTTTGCCGTACAGGTTTTCTTGGCGGCTTTGCTAGCACACTGCTTCTTTCCGGGTTATTGCTTTGGTAGGTGGGTTCACTCGTATCGTGACCACCATTGTACATTTATTTATTTCAGTTGTATCTAGTAACTCCATTAACCAGACTTGTATATTGTTAGACTTAGAAGACCAGTATGTATATTCTTTCGACCTTAGAGTCACACGTTTTATTACTATGTTTTTCCTTTGGTTTTCTTCTGAGTTTTGATCCTCGCCCTTCGGTGTTGTATATTATATTGCTTGCGTGGTTGTGACCGCCAATTGGCGAAGAGCTAGCTCCCGCTTGGGATGTCTTTATTCATATATTTCATGTGTTGTACCTTTTTTGGGGCCAGTATTTACAAAGGAAACTTTGCCGAAATTTTCAGAAAAGACTTGAGGTATTAAAAATGCATACTTCGGCTTATTTTGTTAAACCACTTGCTTTAAAACTAAAGTTTTCCTTCACTTTCTTATTTAAATGGTTTAGATTTTTGGGATTTTGGCTTACTTGAATTAGACGGGGTCCTATAGACTTCATATGATTCAGGTGCCAGTCACGTGTCATTTCGGGTCGTGACACCTAGACGAAGGTCAACAAACATAGCTTGAATACTATTGAATATTCGTATGAAATGACGGAGGGCTACGACTGGTTTTGGCGAAACCGTGAACGTAGTGAACTTGATATAATCGAAGGAACCTGATAGCTTTTAAAAGGAGTGGTTTAAGCTCCGCATTTAAAAGTCTCTTGTTTTAAAATAACCGAGTGGTTTTAAATTTTGTTCCAACGATTCAACTTTGATTTGTTTGTTTGCATTAATTTAATGCAGTCCCATCAATTAACCTACCATTGCAGAAAACAATGAAAATACAACATACGCTTATGCCATCCGCATTCTCCACTGGGCCCCATCATCATCCGTTAGGTTACTTAACTAACGACAGAGCGGGGGCTAGACTAGTTCGGATGCAAAACATAAGCAACGTCTATTATATAATACATATATAATAATATCCATTCGTCAGACGCAATGATAGGCATTCCAGACCACAGATGAACACATTGGATATACTAGGAATTCCGCGTTTCGTTTGAGCCTGTAACGAAAGACGTATTCCACAGTCATGATGAATAACTAAACCTACCCTAGACCCCTACGGGTGCGGTAAACTACCCGCCAAATACCCGAAGTGTAGCAACCTACCTCAACAAAGTGGGTAGGCTACTCGGTACTTCAAAGTACCCGGTAGTTTGTGCACCCCACCTTGGGTCTATCCTAGGAGCAAAAACAGTCAAAGAAATAATACAACGGTGGCTACAACCTCAACCCGTATGTGCCCCACAAAAATAATATTACATCACTTTACAAATTTTATATCGAATGAAAGAATGAAAACCCTCATCTCACATCCCCGGCTATCCATCCACGATGATCCAAAAAGTTCATATACACAAACCAACATAACATCATCACAGATATGCGCAACCCCGACTAATCGACGTATAGCAATTAGTCGACATTTCCAAACACATATATACAACACAAAGCTTGTAAAGTAACCGCGACATTAGAATTCCGCACGCAATTAGCAAACTTAACCAATTTTCCAAAACTTGAAAATCCAGTGAGCTAAAGTTCCCAAAACGATCGTTTTAAGCTGAGACTTGTATATATTCCTATATTGGTTTTGATAGTGTTTTGATTTTCTCTATTCTTTTTCATTGATTGATCTTCAATTTGGGCTTCGTATATTTCTATTTGTGTGGTTGTGATTCTGCCAATTGGCGAAGAGCTAGCTCCCGCTTGGGAATGTCTATATTATTGTTATGTATAGGTTTTGGATCAAAATTTACAAAGGAGGTGCTGCCCAGATTTCAAATGACGAAAATGTTTTCAACTATAGTATACAACCCACTTGTATTCTCGTATAACATTATTTATACTTTTAAAGGAAGAACTTGATTGCATTATACCTTCATTTCAAAACTTCACCTCCATTATTTTCCTAACAAGGTTTAGATTTCTGGACTTTCGGCTTACTTGGGTTACGGTGGAGCCCTATAGGCTTCACGTGATCCAAGTGTCGGTCACGTGCCAATTCCGGATCGTGACAAAGTTGGTATCAGAGCGTTAGGGTTAACCTTGGTTCGAGTCTAAGTTTGACTATGCGGAGTCTAGGGCGTATATATATTTCGGAACCTAGGCTTGACCTTATGAAAATTAGACTTGGCTGAGGGGGTATTAGACCTGAACTTTTGTTACGTAGGTTGAACTTGGTTGACGGAGTAGGTAACTCAAGTAGAGAAACGTACTGTGTGTATATTTCGCGGCATACTTACGATACGCTGCTTCATTTAAGTTACCTTAGGTTGTGCATTATTTTGAGACCCATATTTCTATTTGTTCTTATGATCTATCCTCATCAATGTTGTTTGCGGTTCCTGTCACCTTGGCTACGCGAGCTGAGAGAGAGAGAGTTGCGGCTAAAGATGCGGTCAGAGCAAGCTCGTCAGGGACGAGGACTGATCACGATGTATTTCGGTGACGTAGGAACGTATTGGTTTATTGTTTATGATAGGATTTCTCATTTGACACGAGCGTTCGGGATTTGCACTGGATGATTGGACCATCGTTTAAGGCCAGCCAGATTGAGAGGACTGTGGATGTACAACCTACTCCAGAAATCGATGTGTTGTCTACCGTGCAGACAGATGAACCAGTTGTTGCTGAGATTGACGAGATGTCGCCTCCAGAGTTTATAAAGCTGAAGCTACATGAGTTTATAGGCAGGGATGTGACAGAAGATCGCTAGTCATTCTTGGATAAAGTGACTAAGATAATTCATCTATTTGGATGTCCCGACGTAGGTTCAGTTAAGTCGAATAATTCCAGTTTGAAGGATCTTGCTCAGACCTGGAGTGAGTCGATCGTGAGAAGACGAACAATGCGTATTCCTCCGATAACTTGGATGAGTTTTCGAGGACGTAATCGGCTAGATGTCTTCCATAGAGTGGCGAAGATGCCCGAGTTCGTAACTTCGAGTCCTTACAAGAGACTCTGGATATGACTATAGCCAAATTGGATTGCGGTCTACACAGCCACCAAGATATGATTTCGAATGGGTCGATATCGAAGAAAAATGGATAATAGATTCGCGTGAGCTCTTAATGAGTTGTTCCTCTCCAGTGAAGCCAGAGAATTGGTACGTGGGCAGAGGCGTTGGATGCTGCCACATTTCCAGGGGGAAGTCATGATAAGAATGCAGCTTTCTTGGAACGAGAAACGGATTAAGTAAAGCTTGCCAACTTTCGAACAGTTTGGCAGGGATGATTTTGGAAGAGACCATGGCAGGTTTTTTCCGGAATACTTTAGCAATAAAGGCTTATACCCAGGATCGGTTGTATGGCATGCACTCAGAAGGCTAGAGACCGCCATCAGAATATGCTACATTACGAGTGGTTAGGTTAATTGGCCAGGAGATGTTAAGAAGAGGCATCAGAGCGGGACCGTTTCCGTCGTTACTCCTGACCAGACCGTTGAGCAGAGAGATTGTGGAATTGGTGATCCACAGAGAAAAAAGAGGACCTAAGGACAGAGGACGCCATACCGTGGGCAGGAGGCAAGTAGATATTCTTGCTCTACCAGCTTTGAGTTCACCGGCACTTTTAAACATTGAAGGAGATGTACCTCAATGCCATTTATTTTCTTATGGTGTTTAGTGATCCGAGTATCACACATATATCGTTTTAGACTTTTGAGTTTTAACGATTTAGTTTCATGATTGATATTTTCATGCACCGTAGTTACACTTGATTTATGTTTTATACACCCATTACATTTGATTTATGTTTTGTGCATATCCATTGAGCTTGATATCGATTTTGTGCACTCGTTGCACATATTTATGATTCTTTGTACCCCGATATAGTCGATCTTGATTTCGTGCATACCGTTTGCACTTGATTTTGATTTATACACTCGATATTGATTACGTGCGCTTTTGATGCATTGATATGGTTTTCGTGCACCCTGTTGCACTAGATTTATATTTTCATGAACCATGTGCACTTGATATTCGTTTTCGTGCACCCTATTGCACTAGATGCTTTTTTGCGGACTAGACGCACTTGATTTAGATTTTGTGGACACTTGGCGCACCTGATGTGATTTTGTGCACACCAGATGCGCTTAATCGAGATTCTCGTGCATATTTTTGCACTTGATTAAGATTTTCATGCATTGTAGATGCACTTGATATCGTTTTCGTGCACACCCATTGCACTTGACAGATGCTTTCATGCACACCTCTTGCACACAGTTTTTGTTTTCATGCACACCTGTTGCACGCAGTTTTTGCTTTCGTGCACATTCGTGGCACTTGGATTTGACTTTGATTTCCATGCGCACCAGATGCACGTGGTTTTTCCATATGCACCTATTAAGGTTGGTTTCCTCTTTCGAGTATCATGCTTCTATGGAATACATATTATATTATATAGTAGCCGAGCAGGGCTAGTCTGAAGACAGTGATTGATCTCAAAAACTATCTATTACCGCAATCAAGAACGGCGTCGCATGTAGCTAGCCGGTGAATACGGGTCGATCCACAGGGATGTTGTGAATTTCCTAATCGCTCAAACGAGTTAATTCCAAATGGTGTGATTGGATTAATTAAATCTAAAAACTAAATTAATCTAGGGCAATTGAATTAAAGATCTAACTATCTAACTAGGGTAAGGAATTAAATTTATACTAGGGCAGAGAATGAAAAATTACCTAGGGCAAGAATTGAAATTACCTACTTACTTTACAGATGGCTCTCTCCAAACATCAACACAAGACTTATCAGATCTGAATTTCTGAAATGAAAAGAGGTATCGATGCTCTCCAAAGAAATCTAAATTTTATTGATAAAAAGAGGCATAGGGAGGCATGAAAAAAAATACAATGATTTAGAGTTCCTATTTATAGAGGATAGGAAACCCTAGGTTACAATTGATTCGCACGTCTACATTTACTAAAATATCCTTAGGAAGACCTAGTCAAAGTATACTCCAAGCTTTGGTAAAATTTTATGTCGCTGTCTTTTTAAAAGGAAGTATTGGGCCTTGAAATTCCCTTTGTTGGCTCTTCTGATTTTGGGCTTCCTTATTATTTGGTTCTTTTATTAAAATAGCTTCTATGTTTCTTCCAGATCTCCAGTGAACAATTGCGGTGGACTTTTAATCGTTCGCTTTGTAATCTTGGACCTTGCATTGCCTTGTACTTTGTGAATTTTATCTTTAATGTAGGCTTGATCAAGAGTCTTCTGTTTGTTGGTCAAAGTCCACTTTTTCATCGTCTTTTCATCGTTTTCACTGTTTTCTGTCCAAGAACCTGTAATATGTAGCAGACATGCGTCAAAAGCACCTGTTTATTTATAAAACGAATAAGAATGGGGAATATAATAATACAATATTATGGTGTGAACAAATACCCCCAAACTTATCTTTTGCTCGTCCTCAAGCAAACTTATTTTTTATTCTCTACAAAAACCTAACCGCACTTTCGCAGGGAAACGCGATTGCACTGAAGTCGTGCAACGAGCCGTTAAACCTCTAGGTGTCCCTAGTAGGAGGAGTGTTGTCTCCTGAGGGTTTTCAGCGGATAACACCCACAAAATCCTATCAATTTGGTTTTTTCGACTTTAATTCTCCAATTAGGTCTTCTAACAAGGAATTCTATTATCTTCGACTCATAAATTATCCACCCATATTCTTCACACTTCCTCATCATCTAACTTAAGATTATACATGCTCTATAGACTTACTTAGCTTTCGGCATCTCTTAAGTTTTCCTTCTAGGGTTCCATCTCCACTTAGGAATTTTTATCAACTCTACTAAAGATACAAGTTCTATTCTTCACTCCTTTCTCTCATCTAAATCCCAATCACATACCCCTACGTGTGTGTATAAATCACCCCTACACTTGGAAATTCAAGTCAAGCAATCATACCCTTGTCCGTTGTCCAAAGCACTTCTTAATAAGTGAATTTAAATGAATTTTGCTTACACATCCTTCATGCGACCGTTAATACTTCTTGAGGTACCAACGACCGATTACAAGACGTGTTTGCACATTAAAACGTAATTCCTAGTCTTGCAACACCCAAGGCTTTTAGCAGTGACTCCCAAACCAGTTAGTCTAAGGTACTAGGTGATGAAGCACCCTCGCTAAATATTTTTCTATTTTTGCAGCCTTAAGTAATCACAAAAACCAGAGTTCATTTTTTTTCTTTATTCACTTTTTTTTTCTTTTATTTTCATTGTACTAAGGACTTTAGACAAGAGCATTTCAAGGTCTCCTCTACTATTCCAAGTTTCAAGGTGCGTGATTGTGCAAATTGTAGGGTATACATTTTCAGAATCTAGACTTAAGCTAGGAATTATTTTTCAAACTTATACTCTAATAAAAATATCAATACTTTTCCTTTGTTTCGACTTAGCCGAAGAAGTGAACTCAAAATTTGCCTATTTCTAAATAAACTACAAAGACATATACTTTCTACCGTTAAACTTTAAGAAAGGTTATTTTTAGGGGTTTTAATTTACTAAGTCTAAGATTTAGTTGTTCCTAGCCAGTTAACCTGTTTGTCAAACTCAAGTCAAATACGGCCAAAATTGAATACATAAATTTTTATAATTTTTGAAATTTATCAAATTTTTATGGGTTTTAAATATGTATGCAAATGCAAAAATATACATATGAATGCGAAGAAAGAAGACTTACCGAGCATACCCCCAAACTTAAACTTGACAGTGTTCTCACTGTCATGCTACACCAAGAGGGTTGAGAATGTCGTCCATCCCCTGTTTATTTATTTATAAATTTTTTTATTTTTTATTTTTTATAAATTTTTTTAAATTTTTATTGTTAAAAGAAAAACAAAAATATATATACAACAAGGTTCCCCCCAAACTTAAGCTTGGCCTTACACAAGCCAAAGGTTAACACCAACCATTCAAAAATCTTATCGTGGTAATGGTCGAGTTGGTGAAAGAATGGAGTGGAAAGAAAAGAGATGAGTAGCACACGAGACCGTGTGGAGGTAGAAACGGTATACGGTCTCGGTGGAGGAAAATGACGGAGGGGAAAAGGAAATAGTAGTGGTTCGACTTCTTCAAGTGGAGGTTGATTAATTACAAAATCCGTATCGTTTAAGAATGCGAGTTCGTCGGCAAAAATATCTTCGAAACTTTCATCGAGGGTCCAATTGAAAATTATCGAACTCAAAATATCGGGTTGTGATTCATCAACACTCGGTGTCATTAAAGGAAGCTTAAAAGAACCAAAGAAAGTGGGAATACGAACTTGAGGGTGGGGATGGAGTGTATAAATTAGCATAATTTGTAATGAACGATGTGTAAAAAGCGATTGCGCTAACCTATCAACCCGTGGAAAAATGAGATTAAATGCATTTGAATAAATGTAGTCTAGTTGCGCAAATCCCTCAAGATTCGTGAGCAAACATAGGTACGTCGAACTTGGTATTGGAGATGAAAGCGTAACGGTCTCTTGCAAGGTCGGAACGAGGATGGAGGGAAGTGAGTGAGGAAGGGTATCAGTTAAAGACTCAGGAGGGTGTACACAATCAGTGGAAGGAACATTATGAATTGGGAAATCCGACTCATCAACTAAAACTGGTTCATCCTCAATAATTTCCTCAATACTATCCTCATAATTCTCCTCAATATTTAACTCATCCATGCTATTATCATCAAAATCAAGACGCATATGAAGTTCGGGAGAAACATCTAATGACTCGGGATGATGAATTGGACATAAAATTTTAATCAAATCGACAGGTTCATTATCCGAAATATTCCCGGCGTCTATATCCTCAATCAAGTGAAAATCAATTTTTTCTGACACCTCATCAAAAGCATGGATATTTATCGATTTAGGTTCTAGAGTGGAGGTGTAAAGATCGAAAGGATTAAGTGTGGTTTCACTCGAAAGGGGTTCTTCACAATTTGGCAAATCAAGCACTACAAAATCACACAACTCGTTTTTATTTTGAACTTGTGAATCATTTAGGACATTCGATGGAAAACTGGAGTTGTGGGCTTCAATTGGGTAAGGGTAGGTTTGATTTGGAAATCCTCTCAAATTCTCACTCTGTCCAACCGCCTCCTTATACATTGAAAAATTTGGAGCTAGCGGGAAACTAGCTACCGGTTCACTAGGTTGCATAAGGGCGGCCACGGACGCATCCACATTCCTAATCATTTTGTTTGTTGCTGCAATGTTTGCCTCCAACGACTGTTCCAAACTAGACATGGGTTGTGAAGGGGTTTCGGTAAAAGATTCAAAATTGTTTGGATACGTGAAACTCCCTAATGGCTGTGTAGAAACAGTGTCTAGTGAAGGTGGGAAAGTCGGGTAGGACTGGTAGGAATTGGATGGTTGGACAGGAGTAGGGTCGACAGTTGGATAAAAAGGTCAATGGACTTGTTGACCCCTAGAACTAGATGTGTGGAGAGGGGTGAAAGATCGGCTACGAGATTGAGCAATATGCTCAGCAATGGAGATCGGTTTAGGAGTTACAGCAGGATTTGGAAAAGTGGTGTCAACGTACGAAGGTGGTGAAGGTTGATAAGGTTGACATAAAGTGGGTTGCAACGTCAAACTGTTTCTCCTAGACGCTTCTATTTGATCTTTCAAAGATATTTTTGGCATGGAAGGATTTTCTTTAAATCGACCGAAACAATTGACGTACGAAGCAAAGTTAGGTTTGGGATACCAAAGTTCGGCAAGTGATTTATGATTTGGGGTACCCATGATAGAAGAAAGGGGAAAAGAAAGAATGTAGGTGGTGCAAGGATTTCTTAGTGACAAAAATTTGCAAGTTGTTAAAAAAGATTTTTCCTTTTTCTTTATTTGGAAATTGTTGCAAAAAGATTTTTGATACAAGATATGCAAACAGGAAAGATTACTTGCAAACAATTATTATGTTAAGCATATCACAAAGAATCCTGCATAACAATTTATGCAAACAGGAAAGATTTTTGATTTTTCAGTTTTTATGATTTTTTAATTTATATTAACCCGAAATTGCAAAAAGGAAATTTCTACGCCATCCCCGGCAATAGCGCCATTTGATTGATCTCAAAAACTATCTATTACCGCAATCAAGAATGGCGTCGCATGTAGCTAGCCGGTGAATACGGGTCGGTCCACAGGGATGTTGTGAATTTCCTAATCGCTCAAATGAGTTAATTCCAAACGGTGTGATTGGATTAATTAAATCTAAAAACTAAATTAATCTAGGGCAATTGAATTAAAGATCTAACTATCTAACTAGGGCAAGGAATTAAATTTATACTAGGGCAGAGAATGAAAAATTACCTAGGGCAAGAATTGAAATTACCTACTTACTTTACAGATGGCTCTCTCCAAACATCAACACAAGACTTGTCAGATCTGAATTTCTGAAATGAAAAGAGGCATCGATGCTCTCCAAAGAAATCTAAATTTTATTGATAAAAAGAGGCATAGGGAGGCATGAAAAAAATACAATGATTTAGAGTTCCTATTTATAGAGGATAGGAAACCCTAGGTTACAATTGATTCGCACGTCTACATTTTTCAAAATATCCTTAGGAAGACCTAGTCAAAGTAGACTCTAAGCTTTGGTAAAATTTTATGTCTCTGTCTCTTTAAAAGGAAGTATTGGGTCTTGAAATTTCCTTTGTTGGCTCTTCTGTTTTTGGGCTTCCTTATTATTTGGTTCTTTTATTAAAATAGCTTCTATGTTTCTTCCAGATCTCCAGTGAACAATTACGGTGGACTTTTAACCGTTCTCTTTGTAATCTTGGACCTTGCATTGCCTTGTACTTTGTGAATTTTATCTTTGATGTAGGCTTGATCAAGAGTTTTCTGTTTGTTGGTCAAAATCCACTTTTGCATCGTCTTTTCATCGTTTTCACTGTTTTTTGTCTAAGAACCTGTAACCTGTAATATGTAGCAGACATGCGTCAAAAGCACATGTTTATTTATAAAACGAATAAGAATGGGGAATATAATAATACAATATTATGGTGTGAACAGACATTACCTGAGTATTTTTGCATATATCGACATTTACCGAAGAGGTTTTCAGAAAAGAGCTATAGTCTCACTATTTTCCTACGTGTCCATGAGTGACACAAATTTTTGAAAGGAAAACCTTCTGATATGTTTTTCAAAAGGCGGGGCGTATATCTTAAGCAAAACTTATATAGATAGATATCTATTTCCTTACAAAATAAATGTCCGCTACTCGTGCCGTGATACACGCATCGTACAGCGATTTGAAAAGGATTTTTGCATACATTTTTATTCAGTTATTTAGACGATTTCATAAGGATGCGTACTATATATGTACTATAGGCTTAATTATATTATATTTGATTTTAACAGTAGATTTCGAAACTAGCATATTCATTATAACTCCCATGATTGCATGATGCTTGACGGAGTTTCGATTCTTGAGTTTTGCACTCGTTTTCATGCGCACACGATACACTGTGTTATTCTTGCGTATTCGTGATTTCGGTGCCCCGTTGATTTGATTGATTTACTAAAATATTTTAATATTTGGGGGGGGGGGTTTAAATTTAAATTAGGGACCGAATTTATTTAAAGGGGGAAGATTGTAACATTTCAAAAAATATAAAATATTATTTTTGGAATTTAAATAATAAATTTTATGAATATTATAAAAATATGGAATTTATTTTAATGGAATGGTATAATTATATACCTATAATTCTAGAAAATAATTGGAATCTAAGATGAATTATCTTTTATGGAAGCATTTATTTAAATTGGGCTTTTTATAAATTAGTATATAACTATTTCCATACAAGTTTAGTGTTAAAATTGATTAATATTTTCTTATTTATGCATTAAACCAAACTTATTTTTGTTAACCATGTTTAATGTGCCATGACACATTGCATTGTGTTTCATGCATGATTTTGTGTTTCTTTTTTTTTTTAAAGAGAAAAGATGAGAAAAGAAAAAGGAAAAGAAAAAGGGAAGGAAAAGAAAAGAAAAGAAAAAGGAAATGATTTATGAGAGGGGGACATAGATGTGACCATGATTTATGAGGAGAGAGAGTGAGGAGAGAGAGAGAGAGAGAGAGAGAGGGAGAGCTCGTTGTTCTACAACCATCCTTTTTCCCCGCTTTTATTTCTTTCACCTCCCTCTTCTTTGTCTCCTCCTTCTTCTTTCACCTCCATCTCCACTACCACTTTGAACCACCCCCAAAACTTCATCTAAACCTCACAAACCCTTCACAAAAATTATTCCTAAGCTCACTACTAGTATCATGGTGGGATCAAGTTGGATTTTTGAGTACTTTGGACCATCTAGGAATTTTCTTGATGTGCTCTCTTGAGGTAAAACACTCACTCTTTTTCATGTATTTAGTTTCTTAACCTTAACCTTTAGTTTAGAGTTTAAAAGGTTAAGTTTTATGATCTTGGAAAATTCTAGGGTGAGGATTATGGGGTAAAACTTGTAGTAGTGCTTACCAGAGGGTTTAGGGAGTGCATACAAGACCATTAGTGATAAGTGGGGGTGATATAGTGGAGAAATTCTCAGATTCGACGAACGTAGAATTTTCCAATATAGGTTTTTGATGATATGTAGTGATCAATTAGAATCTAGGATGAATTGGGGACTCTGAAAATTAAATTGCAGATACAGTGGATGTGCAGGCAAATAGGAAACTACCTTAGAAAATCGAGCCCTCAATTCCCTTTCATGGCCGCCAAAAAATCCATATAGGCCGCAAATTGCGGCTTGATTTTGGAGTTAGGATTTGGTTTTTGGTCCATGGCTCAATCACTAGATGTCTAGGCCTATCCAATGTGCAAAATGTTCTAATTTCACCTTATGTAGAATCTGGGAGTGTTTTACTAAGTTTCTGATTTCGTTTTGCTACTTTTGAAAACTAGGTTTTTGATATTTAAGTTTTGACTCGGTCGTTTGACGTTTGTACGTCAACGTCGAGGGTTGTTTTATTGTTCTTGCATGCGTAGACCATAGGTTCTAACCTATGTGCGCCTCGCATGCCGTATCGGTTTTCGGATTTGATTTTGATTTCGATATGAGATGCTTTAACTTGTAGGTACATTTGCGTGAACTTTCGGGGTGACAAGAAGAACAAGGCGCTCATCGACTTCGGCTGGAGCGTGGATAGTAGGTAAGTAGATGTTTATCTACGGGGAAAGTCGGGTGGATGGCGTATAGCACCCTCACAACCATAGTACTAGGATATTAGAGATACAATATATATATATATATATATATATATATATATATATATATATTTTTAGATGTGTATACCCAGCTAATAGGGTTCTGAGATACTATAAACCATAGCAGTGTACGTGTTGGAAGGTATATCCCTAGTTCTATTTTTCTTAGTCCATGAGTCATAGATACATACGCCTATATATATATATATATATATATATATATATATATATATAACCATGAGGAAAATTATGAGACGATATGATGAGATGAGGATATGATGGAATAAAATGACACGAGTCGATATATTTTGATATGAGGATGTGAGGCGATATATATATGCTAAGATATGACATGAGATGATATATATGATGATATTAGATGAGGTGATGTACGTGATTATAGATCCGTACTATTGATTGATAATATCGTATGATGGATTATACCGTACATGATATGATGAGGATGAATTGCCGACATATATATATCGACTCGAGGAATATTGATTAAGATCATTAGGTAGTTATTAGGATATATTTATAGCCATACCTATTTTCAAAACGAACGAATCATTATGCACTTTTAAATGATAACTTCAAGGAATGCTACGGATTTTCAAATGGCATCTTTTTCTAAAACATCGTAGCCCTTAATTTCAAAAACAACGATTCATACTATTTTAACTTTGTGACATATATATCCTACGCTCCGTGTACTTACTTTATTATGGATTTGTCTACTAGGACACATGCACCATTACCGATGATGCGCATGTTGCACGTATACCTACTCGCCGGCTCACACACACATCATCGGTAATTGCCATACCACGTACACGTTAGAAATTGCTATGTCGCTGTATTGTTTTCTAATTTGTAGAATTATAGTTATTGTTTAGTACTCATTATCGCACATGCTAGTTTAGATATTGCACTTCCTTACCTAGTTACACGACATGCTTATATGAAAACACCCGTTATACCTGCAGTACTATTCTGTGCTTTCACTTCCTGTTCCATTATGATTACATGCTTATGAGATTCGGTTTTCGTGAGATTTCTGGAATTGAGAAACCGCCGATATATTTTAAAGTCTTATGATTCTTTTAAAACTCGGTTTCTCTTGATATGATATTTCGACGTTCACCATGAGTTTTATCGGTGCTGAGCTATGATGATTACCCGATTCGAGGAGCGAGGAGTCACTGTCTTCGGGTACATAGTGAACCCGGTACGGTACCCCGGGGCAAGAAGATCGTATAGAAAGGCGTTGATCCCGGTAGGGGAACACTACCTACCGGTGACAGTATTGGACTCGGCGGATATTCAGAGGATACCGACCGGAGTAAGATGAGACAGATGGATACGAGGACTGACCTAATGAGACGGTGCCTGAGATATGAGGATTTACATGTCGATGTTAGACACGGGTTTTGTGATTATTTCGAGTGTCGATGCTGGGCACTCAGGTTTTATGATGATTTGATATATCGTTGATGGACACACGTTGGATGATACACGTATATACATACGTATGACACAGATGACTTGGTACTATATATTGATGCAGGCACGACATTATTATTACACTTATGTATGCACGATCGCCCTAGATATCACACGGTATGATATTATTATGTTACAGTATGGCCTAAGAGATCGTTATACATTCGATTTCTACCTGCTAATATCTTCTACTCACGAGTTGGAAACTCATCCCTGTTGTGCCATAGTTTTCTTGCAGGATCGACCGCTCGGATCAATAGCGGTTTGCTGGCACACAGCTTTCTTCTGGGTGATTTGCATTGGTAGGTAGGGTACACTTTGGATCGTGACCACAATTTGTATATAATTTTTCAGTTGTAATCTAGTTAAAAGCTCCATCAACCAGACATTGTATATTTGGTAGACCTAAAGATCGGTTTGTATATTCGTTGTATTTCGAGTCGAGACTTGTATATATTCTTATATTGGTTTTGATAGTGTTTTGGTTTTCTCTATTCTTTTTCTGTGATTGATCTTCGCTTTGGGCGTCGTATATTTCTATTTGTGTGGCTGTAATTCCGTTAATTGGCGATGAGCTAGCTCGCGCTTGGGGTGCCTATATTAGTGTTATGTATAGGTTTTGGATCAAAATTTATAAAGGAGGTGCTGCCTAAATTTTAAATGAAGAAAATGTTTTCAACTATAGTATATAACCCACTTGTATTTTCGTATAACATTACTTATACTTTTAAAGGAAGAACTTGATTACATTATACCTTCATTTCAAAACTTCACCTCCATTATTTTCCTAACAAGGTTTAGATTTCCGGGCTTTCAGCTTACTTGGGTTGCGGTGGGGCCCTATAGGCTATGTCATACTAAGTTTTAAAATACCGCAATCATGACGGTGTTGCGTGTAGCTAGCCGAGATGAGTATGGGTCATCTGCAGGGAGAAGGTATGTTTTTGATTCTTGTTCTCACGAGTTAAGTCAAATGGTCCGAGTTTGTTCGATTCTAACCTAAGTGTTGTTTATATGCAAACTAACGTTTGTTAGGGATAGAGTTGGCTTAGTTTAAGTTAGGAGAATCTGTACATGTTCTTTTGTGCCTCACTTGACCATTAATACTAGGGTAATTGGCATTAACGTGAATTAGAGTGCTTAAGTACCGTATTTGCTATTGTACACGAAATTCGACTTATTAACCGTTGTCCTTCCGTTCTTGTCTCTTAACCCTCGTCTCCGGCCAAACCAAACGCAACCGGTCACGATTCGGAATAACCGCTACCATGGTAGGATAGGGTACCTAACGGAGCGCTTGCGTGGGGTTTGGATGGAGTTCAATTGGAAAGGTGTCGGGCAAAGAAAAAGTAAAGATAAACGTAACTCAAACACACCCTCCTCAATCCCTAACAAGAAGGAGCTACTCAAAAACCATCAAAAAAATGAAAAGAAAATACAAGAGAGAAGATATCAAAGAAAACATTGCATGTAATTAAAGAACATCAAAAGAAAATTGCAAGTAAAGGAAAGGAAAGATATTAGGAATCATAGTGCAAGAATGTAAGCTTCATTAAACTTCAAATGAGAGTACAAAATAATGAATTCAAATACTAAAATATAACCCTGCAAGCTCAGTTAAGAGATTGCAAGATTAGATAAAAGCAAAGAACTCAAGATTGATCCTATCTACTATGTACAAAGCTTGAACAAAATTACAAAATGTAGAATGATCTTGGTAAAAGAGTAGACTCTCAAGCTTGCTCTCTGTTCTGGTATTTATAGGCACTTCATTAACGAAAAGAAACAATAAAAGTGAGATGTTGTGACAGAGAGGAGTTGCCAGAAGAAAATTGAAGCAAAAACGAAATAATATGACCGCTACTTTTATGATTTTGGTGGCCGTTTGGCGGCTTGTGGGCCCCGTCCTTCTGGTGTTGATTTCTTGTATCAATAGAATCTCTCTGGTATACTTTGTTTCCTTTACAGATTCATTAGTTTTGATCTAGAGATTTTGGAGGGAAATGCAATTCTTGAAACATATCACATCAATACTTTAACTCTTCACTCATTACAAGCCCACTTGTATCAGCACCCACTTGCCCACTTGTGTTCATACCATATCATCATGGTTGCCCACCATGGTTCATGCACTAAAATATTGTGTCCACACTTGTAAAATCATTGCACAACATGTATCATGTTGGACCGTTTGGATAAAAATGTTGTGCATACTTGTTTCTTGCAAAAATCTTCTTGAATAATGATCGGTTTTCCGTTCCGGTTGCAGTATCAGCTCACAAATATTGTATCCTTGCATTTTGAGTGTGTTTATAGCGTTTTGTCATGAATACCTATATCCTGTACTTATTGAGCAGACATGGGTTAATAGTACCGATATTCACAAAAACGATAACGAATGAGCGGTATTAAAATGCAGTTTTTCATGATAAATAAATGCCCTCAAACTTATCTTTTGCTCGTCGCAAGCAAAAAATCCTAATCTCACTTTTGCAGGGAACGCGATTTCATTGAGCCCGTGCAATAAGCCGTTAAACCTCTAGGTGTCCCTAGTAGGAGGGGTTTTGTCTCCTGAAGGTTTTCAGCGGATTACACCCAAAAAATCCTGTCAAACTAGTTTCATGAAATCATGGTCGATACTTGTTAGTGATATATGCCCTAGAGGCCATTATTGTATCATACTGGTTTGTATATTACTTAATAGAAGCTTGGAATATTCACAGTTGTATTGACAGTCTTGCTCAAAATGGTAGTATGCTACTTGGTTTGTTTCTACCTCAATATGTGCATGTGTTTATTTTAGCATATCGCTTATACATATTGGTAGAGCCCTTAGGATCTTTGCATGATTACCAGTGTTGTGATGGCAGTCATACTAGTAGGGGCTGGGTAGTCTACAAGCACATCCTTATATAGGTCCCTAGTCGTAGGATTATCGAGACGGGGCATCGATACTCCAAAGTAGACTAGTGTATACGCTTCTCATCCCAGCAGGGGAGATGGTCTATCCCACAGCCACTAGTACGTCGTACTGGAGATAGTATACAGGTGCTCATTAGGTTATGAGTACACTGGACATGACTCATTGGGGACTGCTGGTGGGTACTATACCTATCATCGGGTAGCAGTTCCCACGTGACATGAGTACAGCTTAGTCCGTCGACTTGACATTACTACTTTGCCTCGAGTGTGTTCCTACTGTACTTTGATTACTACCCTACCATGACTCAAAGGAGTCATGCAAACAGGTAGTAGTTGGGTGTAGTCCCGAATCACTTGGAGACAGTGGCGGTTAGATAGGATTCGTCCCTCCCGGTATTGGGGGTTGATATTGCGCTGTGTTCGGAGAGCCATTATACAATGTCCCTGGCCAGGGCAAGCGAGATTTACTGGTAGGTATTCCAGTAGTTTCTCAGGGTGTTTTTGGCTACACTCTGGCATGACTTATTGTGTTATTAGGGGTCTGACGATTACCTCCCCCTAGGCCCGATATGCGATACTCCTAGACGAACAGACCAGACTGTACAGAGATTGTGACATTCAGGATCAGTAGGAGTTCGGAGGGGTTTGCTCATCGGCCTTCTTATTGACAGATACCTAGGTAGCCGTTACGTGCAGCTAGTACCGCTTGCGGCTTGTTGTTAAACCCACTTCCAGCATACTGTCGAGTCTTTAGAGTCCCATATAGAGAGTTTCCCTGCATCGGGCGAAAGATGTAGAGGCCGTATGATTTTATGGCAGGGCTTCGATCACGTACGTACACTTGTGCGTGTATGATGTTCGGGCGGATAATACTAGTGGGCTTTGGTTTAAGCCGGATCCTAGTATTTTATTGATGGATCAATTTCGTCTCTTTTTATTCGTGTTTCTCGGAACACGGATACGGGTATGTATATACGGATGAGAGGGGCATTCTTGTAATTATTCAAGGTTGATTATAGAAGAAGACACCTCATTAGGGTTTTGATTATTTATATGATTAAAACAATTAGGAGGTGGAGAAAATATATTGTTATATTGATATATGATAATTCAAGCATGGCTACTTGGTTTGACTATTTGACTTGGTTTGACTATTTGACTTAGATATTTTGTGAGATATTTTTGGCACTAGATATTTTGGGTGAGATATTTTCTCTTCACATGCTTATAGTCATATCAAGAGAGCCATCACAATTATCATTTGTGAAAATACTTTCTCTTTCCTCAAGTTCCATCTTCTTCTTCATCTCAACCCTTAAGGTCTCATGAATTGAGTAAACTAGGGTTCCAAGAGACGAATAAATCCATCTTCATTCTCTACATCACCTAGGCCATCTAGTTTAGCAATTTAGTTACCTTAGTTACCTCTGATTTGAAGTAGGAGCTCGGACTATAGACTATCGGGTGGATCGTCTTTGACTTGAGGAAGCCGACGAGGAAACTACGATTCGGATTGATCCTCGGAGCCTACGATGATGAGGAGGATAGCGGAGAAGATCCGAAGGACTTGTATCTTGAGGTATAACATTCTTTCCGAGTAGTTAAACCTCAAGTAGTATGCTAGCTAGGGTTTATGATCGATCCTTGGTTCCAGTCGGTGTTGCGAAGCCCGTAAAAATCATTTTTTTTCCATTTCCGTCTCCCTGCGAACACGTGGGGTGTGCAACATCGACTTACAGTGGTATCAGAGCCTCTCATAAACCTTAGATAGCTTGTAGCGATGTTAGAAATCCGCCGTTTTTGTCGCGCAAAAACTGCCGACAAAAACAGTTTCCAAAATTGAAGTTTTGAGTTGTTTGCACACCCCGCGGGCTCACGGTTTGAACCAAGAAGCCGCGGGGTGTAGGGTGTGCACCCCGGGGACACCCCAGGGGGACCAAATAGCTGTGGCCACTCCCCAAGACCACCACAAGGTGGTCTTGGCGGTGGGGACCCGAAACTGCCCCACCATAGCCAGTTTCGGGTCTGCCTCATCCCCTTGCCACCTCGTGGTGACCTCAGGGGAGGGTACCCCCTCTAGGCCCCCTAACTCAAAGTTAATTTCGTGATCTAACTCTCCACGAAGGTTTGGGCGCGTTTCGTTTTGATTCGGACTTCCGAATTGGCTTAAAACGATCGATTTTGGAACTTTAGCTCACTGGATTTTCAAGTTTTGGAAAATTGGTTGAGTTCGCTTATTGCGTGCAGAATTTTAAATGTCACGGTTACTATAGAAGCTTTGTGATGTGTATATGTGTTTGGAAATGTCGACTAATTGGTATACGTCGATTAGTCAGGGTTGCACATATCTGTAATGATGTTATGTTGGTTTGTGTATATGAACATGTTGGATCGTCAGCCGGGGATGTGAGATGAGGGTTTTCATTCTTTCATTCGATATAAATTTGTAAAGTGATGTAATATTATTTTTGCGGGGCACATCCGGGTTGAGGTTGTAGCCACCGTTGTATTATTTCATTTACTATTTTTGCTCCTAAGATAGACCCAAGGCGGGGTGCACAAACTACCGGGTATTTTGAAGTGCCGAGTGGCCTACTCACTTTGCTGAGGGAGGTTGCTTCACTTCGGATATTTGGCGGGTAGTTTGCCACACCCGTAGGGGTCTAGGGTGGGGTTTGGCTATTCATCACGACCGTGGAATTTGTCTTTCGTTACAGACTCAAACGAAATGCGGAATTCCTAGTATATCCAATATGTTCATCTGTGATCTGGAATGCCTATTATTGCATGAGATGAATGTATATATATCTATATATGATACCTAGTAGGCGTTGCTTATGTTTTGCATCCGCGCTAGTCCAGCCCCCGCTCTGCCATTAGTTAAGTAACCTAACGGGTGATGACGGGGCCCCGTGGCGAATGCGGATGGCATAAGCGTATGTCATATTTTCGTTTCTTTCTGTGATGATAGGTGTAAATGATGGGACTGCATTACACTAATGTAAAGCAAACAAACCAAAGTTGAATCGTTAGAACAAATTTTAAAACCACTCGGTTTTTTCAAAACAGCAGACTTTTAAAAATGCAGAGCTTAAACCACTCCTTTTAAAAGCTATCGGGTTCCTTCGATTATATAAAGTTCACTATGTTCACGGTTTCTCCAAAACCATTCGTAGCCCTCCTTCATTTCAGTTGGAAATTCAGTAGTATTCAAGCTACGTATTTTGACCTTCGCCAAGTCATAGTGATTGGTAGCTGCTGAATATTCATCTGTAGCATAGATAGATGCGTTG
The DNA here is from genome assembly GCA_030015575.1 of Agapanthus africanus. Taxonomy (NCBI): domain Eukaryota; kingdom Viridiplantae; phylum Streptophyta; class Magnoliopsida; order Asparagales; family Amaryllidaceae; genus Agapanthus; species Agapanthus africanus. The sequence goes on from JASDDO010000028.1 coordinate 250,538,767, forward strand.
GTTTTGGACAGTCGTACTACTATTTTGGCCTTCGTCAAGGGTATGTACGGGTGGGTTCAAATTAACCTGGACAATGACGGGTAGAACTTGACACGTGACTTATGATATGTTGGCCTTCGTCAAGGTCATAAGAGTATGGGGCAAAAATCCACATCGGGAGTTTCTAAAGAAACTGAAACTTGCTAGTGTTGCATACCATTTGGAGTGTGATAAGTTTGGTAGGATTCCTTCAACTTTATCACACGATGATATTTGGATCCCGATCCTACTGTGAGTATATGCTACTCCTCGGGAGATTTTTTCACTTAACGATCAATGCTATAAAATAAGTAGGTGTCTAGAACAGTGTTAGCGGGGCTACACCTCCAGGGAAAAGAGGTTATTTAATTAAGGAACTTCGTGAAAGCGTCGTAAAACCTCCCTCGAAGTACCGGCACTAGCCTGGCTGAGCGGTTAAGCAAGTATTGTACGGTGAGATTAATCCTGACTAATTCTTCTTTTATGGTTTGAGGATGGATTCGAGGAACAGTGGGAGCTATCCTGTTTAGATAATTTAAAAACCAATCTAAACTTGCAAGAGCTGTTAGTGTATATGCCCTAGGGGCCATTATTGTATCAACTAGCTTGTATATTACTTAATGGAAGCTTGGGATATTCACAGTTATATAACAGTCTTGCTAAACATGGTAGTATGCTACTTGGTTTTATCTATCTTAATATGTGAGTATACTTATTGATAGAGCTCTTAGGATCTTGCTTGACTACCAGCGTTGTGATGGCAGCCACACTAGTGGGGACTGGGTAGTCTACAAGTACATCCTTTTCAGGTCCCTAGTCGTAGGATTATCGAGACAGGGCATCGATACTCCGGAGTAGACTAGTGTGTACGCTTCTCATCCCAGTTGGGGAGATGGTCTGTCCTACAGCCGTCAGTACGTCGTACTGGAGATAGTATACAGGTGCTCGTTGGGTTACGGGTACACCGGACAGGACTCGTAGGGAACTGTTGGTTGGTTTTATACCAGTCGTCAGTTAACAGTTCCCAGGTGACATGAGTACAGCATAATCCGCAGACTTGACACTGATACTTCGCCTCGAGTGTGTCCCACTGTTCTTAGATTGCTACCCTACCACGGCTCAAAGGAGTCGTGCAAACAGGTAGCAGTTGGGTGCAGTCCCGAGCACTTGGAGGCAGTAGCGGTTAGACAGGATTCGTCTCTCCCGGTATTGGGAGTTGATATCACGCTGTGTCAGAGAGCCATTACGCAAAGTCCCTGGCCAGGGCAAGCGAGATTTACTGGTAGGTTCCAGTTGTTTCTCAGGGTGTAATGGGCTACGCTCCGACACGACTTATACCGCTATTAGGGGACTGATACTTGCCGCCCCCTAGGCCCGATATACGATAGTCTTAGACGAACAGACCGGACTGTACGGAGATTTTTACATCAGACTCAGTAGGAGTTCGGATGGGTTTCCTCATCGGCCTTCTTATCGACATCTACCTGGGGACCGTTACGTACAGCTAGTGCCGCTTGCGGTCTGTGGTTAAACCCACTGCCAGCGTAGTAGTCGAGTCTTTAGAGTCCCACACAGAGAGTTTCCCTGCACCAGGCGAAACGATATAGAGGTCGTATGGTTTTACGACAAGGGTTTGGACGCATACGTGTGTTTACGCACGTACGACATTCGGACAGTTTTTACTAGCCGGCTTTGGTTTAAGCCAGATTCTAGTATCGGGTTATTGGATTTATACAGTCTAAAGTTTTTCCGTGTTTTCACGGATAGGAGGGGCGTTCTCGTAATTTCGCGAGAAGCTTCTAGAAGGATGATGACTTGGGGGTTTTGGTGGCATTTGCATTTATTATTTTATTGACTCATTTGTGTGATTCATCCATGGAGTTAATACTTCATTAATTGTTCTAATGACTCATAAGATGAATCACTCATATGAATAAATGAAGCGTGGTTGTTAAATCATTTATTTATTTATTTGATAAAAGATAATGCTTCTTATATATTCAAATGAGATCATTATCTCTTCTCATTCTCATGCTCACCTTCTCTCTCCTCAAGCTCTCTCTCTTCAAACCCTAATCCTCCCCTCTCATGTGTTGAGACCAAGGATTAGATAGACTAATTAATCAATAACCTCACTCTATATCACCTAGGTACCTTTGATTAGCAACTAAAGAAACCTAGTTACCTCAAGTTTAGAGGTGAAGCTTGGATTAGAAGCTCTCGGGTGGATCGTCTATTACGTAGAGGAGGCCGAGGAGGAGGTGGATAACGTAAAGAAGAAAGACTAGGTTCATTAGGTATAATCTCTTTTCATAGTAGTTAAGAACTCCTATGCATGTGTTAGTTATAGTTTAGCAAAGATTCTTCGGTTAGTCGATGTTAACTCAAAGAACAAGATCGTTTTTCATATTTCCGCCTCCCCGCAACTCGTGGGGTGTTGTACATCGAATTACAGTGGTATCAGAGCCTCGCTAAACAATAATTAACTCATTAGTAATGTCGTTACAATTTCGAACGCGAAACGAACCGAAAAAAACATCGATATCACATAGTTTCAATCGATTTTAAAATAAGGTCTAAAAATTTTTCAGGGACCTGCAGTATAACCTACAGAGAAACATAAGAACACTGAAAAAAATTGGGTTCATGAATCGGCCAAAGAGCCGCGGAACCGCGGCCGATCCCACCGATCCGCCGCGGATCCGCGGCCGAGTTGGAGCCGATTCAGCCCAAGTTTTTGCAGTGGCTCTTCTGTGATATTTTTGTGTTTTCTGGAATGTTTATTTTCTTCTCAAATCTCAAGTGCACAGAGAAGTTTTGGAGTAGAATCTGATATGTTTGCTCGATCGAAATTATACGATATTTGCTAATTTGATTATATCTGTGAACTGTTTAATGTGTTCGTAAATCTCCCCTAACTGCTAGTATGTCGGTTGGCAGGGGTTGCACATTTCTGTAATGGATTTTACTTTTTGTGGTTATGAACTGTATTGGATTGTTGTGATGATTAGACGGGGTTTGTGATGGGTTATTATATTCATTCATTCAATGTAATTGTAATATGTTGTAATATTATTTTGCGGGGCACATTCAGGTTGCGGTTGTAGCCACCGTTGTATTATTTCATTTTACTGTTTTTTCTCCTAGGATAGACACAAAGTGGGGTGCACAAACTACTGGGTACTTTGAAGTGTTTAGTGGCCTACTCACGTTGTTGAGGGAGACCGCTTCACTTCGGGTACTTGGCGGGTAGTTTGCCGTACCCGTATGGGTCTAGGGTGGGGTAATGGCTATTCATCACAACTGTGTAATCCATCTTTTTTGCAGGCTCAAAGCAAACGCGGATTGCTTGTATATCCAATAATGTTCATCTGAGATCTGGAATGCCTATTATTGCATCTGACGAATATACAATATCTATATATGATAGCTATTTAGACGACACTTATATTTTACACCCGCGCTAGCCCAACCCCCGCTCTGTCGTTAGTTAAGTAACCTAACGGGTGATGACGGGACCCAGTGGCGAATGCGGATGTCATAAGAGGACGTTGTATTTTCGTTGTTTTCTGCAATGATAGGTTAATGATGGGACGCATTATTATTAATGCAAAGAAAAGAAACCAAAGTTGAATCGTTGGAACAGTTTAAAAGAAACCACTCGGTTATTTTTAAAACAAAAGATATTTTTAATTGCGGATCCTTAACCACTCCTTTTAAAAGCTATCAGGTTTCTTCGGTCATATCAAGTTCACTACGTTCACGGTTTTGCCAAAACCATTCGTAGCCCTCCGTCATTTCATTTGGGTATTCAGTAGTATTCAAGCTATGTATTTTCGCCAAAGTCAAGGCATAGTGTTTGGTAGCTGCTGGGTATTCATTTGTTGCATAGATAGATGAGTTAGTTTGGGACAGTCATATTATCATTTGACCAAAGTCAGGGGTATGTACGGATGGGTTCAAATTAACAAGATAATGATGGGTAGAACTTGACATGTGACTTATGAAATTTTGACCAAAGCCAAGGTCATAAGAGCATGGGGCAAAAACTTATATCGGGAATTTCTAAAGAAACTGAAATTTGCAAAGAGATGCATACCATTTGGAGTTTGATGAATGTTGGTAGGATTCCTTCAGCATTATCATACGATGATATTTGGATCCCGATCCTACTGTGAGTATATGCTACTCATCAGGAGATTCGTCACTTAACGATCAATGCTATAAACCAAGTAGGTGCCGAGAAAGGTGTCAGCGGGGCTACGCCCCCAGAGAAAAGAGGTTATTTAATTAAGAAATTTCGCGAAAGCGTTGGAAATCCTCCCTCGAAGTATCGACACTGGCCTGGCTAAACGGTTAAGCAAGTATTATACGGTGAGAATAGTCCTGACTAATTCTTCTTTTATGGTTTGAGGAAGGATTCGAGAAACAGTGGGAGCCATCCAGTTTAGATAAACTGAAAACCACTCTAAAACTTGCAAGAGCATCATGCTAAAGTGTTCTTCTCTCTTCCTATTTGCAGCGACCCTGAAAATGACTGGACTTAAGTTACTTTTAGAAAAAATATACTGACAGGGCCAAACTATAAAGATTGGCTGCGGAATGTCAAAATGGCTTTGACCTATGACAAATTGGGGTATATCCTCATCGCTAAAGCACCTGCTGTCCCTGGTCCCAAATCCAGTAATGCGGATAAGGAAATTCGCAAAACCTGGGATTTCGATTGCGCGAAGGCCAAGTGGATCGTGCTTGCCTCGATGAACAATGAACATCAGAGGAGGCACGAGGATATGGAACTAGATGCCATATTTCTCCATACAAAGGAACTTTATAGAGAGCAATCTCGTATAGCAAGATACGAGACCTCAAAGAACTTGTTTCGAGCGAGGTTGGCCGTCGGATCATCAGTAGGAGAACATGTCCTAAAGATGATAGGCTATATTGAAGAGCTCGCAGACTTTGGGACGACTTTAGATAATGAGCTCTATACAGACCTGATTCTCCAGTCTCTTCCTTCTACCTACGCCCAGTTTATTCTGAATTTCAACATTCAAAGAAAAGAAGTTGAACTTCCAGAACTCCTTAACATGTTGAGGAGTGCAGAGGGCACTTTGCAGAAGGCAAGGGAAACACCCGCTATGTTTGTTAGCGGTGCTTCTTCTTCCGGGTCCAAGGCTAGGGCCAAAGGAAGGAAGAAGAAGGCCGCCACCAAATCTAGAGGAGGTGTTAGTAAGGTGGGAGCGAAGGGAAAGAAAAAGATTGTGGTGCCAGTAGTGGCCCAGGATGAGTGCTTCCATTGTCATAGGAAAGGGCACTGGAAGAAAGATTGCAAGGCGTGGAACGCCAAGAACCAGGGACCGAAGCAAGCTGTGGCTTCGACTTCAGGTGTGTTTGTAATTGAGAATTGTCTGTCAATCAACTCTACTTCCTGGGTATTGGATACCGGATCAGGATCTCATATATGCAATTCATTGCAGGCACTGAGAAACCGTAGGGTGCTGAAGGATGGTGATATGACCCTAATGGTTGCTAACGGAGCTAGCGTGGGAGCTGTGTCCATCGGGGATTATCACCTGGGATTGACGAGTGGACATATTTTGGTTTTACATAACTGTTTTTGTGTACCTGGTTTAACGTGTAATATCATATCAGTTTCCTTGTTATCAAATAAAGGTTATGATTTCACGTTTGTAAGCGATGTTGTTAACATCCACCTTAATCATAGTTTGATTGGGTCCGGTACAATGGATAACGGTATATATGTCTTAAACCAACTCCAGATTTTCAATGTCCAGAACACACTAAAAAGAAAGTCTCCAGATAAAAATAAGGCTTTCTTATGGCATTGTAGACTAGGTCACATCAATGAGACAAGGTTAACTAAGTTACATAGAGAAGGATATTTGGACTCGTTCGAATATCAAACTTATGCCACTTGTGAATCATGTCTCAAATAAAAGATGACAAAGACTCCATTCACTGGACATGGAGTAAGAGCGAGCGAGCTCTTAGGACTCATACACAGCGATGTATGTGGTCCAATGTCTACACATGCAAGAGGTGGTTTTTCCTATTTCATTACTTTTACGGATGATTACTCAAAGTACGGATTCATTTATCTGATGAAACATATGTAGGGTTCCTAGGCACCCTAATGAGGTCTTACAAGGCATCAACCATGCCAATTTCAAAAAATCTAGGTGCCGAGAAACCCGACTACGGATCGTCGGCTAGAAATCTAGGCGAAACAATAAACTAGTTAACACTCAACTAAGAGATACGGAAATACAACCTTTGTAGATCCGGTTCTCCACCTCCATAGCTCCGCAATGAAGTCTCCTCGCTGTCCATAACAAGTCCCGGGCTCTAGCGTCGGCTTCATCGGAGAATGGACGGGCTAGGTCATCGATGTCCATGCCGAAGATGATCTACGTCGAGGCATCGCTAAATCAAGCTCCGACTTCACCAAGTCAAGAAACTTGTGAAGAAAACACACTCTACTACTTGGCAAGAGGTAGAGGATGAAGAAATAGGAAGTGGGTAGACTTTAGAATTGGATTTCTCACTCATTTCCATCAATCACCATTGATGGAGCTTGCTTTCTTCAAGTGAAGAAAGGAAGAAGAAGAAGAATATTGTTATGATAAGTTATTAAAAATGAAAAGAAAAATCAAAACTTATCATAATCTAAACCATGGTCAAGTGTAGAGATTAAACCAAGTTAATATGCATCATCAAACATGATACAAACATGTGCATAAAAGTATATCACATATACAACTTGCACAATCCAAGTGAGAAAATCCATTTAAAGTGAACCATTACTAGTTAATGCAAAGTAATATATCAAATATATAATTATACATTAAATCATTAAATCAACACTTGATTCAATGATCCGGTCATGTCGCACACAACCGACTAGTATACAATGTATCGGCTTATCGAATCAACGCTTGAATCGATAACTAGGTTATATCGCATACAACCATTCGATACATTCATCGCGAGAATAGAATACGGTATCACATACACGCATTATTCTCGGTCCCGCACATATCTCATATGCGCTCCTATTTCGTTTCGCTTGAGCCAGGAAACCTCTGTGTAGGACTCTAAAGACTCGTCAATACGCCGGCAGCAGATGATGATCATATCAAGCATCCACAAGCCGCAAGCGGTCTGCTAAACGTAACGGCCACCCGGGTATTGAGCGATCAGAAGATCGACGAGCAAGCCCGCTCACACTCCTGTGAATCCAACCAGTAACACTACCGTACAGTCCGGTCTGATCGTCTGATATGTCGCATATCTCGCCTAGGGGTGGTAAACGTCAGACCCCAATAGCTCGATAAGTCGTGTCGATATGAGGTCTATAACTGTTCGAGAAACTACTGGTAACACTTACCAGTAAATCTCAGCAACCCTGGCCAGGGATTTCCTGTTATAGCCAATCGAACACAGCGCAACATCAACCCCCTATACCGGGAGAGACGAATCCCCTCCTATCGCTCATTGCCTCCATGTGACTCGGGACTGTACCCAAAAACCACCGTTTTGCACGCCCTCTTGGACGTGGTAAGATGGAAATCAAAGCACAGTGGGAACCACACAAGACTCTATGACGATCTCGGGCCAACAGACTACTCTGTACCAGTGTCACCAGAGAACTGCCATCTGACGTGAGGTATAATACCATCTGGGAGTTCTCGGCGAGTCCGTCCAGTGTACCCAGTCTCTACTGAGCACCCGTATATCATCTCTGATGTCAAACACCAATGGATATGGGATCATCCATCGCCCATCTATATGGGTCGAGAAGGTATACGCTAGTCTACTCTGGTATATCGATGCCCCGTCTCGATACACCCACGACTAGGGACTTTCAAGGATGTACTTATGGACTACCATGTCCCCACTAGTATGATCCGCATCATAGTCCAGGTAGTCAAGTACAGATCCTAAGGGCTTTACCAACATGTAACAGAGAGACAATCAGTGTACACGTTAAGGTAAAGATCAACCAGATAGCATACTATCATGTCGAGCAAGAAAGTCCTCCCTATATATGTCCCAGCATCCACTACAATATACATCCAATGTACAGTAATGGCCTCTAGGGCATACATATAACTAACAATCTCCCACTTGCACTAGGGCCATCTGTAGCAGTGGTTGTAGTATCTCATACTCAACCATCCCATAAAAGTCTCTCTCTGGGAACAGGCCTTTGTGAGTGGATCCGCTGTGTTGTCCTCTGAGTCTACTCTCCTAACCTCGATCTCCCTGGAGATCAACCATCTCCATGATCAAGTGATACTGCCTTAGAATATGTCTGGATCACTGATGGGACGGACGTTCCTTGGCATAAGCCACAACTCCATTGTCATACAATGGGAGGAAGTAAGTTCATCTCATGAACCAATATACACCCAGACAGCCACTTTGGTAGCATCTTAAGTAGCGATGTATCCAGCCTTTATCGTCTAGTATGCCACGGTATCTAGCTTGGAACTCTTCCAACATACCGTCCCTTTACTGAGGGTAAAGACAATGCCTGCGACTGACATTCAGTCGTCTTTATCACACTGGAACCCTTCCAGCGATTCTCCCCAGGATCGATTGATACCATCTCACTACAACTAGTGAGTATCCTAATTTCCAATTAGATCTATCTCATAGATCCAAAATCCAGGATTTAGGAGGTATCACTTTGATCCTATATGGAGAATTATGGTGATAAGCGGAGATTGACCGAGCGTAGCATAGGAAACTGCTTCCCCATCAAGAGTACGTCATCCACGTACTCTACGAGGATCATCACCATACTCCCTACTACCTTTTTGTTCATACAAGGTTCATCTACCATTTTGATGATGTCAAACTCTTTGACTACTCCATCAAAACAGATGTTCCAACTCCGCGATGCCTGCTTTATCCTATAAAGCATCTTGCACACGTTTCCGCTGCTCCCACTGTCTACGAGGCCCTCTGGCTGTGTACTTATAGACGCTCTCTTCTAAATCATCATTTAGAAAAGCAGTCAAGACACCCAACCACCAGATATCGCAGTCATGGTATGTAGCCGTGACAAGTAGGATCTGGATGGACTTAAGCATAGCTACTTGAAAAGGTTTCATCATTATCCACACCTGGTCAATGATGCAAACTTTTAACAAGTCTAGCTTTGAAAGTTTCAACCTTTCCATGTACACCAAGTAATCTTCTCAAGATATACTTGCTCCTGATGGGGATTTAACCCTTCAGATATAGCAACCAAAGTCCATACTTTGTTGGTGTATAAGGATTCCATCTCAGATCACTAAGCATCCAGCCATTCTTATAGAGTCTTACTCCTGATGGCCAGGTCGAAACTAGTTGGGTCATCATCTCATGATGCAATCCTCGCTCCCACTGTCATAGAGAAACAGAAGTATCTCTCAGGTGGGTGAGGAACCCTACTAGATCGGCGGAGAGGCTGAGGTTCGTTGGTAACTATTGAATCCTTTGGTTCTTTCAAATCATCAGCTGCAGTTTGTATAGCTGGAACATTTCCAGTTCTACATAACAGATCTTGCCTCGAGCTTGTCCGGATTTTTCTTTTAGACATAGGCCGGTCAACCCCAAATCTTAACTAGCTTAAGACATGGGCTCTTACCATACCATATCTCATATGAAGTGGTAGGCAACTGATTTGATTCGAACCCTATTCAATAGGTATGCAGCTTCTCAAGCGCATAACTCCCAAAAGGAAATAGGTAACTCAGTAGTACTCATCATAGAGCACACCTTATCACATAGGGTGTTATTGCTCCGCCCCGATATACCATCGTGCTATGGTGTATACGGAGGAGTAATGCCGAGAGAGAATCTCATTCTCCTTTAGAAAAGTCCAAGATTTTCGTGCCCAAGTATTCTCCTCCTTGATCTCATCAAAGGACATAATACTTATACCTGTGTTTTGGTTCTCTACTTCTAGCTTATATTCTGTGAATATCTCAAAAGGTTCGGACTCATGTTTCAACAGGAACATATGACTGAATCTTGAGAGATTATCAGAGAATATAATGAAGTATAAAGAACCGGTCTTGGCATGTGTAGACAGGAGACCTTACATACATCATCATGTATCAGTCCCAAGAGTTCATTAACTCTTTCTCTGTTTCCAGTAAACGGAGCTATGGTCATCTTATCTTTGTGACATGACTGGCGAGTTTCACAAGATGTAAATTCAACTGATTTAAATATGCATCTATATGTAACTCTAGCTAGTCGGGTCACATTGATCTGACCTAGTCTACAATGCCTCAAGAAGAATTCGTTCATTTCTGAACTCTTCCTCTTGTGTGTGATCCGTATACTAAGAACTGTAGTTTGATTTAGAACATCAATGCTTTTAGATAACGTGCCTGAACCGATCAACTTTTGATATAGGAAATGTTCAAAACATTATCCAACAATACAAAATTTTTATCATTTCTTTACTAATAAAGAGACTGATATGATTTTGTATATCAGGTTCGGTATCTAATAACATTCGTTCAGAATCAATGTATTGGTAATACAGGGTGATAGTGACCAACAGACTTGGCTGCAACATTTGCCCCGTTTTCTGCCTCATGAAACTTATCACCTGTTCTCAGTTCTCTACCTATCTGTAGCCCTATATAACAGATTACATATCTGGGATCCTGATCCGGTATCATATACCCAGGATGTAGAGGATACAGAGAAACAGTTCTTTGTAACGAACACACCCGAAGATGATGCATCAGCATGCACTATCTTCGTTTGGGCGGCACGGGAAATCTGGTATTCCCCAATTTCCTGCTCTGTCTTATAACAATTATAAGTTGGAGCGGGACCAACGTTCCCCAGCTCAGTATAACAAGCGGGTTCGGTCAATATTCCGTATTATTATCTTGATTAAGGCATGAAATGGTCGCTACCTGGAGAGAGAGAGAAGAAGACACTCAGCGTGCGCTCTTGCAAGAATAGATTGGTTATTATTTTATCTAATCAGGATGGCTCCCACTGCTTTTTATCAAATCTTCCTTCAAACCCTAAAAGGAAAGACTAGCCGGGATTAATTACACACTACAAGTTCGCCAATCTTTCAGCCAGGCCAGTGTCGGTACTTTGAGGGAGGTCCCCCGTGCTTTCGCACGAACCTAATCAATGTAAACCTCGTTTTCCCAGAGGCGTAACCTCGTTAACACCTTTCTAGACACCTACTTGATCGGCTAATTGTAATGTATAAAACTCTCCCAGGAGTAACTCTTACTCGCAGCGGGTATCGGGATCCAACTATCTCATAGAAGGTATGCAATCTCATTGCAAATTTCAACACTTGAAATTCCCGATAATGTTTTGCCCCTATCTCGCTATGACCTTGACGCATGCCAAACAACCCATAGTCTGCTAGTCAAGTTCAACCCGTACATTTCTTGATTGAATTAAACCCACCCGCACGACCCTTGACGCATGCCAAACAACGCCGTACGAATACCCTAATCCAATCGCATCGTATGCTAGCAGATAAGCACTAGTTAGCTACCGTACACTACGCCTTGACGCATGCCAAACAACCGCAGCACGAATACTAACTAGTACTTATCTGAAATGACGGAGGGCTACGACAGGTTTTTCTGAAAACCTATTGCGTAATGAACTTGATATCGTTGTAGGATCGAATGAATTTTGAAATGGAGTGTTTTTGAGGCTTTTCTAGTTTTGCTAAAGGAGTCACTCCCGGTGAAGGGATCGTCGGTCCTTTCCTCGTCGAATGAGGTGCGGGATATATCATATATATCTCTGTTCAAAGCAGAACTCTTAAAAGCAATCAAAAGACAAACCGAGTGTGTAGCATCTACCAGTTATTGCTAAAGGAGTCACTCCCGGTGAAGGGATCTCGGTCCTTTCCTCATCGAATAAGGTGCAGGATATATCACATATACCTCTGTGCAAAGCAAGAACTGTAGCTACCTGTTTTATTTTGAAATTCGATTCTACAACATCTTAGGTTTCTTTTATTTCATTAATCACATTAATGAAGTCCCATCATTTAAGTACCTAAACATCACAGATAAATACGACGTACACTTATGCCATCTGCATTCGCCTCGATGTCCCCTCGTGCACCGTTAGGTTAGGTAACTAACGGCAGAGCGGGGCAGGGCTAGTGCGGGTGTAAAACATAAGTAACGTCTATATAATATATCATATATACTATATATAGTATCCATCACAGAACATCACATGATCACATCACAGATATCGCAGCAGAAGAATCATATGAAATATTAGATATACTAGGACGTCCGTGTTTTCAATACGAGCCAGTATAAAACACGGATTCCACGGTCGTGATGAATAGCCAAACCCACACCCCTAGACCCCTACGAGAGCGGCAAGCAACCCTACCAATTCTAGAGTTAGGAGACCCGGACTCGACTCCTCGAGTTGGTCTCCCACTGGACCCCAGAACCCGGTTACTTGTGCCCTCCTCCTTGGGTCTATCCTAGTGCGGAAAAGTAAATAATATACAAACGGCGACAACTTCCGCAACCTGGAAGTGCCCCAATAAAAGAATATTACATACAAGTTTTTACATGAATGAAAATGAAAAACACTTATCTCACATAAAAACCCCCGGCTATTCAAACACGACGATCCAATATAACATATCCAGCAACAAATAACATCACATGTCATCAACGTAAGTAAATATGCGCATCCCATTTGTCGTTGACATATAGCAACGAAACCGGCGATATCACATATTACACTTACGGTCACAGAAAAGAAAGTGTAAAACTACAACAGTTGGAATCCGCAACCACCTCAGACATCGCATGCCTGACCAAATGAATTACTTAGACATCGCATGCCTAACAATTATAAACCCCGCATTTTAGTCTCAAAATCGAAAACTCTTTTCAATATCAAGTCGGGAAATTCAACAAGATTCCCGACATCCTGATCGAATACTCGTCACAAACTTCAGTAGGCGGCCGCACCCCCGATACCGTTGACGAAGTGCACCAAGGCGGAACACCGCTGCCGCGAGCACCCGAACGGATGCTTTCGGCGACGGGGTTCTCCTACAGTCACTTGGTCGGGGCTATGGAGTGAGGCTGTCTATTAAGTTTACCCGGCGAATATCCGCATACACTACGTGATTGCGACGAACTTTTGATCACATCAAAATTCCGTGGCAACCGATCAAGTGAGACTAAAGTGCTATGTTTATAACATTCATTCCGTTATCTCATAACTACTTGTGAATTCCAATTATTGTATCCCATTCCAGATAAACAGAAAATGTTAAACTTTTCGATCGAACAGTCAAACACCCAAGTTTTCCCGATACAGATCAACACATGAAACAAGTCTAACAACATTCAGTTCGTGCCTCAGTACCAACGGTCCAGCCATAGAAGGGTCAAGCCAACGCCTCACATGTGGCACGCCGTACTGCCCCAAACCCGAAGGTTCAAAGGGCAGTTCAAGACGGTCACATAATCGAGTTAAGGTTTGTTGTCTTCTAGAGGGTCCATCGAGTTACTTGCACTACTTAGAACGTCGTTAAACTACGGAAAAATCCAACACTTGGAAATTTCCCGACAGGGGAAAAATTGGGTATTTATATCCGGTCGAACTTTTTAACATATTCTAATATTTATCCGGAAAGCCACATAGACAAAATTTGATACTTCGATCGAAACACCGAATCCCCAAAACAACCCCAGAAAATTCAACTCTTGAATAAATATTAAAAATTCCCAGAAAACCCAGCATATTAAAATAGGAATTACTGTGCAAAAATTGGAAGGTGACGTCATGACCTAGCCGCGGAACCGCCGCAGAAGCTGGGCTTCTGCCGCGGTTCCGCGCTCTGTTGGATGAATCATGGGTCCAATTTTGCGCCGTAACTCATATATTTCCCTGCTGAATTTTTTAGCAATTTTTAATTTGGAAAAATCCACGTTTTCAGAAAAAGTCCAGAGAGCGTGGAAATTTTAGGGTTTCGGTTTCGTTCGGACTTCAAACTCCGTCTAGGCTTCGCCTAAGGCTCTAGCTAGGCTCTGATACCACTGTAGGGTTCCTAGGCACCCTAATGAGGTCTCACAAGGCATCAACCATGCCAATTTCAAAAAATCTAGGTGCCGAGAAACCCGACTACGGATCGTCGGCTAGAAATCTAGGCGAAACAATAAACTAGTTAACACTTAACTAAGAGATACGGAAATACAACCTTTGTAGATCCGGTTCTCCACCTCCATAGCTCCGCAATGAAGTCTCCTCGCTGTCCATAACAAGTCCCGGGCTCTAGCGTCGGCTTCATCGAAGAATGGACGGGCTAGGTCATCGATGTCCATGCCGAAGATGATCTACGTCGAGGCATCGCTAAATCAAGCTCCGACTTCACCAAGTCAAGAAACTTGTGAAGAAAATACACTCTACTACTTGGCAAGAGGTAGAGGATGAAGAAATAGGAAGTGGGTAGACTTTAGAATTGGATTTCTCACTCATTTCCATCAATCACCATTGATGGAGCTTGCTTTCTTCAAGTGAAGAAAGGAAGAAGAAGAATATTGTTATGATAAGTTATTAAAAATGAAAAGAAAAATCAAAACTTATCATAATCTAAACCATGGTCAAGTGTAGAGATTAAACCAAGTTAATATGCATCATCAAACATGATACAAACATGTGCATAAAAGTATATCACATATACAACTTGCACAATCCAAGTGAGAAAATCCATTTAAAGTGAACCATTACTAGTTAATGCAAAGTAATATATCAAATATATAATTATACATTAAATCATTAAATCAACACTTGATTCAATGATCCGGTCATGTCGCACACAACCGACTAGTATACAATGTATCGGCTTATCGAATCAACGCTTGAATCGATAACTAGGTTATATCGCATACAACCATTCGATACATTCATCGCGAGAATGGAATACGGTATCACATACACGCATTATTCTCGGTCCCGCACATATCTCATATGCGCTCCTATTTCGTTTCGCTTGAGCCAGGAAACCTCTGTGTAGGACTCTAAAGACTCTTCAATACGCCGGCAGCAGATGATGATCATATCAAGCATCCACAAGCCGCAAGCGGTCTGCTAAACGTAACGGCCACCCGGGTATTGAGCGATCAGAAGATCGACGAGCAAGCCCGCTCACACTCCTGTGAATCCAACCAGTAACACTACCGTACAGTCCGGTCTGATCGTCTGATATGTCGCATATCTCGCCTAGGGGTGGTAAACGTCAGACCCCAATAGCTCGATAAGTCGTGTCGATATGAGGTCTATAACTGCTCGAGAAACTACTGGTAACACTTACCAGTAAATCTCAGCAACCCTGGCCAGGGATTTCCTGTTATAGCCAATCGAACACAGCGCAACATCAACCCCCTATACCGGGAGAGACGAATCCCCTCCTATCGCTCATTGCTTCCATGTGACTCGGGACTGTACCCAAAAACCACCGTTTTGCACGCCCTCTTGGACGTGGTAAGATGGAAATCAAAGCACAGTGGGAACCACACAAGACTCTATGACGATCTCGGGTCAACAGACTACTCTGTACCAGTGTCACCAGAGAACTGCCATCTGACGTGAGGTATAATACCATCTGGGAGTTCTCGGCGAGTCCGTCCAGTGTACCCAGTCTCTACTGAGCACCCGTATATCATCTCTGATGTCAAACACCAATGGATATGGGATCATCCATCGCCCATCTGTATGGGTCGAGAAGGTATACGCTAGTCTACTCTGGTATATCGATGCCCCGTCTCGATACACCCACGACTAGGGACTTTCAAGGATGCACTTATGGACTACCATGTCCCCACTAGTATGATCCGCATCATAGTCCAGGTAGTCAAGTACAGATCCTAAGGGCTTTACCAACATGTAACAGAGAGACAATCAGTGTACACGTTAAGGTAAAGATCAACCAGATAGCATACTATCATGTAGAGCAAGAAAGTCCTCCCTATATATGTCCCAGCATCCACTACAATATACATCCAATATACAGTAATGGCCTCTAGGGCATACATATAACTAACAACATAAATCCGAGGCTTTTGAGAAATTCCAGGAGTATAAGAATGAAGTAGAAAACCAAACCGGCAAAAGTATCAAGACACTAAGATCTGATCGAGGTGGTGAATACTTAAGTGCCGAGTTCCTAGGTTA
Source organism: Agapanthus africanus (assembly GCA_030015575.1). Taxonomy (NCBI): domain Eukaryota; kingdom Viridiplantae; phylum Streptophyta; class Magnoliopsida; order Asparagales; family Amaryllidaceae; genus Agapanthus; species Agapanthus africanus. The sequence continues at coordinate 250,555,015 of JASDDO010000028.1, forward strand.
CCTAAAAGAGAAAGGAATTCTCTCTCAGCTTACTCCTCCATACACTCCACAGTATAACGGTGTATCGGAGAGACGGAATCGAACCCTATTGGATATGGTACGTTCCATGATGAGTAATGCTGAGTTACCGCGATCTTTCTGGGGTTATGCGCTAGAATCAGCGGCATATCTTCTGAACAGGGCTCCTACCAAGACTGTGCCTACCACGCCATATCAGATATGGAGTGGGAAGAAACCCCATCTTCAGCATGTGAAGATAAGGGGATGTCCAGCTTTTGTTAAAAAGCAGCATGCGGACAAGCTCGAGGCACGATTAGTACAGTGTCAGTTTGTGGGATATCCAAAGAACTTCAAGGGATATTATTTCTATTACGCAGAGGAACAAAATGTTTTTGTTTCTCGTAATGCCCATTTTCTAGAACATCAGTTTTTAGAAAGGGAAATAAGTGGGAGCGAAATAGAACTAGAAGGAATTCCAGAACCACAAACTACTACTGAAAGTTTGGTAGAACCAGTAGTTCAAGAAGAACAGGACATTCCCGCACCCCTCCGCAGAAGTAGTAGGCCGTCTCATCCGCCTGAGAGATACTACGGTTTTCTCATAGATGGGGATAGAGAGGATTGCATCATTGATGATGATGAACCTACTAGCTTCCAGCAGGCCATCCAGAGCGGCGACTCGGTACGATGGCTAGATGCAATGCGGACCAAGATGGAGTCCATGTACACCAACAAAGTATGGACTTTGGACTTTGCTCCAGATGGGGTAAAACCCATAGGATGCAAATGGATCTTCAAGAAAAAGATTGGTGTAGATGGACAGGTGGAAACCTATAAGGCTAGACTTGTTGCAAAGGGTTTTCGTCAAAGATCTGGTTTGGTCTATGACGAAACTTTTTCTCCAGTGGCTATGCTCAAATCCATTCGGGTCCTTCTTGCTATTGCTTCCTTCCATGATTATGAAATCTGGCAGATGGACGTAAAGACGGCTTTTCTGGATGGTAATTTAGAAGAGTGCGTCTATATGGATCAGCCAGAAAGTTTCAATCAGAGTGGGAGCAGCGGTAAAGTATACAAGTTGCTTAAGTCCATTTATGGACTAAAACAGGCATCGCGGAGTTGGAACATCTGTTTTGATGAAACGGTCAAAGAATATGACTTTATCAAAAATCCAGATGAACCATATATATATAGTAAAGTTGTAGCACGAACTGTCGTATTCCTCGTCTTGTACGTGGATGACATTCTATTGATAGGAAATGACATTCCTATGCTACAATCTGTCAAAGGATTCTTGTCACACAGGTTCTCCATGAAAGACCTGGGTGATGCCTCTTACATTCTGGGGATCCGGATCTATCGTGATAGATCCAAGAGGATGTTGGGACTTTCGCAGTCCAGGTATATCAACACTATACTGAAAAGATTCAGTATGGAAGATTCTAAGCGCGGTAATCTACCGGCTTGTCACAGAATCACCCTATCCAAAGAGATGTCTTCCAAGACTGATTTTTAAAGGGAACACATGTCTATTATACCTTACGCTTCTGCGGTAGGCTCTATAATGTATGCGATGTTGTGCACCAGACCGGATATAGCTTACGCACTGAGCGTGGTAAGCCGGTATCAGTCAGACCCAGGGGAGAAGCACTGGATAGCAGTAAAGAACATTCTCAAGTACCTGAGAAGAATTAAGGAGATGTTCTTGGTTTACGGCGGAAAAGACCTCAAGATGGAGGCCTTTGCTGATTCCGGCTTCCAGAGTGATAAGGACGATTCCAAGTCCATGTCAGGTTATGTCTTTACCCTCAATGGAGGGGCGGTGTGCTGGAAGAGTTCCAAACAGGACACCGTTGCTGACTCGACGATGGAAGAGGAGTATATTGCTGCTTGCGATGCCGCAAAAGAAGCGGTCTGGATGAAGAAGTTCCTAACAGAACTTCAGGTGGTTCCTACCATTGGTGATCCAATACCTCTGTATTGCGACAACAACGGAGCTATAGCTTTAGCGAAGGAACCAAGGTCCCATCAGAAGTCCAAACACATCTTAAGGCGGTATCACCTGATCAGGGAGATCATAGATCGCCGGGAGATCGAGGTCCGGAGATTTGCTACTGAAGAGAACATTGCTGATCCATTCACAAAGGCCCTACCTCAGATTCAGTTCGAGAGGCTACTCGAGATCATCGGTCTTCGATATGCCAGTACATGGCCCTAGTGCAAGTGGGAGATTGTTAGTGTATATTCCCAGGGGCCATTATTGTATCATACTAGCTTGTATATTACTTAATGGAAGCTTGGGATATTCACAGTTATATAACAGTCTTGCTAAACATGGTAGTATGCTACTTGGTTTTATTTATCTTAATATGTGAGTATACGTATTGATAGAGCTCTTAGGATCTTGCTTGACTACCAGTGTTGTGATGGCAGTCACACTAGTGGGGGCTGGGTAGTCTACATGCACATCCTTTTCAGGTCCCTAGTCGTAGGATTATCGAGACAGGGCATCGATACTCTGGAGTAGACTAGTGTGTACGCTTCTCATCCCAGTTGGGGAGATGGTCTGTCCTACAGCCGTCAGTATGTCGTACTGGAGATAGTATACAGGTGCTCGTTGGGTTACGGGTACACCGGACAGGACTCGCAGGGAACTGTTGGTTGGTTTTATACCAGTTGTCAGTTAACAGTTCCCAGGTGACATGAGTACAGCATAGTCCGCAGACTTGACACTGCTACTTCTCCTCGAGTGTGTCCCACTGTTCTTAGATTGCTACCCTACCACGGCTAAAGGAGTCGTGCAAACAGGTAGCAGTTGGGTGCAGTCCCGAGCACTTGGAGGCAGTGGCGGTTAGACAGGATTCGTCTCTCCCGGTATTGGGAGTTGATATCGCGCTGTGTTAGAGAGCCATTACGCAAAGTCCCTGGCCAGGGCAAGCGAGATTTACTGGTAGGTTCCAGTTGTTTCTCAGGGTGTAATGGGCTACGCTCCGACACGACTTATACCGCTATTAGGAGACTGACGCTTGCCGCTCCTTAGGCCCGATATGCGATAGTCTTAGACGAACAGACCGGATTGTACGGAGATTGTCACATCAGACTCAGTAGGAGTTCGGATGGGTTTCTTCATCGGCCTTCTTATCGACATCTACCTGGGGACCGTTACGTACAGCTAGTGCCGCTTGCGGTCTGTGGTTGAACCCACTGCCAGCGTAGTAGTCGAGTCTTTAGAGTCCCACACAGAGAGTTTCCCTGCTCCAGGCGAAACGATATAGAGGTCGTATGGTTTTACGACAAGGGTTCGGACGCATACACGTGTTTACGCACGTATGACATTCGGACAGTTTTTACTAGCCGGCTTTGGTTTAAGCCAGATTCTGGTATCGGGTTATTGGATTTATACAGTCTAAAGTTTTTCCATGTTTTCACGGATAGGAGGGGTGTTCTCGTAATTTCGCGAGAAGCTTCTAGAAGGATGATGACTTGGGGGTTTAGGTGGCATTTGTATTTATTGTTTTAATGACTCATTTGTGTGATTCATCCATGGAGTTAATGCTTCATTAATTGTTCTAATGACTCATGAGATGAATCACTCATATGAATAAATGAAGCATGGTTGTTAAATCATTTATTTATTTATTTGATAAAAGATAATGCTTCATATATATTCAAATGAGATCATTATCACTTCTCATTCTCATGCTCACCTTCTCTCTCCTCAAGCTCTCTCTTTTCAAACCCTAATCCTCCCCTCTCATGTGTTGAGATCAAGGATTAGATAGACTAATTAATCCATAACCTCACTCTATATCACCTAGGTACCTTTGATTAGCAACTAAAGAAACCTAGTTACCTCAAGTTTAGAGGTGAAGCTTGGATTAGAAGCTCTCGGGTGGATCGTCTATTACGTAGAGGAGGCCGAGGAGGAGGTGGATAACGTAAAGAAGAAGGACTAGGTTCACTAGGTATAATCTCTTTTCATAGTAGTTAAGAACTCCTATGCATGTGTTAGTTATAGTTTAGCAAAGATTCTTCGGTTAGTCGATGTTAACTCAAAGAACAAGATCGTTTTTCATATTTCCGCCTCCCCGCAACTCGTGGGGTGTTGTACATCGATTTACAAGAGCATCATGCTAAAGTGTTTCTTCTCTTTCTCCTAATTGCAGCGACTCGTTGACCAAACATAGGTTACAACTAGCTAATAAATTGACTGGGCCAGACTATATTGACCGGCAAGGGTTTGTCCAGATGTCCATTGCCTGTGACAAGCTGGACCACCTCATTACTACTCAATCCCCCGCCATCCCAGGTCCAGTTTCCACCGTCACAGATATTGATATCCATAAGACAAGGGAAAAGGATAGTGTGAATGCCAAGTGCCTCGAGTTGGCCTCAGTAGATGGTGAGAACCAGAGGCAGCATGAGAAGATGGACTTAGCTTCCATCTTCCTTCATAACAAAGTTTTATATGGAGAGCAATCTCATATTGCAAGATATGAGACCTCGAAGGAATTGCTTCAAGCAAGGTTAGCTATCAGGTCATCTGTAGGGGATCCTTATAATGACTAGCTATATTGATGAGCTCACGGACCTGGAGACCATATTGGAGAACTAGTCAGATGCTGACTTTGATTCTACAGTCCCTACCTTCTACTTACACCCTGAAGGAAACCAGGGAGACACCCGCTTAGCTTAATAGGGAATCATCCTCTTCTGCATCCAAGGCGAAAGAAAAGGGTGAGAAGAAGAAGACCTCCACAAAGCCGACATGCGGTGTCAGTAAGATAGAGGGACAGGGAAGGGCAAAAGTTTCGGGGCTGACAGTAGGGAAGGAGGGATGTTCCTATTTTCACGGGAAAGGGCATTGGCAGAGGGATTGCATGGCTTTGAAAGCCAAAATCCAGGATACGAAGCATGTTGTGGCTTCGACTTCGGGTGTGTTTGTAATCGAAAACTGTATGTCAATTAACTCTACTTCCTGGGTACTAGATATCGGATCAGGATCTCATATCTGTAATTCATTACAGGCTTTGTGAAACCGTAGAGTTATCAGGGTAGGTGATATGACTCTCAGAGTTGCGAACGGAATGAGCGTGGACGCTGAATCCGTAGGGGAATATCATCTAGGATTGACAAGTGGGCAGATATTGATTCTATATGACTGTTTGTATGTACCTAGTCTAGCTTGTAATATCATATCTGTATTCTTACTTTCTAAGGAAGGATATGATTTTACATTTGTAAGCGATGTGGTCCACATCCACCTAAATCAAGCTTTGATTGGGTCGGGTACATTAGATAACGGAATATACGTATTAAATCAAGCTCAGGTTTTCAGTGTCCAGAACACACTTAAAAGAAAGTCTCCGGAACTAAATCAGGATTTCTTATGGCATTGTAGACTGGGTCACATCAATGAAACACGGTTGACGAAGCTACATAGAGAGGGATATTTGGATCCGTTCGAATATCAGTCTTATGCAACTTGTCAATCTTGTCTTATAGGAAAGATGATAAAGACTCCTTTCACTGGACACAGAGTAAGAGCGAGCGAGCTCTTGGGACTCATACACAGCGACGTATATAGTCCAATGTCTACACATGCGTGAAGTGGTTATTCCTATTTCATTACTTTTACGGATGATTTCTCTAGGTATGGATATGTCTTTTTGATGAAGCATAGATCCGAGGCCTTTAAGAAATTTCGGGAATATAAGAATGAAGTGGAAAAACAAACAGGCAAAAGTATCAAGACACTCAGATCTGCGGTGGTGAATAGTTAAGTGCCGAGTTCCTGGATTACCTAAAAGAGAATGGAATTCTCTCTCAGCTTACTCCTACATACACGCCACAACACAATGGTGTATCGGAGAGACGGAACCGAACCCTATTGGATATGGTACGTTCTATGATGAGTAACGCTGAGTTACCGCGATCTTTCTGGGGTTATGCACTAGAATCAGCTGCATATCTTTTGAACAAGGTTCTTACGAACACTGTGCCTACCACACCATATCAGATGTGGAGTGGGAAGAAACCCTATCTTCAGTATTTGAAGATATGGGGATGTCTATCTTTTGTTAAAAAGCAGCATGTGGACAAGCTCGAGGCACGCTCAGTACTGTGTAAGTTTGTGGGATACCCAAAGAACTCCAGGGGGTATCTTTTCTATCACGCAGAGGAACAAAAGGATTTTGTTTCTCGTCATGCCCACTTTTTGGAACATCAATTTTTAGAAAAAGAAACTAGTGGGAGGCGATAGAACTGGAAAAAATTCCAGGACCACAAGCTATTACTGAAAGCTTGGTAGAACCAGAGGTTTCAGAAAAACCGGACATCCCCGCGCCACTCCGCAGAACTAGCAGGCAGTCTCATCCGCCCGAGAGATACTACGGTTTTCTCATAGACGGGGATCGAGAGGATTGCATTATCGACGATGATGAGCTGTTCATCACAGAAAACTGTATTTTAATACCGCTCATTCATTATCTATTTTGTTATATATCGGTACTATTAATCAGTGTCTGCTCAGTAATTACAGTTTACAGGTATTCGTGATTAAATACTGGAAACAAACTCAATATCACGGATATAGCGTTTGGGAGCCGACACTGCAAACAGAACAGAAAACCGACCGATATCCAAAGAGTTTTTTTGCAAATAAATGTGTGCACATTATTTTGGTCCAACACAATACAAGTGTACACACAACTCTTTGGCATGGGCCATGGTGGGGCTGCTTATTGCACACACAAATGATGGCTTGTACAAATGGGGGGACATGGGTATTAAATGCTAAAAGTTTTGATGTGATGTATGGAATCATGTTTCCTCCAAATCTCTGAATACAAACCAGACTTAAACAGTTAAATCAAGCAGCATCATTGTGATTGTGGAGAGCATACAAGTCCACCATGCCAACCCGAGCCTCTAGGCTCGGATTTTGACCGGCGGCCCCCCACATAATTCGGCGACGCTGGCCCCCTAGCTCCAAACTTCCCCATTTTTCTTCTGGTCATTTCTTTAGGTCACATCATCTTATTTCTATTGTTTATTTATTCTTATGTTAAGCCTATAAATACCAGAACAGAGTTGAGCAAAGGGGACCATGTAATATATACCCATTTTCTTGTTTTCTTTTGTTTTTGGTTTAGGCTTGAGAGTGAGTGGGCTATCACTTGGTTTCTTCTTCTTCTTCCCTCTTGAAACTTTCTCTTGAGAGCTTCATTATGAAGGTTGAAAAAGTTACCAATATCTTGTATCTTAACTTCAAGTGTTAATATATTGCTTTGTTATTGCTTTGTTTATTTGCTTTCCTTTCTTTACTTGCTTTTCTTTTCTTTTAATTATGACGAGTAACTAATCTTCTTTGGTTGTGGTAATGGTAAGGAAGTGAGATGAAAGGCTTTGCCTCCTCCTCTTGTTAATGTTTAATGTGCTTATATATATGGTTCTAACTTAAAGATTGTTTATGTATTGATGTGATATGGTATTTTGAAACAAGGTTACTTTGTAATCTCGTCATATACCATATTCACTCCCTTTCCCCAATTCAATGTTTAAGTTAAAATCAATTTAGTGTTAAGGTTGCTAGGTTTAGATATGGTATTTTGTGATCAAGTGCTTGACAATCACTTGGTTTCATATACTATATACTATCACAAACACTTAGCAAACTCAACACTAAAATCATTTGCTCTCATTAACTAATTTGTGTTTTTTATATTGTGGTAAGCTTGCTAACCCTCGTGCTTAGTGTTGATACCCCAAGCTCGGACATACAAAACGGTAAGTGAACAAAACGGACTCGTTTCGTGTTTTGCGGCGAATATCGGAATTTGATAATTTGTGCTTCACAACCGCCTTGACAAATCATGCTTCATGCCGGGATCGACGTAAGAATGGACAACTCATGATCAAGGGAGCGTCGAAGGAATCTTCGTGATTCGATCTTCCGAGCCAAAACCACAACCACTACTTTCTTATCTTCTTTGCTTGCTTTTCTTGTTTTCATATTCTTTCTATTTTTTAGTGACAAAACCAAATCATTCGTTATTTGTTGAACCTTAAACAACAAGACCTAATACACAATTCCCTGCGGATCGACCCGTACTTGCTGGTTTGCTACAACGCGCTGTGCACTTGTGGTTTATAAATTTTAAAACGAGAAAGATCTAGCGTGTGCAATCCATTTCCTTAAAATCATATCCGTTTCCAAAACATACGCGTTTGCGCACGTGGGTGAATTCCCAATAAGTTTTTGGCGCCGTTGCCGGGGAGTTGGTAGTATTGGGTATTGTTATTTCTGGTTCTTACTAAACAAAACTAACTTTAACTCGATTTTTTCAAAACTAACAAAACAATTTTTTTTCTAATTTGTTCTCTGTCCTTAAAACCTGCAATCACTCTGTAATCCAACATAAAAATCAAAGTATACTAATAGACTACTAATATATCCTGGAAGATCCACATAAAATTCGAGCACAAATACTCTGAATTTGGCCGACGACATTGATGAAATATCCGATCTCGCCGGCCCATTCAGGGTGTTTTTGATTTTTTTTCTTTTTTTGTGATCTCCAGTGTGTTGTCAGTACTCTAGTGGTATTGTTTTAATTTTATAATTTTGAGTGTGCAGGAATTGGGGCATATATATCGCTTTTTGACACTAAAATATCGTATTTTCCGATATTTCAGGTTTTTTAGGGAATTACGACCAGCGATCATGCGAAGCGAGGCTCAATTTCAATTTCAAGACGTTAGTAAAGTATAGTGCCAAAGATCCGAGTGGTTTGACCCGCGCAAGCGAACAATCAAAGACTCGTATCACTTCAAAGGGGTTTTCTTAATATTGGTACGTAACTTCCTAACACGTTCCTCTCGAATCCGACGCATTCCAATATTTCTATCTTCTGCAGGATTCTTCGTACAATTTTGCTACCAATTGCACAGAGAACTAACCATATTTTTTGCAGCGCTTAAATTTAAAACGAAAAAGAATTGCTTAAATTGCTTGATTTTTTTTAATTCTTTTATTGATTGCGCATTTGCATCTTAATACGGATTTAAGGGCAAAAAGACCAAACAAGATATGGTAAAGGATTTCATCACATTTTTCCGTAGCCCACAAATCACAAAACTGCATTGTTGCATACCCACAGTAATTTACAATCAACTAGAACTTTGACTCTAAGAACTTCGCGCTCATTAGGAGAAGTAAACTGTGTTTAGAATACCGCTTAACGGTATATCGTTCACGGGGTGTCTGTAAGTGCACGGCGGCGCCCCGGCCGTCAATCCGAGGCCAAAATGCGGAAACGAAACTTTTACAGAACTTGTAAACCGGCACCACTGCGCACTTTATAACTCGGATCGGGCCATTAACCTACTCCTAGCTAACAAGAGAAGGGGTAGAGAGATATACTGAGCGATCCGTGCTTTTCGGTCTTCTCGTCGTCGTCCCGATCTCCCCGCGGAATCTCTGGTCATCATCTCCTCGTCGGAAGGGCACTACATCGCCGGGTTCTTTCACGGGCTCCCACCTCTGGACCGAGGCAACTCGAGTACGAAATTAGCGAGTCGACGTGCCCAAGGATACTGTAGATGAAGTGTAGAAAGCTATGTTTCATTGGGGTATGAAGTTGCCATGGTTTTGGTGGAGGAATGAGATGAAAGCATTTTGAGATGAACTTGGGGATTTTTTGCAAGCATGAAGAGAACAAAAATCACCCTCAAAATTTTGGCAGCCCCCTCCTCTAATATGGCCGACCACCATCAAAAAAAGAAAGAGGAGAGAGAGAATGGGCAATAATGCAAGAATGTTATCATGAGGAATAATGATAACCCAAAATCTCACACCAAAAACCCAACACTCAACCCATCATTGCAAGCAATGATGATCAAAGGAAGTCAAGGTCAAACAAGAGCCATCATGAAGCAACTATTAATAAGAAACACCCTCCAAAATGCTAATTTGCACATTTGCAAATAAGCCCTCCTCCACCAATTTTCAGCCAAGGAAAGAAACAAAGGAAAATGGCCGAAACGGAAAGCAAACTGGCAACTTCAGAAAACTGATCCTGTAATAAATTACAGGAAAACCCCGCGACTGTATATATATTGTATTCTCACTGAATACAAATGCAAAGAGACAAAATCTACACTGTATAATACTAGGATCCGGCTTAAACCAAAGCCCGCTAGTATTATCCATCCGATCATGATCCGTGCAATACCGCACGTATCTGATCGAACCCTGCCATATCTCCATACGGCATCTACAGCGTTTCGCCCGAAACATGAGAAAACGGTCTGTGGAGGACTCTAAAGACTCGTCAATACTTTGGTTGTGGATTTAACCACTAGCACGTCAGAGGTATTAACCATACGTAACGGGCTACCAGGTATTGACCAAAAGGGACGTCGATGAGCAAACTCATCCTGACACCCTACTGAGCCTGTCAGTGACAATATCCGTACAGTCCGGTCCGTTCGTCTATGAGCATCGCATGGCGGGCCTAGGGGGTTGGTAAAAGTCAGACCCCCAAAAGCGGTACAAGTCGTGTCGGAGTGTAGCCCAGAACACCCTGAGATACTACTGGAATACCTACCAGTAAATCTCCTGCCTTGGCTAAGGACTTCGTGTAATGGCTCTCCTAGACACAGCGCGACCTCATTCCCAATACCGGGAAAGACGAACCCCTGCAGATCCGCTCACTGCCTCCATGTGGCTCGGGACTGTACCTAACTAAAACCTGTTTGCACGACTCCTTTGAGCCGTGGTAGGGTAGTAATCAAAGTAAAGTGGGAACTCACACGAGACAAATGACGATCTCAGGTCGATGAACTAACCTGTACACATGTCACCAGGGAACTGCTATCTGACGTCAGGTATAAGACCAACTAGCATGTTCCCAGCGAGTCCTGTCCGGTGTACTCATAACCCAATGAGCACCTTATACATCTTAGGTGAACCAACTGACACCAGTGGCTTGTGAGACCGTCCACCGCCCCTCGTCGGGGTCTCGACTGTATACACTAGTCCACTCCGGAGTATCGATGCCCTGTCTCGAAACTCCCACGACTAGGGACCGTTTAAGGATGTGCTTATAGACCCCAGCTCCCACGTATATGATCGCCCTCATACTGCTGGCAGTCAAGCAAGAATCCTAGGGGCTCTATCAACGTGCAATAGTGACCTGTAAGGTCACTTAAAGCAGTACACGATGATAAAGATAAACCAGATAGCATACTATCATCTTGAGTAAGACTGTCCTACCGGCATAGGTCCTCCCTCAATCATTGCAATCACGTGCCTTTGATCCAATAATTGACTCTGAGGGCACTATATCCAACATTCTCCCACTTGCACTCAAGGCTAATTATTGCGATGTCGCATACTCACAGCCCGTGTGATACCGAACACCCAACTCCTCTACTAGTCAGTCTCAGAAAACCCGTTTGCGAAACTATTGCGTTCGAGGAATAGCCTCAGTGAGTGGATCCGCTTTGATGTTTCTTTCTATGTCTCTCTATAACTTAAGTTCGCGGAGAAAGCCCTCTTCCGAAATGAGCAATACTTGTCTTAGAATGTGTCTGGATGTCTGATGGGACCTAGTTCATAAATGAACTCCAAATCCAAACTTCTAGACTGTATCGTCAACTGAACTTAATCAGTATCCTGCGCCATCCTTCCCTCAGTATCCACCTGGACTACCTGTCCAAAATACTGCCCCTCGTCAGAGGGAAAACTATGACTCTGATAGTCACTCTGTCATCCATGTCACCTTGGAAGCCTGGAATGATAACCATCTCCCTAACGAGGCTGTCGTTATCATATCCCTAGAATATCCACTTATGTTCTAAAACTGCTTCCGAATGTTTCTCCAGGATTGGATAAATATCAACTTGTTGCATCTAATGCAAAAACAACATCTGGTGTGGTACTTGATATCTCATGATTGACTCAATTGCTTAAGCAAGTGATCTGCCAATCATGCACATCCCTCTCCCCTTTAGTCTATAAGACACCTTCAGAGAGGGTGACTCCATCACCTGCAGGTACACTACCGTGCCAGGAGTCGTCCATTCTAAAACACCTTTAGAATGCTGTCTAAGTACCCAGATTGGGACACTTCCCAAATCTAGATCTAAAACCATAGATCCAGTTACCAGAATGCCTGATATAATATCTATATCCTATATGGAGAAACCACTGTGTGACAACCAAAGTATAACCGATCATAGTATAGGAACATTACTTCCTACTCTGTGTATGTCATCCAAATACCAGGACATCACACCCTACTACCTTCTTAACAGATCCATCCCCTATTCTGATGAAGTCAAACCTGTGACTGTCACATTAGAAATAGATGATCTATCTCCGCTATATCTGCTTTAGTCCATAGACATAAGCTACTTGTCCACCAATGCTTCCGCTGCTCCCAATGACTGCGACAACCCTCTGGCAGAGTCATATAGACGTACACTTCTAAAGCTAGTTTAGAACGATGCTATACTCATCCTCCTGCCGGGTCTCACAGTCTGGAACAACAGCAATGGAAAGTCTGGGTAAACAAGAACCTCCCTATCACCGTCTTTGAGCATACCTACGTACCTCTCGAGTGCCTGAGGTTACCCACCATATCTGTGGAGTGGCCAATGGAATGTCAATCCAGATTGAATCTTTAGGTTCTTATCAAATTTTCCGTAATCGTTTGCGGTTCTGGAATCACTTCCAGTTCTACCATACTCCCAATTCTGTTTTCTGAAAAAAATCCATTTTACTTAAAACTGTGGCGAGTCTAGAACAATATCACTATTGATCTTCCAGATGGTAGAAAGTCAACCCTCGTTATAGCCTGGGTCAACCCACAAACAGCCATTACAGAAACGTGCCTTGAGTTATCCAAAGTCTGGTTTTAAGCATAAGCCGGACAACTCCCCGTACCTTAACATCGTTAAGATACGAACTGTTCTATATCCCATATAGAAACAGAGGCACTGATTTAATTGAACCAGATTCAAATCATGCAGCTGTCTCCAGTGCATGTCAACAAAATGGAGAGAGGCCGATCAACATTACTCAACTTAGGAGTACTTCCAATTATGAGTAACCTGAAAGAGAAGCAAGTTCTCTTAAACATTACTATTAACTGAATACCATACACAAGTATCTACATCATCGATCACCTTGAAGAATCCCGATACTTGCAACACCTGGTTCTCTACTCTATTCTTATACTTAAAATTTCTCAAAACTCAGACCTTGTGTTTCTACGAAACACTTGTCTAAGAACTAGAGAAGCCATAAGTAAACCGAATATAGTACGAGGACCAACCCCTCTGTCCTAATGGACATTGGACAATCATACAATACTCTGTATAAGTCCCCTGAGTCTATTGACTCATTCGCTGTGTGTCGTAGGTTGAAAACTGTACTATGGTTATGGAGAATTACACCGCTGTTTAATGCTCCTTACCTAACCATCCACTGATATAGGTAAATGTCATGGACATAATTTCAAAAAGGTATATCTCACTCTATAAAAATAGACGTACAGATATATCAATTTGAAATTGGTGCATAACAGCGGATATTCAAAACCAAATATTTGCCGTCCGGCAAACTACCCAGGTGATTTCCTCAAATATCACCAATTACATCGAATTCCGATATAATGAGGATAATCACCTAATTCCCAATAGCTTACTCCCACTCATCATCTGTAAAACCATACAGATGTGAGAATCATACCTGGTAAATACATACCCTGGAGTAAGGACTAATTGGGAAATCAATTTTCTTTTAACAGTACACAATGAAACTGAAACATTGAAATATTTCGTAGGGGTATCCGGGTATTCCTAGTAATGCCTCTTCCATTATCCAGATTCACAACTGTAACCGTATATTTCTTTGCCACCTCTCCAAATCCCTTTATATGTCTTTAGTCATTACCTTCTGTACACCCCTTTAGGCCAAATGGTTTTCTTCCTTCCCTACCGTTCGGCACCAGCCTATGGTTTGGAAGAAGACTATCCAATAAGCGTAATGGGTGTACTGTCCTAGTCCTAGGAACACTTGCAATGCAAGAGAAGGTGAAGATAAAAGACATATGAATAAATCTTATTCCTATTTCTCCTGAACCAGAATCCATCCCCGAACTGGAACAAGTTCCTTTTGAGTTCGTATATAACCATACGATGGAGTATCCAAATAACTGTGGATCTTCATAGTGATACGGAGTGTCCTGGAGAAATATAAAGGTGAAGTAGGAGTGGTAATGAAATACTTGGTTTGGTCGTGAATAGCAGTCGCAATTTACTTTGCCCTCCTTCTAATCCCTTTATTTGTCTTTACATAATACCTTCTGTATACCATCGTTAGGCTAATTGGTTTTCTTCATTCCCTACCGGTCGGTACCTGCCTATGGTTTGGAAGAAGACTATCCAATTTTCGCAATAGGTGTACTATCCCCTAATCTAAGGAGCACTCGCAACCTGAGAGAAGGTAAAAGGAAAAGACAACTGAATAGTCCTATTCGTTTTCTCTAGAACCAGAAACCATTCTCGAATAAATTCCTTCGAGTTCGTATATAACCATACGATGGTTTTATCCAATGGAAGTGGATGTTCGTAGTAATACGGGGTATTCTGGAGAAAAGGGTAAAAGTAGGAGTGGCAATGAGGTATGCAACTCTGACAATCCAAAAGCTAGTCTTATAAGAAGGTTCGGTCAACTTGGTCACTGTGTCATAGTCTAAGGTCTGGTCAATGGTCGCTGCCAAAGAGAGAGAGAGAAAAGAAACACTCAGCATGCACTCTAACCTAGATCAGAATGGCTACCAATTTATCTAATCAGGAAACCTCCCACTGTACCGTCAAATTTTCTTCCAAACCTGAAAGAAGAATTAGTCGGGATCACCCGAGGAGTAAACCAACTCATCAGTGGGAATCGGGATCCAACTATCATCGCATGATAACGTGACCGAATCCGCTCACATTATCACACTCTAGAAGGTATGCGCATATCTGGCAAGTTTTAGTTTCTTTAGAAACTCCCGATGTGATTTTTACCCATGCTCTTATGACCTTGACGAAGGCCAACAAATCATAAGTCACATGTCAAGTTCTATCCGTCATTATCCAGGTTAATTTGAACCCACCCGTACAAGCCCTTGACTTTGGCCAACAAGGCTATACGACTGTCCCAAACCAACACATCTATCTATGCAGCAGAAAGGTAACAAGCAGCTACCATACACTATGCCTTGACGAAGGCCAACAAACATAGCATGAATACTACGTGCTACCTGTCTGAAATGACGGAGGGCTACGAATAGTTTTTGGCGAAAAACATTTAACGTAATGAACTTGATATCGTTAAAGGAACCGGATAGATTTTATAAAAATATAGTGGCGAAAACCTTTGCTAAAGAGGTCATTCCCGGTGAAGGGATCTCGGCTCTTTCCCCGTAGAATGAGGTGCAGGATATTCCAACTGAATACCACGATGCAAAGCAAAAGTAATCGACTATAGTGAAGTTATTGCCCTGACGCAAACTTCTGTCCAAGGGGTCACTCCCGGTGAAGGGATCTCGGCCCTTGCCTCGTCGACTGAGGTGCTGGATATTCATAACCGAATACCACTGTGCAAAACAAAAGAGAACGTCCTTGCAATAATAGCTTTTTGAAAAAAGTTCCAACAACATCAGAATAGGTTTGTTTAACTTGCATTGATTCGAATCAATGCAGTCCCATCAATTGATCACACCAATAAAGAACGAAAATAATGATGTACGTATATGCCATCCGCATTTGCCACTGGGTCCCGTCATCACCCGTTAGGTTACTTAACTAACGACAGAGCGGGGACTGGACTAGCGCGGATGCAAAACATATACAACATCTACTAGTATATATATCAATATATAATATTCGCTCAAGGCGTGATAAAATGCAACATCACAGAAATGTAATAAGCATCACAGAACAATACAGATATATGGGATCCCCGGGTTTCATAGAGCCGCTACTGAAACCCGACGTTCCCCTGGTCGTGTGGATAGCCTGTGCAATGAAATCCTAGACCCCTATGGGCGCGAAAAGTTACCCGCCAAAACCTGAAGCGAGGCAGCCCCCTTCAGCAACGTGAATGGACCACCCAGCACTTCACGGAATCCGGTAACTTGGGCACCCCTCCTAGGTCAACCTGTACCCCTACGAGTGCGGCGAATAGCCTGCCAATTCTAGAGTGAAGCCCCTTCCGTCTCAACGCCATGAGATGCGGGCCCGTTGCCCTCTAGAATCCGGCTATCCGTGCACCCCACCGCGGGGTAATCCTAGTACAGAAAGTAAAAATTTACAACGGGTACATCGACCTCAGCCCGGTCGTGCCCCAAAAGAATAATATACAAACAGGCAGTGACGGCAGTCCACATGTCGGACGCTCGCCCCGTAATATCAAATGTACATAATAATACCAAAACTGTACTAACATTGCATCCAGGCTATCCACCACGACAATCCGCAACATCACAACATAACACAGAACATCAACGTGAATGTCATGTTCGCAAATCCGTCTAAAAGAGCTATAGCAGTTAGACATGATTTACCGATCAAGTGACATTCACGGTCGCAGATATAATGTAAATACTGTGAACTAACATGTTTAAAATTTTCGATCGACCAAAATTTTCCTAAGTGGGCCCCAAGCACTACTGTAGCACTCAAAGAAAATCTGGGCCCAAAAAGAATATACCAAACCCCCTATTTCCAAGTCCAAGACCCTCTGTAAAAATTTGGTGCACTGTTTCCTTAATACTGCGGCGGAAGCGCGGCCGGAACAGGGGTAAGGCCGCGGTTCCGCGGTGCTACAGGAACAACAGTGAACCAAAATTTCACAGAATACTTAAAAAACCCTGCACGATTTTTTGACATGCTTAGAAAAATTTTTGGAGCACAAAATAAAATCGACAGCAACTAGACCAGAAAATGCGGGTTTTTGAAAATTCGTTCGATCGAACTTGTAAACACGTTAGAGCAAGCTAGACAAGGTTAATGGCGTGGCTCTGATACCAGTGTAAGTGAACGGCGGCGCCTCGGCCGTCAATCCGAGGCCAAAATGCGGAAACGAAACTTTTACAGAACTTGTAAACCGGCACCACCGCGCACTTTATAACCCGGATCGGGCCATTAACCTACTCCTAGCTAACAAGAGAAGGGGTAGAGAGATATACTGAGCGATCCGTGTCCTTCGGTCTTCTCGTCATCGTCTCGATCTCCCCGCGGAATCTCCGGTCTTCATCTCTTCGTCGGAAGGGCACCACATCGCCGGGTTCTTTTACGGGCTCCCACCTCTGGACCGAGGCAACTCGAGCATGAAGTTGGCGAGTCGACGTGCCCAAGGATACTGTAGATGAAGTGTAGAAAGCTATGTCTTATTGGGGTATGAAGTTGCCATGGTTTTGGTGGAGGAATGAGATGAAAGCATTTTGAGATGAACTTGGGGATTTTTTGCAAGCATGAAGAGAACAAAAATCACCCTCAAAATTTTGGCAGCCCCTTCCTCTAATATGGCCGTCCACCATCAAAAAAAGAAAGAGGAGAGAGAGAATGGGCAATAATGCAAGAATGTTATCATGAGGAATAATGATAACCCAAAATCTCACATCAAAAACCCAACACTCAACCCATCATTGCAAGCAATGATGATCAAAGGAAGTCAAGGTCAAACAAGAGCCATCATGAAGCAACTATTAACAAGAAACACCCTCCAAAATGCTAATTTGCACATTTGCAAATAAGCACTCCTCCACCAATTTTCAGCCAAGGAAAGAAACAAAGGAAAATGGCCGAAACGGAAAGCAAACTGGCAACTTCAAAAAACTGATCCCGTGATAAATTACAGGAAAACCCCGCGACTGTATATACATACCCGCATTTGTATTCCCACTGAATACAAATGCAAAGAGACAAAATCTACACTGTATAATACTAGGATCCGGCTTAAACCAAAGCCCGCTAGTATTATCCGTCCGATCATGATCCGTGCAATACTGCATGTATCTGATCGAACCCTGCCATATCTCCATACGGCATCTACAGCGTTTCGCCCGAAACTTGAGAAAACGATATGTGGGGGACTCTAAAGACCCGTCAATACTTTGGTTGTGGATTTAACCACTAGCACGTCAGAGGTATTAGACATACGTAACGGGCTACCAGGTATTGACCAAAAGGGACGTCGATGAGCGAACTCATCCTGACACGCTACTGAGCCTGTCAGTGACAATATCCGTATAGTCCGGTCCGTTTGTCTATGAGCATCACATGGCGGGCCTAGGGGGTTGGTAAAAGTCAGACCCCCAAAAGCGGTACAAGTTGTGTCGGAGTGTAGCCCAGAACACCCTGAAATACTACTGGAATACCTACCAATAAATCTCCTACCTTAACCAAGGACTTCGTGTAATGGCTCTCCTAGACACAGCGCGACCTCACCCCCAATACCGGGAGAGACGAACCCCTGCAGATTCGCTCACTGCCTCCATGTGGCTCGGGACTGTACCCAACTAAAACCTGTTTGCACGACTCCTTTGAGCCGTGGTAGGGTAGTAATCAAAGTACAGTGGAAACTCACACGAGACAAATGACGATCTCAGGTCGATGAATTAACCTGTACATATGTCACCAGGGAACTGCTATCTGACGTCAGGTATAAGACCAACTAGCATGTTCCCGGCGAGTTTTGTCCGGTGTACTCATAACCCAATGAGCACCTGTATACATCTTAGGTGAACCAACTGACACCAGTGGCTTGTGAGACCGGCCACCGCCTCTCGTCTGGGTCTCGACTGTATACACTAGTCTACTCTGGAGTATCGACGCCCTGTCTCGAAACTCCCACGACTAGGGACCGTTTAAGGATGTGCTTATAGACCCCAGCTCCCACGTATAAGATCACCCTCATACTGCTGGCAGTCAAGCAAGAATCCTAGGGGCTCTATCAACGTGCAATAGTGACCTGTAAGGTCACCTAAAGCAGTACACGATGATAAAGATAAACCAGATAGCATACTATCATCTTGAGTAAGACTGTCCTACCGGCATAGGTCCTCCCTCAATCATTGCAATCACGTGCCTGTGATCCAATAATTGACTCTGAGGGCACTATATCCAACAGTGTCTAGGCAAGTGTTCAAGAGAAATGGTTATCTAATTAAGAAACTTAGCGAAAGCGTTGGAAAACCTCCCCTTATCTCTGCGCTTACCTAGCTTCGTGATCTGTATATCTTGAGCCTGTTTCTCGATACAGTTTTACTTCAACAATCAGGTTCTTGAGCAGGTCTAGTTGACTAGCATAACACAGACTTATTTTTGTGATATTTGTGAATTCTTGTTAATATGGGTGATACACGATTTAATTCAATTTTTCACGATTCTTATTATTTTGTTTATACTCAATCCCAATTCACTTGTTCAAATTGCCAAAATTCTTCCCACATTCATGACAACTGTCCTTTCTTAGGAGGTGACCAACCGTCCCAGATTTTTGATAATGGTCACCCACCTAACACTCTTGAACCCAGTCTCACTTCAATTAGAGACCTAATGATTGAAGATTTAGAGAAAGAGGTCGACAGATTGACTGCTTTAGCATCACCACCATCACAACCCTCCTTACCTGAAACAACTGACACATCATTAGGGTATAATATTGAGATGGATGCTAGGTTGACCACTTTAGAGAAGGGTATTGAAGTAATGACTGCGGTCGAGAATTAATCAGCTTCTACGCTAGCCCTATGCATACAGCAGTTTGAGCAATTGTTTCTTTCTCAAGCTCAATCATTGGCTAGGATAGAGGAATACGCGAAACATTTAGCTGTGAGGATTCTAGAGAGTGAACACAGTCAATTGGAACACAATAATGTTAATGTCTGTAATATGGGAAGTCACTCGAGTGTGATAAACGATCAATTGAATTTTGATGATTTCATAGATGGCGATACAATTGAATTGACTAAGTGTTATCAGGACACACAAGATAAACCTCCGACTGATTTTTACGTTCCAATTTTAGCGGAGGATTCTTGTGATTTTGACGGGTATGGTTTGGATAGATTGTCAGAAGTGATCAATGATCAGGAACCCACAATTTTTGTATCACCTAGTGATATTGTTTCGAATGAAACGTTA
Organism: Agapanthus africanus; assembly: GCA_030015575.1. Taxonomy (NCBI): domain Eukaryota; kingdom Viridiplantae; phylum Streptophyta; class Magnoliopsida; order Asparagales; family Amaryllidaceae; genus Agapanthus; species Agapanthus africanus. Next base: position 250,575,220 of record JASDDO010000028.1, read on the forward strand.
GTGTGGGAACCTAATTTTTTGGATGACATGTACCTACCTATTTGTGAATGTGATGAGGGAGACTTTGTATTGGGAATTGTGAGTTGTAGCAATAAGAATAGAATTGTGGTAGATTATAGGGAGGAAGGCAACATTGAAAAATATTCTTTCATGTAGAGTTTTGAGGAAATTTTTGCGGATGAACTTGATATTCTGGGTGAGTTTGAGTCAGGATCAAATTGGGAACATCCTAGGAATCTTTCTTTTGCCGAACTTTTTGCGGATGAACTCTAGTTTTTAAACGAACCTGGCTTCGGAACTCAACATGTGCTTTTTGAACATTCAATTCATCCAGGAAACAATTTTTTGACCTCTTCAAAACTTCATCTTCATCTTCAGCGTCTTCTGATCCCTACTTTTACACGCCCATGCCCTTCACTAACATCTAACTTATATCTTTTCTTTTTCTATTTTTGTATATACATATTCTTTTACCAGCCATTGCACTATATAGACAAAATCTTTAAATGGCTGGTATTAATTTCTGGACTAACCCAATCTTTTAACATGTATATGTTGTAATTAGTCTTAGGTTTTTTCTTTTTCTTTGAATAAAATTCTCACCCTGATGTCTAAGTCTAGCTACCGGAGACGGGGGCAACGATGAGGACATCGTAAAACTCAGGTTTGGGGGTGAGCACTGCGTTTATTTTGCTGCATCATGTGTATATTCTGCATTGCATACATATTAAAAAAACCCATAAAAATTGAAAAAAATTCCCTAAAATATAAAAACTTTGTCATGTTAGCTAGTGGGGGAACTTAGATTCGAAGTCTGACGGTTCGGTTGATAAGTTAGAAATAACTAAATCCTTTTTTATGAGACCGACGACCCGAAAAATAACCCTCCTTTGTGTTTAACCATAGCTGATATACGTCTTTTATAACACTTTACACGTGTCGTATGTTTTTTGAGAATTTGATAAATGTCTGATATGTCTGAAAAACTTTTAAAAATTGATAAATATCGTTAGGATCAAGCAGCTTTGTTCTGAGTTAAGCAAATATACAGTGAAGTAGATATGAAGAATTTTATTAATGTTTTAATAGAACCTATAAGTCTGAAAAATAACCCATCTGGACCCCTGTTAGAGTAATTACACACCTTATCCACATGTAACGTCTTCGGATTTAAAGAAATGCTAGCTATATCTCCGTTTTCACTGAATTCAGAATATTTTAAAATAAAACGAGTCTTTTGTTTTGTGGCCATGGTAACTTGGGTAATTAAGTCCTTAGGGTGTCTTCACACCTAATGCCTTAAAACCATCTGGTTTGGGAGTCATTGACCTAAAACTCGCTAAGTTTTCAATCGCCAAATAAAGCAAGCTAAGCAAGTGTTCTCTCCGAGTTAAAAGTCCTCATGGTTCTTTGTGGGAGAATAATCTTGGCGGAGACGAGTTTTCTATTAAAAACAGTTTTTTCGCGGAGATATGAAGGTATATTTATAAAAAGACGTTTTGCACGATAACTTTGGTGTGTATGCACTAAAACAGGTGAAAGGTAGGAGTGAAGAATAAGACTTAGGTTCTCTGTTAAAAAAGAGATATATTCTGACTTGAAACCTAACTGGAGAATAAAACTTGAGAAAATCTTAACTACTTTCAAACTCGTGTGATCCTTTAGAAGTTTATCCTGGTCCATATTTATGACATGATGACCCAAATCAAGTTCTTAAAAACTTATGGATACTATCCGCACAATCACGTAAAGACGCGTATGAGGTTATGTTAAACAAATTGCGAGTAGTGAAAAATAGGGTTTAATGTTTTTTACTTGGGTAATAGAACTTCTAAGTTTGATCTCTAACCTTAAGATTAGAGTCAACAGTTTTTTCCACGACGCTAACTTGACTGGATTTTTTGGGTGTAATCTGCTGAAAACCCTCAGGAGACAACACTCCTACTAGGGACACCTAGAGCTTCAACGGCTTGTTGCACATGCTCAGTGCAATCGCGTTCCCTGCGAAAGTGAGGCTAGGATTTTTTGTTTTGCTCGGGACAAGAAAAATATAAGTTTGGGGGTATTTGTTCATCACAAAAAACTGCATTTTAATACCGCTCATTCATTATCTATTTTTTTGTATATCGGTACTATTAATCAGTGTCTGCTCAGTAATTACAGTTTACAGGTGTTCGTGATTAAATACTGGAAACAAATTCAATATCACGGATATAGAGTTTTGGAGCCGACACTGCAAACAGAACAGAAAACCGACCGATATCCAAAGAGTTCTTTTTGCAAATAAATGTATGCACACTATTTTGGTCCAACACAATACATGTGTACACACAACTCTTTAGCATGGACCATGGTGGGGCTGCCCATGGCACACACAAATGATGGCTTGTGCAAATGGGGGGACATGGGTAATAAATGCTAAAAGTTTTGATGTGATATATGGAATCATGTTCCCTCCAAATCTCTGAATACAAACCAGGATTAAATAGTTAAATCAAGCAGCATCATTGTAATTGTGGAGATCACACAAATCCACCATGCCAACCCAAGCCTCTACGCTCGGATTTTGACCGGCGGGCCCCCCACATAATCCGGCGACGCCGGCCCCCTAGCTCCAAACTTCCCCATTTTTCTTCTGGTCATTTCTTTATGTCACATCATCTTATTTCTATTATTTATTTATTCTGATGTTAAGCCTATAAATACCAGAACAGAGTTGAGCAAAGGGGACCATGTAATATATACCCATTTTCCATTTTAGTTTGTTTTTGGTTTAGGCTTGAGAGTGAGTGGGCTTTAACTTGGTCTCTTCTTCTTCTTCCCTCTTGAAGCTTTCTCTTGAGAGCTTCATTATGGAGGTTGAAAAAGTTATCAATATCTTGTACCTCTTCTTCAAGTGTTAATAATATTGTTGTTACTTTTATTACTTGCTTCTTGTTCTTGCTTTGCTTTTCTTTTTATCATGCTTAACTAATCTCTTTGGTTGAAGTAATGGTAAGGAAGTGAAATGAAAGGCTTTGCCTCCTCCTCCTCTTGTTAATGTTTAATGTGCTTTTATATATTATTCTAACTTAAAGATTGTTTATGTATTGATGTGATATGGTATTTTGAAACATGGTTACTTTGTAACCTCCTCATATACCATATTCACTCCCGTTCCCCATTTTCAATGTTTAAGTCTAAATCAATTTAGTGTTAAGGTTGCTAGGTTTAAATATGGTATTTTGTGATCGAGTGCTTGACAATCTCTTGGTTTCATATACTATATACTATCACAAACACTTAGCAAACTCAACACTAAAATCATTTGCTCTCATTAACTAATTTGTATTTTTGATGTTGTGGTAAGCTTGCTAACCCTCGTGCTTAGTGTTGATACCCCAAGCTCGGACATACAAAACGGTAAGTGAGCAGAACGGACTCATTTCGTGTTTTGCGGCGAATATCGGAATTTGATGATTTGTGCTTCACAACCGCCTTCATAAATCATGCTTCATACCGGGATCGACATAAGGACGGACAACTCATGATCAAGGGAGCGTCGAAGGAATCGTCGCGATTCGACCTTCCGAGCCAAAGCCACAACCTCTTCCACTTCTTTCTTATCTTCTTTGCTTGCTTTTCTTGTTTTCGTATTCTTTCTATTTTTTAGTGACAAAACCAAACCACTCGTTATTTGTTGAACCTTAAACAACAAGACCCAATACACAATTCCCTGCGGATCGACCCGTATTTGCCGGCTTACTACAACGCGTCATGCTCTTGCGGTTTATAAATTTTAAAACGAGAACGATCTCGCGTGCGCATTCTATTTCCTTAAAATCATATCCGTTTCCAAAACATACGCGTTTGCGCGCGCGGGTGAATTCCCAACATTCGGCTCAAAGGATTGAGTGCGGAATTCACTAACTTACATTAACCTATCTAATCCTAACAACTTATTCTTTTGCATATAAACACATAGGTTAGAAGCGAACATTCCACCACGCGCATTAACTCGTGAAAACAAGAACTTCAAATGCACCGTCTCCCTGACGACCCGTGCTCATCGCGGCTAGCTACATGCGACGCCGTCTTGATTGCGGTTAACAACTTTAGAACTTTAAAATACGACACGCCAAAAGCGTGCAATCAAATGGCGCCGTTGCCCGGGAGACAATAACGTTTTTATTCTTGTTATTTCGGGTTAATCTTGTTAATATCGTCTAACTCTTTTCTAAAAACAAACTAAATTTTTTAAAATTTCAAAACCAAAACAAAAAAAAATAAATTTCCTAACATTTTTGTTCTCTGGATTTCTGACCTGCTACCATTTTAGATCTAAACAGAAAAGATAAACAATACTAGTGAGACACTAGTGGAACACTAATATCTCTGTAGAAATTTTGAGGCCACATTCCACAAGAAAACCGACGACTTACCCTAGAAAACCGAGCTCGCCGGCCCAAGAGCCCCATTTTGCCTCCAATTTTTCTCTGTGCTCCAGTGTTCTGTTTTTGTCCCATTTTTACTGCTTGTTTTTTATAATTTTGAGTGTGCAGGTGTTTGGGCATTCATATCGCTTTTTCGCACTAAAAATCCGTTTTCCGACATCTGTTGATTTGACGGATTTACGAACTGCGATTGTGTGGAGCAAAGTGTACATTCAAGGCTAAGGTGATTGCGAAGTATAGTGCCAAAGATCCGGGTAGTTTGACCCACGCAAGTGAACTTTCCAAGCTAATCGGATCAATTCAATGAGGGTTTCTTAACCCGAAAATTTATCGATACGTACTTTACTAACACCTTCTTCTTAAATCCGACGCATCCAATATAATATATTTGCAGGATTCTTTGCAAGTTCTCTAGCAAATGCTAAAATTGACTAACCCGTATTTGTTGCAGTGCAGCACTTAAACATAAAAATCAACTTTTATAGGTTTTCAATAACCTTTTCATTGATTTGTGCATTGCATCCATTAATATGGATTTAAGGGCAAGCGAACCCCACAACATACGGTAAAGGATTTCGTCACCTTTTCCGTGGCACACAAATCACGAATTGAGCATAACGTTTAGACGCACAAAGTTTAAAAGAAACTAAACATTAAGCCTTTAAGGACTTCGCGCTCACTAGGAGAAGTTAACTGTGTTTAGAACACCGCTTAATGGTATATCGTTCACGGGGTGTCTAGGAAAGTGTTCACGGCGAAGCCGCCAAAAGAGAAAGGGTTATCTAATTAAGGACCTTCGCGAAATTATTGGAAAACCTTCCCTTATCTCTGCACTTACCTGGCCTCGTGATCAGTATATCTTGAGCCCGTTTCTCGACACAGTTTTACTTCGAAAATTAAGTTCTTGAGCAGGTCTAGTTGACCTAGGTGAACCCTAGACCGATTAGATGTGTGGTATTGTGTCGTGATTGTTTTTTGTCCAGATTCTTTTTGTATGTATATTTCATTCTTTTGTTGATAACTAACAAAAAAAAACCACATTCTTTTTCCTCTCCTTTTTCTTCTTCTCATCATATCATGGGTACCCCACCCAGAAAAACTCTTGCCGAATTTTGGTACCCACAACCAGACATTACTTCTTACTGTTCTTGCTTTGGTCGAATTTCGAACGATCCATCCATGCCCAAACTTTCTTTGAAAGCTCGGATAAACGCATCTAGGACGAACAATTGGACACCGCAATCCACTTTGTATCAACCGTTTCAACCTACCCCACCTTCTTACGTTGATACCCCTTTTGAGAGTCTTGTTGTAACTCCAAGACCCATGTCTATTGCTGAACGTATTGAACAATCTCGTAGCCGATCTTTCACTCCTTTCACCACTTCCAATTCTATGGATCAATAATTCCATTCAAGTTCTTATCCAAATGTTGATTCTACTCCTGTCCAACCATTCAATTCCTATCCATCCTACCCGACTTTTACACCTTCCCTAGACATACCTTCTGAACAGCCTTTTAGGAGTTTCCAGTATCCAAACAATTATGAATCTTTTACTGAAACCCCTTCACAACCCATGTCTAGTCTGGAACAGTCATTGGAAGATTTTCGGGTAGTGTCATACCAACAGATGATGGATTTGAATGCGTCCATGGCCGCCCACATACAACCTAACGAACCGGTAACTAGTTTTCAACTAGCTCTAAATTTTCCAATGTATGATGAGGCGGTAGGACAGATTGGAGAATTGAGTCGTGTGAGTGAACAGTATACCCTTCCAAATCAAACCTACTGTCACGACTCGAAATATTAACTCGTGACCAGCACTTAAATCACACAACGTCTAGAGGCGTAACGTAATTCAAGTAAGCTGAAACCTAGAAATCTAAACCTTTTTAAGAAAATAAAGGAGGTGAAGTTTTGAAATAAAGGTATAATGAAATCAAGTCTTCTTAATGCATAAAAAAGGAACATAAAAATGCAAGTGAAATTTACTAGTTTGAAAACGTGTTTCGTCTTTTTATAAATTTGGCATCACCTCCTTTGTATTTTTTGATCCAAAACCACAAATACATAACAAAAATAATGGCATCCCCAAGAGGGAGCTAGCACTTCTCCAAACGGCGGATCACAACCACACAAGACAGTATATGTAAGTATACGATGTCCAACGATGAAGTTCACCACAAAAAGATAAAGAAATAAGCAAGAAATCAAAACCATAAGTAGCGGAAAACCCCCCGCTCTAAGTCTCGCAACCACAATCTCACTAAGTCTCATTACTTACACAATTTACTAATTTTGATTGATGGAGTTGACTAGATACAATATGAAATAAAATACAAGAGTGGGTACGATACAAATGCCACACCTACCAATGCAAAACACCCAAATGAAGTTATGTGCCAGCGATGCCGCTACGGATCCACGCGGCCAACCTGCAAGAACTGTGGCACAATGGGGGTGAGTTGCCAACTCGTGAGTAGAAAAACATCTACAAGTAGAAATCGAATAAACAACGACTCCTAGGTCAACTATATCATAAAGGTAATACTATGATATGTAGGGTGACCGGGTCATCATATATGCCAACAATGTAATTAATACCTATATGTATGCGGATATAATCCAACAATATAATCAATGTATGTATACATGTGGATCTCGTCCAACCATATAATCAATATCTGTATGCACGTAAATATCATAAAAGAGTGTGCGTGAAAGTATGAGGATATAAATCAACGGTGTCCCTCGCGACACATCAAAATCATGGAACCTGGGTGTCCAACATCGACACCCGAAAACATCATGAAACCCGTGTCCAGCATCGACACGTAAATCCTCATATCTCGGGCTCCGTCAGTACGGATCGGCCCACGGGCTCCGTCAGTCCGGATTGGCCCATATCATCTCTCGACACCGGTCGGTATCCTCCGGATATCCGCCGAGCCCAAATAATATCACCGGTAGGTAGTAGTCCCTCTGCCAGGCTCACCGTCTGCAGCACAGCAATCCGTTCTCGCCCCGGGGTACCATACCGGGTCCACCATGTACCCGCAATCGGCTTCATCCAGCTTCTCGAATCGGGTTTCACATGTCACACGTCTCAGAACCGAGAAAACGCATGGTGGATGCATTGAAATATCATATCAAGAGAAACCGGGTTTTTAAAACAACACATAATCTCTTTTAAAATGTCCATGGTTCTCAAATCCAGAAATCTCATGAAAACAGCATATCTCAATGCGTAAAATCATAGAGCATGATGTATGCGATATATAAAAGAAATGTAAGCATATCCGAATATCATGCAATATGGAACAGTGATATGATATATTAGGGAAAACCGCTCTTTTAAATGGATCCAGTTTTTAAAATATAACATGTGGTCCCCAATTCTCCAAAATCAAAGCCAGCATCATCTATGTATGTACAAATGTGTATGTACGTAGGCATGAATGCACAAGATATGTATGTGCGCCAATATGGATGTACAAGTGGGTATGTATGCAAGTATGGTGTACAATGTGTATATGCGCAAGTATGGTGTACAATATGTATGTATGCAAGTATGGTGTACAATGTGTATATCATGATGCAGCAACCCTACTGTGTAGTGGCATGGCAATTATCGATGATGAAGTGTGTGAGCCGGCAAATCTGTGTACGTGTAACATACACATCATCGATAATGGTGTAAGTGTACTAGCACAGGTATAGGTAATGCAATGCGAATAACATGAATGCAGCATAAGCTAAATCATATGCAAATGCTGACGGGTATACCTATCTATTATGACTGAGTCGGTGAATCTATCAATCGGCATCTATCCACACAACATCACGTACGGTATAATCCATCGTACGGCAGCCTCTAGTCAAGGGTATGGATTAAACCTCAAGTCAAACTCATCACGTACGGAAAATCATCGTACAACGGCATTAAGCTATCAGGGATCCTATCAACCTATAAGATGAGGAGGGTACGGATCAAACATCTCGTACGGCTATCACACATGATTCACGACATTCTATATATTCCCATATGCCTATGTCTCAGGTCACATCCGCAATAATCTCATATCAGGAGACCGGCAGGGTATAAATCATCTCAATCGACTCGCATCCGTATACCAACTTATCATCAAATCACTTATTAAATCGTACTCTCTTTATATCGTATTTATATCCCTCATCAAGTCAATTTTACAAATACATTCTAGCTTTGCTATAAGTATACGTATCTAATCTAACATACACACCCGAACCATACAAACAGTTTTTGAAAGATGCAAATCATAGTTTTGAAAGTAGGGGCTACGGTGTTTTTAAAGACAAGATATCATTTGAAAATCCGTAGCGTTCCTCAAGGTATCTTTTTAAAAGATGCATACGATTCTTCAGTTTGGAAATAGGTATGGTTCGGATGACACATCTTCGTCAACTATCTAGTTCTATAGTACCATAAACGGCAATATCATCAAATATCATCCTCAAATCCCGTTATCACATATTAGCCGTATCATATCACTTCTAACAATTATTTAGTTTCTAATATAGTTTCTCTAACTATCATTTAACTCTATTTTTAGTTTTCTATATAAGTACCCCTTAACCATATTCTATATATAAATCGGTTTCCATCAAAGTTTGCGGGGGTGCTATACGCCATCCACCCGACTTCCCCCGTGGATATAGATCCACTCACCGTGGTCTTCGGTTGCCGAAGTTGATGACGCCACGCTCCGTCGCCTTGGAATCCACGCGAAGGTACCTACAATAACAACACATATCGCTACGCTATTGAAATCAAGTTCTGAAATCCAATATTTGTGCACATACACATTGTATATTCATATTGGTGCACATATACATTGATACACCCATGTTTGCGCACATACACTTTGTATATTTATATTGGTGCACATATACATTGATACATCCATATTTGCGCACATACACATTGTATATTCATATTGGTGCACATATACATTGATACATCTATACTTGCACATATACATATTGTGCCTACATAGATAACTGGTTTTATTGGGAAATTGGGAACCGCATGTTATATTTTAAAAACTGGAATCATTTAAAAGAGCGGTTTTCCCTTAATATGTCATATCACTGTTCCATGTTGCATGATTTACGGATATGCTTACATCTCTATTATATGCCACATACGTCATGCTATATGATTCTACGCATTGAGATATGCTGTTTTCATAAGATTTCTGGATTTGAGAACCGTGGACATTTTAAAAGAGATTGTGTGTTGTTTTAAAAACCCGGTTTCTCTTGATATGATATTTCAATGCATCCACCATGCGTTTTCTCGGTTCTGAGACGTGTGACATGTGAAACCCGATTCGAGAAGCTGGATGAAGCCGATTGCAGGTACATGGTGGACCCGGTATGGTACCCCGGGGCGAGAACGGATTGCTGTACTGCAGACGGTGAGCTTGGCAGAGGGACTACTACCTACCGGTGATGGTATTTAGGTTCGGCGGATATCCGGAGGATACCGACCGGAGTCTAGAGATGATATGGGCCGATCCGGACTGACGGACCCCGTGGGCCGATCCGGACTGACGGAGCCCGATATATGAGGATTTACGTGTCGATGCTGGACACGGGTTTCATGATGTTTTCGGGTGTCGATGTTGGACACCCAGGTTCCATGATTTTGATGTGTCGCGAGGGACACCGTTGATTTATATCCTCATACTTTCATGCACACTATTTTATGATATTTACGTGCATACAGATATTGATTATATGGGTGGACGAGATCCACATTCATACATACATTGATTATATGGGTGGATGAGATCCACATGTATACATTCATTGATTACATGGATGGACGAGATCCACATGCATACATACCTTGATTATACTGTTGGATGTTATCCACATGCTTATAGGCATTGTCTTCCTTGTTGGCACACATATCGACCCGGTCACCCTAGATATCATAGTATTACCTTTATGATATAGTTGACCTAGGAGTCGTTATTTATTCGATTTCTACTTGTCGATATATTTTTATTGAGGAGTTGGCAACTCACCCCCGTTGTGCCACAGTTCTTGTAGGTTGCCCGCTTGGATTAGTAGCGGCTTCGCTGGCACACAATTGCATCCGGGTGTTTTGCATTAGTAGGTGGTACATTTGTATCATTCCCACTCTTGTATCTATATTTCATTATTGTATCTAGTTAACTCCATCAATCAAATTTAGTAAATTGTATAAGTAATGAGACTTAGTGGGATTGTGGTTGCGAGACTTAGAGCGAGGGGTTTTTCGCTACTTGTGGTATTTATATCTTGCTTCCCTTTATCTTTTGTGGTGAACTTCGCCGTTGGGCGTCGTATACTTATATTTACTGTCTTGCGTGGTTGTGATCCCCCGTTTGGCGAAGAGCTAGCTCCCGTTTGGGGATGCCATTATTCTTATTATGTATTTGTGGTTTTGGATCAAAATATATAAAGGAGGTGCTGCCCAATTTTCAAAAAGACGAAACATGTTTCTAAACTTGTATAATCCACTTGCATTTTCATGTTCCTTTTCTTTGCATTAAGAAAACTAGATTTCATTATACCTTTATTTCAAAACTCCACCTCCTTTATTTTTCTTAAAAGGTTTAGATTTCTGGGTTTCAGCTTACTTGAATTACGTTACGCCTTTAGACGTTGCGTGATTTAAGTGCTGGTCACGAGCTAATATTTCGGGTCGTGACAAAGTTGGTATCCGAGCGTTAGGTTTAACCTTGGTTCCAGTCTATGTTTGACTATGCGGAGTCTAGGGTGTGTGTATTTCGGAACCGAGGCTTGACCTTGTTAGTTGTATGTATGCCCTAGAGACCAGTATTGTACAGATGATGTATATTATATTGGATGCTTGGACATATATAGAGATGACTTTCTTGCTCGATATGATAGTATGCTATCTGGTTACTCTTTATCTTAACATGTACACTAGTCTCTTTAAACTGTCTTATAGTTACATGTTGATAAAGCCCTGAGGATGTGTACTTGACTACCTGGACTATGATGCAGATCATACTAGTGGGGACATGGTAGTCCATAAGTACATCCTTCAAGGTCCCTAGTCGTGGGTGTATCGAGAAAGGGCATCGATATACCAGAGTAGACTAGCGTATACGCTTCTCGACCCATGAGATGGGCGATGGATGATCCCATATCCATTGGTGTTTGACATCAGAGATGGTGTATGGGTGCTCAGTAGAGACTGGGTACACTGGACGGACTCGCCGAGAACTCCCAGATGGTATTATACCTCACGTCAGATGGCAGTTCTCAGGTGACACTTGTGCAGGTTAGTCTGTAGACCAGAGATCGTCATAGAGTCTTGTGTGATTCCCACTGTGCTTTGATCTCCACCTTACCATGTCCATGAGGGCGTGCAAAACGGTGGTCTTTGGGTACAGTCCCGAGTCACATGGAGGCAATGAGCGATAGGAGGGGTTTCGTCTCTCACGGTATTGGGGGTTGATGTTGCGCTGTGCTCGATTGGCCGTAACAGGGAAGTCCCTGGCCAGGGCTGATCAGAGATTTGCTGGTAAGTGTTACCAGTAGTTTCTCGACCCGTTACGAGCCTCACATCGGCACGACTTATCGGGTTATTGGGGTCTGACGTTTACCACCCCTAGACTTGATATGCGACATATCAGACGAAGTGACCGGACTGTACGGTAAGTGTTACTGGTCGGATTCGCAGGAGTGTGAGCGGGCTAGCTCGTCGATCTTCTGATCGCTCAATACCCGGGTGGCTGTTACGTTTAGCAGACCGCTTGCGGCTTGTGGGTGCTTGATATGATCATCATCTGCTACCGGCGTATTGACGAGTCTTTAGAGTCCTACACAGAGGTTTCCTGGCTCAAGCGAAACGAAATAGGAGCGCATATGAGATATGTGCGGGACCGAGAATAATGCGTGTATGTGATACCGTATTTGATTCTCGCGATTAATGTTTCGATTGGTTGTATGTGATATAACCTAGTTATCGAATCGAAGATCGATTCGATTAGCCGATACATTGAATACTAGTCGGTCATGTGCGACATGACCGGATCATTGAATCAAGTGTTGATTTAATGATTTAATGTATAATTATATATTTGATATATTACTTTACATTAACTAGTATTGGTTCACTTTAAACGGATTTTTCTCACTTGATGCACATTGTATATATGATATGCTTTTGTGCACATTTTTGTATCATGTTTGATGATACTTGATTATTTGGTTAAATGTGTAGAATTAAACCATGGTTAATTTGATAATTAGGGTTTTACATATTTATTTATTTATTTATTTATTTGTTCATTTATTTATTTGGAAATGATTTAAAGAGAATGGTGGCTTTCTTTTGTCATTAGTTGAAGCTTCATGAAGCCTTGACTTTTGCAACCATTCTTGTCCTCATGCTTAACCCTAACTCTCCAAATGACCATGGTTTATTCTCTACACTTAACCCTAGTTATATTATGATAAGTATGAATTTTCTTTTCATTTTAAAGAACTTATCATAAAACTAGCTTCATCTTCTCCTTCTTCTTCAAGATAGAAACCTTGATGCCATCAATGGCAACTTGAGTTCTAGTGAGAGAAATCCAATTCTAAAGTGAACCCACCTCCTATTTCTTCACCCTCTACCTCTTGCCAAGTTGTTTTGGGTGTTTTCTTCACAAGTTTCACAACTTTGTGAAGTCGGAGCTTGAACTTGTGATGCCTCAACGTAGATCGTCTTTGACACGAAGCCGACGACCTAGCTCACCCGTTTCTCCGATGAAGCCGACGATTGAGTTCGGGATTCATGATGGACAGCGAGAGGACACCCACGTGGAGCTAAGGAAGTGGAGAACCGGATCTACAAAGGTTGTAGCATCTAACTTAGTTAAGTAGTTAACTAGATTATCTTTTCGCCTAAACTTCTAGTCAACGATCCGTATTAGGGTTTCTCGGCACCCATAATTTTTGAAATTGGCATGGTTGATGCCTTGTGAGACTTCATTAGAGTGCCTAGGAACCCTACAGTGGTATCAGAGCCTAGCTAGAGCCTTAGGCGAAGTCTAGATGGAGTTTGAAGTCCGAATGAACCCGAAACCCTAAAACCCATGAGCTCTCTGGACTTTTTCTAAAATCTGGGATTTTTCCATATTAAAAATGCTTAAAAAATTCAGCAAAGAATTCTAAGAATTACGGTGCAATTTGTTTCCAATGAACAGTACACTGTGCGGCGGAACCGCGGCAGAAGCATGGCTTCTGTGGCGGTTCCGCGGCTCTATGGTGACGTCAGCCCTAATTTTTTGCACAGTAATTCCTGATAAATTATGCTGAGTTTTCTGGGAATTTTTAAATTGACTCAAGGGTTGAGTGCTCTGGGGTTGTATTGGGAATCGACGATTCGATCGGATTATCAAACCTTGTCTAAGTGTTTTTCCGGATAACTTTAGAATATGTTAAAAAGTTGGATACGGATATAAATACCCAAGTTTTCCCCTGCCGGAAAAATTCCAAGTGTTGGATTTTTCTGTGGTTTAAAGACGTTCTGAGTAGTGCAAGTAACGCGATGGTCCCTCTAGAAGACAACAAACCTTAACTCGATTATGTGACCGTCTTGAACTACCCTTTGAACCTTCGGGTTTGGGGCAGTACGGCGTGCCACATGTGAGGCGTTGGCTTGACCCTTTTACGGCTGGACCGTTGGTACTGAGGCATGAAGTGAATGTCTTTGAACTTATTTCATGTGTTGATCGGTGTCGGGAAAACTTGGGTGTTCGAATGTTCGATCGGAAAGTTTGATATATTCTATTTATCCGGAATTGGATACAATAATTGGAATTCACAAACAGTTATGAGATAACTGGATGAATGTTATAAATCTAGCGGTTTAGTTTCACTTGATATCGAAAAGAGTTTTCGATAATGGGACTAAAATGCGGGGTTTATAACTGTTAGGCATGTGATGTCTAAGTATTTCATTTGATTAGGCATGTGATGTCTAAAGAGGTTGCGGATTCCAACTGTTGTAGTTTTACACTTTCTTTTCTGTGACCGTAAGTGTAATATGTGATATCGCCGGTTTCGTTGTTATATATCAACGACAATTGGGATACGCATGTTTACTTACGTTGATGACATGTGATGTTATGTGTTGCTGGATATGTTATATTGGATTGTCGTGTTTGAATAGCCGGGGTTTTTTATGTGAGATGAGTGTTTTTCATTTTCATTCATGTAAAAACTTGTATGTAATATTCTTTTATTTGGGACACTTCCAGGTAGCGGAAGTCGTCACCTTTTGTATATTATTTACTTTTCCGCATTAGGATAGACCCAAGGAGGGGAGCACAAGTAACCGGGTTCTGGGGTCCAGTGGGAGACCAACTCGAGGAGTCGAGTACGGGTCTCCTAACCCTAGAATTGGCAGGGTTGCTTGCAGCTCTCGTAGGGGTCTAGGGGTGTGGGATTGGCTATTCATCACGACCGTGGAATCCGTGTTTTATACTGGCTCGTATTGAAAACACGGACGTCCTAGTATATCCAATATTTCATATGTTTCTTCTGCTGCGATATCTGTGATGTGATCATGTGATGTTCTGTGATGGATAAAGTATATAGTATATATGATATTTTATATAGACGTTACTTATGTTTTGCACCCGCACTAGCCCTGCCCTGCTCTGTCGTTAGTTACCTAACCTAACGGTGCACGAGGGGACATCGAGGCGAATGCGGATGGCATAAGTGTACGTCGTATTTATCTGTGATGTTTAGGTATTTAAATGATGGGACTTCATTAATGTGATTAATGAAAGAAAAGAATCCTAAGATGTTGTAGAATCAAATTTTAAACAAAACAGGTAGCTACAGTTCTTACTTTGCATAGCGGTATATATGATATACCCTGCACCTTATTCGATGAGGAAAGGACCGAGATCCCTTCACCGGGAGTGACTCCTTTAGCAATAACTGGCAGATGCTACACACTCGGTTTGGCTTTGATTGCTTTTAAGAGTTTTTTGCTTTGCTCAGTGATATATATGATATATCCCGCACCTCATTCGACGAGGAAAGGGCCGACGATCCCTTCACCGGGAGTGACCCCTTTAGCAAAACTAGAAAAGCCTCAAAATCACTCCATTTCAAAACTTCATTTGATTCTACAACGATATCAAGTTCATTACGCTCATGGTTTTTATGAAAAACCTGCGTAGCCCTCCGTCATTTCAGATAAGTACTAGTTAGTATTCGTGCTGCGGTAGTTTGGCCTCCGTCAAGGCGCAGTGTACGGTAGCTAACTTGTGCTTATCTGCTAGCATATGATGCGATTGGATTAGGGTATTCGTACGGCGTTGTTTGGCCTCCGTCAAGGGTCGTGCGGGTGGGTTTGATTCAATCAGGAAATGACGGGTTGAACTTGACTAGCGGACTATGGGTTGTTTGGCCTCCGTCAAGGTCATAGGACGCTAGGGGCGAAAACATTATCGGGAATTTCAAGTGTTGAAATTTGCAATGAGATTGCATACCTTCTATGAGATAGTTGGATCCCGATACCCACTGCGAGTAAGAGTTACTCCTGGGAGAGTTTTACACATTGCAATTAGCCGATCAAGTAGGTGTCTAGAAAGGTGTTAACGAGGTTACGCCTCTGGGAAAACGAGGTTTACATTAATTAGGTTCGTGCGAAAGCACGGGGGACCTCCCTCAAAGTACCGACACTGGCCTGGCTGAAAGATTGGCGAACTTGTAGTGTGTAATTAATCCCGGCTAGTCTTTCCTTTTAGGGATTGAAGGAAGATTTGATAAAAAGCAGTGGGAGCCATCCTGATTAGATAAGATAATAACCAATCTGATCTTGCACGAGCATACGCTAAAGTGTTTTCTTCTCTTTCTCTCCAGGTAGCGACCAGTTCATGCCTTAATCAAGATAATAATATGGATGTATTGACCGAACCCGCATGTTATACTGTGCAGGGGAACGTTGAACCCATTCTATCTTATAAGTGTTATAAGAATGAACAGGAAACATGAGAATATCTGGATTCTCACACCACCCAAAAGGAGAATATGCATGTTGATGCATCATCTTCGGGTGTGTTTGTCATTGAGAACTGTTTCTCAGTTCACCCTACGTCCTGGGTATTAGATACCGGATCAGGATCCCACATATGTAAGATGTTACATGGGCTACGGAAAGGTAGAGAACTGGGAAAAGGTGATCATTCCGTTCAAGTAGGGAATGGTGCAAATGCTGCCGCCAAAGCAGTTGGCGAATATCACCTAGTATTACCAAGTGGTGATACAATGATTCTGAATGAGTGCTATTATATACCGAACATGATGTGCAATATTATATCAGTTTCTTTATTGAGTAAAGAAGGATATAATTTTGTAGTACAGGATAATGTTATGAATATATTCCTAGATCAAAAGTTGATTGCATCAGGCTCGTTACATAATGGCATATTCATTCTAAATCAAAATACAGTCCTCAATTTACAAAACACACACAAGAGGAAGAGTTCTGATCTGAACGAATCCTTCTTGTGGCATTGTAGACTGGGTCACATCAATGCGACACGACTAGCTAAGTTGCATAAGGATGGATATTTAAATCCGTTTGAATTTTCATCTTATGAAACTTGCCAGTCATGTCTAAAAGGCAAGATGACCAAAACTCCGTTTACGGGACACGGAGAAAGAGTTACCGAACTCTTGGGACTGATACATAGTGATGTATGCGGTCCCATGTCTACACATGCCAGGGATGGTTCTTTGTACTTCATTACATTCACTGACGATCTCTCTAGATTCGGATATGTGTTCCTGATGAAACACAAATCAGAAGCTTTTGAGAAATTTAGAGAATATAAACAAGAAGTAGAGAACCAAACGGGCAAAAGTATTAAGATCCTTCGATCTGATCGAGGAGGAGAATACTTAAGTAACGAATTCAGAGATTATCTAAAAGAGAATGGGATTCTCTCTCAGCTTACTCCTCCTTATACACCACAGCACAACGGTGTATCGGAGCGGAGAAATCGCACCCTATTAGATATGGTGCGCTCTATGATGAGTACAGCTGAGTTACCTATTTCCTTCTGGGGATATGCACTGGAGACTGCTGCATATCTATTGAATAGAGTTCCAACCAAATCTGTGCCTACCACTCCATATGAGATATGGAATGGTAAGAGACCATGTCTTAATTTTATTCAGATATGGGGTTGTCCGGCCTATGTTAAAACATAAAATCCAGACAAACTCGAGGCAAGGTCTGTTCTATGTAAGTTTGTTGGATATCCCAAACATTCGCGAGGGTATATCTTCTACCACTTCGAGGAACAAAAAGTGTTTGTTTCTCGACATGCCACTTTCTTAGAAAAGAGTTTTCTTATGAAACAGACAAGTAGCATTCAGGTAGAACTGGAAGAGGTTCCAGCAATACTAACTGAAACAGAAGACTTGGTAGAACCAGAGGATTCAGTAGAACTCGACGAACCCCAGCCTCTCCGCCGATCTAGTAGGGTTTCTCGTCCACCTGAGAGATACTACGGTTTTCTCATTGACGGTGGAAGCGAGGATTGCATCATGGAGGATGATGACCCAACTAGCTTCGAGCAGTCCATCACGAGTAGGGACTCAGTGAAATGGCTGGATGCTATGCGGTCCGAGATGGAATCCATGTACACCAACAAAGTATGGACTTTGGAAGTTTCTCCTGAAGGGGTAAAACCCATTGGGAGCAAGTGGATCTTCAAGAAGAAACTTGGTGTAGATGGGAAAGTGGAGACTTTCAAAGCTAGACTTGTTGCAAAAGGTTTTCGCCAAAGACCAGGTGTGGACTATGACGAAACCTTTTCTCCAGTGGCTATGCTTAAATCCATCCGGATCATGCTTGCCATCGCTGCATATCATGACTACGAAATCTGGCAAATGGATGTTAAGACCGCCTTTCTAAATGGTGATTTAGAAGAGTGCGTGTACATGACTCAGACAGAGGGCTTCGTAGACAATGGGAGCAGCGGGAAGGTGTGCAAGCTGCTTAAATCCATTTATGGATTAAAGCAAGCATCGCGGAGTTGGAACATCTGCTTTGACGTCGTTATCAAAGAGTTTGATTTCGTCAAAAACCCAGATGAACCTTGTATCTACAAGAAGGTAGCAGAGAGTAAGGTTGTCTTCCTCGTATTGTACGTGGACGACATACTCTTGATAGGAAATGATATTCCTATGCTGCAAGCGGTCAAGCTCTTCTTATCACAAAGATTCTCGATGAAAGATCTTGGTGATGCCTCCTGCATATTGGGAATCAGGATCTATAGAGATAGATCCAAACGGATATTGGGATTGTCCCAATCCAGGTACATTGACACCATACTAAAGAGGTTTAGTATGGAAGAATCCAAGCGTGGGAACTTGCCCACGATCTCTGGAGTCACTCTCTCCAAAGAGATGTCTCCCAAGACTGATTTGGAGAGAGCTCGCATGCAAGGGATACCCTATGCTTCGGATGTAGGCTCTATCATGTATGCGATGCTATGTACCAGACCCGATGTAGCATACTCACTAAGTATAGTGAGCAGGTATCAAGCTGATCCTGGAGAGAGTCACTGGACAGCTGTGAAGAGCATTCTCAAGTACTTACGAAGGACTAAAGAGATGCTCTTGGTGTATGATAACGGAGAACTCCAAGTGGAGTCCTTTACCGATTCGAGCTTCCAGAGTGATAAGGACGACTCTAAGTCGCAGTCGGGCTTTGTCTTTACCCTTTACGGAGGGGCGGTTAGCTGGAAGAGTTCCAAGCAGGAAACCGTGGCAGACTCGACGATGGAGGCTGAATACATCGCTGCCAACGATGCTGCCAAAGAGGCTGTCTGGATCAAGAAGTTCATTACTGAATTTGGAGTAGTTCCATCCATTGAGCATCCATTACCTTTGTATTGCGATAACAATGGAGCGGTGGCTTTGGCCAAGGAACCCAGGTCCCATCAGCGATCCAGGCATATTCTGAGGCGGTATCACCTGATCCGGGAGATAGTTGATCGCCGGGAGATCGAGGTCAGGAGGGTTGACACGAAGAACAACACGGCGGATCCACTCACGAAGGCCATTCCCCAGATACAGTTTGAGAGACTCTTCGGGATGCTCGGTATGCGATACTACAGCAGCTGGCCCTAGTGCAAGTGGGAGATTGTTAGTTGTATGTATGCCCTAGAGGCCAGTATTGTACAGATGATGTATATTATATTGGATGCTTGGACATATATAGAGATGACTTTCTTGCTCGATATGATAGTATGCTATCTGGTTACTCTTTATCTTAACATGTACACTAGTCTCTTTAAACCGTCTTATAGTTACATGTTGATAAAGCCCTTAGGATGTGTACTTGACTACCTGGACTGTGATGCAGATCATACTAGTGGGGACATGGTAGTCCATAAGTACATCCTTCAAGGTCCCTAGTCATGGGTGTATCGAGACAGGGCATCGATATACCAGAGTAGACTAGCGTATACGCTTCTCGACCCATGAGATGGGCGATGGATGATCCCATATCCATTGGTGTTTGACATCAGAGATGGTGTACGGGTGCTCAGTGGAGACTGGGTACACTGGACGGACTCGCCGAGAACTCCCAGATGGTATTATACCTCACGTCAGATGGCAGTTCTCAGGTGACACTTGTGCAGGTTAGTCTGTAGACCCGAGATCGTCATAGAGTCTTGTGTGATTCCCACTGTGCTTTGATCTCCACCTTACCACGTCCATGAGGGCATGCAAAACGGTGGTCTTTGGGTACAGTCCCGAGTCACATGGAGGCAATGAGCGATAGGAGGGGTTTCGTCTCTCCCGGTATTGGGGGTTGATGTTGCGCTGTGCTCGATTGGCCGTAACAGGGAAGTCCCTGGCCAGGGCTGATCAGAGATTTGCTGGTAAGTGTTACCAGTAGTTTCTCGACCCGTTATGAGCCTCACATCGGCATGACTTATCGGATTATTGGGGTCTGACGTTTACCACCCCTAGACTTGATATGCGACATATCAGACGAAGTGACCGGACTCTACGGTAAGTGTTACTGGTCGGATTCGCAGGAGTGTGAGCGGGTTAGCTCGTCGATCTTCTGATCGCTCAATACCCGGGTGGCCGTTACGTCTAGCAGACCGCTTGCTGCTTGTGGGTGCTTGATATGATCATCATCTGCTACCGGCGTATTGACGAGTCTTTAGAGTCCTACACAGAGGTTTCCTGGCTCAAGCGAAACGAAATAGGAGCGCATATGAGATATGTGCGGGACCGAGAATAATGCGTGTATGTGATACCGTATTTGATTCTCGTGATTAATGTTTCGATTGGTTGTATGTGATATAACCTAGTTATCGAATCGAAGATCGATTCGATAAGCCGGTACATTGAATACTAATCGGTCATGTGCGACATGACCGGATCATTAAATCAAGTGTTGATTTAATGATTTAATGTATAATTATATATTTGATATATTACTTTACATTAACTAGTATTGGTTCACTTTAAACGGATTTTTCTCACTTGATGCACATTGTATATGTGATATGCTTTTGTGCACATTTTTGTATCATGTTTGATGATACTTGATTATTTGGTTAAATGTGTAGAATTAAACCATGGTTAATTTGATAATTAGGGTTTTACATATTCATTTATTTATTTATTTATTTGTTCATTTATTTATTTGGAAATGATTTAAAGAGAATGGTGGCTTTCTTTTGTCATTAGTTGAAGCTTCATGAAGCCTTGACTTTTGCAACCATTCTTGTCCTCATGCTTAACCCTAACTCTCCAAATGACCATGGTTTATTCTCTACACTTAACCCTAGTTAGATTATGATAAGTATGAATTTTCTTTTCATTTTAAAGAACTTATCATAAAACTAGCTTCATCTTCTCCTTCTTCTTCAAGATAGAAACCTTGATGCCATCAATGGCAACTTGAGTTCTAGTGAGAGAAATCCAATTCTAAAGTGAACCCACCTCCTATTTCTTCACCCTCTACCTCTTGCCAAGTTGTTTTGGGTGTTTTCTTCACAAGTTTCACAACTTTGTGAAGTCGGAGCTTGAACTTGTGATGCCTCGACGTAGATCGTCTTTGACACGAAGCCGACGACCTAGCTCGCCCGTTTCTCCGATGAAGCCGACGATTGAGTTCGGGATTCATGATGGACAGCGAGAGGACACCCACGTGGAGCTAAGAAAGTGGAGAACCGGATCTACAAAGGTTGTAGCATCTAACTTTTAGTTAAGTAGTTAACTAGATTATCTTTTCGCCTAAACTTCTAGTCAACGATCCGTATTAGGGTTTCTCGGCACCCATAATTTTTGAAATTGGCATGGTTGATGCCTTGTGAGACTTCATTAGAGTGCCTAGGAACCCTACAGACCTTACAGAACTTAGACTTGAACGGGGGGGGGCGTATTAGACCCGAACTTTCGTTTCATAGGCTAACCCTGATTGATGGAGTAAGTAGCTTGAGTAGAGTGACGTACCGTACGTATGTTCCGCGGCATATTTACGATACGATACTCTACTTAAGAGACCTTAGGATGTACATATTTTGAGATCTGTGATTCTCTTCGTATCCTTGATTATACATCCATTTGAGATCCTTGATGTTATTTGTTCTATGATCAAACTCTCATTGATGTTGTTCTTTCTTATGATCATGTATCCATTCTAGATCTGTCGTTTCCTTTCATGCCGTTGATCTGTTTTCTTCGATACTCGATTGAGGTTCCTGTCAACATGGTTTGAGCGCAGATTGAGCTGCTGCTAGTGTTGCGGTTAGGGCGAGCTCGTCTGGTACGAGGACTGACCATTGTGGTTTCTGGTGACATGGGAACGTCTCGAGTTAGTATTTATGTTGTGACCTCTCGGGTGAGGCGAGTGTTTAGTTTTGCACCGGATGATCGGGCCATCGATAGAGGCTGCCAGTTGTGAGAGGACTGTTGATGTACAGCATACCTCAGAGATTATGATGTCGCCTACCGTGCAGATAGATGACCCAGCTGTTGCTGAGATTGATAGGATGTCGCTTCCAGAGCTTACGAGCTGAGATCGCCGGAGCTTCCAGGCAGAAATGTGACAGGTGATAGCTAGTCTATTCCGAGTTTAGTGACGAAGGTGATTCATCAAATTGATGCGCCGACGCAGGCCCGGTTGAATTGAAGATTTTTTGTGTGGAGAGTCTTACTCAGATCTAGAGCAGGCCGATCCAGAGATGGTCGCTGATGTATCGCCTTTTCTGGAGGATTGAGGCATTGTTTAGCGTGCGGACGGAGGGTATTCACATGTTGTATAGGCGAAGTTAAAAAGGTTCGAACGAGTGTCAGGAAACCATTTTTCCCAAGTTTAAAGTGTTTGGAGGAACATGCAGGTAATTCTGTGGACCCTATAGAAGAATGAAACCCTAACTCGACATGATGACCATGGAACCGCTTTGAACCTTAGGGTTTGTAGCAGTTTAAGCGGTGCCATTAGTGAGGCTTGGGTTTGCCCTTCTACGGCTGGTCCAGAGGTTCTTTGGTATATACCAGATATTTTTAGACTGCACTCAGGTGTTGAGCCTTTGGGAAATTTTGGGACCTCGATGACTCGATCGAAAAGTTTAACGCCGCCCGGATACCATATGATAGGAGACCAGTAAGCTGACTAGCTTCGGATAGAAGACCTCACCAGAGGCGTTGTGAGTTGATCAAGGACGAACGAGTATTGAGTATTCCTCCGATGGTTGGGACGAGTTCCCGAGGACGTGTTCGGCCAGATATCTTCTATAGAGTGATGAAGATACCGAGTTCGTAACTTCGAGTCCGTGTGAGAGACTCTGGATTGACCGTGGACGAGAACAGTGGAAGTACGCAGACAGCACGATGTGACGTCGAAGTGGATGATGATAAAGATGAGTGAAGCCGGAGGTTCATGCGCGATGCTGACGAGCTGTTACTACTCCCCGTCGAGATTAGAGATCTGATATGTATACTAGAGGCATTGGGATACGGCCTATTCCCGAGGGAAGGTGTGCGGAACACGCAGATGTTTAGAAAAAAAGAAAAGATTATGCAAGAGTACCAGCCTCCGTACAGTTCGGCATAGGCAAGATCGAAAGAGACCTTGAGCAGGATTCCTTCTGGGACACTGCTGTAATGAGATTTGCATCCAGGATCAGATGTGTCACGTGTATTCAGAGAGACAGAGGCCGACGCCAGTGACGTGCTTCCTTACGAGTGGTCATGATGATTGACTGGGAGATGACCAGAGAAGTGCCAGAACGGAATCGTCCCCGTTAGCACACCTGACAGGGCCGATGAGCCGATGGATTGCGAGATTGGTAATCCGAGGAGAAGATGAGTACCCATAGACGGAGGATGCCAGACCGTGAGCAGGAGGCAAGCGGATGTTCATGTTCTGCCGGTTTTGGGCACACCGATTCATTTTTCGACTTTTTAGGAAGTGTACCTCATTGTCCTTTGTTGCGATTTGCTTTTGTGATCTGAGTATCACGCTTATATCGCTTGGATTTGAGTTTTGATGATTGAGTTTCATGATATTGTTTTCGTGCACCATGGTTGCACCTACTGGGTATTTACATTTTGCGCATAGTTGTCGCACTTGATATATATTCTATACACTGTTGTGTTGATTTGCGATTTGTGCATACCTATTGCATTTGATGTCGACTTTGTACCTTCGTGGAATGTGTTTATGATTTCGTGGATTTCATACGGATGATTTGATTTTTGCACTCGGTATAGTTTATATGTGCTTGTAGTGCATTGATACGTATTTTGTGCACCACAGTTGCACCTGACTTCATTTTGATGTCATTTGAGATATTTATTGTGATTTCATTCGTAGGGCATGCATATGATTTGATTTATGCTTTCGGCATAGTTTTCATGCACTTTTTAGTATTTTGATTTCCTTTTGTCACGCTGATGCACATAGTTGTGAGATTATATTCCACGGTATTCCTGATTTGGATTTGGATTGAAGGGTGTTGTATACCGTCGATTTCGATTTCGATACTTGATATTTGTTTTGTGCACCTTGTGCACCTGATTGGATTCTTACGCATGTTTGACGTGCTTGGAGCGGACTTTTGCGCATGTTTGGCGCTTGATATTGGATTTCGTGATTTCTTGCATGTGGGATGCACATGATTTAGATTTTATTCGTGCATGTGGGATGCACCTGATTTGGATTTTCACGCGTGTTGGGTGCACGATATGAGATGCGATTTTGGTGCACACCAGATGCACTAAATCGGGATTCTTATGCATATCAGATGCACCCGATATTGTTGTCGTGCACACCCGTTGCACTGGACAGATGCTTCCGTGCACACCCGTTGCACGTAGTTTTGGCTTTTGTGCACATTGTGGCACCTGTGCTTGGATTTGATTTCCGTGCGCACCAGACGCATGTGATTGTTGGATACGCCTTTTGAGGCTGATTTTGCTTTTGAGCACTTTGTTTTCATGATAGGTACTATATATAGTATATAGTAGCCGAACAGGACTGATCTGAGGATAGTACCTGAGTACTTTGCATGCATTAAAAGCTTACCAAGAGGTTTTCAAAGGAGCTATAGTCTCGCTATTTCCTACGTGTCCGTGAGCGACGCGAACGTTTATAAAGAAAAACCTTTTGGGATATTTTCAAAACGATTGAACGTATATTTAGCAAAATATATATGGACATATATTATTTCCTTACAAATGGACGTCCGTCACTTAGGCCGTGAGTTACGCATCACACGGTGATTTAGAAAATATTTTTGCATGAGTTTTATTTAGTTCCTGAAAGTTTTCTAAAGATGCGTACTATACACGTATTATAGTATTTGACTAGTGTATATTGGATTTCGGTTGTAGATTTCGAGATCAGTATCTCTATTGTAACACCGAGGATATGCGTCCAAATCCGATACTTTGCGTGACGCTTGACGGAGTTCGGTTTGAGTTTTGTACTCGTTTTCATGCGCACTTCACGCGCTGTGTTATTTCTGCGTTCTCCATGATTTCGGAGCCCCGTTGATTTGAGCTGATTATTGAAATGTTTTAGATTTTGGGGGTTTAAATTTAAAATTCGGGGACCGAATTTATTTAAGGGGGGAAGATTGTAACATTTCTGAAAATATAAAATATTATTTTTGGAATTTAATATTAAAATAATATATTTCCCGAAAACTGCCCGATTTGCGAAATTGGGGTTTTCGAAAAAGGGTATAAATATATACCGATATTTGTGAAATAAATGAAAATTAAAATGATTTATTCATTTAATAATATAATTAAAGGATTTGGCATTTTTAAAATTTATTATACGCAGTTTCGATAAAAACCCGATTAGTGCATTGCTAATCGCGATTAAGCCAAATCCGTGTTTCTACAGTTTTTCATGGCTAGTGCACCATGACATGTTACATGTTATTTCAATTGTGTTATTTCATTTGGGTGTATGTGTTTTTGGTGAGAATAGAAGGGAAAAAGGGTGTAATGATGAGTTGGAGAGAGAGAGGGGACATAATGATGATTTGGAAAGTAAGTGGGTGAGAATAATAGTGAGAAAGAGAGAGGGGGGTTGCTGCCCACATTCCCCACCATTTTCTTTCTTTCCTCTCCTTCATCTTCCTCAAGCTTACTACCCTCCACTTCAAACCCTAGATCCATCTCCAAATAATCCCCAAAACCCTAAACCCCTTTCACAAAAATTAACCCCATCTCTTCCTCTACACATTGAACCAAGCAAAGTGGAATTTTGATGACGTTGGGGAGCTAGGGTTTTCTTGAGTGGCCTTATTGAGGTATAATTTCTTCCCTTTAGATTAGTTTTCTGAGATATCATGTTTTGGATGTTGTTTTGTGATGTCGCTGACCTGCTGTGACCCCGAGCATTCACTGGGAAAACAAACAGTGTGGTAATGTTGTACTCTTAACCCTAAGTGACCACCTGAAGAACGAGACCTTTCCCACCGGTTTTAGCCGGCGACTTTGGGGACAAATCCGGCGACTTCGGCCCTGTAGGGGACTGGTGGGTTGTATTTTCTAGGGCAGCTGTTTGAAGTGGTTTTGTGATATTTGGTACTACTAGATTTTTATGTAATGACTGTAGGTGGAATATGGGAACATTGGTGAGTGTTTACATGACCTAGGTGACACGATTCTTGACCTGAGCCATAGAGGTGAACGCGATGCACGAACTTAGGATTTGTTCCACATTGGTTTTGTGACTTTTAGTGTGCCTACTGTGAATCTGGGATGACCTGGGGAATATCTGAGACAACCAAACAATACCAGGGGCCTAGATACACCACCAGGAGAACACCCTACGAAGACGAAGCCCTGAGGAGCAAGCAAAACTGGCCTGGCTGGAATTTCTGCCTATGTGGCCGGCCACTTGGTGAGGGTAGGGGTCTAGGTTGGTCCAGTAGGTCATATATACTATATACATCACCCTAGACTTATTTGCTTAGATTTATTTGACCTGAGTCAAAATCTAGGAACACTTGTGTGTGATTTAGGATATGTTTTCCGTATTTTGAATGATGAGTCTTGATATTTGGATTCTTTTTTGGTTGTCGCATGTTTGTACATTGACAACAAGGGTTGTTTGGTTGATTTTGAACGCGTATGCTATTGGTTCTAACCTACGAGCAAGGCGCGTGCCGTTTTGGATTTTAGAACTTGATTTTTTTAGCGTTGTGATATGTGTTGTTATTGTAGATACCTCCGCGTGGATTCCGAGGAGACGGAGTGTGGTGTCAACGACTTCGGCAAGCGAAGACCACGGTGAGTAGATCTATATCTACGGGGGAAGTCGGGTGGATGGCGTATAGCACCCCCGCAAAGTCTTGATGGAAACTGATTTATAGAATATGGTTAAGGAAACCTAGATTTGGAAACTAGGGTTAGAGTTAATGATATTTAGTGAAACTATATTAGAAACTAGAGGATAGTTAGAAGTGTTATGTAACGACTATTATAGGATGGCGGAATTTGAGGATGACATGTGATGACATTGCCGTTTAGGGTACTATAGGACTAGATAGCCGATGTAGATGTGTCATCCGAACCATACCCTTTTATAATCCGAAGAATCGTATGTACCTTTTAAATATATACTTTGAGGAACGTTACGGATTTTCAAATGATATCTTTTCCGTAAAAACACCGTAACTCCTATTTTCAAAACTACGATTCGCTTCCTTTAAAATCTGCTTGTATGGTTCGGGTGTGTATGTTAGATTAGATGCTTATACTTATAGTAGAGATAGAATGTTTATGTAAACTCGACTTGATGTGAGATATAAATGCGATGAAAGAATATAAGACTGATATGATGATATGTTGGTATACGGATGCGAGTCGATCGAGATGATTTATACCCTGCCGGTCCCCTGATATGCAATTATTGCGGATGTGACCTGGGACATAGGTATATATATATATATAATGTTGTGAATCATGGATGATAGGCCGTATGTGATATTAGGCCGTACCCTCATTTGTCTTATAGGATGATAGGATCCCTATTAGTTTAATGCCGCCGTACGATGATTTTCCGTGCGTGATGAGTTTGACTTGATGTCTGATCCATACCCTTGACTAGAGGCTGCCGTACGATGTATTATACCGTACGCGATGTTGTTAGGCTGGATGCCGATTGATAGATTTACCGACTCGATCATGTAGATACGTATACTCGTCAGTTTTTGCATATGATTACCTTATGTTGCATTCATATTATTCTCATTGCCTTGCTTATACCTGTGATAGTACACCTGCACCATCATCGATGATGCGTATGTTACACGTACACAGATTGTAGGCTCACACACTTCATCATCGATAATTGCCATGTCACTACACAGCAGGATTACTGCATCATGATATGACTCTTCGCATAACCTGCTAGCGCACATACACATTAGTATATTCATATTGGTGCACATATACATTGATGCATTCATATTTGCGCACATACACTTTGTATATTCATATTGGTGCACATATACATTGATACATTCATATTTGCGCACATACACATTGTATATTCATATTGGTGCAAATATACATTGATACATCCATATTTGCGCACATACACATTATATATTCATATTGGTGCACATATACATTGATACATCTATACTTGCGCATATACATATTGTGCCTACATAGATAACTGGTTTTATTGGGAAATTGGGAACCACATGTTATATTTTAAAAACTGGAATCATTTAAAAGAGCGGTTTTCCCTTAATATGTCATATCACTGTTCCATATTGCATGATTTACGGATGTGCTTACATCTCTTTTATATGCCGCATACGTCATGCTATATGATTCTACGCATTGAGGTATGCTGTTTTCATGAGATTTCTAGATTTGAGAACCGCGGACATTTTAAAAGAGATCATGTGTTGTTTTAAAAACCCGGTTTCTCTTGATATGATATTTCAGTGCGTCCACCATGCGTTTTCTCGGTTCTGAGACGTGTGACATGTGAAACCCGATTTGAGGAGGCGGATGAGGTCGATTGCGGGTACATGGTGGACCCGGTATGGTACCCCGGGGCAAGAAAGGGATGCTGTGTATACAGACGGTGAGCCTGGCAGAGGGACTACTACCTACCGATGATAGTATTGGGCTCGGCGGATATCCGGAGGATACCGACCGGAGTCGAGAGATGGTACGGGCCGATCCAGACTGACGGAGCCCGTGGGCCGATCCGGACTGACGGAGCCCGATATATGAGGATTTTCGTGCCGATGCTGGGCACGGTTTTGATGATATTTTCGAGTGTCGATGCTAGGCACTCAGGTTCCATGATTTTGATGTGTCGCGAGGGACACCGTTGATTTATATCCTCATACTTTCATGCACACTCTTTTATGATGTTTACGTGCATACAGACATTGATTATATGGGTGGACGAGATCCACATGCATACATACATTGATTATATGGGTGTACGAGATCCATATGCATACATACCTTGATTATACTATTGGATGTTATCTACATGCTTATAGGCATTGACTTCCTTGTTGGCACACATACCGACCCGGTCACCCTAGATATCATAGTATTACCTTTATGATATAGTTAACCTAGAAGTCGTTATTTATTCAATTTCTACTTGTCGATATATTTCTATTCACGAGTTAACAACTCACCCCCGTTGTGCCACAGTTCTTGCAGGTTGCCCGCTTGGATCAGTAGCGGCTTTGCTGGCACACAGTCGCATCCGGGTGTTTTTTGCACTAGTAGGTGGGACATTTGTATCGTACCCACTCTTGTATCTATATTTCATTATTGTATCTAGTTAACTCCATCAATCAAATTTAGTAAATTGTATAAGTAATGAGACTTAGTGGGATTGTGGTTGCAAGACTTAGAGCGAGGGTTTTTTCGCTACTTGTGGTATTTATGTTTTGCTTCCATCTATCTTTTGTGGTGAACTTTGCCGTTGGGCGTCGTATACTCATATTTACTGTCTTGCGTGGTTGGGATCCGCCATTTGGCGAAGAGCTAGCTCCCGCTTGAGGATGCCATTATTCTTATTATGTATTTGTGGTTTTGGATCAAAATATACAAAGGAGGTGCTGCCCAATTTTCAAAAAGACGAAACCTGTTTTTAAACTTGCATAATCCACTTGCATTTTCATGTTCCTTTTCTTTGCATTAAGAAAACTTGATTTTATTATACCTTTATTTCAAAACTCCACCTCATTTATTCTTCTTAAAAGGTTTAGATTTCTGGGTTTCAGCTTACTTGAATTACGTTACGCCTTTAGATGTTGCGTGATTTAAGTGCTGGTCACGAGCTAATATTTCAGGTCGTGACACTAAAATACACGAATGAAAATCCTAATTGAGTGCATCTGGTGTGCACAAAAATGCAACTTATATCATGCGCCCAATATGAGCAAAAATCCAAGATGCACGAAAGAAATCTAAATCAAGTGCATCCAACATGCACGAAAGAAATCTAAAGCAAGGGCATCCAACATGCACGAGTACAATCTCACTCAAGTGCATCCGATGCGCACGGAAATCCAAAATCAAGCGTCTAATATGGGCAAAATTCCAACTAAAGCGCGTCGGGTCCGTAAAAGCATATAGTGCAGTAGCACACACGAAAACAAACGGCAAGTGCCAACGCGCACGAAAACACAAATCTGGCAATACAAATGCTCAAAGACATAAATCGGGTGCAAGCAAGGTACGGAGTATAAATCCAGTGTGACAAATGCACAAATACCTGTCCGGTGCAACAAATGCAGAAAATGCAAATCTAGTGTAACTAATGTACGAAATACGAATCTGGTGCAGCAAATGCACAAAAATATAAATCTGGTGCGACAATCGCACGAAATGAAAATTTAGTGCCACAAATGCACGAAGCGCAAATCTGGTGCATCCAGTGCACGAAATACGAATACAGTGCATCTAGTGCACGAAATACGAATACAGTGCATCCAGTGCACGAAATACAAATACAGTCATCCAGTGCACGAAATACAAATACAGTGCATCCAGTGCACTAAATACAAATACATAACTCAAATGCATATAAAAGCAACACCGAGTGTACCAAGGTGTATAAAATCGTAAACGTGTGCAACTGCGTGCACAAAACACGTATCAATGCACTGCAAGCACATGTAGGCTATATCGAGTGCAAAAATCAAATGAAATGCATACCACACACACAAAAATCAAATCAACCATATGAAATCCACGAAATTGTAAATATGTGCAGCCAAGGCACAAACCGAATCTCTACTGCAATAGATATGCACAAATCGCAAATCAACACAATGGTGTATAAAATATATATCAGGTGCGATAACTATGCGCAAAAATGTAAATACCCAGTAGGTGCAGCCATGGTGCACGAAATCAATATCATGAAACTCAGTCATCAAAACTCAAATCCAAGCGATATAAGCGTGATACTCGGATCACAAACACAAATCACAATAAATTATATTGAGGTACACCTCTTACAATGTCGAAAAATAAATCAGTGCGCCTAAAACCTTCAGAACAAGAACATCCGCTTGCCTCCTGCTCACGGTCTGGCGTCTTCTGTCTCTGGGTCCTCATTTCTCTGTGGATTAACTAATCTCGCAATCCATCGGCTCGTCGCCCCGGTCGGGTGTGCTAACGGGAACGATTCTGTTATGGCACTTCTCTGGTCATCTCTCGGTCAATCATCATGACCATTCGTAAAGCAGCACGTCACTGGTGTCGGCCTCTGGTTCTCTGAATACACGTGACACAACTGATCCTGGGTGCAAATCTCATTGCAGCAGTGTCCTGGAAGGAATCCTGCTCAAGGTCTCTTCCGGTCTCGCCTATGCCGAATTGTACGGAGGCTGGTACTCTTACATAATCTTTTTTTGTTTTCTGGACATCTGCGTTCTCAGCAAAACATTTCCTCTGGAATTGGCCGCATCCCAACGCTTCTGTAAGCATATCAAATCTCTGATCTCGACGGGGAAAAACAACAGTTCGCCAACCTCTCGCGCGAACCTCTGGTTCCACTTGTCTGTATCATCGTCCACTTCGACGTCACGTCATGCTATCTACGCTCTGCAACTATTCTCGGCCACGGTCAATCCGGAGTCTCTCACACAGACTCGAAGTTACGAACTCGGTATCTTCATCACTCTGTAGAAGATATCTGGTCGAACACGTTCTCGGGAACTCATCCCAACCATCGGAGGAATACTCAATACTCGTCCGTTCTCGATCAACTCACAATGCATCTGGGTGAGGTCCTCTATCCAAAACTGGTCTGCTTGCTGATCTCTTATCACATGATATCTGGACGACGTCAAAACTTTTCGATCGAGTCATCGAGGTCCCAAAATTTCCCGAAGGCTCAACACCTGAGCACAGTCTAAAAATATCTGGTACATACCACAGTACCTCTGGACCAGCTGTAGAAGGGCAAACCCAAGCCTCACTGATGGCACCGCTAAACTGCCGCAAACTCTAAGGTTCAAAAGCGGTTCCATGGTCATCATGTCGAGTTAGGGTTTCATTCTTCTAGAGGGTCCACAGAATCACTTGCATGTTCCTCCGAACACTTTAAACTTGGGAAAAATGGGTTTCTGACACTCGCTCGAACTTTTAGCTTCGCCTATACAACATGCGAATACTCTTCACCCGCATGCTAAACAATGCCTCAATCCTCCAGGAAAGACGATACATCAACGGTCATCTCTGAATCGGTCTGCTCTAGATCTGAGTAAGACTCTCCACACTGGAAATCTTCAACTCAACTGGGCCTGTGTCGGCGCATCAATCTGACGTATCACCTTCGTCTCTCAAATTGGGGTAGACTAGCTATCATCTGTCGCATTTCTGCCTGGAAGCTCCGGCGATCTCTGCTCGTATGCTCTGGAAGCGACATCCTATCAATCTCAGCAACAGCTGGGTCATCTGTTTGCAAGGTAGACGACATCACAACTCTGAGGTATGCTGTACATCAACAGTCCTCTAGCAACTGGCAGCTCTATCAATGGCCCGATCATCCGGTGCAAAACCAAACACTCGCCTCAACAGGAGGTCACAACACAACACTACATCGAGACGTTCCCATGTCACCAGAAAACACAGTGGTTATCCCTTGAACCAGACGAGCTTGCCCTGACCGTAACACTAGCAGCAGCTCAAACTGTGCTCAATCCATGGTGACCGGAACCTCAATCGAGTATCAATAAAAACAAATCAAAGGCATGAAAGGAAACGACAAATCCAGAATGGATACATGATCGTAGGAAGAAACAACATCTATGAGAGTGTGATCATGGAAACGAATAGAATCAAGGATCTCAAATGGATGTATACTCATGGGTATGAAGAGAATCATAAGTCTCAAAAATATGTACATCCTAAGGTTTCTTAAGTGGAGTATCGTATCGTAAATATGCCGCGGAACATATGTACGGTACGTCACTCTACTCAAGCTACCTACTCCATCAATCAGGGTCAACCTATGAAACGAAAGTTTGGGTCTAATACCCCCCGTTCAAGTCTAAGTTCCGTAAGGTCAAGCCTAGGTTCCGAAATACATACCCGCCGTAGACTCCGCATAGTCAAACATAGACTCGAACCAAGGTTAAACCTAACGCTTTGATACCAACTTTGTCACGACCTGAAATATTAACTCGTGACTAACACTTAAATCACGCAACATCTAGAGGCGTAACGTAATTCAAGTAAGCTGAAACCCAGAAATCTAAACCTTTTTAAGAAAATAAAGGAGGTGAAGTTTTGAAATAAAGGTATAATGAAATCAAGTCTTCTTAATACTTAGAAAAGGAACATAAAAATGCAAGTGGAATTTACTAGTTTGAAAACGTGTTTCGTCTTTTTAAAAATTTGGCAGCACCACTTTTGTATTTTTTGATCCAAAACCACAAATACATAACGAGAATAATGGCATCCCTAAGCGGGAGCTAGCTCTTCGCCAAACGGCGGATCACAACCATGAAAGACAGTATATGTAAGTATACGACGCCCAACGACGAAGTTCACCACAAAAAGATAAAGAAATAAGCAAGACATCAAAACCACAAGTAGCGGAAAACTCCTCGCTCTAAGTCTCGCAACTACAATCTCACTAAGTCTCATTACTTACACAATTTACTAATTTTGATTGATGGAGTTGACTAGATACAATATGAAATAAAATACAAGAGTGGGTACGATACAAATGCCCCACCTACCAATGCAAAACACCCAAATGAAGCTATGTACCAGCGATGCCGCTACGGATCCATGCGGTCAACCTGCAAGAACTGTGGCACAACGGGGGTGAGTTTCCAACTCGTGAGTAGAAAAACATTTACAAGTAGAAATCGAATAAACAACGACTCCTAGGTCAACTATATCATAAAGGTAATACCATGATATCTAGGATGACCGGGTCATCATATATGCCAACAATGTAATCAATACCTATATGTATGCGGATATAATCCAACAATATAATCAATGTATGTATGCATGTAGATCTCGTCCAACCATATAATCAATGTCTGTATGCACGTAAATATCATAAAAGAGTGTGCATGAAAGTATGAGAATATAAATCAACGGTCAATCATGGAACCTGGGTGTCCAATATCGACACCCGAAAACATCATGAAACCCATGTCCAGCATCGACACGTAAATCCTCATATCTCGGGCTTCATCAGTCCGGATCGGCCCACGGGCTCCGTCAGTCCAGATCGGCCCTATCATCTCTCGACACCGGTCGGTATCCTCCGGATATCCGCCGAGCCCAAATACTATCACCGGTAGGTAGTAGTCCCTCTGCTAGGCTCACCGTCTGCAGCACAGCAATCCGTTCTCTCCCTGGGATACTATACCGGGTCCACCATGTACTCGCAATCGGCCTCATCCAGCTTCTCGAATCGGGTTTCACATGTCGCACGTCTCAGAACCGAGAAAACGCATGGTGAACGCATTGAAATACCATATCAAGAGAAACCGGGTTTTTAAAACAACACATAATCTCTTTTAAAATGTCCACGGTTCTCAAATTCAGAAATCTCATGAAAACAGTATATCTCAATGCGTGAAATCATAGAGCATGATGTATGCGATATATAACAGAAATGTAAGCATATCCGAATATCATGCAACATGGAATGGTGATATGACATATTAGGGAAAACCGCTCATTTAAATGGATACAGTTTTTAAAATATAACATGTGGTCCCTAATTCTCCAAAATCAAAACCAGCATCATCTATGTATGTACAAATATGTATGTACGTAGGCATGAATGCACAAGATATGTATGTGCGCCAATATGGATGTACAAGTGGGTATATACGCAAGTATGGTGTACAATGTGTATATGCGCAAGTTTGGTGTACAATATGTATGTACGCAAGTATTGTGTACAATGTGTATATTATGATGCATCAACCCTACTGTGTAGTGACATGGCAATTATCGATGATGAAGTGTGTGAAACGGAAAATCTGTGTATGTGTAACATACGCATCATCGATAATAGTGTAAGAGTACTAGCACAGGTATATGTAATGCAATGCGAATAACATGAATGCATCATAAGGTAAATCATATGCAAATGCTGACGGGTATACCTATCTATCATGACTGAGTCGGTGAATCTATCAATCGGCATCTAGCACACAATATCACGCACGGTATAATCCATCGTACGACAGCCTCTAGTCAAGGGTATGGATCAAACCTCAAGTCAAACTCATCACGTACGGAAAATCATCGTACGGCGACATTAAGCTATCAGGTGTAAGTGCACGGCGGCGCCCCGGCCGTCAATACGACGCCGGAATGCGGAAGCGGTGAATAACTTAAATTTTTGCGGACTTAGCAAACCGGCACCACCGCGCACTAAACACCCGGATCGAACCATTAACTGGTCCTAGCTAACAATAAGATGAGAAAGAGATATACCGACGATCCAAGTCCTCCGGTCTTCTCATCATCGTCCGGATCTCCTGCGGAAAAGTCCCGTCTCCTCCTCGTCGCCGGAAGTGCACCACATCGCCTACTTTGTTTACGGGCTCCCACCTCAATGCCGAGGCAACTCGGGCACGAAGCCGGCTACTCGACGTGCCCAAGATTTGCTGTAGAATGTTTGGTAGAGCTTGTGTCTCACTTTTGGGGTTGTGGAATTGCCATTGGAGGAGGGATTGAACTTGGAGCTTTTTAGATGGAACTTGTGGGATTTTTGCAACATCAAATGAAGCAAAATCCCACCTCAAAATATTTGGACAGCCCCTTCAAGGGGGAGGCCGGCCATGCTCTAGTGGGGGAGGGAGAGAATGAGAGGTCTTCCAAAAAGAATGAGAAGCCACCATGACAATAATGCAAAGAGGGCATCATGAAAGAATATGATGACAATACCAAAACCACACTCAACACCATCATCATCACCTCACAAAGTCCAACCATGATGAGAAAGGAAAAGTCAAGCCATCATGATAGCTAGAAGTCAAGGTCAAGGAGAGACTATCATGATACAAATATATGCAAAGACCCCCTTCCACAATTGCCTATTTGCAACAATGCAAATAAGCCCTCCTCCACCAATCTTCGGCCAATGAACGGAACAATGGAAATTGGCCGAAACGGAAAGCAAACTGGCAACTCCATAAAACTGGTCCCGTAATAAATTACAGAAAAACCCCGATACTGTGCATACACAACCGCATTTGTATTCCGACCGAAATACAAATGCAAGGAGACAAAATCTACACAGTACTATACTAGGATCCGGCTTATACCAAAGCCGGCTAGTAATATCCGTTCGATCCTGATCCGTGCAATACCGCACGTATCTGATCGAACCCTGCCATATAACCATACGGCCTATAGTACAGACTGTCCGATCCTGATCCGTGCAATACCGCACGTATCTGATCGGACCCTGCCATATCTCCATACGGCCTCTACAACCTTTCGCCCGAAAGCTGAGTAACTGAATTGTGGGGGACTCTAAAGACTCGTCAACACCTTGGTTGTGGATTTAACCACTAGCACGTTAGAGGTATAAGCCAATACATAACGGGCTACCAGGTATTGACCAAAAGGGACGTCTGTGAGCGAACTCAGCCTGACACCCTACTGAGCCTGTCAGTGACAATATCCGTGCAGTCCGGTCCGTTCGTCTATGAGTATCGCATGGCGGGCCTAGGGGGTTGGTAAAAGTCAGACCCCCACAAGCGGTACAAGTCGTGTCGGAGTGTAGCCCAGAACACCCTGAGATACTACTGGAATACCTACCAGTAAATCTCCTTGCCTTGGCCAAGGACTTTGTGTAATGGCTCTCCTAGACACAGCACGACCTCACCCCCAATACCGGGAGAGACGAACCCCTGAAGATACGCTCACTGCCTCCATGTGGCTCGGGACTGTACCCAACTAAAACCTGTTTGCACGACTCCTTTGAGCCGTGGTAGGGTAGTAATCAAAGTACAGTGGGAACTCACACGAGACAAATGACGATCCCCAGGTCGATGAACTAACCTGCACACATGTCACCAGGGAACTGCCATCTGACGTCTGGTATATGACAAACTAGCATGTTCCCGGCGAGTCCTGTCCGGTGTACTCATAACCCAATGAGCACCTGTATACATCTTAGGTGATCCAACTGACACCAGTGGCTTGTGAGACCGGCCACCGCCCCTCGTCGGGGTCTCGACTGTATACACTAGTCTACTAATGGAGTATCGATGCCCGGTCTCGAAACTCCCACGACTAGGGACCTTTTAAGGATAAGCTTATAGACCCCCAGCTCCCACTTATATGATCGCCCTCATACTGCTGGTGGTCAAGCAAGAATCCTAGGGGCTCTATCAACGTGTAATAGCGACGTGTCAGGTCACCTAAAGCAGTACACGATGATAAAGGTAAACCAGATAGCATACTATCATCTCGAGTAAGACTGTCCTACCGGGATAGGTCCTCCCTCAATCATTACAATCATGTACCTGTGACCTAATAATTGACTCTGAGGGCACTATCTCCAACAATCTCCCACTTGCACTCAAGGCTAATTATTGCGATGTCGCATACTCACAGCCCGTGTGATACCGAACATCCAACTCCTCTACTAGGCAGTCTCACAAAGCTCGTTTGCGGAACTATTGCGTTCGAGGAATAGCCTCAGTGAGTGGATCCGCTTAGTTGTTTCTTTCTATGTCTCTCTATATCTCAAGTTCGCGGAGAAAGCCATCTCCCGAAAAGAGCAATACCTGTCTCAGAATATGTCTGGATGTCTGATGGGACCTAGCTCATAAATGAACTCCAAATCCAAACTTCTTAGACTGTATCGTCAACTGAACTTAATCAGTATCCTGCGCGCCATGCCTCCCTCAGTATTGCCTTGGACCACCTGTCCAAAATACTGCCCCTCATCAGAAGGAAAACTATAACTCTGACAACCTCCTTGTCGTCCATGTCACTTTGGAAGCCTGGAATGATAACTGTCTCCTGAATGAGGCTGTCGTTATCATCTCCCTAGAACATCCACTTATGTTCTAAAACTGCTTCCGACTGTTTTTCCAGGATTGGATTAATGTCAACTTATTGCATCTAGTGCAAGAACAACATCTGGTGTGGTACTTGACATCTCACGATTGACTCAATTGCCTGAGCAAATGATCTGCCAATCATGCCCGTCCCTCTCCCCTTTAGTCTGTAAGACACCTTTGGAGAGGGTGACTCCATTACCTGCAGGTACACTACCGTGCCAGGAGTCGTCCATCCTAAATACTCTTAGAATGCTGTCAAGTACCCTGATTGGGAAACCACCCAAATCTAGATCTAAGACCATAGATCTAGTAACCAGTATGTCTGATATAAAATCCATTTCCTTTGTGGAGAAACAACTGTGTGACGACCAAAGTATAACCGATCGTAGTGTAGGAGTTTCTTTTCCTACTCTGTGTATATCATCCAGATACCAGGACATCACACCCTACTACCTTCTCAACAGATCCATCCCCTATTCTGATGAAGTCAAACCCATGACTGTCACGTCAGAAATAGATGATCTATCTCCGCTACATCTGCTCTAGTCTATAAATAGACATAAGCTACCTGTCCACCAATGCTTCCGCTGCTCCCACTGACTACGACAACCCTCTGGCAGGGTCATATAGACGTACACTTCTAAAACTGGTTTAGAACGACGCTATACTCATCCTCCCGCCGGGTCTCGTAACCTGGAACAACAGCAATGGCAATTGTGGGTAAACAAGAACTTTCCTGTCACCGTCCTTGAGGCCACCGTAGTACCTCTCGGGTGCCTGAAGTTACCCACCTTATCTGCGGAGTGGCCAATGGAATGTCAATCCACATTGAATCTTTAGGTTCCTTATCAAATCTTCAGTAATCGTTTGTGGTTCTGGAATCACTTCCAGTTCTACCATACTCCCACTACTGTTTTCTGAAAAAATCCATTTTTAATAAAACTGTGGCGAGTCTAGAATAATATCGCTATTGTTCATCCAGATGGTAGAAAGTCAACCCTCGTCATTGTAAGTCCATATTGCGACCCCCGGTTCTTACGGGGAGGCGGAAACGGTATAAAAAACGAATTTTTATCGCAAGAGGCAACATGGACTAACTTATGGTCGGGATCGTTACCTAAACTAAAACTAGCAAACTAAGCTAAAGATATTTAGCTACTCGGATGAAGATGGTTATACCTAAACTTGAACTCCTTCTCTTCAAGCTCCGGTGGTGGTCCGATGGCTCCTTCTCGTCGTCTCCGTACGCCGAAGATAGATCCACTTGAAAGCTCCAACCTTTAGCTCCTTCTTCGGTCTTTGAAGAAACTAGTTCACTTGGTTTGCCAAACCTAGTGAACTAGAATGAGTAGAGAGGAAAATAGAATGGGATTTTATCTATGGTTCTTGATTCTCAACTCATGAGACAAGAAAACCATAGATCAAGAGAGGGAGCAAGAGGTTGAGGGTGAGAGCAAGGGGAGAGCTCAAGAACAAGAGAGAGAATGAGCAAGAAAGAATGAGGCTCTCTTTTCTCTCTCACCCTCTCATAATCCAAAACAATGATAACTCATCATATCAACAAAAGTCTTATGGTAATGGTTAGAAGCAACCATAAGGTTATCATATCATGCACTCATTTTTTTTTTTTCAAAAAAAGCAAGCAAGAAAAAAGTCTTTGGCATGAAATGATAACCATGGTCATCATGATGGTCAACTAGTCAAGCCTAGTCAACCGGTCAACAAGTCAACAAAAGTCAACAAGTCACCAAAGTCAACAAGTCAACAAAAGTCAACAAGTCAACAACCATATCACCATAATACTAAATTAATATAATAGTTAATCACAAATCATATTCTCATTAGGGTTGAGCATAAAGTCAAAAAGTCAACGGTCAACTGTCAACAACCCTAATGAGAATCCGCTGCCTCTGCCTCCCTGTCAACTGTGCATACACACCCGCATCCGCGTTCCGAGGAACACGAATGCAAACTGGATAAATCCAATCCCATAAGGTACACTAGGATCTGGCTTAAACCAAAGCCCGCTAGTGTAAACTGTCCGGACACTGTACGTGCACAAGTGCACGGATGTGACCGAACCCTGTCGCAAAACCATGCGACCTGTCGCAATACCATGCGACCTCTACTCTTTTGCCTAAAGGCGAAAAGCTTTCTGTGTGGGACTCTAAAGACTCGACACTACGCTGGCAGTGGGTTTAACCACAGACCGCAAGCGGCACTAGCTGTGCGTAACGGTCCCCAGGTAATGCCGACAAGAAGACCGACGAGGCGAAACCCATCTGAACTCCTACTGAGCCTGAGTGTGACATTCTCCGTACAGTCCGGTCTGTTCGTCTGATACATCGCATGGCGGGCCTAGGGGGCGGTAAACGTCAGTCCCCCAATAGCGGTACAAGTCGTGCCGGAGTGAAGCCCAATACACCCTGAGATAACACTGGAAACCTACCAGTATATCTCGTTTGCCCTGGCCAGGGACTACTCGTGTAATGGCTCTCCTAGACACAGCGCGATGTCAACCCCCAATACCGGGAGAGACGAATCCTGTCTAACCGTCACTGCCTCCAAGTGCTTCGGGACTGCACCCAACCACCACCTGTTTGCACGACTCCTTTGAGCCGTGGTAGGGTAGTGATCAAAGTACAGTGGGAACACACTCGAGGCGGAGTGACAGTGTCAAGTCAGCGGACTAAGCTGTACTCATGTCACCTGGGAACTGATAACTGACGATAGGTATAATACCAACTAGTCAGTTCCCGACGAGTCCTGTCCAGTGTACCCGTAACCTAACGAGCACCCGCATACTATCTCAAGTACGACGTACTGACGGCTGTGGGACAGACCGTCTCCCACACTGGGATGAGAAGCGCATGCGCTGGTCTACTCCGGAGTATCGATGCCCTGTCTCGATAGTCCTGCGACCAGGGACCTGAATAAGGATGTGCTTATAGATTACCCAGCCCCCACTAGTGTGACTGCCATCACAACGCTGGTAATCAAGCAAAGATCCTAAGGGCTCCACTAATGCGTATAAGTGATATACTGAAATAAACACAAGTACACATTGAAGTAGAAACAAACCAAGTAGCATACTACTATTTTGAGCAAGATTGTATATACAAGGTGAATATCCCAAGCATCCATTAAGTAATATACAAACCAGTATGATACAGTAATGGCCTCTAGGGCATATACACTAACAATCTCCCACTTGCACTAAGGCCATGTACTGGCGTATCGAAGACCTATCATCTCGATTAGCCGCTCGAACTGAGTCTGGGGCAGGGCCTTGGTGAATGGATCAGCAGTGTTATCTTCTGAAGCGACTCTCCGAACCTCGATCTCCTGGCGATCTACGATCTCCCTGATCAGGTGATACCGCCTTAAGATGTGCCTGGATTTCTGATGGGACCTGGGTTCCTTCGCTAAAGCTATAGCCCCGTTGTTGTCGCAATACAGAGGTATTGGATCAACAATGGACGGAACCACCTGAAGTTCTTTCAAGAACTTCCTCATCCAGACAGCTTCTTTTGCGGCATCAGA
Source organism: Agapanthus africanus (assembly GCA_030015575.1). Taxonomy (NCBI): domain Eukaryota; kingdom Viridiplantae; phylum Streptophyta; class Magnoliopsida; order Asparagales; family Amaryllidaceae; genus Agapanthus; species Agapanthus africanus. Next base: position 250,617,337 of record JASDDO010000028.1, read on the forward strand.
TGCAGCGATGTATTCCGCTTCCATCGTCGAGTCTGCAACGGTTTCCTGTTTGGAACTCTTCCAACACACCGCCCCTCCATTGAGGGTAAAGACAAAACCCGACATGGACTTGGAATCATCCTTGTCACTCTGGAAGCTGGAGTCAGCAAAGGCCTCGATCTGGAGGTCTTTTCCGCCATACACCAAGAACATCTCCTTAGTCCTTCTCAGGTACTTGAGAATGTTCTTTACCGCTATCCAGTGTTTCTCCCCAGGGTTTGACTGATACCGGCTTACCACACTCAGTGCATAAGCTACATCCGGTCTGGTACACAACATCGCATACATTATAGAGCCTACCGCAGAAGCGTAGGGTATAATAGACATGCGATCCCTCTCCAAATCAGTCTTGGGAGACATCTCTTTAGAGAGGGTGATCCCGTGACAAGCTGGTAGGTTACCACGCTTGGAATCTTCCATACTGAATCTTTTCAGTACGGTGTCGATGTACCTGGACTGAGAAAGTCCCAATATCCTCTTGGATCTATCACGATGGATCCGGATCCCCAGGATGTATGAGGCATCACCCAGGTCTTTCATGGAGAACCTTTGTGACAAGAACCCCTTGACAGATTGTAGCATAGGAATATCATTTCCTATTAAGAGAATGTCATCCACGTATAAAACGAGGAATACTACAGTTCTCGCTACAAATCTACTATAGATGCATGGTTCATCTGGATTTTTGATAAAGCCAAATTCTTTGACCGTCTCATCAAAGCAGATGTTCCAACTCCGCGATGCCTGCTTTAGTCCATAGATGGACTTAAGCAACTTGCACACCTTTCCGCTGCTCCCACTCTGAATGAAACCCTCTGGCTGGTCCATATAGACACACTCCTCTAAATTTCCATTTAGAAAAGCTGTCTTTACGTCCATTTGCCAGATCTCATAATCGTGGAAGGCAGCAATGGCAAGAAGGATCCGAATGGATTTCAGCATGGCTACTGGAGAAAAGGTTTCGTCGTAGTCCAAGCCAGGTCTTTGACGAAAACCCTTTGCTACCAGCCTAGCTTTATAGGTCTCAACCTGTCCATCTACACCAATCTTCCTTTTGAAGATCCACTTGCATCCTACGGGTTTTACCCCGTCTGGAGCAATGTCCAACGTCCATACCTTGTTGGTGTACATGGACTCCATTTCGGTCCGCATTGCATCCAGCCATTTCACTGAGTCAACGCTCTGAACGGCCTGCTGGAAGCTAGTAGGCTCATCATAATCTATGATGCAATCCTCTCTATCCCCGTCTATGAGAAAACCGCAGTATCTCTCGGGCGGATGAGACTGCCTACTACTCCTGCGGAGCGGCGTAGGAATGTCCTGTTCTGTTGAACCCTCTGGTTCCACTAACCTTTCAGTAATAGTCTGTGGTTCTGGAATTTCTTCTAGTTCTACTGCGCTCCCACTAATTTCCTTTTCCAAGAACTGGTGTTCTAGAAAGTGGGCATTACGAGAAACAAGGACTTTTTGTTCCTCTGCGTAGTAGAAAAGATACCCCCTGGTGTTCTTTGGGTATCCCACAAACTTGCACAGTACTGAGCGTGCCTCAAGTTTGTCCGCATGCTGCTTTTTGACAAAAGCTGGACATCTCCAGATCTTCAGATATTGAAGATAGGGTTTCTTCCCACTCCACATTTCATATGGGGTGGTAGGCACAGTCTTAGTTGGAACTCGGTTCAAAAGGTATGCTGCTGATTCTAGCGCATATCCCCAGAATGATCGCGGCAACTCAGCGTTACTCATCATGGACCGCACCATATCCAATAGGGTGCGGTTCCGTCTCTCCGATACACCGTTATGTTGCGGGGTGTATGGAGGAGTAAGCTGAGAGAGAATTCCGTTCTCTTTTAAATAGTCCAGGAATTCGGCACTTAAGTATTCTCCACCTCGATCCGATCTTAGAATCTTAATACTTTTGCCGGTCTGTTTCTCTACTTCATTCTTATACTCCTGGAATTTTCCAAAGGCCTCGGACTTATGTTTCATTAAGAAGACATAACCGTACCTTGAGAAGTCATCCGTAAAAGTAATGAAGTAAGAATGTCCGCTTCGGGCATGTGTAGACATTGGACCGCACACGTCACTATGTACGAGTCCCAAGAGCTCGCTCGCTCTTACTCCTTGTCCAGTAAATGGAGTCTTTGTCATCTTTCCTTTGAGACAAGATTGACAAGTGGCATACGATTGATATTCGAACGCATTCAAATATCCTTCTGTATGTAACTTAGTCAACCTTCTCTCATTGATGTGACCCAATCTACAATGCCATAAGAAAGTCTGATTTATTTCTGGAGACTTTCTTTTGTGTGTATTCTGGACGTTGAAAATCTGTGGTTGGTTTAACACGTATATACCATTACTCAATGTACCTGACCCAATCAAAACTTGATTAAGGTGAATGTTTACAACATTACTTATAAACGCAAATTCATAACCTTCTTTAGAAACTAAAGATACAGAAATGATATTACAAGTTGCGTTGGGTACAAAAAAGCAATTACGCAAAACCAAAACATGTCCATCTGACATTCCCAGGTGATAGTCCCCCACGGCTTTAGCATCCATGCTAGCTCCGTTTGCAACTCTGAGGGTCATGTCACCTGCTTTCAAAACACTACGGTTTCTCAACGCCTGCAAAGAATTACAGATATGAGATCCTGATCCGGTATCCAATACCCAGGAAGTAGAGTTTATTGAAAGACAGTTTTCAATAACATACACACCTGAAGCTGAAGCTGCAACCTGCTTCAATTCCTGTGTTCTGGCCTTCCAGGCCCTGCAATCATTCTTCCAGTGTCCTTTCTTATGACAATAGAAGCATTCTTCCTTATCCACAAGCTTCCCCGCTATCTTTGTTGCTTTGCCTTTTCCCTTCGTATCCACTTTACCAACACCGCCCCTTGGTTTGGCGGGGGCCTTCTTCTTCTTTCCCTTGGCTTTCGCCTTGGACCTAGAAGAAGATGATCCTCCTACAAACAAAGTGGATGTTTCCCTACCTTTCTGTAGGGTGCCCTCTGCGCTCCTCAGCATGTTGAGGAGCTCTGATAGTTCAACCTCTTTTTCTTGTAGGTTGAAGTTCAGTATAAACTGGGCGTAAGTGGAAGGAAGGGACTGGAGAACTATATCCGTATATAGCTCACTCTCCAATGTGATCCCTAGGTCAGCGAGCTCCTCAATGAAGCCGATCATCTTTAGCACATGCTCGGCTACTGATGATCCGACGGCCATTCTTGTCGAAAACAACTTTTTCGACGCTTCGTATCTTGCGATACGTGATTGCTCTCCATACAGTTCTTTTGTATGGAGCAATATGGACTCCATGTCCATATTCTCATGCCTCCTCTGATGTTCGTTGTCCATCGAGGCAAGCAGGAGGCATTTGGCCTTCGCGCTATCAATCTCCCAAGTCTTACGGATTTCCTTATCCGCGACGCTGGAAGTTGGACCAGGGACAGGGGGAGCTTTGGTGGTAAGAAGATACCCCAGCTTGTCATAAGTGATTGCTATCGTGACATTCCTGAGCCAATCTTTGTAGTTTGGCCCTGTCAGTTTGTTTTTATCTAGGAGTAACTTAAGTCCAGTCATGTTGATTGGTCGCTGCAATTAGGAGAGAGAAGAAGAAACACTCAGCATGATGCTCTTGCAAGTTTAGAGTGGTTTTTAGTTTGTCTAAACAGGATGGCTCCCACTGTTTCTCGAATCCCTCCTCAAACCATAAAGGAAGAATTAGTCAGGATCAATCCCACCGTACAATACTTGCTTAACCGTTCAGCCAGGCCGGTGTCGGTACTTCGAGGGAGGTTTTCCAACGCTTTCGCGAAGTTCCTTAATTAGAGAACCTCTTTTCCCTGGGGGCGTAGCCCCGCTAACACCTTTCTAGGCACCTACTAGGTTTATAGCATTGATCGTTAAGTGAGAAATTTCCCGAGGAGTAGCATATACTCACAGTAGGATCGGGATCCAAATATCATCGCGTGACGAAACTGAAGGAATCCTACCAGAATCACCACACTCCAAATGGTATGCAAATCTAGCAAGTTTCAGTACTTATGAAACTCCCGATGTGGATTTTTGCCCCATGCTCTTATGACCTTGGCGTGAGGTCAAAATGTCATAAGTCACATGTCAAGTTCGTCCCATCATTATCCAGGTTAATTTGAATCCACCCGTACATACCCTTGACGTAGGCCAAAATGGCAGTACGACTGTCTCAAACCAACGCATTCTATCTATGCAACAGATAAATATCCGGCAGCTACCAATCACTATGCCTTGGCGTGAGGTCAAAATACATAGCTTGAATACTACCGAATATTTAACTGAAATGATGGAGGGCTACGGATGGTTTTGGCAAAACCGTGAACGTAGTGAACTTGATTTGGTCGATGGAACGAGATAGCTTTAAAATGGAGTGGCTCAAACTCCGTATTTTAAAAGTTTGTTTTGAAAAGAACCGAGTGGTTTTTCGAAAGTGTTCCAACGACTTTAACTTGGTTTATTATCTTGCATTAGTTCTTTTAATGCGTGATATTCTTGCATTAGTACTTTTAATGCGTCCCATCATTTAATCCTACCATTGCAGAAAACAACCAAAATATGACGTACGCTTATGCCATTCGCATTCGCCACTGGGCCCCGTCATTACCCGTTAGGTTACTTAACTAACGACAGAGCGGGGGCTGGGCTAGCGCGTCTGTAAAACATAAGCAACGCCTAAATAGTAAGCAATGATAGACATTACAGATCACAGATGAATGCATTGGATATACTAGCAATCCGCAATCCTTTCGAGCCTGAAACGAAAAGCGGATAACACGGTCGCGGTGAATAGCCAAATACCCCACCCAAGACCCCTACGGGTGCGGCAAACTACCCGCCAAGTACTCGGTAGTTTGTGCACCCCTCCATGGGTCTATCCTAGGAGCAAAAACAGTAAAAAGAATTATACAATGACGGCTACAACCCCGACCCGGTTGTGCGGCCAAACAAATAATATTATTACATCAATTTACATTTACAATGAATGAAAGAAAAACAAAAGCTCATCTCACATCCACCCCGGCTATTCACCCGCGACAGTCCAACACATTCATATACACATTCCAGCACATTACAGATCATGTATAACCCCGACTAATCGACTTATAGCGATTAGCCGACGTTCAATACATGCAAGCATCACAGATATAACCATCATAGTCAAAGTGCAGTGAAGTTCGGAAAAAATACGGAATTATAGGACCCCAAAAGGAAAATTCTTTTCTGTAAAATCTGGGCACATATAATATATCTCAAAAATCCCAAAACCAACACAGACACACACTGCACGAAAAACGACGCACTAAAGACAACAAATCGCGGCGCTTCCGCGGCGACCAAGAAGGGTCACGCGGCGGAAGCGCGGCGGTTTAGACGAATTGGTGAATCGTTTTTCATGGGTGTTCTCACAAAACCCTGAGCCGAATTTAGGAGTATAAAGTTTTTCATTTTGACCAGGAAAAATTTCAACAGAAACTCAGATTTTGTAAAGTTTGATTTTTGGATTTTTCCGGTTCCGAACTTCGTTACACTTCACTACCAAGCTAGTTTAAGTTTAGTTAGGCTCTGATACCACTGTAAGTCCATATTGCGACCCCCGGTTCTTACGGGGAGGCGGAAACGGTATAAAAAACGAATTTTTATCGCAAGAGGCAACATGGACAACTTATGGTCGGGATCGTTACCTAAACTAAAACTAGCAAACTAAGCTAAAGATATTTAGCTACTCGGATGAAGATGGTTATACCTAAACTTGAACTCCTTCTCTTCAAGCTCCGGTGGTGGTCCGATGGCTCCTTCTCGTCGTCTCCGTACGCCGAAGATAGATCCACTTGAAAGCTCCAACCTTTAGCTCCTTCTTCGGTCTTTGAAGAAACTAGTTCACTTGGTTTGCCAAACCTAGTGAACTAGAATGAGTAGAGAGGAAAATAGAATGGGATTTTATCTATGGTTCTTGATTCTCAACTCATGAGACAAGAAAACCATAGATCAAGAGAGGGAGCAAGAGGTTGAGGGTGAGAGCAAGGGGAGAGCTCAAGAACAAGAGAGAGAATGAGCAAGAAAGAATGAGGCTCTCTTTTCTCTCTCACCCTCTCATAATCCAAAACAATGATAACTCATCATATCAACAAAAGTCTTATGGTAATGGTTAGAAGCAACCATAAGGTTATCATATCATGCACTCATTTTTTTTTTTTCAAAAAAAGCAAGCAAGAAAAAAGTCTTTGGCATGAAATGATAACCATGGTCATCATGATGGTCAACTAGTCAAGCCTAGTCAACCGGTCAACAAGTCAACAAAAGTCAACAAGTCACCAAAGTCAACAAGTCAACAAAAGTCAACAAGTCAACAACCATATCACCATAATACTAAATTAATATAATAGTTAATCACAAATCATATTCTCATTAGGGTTGAGCATAAAGTCAAAAAGTCAACGGTCAACTGTCAACAACCCTAATGAGAATCCGCTGCCTCTGCCTCCCTGTCAACTGTGCATACACACCCGCATCCGCGTTCCGAGGAACACGAATGCAAACTGGATAAATCCAATCCCATAAGGTACACTAGGATCTGGCTTAAACCAAAGCCCGCTAGTGTAAACTGTCCGGACACTGTACGTGCACAAGTGCACGGATGTGACCGAACCCTGTCGCAAAACCATGCGACCTGTCGCAATACCATGCGACCTCTACTCTTTTGCCTAAAGGCGAAAAGCTTTCTGTGTGGGACTCTAAAGACTCGACACTACGCTGGCAGTGGGTTTAACCACAGACCGCAAGCGGCACTAGCTGTGCGTAACGGTCCCCAGGTAATGCCGACAAGAAGACCGACGAGGCGAAACCCATCTGAACTCCTACTGAGCCTGAGTGTGACATTCTCCGTACAGTCCGGTCTGTTCGTCTGATACATCGCATGGCGGGCCTAGGGGGCGGTAAACGTCAGTCCCCCAATAGCGGTACAAGTCGTGCCGGAGTGAAGCCCAATACACCCTGAGATAACACTGGAAACCTACCAGTATATCTCGTTTGCCCTGGCCAGGGACTACTCGTGTAATGGCTCTCCTAGACACAGCGCGATGTCAACCCCCAATACCGGGAGAGACGAATCCTGTCTAACCGTCACTGCCTCCAAGTGCTTCGGGACTGCACCCAACCACCACCTGTTTGCACGACTCCTTTGAGCCGTGGTAGGGTAGTGATCAAAGTACAGTGGGAACACACTCGAGGCGGAGTGACAGTGTCAAGTCAGCGGACTAAGCTGTACTCATGTCACCTGGGAACTGATAACTGACGATAGGTATAATACCAACTAGTCAGTTCCCGACGAGTCCTGTCCAGTGTACCCGTAACCTAACGAGCACCCGCATACTATCTCAAGTACGACGTACTGACGGCTGTGGGACAGACCGTCTCCCACACTGGGATGAGAAGCGCATGCGCTGGTCTACTCCGGAGTATCGATGCCCTGTCTCGATAGTCCTGCGACCAGGGACCTGAATAAGGATGTGCTTATAGATTACCCAGCCCCCACTAGTGTGACTGCCATCACAACGCTGGTAATCAAGCAAAGATCCTAAGGGCTCCACTAATGCGTATAAGTGATATACTGAAATAAACACAAGTACACATTGAAGTAGAAACAAACCAAGTAGCATACTACTATTTTGAGCAAGATTGTATATACAAGGTGAATATCCCAAGCATCCATTAAGTAATATACAAACCAGTATGATACAGTAATGGCCTCTAGGGCATATACACTAACAGTCATAGCCTGGGTCAACCCACAAACAACCATTACAGAAACGTGCCTTGAGTTGTCCAGTGTCTGGTTTTAATCATAAACCGGACAACTCCCCGTACCTTAACATCATTAAGATATGAACTGTTCTATATCCAATATAGAAACAGAGGCACTGATTTAATTGAACCAGATTCAAATCATGCAGCTGTCCCCAGCGCATGTCAACTAAATGGAAGGAGGCCGATCAGCGTTACTCAACTTAGGAATGCTTCCAATTATGAATAACCTGAAAGAGAAGCAAGTTCTCTTAATCACTACTATCAACTGAATACCATACACAAGTATCTACATCTTCGATCTCTTTGAAGAATCCCGATACTTGCTACACCTGGTTCTTTACTCTATTCAAATACCTATAACTTCTCAAAATTCGGACCCTGTGTTTCCATGAAACACCTGTCTAAAAACTAGAGAAGTCATAAGTAAACTGAATGTAGTACGAGGACCAACCCCTCTGTCTTGATGGACCCTGGACAACATACAATCCTTTGTATAAGTCTCTTGAGTCTGATAACTCATTCACTGTGTGTCGTAGGTTGAAAACTGTACTTATGGTTAAGAAGAATTACACCGCTGTTTAATGCTCCTTACCTAACCATCCACTGATATAGGTAAATGTCGTAGACATAATTTCAGAAAGGTATATCTCACTCTATGAAAATAGACGTACAGATATATCAATTTGAAATTGGTGCATAACAGCGGATATTCAAAACCAAATATTTGCCGACCGGCAAACAGCCCAGGTGATTTCCTCAAATATCACTGATTACAACGAATCCCGATATAATGAGGATAATCACCCAATTCCCAATAACTTACTCCCACTCATCATCTGTAAAACCATACAGATGTGAGAATCGTACCTGGTAAATACATACCCTGGAGTAAGTATCTAATCGGGAAATCAGTTTTCCTTTAACATTACACAGTGAAACTGAAACATTGAAATGTTCCGATGGCGTATTCTGGTATTCCTAGTAATGCCTCTTCCAGATTCACGACTGTAACCGTATAGTTCTTTGCCACCTCTCCAAATCCCTTCATATGTCTTTAGTCTTTACCTTCTGCACACCCTTTTAGGCCAAATGGTTTTCTTCTTTCCCTACCGTTCGGCACCAGCCTATGGTTTGGAAGAAGACTATCCAATAAGCATAATGGGTGTACTGTCCCAATCCTAGGAACACTCGCAATGAGAGAGGGTGAAGATAAAAGACAACCGAATAAACCCTATTCCTATTTCTCCTGGACCAGAATCCATCACCGAACTGGAACAAGTTCCATTCGAGTTCGTATATAACCATACGATGGAGTATCCAAATAAACTGTGGATCTTCGTAGTGATACGGAGTGTCCTGGAGAAATACAAAGGTGATGTGGGAGTGGTAACGAAATATTTGGTTTGGTCGTGAATATCTGTTGCAATTTACTTTGCCCTCTTACTAATCCCTTGCTTTGTCTGAACTTAATACCTTCTGCACACCATCGTTATGCTAATTGGTTTTCTTCATTCCCTACCGGTCGGCATCAGCCTAAGGTTTGGAAGAAGACAATCCAATTTGCGTAATAGGTGTACTACCCCTAAACCAAGGAGTACTCGTAACCTGAGAGAGGGTAAAAGGAAAAGACAACTGAATAATCCTATCCGTTTTCTCCAGAACCTGAAACCATCCTCGAATAAATTCTTTCGAGTTCGTATCTAACCATACGATGGTTTTGTCCAATGGAAGTGGACGTTCGTAGTAATACGGGGTGTCCTGGAGAAAAGGGTAAAAGTAGGAGTGGCAATGAGGTTTGCAACTCTGACAATCCAAAAGCCGGTGTAAAGAAGGTTCGGTTAACTTGGTCTCTGAGTCAAAGTCTTAGGGTCGGGTCAATGGTTGCTGCCAAAGAGAGAGAGAAAAGAAACACTGAGCGTGCACTCTAACCTAGATCAGAATGGTCACCAATTTATCTAATCTGGAATCCTCCCACTGTACCTCAAATTCTCCTCCAAACCTGAAAGAAGAATTAGTCGGGGTTACCCGAGGAGTAAACTAACTCATCAGTGGGAATCGGGATCCAACTATCATTGCATGATAACGTGACGGAATCCGCTCACGCTATCACACTCCAGAAGGTATGCGCATATCTGGCAAGTTTCAGTTCTTTTGAAACTCCCGATGTGATTTCTGCCCCATGCTCTTATGACCTTGGCGAAGGTCAACAAATCATAAGTCACATGTCAAGTTCTACCCGTCATTATCCAGGTTAATTTGAATCCACCCGTACAAGCCCTTGACGAAGGTCAACAAGGCTGTACGACTGTCCCAAACCAACGCATCTATCTATGCAGCAGAAAGGTAACAAGCAGCTACCATACACTATGCCTTGACGAAGGTCAACAAACATAGCATGAATACTACGTGCTACCCGTCTGAAACGACGGAGGGCTACGAATGGTTTCTGGCGAAAACCTTTAACGTAATGAACTTGATATCGTTGAAGGAACGGATAGCTTTTTAAAATATAGTGACGAAAACCGTTGCTAAAGAGGTCACTCCCGGTGAAGGGATCTCGGCTCTTTCCCCGTAGAATGGGGTGCAGGATATTCCAAATGAATACCGCGATGCAAAGCAAAAGTAATCGGCTATAGTGAAGTTAATGCGCTGACGTAAACTTTTTGTCCAAGGGGTCCCTCCCGGTGAAGGGATCTCGGCCCTTGCCTCGTCGACTGAGGAGCAGGATATTCATAACCGAATATCACGGTGCAAAACAAAAGTGAACGTCCTTGCAATAACAGCTTTTTGAAAAGTGTTCCAACAACATCAGATTAGGTTTGTTTTTAACTTGCATTGATCCGAATCAATGCAGTCCCATCAATTGATCACACCAAAAAGAACGAAAATATACTGATGTACGTATATGCCATCCGCATTCGCCACTGGGTCCCGTCATTACCCGTTAGGTTAGCTTACTAACGACAGAGCGGGGACTGGACTAGCGCGGATGCAAAACATATACAACATCTACTAATATATATACCAATATATTATATTCGCTCAAGGCGTGAATAAAATGCAACATCACAGAGAATGAACAGCATCACAGAAACAATACAGATATCTGGGATCCCCGGGTTTCACAGAGCCGCTGAAACCCGACGTTCCCCTGGTCGTGTGGATAGCCTGTGCAATGAATTCCTAGACCCCTACGGGCGCGGCAAGTCACCCGCCAAAACCTGAAGCGAGGCAGCCCCCTTCAGCGCCGTGAATGGACCACCCAGCACTTCACGGAATCCGGTAACTTGGGCACCCCTCCTGGGTCAACCTGTACCCCCTACGAGTGCGGAGAATAGCCCGCCAATCCTAGAGTGAAGCCCCCTCCGTCTCAATGCCATGAGATGCAGGCTTGTTGCCCTCTAGAATCCGGCTATCCGTGCACCCCTCCGCGGGGCAATCCTAGTACAGGAAGTAAAAATATACATACACCGGGTACATCGACCGCAACCAGGTCGTGCCCCAAAATAATAATACAAACAGGCAGTGACGGCAGTCCACATGTCGGACGCTCGCCCCGCAATATCAAATGTACATATTACAACAAAACTGTACTAGCATTGCATCCAGGCTATCCCCCACGACCGATCCGCAACATCACAGCAAAAACAAAAACATCAACGTGAAAGTCACGTTCGCAAATCCGTCTAACCGGGCTATAGCAGTTAGACCGGATTTACCGATCGAGTGACATTCACGGTCGCAGATATAATGTAAATACTGTGAAAAATGTGTTTTAAATTTTCCGATTCATCAAACAATTAACAAGTGGGCCCCAAAGAAAACTGTAGCACTTACAGAAATAATTGGCCCAATTTTAATATTCCAAAACCCCTAATTTAATCCCAGAAGCCCACTGTAAAAACCCAACCCACTGATTCCTGTATGCTGCGGCGGAAGCGCGGCCAAACGTGGGTTTTGGCCGCCCTTCCGCGCTCTAGTGAGAGGATCAGTGTCTCGAATTTGAACAGTGTTCTTATAATTTTTAGTACATAAATATTTTACAACCTGAAAAATTTTTCAACACAAAGAATTTCCAACAGAAAACTGATGTGGGCAAATACGGGTTTTTGGACATTTCGATCGATCGGAACTAAAAAACACATTACACAAAGCTGGACTAAGTTAATGGCGAGGCTCTGATACCACTGTAAGTGCACGGCGGCGCCCCGGCCGTCAATCCGACGCCGGAATGCGGAAGCGGTGAATAACTTAAATTTTTGCGGACTTAGCAAACCGGCACCACCGCGCACTAAACACCCGGATCGAACCATTAACTGGTCCTAGCTAACAATAAGATGAGAAAGAGATATACCGACGATCCAAGTCCTCCGGTCTTCTCATCATCGTCCGGATCTCCTGCGGAAAAGTCCCGTCTCCTCCTCGTCGCCGGAAGTGCACCACATCGCCTACTTTGTTTACGGGCTCCCACCTCAATGCCGAGGCAACTCGGGCACGAAGCCGGCTACTCGACGTGCCCAAGATTTGCTGTAGAATGTTTGGTAGAGCTTGTGTCTCACTTTTGGGGTTGTGGAATTGCCATTGGAGGAGGGATTGAACTTGGAGCTTTTTAGATGGAACTTGTGGGATTTTTGCAACATCAAATGAAGCAAAATCCCACCTCAAAATATTTGGACAGCCCCTTCAAGGGGGAGGCCGGCCATGCTCTAGTGGGGGAGGGAGAGAATGAGAGGTCTTCCAAAAAGAATGAGAAGCCACCATGACAATAATGCAAAGAGGGCATCATGAAAGAATATGATGACAATACCAAAACCACACTCAACACCATCATCATCACCTCACAAAGTCCAACCATGATGAGAAAGGAAAAGTCAAGCCATCATGATAGCTAGAAGTCAAGGTCAAGGAGAGACTATCATGATACAAATATATGCAAAGACCCCCTTCCACAATTGCCTATTTGCAACAATGCAAATAAGCCCTCCTCCACCAATCTTCGGCCAATGAACGGAACAATGGAAATTGGCCGAAACGGAAAGCAAACTGGCAACTCCATAAAACTGGTCCCGTAATAAATTACAGAAAAACCCCGATACTGTGCATACACACCCGCATTTGTATTCCGACCGAAATACAAATGCAAGGAGACAAAATCTACACAGTACTATACTAGGATCCGGCTTATACCAAAGCCGGCTAGTAATATCCGTTCGATCCTGATCCGTGCAATACCGCACGTATCTGATCGAACCCTGCCATATAACCATACGGCCTATAGTACAGACTGTCCGATCCTGATCCGTGCAATACCGCACGTATCTGATCGGACCCTGCCATATCTCCATACGGCCTCTACAACCTTTCGCCCGAAAGCTGAGTAACTGAATTGTGGGGGACTCTAAAGACTCGTCAACACCTTGGTTGTGGATTTAACCACTAGCACGTTAGAGGTATAAGCCAATACATAACGGGCTACCAGGTATTGACCAAAAGGGACGTCTGTGAGCGAACTCAGCCTGACACCCTACTGAGCCTGTCAGTGACAATATCCGTGCAGTCCGGTCCGTTCGTCTATGAGTATCGTATGGCGGGCCTAGGGGGTTGGTAAAAGTCAGACCCCCAAAAGCGGTACAAGTCGTGTCGGAGTGTAGCCCAGAACACCCTGAGATACTACTGGAATACCTACCAGTAAATCTCCTTGCCTTGGCCAAGGACTTTGTGTAATGGCTCTCCTAGACACAGCACGACCTCACCCCCAATACCGGGAGAGACGAACCCCTGAAGATACGCTCACTGCCTCCATGTGGCTCGGGACTGTACCCAACTAAAACCTGTTTGCACGACTCCTTTGAGCCGTGGTAGGGTAGTAATCAAAGTACAGTGGGAACTCACACGAGACAAATGACGATCCCCAGGTCGATGAACTAACCTGCACACATGTCACCAGGGAACTGCCATCTGACGTCTGGTATATGACCAACTAGCATGTTCCCGGCGAGTCCTGTCCGGTGTACTCATAACCCAATGAGCACCTGTATACATCTTAGGTGATCCAACTGACACCAGTGGCTTGTGAGACCGGCCACCGCCCCTCGTCGGGGTCTCGACTGTATACACTAGTCTACTAATGGAGTATCGATGCCCGGTCTCGAAACTCCCACGACTAGGGACCTTTTAAGGATAAGCTTATAGACCCCCAGCTCCCACTTATATGATCGCCCTCATACTGCTGGTGGTCAAGCAAGAATCTTAGGGGCTCTATCAACGTGTAATAGCGACGTGTCAGGTCACCTAAAGCAGTACACGATGATAAAGGTAAACCAGATAGCATACTATCATCTCGAGTAAGACTGTCCTACCGGGATAGGTCCTCCCTCAATCATTATAATCACGTACCTGTGACCTAATAATTGACTCTGAGGGCACTATCTCCAACATCAGGGATCCTATCAACCTATATGACGAGGAGGGTACGGACCTAACATCTCGTACGGCTATCACACATGTTTCACGACATTCTATATATGCCCATATGCCTATGTCTCAGGTCACATCCGCAATAATCTCATATCAGGGGACCGGCAGGGTATAAATCATCTCAATCGACTCGCATCCGTATACCAACATTTCATCAAATCACATATTAAATCGTATTCTCTTTATATCGCATTTATATTCCTCATCAAGTCAATTTTATAAATACATTCTACCTTTGCTATAAGTATACGTATCTAATCTAACATACACACCCGAACCATACAAACAGTTTTTGAAAGATGCGAATCGTAGTTTTGAAAGTAGGGGCTATGGTGTTTTTAAAGACAAGATATCATTTGAAAATCTGTAGCGTCCCTCAAGGTATCTGTTTAAAAGATGCATACAATTCTTCAGTTTGGATATAGGTATGGTTCGGATGACACATCTACGTCGACTATCTAGTCCTATAGTACCATAAACGACAATATCATCAAACATCATCCTCAAATCCCGTCATCACATATTAGCCGTATCATATCACTTCTAACTATTATTTAGTTTCTAATATAGTTTCTCTAACTATCATTTAACTCTATTTATAGTTTCTATATAAGGTCCGTTTAACCATATTCTATATATAAATCGGTTTCCATCAAAGTTTACGGGGGTGCTATATGCCATCCACCCGACTTCCCCCGTGGATATAGATCTACTCACCGTGGTCTTCGCTTGCCAAAGTTGATGACGCCACGCTCCGTCGCTTCGGAATCCATGTGAAGGTTCCTACAATAACAACACATATCGCCATGCTATTAAAATCAAGTTCTGAAATCCAATACGGCACGCACATTTCTCATATGTTAGAACCTATAGCTTACGCGTACAAAATCAACCAAACAACCCTTTTTGTTGATGTACAAACATCCAACAACCAAATAGGAATCCAAATATCAAAACTAAACATTTCAAAATACGGAAACATAGCCAAAACCCACACTAAAGTGCTCCCAGATTTTGACTCGGGCCAAACCAAGGTGCACAAACAATACTGGGGTGCTATATAGGGTGCATATGAGCTATGGAAACAACCTGGACACCCCTACCCACCAAGTAGCCGTCCACTTTCTAAAAAAATCCGGCCTCCTCGGGTCCCCCTGCTCAGATTGGGTCCGTCTCGTGAAGCTGGTCTCCTATTGGTCAAATTTTGTCTCCGATATTGTTTGCCACTCTAAAAAATCCCCCGGGTTGCTCCAGATTTCCCTGCACACCCTATATTCTCACAAAACCGACACGGACAAAATTCTAAATCTGTAATTTGGTTACTACACTCAATTCCAGCTCTAGAATCACCTCAAAAGTCCTATTGACAGCCACTAACATCATCAATATCCCAAACCCTTCACTAGGATTCAAAGTTCACAAAACCAATACTAAACGACTTCTAAACTTAAACGACAAGCTAGGAAATCAAACTACCCTAAATGAAAAGAGATATACCTCATGGTTACTCCCAAACAAAACCCTATAAGTCCCAATGTTGTCAAAATTCTACTTTGCTTGGTTCAATGTGATGAGGGTGAGGAGGGGATCATCTTTTGTGAAGGGGGTATGGGGTTTTGATGAGATTTTGGAGATGGGTCATGAGGCTAGAATGAGGGGATTGAGGATGAAGAAGGAGGTGAAAGAAATGGTGGGGGAAAGATATGAGGCAACCCCCCTCTCAATTATTCTCCCCCCTCTCAATTATTCTTACCCACTCACTTTCCAAGTCATCATTATGTCCCCTCTCTCTCTCCAACTCATCATTACACCTTTTTCCTTTCTTTTCTTTTCTCACCACAATAAAATCATAACATAACCCAACACAAATGAAATAACATGTAATATGTCATGGTGCACTAACCATGAAAACTGTAGAAATACGGATTTGGCCAAATCGCGATTAGCAGTGCACTAATCGGGTTTTATCAAAACTGCATATAATAAATTTTTAAAATGCCAAATCCTTTTAAAAATATTTTTAAATGAATAAATCATTTTAAATTTCCAATTATTTCACAATTATTGGTATATATTTATACCCTTTTTTGAAAACCCCAATTTCGCAAATCGGACAGTTTTCGGGAAATATATTATTTTAATATTAAATTCCCAAAATAATATTTTATATTTTCTGAAATGTTACACCTACCCACTAAAAATTGAATCTCACAACTCCGGTTTTGAATGTCTATCGAGCGTCCCAAATGATTCACCGATTGAAGATAGAACATTTGATGAGTTGTGCGACTTTGTTGTGTTTGATTTACCTGATTGTGAAGGGTCCCTTTCGAGTGAAACCGCACTCAACCCTGTTGACCTCTACACCTCCACTCTAGAACCTGAATTGATTGAAATCTATGCTTTTGATGAGGTGTCTAAGAAAATCGATTTTCACTTGATTGAGGATATTGACGCTGGCAATGTTTTGGATGATGAACCCACAGTTTTGGATAAGTTTGTCTCTCCAATTCATCATGTCCTTTCACTTCCGTATGGATATCATCCCGAGTCATTAACTGTTTTTCTCGAACTCCATATGCGTCTTGATATTGATGATGAAAAATGCATGGATAAGCAGATTTTTGAGGAGAATCTTGAGGATAGAATTGAGGATGAAATAGTTTTACTTGATGAGTCGGATTTTCCAATTCATCCTATCCCTTCCATTTATTGTGTACACCTTCCTGAATCTTTAACCGATACCATTCCTCATTCACTCCTCTCCATCCTTTCCATCGTTCCGACCTTGAAAGATACCGTATCACTTTCATTTCCTATGTCTGGTTTACCAAGTTCGGTCTACCCATGTTTTCTCACGAATCTTGAGGGATTTGACCCCATTTCTCGACGGGTTAATAGATTAGTACAATCGCTTTTTACACATCGGTCATCACAAATTGTACTAATTTATTCACTCCATTTCCACCCTTAAGTTCGTATTCAACTTCTTTCTCCCTTCCGCCATTCTTCTTCTCATATACCGGGACCGTATCCCACTTCTATCCCCATACAGTCTCGCGTATTCTCTATTTCTTTCCGCCTCGCATTCTTTCACCAACCTGCACACTATCGTGATAGAATTTTTGAATGGTTGGTGTTAACTTTTGGCCTGTGTAAGATCTTGTATAGATTGATACCGTTCTCTCCCCGCTAGTCCTGAACTTCACCGCTTAAACAGTAGAAGAACCGTTTTACTTAAGTTTGGGGGGGGGACCTTTTTTGTATATATATTTTTGGTTTGCGTTTTGTTTTGTATAAAAAAAATTTCAGGGAGCGCCGACAATTTTGACCATCTTGGTGTAGCCTGACAGTGAGGGCACTGTCAAGTTTAAGTTTGGGGGTGTGCTCGGTAAGCTTTCTTCCTTCGCATTTATGTGTATATTTTGCATTTGCACACTTATTTTAAGACCCATAAAAATCGAAAAAATTTACAAAAATATAAAAACTTTGTCGTTAAGTTAGTTAATAGGGTAACTTAGATTTTATTCCGAAAGTTTAGTTGATACGTTAGAAATAACTAAATCCTAGGCTTAGAAATTGAAAATCCTAAAAATAACCCTCATTCTGTTTAACCTTGGTAATTATACGTCCTTATAGTTTTTTTTATAGAAGTAGGTCATTTTGAGTTCAGTTCTTGAGTTAAGTCGAAATGAAGGGAAAGTATTGAAAGCTTTACTGAAGGATAAGTTTGAAAAATAGTTTCTATTCTTAAGTCCAAATTTAGAAAGTATATACCCTACAAACTGCACATACAGGCACCTTGAAACATGGGATAGTAGAGGATACTATAGGATCTGGGGTATTTAAAGCTAACCACCAAAAGAGCATTATTGAAAAGCTATTAACCAGCTCGCCTGAAAACCTAGTATGAAAGAAAAAACGGTATTTAAAACTAACCACCAAAAGAGCATTATTGAAAAAAAAAATATCCGATCTTGAAAAAGAAAAATAAAGAAAAGAAAAATAAATAAATAAAGTCAAGACCTGGAAACTGCTATTTACTCTTTAAGCCCACTCATTCAGTAATCGGCTGTTAGTGCCTCAAGAAACATTAATAGTCGCATGAAAAGTGTGTGAGCAACACCGTCCATCATTAAATGAAAAGAAGTAGTATTAGGTATTAGGGCAAGGGTACTATAGCTTTAATTGAATTCTGAAGTGTAGCGGTGAAAAATTTACACACACATAGGGGTATACAATCGATGTTTGGAGGAAAGATAGAAATAAAGAATAAGACTTATGTTTTCCGTAAAGATGATAAAAATCTCTGATTGGAGACTACACTTTAGAAGGAAAACTTAAGGGATACCGAGATCTTTCTAAACTGTAAAACATATAGGATCTGGGGTTGAATAAATAGGAGGTGTGAAATATAAGGGTTGGATATTTCTAACTTAGGATGATAGAAATTCTAACGTAGATACTAAACTGTAGGAGTAGAATCAACGTTAACTTATGAAACTAGCTTGACGGGATTTTGTGGGTAGTATCCGCTGAAAACCCTCAGGAGACAACACTCCTCCTACTAGGGACACCTAGAGGTTTAACGACTTGTTGCACGAGCTCAGTCCAATCGCGTTCCCTGTGAAAGTGAGGCTAGGATTTTGTTTTGCTCGGGACGAGCAAAAGATAAGTTTGGGGTATTTGTTTATCACAGAAAACTGCAATTTATACCACTCATTCATTATCTGTTTTGTTATTGATCGGTACTATTAACCAGTGTCTGCTCAGTAATTACAGATTACAGGTATCCGTGACAAAATACTGGAAATACACTCAAAATCATGGATATATCGTTTGTGAGCCGACACTGCAACCGGAACTGGAAACCGACCGATACCCAAAGAGTTCTTTAGCAAATAAATGTGTGCACACTATTTTGGTCCAACACAATGCAAGTGTGCACACAACTCTGTGGCATGGACATGGTGGGGCTACCCATGGCACACATAAATGATAGCTTGTGCAAGTGGGGGGACAAGAGTGATAAATGCAAAAAGATGTGATGTGATGTATAGCTACAAGTTTCCTTCCAAATCCTTGAGTGCAACCCAGGCCTCTATAGAGAAATCAAGTAGCACCAGAGTGATATTGGAGAGCACACAAGACCACACAACTAACACGAGCCCATGAGCTCGGTTTTTGGCCAGCCACACCCCACATAGGTCCGAGCTCTCCGCCCCCTTGACCCAATGAACCCCATTTTTCTACTGTCCCTCCCTTGTTGCCACGTCATCTTATTTTTTTTACTTGTTTAATCTTCTTCTGAGCCTATAAATACAGACCAGTGAGCAAGAGAGAGGGGGTCTTACATTGTCCAATACTTCATACACTTTTGTTTTCTTGTTTCTCTTTTGTTCTTGTACATAGCTAGCCCCCTTGAGCTCCTTACTTTCTCTTGATCTTGCACCCTCTTCATTGAACTTGCAAGTTTAAGTTTTGGTTATTGATCACAAGGGTTGTATCATTACTTGAAGATCAATAAAGCTTTCATTTTTCCTTCACTTAACCTTGAGTTCTTTGCCTTCTTTTGATCTTGCAAGCTCTTCATTGGGCTTGCAAGTTTAAGATTAGGTTATTGAACCCATGTCTTGTATTGTAACTTTGAGTTAATGAAGCTTTCATTCTTTGGGTTCTTCTCTTTCATACTTGCTTTACATTCTTGCAATTTATTTCCATGCCATTTACTTACTTGCCTTTTAATTCCATGCAATGTACTTTCTTGTAATGTTGTCTTTTCTTTTCTTTGTATCTTTTCTTTTGCTTTCTTTTTGTTATTTTGTTTGTTTGTGAATATGTTGTAGTTAAGAAATAGAATGGTTGTGTAAGTTAGGGTTTTTGTGTCTCATTTCCTTTTCCCGTTATTTTCCAATTGAACTCCGCCCAAACCTTACACAAGCGCTCCGTTAGACACCCTACCATACCAAGGTATCGGTGATTCCTAACCGTGACCGGTTGCGTTTGGATTGGCCGGAGGCGAAAGCAAGAGATGAGAACAGACGGACAAGGGTCAATAAACCGGATTTCACAAATACCGTGCTTAAGAACCCTAATCCATGTTTTTGCCGATTGCTCTAGCTTCATTAGTCAAGTTCAGCTCAAAGGATTGAGTACGGAATTCACTAACTTACATTAACCTATCTAATCCTAACAACTTATTCTTTTGCATATAAACACATAGGTTAGAAACGAACATTCCTACACGCGCATTAACTCATGAAAACAAGAACTTAAAACGCACCGTCTCCCTGCGGACGACCCGTGCTCATCGCGGCTAGCTACATGCGACGTCGTCCTGATTGCGGTTAACAACTTTAGAATTTTAAAATACGACAAGCCAAAAGCGTGCAATCAGGTGCTTGGTATCATACGGGCTGTGAGTATGCGACACCGCAATAATTAGCCTTAAGTCCAAGTGGGAGATTGTTGGCTATAGTGCCCTCAAGTCAATTATTGGATCGCATGCATGTGATTGCAATGATTGAAGGATGACCTATACCGGTAGAACTGTCTTACTCGAGATGATAGTATGCTATCTGGTTTGTCTTTATCATCGTGTACATGCTTCAGGTGACATTACAGATCACTATTACATGTTGATAGAGCCCATAGGATTCTTGCTTGACTACCAGCAGTATGATGGAGATCATATACGTGAGAGTTGGGTGGTTTATAAGCACATCCTTAAAGTGTCCCTAGTCGTGGGAGTTTCGAGACTGTGCATCGATACTCCAAGATAGACCAGTGTATACAGATCGAGACCCCGACGAGGGGCGGTGGCCAGTCTCACAAGCCATTGGTGTCAGTTGGCTCACCTAAGATGTATACAGGTGCTCATTGGGTTATGAGTACACCGGACGGACTCGCCGGGAACATGCTAGTTGGTATTATACCTATTGTCAGATAGGAGTTCCCTGGTGACATGTGTACAGGTTAGTCTATCGACCTGAGATCATTATTTGTCTCGTGTAAGTTCCCACTGTGCTTTGATTACTACCCTACCACGACTCAAAGGAGTCGTGCAAACAGGTTTTAGTTGGGTACAGTCCCGAGCCACATGGAGGCTGTGAGCGGATCATCAGGGGATTCGTCTCTCCCGGTATTGGGGGTTGATGTCGCGGAGTGCACGGGTGACCATCACCAGAAATCCTCAATCGGGGTAGACAAGAATTACCGATCTAGGATCGGTAGTTTCTCAGTTGGTGATAGGCTTCATGCTGACACTAAATGTCATGTTATTAGGGGTCTGACTTTATCCACCCCCTAGACTCGATATGCGATACTCATAGACGAACGGACCAGACTGTACGGATATTGTCACTGTCAGGCTCAGTAGGGTTTCAGGATGAGTTTGCTCGTCGACCTCCCTTTCGCTCAATACCTGGGCAGCCGTTACGTACAGCTAGTGCCACTGACGTGCTTGTGGCTAAACCCACTATCAGTGTATTGACGAGTCTTTAGAGTCCCACACAAAGGGTTTCCCTAATTCGAGCGAAACGTTGTAGAGGCCGTATGATTTTATGGCAGGGTTCGATCATATACGTGTACTTGTATGCGGATCATGATCGAGCCGAGATCGTCATAGAGTCTTGTGTGATTCCCACTGTGCTTTGATTTTCACCTTACCACGTTCAAGAGAATGTGCAAAACGGTGGCTTTTGGGTACAATCCCGAATCACATGGAGGCAATGAGCGATAGGAGGGGTTTCGTCTCTCCCGGTATTGAGGGTTGATGTTGCGCTGTGCTCGATTGGCTATAACAGGAAGTCCCTGGCCAGGGCTGCTTCAGAGATATACTGGTAAGTGTTATCAGTAGTTTCTCGACCCGTTATGAGCCTCATATCGACACGACTTATCGAGTTACTGGGGTCTGACGTTTACCACCCCTAGACGAGATATGCGACATATCAGACGAAAAGACCGGACTGTACGGTGGTGTTATTGTTTGGATTCGCAGGAGTATGAGCAGGCTTGCTTGTTGATCTTCTGATCGCTCAATACCCGGGTGGCCGTTACGTTTAGCAGACCGCTTACTGCTTGTGGGTGTTTGATATGATCATCACCTACTGCTGGCGTGTTGACGAGTCTTTAAAGTCCTACACAGAGGTTTCCTGGCTCAAGCGAAATGGAGTAGGAGCGCATATGTGATATGTGCGGGACCGAGATTAATACGATATGTGATACCGTATTCTATTCTCGAGATTTATGACATCGGTCAGTTATATGCGATATAGCCGGGTTATCGGATCAAGTGTTGATTCGATAAGTTGTAACATATGATATTAGTCGATCATATGTGATATAGCCGGATTATTAAATCAAGAGTTGATTTGATGATATAATGTATAATTATATATTTGATATATTAATTTACATTAACTAGTATTAGCTCACTTAAGGTTTCTTTCTCACTAGATTTGTGCACATTGTATATATGTGATATATATTAGTGTACAAGTTATTGTGTCATGTTTGATGATACATGCAAGATGGGTGTATGAGACACACACATGCTTATGATAATTATTAGGGTTTTTATTTATTTTTGGTAATTACAAAATGGTGGCATTTTTTCATATCTAATAGCTTGTAGAAGCTTGTATTGATCATTGACCAAGTCCACTCTTTCGTTTTGCCTAAAGATATTTATTAACCCAACCAATTATCCTAACCATAGTTATGTCTCTACAAGGGTTAGCATATGATGCTTAACTCACCCATGGTTGCCATTATCCTTTGGATAATTATCATGAGAGTTTTCCTTCTTCTTCTTCCTTAAGCTTTTCTAGCTTCCATGGAGATGATGGAAAATGAGTGAGAAAAATTCCTACTTCATCATCCTCTACTACTTGCCATTTAGTATAGGGTGTTCGCTTCACTAATTCTACAATTAGTGAAGGGGTAGCTTGGGTTAGTGTCTCCTCGACGTAGATCATCTTCGGCCTCCAAGACTTCGATGCAGGCTTGTTCATTTTTTCATGGGAGCCTCTCAAGAGTCGGGAGTTCATGATCGCAGCGAAGGGACTACTACACGGAGCTATTGAAGTGAAGGACCGGTCTACAAAAGTTGTAATCCTTGTTCACTTTAGTTGCAAAGTTGTTTGCATTTCTTTTCGTCACATTTTCTAGTAAACGATTCTATGTTAGGGTTAGCTAGAACAGCTAAAATTTTAATATGGCATGAAAAATGCCTCCCGAAACCTTGCTACCATGCTAGACAACCCTGCACATATATTCCTTGAAATTCTCAAAAGATTCAGTTTTGTGTTTCAACAAGAACACTTGTCTGTATCTTGAGAGAACATCGGTGGATGTAATAAAGTACGCGGAACCATTCCTGGCATATGTAGCCACAGGACCGCATACATCACCATGTATCTGTCCAAGAGTTCAGTAGCTCTTTCTCCGTTTCCAATAAACGGAGATTTGGTCACCTAGTCTTTGAAACATGACTGGCATGTTTCATAAGATGTAAATTCGAACGAATTCAAAAATGGATCCTTATGGAACTTCAGCTAGTCTTGTTTCATCGAAATGACCCAGTCTACAATGCCACAAGAAGACTTCGTTCATTTCTGAACTGTTCCTCTTGTGTGTGTTCTGTACGTTTAGAACTGTAGTTTGATTCAGAACATGTACACTGTTTATACAACATACCTTACCCAATCAACACTTGATTTAGGGAAATATTCACAATATTTATTGGTACGAAATAACAGTTGCTAAGAATTAATATACTACAAGTTGGTAACACTAGGTGATATTTGCCAACAGCTTTGGCTGCAACAATTGCACCATTCTCTACTACTTAGAGGCATATCACCCTATCCCAGTTCTCTACCTGTCTTTAGCCCATGTAACAAATTACATATATAGGATTCTGATCCGGTATCTAATACCCAGGACGTAGAGGTAACTGAGAAATAGTTCTTGTTTACGAACACACCCGAAGACAATGCATCAACATGCTTTTTCTTCGTTTGGGTGGTGTGGGGATCCGAATATTCCCCTATTCCTTGCTCAGACTTATGACAATCATAAGATAGAGCGGAACCTAGCCAAGTATAATTAGTAGGTTCGGTCAATACATCCATATTATTATCTTGATTAAGACATTTCATTGGTCGCTACCAGGAGAGAGAGAAAGATAATCACTTTCCGTGCGCTCTTTGCAAGATTAGATTGATTATTTTATCTAATCAGGATGGCTCCCACTGTTTTTATCAAATCTTCTTTCAAATCCTAAAAGGTAAGATTAGCCGGGATTAATTACACCCTATAGGTTTGCCAATCGTTCGACCAGACATAACCCCGTTGATACCTTTCTAGACACCTACAAGATTAGCTAATTGTAAAGTGCAGAACTCTCCCAGGATTAACTCTTACTCGCAGTGGGTATCGGGATCCAACTATCATATACAAGGTATGCAATCTCATTGCAAATTTCAACACTTGAAATTCCCGATAATAGTTTTTACCCCTAACGTCCTATGACCTTGACGCAGACCAACAAACCATAGGGTGTTAGTCAAGTTCAACCCGTTCATTTCTTGATTGAATTAAACCCACCCGCACTACCCTTGACGCAGGCCAACAAAGTCGCACGACTACCCTAATCCAATCGCATCACATGCTGCAGATAAGCACTAATTCAGCTACCCCACACAACGCCTTGACGCAGGCCAACAAACGTAGCATGAATACTAAA
The DNA here is from genome assembly GCA_030015575.1 of Agapanthus africanus. Lineage (NCBI taxonomy): Eukaryota > Viridiplantae > Streptophyta > Magnoliopsida > Asparagales > Amaryllidaceae > Agapanthus > Agapanthus africanus. The sequence goes on from JASDDO010000028.1 coordinate 250,642,448, forward strand.
ATAGCACTTATTTGAAATGACGGAGGGCTACGCAAGTTTTTATGACAACCATGAGCGTAATGAACTTGATATCGTTGTAGAATCTAGTGATTTTGAAAATGAGTGTTTTTGAGGCTTTTGCAAGTTTCGCTAAAGAGGTCACTCCCGGTGAAGGGATCTCGGCTCTTTCCTTATCGAATGAGATGCTGGATATTCATGAATACCATTATGCAAAGCACGAACTAGAGAAGTAGTCAAAAGACAAAACCGAGTGGGTTGTAGCATTAGCTAGTTTCGCTAAAGAGGTCACTCCCGGTGAAGGGATCTCGGTTCTTTTCTCATCGAATGAGGTGATGGATATTCATCAAGGAATACCACTATGCAAAGCAAAAACTAGAGCTACCAGTTTTGAAAATTTGATTCCACAACATCTTTTGGTTTCTTTCTTTTCATTTATCTCATTAATGAAGTCCCATCAATTAATGTTTCCTAAACATTACAGAAAAATGAAACGAAAATAGAACGTATACTTATGCCATCCGTATTCGCCACTGGGCTCCGTCATGCACCGTTAGGTTACTTAACTACCGGTAGAGCGGGGGCTAGACTAGCGCGGATGCAAAATATAAGCAACGTTTATTATATATCATATATATAATATTGCATTCGTCTCACGCAGTTATATGATCAACATCACAGAATCAAGCAGCAGAAGCAATATATGAAATATTGGATATACTAGAATGTCCGTGTTTTAAATTTAGCCAATAATGTAAAACACGGATTCCACAGTCGTGATAAATAGCCAAACCCACATCCCTAGACCCCTACGAGAGCGGCAAGTAATCCTGACAATTCTAGAGTTAGGAGACTCGGTCTCAACTCCTTGAGATGGTCTCCCACTGGACTCTAGAACCCGGTTACTTGTGCTCCCAGCCTTGGGTCTATCCTAATACGGAAAAATAAATAATATACAACAGTGGTGATATCATCCTCAACCCGGAAGTGCCCCAATAAAAGAATATTACATACAGATTTTACATGAATGAAAATAAAAACTCTCATCTCACATAGAACCCCCTGGCTATTCTTTCACGACGATCCAATAAATCATATCAACAGCAACACATGATATCACATATCATCAACGTAAGTAAATATGCGTATATCTAAAACTCGTTGACATATAGCAAAGAGATTTGGATGCCCCACATATTACACTTACGGTCGCAGAATAGAAATTGAAAAAAAACTACAATAATTAGAATCCGTAATATCCTTAGACATCATAAACCCAAAATATCTCACATTCTGAATTTCATGCCTAACTTATAAAACATGCATTTTAGTATCAAATTGAAACTCTTTTCAATTGGTTATCGGATAATTCAACAAGATTCCCGACTTAGTGATCGCGTACAATACGCAATTGCGACGGAGTTTTGATCCGAATCAAAACTTTGTGGCAATCGATCAATTGAGACTAAACGACTAGGTTTACAATATACCAACTAGTTTTCATAAAACTAATTAATCCGGATTCTAATAATTGTATCACACATCACAAAGCTTGTAAAGTAACCGCGACATTAGAATTCCGCACGCAATTAGCAAACTAAACCAAATTTTCCAAGACATGAAAAATCCAGTGAGCTAAAGTTCCAAAACCGGCCGTTTTAAGACAATCCGGGAGTCGAAACGAACTTGAAACCCGCCCGAATCTTCGTGGGGGAGAAGATCCCAAAATTAACTATCTAATGGGGGCTTAGAGGGGGTACCCCACCTCCGAGGCCACCACGAGGTGGCCAGGGGGTGAGACAGACCCGAAACTGCCTAAGGTGGGGAAGTTTCGGGTCCCCACCGCCAAGACCACCTTGTGGTGGTCTTAGGGAGTGGGCCCAGCCGTTCGGTCCCCTACGAGATGTTCCCGGGGTGTGCACGCTCCACTCCGTGGCTTCTCGGTTCAAACCGTGAGCCTGCGGGGGTGTGCAAACAACTCAAAACATCATTTTGGAAAAATGTTTTTATCGGCAGTTTTTGCGCGACAAAAATGGTGGATTTCTAACGTCGCTACAAGTTACCCTAATGTTCTAGCTTGGCTCTGATACCACGAAAGTCGACTTTAGCACGACCATGAGGTTCTAGAGGCATCAAGCATGCCAAATTTTAATTTTTATTAGGTGCTACGTTAGACTAAAAAGATCTTTACTAGATTATAAAGGTTTTGCCTTTGTGATGTGATGAACTAAAGAGAAGAAAAGAGCATACAACCTTTGTAGTTAGAGTCCTTCTCTTCTAAATCTCCAGTTTGAAGTCCACGCGACTCTAAAAGGCTCCTCTTCGAGTTGAATGAACCTCCTTCGTGATCTTCGAGCCAAAGACGATCCACCCGAAGTTTCTTTAGCTCAAGCTAACTCTACACTAAACTCCTTTAGTGTAGGAAACAAACCACACTAAATTGTTATTTTGGTGTGGGATGGTGAAGTAGGGGATGTAAAAGCTCACAAGATTGTGTTCAAGTTTCATGATCCACATCACATGTGAGGGTTGAAGCTTGAACTAAGATTTTGAGGAAGAAGAAGAAGCTAGATAGCAACCATGGGAGAAAAAGCAAGAAAAATGCTAAGTGTTGAAATGAGCACTAGAATGAATGACAACTCTTAACCCCCATTCATTCAAGCATGGAATATTGCAATATAAAATTGTAACCATGCTTGAATAGTGAGTCAAGATGAATAAACAAAAATAAATCTCATGCTTGCAACCATGCTTTCATTTTCCACCTCATTTCTATTTTCACAAAATAGAATTTTATGCTATGCTTCATTAATATATATATATATATATATATATATATATATATATTATGAAGAATAATTAGTGAGCGGATGATATTAGTTAAGATATAATTATATCACATTATTAAATCAACACTTGATTTAACAACCCGGTTATATCACATATGACCGACTAATATCATTTATCTAAATATCACATTATAAAATCAACACTTGATTCGAGAATCTGGTTATATCACATATAACCGAACCGATAACAGATAACTGCCAGATTACAATACGGTATCACATACACGTATTTAATCAGGCATACACATATCGCATATGTGTCCTACCTCGTTTCGCTTAAACCAGGAAACTTCTGTATGGGACTCTAAAGACTCGTCAATACGCCAGCAGTAGGTGATGATCACATCAGTCACCTACAAGCCGTCAGCGGTACTAGCTGGACGTAACAGCTACCCAGGTATTGAGCGATATGAAGATCAACAAGCAAGCCTGTCCATACTCTCCATGAAACCTATCAGTAACACTACCGTACAGTCCGGTCTCTTCGTCTGATATGTCGCATATCATGTCTGGGGGTGGTAAACGTCAGTCCCCAGTAACGTGATAAGTCATGCCAATGTCTGGCCTATAACAGTTCGAGAAACTACTGATAATACTTATCATTAAATCTCAGCAGCAGCCCTGCCCAGGGACTTCCATTTATAGCCAATCGAGCATAGCGCAACATCAACCCCCAATACCGGGAGAGACGAAACCACTCCTATCACTCATTGCCTCCATGTGACTCAGGACTGTACCCAAAATCCACCTGTTTGCATGACTCCTTTGAGCCGTGGTAGGGAGGAAATCAAAGCACAGTGGGAGCCACACAAGACTCTATGACGATCTCGGGCCTACAGACTAACCTGTACCAGTGTCACCAGAGGACTGCTATCTGATGATAGGTATACTACCACATAGGAGTCCTCGGCGAGTCCTGTTCGGTGTACCCATTATCCAATGAGAACCTGTGTACAATCTTTGATGTCACACACTAATGGTTGTGGGATTAACCATCGCCCTCTAAGGGACAAGAAACGTACACACTAGTATACACTGGAATATCGATGCCCTGGTCTCGATATTCCCACGACTAGGAACTGATTAAAGGATGTACTTGTGGACCACCCTGTCCCAACTAGTATGATCTCATCATAATCCTGGTAGTCAAGTACATATCTTAAGGGCTTTATCAACATGTGAGAGCAAGACAGTAAAGAATACCAGTCTACATGTTAAGATAAAGATAACCTGATAGTATACTATCATGTCGAGCAAGAGAGTCCTCTATATATATGCCCAAGCATCCACTATATCATCAATAATGGCCTCTAGGGCATACATATTCCTAACAACTAGTGGGGCCACGGTGGTCCAAAAGTACATCCTTTAATCAGTTCCTAGTCGAGTGAATATCGATACTAGGGCATCGATATTCCTGAGTAAACTAGTGTGCATGTTTCTTGTCCCTTAGAGGGTGATGGTTGATCCCACAAACATTAGTGTGTGACATCAAAGATTGTACAAAGGCGGTCATTAGAGAATGGGTACACCGAACGGACTCACCGAGGACTCCTAGTTGGTAGTATACCTATCGTCAGATAGAAGTCCTCTGGTGACACTGGTACATGTTAGTCTGTAGACCCGAGATCGTCATAGAGTCTTGTGTGGATCCTACCGTGCTTTGATTTCCTCCCTACAACACTCAAGAGGAGTTGTGCAAACATGTGGATTTTGGGTACAGTCCCGAGTCACATGGAGGCAATGAGCGATATGAAGGGTTTCGTCTCTCCCGGTATTGGGGGTTGATGTTGCGCTATGCTTGATTGGCTATAACTGGAAGTCCCTAGCCGGGGCAGATGCTGAGATTTACTGATAAGAGTTATCAGTAGTTTCTCAAAACGGTATAGGCCAGACATCGACATGACTTATCACGTTACCGGGGTTTGAAGTTTACCACCCCTAGACATGATATGCGACATATCATACGAAGAGACCGGACTGTACGGTAGTATTACTGATAGGCTTCATGGAGAGTATGGACACGCTTGCTTGTTGATCTTCATATCGCTCAATACCCGGGTAGCCGTTACGTCCAGCTAGTACCGCTGACGGCTTGTAGGTGACTGATGTGATCATCACTTACTGCTGGTGTATTGACGAGTCTTTAGAGTCCCACACAGAAGTTCCCTGGTTCAAGCGAAACGAAGTAAGAAACATACGTGATGTGTGTGTGGGCCCGATTAAATACGTGTATGTGATACCGTATTGTAATCTGGCAGTTATTTGTTATCGATTCGGTTATATGTGATATAATCAGATTGTTGAATCAAGTGTTGATTTGATAATGTGATATACAGATAAATGATATTAGTCAGTCATATGTGATATAACAAGATTATTAAATCAAGTGTTAATTTAATAATGTGATATATATTATATTTGATATAATTATATCTTAACTAATATCATTTTCTCAATAAATATTTTATTATATGTATTAATATATATATATATGATATATATATATATATATGATATATATATATATATATATATAAATATATATGTAGCATGACATAAATTTCTATTTTATGAAACTAGAAATGTGGTGGAAAATGGAAGACTTTGGGACCATGGTTGCAAGCATGGGCTTTATTCATTGTTTATTCATCTTGACTCACTATTCAAGCATGGTTGCAATTTTATATTGCAATAATTCCAGGCCTGAATTGTTAGTGTATATGCCCTAGAGGCCATTACTGTATCATACTAGTTTGTATATTACTTAATGGAAGCTTGGGATATTCACAGTTGTATAAACAATCTTGCTCAAAATGGTAGTATGCTACTTGGTTTGTTTCTACTTTAATGTGTATATGTGTTTATTTTATTATATCACCTATACGCATTACTGGAGCCCTTAGGATCTTTGCTTGATTACCAGCGTTGTGATGGCAGTCACACTCGTGGGGGCTGGGTAATCCATAAGCACATCCTTATACAGGTCCCTAATCGCAGGACTATCGAGACAGGGCATCGATACTCCGGAGTAGACTAGCGTATGCGCTTCTCATCCCAGCAGGGGAGACGGTCTGTCCTACAGCCGTCAGTACGTCGTACTTGAGATAGTATGCGGGTGCTCGTTAGGTTACGAGCACACTGGATAGGACTCGTCGGGAACTGATTGGTTGGTATTATACCTATCGTCAGTTATCAGTTCCCAGGTGACATGAGTACAGCTTAGTCCGCTGACTTGACACTGTCACTTCGCCTCGAGTGTGTTCCCACTGTACTTTGATTACTACCCTACCACGGCTCAAAGGAGTCGTGCAAACAGGTAGTAGTTGGGTGCAGTCCCGAAGCACTTAGAGGCAATGACGGTTAGACAGGATTCGTCTCTCCCGGTATTGGGGGTTGACATCGCGCTGTGTCTAGGAGAGCCATTACACGAGTAGTCCCTGGCCAGGGCAAGCGAGATATACTGGTAGGCTTCCAGTGTTATCTCAGGGTGTTTTGGGCTTCACTCCGGTACGACTTGTACCACTATTAGGGGACTGACGTTTACCGCCTCTAGGCCCGCCATGCGATGTATCAGACGAACAGACCGGACTGTACGGAGACTGTCACATTCAGGCTCAGTAGGAGTTCAGATGGGTTTCACCTCGTCAGTCTTCTTGTCGGCATCTACCTGGGGACCGTTACGCACAGCTAGTGCCGCTTGCGGTCTGTGGTTAAACCCACTGCCAGCGTAGTGTCGAGTCTTTAAAGTCCCAAACAGAAAGCTATTCGCCTTTAGGCAAAAGAGTAGAGGTCGCATGGTTTTGCGACAGGTCGCGTGGTTTTGCGAAAGGGTTCGGTCACATCCGTGCACTTGTGCACGTTTAGTGTCCGGACAGTTAACACTAGCGGGCTTTGGTTTAAGCCAGATCCTAGTATACGTTTTGGGATTGATTTTATCTCGTATGTATTCATGTTCCTCGGAACGCGGATGCGGGTATGTATGCACAGTTGACAGAGAGACAGAGGCAGATGATTCTTATTAGGGTTGTTGACTGTTGACTGTTGACCATTGACTTTTTGCTAAACCCTAATGAGAATATGATACATGATTAACAATAATATTAATTAAGTATTATAGTGACATGGTTGTTGAGGGGTTGACTTTGTTGACTTGTTGACTTTGTTGACCGGTTGACTAGGTTGGACTAGTTGACCATCATCATGACAATAGCTATCATTTCATGGCAAAGAATTTTGCTTGCTTGTTTATCTTGTGCAAAATGAGTGCATGAAATGATATGGCTATTTTGACTTAAACCATCACATAATACTTGATTGCTATGATTTGTTATGATGGCTTTGGATTATGAGAGCCAAGAGAGAAAAGTCTTATTCATTCTCTCATTTCCTTTCTCTCTCTTGTTCTTGAGCTCTCATCCTCTTCCTCTTGCTCTCTCTCTTTCTCCAGTCTATGGTTCACTTGTCTCATGTGTTGAGAAGCAAGAACCATAGAGAAAAATCCTAACACACTCTCCTCTACTCACTCTAGTTCATAAGGTTTAGCAAACCGAGTGAACTAGTTTCTTCAAAGCTCGAAGAAGAAGCCAAAGGTAGAAGCTTTCGGGTGGATCGATCTTCGGCGCAAGGAGACGACGGGGTGAAGCCGATCCGCACACCATCACGAGTTGAAGACGAAGGAGTTCAAGAAACAAAGGTATAACCCCTAACCGAGTAGTTAACAACTCCTAGTTAGGTTGTTAGGTATATAAGTTTAACAAAGATCCGTTTGAGTCCATGTTACCGCCTCTAGAAAAATCATTTTTCATCAAATTTCGCAAGCCCGTAAGTACCGGGAGAGGTAGCATGGACTTACAGTGGTATCAGAGCCTAATTAAACACTACCTAACATGTTAGCATAGTAACTAGAAATTCGATCGGAGAAAAAGTCGCGAAATGCACCTGGATATTAAGCTTGCTGTCGATTTTTAAAGTTCTGTAAAAATAATAAATCATGCTTCAAAAATCGACTCAGGGTTTTAATAATGCACTGAAGAAAAACAATCAAGAGATCTCATCAAAGCGCCGCGGAAACGCGGCAAGAGCTTGCTCTTGCCACGGTTCCGCGTCCGATTTAACTCTTCTGTGGATTTTCTTCACTGTAGTATACTTAGTGGGGTATTTTGGGATTTTTGGTATATGTTTTTTCAGCCCGGATTTTCCAGAAAGAAAAATTTGTTTTTGGGGCTTTAAAAACCGTATTTTGATCGAGTTTCTAAAGACTTAAACTGACGGGTATTTATCTGTTATGTGATATTTGTATTGAACGTCTGCTAATCGCTATATGTCGATTAGTGGGGGTTATACAAATCTGTGATCTGTAATGTTGCTGGTATGTGTATATGAATTCATTGGATTGTCGCGAGTGAATAGCCGGGGGGTTGTGAGACGAGAGTTTTTTCTTTTCTTTCAATTCATGTAAATTTGTAAATTGATGTAATATTATTTGTATGGCCGCACAACCGGGTCGGGGTTGTAGCCGTCATTGTATAATTTCTTTTTACTGTTTTTGCTCCTAGGATAGACCCATGGAGGGGGTGCACAAGCTACCGGGTATCTCGAAGTGCCGAGTGGCCTACTCACGGTGTTGAGGGAGGTTGCTCCGCTTCGGGTACTTGGAGGGTAGTTTGCCGCACCCGTAGGGGTCTTGGGTGGGGTATTGGCTATTCACCGCGACCGTGTAATCTGCTTTTCGTTACAGGCTCGTACGAATTGCGGATTCCTAGTATATCCAATGTATTCATCTGTGATCTGAAATGGCTATCATTGCAATATATATCTATATATGATATTATTTAGGCGTTGCTTATGTTTTACAGCCGCGCTAGTCCAGCCCCCGCTCTATCGTTAGTTAAGTAACCTAACGGGTAATGACGGGGCCCCGTGGCGAATGCGAATGGCATAAGCGTATGTCATATTTTGGTTGTTTTCTGCAATGGTAGGATTAAATGATGGGACGCATTAAAAGAACTATTGCAAGAAAATAAACCAAGTAAAAGTCGTTGGAACATTTTCGAAAAACCACTCGGTTCTTTTCAAAACCAACTTTTAAATGCGGAGCTTGAGCCAATCCTTTTAAAAGCTATCTCGTTCCATCGATTATATCAAGTTCACTATGTTCAAGGTTTCGCCAAAACCATTCGTAGCCCTCCATCGTTTCACATGAATAGTCAATAGTATTCAAGCTATGTATGTTGGCCAAAGTCAAGGCATAGTGATTGGTAGCTATTGGGTATTCATGTGCAGCATAGATAGATGCGCTGGTTTGGGACAGTCGTACTGCCATTTTGGCCAAAGTCAAGGGTAGGTACGGGTGGGTCCAAATTAACCTGGATAATGACGGGTAGAACTTGACATGTGACTTATGATATTTTGGCCAAAGTCAAGGTCATAAGAGCATGGGGCAAAAATCCACATCGGGAGTTTCATAAGTACTGAAACTTGCTAGCGCTGCATACCATTTGGAGTGTGATGATTATGGTAGGATTCCTTCAGTTTTGTCACGCGATGATATTTGGATCCCGATCCTACTGTGAGTATATGCTACTCCTCGGGAAATTTCTCACTAAACGATCAATGCTATAAACCTAGTAGGTATCTAGAAAGGTGTTAGCGGGGCTATGCCCCCAGGGAAAAGAGGTTCTTAAATTAAGGAACTTCGCGAAAGCGTTGGAAAACCTCCCTCGAAGTACCGACACTGGCCTGGCTGAACGGTTAAGCAAGTATTGTACGGTGAGATTGATCTTGACTAATTCTTCCTTTTTGGTTTGAGGAGGGATTCGAGAAACAGTGGGAGCCATCCTGTTTAGACAAACTAAAAACCATTCTAAACTTGCAAGAGCATCATGCTGAGTGTTTCTTCTCTCTCTCCTAATTGCAGCGACCAATAGACATGACCGGATTTAAGTTATTACTAGATAAAAACATACTGACAGGACCAAACTACAAAGATTGGCTCAGGAATGTCAAGATGGCAATCACTTACGACAAGCTGGGGTATCTTCTTACCACCAAAGCTCCCCCTGTCCCAGGTCCCACCTCCAGTATCGCGGATAAGGAAATTCGTAAGACCTGGGAGATCGATTGCGCGAAGGCCAAGTGCCTCATGCTTGCCTCTATGGACAATGAACATCAGAGGAGGCTTGAGAATATGGACCTGGAATCCATATTTCTTCATACAAAAGAACTGTATGGAGAGCAATCTCGTATCGCAAGATACGAAGTGTCGAAGAAGTTATTTTCGGCAAGGTTGGCCATCGGATCATCGGTAGCGGAACACGTGCTTAAGATGATTGGCTACATTGAGGAGCTCGCGGACCTTGGGACCACGTTGGAGAATGAGCTCTATACGGACTTGATTCTCCAGTCCCTTCCTTCCACTTACGCCCAGTTTATACTGAACTTCAACTTGCAAGAAAAGGAAGTTGAACTTTCAGAACTTCTCAACATGCTGAGGAGCGCAGAGGGCATCCTACAGAAAGGTAGGGAAACATCCACTTTGTTTGTAGGAGGATCTTCTTCTTCTAGGTCCAAGGCGAAAGTCAAGGGAAAGAAGAAGAAAGCCCCCGCCAAACCAAGGGGCGGTGTTAGTAAAGTGGATACGAAGGGAAAGGCAAAAGCAACAAAGAAAGTGGGGAAGCTTGTGGATAAAGAAGAATGCTTCTATTGTCATAAGAGTGGACACTGGAAGAAATATTGCAGGGCTTGGAAGGCCAGAACACAGGATCTGAAGCAAGTTGCGGCTTCAGCTTCAGGTGTGTATGTTATTGAAAACTGTCTATCAATAAACTCTACTTCCTGGGTATTGGATACCGGATCAGGATCTCATATCTGTAATTCTTTGCAGGCGTTAAGAAACCGTAGGTTTTTGAAGGCAGGTGACATGACCCTCAAAGTTGTAAACGGAGCTAGCATGGATGCTAAGGCCGTGGGGGACTATCACCTGAGAATGTCAGATGGACATGTTTTGGTTTTGCGTAATTGCTTTTTTGTACCCAACGCAACTTGTAATATCATTTCTGTATCTTTGGTTTCTAAAGAAGGTTATGAATTTGCGTTTGTAAGCAATGTTGTAAACATTCACCTTAATCAAGTTCTGATTGGGTCAGGTACATTGAGCAATGGTATATACGTATTAAACCAACCACAGATTTTCAATGTCCAGAATACACACAAAAGAAAGTCTCCAGAAATCAATCAGACTTTTTTATGGCATTGTAGACTGGGTCACATCAATGAGAGAAGGTTGACTAAGTTACATACAGAAGGATATTTGGATCCGTTTGAATATAAATCGTATGCCACTTGTCAATCCTGTCTCAAAGGAAAGATGACAAAGACTCCGTTCACTGGACACGGAGTAAGAGCGAGCGAGCTCTTGGGACTCGTACACAGCGACGTGTGCGGTCCAATGTCTACACATGCCCGAAGCGGTTATTCTTACTCATTACATTTACGGATGACTTTTCAAGGTACGGATATGTCTTCTTAATGAAACATAAATCCGAAGCCTTTGGAAAGTTCCAGGAATATAAGAATGAAGTAGAAAAACAAACCGGCAAAAGTATCAAGACACTGAGATCTGATCGAGGTGGAGAATACTTGAGTGCCGAGTTCCAGGATTACTTAAAAGAGAATGGAATTCTCTCTCAGCTTACTCCTCCAAACACTCCGCAACATAACGGTGTATCGGAGAGACGGAACCGAACCCTATTGGATATGGTACGGTCCATGATGAGTAACGCTGAGTTACCACGATCATTCTGGGGGTATGCGCTAGAATCAGCTGCATACCTTTTGAACCGAGTTCCCACTAAGACTGTGCCTACCACACCATATGAGATGCGGTGTGGGAAGAGGCCCCATCTTAATCACATTAAGACATGGGGAAGTCCAGCTTTTGTCAAAAAGCAGCACGTGGACAAACTCGAGGCACGCTCAGTACAGTGCAAGTTTGTGGGATATCCAAAGAACTCCAAGGGATTTTTCTTCTACTGCGAAGAGGAACAAAAGGTTTTTGTTTCTCGTCATGCCCATTTTCTGGAACACCAGTTCTTGGAAAAGGAAATTAGTGGAAGCGCAGTAGAACTGGAAGAAATTCCAGAACCACAGACTATTACTGAAAGCTTAGTGGAACCAGAGGGTTCAAAAGAACAGGACATTCCTACGTCGCTCCGCAGGAGTAGTAGGCAGTCTCATCCGCCCGAGAGATACTACGGTTTTCTCATAGACGGGGATAGAGAGGATTGCATCATTGATTATGATGAGCCTACTACCTTCCAACAGGCCGTTCAGAGCATTGACTCGGTAAAATGGCTGGATGCAATGCGGACCGAAATGGAGTCCATGTACACCAACAAAGTATGGATGTTGGACATTGCTCCAGAAGGGGTAAAACCCGTAGGATGCAAGTGGATCTTCAAAAGGAAGATTGGTGTAGATGGACAGGTTGAGACCTATAAAGCTAGACTTGTTGCAAAGGGTTTTCGTCAAAGACCTGGTTTGGACTATGACAAAACCTTTTCTCCAGTGGTTATGCTGAAATCCATTCGGATCCTTCTTGCCATTGCTGCCTTCCACGATTATGAGATTTGGCAGATGGACTTAAAGATCGCTTTTCTAAATGGAAATTTAGAGGAGTGTGTCTATATGGACCAGCCAGAGGGTTTCATTCAGAGTGGGAGCAGCGGAAAGGTGTGCAAGTTGTTTAAGTCCATCTATGAACTAAAGCAGGCATCGCGAAGTTGGAACATCTGTTTTGATGAGACAGTCAAAGAATTTGGCTTTATCAAAAATCCAGATGAACCATGCATCTATAGTAGATTTGTAGCAAGAACTGTCGTATTCCTCGTTTTATACGTGGATGACATTCTTTTGATAGGAAATGACATTCCTATGCTACAATCTGTCAAGGGGTTCTTGTCATATAGGTTCTCCATGAAAGACCTGGGTGATGCCTCATACATCCTGGGGATCCGGATCCATCGTGATAGATCCAAGAGGATATTAGGACTTTCGCAGTCCAGGTACATCGACACCATACTGAAAAGATTCAGTATGGAAGATTCCAAGCGCGGTAACCTACCGGCTTGTCACGGGATCACCTTCTCTGAGATGTCTCCCAAGACTGATTTGGAGAGGGATCACATGTCTATTATACCCTACGCTTCTGCGGTAGGCTCTATAATGTATGCGATGTTGTGTACCAGACCGGATGTAGCTTATGCACTTAGTGTAGTAAGCCAGTATCAGTCAAACCCCGGGGAGAAACACTGGATAGTGGTAAAGAACATTCTCAAGTACCTGAGAAGGACTAAGGAGATGTTCTTGTTGTATGGCAGAAAAGACCTCCAGATCGAGGCCTTTGCTGACTCCAGCTTCCAGAGTGACAAGGATGATTCCAAGTCCATGTCGGGTTTTGTCTTTACCCTCAATGGAGGGGCGGTGTATTGGAAGAGTTCCAAACAGGAAACCGTTGCTGACTCGACTATGGAAGCGGAATACATCGCTGCATCTGATGCCGCAAAAGAAGCCGTCTGGATGAGGAAGTTCTTGAAAGAACTTCAGGTGGTTCCGTCCATTGTTGATCCAATACCTTTGTAATGCGACAACAATGGGGTTATAGCTTTAGCGAAGGAACCCAGGTCCCATCAAAAATCCAGACACATCTTGAGGCGGTGTCACCTGATCAGGGAGATCGTGGATCGCCAGGAGATCGAGGTTCGGAGGGTTGCTTCAGAAGATAACACTGCAGATCCATTCACCAAGGCCTTGCCCCAGACTCAGTTCGAGCGGCTGATCGAGATGATAGGTCTTCGATACACCAGTACATGGCCTTAGTGCAAGTGGGAGATTGTTAGTGTATATGCCCTAGAGGCCATTACTGTATCATACTAGTTTGTATATTACTTAATGGAAGCTTGGGATATTCACAGTTGTATAAACAATCTTGCTCAAAATGGTAGTATGCTACTTGGTTTGTTTCTACTTTAATGTGTACATGTGTTTATTTTATTATATCACTTATACGCATTAGTGGAGCCCTTAGGATCTTTGCTTGACTACCAGCGTTGTGATGGCAGTCACACTCGTGGGGGCTGGGTAATCCATAAGCACATCCTTATACAGGTCCCTAGTCGCAGGACTATCGAGACAGGGCATCGATACTCCGGAGTAGACTAGCGTATGCGCTTCTCATCCCAGCAGGGGAGACGGTCTGTCCCACAGCCGTCAGTACGTCGTACTTGAGATAGTATGCGGGTGCTCGTTAGGTTACGAGTACACTGGACAGGACTCGTTGGGAACTGATTGGTTGGTATTATACCTATCGTCAGTTATCAGTTCCCAGGTGATAAGAGTACAGCTTAGTCCGCTGACTTGACACTGTCACTTCGCCTCGAGTGTGTTCCCACTGTACTTTGATTACTACCTTACCACGGCTCAAAAGAGTCGTGCAAACAGGTAGTAGTTGGGTGCAGTCCCGAAGCACTTGGAGGCAGTGACGGTTAGACAGGATTCTTCTCTCCCGGTATTGGGGGTTGACATCGCGCTGTGTCTAGGAGAGCCATTACACGAGTAGTCCCTGGCCAGGGCAAGCGAGATATACTGGTAGGCTTCCAGTGTTATCTCAGGGTGTTTTGGGCTTCACTCCGGCACGACTTGTACCGCTATTAGGGGACTGACGTTTACCGCCCCCTAGGCCCGCCATGCGATGTATCAGACGAACAGACTGGACTGTACGGAGACTGTCACTTTCAGGCTCAGTAGGAGTTTAGATGGGTTTCACCTCGTCAGTCTTCTTGTCGGCATCTACCTGGGGACCGTTACGCGCAGCTAGTGACGCTTGCAGTCTGTGGTTAAACCCACTGCCAGCGTAGTGTCGAGTCTTTAGAGTCCCATACAGAAAGCTATTCGCCTTTAGGCAAAAGAGTAGATGTCGCATGGTTTTGCGACAGGTCGCGTGGTTTTGCGACAGGGTTCAGTCACATCCGTGCACTTGTGCACATTTAGTGTCCGGACTGTTAACACTAGCGGGCTTTGGTTTAAGCCGGATCCTAGTGTACGTTTTGGGATTGATTTTATCTTGTATGTATTCGTGTTCCTCGGAACGCGGATGCGGGTGTGTATGCACAGTTGACAGAGAGACAGAGGCAGAGGATTCTCATTAGGGTTGTTGACTGTTGAATGTTGACCATTGACTTTTTGCTAAACCCTAATGAGAATATGATATATGATTAACAATAATATTAATTAAGTATTATGGTGACATGGTTGTTGAGGGGTTGACTTTGTTGACTTGTTGACTTTGTTGACCGGTTGACTAGGTTGGACTAGTTGACCATCATCATGACAATAGCTATCATTTCATGGCAAAGACTTTTGTTTGCTTGTTTATCTTGTGCAAAATGAGTGCATGAAATGATATGGCTATTTTGACTTAAACCATCACATAATACTTGATTGCTATGATTTGTTATGATGGCTTTGGATTATGAGAGCCAAGAGAGAAAAGTCTTATTCATTCTCTCATTTCCTTTCTCTCTCTTGTTCTTGAGCTCTTATCCTCTTCCTCTTGCTCTCTCTCTTTCTCTAGTCTATGGTTCACTTGTCTCATGTGTTGAGAAGCAAGAACCATAGAGAAAAATCCCAACACACTCTCCTCTACTCACTCTAGTTCTCAAGGTTTAGCAAACCGAGTGAACTAGTTTCTTCAAAGCTCGAAGAAGAAGCCAAAGGTAGAAGCTTTCGGGTGGATCGATCTTCGGCGCAAGGAGACGACGGGGTGAAGCCGATCCGCACACCATCACGAGTTGAAGACGAAGGAGTTCAAGAAACAAAGGTATAACCCCATAACCGAGTAGTTAACAACTCCTAGTTAGGTTGTTAGGTAGATAAGTTTAACAAAGATCCATTTGAGTCCATGTTACCGCCTCTAGAAAAATCGTTTTTCATCAAATTCCGCAAGCCCGTAAGTACCGGGAGCGGTAGCATGGACTTACATGAATGAGTGAGGGGTCAAAAGTTTCCATTCAGACTTGCTCATTCAACACTTAGCCATTTTCTTGAGTTGCTCCCATTTTGCTCTCTAGCTTCTTCTTCTTCCTTAATGTCATGGTTCAAGCTTCAACCCTCACATGTGATGTGAACCATGAAGCTTGAACACAAACTTGTGAGCTTCACCATCCTACACTTGACTAGCGATCGAGTGTTGCGTGTTTTCTAAGCTAAAGAGTTTAGTGTAGAGGTAGCTTAAGTTGGAGGGACTTCGCGTGGATCATCTTCGGCACGAAGGTCATCGGAGGAAGCTCGTCCAAAGCCTCAAGTGGAGCCTAGTGGAGTCGAGGGACTACTACACGGAGCATGTGAAGTGAAGGACTCGATCTACGAGGGTATAGCCATCTTCACTTTCTTATAGTTTCTTGATATCAAACATTAAACCCTAATCAACTAGCTAAATATCTTGGATAGTCTAGCTTAGCACCTATAAAAATTTGAATTTGGCATGCTTGATGCCACTAAAACCCTTTGGTGGTGCTAGGGTAGATATTCATGGTATCAGAGCCAAAGCTAGAAAATTATACGATGTAATTAGAATCACGTAACCGAAAATCTCCGAAACAACGAAACCCAAAAATCAAGTTTCTGTCAATTTTTAAATGATCTGTAAAAATTATTTAAACAACTGCAGAATATTGTTTGTGATACAACTAGGACAATGGAGAAATTCGAGGCCAAAACATCAAAGTTCACCCGACGAAAATCCTATAAATCCCGACCTCACCAGTTTTTTTTCTCCTTTTTGGCTCAAAATTTTTTGGTGTTCTATGAACTTGATTTTGGGGTTTCAGGTATTGTTTGATTAGTCCAAAATTTCATGTGATGTTAATTTAGTTAGGGACTAATATGGAATGTTTTGTAATCGTAATTATTGTATCGTTTCGTATTTGGTTTGATATGGATGCAATAGTTGGAATCCACATTTAATTAGTTTTATGAAAACTAGTTAGTGTTTATAAATCTAGCGTTTTAGTCTCGGTAGATCGATTTCCACGAAGTTTCGATTCAGATCGAAATTTCGTCGCAATCGCGTATAGTACGTGAATACTCGCCAAATAACTTTACTAGATAGTCTCGCCTCATTTCCCCAACCAAGTGAATGTAGGAGAACCCCGTTGCCAATAGCATCCACTCGGGTGCTCGCGGCTACGGTGTTCCGCCTAAGTGCACTTGGTCGACAGCATCGGGGGTGCGACCATCTACTTTAGTTTCTGACACGTATTCGATCGGGCAGTCGAGAATCTTGTTGAATTACCCGACTAAATTATTGGAAAGGGTTTTTAATATGAGACTAAAATGTGGGGTTTATTGAGTTAGGCATGAAATTCGGAATATGAGATATTCCGGGTATATGATGTCTAAGGATATGCGGATTCTAATTATTGCAGTTTTACATTTCTTTTCTGTGACCGTAAGTGTAATATGTGGGGTATCCCAAATCTCGATGCTATATATCAACGGAATTTGGGATACGCGTATTTATTTACGTTGATGATATGTGATATTATGTGTCGCTGATATGTTTTATTGGATCGTCGTGATTGAATAGCCGGGGGTTTTATATGAGATGAGAGTTTTCAATTTTCATTCATGTAAAATTTGTATGTAATATTCTTTTATTGGGGCACATCCGGGTTGAGGATGATGTCACCATTGATGTATATTATTTACTTTTCCGTATTAGGATAGATCCAAGGTGGGGAACACAAGTAACCGGGTTCTAGAGTCCAGTGGGAGACCATCTCAAGGAGTTGAAACCAGGTCTCCTAACTCTAGAATTGGGAGGTTTACTTGCCGCACTTGTAGGGGTCTATGGGATGTGGGTTCGGCTATTCATCACGACCGTGGAATCCGTGTTTTACATTACTGGCTAAATTTAAAACACAGAAATCCTATTATATCCAATATTTCATATGTTGCTTCTGCTGCTTGGTTCTGTGATGTGATCATATAACTGCGTGAGATGAATGTTGTATTATATATATAATATATAATAAACGTTACTTATGTTTTGCACCCGTGCTAGTCCAGCCCCTGCTCTGCTGGTAGTTAAGTAACCTAACGGTGCATGACGGGGCCCAGTGGCGAATGCAGATTGCATAAGCGTACGTTCTATTTTCGTTTCACTTTTCTGTAATGTTTAGGAAACATTAAATGATGGGACTTTATTAATGAGATTAATGAAAAGAAAGAAACCTAAAGATGTTGTAGAATCAAATTTTCAAAAAGGGTAGCTCTAGTTTTTGCTTTGCATAGTGGTATTCCTTGATGAATATCCAGCACCTCATTCGATGAGGAAAGAGTCGAGTTCCCTTTACGGGAGTGACCTCTTTAGCGAAACTAGCAAATGCTACAACCTACTCGGTTTGTCTTTTGATAGCTTCTCTAATTCTTGCTTTGCATAGTGGTATTCCTGAATATCCTGCACCTCATTCGATGAGGAAAGAGCCGAGATCTCTTCACCGGGAGTGACCTCTTTAGCGAAACTAGGAAAAGCCTAAAAAAACACTCATCTTTTCAAAATCACTATATTCTACATCGATATCAATTTCATTACGCTCATTGTTTTCTTAAAAACCTGTGTAGCCCTCCGTCATTTCAGATAAGTGCTATTTTAATATTCGTGCTACGGTTGTTTGGCCTCCGCCAAGGCGTAGTGTACGGTAGCTGATTAGTACTTATCGGTAGCATGTGATGCGATTAGATTAGGGTAGTTGTACGGCGTTGTTTGGCCTCCGTCAAGGGTCATGCAGGTTGGTCTAATTCAATCAAGAAATGAACGGGTTGAACTTGACTAGCGGCCTATTAGTAGTTTGGCCTCCGTCAAGGTCATAGGACGCTAGGGATAAAAACATTATCGGTAATTTCAAGTATTGAAATTTGCAATGAGATTGCATACCTTCTATATGATAGTTGGATCCCGATACCCACTGCGAGTAAGAGTTACTCCTGGGAGAGTTTTGCACTTTACAATTAGCTAATCAAGTAAGTGTCTAGAAAGGTGTCAAC
This sequence comes from Agapanthus africanus, assembly GCA_030015575.1. Classification (NCBI taxonomy): domain Eukaryota; kingdom Viridiplantae; phylum Streptophyta; class Magnoliopsida; order Asparagales; family Amaryllidaceae; genus Agapanthus; species Agapanthus africanus. Next base: position 250,661,398 of record JASDDO010000028.1, read on the forward strand.
AGGGTTATGCCTCTAGGGAAACGATGTTTATTTTAATTAGGTCTATACGAAAGCACGGGGAACCTCCCTCGGAGTACCGATACCTGCTTGGCCGAACGATTGGCGAACCTGTAGGGTGTAATTAATCTCGGCTAATCTTACCTTTTAGGGTTTGAAGGAAGATTTGATAAAAACAGTGGGAGCCATCCTGATTATAAAATAACCAATCTAATCTTGCAAAGAGCGCACGCAAAGTGATTATCCTTCTCTCTCTCCTGGTAGCGACCAATGAAATGCCTTAATCAAGATAATAATATGGATATATTGACCGAACCTACTTATTATACTGGGTTAGATTCCGCTCTATCTTATGATTGTCATAAGTCTGAGCAAGGAATAGGGGAATATCCGGATTCCCACGCCACCCAAATGAAGAAAAAGCATGTTGATGAATCGTCTTCGGGTGTGTTCGTTACCAAGAACTGTTCATCAATCGTTTCTACGTCTTGGGTATGTGATACCGGATCAGGATTCCATATATGTAATTTGTTACATGGGATAAAGAAATGTAGAGAACTGGGATAGGGCGATATATCTCTAAGTAGTAGAGAATGGTGCAATTGTTGCAGCCAAAGCAGTTGGCAAATATTACCTAGTGTCACCAACTGGTAATACAATGATTCTGAGCGACTGTTATTCCGTACCAAAATATTGTGAATATTTTCCTGAATCAAGTGTTGATTGGGTATGGTATGTTGTATAACAGTGTACACGTTCTGAATCAAACTACAGTTCTAAACGTATAGAACACACACAAGAGAAACAGTTCAGAAATGAACGAAGTCTTCTTGAGGCATTGTAGACTAGGTCATATCGATGAAACAAGACTAGCTAAAGTTCCATAAGGATGCATATTTGAATCCGTTCGAATTTACATCTTATGAAACTTTCCAGTCATGTCTCAAAGACCAGGTGACCAAATCTCCGTTTACTGGAAACGGAGAAAGAGCTACTGAACTCTTGGACAGATACATGGTGATTTATGCGGTCCTATGTTTACACATGCCAGGGATAGTTCCGCATACTCTATTACATTCACCGATGTTCTATCAAGATACGGACATGTGTCCTTATTGAAACACAAATTTGAATATTTTGAGAATTTTAAGGAATATAAGTACGAAGTTGAGAACCAGATGGGTAAAAGTATTCATATCCTTCGATATGACCGGGGAGGAGAATACTTGAGCACGGAATTCCGGGATTATTTAAAAGAGAATGAGATTCTCCTCCGTATAAACCACAGCACAACGGTATATCGAGATGGAAGAATCGCACCCTATTAGATATGGTGCGCTCTATGATGAGTACTGCTAAGTTACCTATTTTCTTTTGGGGACATGCACTTGAGATAGCTTCATACATATTGAATAGAGTTCCAACCAAATCTGTTGCCTACCACTCCATATGAGATATGGAATGGGAAGATACCATCTCTTAAACAAGTTAAGATATGGGGTTGTCCGGCCTATGTTGAAAAGCAAAATCCGGACAAGCTTGAGGCAAGGTCAGTTCTGTGCAAATTTGTAGGATATCCCAAACATTCACGAGGGTATTCTTCTACCACTGAGGAGCAAAATGTGTTTTGTTTCTCGACATGCCACCCTTTTAGAAAAGGAATTTCTTGTGGAAGAAATTAGTGGCAATGAGATAGAACTGGAAGAAGTTTCAGCAAAGCAAACTATAACTGATGATTTGGTAGAACCGGAGGATTCAATCGTCTCCGACGAACTGCAACCACTCCGCAGATCTAATTGGGTTTTTCATCCACCTGAGAGATACTACTGTTTTCTCGTAGACGGTGGGAGCGAGGATTGCATTATGGAGATGATGACCCAACTAGTTTCGAGCAGGCCATCACAAGTGGAGACTATATGAAATGGCTGGATGCTATGCGATCTGAGATGGAATCCATGTACACCAACAAAGTGTTGACTTTGGAAGTTGCTCCTGAAGGGCTAAAACCCATCGGGAGCAAGAGGATCTTTGAGAAAGATGATTTGGTGTAGATGGAAAAGTTGAGACTTTCAAAACTAGACTTGTAGCAAAAGGTTTTCGTTAACGACCTGGTGTCGATTATGATGAAACCTCTTCTCCTGTCGCTATGCTTAAGTCCATCAGGATCCTACTTGCCATTGCTGCATACCATAAATACGAAATCTGGCAGACTGCACGTCAAAACCGCTTTTCTAAATGGTGATTTAGAAAAGAGCGTGTATATGACATTGCCAGAAGGATTCGTAGACAGTAGGAGCAGCGGAAGCGTGGGACAAGCTGCTTGAATCCATCTACGGATTAAAGCAGGCATCACGGAGATGGAACGTCTGTTTTGATGAAGCTGTCAAAGAGTTTGACTTCATCAAAAAGGTAGATGAACCATGTATATATAAAAAGGTTGTAGAGAGTAAGGTTGTCTTCCTCGTATTGTACGTGGATGACATACTCTTGGTAGGAAACGATGTTCCTATGGTACACTCGGTCAAGCTCCTCTTATCACACAAGTTCTCCATGAAAGATCTAACTGATATCTCCTACATCCTAGGGATATAGATTTATAGAGATAAATCTAAAGGGATTTGGGATTGTCCCAATCCAGGTACATAGACACCATGCTAAAGGGGTTTAGTATAGATGATTCTAAGCGTGGTAATGTACCCGCTTGTTTAGGAATCACTCTCTCCAAGAGATGTCTCCCAAGACTGATTTGGAGAGGGCTCTCTTACAAGGGATACCCTATGCTTCGGCAGTCGGGTCAATCATGTATGCGATGTTATATACCAGACCATATATAGCTTACTTACTAGGTGTAGTGAGTAAGTATCGAAAAGATCTTGGGAAAAACCACTGGATAGCTGTGAAGAACATTCTGAAGTGCTTGAAAAGGACCAAAGAGATATTCTTGGTGTATGGTAACGGTGAACTCCAGGTGGAGTCCTTTACCGATTCGAGCTTCCAAAGTGATAAGGAAGACTGAAAGTCAGTCTCGGGTTTTGTCTTCACCCTCAGTAGAGGGACGGTATGTTGGAAGGGTTCTAAGCTATATACCATAGCAGAATCGTTGATAGAGGCTGATTATATCGCTACCAACGATGCTGCCAAAGAGTCTGTCTGGATGAATAAGTTCATATGATGAACTTAGTTCCTACCATTGGGCATCTAGTACCTGTATAATGTGATGACAATGGAGCTGTGGTTTTGGCCTAGGAATCCCGGTCCCGTCAGCAATCCAGACATATTCTTAGACAGTATCACCTGATCAGGGAGATAGTTTATCTCTGGGAGATCGAGGTCAGGAGAGTTGACACAGAGGATAACACAGTAGATCCACTCACCGAGGTCATCCACCAGATGCTATTCGAGAGACTTTTGGGACGTTGGATATGAGATACTACAACAACTGGACTTAGTGCAAGTGGGAGATTGTTAGGAATATGTATGCCCTAGAGGCCATTATTGTTGATATAATGGATGCTTGGACATATATATAGAGGACTTTCTTGCTCGACATGATAGTATGCTATCAGGTTACCTTTATCTTAACATGTAGACTGGTATTTATACTGTCTGTCTCTTACATGTTGATAAAGCCCTTAGGATATGTACTTGACTACCAGGATTATGATGAGATCATACTAGTGAGGCCAGGGTGGTCTAAAAGTACATCCTTTAATCAGTTCCTAGTCGAGGGAATATCGAGACTAAGGAATCGATATTCCAGAGTAGACTAGTATATACGTTTCTTGTCCCTTAGAGGGCGATGGTTGATCCCATAACCATTGGTGTATGACATCAAAGGTTGTACTTAGGTGCTCATTAGAGAATGGGTACAACGAACGAACTTGCCGAGGACTCCAAATTGGTAGTATACCTATCGTCAGATAGAAGTCCTTTGGTGACATTGGTACAGGTTAGTCTGACCCAAGATCATCATAGAGTCTTGTATGGCTCCCACTGTGCTTTGATTTCCTCCCAACCACGCTCAAGAGGAGTTGTGCAAACAGGTGGATTTTGGGTACAGTCCCGAGTCACATGGAGGCAATGAGCGATAGGAGGGATTTCGTCTCTCCCGGTATTGGGGGTTGATGTTGCGCTATACTCGATTGGCTATAACTGGAAGTCCCTGGCCAGGGCTGCTGCTGAGATATACTGGTAACAGTTATCAGTAGTTTCATGAACCGTTATAGGCCAGACATCGACACAACTTATCACATTACTGGGGTCTGACGTTTACCACCCCTAGACATGATATGCGACATATCATACGAAGAGACCAGACTGTATGGTAGTGTTACTGATAGGCTTCATGGAGAGTATGGACAAGCTTGCTTGTTGATCTTCATATCGCTCAATACCCGAGTAGCCGTTACGTCCAGCTAGTACCGTTGATGGCTTTTAGGCGACTGATGTGATCATCACCTACTGCTGGCATATTGACGAGTCTTCAGTGTCCCATACAGAAGTTCCCTGGTTCAAGTGAAACGAAGTAGGACATATATGTGATATGTGTGTGGGCCCGATTAAATACGTGTATGTGATACCTGTCATGACCCAAAGTTTATCCCGTGACAGGCACTTAACCACGTAACGTCTACAGACGCAACGCGACTAAGTAAGCCGAAACCCAGAAATCAAAACCATAAAAATATAGAGTGTTTTAAAACATTTGTTAGAATATTTGTTAAAACCTTTAGAAAACTTTAGGTTGTTTAGTAGAAATTCTTTAAGGTTCAAGTTTAGCATTTCCTTTATAAAAATTTGTCCCGAAATCGGGTAAAAGACAAGATATAAGTAAAATGACATGTGGAATAAATAGAGCATCCCAAACAGGAGAATCACGCCCAACGGTGGAACAATCACCACAATATAGTATACGACGCCGTAGCGAAGAATGAGCAGTAAATTGAAAACAATTATCAAAAAAAAAAAAGATAAGACTGCATAAATAAAGTCGGCTCACAACGAGCTCGACACCAGAGTACAAAATAATATACATCGTCCTCACAACTGTCTCTAAGTCAATACAGGAAGGTAGATGGAAAATACTAGATACAACAATGTACAACTGAAAAGTGAACAGATACCGTACAAAACCCACCTAATAGCAAAAGGGCTAGCACGCCAAAGCAATGGTATCTGTGTCAAAAGATGCGGTAAACATCCAGCCGCGACTATTCCAAAGGGCAACCTGCGAGCACTGTGGCACAACGGGGGTAAGTTGCCAACTCATGAATAGTAGATAACATATAAAGGTAATCGCGAGTATGCACGTGCTGCGATACTCTAACCTATGCCAACAGATAACATCTATATGATGAACTGGATGCTCAAAATCATGCAAGAAGTGCGAACTAATAACATCTCCATGTAATGAGCAAGATATGTGATAATCAGGTATGGTAATGCAATTTAACAACCCTATATAGAATAAGCAGGGTATGCAATAATCGTGCGAGCAGGTGTACTATATCAGGTACAATAGATACAGGATGAGATATCAAATACTAATGCTGAGCATGGGAAAAATACAACATCTACATGGAATGTCATCGTGGAAAATATAATCGGTGCCCACCAATGCACCCAAATCCCAATACAACTCAGGCGCCGTCATCCTCATCGGCCCTCAAATCCTGTAAATCTCATAAAATCGTGAGTGCCCAACATCGGCACTCAAAATATCAAGAAATACTCGTGTCCAGCATCGACACGCAAATCTTCATATATCGAGCATCCGTCAGTCCGGGTCAGCCCACGGGCTCCGTCTGCGGTATCGGCCCTCGGCCCCGGCAGTACGAGTCGTCCCGTATCCATCTATAGACTCTGGTCAGTATCCTCTGGATAACCGCCAGGTCCAACCAATCACCGGTAGGTAGTAGTCCCTCTACCAGGCTCGCCGTCTACTGCACAGCGATCCGCTCTTACCTCGGGGTACCATACCGGGTCCACCATGTACCCGCAATCGGTGCCTACCGCTCCTCGAATCGGGTATACTCACACAAGCTCTCTGGAACCGAGAAAACTCATGGTGGACGCACTGAAATATCATATCAAGGGAAACCGGGTTTTTAAACAGTGCGTATTTTCTTTAAAATAGTACTCCGGTTCCCAAATCCAGAAATCAAGTAAATCCAAATTCAATGCGTAAATCCATGCAATGTGTCGTATGACACTAAGAGTAAAAGAAAGGGAAAACCGCTCTTTTAAAAGATCCAGTTTTGAAAATATCACACGCGGTCCCTTAGTTTTTAAATCAAGTCAATATCATCCATGTAGGTAACATATGAATATGTGTATAGGTATGGATGTGCGAAAGGATAAGTACGCAAAGTGAATGTAGTAATGTACATGTGCACTAATGTGGACATATGATGTATATGTGCCCAAGTATGAATATATGATGTATATGGCACAAGTATGAATATGTGATGTACTACGATGAATATAAAGGGTACATGTGCACAGGTAGTGATATATCCATGAAGGTGTGCACAAAAAGTGAGTATGCAATGTGCCTGGTATGAATATAACATATGCTAATATGCGGCAAATCATGACAAATATCAATAAAGCGGAAACAATATGATATATGATTTATAGAAATCCTATAATGTGAGTGTCATGGCAATCACTAACGGTGTGAGTGTAGCATATAAATCGTGCTCGTGCAACTTGAACCGTTAGTGACAGTGCAGTGTTCTATACTACCAGTTTTATATGTAACAAGAGAGTATGCTACTAGTATATCTATATGAACACACATGACTAAATATCCTACTACGCCCTGATGCTTAACGCCATAAGGGCGATTTCCCCGTAGATGTTAAATCTACTCACCTGGTCGCGTGCTACACGTAGCCGACCACTTGATTTCCCCGTAGATGTTAAATCTACTCTCCTGGGCGTCCGACGTACCTGCTTGCGAACCTGGAATTTACACAAGAATCCAAATATAAGAAAATATCTCGCAAAACGCAATATCGAACAAAACGAGAAACTTGCATCGCGAATTAACGCGCGTGTGTGCGATACTCTGGAACGTGTGTGTACGCGTCTTAAACTCAACTCGATACGCCGTGATACGCTGAATCACAGAATCCACTCGCGTATTGCGCATATCACGCAAACTAAAAATACCATAAAACGACATACTGCCCCAGATTTTACCCAGGTTAAAATATTACAAAACTATATATACCATGGACCTACAAAATGTAGCAGACACCTACCCTAAAAACCCTAGGACCTATCTCCCTAGTCTGGCCGCAAATTGCGGCCAGAAGTAATTTTCCGGCGGCCTGGAATTGGGGTGGTGGGGTCGGGCTCTGGTGGTGGGGTCAGGGTCTCTCAGGTAGGCTACAGTTTACTCAGTTTCATTCTGAAATGCCCGGGTCTAAAGCAGATTTTAAAAAGCTAGGTTTTTGCTAAAAAACGTCAATTTTGCACAAAAATGGAAACTTAGGGTATTTTTTGTAATCTGGGGTTTACCTAGGTTAACTTGGCCCTAACAACACCTAACTAGGCTAGTCTAACCAACACTAACATCACATAAACACAATTTCACACAAATCACCAAAACAAGCACAAAATCTCACATTTACCCTAATCGAAGCTATTTCTACACATAAACTTAACAAGCTAAGAAGCTAAGCCAAAGAAGTATATCTCACTTGACCCTAAACACCAAGGAGAAGGAGAAGAAGTGGAGGGAAGGAGCTACTGTAGATGCTGGAGCTGCCTGAAGCTGCTGCTGAAGCTGTTGCTATTGCTCACTGCTGCTGCTGCTGTGCTGGGCCGCTGCTGCTTGGTTTGCTGCTACTGCTGTGTCTTCTACTGCTGCTGCTGTTAGTGTGGGTGTGTGAGTATGAGCGTGAGAGTTTGAGAGAAAAAAAAGAATGAGAAGGCAAAGAAAAATGAGAGCTAGGCTTAGTCAACCCCTCTCTCTCTCCTCATTTAATGAGGCATGGCAAAGGCCATCATGCCCCATAATGCTCTCTCTCTCTCTCTCTCTCTCTCTCTCTCCCCCACCAAGTCAACACCCAAAACAAAATTCAAATATAATAAAACAACCATTAAATAAAAATTAACTAATTAAACTTAATTAAAACCCAAAAGACTTAATTCCCATTATTAAACCCACCATGGTTGCTAATCATGGTATAACCTCATTTTTAACCCTCGTTTACATGCACATGTGTGTGCAAGCCTAAGAAAATTCTAGGAAAATATTTATAATTCTTGATAAAATATTTGAAAACTAATTTGGTAAACTTTTTATTAAAAATCATTTATTAACATATAATTAGCCACTAAACACATCCTAAGGTGTTACAATCATCCCCCCTAAAGAAATTCGTCCCCGAATTTAAAATATAAATTACGCATACCTTCAAAGAGATGAGAGAACTTCTTCCGCATCTCGCCCTCGGCCTCCCAAGTGACCTCTTCACCATTCGGGCTGCGACAAAGTACCTTCACTGATGGAAAGGCCTTCGATCTAAGTTTTTTCACCTGCCTGTCCAATATCACGACTGGCTGCTTGGTGAATGAAAGATCGCGCTCGAGCTGAACGGTCTGATGCTGAATCATGTGCGAAGGGTCATGTAGGTATCTGCGAAGTATCGACACGTGGAATACGGGGTGAACGTCTGGGAAGTCGGGTGGAAGAGCCAAATGATATGCTACTGCGCCCACACGCTCGAGGATCTCGAAGGGACCTATGAATCTGGGGCTAAGCTTCCCCTTTCGTCCAAACCTCATCACTCCCTTCATCGGAGAGACCCTCAGAAAAACGTGATCGCAAACTGCGAACTCTAATCTGCGGCGACGCCTGTCAGCATACGATCTCTGCCTGCTCTGAGCTGTCCTCATCCTGTCTCGAATCAGCTGTATCTTCTCGGTCGTCTCCTGTACGATCTGTGGCCCCAAAATACTGCTCTCGCTGAGCTCTGTCCAACAGACGGGCGATCTGCATCTCCTCCCATACAAAGCCTCGAAAGTTGCCATTTGAATAGTATCCTGGAAACTATTGCTGTAGGAGAACTCCACCAAGGGTAAATGATGATCCCAGCTACCACCAAAGTCTAAAACGCACGCTCGGAGTATGTCCTCGAGAGTCTGAATAGTCCGCTCTGACTGGCCGTCGGTCTGCGGATGAAATGCTGTGCTGAAACTCAAGCGGGTGCCCAAGGCCTCCTGAAGCCTCTGCCATAGTCGGCTGGTAAACTAGGTGCCTCTGTCGGACACGATACACGTCGGGACTCCATGCAGTCGTACTACCTCGTCGATGTAAATCTGGGCGTACTGAGCAAATCCGAAAGTCGTCTTCACTGGCAGGAAGTGAGCAGCTTTCGTCAAACGATCCACGATCACCCAAATGGAGTCATACCCTCGCCTAGTCCTGGGTAGACCCACAATGAAATCCATCGAAATCTGCTCCTATTTCCACTCCGGAATGGGTAACGGCTGTAGCTCTCCCGCCGGCCTCTGGTGCTCGGCCTTGACTTGCTGACAAGTCAGGCATCTCGACACGAAATCTGCGGTGTCCCTCTTCATTTCGTCCCACCAGTAAACATCTCTCATATCATGATACATCTTGGTGGAACCGGGATGGACGCTGTACACCAATCGATGTGCCTCCTCAAGAATCTCACGCCGTAGTCCCTCAGCATCTGGTACGCACAGTCTAGTCCCAAATCGCAGTATCCCCTGATCATTGATCATGAACTCGGAAAATCTTCCCTGTCCAATCTGTGTCATGATCTCTGAACATCGGTCATCACTGTGTTGTGCCTCATGTATACGGTCAACTAACTGTGGGCGTGTTAGTGTATATGCTCTAGAGGCCATTACTGTATCGTACTAGTATGTATATTACTTGATGGAAGCTTGGGATATTCACAGTTGTATATACAATCTTGCTCGAAATGGTAGTATGCTACTTGGTTTGTCTCTGCTTTAATGTGTACATGTGTTTCTTTTATTATATCACCTATACGCATTAGTGGAGCCCTTAGGATCTTTGCTTGATTACCAGCGTTGTGATGGCGCTCACACTCGTAGGGGCTGGGTAATCCATAAGCACATCCTTATACAGGTCCCTAGTCGTAGGACTATCGAGACAGGGCATCGATACTCCGGAGTAGACTAGCATATGCGCTTCTCATCCCAGCGTGGGAGACGGTCTGTCCCACAGCCGTCAGTACGTCGTACTTGAGATAGTATGCGGGTGCTCGTTAGGTTACGAGTACACTGGACAGGACTCGTCGGGAACTGTTGGTTGATATTATACCTATCGTCAGTTATCAGTTCCCAGGTGACATGAGTACAGCTTAGTCCGCTGACTTGACACTGTCACTTCGCCTCGAGTGTGTTCCCACTGTACTTTGATTACTACCCTACCACGGCTCAAAGGAGTCGTGCAAACAGGTAGTAGTTGGGTGCAGTCCCGAAGCACTTGGAGGCAGTGACGGTTAGACAGGATTCGTCTCTCCCGGTATTGGGGGTTGACATCGCGCTGTATCCAGGAGAGCCATTACACAAGTAGTCCCTGGCCAGGGCAAGCGAGATATACTGGAAGGTTTCCAGTGTTATCTCAGGGTGTTCTGGGCTACACTCCGACACGACTTGTACCGCTATTAGGGGACTGACGTTTACCGCCCTCCTAGGCCCGCCATGCGATGTATCAGACGAACAGACCGGACTGTATGGAGACTGTCACATTCAGGCTCAGTAGGAGTTCAGATGGGTTCAGCTCGTCAGTTTTCTTATCGGCATCTACCTGGGGACCGTTACGTACAGCTAGTGCCGCTTGCGGTCTGTGGTTAAACCCATTGCCAGCGTATTGTCGAGTCTTTAGAGTCCCACACAGAGAGTTATTCGCCTTTAGGCAAAATGAGTAGAGGTCGCATGGTTTTGCGACAGGGTTCATTCACATCCGCGCACTTGTGCACGTTTGCTGTCCGGACAGCTTATACTAGCGGGCTTTGGTTTAAGCCAGATCCTAGTATATGATTTGGGATTGGTTTTATCTCATTGTATTCGTGTTCCTCGGATCACGGATACGGGTGCGTATGCACAGTTGACTGAGACAGAGGGAGAGGACTTTGATTAGGGTTGATGACTATTGTCATTTTCTTAACCCTAATGCTTATGTGTGTATTATGATTAATTGATATTAGTTAAATATAATTGTGCATGGTTAGGGTTGTTGACCATTTGACTATCTTGACTTGTTGACTTAGGTTGACATGTTGACCATCATCATTCTATATAAAAGATGCTCTTTGATCCTTGTAAGTGCACGGCGGCGCCCCGGCCGTCAATCCGACGGCCAAATGCGGAAACGGTGATAAACTTTAATTTTGCGAACTTAGCAAACCGGCACCACCGCGCACTAAACCCCGGATCGGGCCATTAAACTTGTCCTAGCTAACTAACAAGATAGGGAAGAGATATACCGAATGATCCGAGTCCTCCGGTCTTCTCGTCATCGTCCCGATCTCCCGCGGAAACTCCGGTCGTCGCCTCCTTGCCGGAAGGGCACCACATCGCCTGCATCTTTTACGGGCTCCCGCCTCTATACCGAGGCAACTCGGGCATGAAGCTGGCAAGTCGACATGCCCAAGACTTGCTGTAGGATGTGTAGAGTCTATGTCTCATTGGGGTTTTGGTTGCCAAGAAGGATGAAGAGAATCATGAACTTTGGAGAGGGTTTTTGAGAATTTGGCAAGCATGAAAAATGAGATGTGAATTAATCCTTCATCCAAAAATGAGCCCTCTCATTTTTCCTCTCCTCTCATTTTGTGGCCGGCCAATACTCATGAGGAATGGTGGTAGAGTGCAAAGAAAACATAAGAGGGAGGTAAGTGTAGGAGATAGAAAATGGTGACCATAAACAAACATCAACCATGCTTACACCTTAACCTTTCAAATCTCATTAAATGCAAGTGGTGGAAGAAAGATATCATAATCAATACAATTGCAAGAAACCCCCTCCATAAATGTTATTTGCAAACTTGCAAATAACCCCCTCCATCCGAAAAGTCCGGCCGGGAAAGAACAGAGGAAAACCGGCCGGAACGGAATGCAAACTGGCAACTCCAGAAAACTGGTCCCGTAATAAATTACAGGAAAACCCCGATACTGTGCATACACACCCGCATCTGTATTCCGTCCGGATACAAATGCAATGAGACAAAATCTACACTGTACTATACTAGGATCCGGCTTAAACCAAAGCCGGCTAGTAATATCCGTTCGATCCTGATCCGTGCAATACCGCACGTATCTGATCGAACCCTGCCATATATCCATACGGCCGCTAGTACAAACCGCCCGATCCTGATCCGTGCAATACCGCACGTATCTGATCGGACCCTGCCATATCTCCATACGGCCTCTACAGCGTTTCGCCCGAAAGCTTGAGTAACTGAAAGTGTAGTGGACTCTAAAGACTCGTCAATACAATGGCTGTGGATTTAACCACTAGCACGTCAGAGGTATAAGCCAATTCGTAACGGGCCACCAGCTATTGACCAAAAGGGACGTCGATGAGCGAACTCATCCTGACACCCTACTGAGCCTGTCAGTGACAATATCCGTACAGTCCGGTCCGTTCGTCTATGAGCATCGCATGTCGGGCCTAGGGGGTTGGTAAAAGTCAGACCCCCAAAAGCGGTACAAGTCGTGTCGGAGTGTAGCCCAGAACACCTTGAGATACTACTGGAATACCTACCAGTAAATCTCTTGCCTTGGCCAAGGAGTTCGTGTAATGGCTCTCCTAGACACAGCACGACCTCACCCCCAATACCGGGAGAGACGAACCCCCGAAGATCCGCTCACTGCCTCCATGTGGCTTGGGACTGTACCCAACTAAAACCTGTTTGCACGACTCCTTTGAGCCGTGGTAGGGTGGTAATCAAAGCACAGTAGGAACTCACACGAGACAAATGACGATCCCCAGGTCGATGAACTAACCTGTACACATGTCACCTGGGAACTGCTATCTGACGTCAGGTATAAGACCAACTAGCATGTTCCCGGCGAGTCCTGTCCGGTGTACTCATAACCCAATGAGCACCTGTATACATCTTAGGTGAACCAACTGACACCAGTGGCTTGTGAGACCGGCCATCGCCCCTCGTCGGGGTCTCGACTGTATACACTAGTCTACGCTGGAGAATCGATGCCCTGTCTCGAAACTCCCACGACTAGGGACCTTTTAAGGATGTGCTTATAGACTCCAGCTCTCACTTATATGATCGCCCTCATACTGCTGGCAGTCAAGCAAGAATCCTAGGGGCTCTATCAACGTGTAATAGCGACCTGTCAGGTCACTTAATGCAGTACACGATGATAAAGGTAAACCAGATAGCATACTATCAACTCGAGTAAGACTGTCGTCCCGGGATAGGTCCTCCCTCAATCATTGCAATCACGTGCCTGTGATCCAATAATTGACTCTGAGGGCGCTATCTCCAACAATCCTTGCAATTTGCATTTAATGTGAAATGATAATGGTCAAGTCTTGATTAACCATGACAATTATCTTGCTAATTATCTAATTTACATAATTCACACATATATGTGAGAATGGTTCATTATTCTCCTCATTCTATCATATAGATTCTCTCTCCTCCTCTTCCTCTCTCTCTAGCTCTCCCCTCTCATGAGTTGAGAAACACTTGAGCTTGAGATAAACCTCTCTAAAATAATCTCTACTCTCTTCTAAGGTTCTAGGATTAGCACTTCTAGCATCTTAGTTACTTCTAGCTTGAAGTTGAAGCCAAAGGTTGAGGCTCTCGGGTGGATCCTTCCTCGACTAAAGAAGATGACAAGGAGATCACTTCCGTTCACTCTAAGGAGCAAGGAGAGAAGGACATAAAGCCCTAGGTATAACCTTTCTTCCATGTAGCTAAAACTAGTTAGCTTTGTAGTTAGTTTTGTTTAGCAAAGATCCTCCTTTTGATAGTCCATGTTGCCTAGTTCGATAAAAATCCGTTTTTATACCGTTTCCGCCTCCCCGCAAGCACCGGGGTGGGCAACGTGGACTTACAGTGGTGTCAGAGCCTAACTAAACATAAACTAGCTAGTTTGTAAAGTGTATAGAAGTTCGATCGGTAATAATCGCAAAACTAAAATTTCAAAACCCCAAGTTTCTGTTGATTTTTTTTCTGCTCTAAAAATAATAAATCATACTTCAAAAATCGGATCAGGGTTTTGTTAAGAAACTCACCAAAGACGATCCAGTGAACCGTTCAAAGCGCCGCGTTTCCGCGGCAAGAACATGCTTCTTGCCGCGGAACCGCGGCCGAGTTGACTCGGTTTTGGACCGAGTTTGGTGCAGTGTTCTTCTGTTAAGGTTTTGGGATTTTTAAGATATGTTATTTCTGCCCAGATTTTCCAGAATAGGAATTTGTATTTGGGGTGGCTATAAATCCGTATTTTTGATCGAACTACCCTATACTTTGACTATTGGGCTATATCTGTGATGTTTATATGTATTGAACGTCTACTAATCGCTATACGTCGATTAGTGGGGGTTATATATATCTGTGATCTGTAATGTTGATGGTTTGTGGATATGAACTCGGTGGATTGTCGCGGATAAATAGCCGGGGTGGATGTGAGATGAGAGTTTATTTTTCCTTTCATTCATGTAATATGTAAATTGATGTAATATTATTTGTTTGGCCGCACAACCGGGTCGGGGTTGTACCCGTCATTGTATAATTTCTTTTTACTGTTTTTGCTCCTAGGATAGACCCATGGTGGGGTGCACAAACTACCGGGTATCTCGAAGTGCCGAGTGGCCTATTCACGTCGTTGAGGGAGGTTGCTTCGCTTTGGGTACTTGGCGGGTAGTTTGCCGCACCCGTACGGGTCTTGGGTGGGGTATTGGCTATTCATCGCGACCGTGTAATCCGCTTTTCGTTGCAGGCTCGAACGAATCGCGGATTCCTAGTACATCCAAAGTGTTCATCTGTGATCTGGATTGACTATCATTGCTATATATCTATATATGATAACTATTTAGGTGTTGCTTATGTTTTGCATCCGCGCTAGTCCAGTCTCCGCTCTGTCGTTAGTTAAGTAACCTAACGGGTGATGACGGGGCCCCGTGGAGAATGTGGATGGCATATGCGTACACCATATTTTGGTTGTTTTCTGCAATCGTAGGATTAAATGATAGGACGCATTGGAATTAATGCAAGAAAATAAACCAAGTAAAAGTCGTTGGAACACATTGAAAAACACTCGGTTCTTTTCAAAAACCAGCATTTTAAACGCGGAGCTTGAACCACTCGTTTTAAAAGCTATCTCGTTCCATCGACTATATCAAGTTCACTACGTTCACGGTTTCGCCAAAACCATTCGTAGCTGTAACGCTTTGAAAATCGTTTCAGTGAAATTTCGAAAAATCGGTAAAATAAGGGGGTTTTCTGTAAAAAGTCAAAATACAAATATCTTATTATAAAAATTAAATATACATATTCTAGCTATGTAATTGCTATTATTTGGTGTTTATTGAGCCGCTGGTGAAATTTCAAATTTTCTGAAAAAAATATTATTTTATTATTATTTAAGCCGTCACTAATACATTTAATTAGGGAAAATTACAAATTGGAATGAGTTGAAAAAAATTTTGTGCATCATAAAACATTAAATAAAATTTTATAATTTTGTTTTTGGAACGAAATCATTTGCCAAACCGGTTTAGAAATTATTGAAGAAAAAAGGCTTTTTTTTAGCGTAAATGGATGTTTGGGGTATTATATTTATCATTTTTCATCACCCCACACCCGTACCCACACCCACACACCCCCATTCACTTATCCCCTTGAAGAATTCAGCAGCCCCCTCTTTTGTCCCCACTTGGATTTCAAAGGAAATGAAATGAAAGAAAAGAAAAGAAAAGAGTAGAAAATGATATAATTTGAGTTGACTTTGACTTGAACTAACTTTCTCCACCTCACTCTCTCTCCTCCCTCACCCAAACCCCCCACAAACTGGGTGAAACCAGCAACCCCCCAACAGCCCCATTTTCCTCTTCTCCTCTCTTTGTTCCATCAAAGAAAATCCAAAGAAAAATCCACTAAAAATCAAGCAAAAATCCAAATCAAAATCCGACTCCTACCCATTTTAGCTTAGCCCGTATAGCATGGATTTTGGTGACAAGGGAGCATTTTGGAGGGCTATGTGTGCTTGTGGGATCTTCAATTTGTTTGGGTAAATTCTAACCCTTTTGCTTAAATTGTTGTTAATTGCTTGTAGTTAGCTTAATTAAGTGTTAATTTGGTTTTATGTGGGTTCAATTGTATGATTAAGGAATTCTAGTTAGGGTTTTGTTTTGAAATTGGGTTGTGATCACTTGTGCATGGTTTGTGATGTGAGCTAACATCTTGAAAAATTGTTAAAATTTATCTAGTTGCATATTACAAGTTATTACTTGAAAAATGTCCAAATTAAGCTTTTTGTGCAAACTAGGGTTTTATGAAATGCATTTATATGTGAGATTAAAAAATATGGTTAGGGTTTTTATCATATTATTAACTTTATTAAGTATAGTTTAACACTTTATTTCATGGAAATCCAACCTAAATTGTAGTTTGCGCATTTTTTTTCTATGAAATTGTTAAAAAAAGGGTATTTTGTAAACTAGAATATTAGGGTTTTTGGAATTTAATGAGATTAAATTCCGGAAATTGTTTCTATGACTTATTTAAGATATTTAATAAATATATTGGCCGCTACATTCATTTAAACATCCTGTTTTGTACAAAAACGGCGAATTGTGCTTGCTAGATTTTCGGAAAAGTGACTTTTTAAGTAAAATTGGGGTTTTTGTGAGTTTTAACCTAGTTTATATTAAAATTAGTGTTCGTGAATGTGCAAATGAGTGTGATTGGATTTTTCTCAATGGTTTGACGTTTGTACTTCGACATCGAGGGTTGGTTTGACTATTCTTGCATGCGTAGGCGATAGGTTTGGACCTATGCGTGATACGCGTGCCGATTTGATTTTCGTATGCCGTTTCGATTTTGAATTTAGTTTTTTAATGCGATATGGTGCGTTATGATATGTAGGTACCCCCATGTGGACTTCGAGATGACAAACAAGCACGTGGCGACGTCGGCACCGGCTAGCGAGGACCAGGTGAGTAGATTTATATCTACGGGGAGAAGTCGGGTGGATGGCGTATAGCACCCCCGCAGTCCATGGTGGTGTATACGGATGCGTATACACACCAACATTTATTATATGTTATTTGGGATTAATAACGTTGCTTAGGATGGATATTGGTGTGTTGGATTACTTTAGTGTTGCGAACCCTAGGGTAGTGTTGCACTACACATACACACATACATACTTGCATACATTCCTATGGATATGTGCTCATGGGATTCTTTATAGTTATGGGTTCACATGGGTATGGGACTATGTGTTCACATATGGATTTGCGGATGATACTTGGGTTTGAGATGAGTCGATGAGATTTGAGTTGAGGCCATGAGATCGGTGATATGGCATGATTCGTACTTGAGATACGTCCTGATATTATAGCGGATCTTTGGATGACAATGCCACGTGAATAGTGATATTAGTATTGTACTAGACATAGGTCAGTACCCTGGACTATGATCTTGGATAAAGAGGATACTAGATGAATAGTGTGATGAATATGATATTAACCCGTACCCAGATTTGGGGATGCCGTACGACGGATTTACGTACGAGCTATATTTTGATGATTGATCCGCACTCTTGACTTGGGATGTCTGATTATAGATATGGTATCGGATATGATATTATTGAGGCGGGATCACCGACTAATATATATACAGGTATGTATATGTATCGACTCAGATGTTAGGCGGTTTCCTTACCTGTAGTTCAGCTTGTTAGCTTAGCCCTTTAGTTTAGTTTAGTTATTAGATTAGATTCGATTCTTACCTATTTCAAAAACTAACGAATCGTGGGTATTTTAAAAGACAGCCCAAGGGACCCTACAGATATTTCAAAAGACGTATTTTTTCATAAAAACACCGTAGCCCTATTTTCAAAACCCCATGATTCATGTTATTTCAAAAGGCACCATTTGTAGGACTTATATTAGATTATTACAGATTAGTTATCGTTGTGTCTAGTTTTCAGCTCCCGCATATTATTGCTGTTCGCTCTGCCTCGCATACTTATTTTGCTGCATATTCCATTATTGATATCATGCTGTTAGGACACCAGCACCATTACCGATGATGCGTATGTACCACGTACACTTAATTGCCGGCTCACACACATCTTCATCGGTAATTGTCATGTCACGTACACCTTAGAAAATAGTATTGCTTGACATAGCCTGTTAGCTAATAGTTAGACATGATATTAGTGTACTTGCCTTATATGTTAGTTTAGACATTGTAGTTATTACCTGCTACTTCATGCATACTGTTATTCATTGTTATGCCGCATTCATGGATTTTCATGCATATATTCACCATTTTACGTGTTATTGAGGTTTTGGATTCAGATTTCCATGAGATTTTCTAGATTTGGAGGAAAACCGCAAAAACATAAATAAACCTTTTTCATCTTTTAAAATAAAAAGTGCGGTTTTCCCATGATGTATGAGTCGTCCACCATGAGTTTGCTGATGGATTTCGAGACCCGATTCGAGGAGACGGATGAACCGTTTCGGGTACATGGTGGACCCGATAAGGTACCCCGGGACAAGAAGCGCGTGATGATGACGATGTGAGCCTGGCAGGGGAGCACTACCTACCGGTGATATTACCCGACGCGTCGGATATCCGGAGGATACCGTCGTCGTCTTGAGATGGATGGTAGGGGCCGGTCTGGACTGACGGCGCCCTAGATATTGAGACTTGAGGTATATAGATTGTGACACAGAGATATCGAGGTATTTGGACACTTGTTTTGTGTCGATGCTGGGCACTGTTTTATGCTGATTTCATATATGGTACCTCATTTCTTTTAAAATACAGAAATCTAATTGATTTATGAAACCAGTTTTATTCAGTACATGCATTCTGTTTCATGCATGCATACCTCATTCATATGATATATTGCTACCTGAGGCACAGACACGGCCACATGAGATTACACTCGGGTTAGATATTTACCCTAGCCTTGTTATAGGCTACATGTTATATACATTTTTGAGGATATATTATGATCATTGACCTAGGATTGTGTTATTTATGCGATTTCTGTGCGTAGATATTTTTCTATTCACGAGTTGGCAACTCACCCCCGTTGTGCCCTAGTTTCTTGCAGGTTGCCGTACAGGTTTCGTTACGGCTTTGCGGGCTCAGTTTCATTCGGGTGACTTGCTAGTCGGTGGGTTTTTCTTGTATCGTACCCATCATATTAACTTGTATAATATTATTCCGTTGTATCTAGTAAATTCCATCAACCAAACATGTATTTATTGAGATAGAGACCAGTGTTGGTTATTCTTTCGACCTTAGAGTCGCTCGTTATATTTCTGGTGGTTTTGAGTTTCCTTTTGAGTTTTGATCCTCGCCGTTGGCGTTGTATATATTATTGTTTGTGTGGTTGTGACCGTCGATTGACGAAGAGCTAGCTCCCGCTTGGGGATGCCCTTTTCTTGATTTCGTATACTATTCATGTTGTATCCCGTTTGGGGGCCAGTATTTACAAAGGAGACTCTGCCGAAATTTTCAGTAAAGTTTTGATGTTCTTAAAAACCGCATAATTCGGCTTATGCTATTAAAACTACTTGTTTTAAATTGGTTTTCCTTCACTCTACTACTTTTCTTGGTTTGGATTTCTGGGTTTTCGGTTTACTTAGATTACGTACGTCTCGAGACGTTCGTAGTTTAAGTGCCGGTCATGTTCCGTACTTTCGGGTCGTGACAAAGTTGGTATCAGAGCGTTAGGTTTTAACCTTCGGAGCGTAGGATGACCCTTGGTTGATGGAATAGGTGACTAAAGTAGAGTGACGTACCGTTGGTATGTTCCGCGGCATATTTACGACACGCCACTCCACTTATGAAGCCTTAGGATATACATTTCCTTGTTCAGTATTATATTCCTTCCTGATCTAGCCTCATCGGTACCAGTTTGGTTTTGCTGCTATGGTTACGGACAGGGAGAGCTACGGCTAGAGTTGCGGTCAGCACAAGCTCGTCACGAACGAGGACTGACCAGGGCGAAATTCCGGCAACACACGATTGCAGATATGTGTCTTTTTACCGTGTTTCCGCGCCACGAGCGTTTGGCGGATCGCCTTTATGAGGTTACTCGGAGGTGCTGATCGACACTAGAGAATTGAGCCAATGATGGAGGCCAGCCAGATTTTGATGACCGTTGGTGTGTTGCTTACTCCTGATGATTGAGGCACGGTTCAGCATGCAGACGAGTGAGCCAGTTATTGCCGCGAACGACGAGATATCGCCCAAGATGTTGGAGCTATTGCAGTATAAGTTGTACTAAGAGATGATAGAAGGTCGCTAGTCATCGAGGATGAATGACTAGGACATGTGGATCGTTCGCCTACCCCGATGCGAGGTCATCAGATAGATTGATTCCAGCTAGAGACGACTTCACGCGGAGACGTTGGGAGTCGACAGAGACGATCGAATGTCAGAAACCTATTATTCCAAGTTTAAGATAGTCGGAAAGACATGCAGGCAATTCTATGGTCCCTCTAGAAGAATGAAACCCTAACTCGACTTAATGACCGTGTGAAAGCCTTTAAACCTTCGGGTTTGCGGCAGTTCTACGGCGCCATTAGTGAGGCTTGGGTTTGCCCTTCTACGGCTGGACCACCGATGCTGTGGTATGTACTCGATACTATTAAACTGTGCCCAAGATGTTGAGCTCTTGGGGGATTATGAGGTTTTGACGACTCGATCGGATGGCTCGACTTAATTCGGATGCTAGGTGGTGAGATGCATTTCTTGGGAGACTCCAGATATGAGGATAGCCGTTGGAGCTCAGTCCATGCAGCCACGACGAGACGAGTTCAAAGCAGACGACATTAGAGAAAAGTGGAGTAAGAGGTTCGTACCAGATCTAGATGAGATGACATTCCACTCCGCCGACATCAGAGATGCGATGCGCATGCTGAGGCATGGTACTTGGACTTACCTTCCAGAAGGAGTCGCGATGAGTATGCAGTCGTTCCAGAGCAAGATGCAGATATAGGAAAGGACAATGACTTCCGGACAGTTGGCAGAGACGAGACATGGAAGAGACCGTGAGCAGGATTCCTTCCAGGACACTGCTACAATGATACTTGCACTCAGGATCAGATGTGTCACGTACATTCAGAGAGCCAGAGGCCGACGCCAGTGATATGCTGTCTTACGAGTGGTCGCGATGATTGACCAAGAGATGACCAGAGAAGTGCCAGAACGGAATCGTCCCCGTTAGCACACCTGACAGGGCTGATGAGCCGATGGACCGAAAGATTGGTAATTCACAGTGAAGACCTTGACCCAGGAGTGGTCATGGTTACGCACACCAGCAGGCCAGGGTTCATGATCATCGACGAGACGTCCCATTAGTGACCGCGACAGTTGGCCGAGATTCTTAGAGGATGCGCTTGAGCAGTACTATTCCGCCATTGTTGATTACGATGTTTTGGGTGATTTATTCGTATGATTTGATTTTGATGATTGAGGATTTACGATCTTTGCACAGTGTTGCACTTGATATCGTTTTCGTGCTTCAGTTTCACATGTTTGTGATTTTACGATTTTAAACAGTTGAGTTGGTTTTGTGCGTATGCATGCACACGATTTCGTTCCTGCACTCGGTATAGTTTATATATGCTTGCAGTGCAGTGATACGCCTTTTGTGCACTTAGATGCACTGAACTTCGATTTCGATTGTGATACCCGATATTTGTTTTGTGCACTTTGTGCACCTGATTGATTTTGCGCACGTTCGGCGCTTGATGTTGGATTTCATGATTTCGTGCACGATAGATGCACCTGATTTTGATGTCAGGCACACATGTTGCCTACGACAGATGTTTCGTGCACACCCGATGCACTTAGATGTTGTTTCTATGCACATGTATGGCACATTCATGGATTTTGATTTCCGTGCGCACCAGACGCACGTAGCATTCATGTGCATATTTTGGGATTGATTTCGTATAGAGCAGTACGTTTTTATGATATTGCTATGTATTTTCGTACTGAGCAGGACTAGTCAGAGGACAGTACCTGAATATATTTTGCATGCATTGATTGTTATTGAAGGGATTTCCAAAAAGCGAGCTATAGCCTCAGTATTTACTTACGTGTCTGATATGACACGAAATGTTTAAAACAAGGAGACCCTTCTAAATTGTTTCCAAAACGGCGGAACGTACATTTTAAACAAAGGTATATATGTATATAGTTATTTTCTTATGATAGACGTCCGCCACTGTGCAGTGTTATACGCGTTGCACAGTGACTTAAAGAGATTTGGCATGCATTTCCTTCAGATACTTACAGATATAGATTCGATGTTTACATGTATAGTTTCGAGTTATATCATATTGGTTTGATTTAGATTTGGCATTGATGTCTTCTCCATGACTCCGATGATTGCGGGATGCTTGACGGAGTTTTGATTTGAGTTATATGCTCATTTTTCAAGCGCATGTGCTGCGCTACAATTTGTTTTATGTATTTACAATTTCGGAGCCCCGACGACTTGATGGGTTTTCTTAGATGTTTTAGTATTTGGGGGAGTTTGAATTTAAATTCGGGGACCGAATTTCTTTAAGGGGGGAAGATTGTAACGCTTTGAAAATCGTTTCGGTGAAATTTCGAAAAATCGGTAAAATAAGTGGGTTTTCTGTAAAAAGTCAAAATACAAATATCTTATTATAAAAATTAAATATATATATTCTAGCTATGTAATTGCTATTATTTGGTGTTTATTGAGCCGCTGGTGAAAATTCAAATTTTCTGAAAAAAATATTATTTTATTATTATTTAAGCCGTCACTAATACATTTAATTAGGGAAAATTACAAATTGGAATGAGTTGAAACAAATTTTGTGCATCATAAAACATTAAATAAAATTTTATCATTTTGTTTTTGGAACGAAATCATTTGCCAAAACGGTTTAGAAATTATTGAAGAAAAAAGGCTTTTTTTTTAGCGTAAATGGATGTTTGGGGTATTATATTTATCATTTTTCATCACCCCACACCCGTACCCACACCCACACACCCCCATTCACTTATCCCCTTGAAGAATTTAGCAGCCCCCTCTTTTGTCCCCACTTGGATTTCAAAGGAAATGAAATGAAAGAAAAGAAAAGAAAAGAGTAGAAAATGATATAATTTGAGTTGACTTTGACTTGAACTAACTTTCTCCACCTCACTCTCTCTCCTCCCTCACCCAAACCCCCCACAACCTGGCCGAAACCAGCAACCCCCCTAACAGCCCCATTTTCCTCTTCTCCTCTCTTTGTTCCATCAATGAAAATCCAAAGAAAATCCCACTAAAAATCAAGCAAAAATCCAAATCAAAATCCGACTCCTACCCATTTTAGCTTAGCCCGTATAGCATGGATTTTGGTGACAAGGGAGCATTTTGGAGGGCTATGTGTGCTTGTGGGATCTTCAATTTGTTTGGATAAATTCTAACCCTTTTGCTTAAATTGTTGTTAAATACTTGTAGTTAGCTTAATTAAGTGTTAATTTGGTTTTATGTGGGTTCAATTGTATGATTAAGGAATTCTAGTTAGGGTTTTGTTTTGAAATTGGGTTGTGATCACTTGTGCATGGTTTGTGATGTGAGCTAACATCTTGAAAAATTGTTAAAATTTATCTAGTTGCATATTACAAGTGGTTACTTGAAAAATGTCCAAATTAAGCTTTTTGTGCAAACTAGGGTTTTATGAAATGCATTTATATGTGAGATTAAAAAATATGGTTAGGGTTTTTATCATATTATTAACTTTATTAAGTGTAGTTTAACACTTTATTTCACGGAAATCCAACCTAAATTGTAGTTTGCGCATTTTTTTGCTATGAAATTGTTAAAAAAAGGGTATTTTGTAAACTAGAATATTAGGGTTTTTGGAATTTAATGAGATTAAATTCCGGAAATTGTTTCTATGACTTATTTAAGATATTTAATAAATATATTGGCCGCTACATTCATTTAAACATCCTGTTTTGTACAAAAACGGCGAATTGTGCTTGCTAGATTTTCGGAAAAGTGACTTTTTAAGTAAAATTGGGGTTTTTGTGAGTTTTAACCTAGTTTATATTAAAATTAGTGTTCGTGAATGTGCAAATGAGTGTGATTGGATTTTTCTCGATGGTTTGACGTTTGTACATCGACATCGAGGGTTGGTTTGACTATTCTTGCATGCGTAGGCGATAGGTTTGGACCTATGCGTGATACGCGTGCCGATTTGATTTTCATATGCCGTTTCGATTTCGAATTTAGTTTTAATGCGATATGGTGCGTTATGATATGTAGGTACCCCCATGTGGACTTCGAGACGACAAGCAAGCACGTGGCGACGTCGGCACCGGCTAGCGAGGACCAGGTGAGTAGATTTATATCTACGGGGAGAAGTCGGGTGGATGGCGTATAGCACCCCCGCAGTCCGTGGTGGTGTATACGGATGCGTATACACACCAACATTTATTATATGTTATTTGGAATTAATAACGTTGCTTAGGATGGATATTGGTGTGTTGGATTACCTTAGTGTTGCGAACCCTAGGGTAGTGTTGCACTACACATACACACATACATACTTGCATACATTCCTATGGATATGTGCTCATGGGATTCTTTATAGTTATGGGTTCACATGGGTATGGGACTATGTGTTCACATATGGATTTGCGGATGATACTTGGGTTTGAGATGAGTCGATGAGATTTGAGTTGAGGCCATGAGATCGGTGATATGGCATGATTCGTACTTGAGATACGTCCTGATATTATTGCGGATCTTTGGATGACAATGCCACGTGAATAGTGATATTAGTATTGTACTAGACATAGGTCAGTACCCTGGACTATGATCTTGGATAAAGAGGATACTAGATGAATAGTGTGATGAATATGATATTAACCCGTACCCAGATTTGGGGATGCCGTACGACGGATTTACGTACGAGCTATATTTTGATGATTGATCCGCACTCTTGACTTGGGATGTCTGATTATAGATATGGTATCGGATATGATATTATTGAGGCGGGATCACCGACTAATATATATACAGGTATGTATATGTATCGACTCAGATGTTAGGCGGTTTCCTTACCTGTAGTTCAGCTTGTTAGCTTAGCCCTTTAGTTTAGTTTAGTTGTTAGATTAGATTCGATTCTTACCTATTTCAAAAACTAACGAATCGTGGGTATTTTAAAAGACAGCCCAAGGGACCCTACGGATATTTCAAAAGACATATTTTTTCATAAAAACACCGTAGCCCTATTTTCAAAACCCCATGATTCATGTTATTTCAAAAGGCACCATTTGTAGGACTTATATTAGATTATTACAGATTAGTTATCGTTGTGTCTAGTTTTCAGCTCCCGCATATTATTGCTGTTCGCTCTGCCTCGCATACTTATTTTGCTGCATATTCCATTATTGATATCATGCTGTTAGGACACCAGCACCATTACCGATGATGCGTATGTACCACGTACACTTAATTGCCGGCTCACACACATCTTCATCGGTAATTGTCATGTCACGTACACCTTAGAAAATAGTATTGCTTGACATAGCCTGTTAGCTAATAGTTAGACATGATATTAGTGTACTTGCCTTATATGTTAGTTTAGACATTGTAGTTATTACCTGCTACTTCATGCATACTGTTATTCATTGTTATGCCGCATTCATGGATTTTCATGCATATATTCACCATTTTACGTGTTATTGAGGTTTTGGATTCGGATTTCCATGAGATTTTCTGGATTTGGAGGAAAACCGCAAAAACATAAATAAACCTTTTTCCTCTTTTAAAATAAAAAGTGCGGTTTTTCCATGATGTATGAGTCGTCCACCATGAGTTTGCTGATGGATTTCGAGACCCGATTCGAGGAGACGGATGAACCGTTTCGGGTACATGGTGGACCCGGTAAGGTACCCCGGGGCAAGAAGCGCGTGATGATGACGATGTGAGCCTGGCAGGGGAGCACTACCTACCGGTGATATTACCCGACGCGTCGGATATCCGGAGGATACCGTCGTGGTCTTGAGATGGATGGTAGGGGCCGGTCTGGACCGACGGCGCCCTAGATATTGAGACTTGAGGTACATAGATTGTGACACAGAGATATCGAGGTATTTGGACACTTGTTTTGTGTCGATGCTGGGCACTGTTTTATGCTGATTTCATATATGGTACCTCATTTCTTTTAAAATACAGAAATCTCATTGATTTATGAAACCAGTTTTATTCAGTACATGCATTCTGTTTCATGCATGCATACCTCATTCATATGATATATTGCTACCTGAGGCACAGACACGGCCACATGAGATTACACCCGGGTTAGATATTTACCCTAGCCTTGTTATAGGCTACATGTTATATACATTTTTGAGGATATATTATGATCATTGACCTAGGATTGCATTATTTATGCGATTTCTGTGCGTAGATATTTTTCTATTCACGAGTTGGCAACTCACCCCTGTTGTGCCCCAGTTTCTTGCAGGTTGCCGTACAGGTTTCATTACGGCTTTGCGGGCTCAGTTTCATTCGGGTGACTTGCTAGTAGGTGGGTTTTTCTTGTATCGTACCCATCATATTACCTTGTATAATATTATTCCGTTGTATCTAGTAAATTCCATCAACCAAACATGTATTTATTGAGATAGAGACCAGTGTTGGTTATTCTTTCGACCTTAGAGTCGCTCGTTATATTTCTGGTGGTTTTGAGTTTCCTTTTGAGTTTTGATCCTCGCCGTTGGCGTTGTATATATTATTGTTTGTGTGGTTGTGACCGTCGATTGACGAAGAGCTAGCTCCCGCTTGGGGATGCCCTTTTCTTGATTTCGTATACTATTCATGTTGTATCCCGTTTGGGGGCCAGTATTTACAAAGGAGACTCTGCCGAAATTTTCAGTAAAGTTTTGATGTTCTTAAAAACCGCATAATTCGGCTTATGCTATTAAAACTACTTGTTTTAAATTGGTTTTCCTTCACTCTACTACTTTTCTTGGTTTGGATTTCTGGGTTTTCGGTTTACTTAGATTACGTACGTCTCGAGACGTTCGTAGTTTAAGTGCCGGTCATCTTCCGTACTTTCGGGTCGTGACAGTAGCCCTCCGTCGTTTCGTATGGATAGTCAATAGTATTCAAGCTGTGTTTGTTGGCCAAAGTCAAGGCACAGTGTTTGGTAGCTATTGGGTATTCATATGTAGCATAGATAGATGCGTTGGTTTGGGACAGTCGTACTGCCTTGTTGGCCAAAGTCAAGGGTATGTGTGGGTGGGTTCAAATCAACCTGGATAATGATGGGTAGAACTTGACATGTGACTTATGATTTGTTGGCCAAAGCAAGGTCATAAGAGCATGGGGTAAAAATCCACATCGGGAGTTTCAAAATTACTGAAACTTGCTAGCGCTGCATACCATTTGGAGTGTGAGGATTCTGGTAGGATTCCTTCAGTTTTGTCACGCGATGATATTTGGATCTCGATCCTACTGTGAGTATATGCTACTCCTCGGGAACTTTCTCACTTAACGATCAATGCTATAAACCTAGTAGGTGTCTAGAAAGGTGTTAGCAGGGCTACGCCCACAGGGAAAAGAGGTTACTTAATTAAGGAACTTCGCGAAAGCGTTGGAAAACCTCCCTCGAAGTACCGACACTGGCCTGGCTGAACGGTTAAGCAAGTATTGTACGGTGAGATTGATCCTGACTAATTCTTCCTTTATGGTTTGAGGAGGGATTCGAGAGATAGTGGGAGCCATCCTGTTTAGATAAATTAAAAACCAATCTAAACTTGCAAGAGTATCATGCTAAGTGTTTTCTTCTCTCTCTCTTAATTGCAGCGACCCAATGACCGCACCTAGGTTACATCTAGATAAAAAAAATGATTGAATCTGACTGTTATGACTGGCAAAGGTCTGTCAAGATGTCCATTGCTCATGACAAGCTGGGACACCCCTTAACTAATCCAACCCCTGCCATCTCAGGTCAAGCTTCCCCTGTCATGGATATTCATATCCGTAGGACATCGGAAAAGGAATGTGCGAAAGCCAAGTGACTCATGTTAGCCTCAGTTGATGGTGCATACCAGAGGCAGCACGAGAAGATAGACTTAGTTTCTATCTGTAGGGTTCCTAGGCACCCTAATAAGGTCTCACAAGGAATCAACCATGCCAATTTCAAATTTTACGGTGCCTACAAACCCTAAACTACGGAACGTTTGCTAGAAAACTAGGCGAAAAGACTAACTAGTTAACACTTAACTACAAGATACGGAAATAAAACCTTTGTAGATCCGGTGCTCCACCTCCATAGCTCCGCAACGAGGTCCTCTCCGCTGTCCAAATCAAATCCGGGCTCAAGCGTCGGCTTCGTCGGAGAATGGGCAAGCTAGGTCGTCGATGTCCATGCCGAAGATGATCTACGTCGAGGCATCGCTAAATCAAGCTCCGACTTCACCAAGTCAAGAAACTTGTGAAGTAAACACACTCTACTACTTGGCAAGAGGTAGAGGATGAAGAAATAGGAAGTGGGTAGACTTTAGAATTGGATTTCTCACTCATCTTCATCAATCACCATTGATGAAGTGGAGGTTTCTTCATGGAAGAAGATGAAGAAGAAGAAAGAATTATGATAAGATTATTTTAAAAAGAAAAGAATATCCAAACTTATCATAATCCTAACTATGGTTATGTGTAGAGAATTAACCAAGGGTTAAAGGAATGGTTAGGGTTAAGGATGAGATAAGAATGGTGGACAAAGTCAAAGCTTCATGAAGCTTCAACTAAACAACAAATAAAGCCACCATTCTTTTCTCTTTTCCATTTATTTTCCAAAATGTATAAACAAATAAATAAATGAATAAATAAGTAATGGAAAATAAAACCCTAACCACTCTCACAACCATGGTTTAATCTTCACACAAAACACAAGTTAGCATGCATCATCAAACATGATACATACAAGTGCACAAAAATATATCACATATACAATGTGCACAATCCAAGTGAGAAAATCCGTTTAAAGTGAACCAATACTAGTTAATGCAAAGTAATATATCAAATATACAATTATGCATTAAATCATTAAATCAACACTTGATTTAACGATCCGGTCATGTCGCACATAACCGACTGGTATCATCAGTAACAACTTATCGAATCAACACTTGATCCGATAACCCGGCTATATCGCATATAACCGATCAATGTCACATCGCGAGAATCGAATATAGTATCACATACCGTATTATTCTCGGTCCCGCACATATCTCATATGCGCTCCTATTTCGTTTCGCTTGAGCCAGGAAACCTCTGTGTAGGACTCTAAAGACTCGTCAATACGCCGGTAGCAGATGATGATCATATCAAACACCCACAAGCCGCAAGCGGTCTGCTAAACGTAACGGCCACCCGGGTATTGAGCGATCTGAAGATCGACGAGCAAGCCCGCTCACACTCCAGTGAATCCAACCAGTAACACTACCGTACAGTCCGGTCTGATCGTCTGATATGTCGCATATCTTGCCTAGGGGTGGTAAACGTCAGACCCCAATAGCTCGATAAGTCGTGTCGATATGAGGCTCATAACGGGTCGAGAAACTACTGGTAACACTTACCAGCAATTCTCTGAGCAGCCCTGGCCAGGGACTTCCTGTTATAGCCAATCGAACACAGCGCAACATCAACCCCCTATACCGGGAGAGACGAATCCCCTCCTATCGCTCATTACCTCCATGTGACTCGGGACTGTACCCAAAAACCACCGTTTTGCACGCCCTCTTGGACGTGGTAAGATGGAAATCAAAGCATAGTGGGAACCACACAAGACACTATGACGATCTCGGGTCAACAGACTACTCTGTACCAGTGTCACCAGAGAACTGCCATCTGACGTGAGGTATAATACCATCTGGGAGTTCTCGGTGAGTCCGTCCAGTGTACCCAGTCTTTACTGAGCACCCGTATATCATCTCTGATGTCAAACACCGATGGATATGGGATCATCCATCGCCCATCTGTATGGGTCGAGAAGGTATACGCTAGTCTACTCTGGTATATCGATGCCCCGTCTCGATACACCCACGACTAGGGACTTTGAAGGATGTACTTATGGACTACCATGTCCCCACTAGTATGATCCGCATCATAGTCCAGGTAGTCAAGTACAGATCCTAAGGGCTTTACCAACATGTAACAGAGAGACAATCAGTATACACGTTAAGGTAAAGATCAACCAGATAGCATACTATTATGTCGAGCAAGAAAGTCCTCCCTATATATGTCCCAGCATCCACTACAATATACATCCAATGTACAGTAATGGCCTCTAGGGCATACATATAACTAACAATCTCCCACTTGCACTAGGGCCATCTGTAGCAGTGGTTGTAGTATCTCTTACTCAACCATCCTATAAAAGTCTCTCTCTGGGAACATGCCTTTGTGAGTGGATCCGCTGTGTTGTCCTCTGAGTCTACTCTCCTAACCTCGATCTCCCTGGAGATCAACCATCTCCATGATCAAGTGATACTGCCTTAGAATATGTCTGGATCACTGATGGGACCGGCGTTCCTCGGCATAAGCCACAACTCCATTGTCTCACAATGGTAGGAACGTAGTTCATCTCATGAACCAATATAAACCCAAACAGCCTCTTTGGTAGTATCTTAAGTAGCGATGTATCCTGCCTTTATCGTCTAGTATGTCACGGTATCTAGCTTGGAACTCTTCCAATATACCTTCCCTTTACTGAGGGTAAAGACAATGCCTGTGACTGACACTCAGTCGTCTTTATCACCTTGGAACACTTCCAGTGATTCTCCCCAGGATCGATTGATACCATCTCACTACATCTAGTGAGAATCCTAACATCCAATTAGATCTATCTCATAGATCCAAAATCCAGGAGTTAGTAGGTATCATTTTGATCCTATATGGAGAATCTTTGTGATAAGCGGAGATTGATCGAGCGTAGCATAAGAAACTCCTTTCTTATCGAGAGTATGTCATCCACGTACTCTACGAGGATCGTCACCATACTCCCTACTACCTTTTTGTATATACAAGGTTCATCTACCATTTTGATGATGTCAAACTCTTTGACTACTTCATCAAAACAGATGTTCCAACTCCGCGATGCCTGCTTTATCAGATAAAACATCTTGCACACGTTTCCGCTGCTCCCACTGTTTACGAAGCCCTCTGGCTGTGTACTTACAGACGCACTCTTCTAAATCATCATTTAGAAAAGCAGTCATGGCACCCAACCACCAGATATCGTAGTCATGGTATGTAGCCGTGGTAAGTAGGATCTGGATGGACTTAAGCATAGATCCTTAGAAAAGGTTTCATCATAATCCACGCCTGGTCATTGACGAAAACCTTTAACAAGTCTAGCTTTGAAAGTCTCAACTTTTCCATCTACACCAAGTAATCTTCTCAAGATATACTTGCTCCTGATGGGGATTTAACCCTTCAGATATAGCAACCAAAGTCCATACTTTGTTGGTGTATAAGGATTCCATCTCAGATCGCTAAGCATCCAGCCATTCTTACAGAGTCTCACTCCTGATGGCCAGCTCGAAACTAGTTGGGTCATCATCTCATGATGCAATCTTCGCTCCCACTGTCATAGAGAAACCGAAGTATCTCTCAGGTGGGTGAGAAACCCTACTAGATCGGCGGAGAGGCTGAGGTTCATTGGAATCTACTGAATCCTTTGGTTCTATCAAATCATCAGCTGTAGTTTGTATGGTTGGAACTTTTCCAGTTCTACATTACAGATCTTGCCTCGAGCTTGTCCGGATTTTGCTTTTAGACATAGGCCGGACAACCCCAAATCTTAACTAGCTTAAGACATGGGCTCTTCCCTTTCCATATCACATATGAAATGGTAGGCAACTGATTTGATTGGAACCCTATTCAATAGGTATGCAGCTTCTCAAGTGCATAACTCCCTAAAAGGAAATAGGCAACTCAGTAGTACTCATCATAGAGCGCACCTTATCATATAGGGTGTGATTGCTCCGCCCCGATATACCATCGTGCTATGGTGTATACAGAGGAGTAATGCTGAGAGAGAATCTCATTCTCCTTTAGAATATTCCAGGAATTCCATGCACAAGTATTCTCCTCCCTGATCTCATCATAGGACATAATACTTATACCCGTATTTTGGTTCTCTACTTCTCGCTTATATTCTATGAATATCTCAAAAGGTTCAGAATTGTGTTTCAACAGGAACATAGGTCTGAATCTTGAGAGATCATCAGAGAACGTAATGAAGTATAAAGAACCAGTCTTGGCATGTGTAGACAGGGGACCTACATACATCAACATGTATCATCCCAAGAGTTTACTAACTCTTTCTCTGTTTCCAATAAACGGAGCTATGGTCATCTTATCTCTGTGACATGACTGGCGAGTTTCAGAAGATGTAAATTCAAACTAATTTAAATATGCATCTATATGTAACTCTAGCTAGTCGGGTCACATTGATCTGACCTAGTCTACAATGCCTCAAGAAGAATTCGTTCAGTTCTGAACTCTTCCTCTTGTGTGTGATCCGTATACTAAGAACTGTAGTTTGATTTAGAACATTAATGTTTTAAGATAACGTGCCTGAACCGATCAACTTTTGATATAGGAAATGTTCAAAACATTATCCAACAATACAAAATTTTATCATTTCTTTACTAATAAAGAGACTGATATGATTTTGTATATCAGGTTCGGTATCTAATAACATTCGTTCAGAATCAATGTATTGGTAATACAGGGTGACAGTGACCAACAGACTTGGCTGCAACACTTGCCCCGTTTTCTGCCTCATGAAACTTATCATCCGTTCTCAGTTTTCTACCTTTCTGTAGCCCTATGTAACAGATTACATATCTGGGATCCTGATCTGGTATCACATACCCAGGACGTAAAGGTTACTGAGAAACAGTTCTCTGTATAATGAACACACCCGAAGATGATGCATCATCATGCACTCTCTTCGTTTGGGCGGCACGGGAAATCTGGTATTCCCCAAATTCCTGCTCTGTCTTATAACATTTATAAGTTGGAGCGGGACCAACGTTCCCCAGCTCAGTATAACAAGCGGGTTCGGTCAATAATCCGTATTATTACCTTGATTAAGGCGTGATATGGTCGCTACCTGGAGAGAGAGAGAAGAAAACACTCAGCGTGCGCTCTTGCAAGAATAGATTGGTTATTATTTTATCTAATCAGGATGGCTCCCACTGCTGTTTATCAAATCTTCCTTCAAACCCTAAAAGGAAAGACTAGCCGGGATTAATTACACACTACAAGTTCGCCAATCTTTCAGCCAGGCCAGTGTCGGTACTTTGAGGGAGGTCCCCCGTGCTTTCGCACGAACCTAATTAATGTAAACCTCGTTTTCCCAGAGGCGTAACCCCGTTGACACCTTTCTAGACACCTACTTGATCGGCTAATTGTAATGTATAAAACTCTCCCAGGAGTAACTCTTACTCGCAGCGGGTATCGGGATCCAACTATCTCATAGAAGGTATGTAATCTCATTGCAAATTTCAACACTTGAAATTCCCAATAATATTTTGCCCCTAGTAGCTATATGACCTTAACATAGTCAACAAATCATAAGTGCTAGTCAAGTTCAACCCGTCATTTCCCGATTGAATTAAACCCACCCGCACGACCCTTAACATAGTCAACAAAGTCGCACGACTACCCTAATCCAATCACATCATATGCTTATGCAGATAAGCACTAATTAGCTACCGCACACTACGCCTTAACATAGTCAACAAACGTAGCACGAATACTAACTAGTACTTATCTGAAATGACGGAGGGCTACGACAGGTTTTTCTGAAAACCTATTGCGTAATGAACTTGATATCGTTGTAGAATCAAATGATTTTAAAATGGAGTGCTTTTGAGGCTTTTCTAGTTTTTCTAAAGGAGTCACTCCCGGTGAAGGGATCGTCGGTCCTTTCCTCGTCGAATGAGGTGCGGGATATATCACATATATCACTGTGCAAAGCAAAAACACTTAAAAGCAATCAAAAGACAAACCGAGTGTGTAGCATCTGCCAGTTATTGCTAAAGGAGTCACTCCCGGTGAAGGGATCTCGGTCCTTTCCTCATCGAATAAGGTGCAGGGTATATCATATATACCGCTGTGCAAAGCAAGAACTGTAGCTACCTGTTTTATTTTGAAATTCGATTCTACAACATCTTAGGTTTCTTTTTATTTAATTAATCACATTAATGAAGTCCCATCATTTAAATACCTAAACATCACAGATAAATACGACGTACACTTATGCCATCCGCATTCGCCACGATGTCCCCTCGTGCACCGTTAGGTTAGGTAACTAACGGCAGAGCGGGGTAGGGCTAGCGCGGGTGTAAAACATAAGTAACGTCTATATAATATATCATATATACTATATGCTGTAACTATCACAGAACATCACATGATCACATCACAGATATCGCAGCAGAAGAAACATATGAAATATTGGATATACTAGGACGTCCGTGTTTTCAATACGAGCCAGTGTAAAACACGGATTCCACGGTCGTGATGAATAGCCAAACCCACACCCCTAGACCCCTACGAGAGCGGCAAGCAACCCTACCAATTCTGGAGTTAGGAGACCCGGACTCGACTCCTCGAGTTGGTCTCCCACTGGACTCCAGAACCCGGTTACTTGTGCCCTCCTCCTTGGGTCTATCCTAGTGCGGAAAAGTAAATAATATACAAACGGTGACAACTTCTGCAACCTGGAAGCGCCCCAATAAAAGAATATTACATACAAGTTTTTACATGAATGAAAATGAAAAACACTCATCTCACAAAAAAAACCCCGGCTATTCAAACACGACGATCCAATATAACATATCCAGCAACACATAACATCACATGTCATCAAAGTAAGTAAATATGCGCATCCCAATTGTCGTTGACATATAGCAACGAAACCGGCGATATCACACATTACACTTACGGTCACAGAAAAGAAAGTGTAAAACTACAACAGTTGGAATCCACAACCACCTCAGACATCGCATGCCTGACCAAATGAATTCCTTAGACATCGCATGCCTAACAATTATAAACCCCGCATTTTAGTCTCAAAATCGAAAACACTTTTCAATATCAAGTCGGGTAATTCAACAAGATTCTCGACATCCTGATCGAATACTCGTCGCAAACTTCAGTAGGCGGCCGCACTCCCGATACCGTCGACGAAGTGCACCAAGGCGGAACACCGCTACCGCGAGCACCCGAACGGATGCTTTCGGCGACGGGGTTCTCCTACAGTCACTTGGTCGGGGCTATGGAGTGAGGCTGTCTATTAAGTTTACCCGGCGAATATCCGCATACGCTACGTGATTGCGACGGACTTTTGATCACATCAAAATTCCGTGGCAACCGATCAAGTGAGACTAAAGTGTTATGTTTATAACATTCATTCAGTTATCTCATAACTAATTGTGAATTCCAATTATTGTATCCCATTCCGGATAAATAGAAAATGTTAAACTTTCCGATCGAACAATCGAACACCCAAATTTTCCCGATACAAATCAACACATGAAATAAGTCTAATAACATTCAGTTCGTGCCTCAGTAGCAACGGTCCAGCCGTAGAAGGGTCAAGCCAACGCCTCACATGTGGCACGCCGTACTGCCCCAAACCCGAAGGTTCAAAGGGCAGTTCAAGACGGTCACATAATCGAGTTAAGGTTTGTTGTCTTCTAGAGGGACCATCGCGTTACTTGCACTACTTAGAACGTCGTTAAACTACGGAAAATCCAACACTTGGAATTTTCCCGACAGGGGAAAAATTGGGTATTTATATCCGGTCGAACTTTTTAACATATTCTAAAATTTATCCGGAAAGCCAAATAGACAAAATTTGATACCCCGATCGAAACACCGAATCCCCAAAACAATCCCAGAAAATACAACTCTGGAAACAGTATTAAAAATTCCCAGAAAATCCATAATAAAATAATAAGAGTTACTGTGCAAATAGTGGAGGACAACGTCATCTTTGGGCCGCTGATCCGCCGCAGAAGCCATGCTTCTGCCGCGGATCCGCCGCTAAAATTACTGTTCACCAGAAACTTTTTGCACCGTAATTCTTATTTTTTTCCTGCTGAATTTTTTAGCAATTTTTAATTTGGAAAAACTCACTGTTTTCAAAAAAGTACAGAGAGCAAGATTGATTTGGTGTTTCGGGTTCGTTCGGACTTCAAATTCCGTCTGGACTTCGCATAAGGCTCTAGCTAGGCTCTGATACCACTGTAGGGTTCCTAGGCACCCTAATAAGGTCTCATAAGGAATCAACCATGCCAATTTCAAATTTTACGGTGCCTACAAACCCTAAACTACGGAACGTTTGCTAGAAAACTAGGCGAAAAGACTAACTAGTTAACACTTAACTACAAGATACGGAAATACAACCTTTGTAGATCCGGTGCTCCACCTCCATAGCTCCGCAACGAGGTCCTCTCCGCTGTCCAAATCAAATTCGGGCTCAAGCGTCGGCTTCGTCGGAGAATGGGCAAGCTAGGTCGTCGATGTCCATGCCGAAGATGATCTACGTCGAGGCATCGCTAAATCAAGCTCCGACTTCACCAAGTCAAGAAACTTGTGAAGTAAACACACTCTACTACTTGGCAAGAGGTAGAGGATGAAGAAATAGGAAGTGGGTAGACTTTAGAATTGGATTTCTCACTCATCTTCATCAATCACCATTGATGAAGTGGAGGTTTCTTTATGGAAGAAGATGAAGAAGAAGAAAGAATTATGATAAGATTATTTTAAAAAGAAAAGAATATCCAAACTTATCATAACCCTAACTATGGTTATGTGTAGAGAATTAACCAAGGGTTAAAGGAATGGTTAGGGTTAAGGATGAGATAAGAATGGTGGACAAAGTCAAAGCTTCATGAAGCTTCAACTAAACAACAAATAAAGCCACCATTCTTTTCTCTTTTCCATTTATTTTCCAAAATGTATAAACAAATAAATAAATGAATAAATAAGTAATGGAAAATAAAACCCTAACCACTCTCACAACCATGGTTTAATCTTCACACAAAACACAAGTTAGCATGCATCATCAAACATGATACATACAAGTGCACAAAAATATATCACATATACAATGTGCACAATCCAAGTGAGAAAATCCGTTTAAAGTGAACCAATACTAGTTAATGCAAAGTAATATATCAAATATACAATTATGCATTAAATCATTAAATCAATACTTGATTTAACGATCCGGTCATGTCGCACATAACCGACTGGTATCATCAGTAACAACTTATCGAATCAACACTTGATCCGATAACCCGGCTATATCGCATATAACCGATCAATGTCATATCGCGAGAATTGAATATAGTATCACATACCGTATTATTCTCGGTCCCGCACATATCTCATATGCGCTCCTATTTCGTTTCGCTTGAGCCAGGAAACCTCTGTGTAGGACTCTAAAGACTCGTCAATACGCCGGTAGCAGATGATGATCATATCAAACACCCACAAGCCGCAAGCGGTCTTCCTAACGTAACGGCCACCCGGGTATTGAGCGATCTGAAGATCGACGAGCAATCCCGCTCACACTCCAGTGAATCCAACCAGTAACACTACCGTACAGTCCGGTCTGATCGTCTGATATGTCGCATATCTTGCCTAGGGGTGGTAAACGTCAGACCCCAATAGCTCGATAAGTCGTGTCGATATGAGGCTCATAACGGGTCGAGAAACTACTGGTAACACTTACCAGCAATTCTCTGAGCAGCCCTGGCCAGGGACTTCCTGTTATAGCCAATCGAACACAGCGCAACATCAACCCCCTATACCCGGAGAG
This sequence comes from Agapanthus africanus, assembly GCA_030015575.1. Lineage (NCBI taxonomy): Eukaryota > Viridiplantae > Streptophyta > Magnoliopsida > Asparagales > Amaryllidaceae > Agapanthus > Agapanthus africanus. Next base: position 250,699,517 of record JASDDO010000028.1, read on the forward strand.
ACGAATCCCCTCCTATCGCTCATTGCCTCCATGTGACTCGGGACTGTACCCAAAAACCACCGTTTTGCACGCCCTCTTGGACGTGGTAAGATGGAAATCAAAGCATAGTGGGAACCACACAAGACACTATGACGATCTCGGGTCAACAGACTACTCTGTACCAGTGTCACCAGAGAACTGCCATCTGACGTGAGGTATAATACCATCTGGGAGTTCTCGGCGAGTCCGTCCAGTGTACCCAGTCTTTACTGAGCACCCATATATCATCTCTGATGTCAAACACCGATGGATATGGGATCATCCATCGCCCATCTGTATGGGTCGAGAAGGTATACGCTAGTCTACTCTGGTATATCGATGCCCCGTCTCGATACACCCACGACTAGGGACTTTGAAGGATGTACTTATGGACTACCATGTCCCCACTAGTATGATCCGCATCATAGTCCAGGTAGTCAAGTACAGATCCTAAGGGCTTTACCAACATGTAACAGAGAGACAATCAGTATACACGTTAAGGTAAAGATCAACCAGATAGCATACTATCATGTCGAGCAAGAAAGTCCTCCCTATATATGTCCCAGCATCCACTACAATATACATCCAATGTACAGTAATGGCCTCTAGGGCATACATATAACTAACACTATCTTCCTCCATAACAAAGATTTATATGGAGAGCAATCTCGTATTGCAAGATATGAGACCTTGAACGAATTGCTTCCAGCGAGGTTGGCTATCGGGTCATCTGTAGGGGGCAACGTCCTTACAGAAACCAGCTCTTTTGAGCTCACGGACCTGAAGACCACGTTGAAGAACGGGTCAGATACTGACTTAGTTCAACAGTCTCTACCTACTACCCTGAAGGAAACCAGGGAAGTAGAAAGAAAGGGAAGGGCAGAAGTTTCGGGAATGGATATAGTAAAAGTGGGATGTTCCTATTGTTACAGGAATGAACATGGGCAGAAGGATTGCAGGGCTTGCAAAGCCAGTAGCCAGAATTCGAAGCATGTTGTGGCTTCGGCTTCGGGTGTGTTTGTAATAGAGAACTGTATATCAGTTAACCCTACTTCCTGGGTATTGGATACCGGATCAGGATCTCATATCTGTAATTCGTTACAGGCTCTGAGAAACCGTAGGATTATCAAGAAAGGTGATATGACTCTCAGGGTTGCTAACGGAATGAGCATGTATGCTGAATCCGTAGGGGAATATCATCTAGGACTGACAACTGGGCAGATATTGATTCTGCGTGACTGTTTTTATGTACCAGGTGCGACTTGTAATATCATATCTGTATCCTTACTTTCTAAGGAAGGATATGATTTTACTTTTGTAAGCGATGTAGTAAACATCCACCTAAATCAAGTTCTGATTGGGTCAGGTACATTGAAAAATGGTATATACGTTTTGAATCAAGCTCAGGTATTCAGTGTCCAGAACACACTTAAAAGAAAGTCTCCGTATTTAAATCAGGCTTTCTTATGGCATTGTAGACTGGGTCACATTAATGAGATACGGTTAACAAAGTTACATAAAGAAGGATACTTGGATCCGTTCGAGTACCAGTCTTATGCCACTTGTGAATCTTGTCTCATGGGAAAGATGACAAAGACTCCGTTCACTGGACACGGAGAAAGAGCGAGCGAGCTCTTGGTACTCATACACAGTGACGTGTGTGGTCCAATGTCTACAAATGCACGAAGTGGTTATTCATACTTCATTACTTTCACAGACGATTTCTCTAGGTATGGATATGTCTTCTTGATGAAGCACAAATCCGAGGCCTTTGAGAAATTTCAAGAATATAAGAATGAAGTTGAAAAACAAACAGGCAAAAGTATCAAGACACTAAGATCTGATCGAGGTGGTGAATACTTGAGTGCCGAGTTTCTGGGCTACTTAAAAGAGAATGGAATTCTCTCTCAGCTTACTCCTCCATACACACCACAACACAACGGTGTATCGGAAAGGTGGAATCGAACCCTATTGGATATGGTTCGTTCCATGATGAGTAAGGCCGAGTTACCGCGATCTTTCTGGGGTTATGCACTAGAATCAGCTGTATATCTTTTGAACCGAGTTCCAACTAAGACTGTGCCTACTACACCATATCAGATGTGATGTGGGAAGAAACCCTATCTTAATCACATTAAGACATGGGGATGTCCAGCTTTTGTAAAAAAGCAGCATGCGGACAAGCTCGAGGTACGTTCAGTACAGTGTAAGTTTGTGGGATACCCAAAGAACTCCAAGGGGTATCTTTTCTATTACGCAGAGGAACAAAAGGTTTTTGTTTCTCGTCATGCCCGCTTCTTGGAAACTGAGTTTTTGGAAAACCAGATAAGTGGGAGCGCAATAGAACTGGAAGAAATTCCAGAACCACAAGCTATTACTGAAAGCTTAGTAGAACCAGAGGGTTCGAATGAATCGGACATCCCAGCGCCACTCCGCAGGAGTAGTAGGCAGTCTCATCCGCCCGAGAGATACTACGGTTTTCTCATACATGGGGATAGAGAGGATTTCACTATGGATTATGGTGAGCCTACTAGCTTCCGGCAAGCCATTCAGAGCGGCGACTCGGTAAAATGGCTGGATGCAATGCGGGCCGAGATGGAGTCCATGTACACCAACAAAGTTTGGACTTTGGACTTTGCTCCAGAAGGGGTAAAACCCGTAGGCTGCAAATGGATCTTCAGAAAGAAGATTGGTGTAGATGGGCAGGTTGAGACGTATAAAGCTAGACTTGTTGCAAAGGGTTTCGTCAAAGACTTGGTTTGGACTATGACGAGACCTTTTCTCCAATGGCTATGCTGAAATCCATTCGGATCCTTCTTGCCATTGTTGCCTTCCACGATTATGAAATCTGGCAGATGGACGTAAAGAAGGCTTTCCTGAATGGAAATTTGGAAGAGTGCGTCTATATGGATCAGCCGGAGGGATTCATTCAGAGTGGGAGCAGTGGTAGAGTGTGCAAGTTGCTAAAGTCCATCTATGGTCTTAAGCAGGCATCGCGGAGTTGGAACATCTGCTTTGATGATACTGTCAAAGAATTCGACTTTATCAAAAACCCAGATGAACCATGCATTTACAGTAAGATTGTAGGGAAAACTGTGGTATTCCTTGTCTTGTACGTGGATGACATTCTCCTAATAGAAAATGATATTCCTATGCTACAGTCAGTCAAAGGATTCTTGTCGCAGAGGTTCTCCATGAAGGACCTAGGCGATGCCAACTACATTCTGGGGATCCAGATCTATCGTGATAGATCTAAGAGGATGTTGGGACTTTCACAGTCTAGGTACATTGACACCATACTGAAAAGATTCAGTATGGAAGATTCCAAGCGCGGTAATTTACCGGCTTGTCACGGGATCACCCTCTCCAAAGAGATGTCTCCCAAGACTGATTTGGAAAGGGATCGCATGTCTATTATACCCTACGCTTCTGCGGTAGGCTCTATAATGTATGCGATGTTATGTACCAGACCAGATGTAGCATACACATTGAGCGTTGTAAGCCGGTATCAGTTGAACCCAGGGGAGAAACACTGGATAGCGGTAAAGAACATTCTCAAGTACCTGAGAAGGACTAAGGAGATGTTCTTGGTGTATGGCGGAAAAGACCTCCAGCTCGAGGCCTTTGCTGACTCCAGCTTCCAGAGTGACAAGGATGACTCCAAGTCCATGTCGGGTTATGTCTTTACCCTCAATGGAGGGGCGGTTTGCTGGAAGAGTTCCAAGCAGGAGACCGTTGCAGACTCAACTATGGAAGTGGAGTACATAGCTGCTTGCGATGCCGCATAGGAAGTTGTCTGGATGAAGAAGTTCCTCATGGAGCTTCAGGTGGTTCCTACCATTGTTGATCCAATACCACTGTATTGCGACAACAACGGCGCTATAGCTTTAGCGAAGGAACCCAGGTCCCATCAGAAGTCCAGGCACATTTTGAGGCGGTACCACCTGATCAGGGAGATCGTAGATGGCCGGGAGATCGAGGTGAAGAGAGTAAATACGGAGAATAACACTGCAGATCTGCTCACGAAGGCCCTACCCCAGACTCAGTTAGAGCGGCTGATCGAGATGATAGGTCTTCGATACGCCAGTACGTGACCTTAGTGCAAGTAGGAGATTGTTAGTGTATATGACCTAGAGGCCATTACTGTATCATACTAGTATGTATATTACTTGATGGAAGCTTGGGATATTCACAGCTGTATATACAATCTTGCTCGAAATGCTAGTATGCTACTTGGTTTGTCTCGGCTTTAATGTGTACATGTGTTTCTTTTATTATATCACCTATACGCATTAGTGGAGCTCTTAGGATCTTTGCTTGATTACCAGCGTTGTGATGGCGCTCACACTTGTGGGGGCTGGGTAATCCATAAGCACATCCTTATACAGGTCCCTAGTCGTAGGACTATCAAGACAGGGCATTGATACTCTGGAGTAGACTAGCGTATGCGCTTCTCATCCCAGCGTGGGAGACGGTCTGTCCCACAGCCGTCAGTACGTCGTACTTGAGATAATATGCGGGTGCTCGTTAGGTTACGAGTACACTGGACAGGACTCGTTGGGAACTGTTGGTTGGTATTATACCTATCGTTAGTTATCAGTTCCCAGGTGACATGAGTACAGCTTAGTCCGCTGACTTGACACTGTCACTTCGCCTCGAGTGTGTTCCCACTGTACTTTGATTACTACCCTACCGGCTCAAAGGAGTCGTGCAAACATGTAGTAGTTGGGTGCAGTCCCGAAGCACTTAGAGGCAGTGATGGTTAGACAGGATTCGTCTCTCCCGGTATTGGGGGTTGACATCGCGCTGTGTCCAGGAGAGCCATTACCCAAGTAGTCCCTGGCCAGGGCAAGCGAGATATACTGGTAGGTTTTCAGTGTTATCTCAGGGTGTTCTGGGCTACACTCCGACACGACTTGTACCGCTATTAGGGGACTGACGTTTACCGCCCCCTAGGCCCGCCATGCGATGTATCAGATGAACAGACCGGACTGTAAGGAGACTGTCACATTTAGGCTCAGTAGGAGTTCAGATGGGTTCACCTCGTCAGTCTTCTTATCGGCATCTACCTGGGGACCGTTACGTACAGCTAGTGCCGCTTGCGGTCTGTAGTTAAACCCACTGCCAGCGTAGTTTCGAGTCTTTAGAGTCCCACACAGAGAGTTATTCGCCTTTAGGCAAAATGAGTAGAGGTCGCATGGTTTTGCGACAGGGTTCGTTCACATCCGCGCACTTGTGCACGTTTGCTGTCCGGACAGCTTATACTAGCGGGTTTTGGTTTAAGCCAGATCCTACTATATGATTTGGGATTGGTTTTATCTCATTGTATTCGTGTTCCTCGGATCACGGATACGGGTGCGTATGCACAGTTGACTGAGACAGAGGGAGAGGACTTTGATTAGGGTTGATGACTATTGTCATTTTCTTAACCCTAATGCTTATGTGTGTATTATGATTAATTGATATTAGTTAAATATAATTATGCATGGTTAGGGTTGTTGACCATTTGACTATCTTGACTTGTTGACTTAGGTTGACATGTTGACCATCATCATTCCATATAAAAGATGCTCTTTGATCCTTGCAATTTGCATTTAATGTGAAATGATAATGGTCAAGTCTTGATTAACCATGACAATTATCTTGCTAATTATCTAATTTACATAATTCACACATATATGTGAGAATGGTTCATTATTCTCCTCATTCTATCATATAGATTCTCTCTCCTCCTCTTCCTCTCTCTCTAGCTCTCCCCTCTCATGAGTTGAGAAACACTTGAGCTTGAGATAAACCTCTCTAAAATAATCTCTACTCTCTTCTAAGGTTCTAGGATTAGCACTTCTAGCATCTTAGTTACTTCTAGCTTGAAGTTGAAGCCAAAGGTTGAGGCTCTCGGGTGGATCCTTCTTCGACTAAAGAAGACAACAAGGAGATCACTTTCGTTCACTCCAAGGAGCAAGGAGAGAAGGACATAATGTAAGGTTCCTAGGCACACTAATTAGGTCTCACATGGCATCAACCATGCCAATTTCAAATTTTACATGTGCCGAGAAACCCTAATATGGATCATTAACTAGAAATTAGGCGAAACTAGAAGTAGTAAACAACTTTACTGCTAAAAGGGAAGTGACTACAACCTTTGTAGATCTGGTCCTCCACCTCCATAGCTCCGTGATGGTGTACCCTCGCTGCGATCATCGGATCCCGGACTCTAGCGTCGGCTTCAACGGAGAAATGGGCGGGCTAGGTCGTCGACTTCGATACCGAAGATGATCTAGGTCGAGGCAACACAAGATCAAGCTCCAACTTCACCAAGCCATGAAACTTGTGAAGAAAACACCCTATACTACTTGGCAAGTGGTAGAGGATGAAGAAATAGGAAGTGGGTTCACATTAGAATTGGATTTCTCACTCTTTTTCTCATGTTGCCATTGATGGAGGCAAGGTTTTCTTCATGTTGAAGAAGGAGAAGAAGAAGAAAAGAATATGATAAGTGTATTTTCAAAAAGGAAAATAATATGAATACTTTTCATATACTAACTATGGTTAGGTGTAGAGAATAGACTATGGTTAATTAGAATGGTTAGGGTTAAGCATGAAGACAAAATGGTAACTTAGTCAAAGCTTCATGAAGCTTCAACAACAAACAAAAAAAGCCACCATTTTCTCTTTACCTTTTGCCAAAATAAATAGATAAGAAAATGAAAACCCTAACCATTATATAACCATGGTTTAATCCTTTACACAAACCCAAGTTAGCATGTATCATCAAACATGATACAATCTTGTGCACAAAAATATATCACATATACAATGTGCATTTCAAGTGAGAAAATCATTTTAAATGAACCAATACTAGTTAATGCAAAGTAATATATCAAATATATAATTATGCATTAAATCATTAAATCAACGCTTGATTTAATGATCCGATCATACTGCATACAACCGACTAATATCAATAGTAACAACTTATCGAATCAACACTTGATCCGATAACCCGGCTATATCGCATATAACCGATCAATGTCACAAATCGTGAGAATCGAATACAGTATCACATACTGGTATCATTCTCGGTCCCGCACATATCTCATATGCGCTCCTATTTCGTTTCGCTTGAGCCAGGAAACCTCTGTGTAGGACTCTAAAGACTCGTCAATACGCCGGCAGCAGGTGATGATCATATCAAACACCCACAAGCCGCAAGCGGTCTGCTAAACGTAACGGCCACCCGGGTATTGAGCGATCAGAAGATCGACGAGCAAGCCCGCTCAAACTCCTGTGAATCCAACCACTAACACATACCGTACAGTCCGGTCTCGTCATCTGATATGTCGCATATCTCGCCAAGGGGTGGTAAACGTCAGACCCCAATAGCTCGATAAGTCGTGCCGATATGAGGTCTACAACAGTTCGAGAAACTACAGGTAACACTTACCAGTAAATCTCAGCAACCCTGGCCAGGGATTTCCGGTTATAGCCAATCGAACACTGCGCAACATCAACTCCCTATACCGGGAGAGACGAATCCCCTCCTATCGCTCATTGCCTCCATGTGATTCGGGACTGTACCCAAAAACCACCGTTTTGCACGCCCTCTTGGACGTGGTAAGGTGGAAATTAAAGCACAGTGGGAACCACACAAGACTCTATGACGATCTCGGGTCAACAGACTACTCTGTACCAGTGTCACCAGAGAACTGCCATCTGACGTAAGGTATAATACCATCTGGGAGTTCTCGGCGAGTCCGTCCAGTGTACCCAGTCTCCACTGAGCACCCATATATCATCTCTGATGTCAAACACCAATGGATATGGGATCATCCATCGCCCATCTGTATGGGTCGAGAAGGTATACGCTAGTCTACTCTGGTATATCGATGCCCCGTCTCGATACACCCACGACTAGGGACCTTGAAGGATGTACTTATGGACTACCATGTCCCCACTAGTATGATTCGCATCATAGTTCAGGTAGTCAAGTACACATCCTAAGGGCTTTACCAACATGTAACAGAGAGACAATCAGTGTACACGTTAAGGTAAAGATCAACCAGATAGCATACTATCATGTCGAGCAAGAAAGTCCTCCATATATATGTCCAAGCATCCACTACAATATACATCCTATGTATAGTAATGGCCTCTAGGGCATACATATAACTAACAATCTCCCACTTGCACTAGGGCCATCTGTAGCAGTGGTTGTAGTATCTCATACTCAACCATCCCATAAAAGTCTCTCTCTGGGAATAGGCCTTCGTGAGTGGATCCGCCGTGTTATCCTCTGAGTCTGCTCTCCTAACCTCGATCACCCTGGAGATCAACTATCTCCATGATCAGGTGATGCTGCCTCAGAATACATCTGGGTCACTGATGGGACCGGGGTTCCTAGGCCAAAGCCACACTTCCATTGTCACACAATGGTAGGAACCAGTTCATCTCATGAACCATTATACACCCAAACTGCCTCTTTGGTAGCATCGTAAGTAGCGATGTATCCAGCCTTTATCGTCTAGTATGCCACGGTATCTAGCTTGGAACTCTTCCAACATACCGTCCCTTTACTGAGGGTAAAGACAATGCCTGTGACTGACTTTCAGTCGTCCTTATCACTCTGGAACACTTCTAGTGATTCTTCCCAGGACCAATTGATACCATCTCACCACAACTAGTGAGTATCCTAATATCCAATTAGATCTATCTCATAGATCCAAAACCCAGGATTTAGCAGGTATCACTTTGATCCTATATGGAGAATCATTGTGATAAGCGGAGATTGACCGAGCGTAGCATAGGAAACTCCTTCCCTATCAAGAGTATGGCATCCACGTACTCTACGAGGATCACCACCATACTTCCTACTACCTTTTTGTATATACAAGGTTCATCTGCCATTTTGATGAAGTCAAACTTTTTGACTACCACATCAAAACAGATGTTCCAACTCCGCGATGCCTGCTTTATCACATAAATCATCTTGTACACGTTTCTTCTGCTCCCACTGTCTACGAAGCCCTCTGACTGTGTACTTACAGACTCTCTCTTCTAAAACATCATTTAGAAAAGCAGTCATGACACCCAACCGCCAGATATCGTAGTCATGCTATGTAGCCGTGGCAAGTAGGATCCGGATGGACTTAAGCATAGCTACTTATAAAAGGTTTCAACAAAATCCATACCTGGTCAATGATGCAAACCTTTAACATGTCTAACTTTGAAAGTCTCAACTTTTCCAAGTACACCAAGTAATCTTCTCAAGATATACTTCCTCCTGATGGGGATTTAACCCTTCAGATATAGCAACCAGAGTCCATACTTTGTTGGTGTACATGGATTCCATCTCAGATTGCAAAGCATCCAGCCATTTTTACAGAGTCCCACTCCTGATGACCAGCTCGAAACTAGTTGGGTCATCATCTCATGATGCAATCCTCGCTCCCACTGTCATAGAGAAACAGAAGTAACTCTCAGGTGGGTGAGAAAACCCTACTAGATCGGCGGAGAGGCTGAGGTTCGTTGGTCTCTACTGAATCCTTTGGTTCTACCAAATCATCTGCTGTAGTTTGTATAGCTGGAACCTTTCCAGTTCTACATAACTTACCTTGCCTCGAGCTTGTCCGAATTTTGCTTTTAGACATAGGCCGGACAACCCCAAATCTTAACTAACTTAAGATATGGGCTCTTCCCTTTCCATATCACATATGAAGTGGTAGGCAACTGATTTGATTTGAACCCTTTTCAATAGGTATGCAGCTTCTCAAGTGCATAACTCCCAAAAGGAAATAGGTAACTCAGTAGTACTCATCATAGAGCACACCTTATCATATAGGGTGTGATTGCTCCGCCCCGATATACCATCGTGCTATGGTGTATACGGAGGGGTAATGCAGAGAGAGAATCTCATTCTCTTTTAGAATAGTCCAGGAATTCCATGCACACGTATTCTCCTCCCTGATCTCATCATAGGACATAATACTTATACCCGTATTTCGGTTCTCTATTTCTAACTTATATTCTGTGAATATCTCAAAAGGTTCTGACTTGTGTTTCAACAGGAACATATGTCTGAATCAAAAGAGATTATCAGAGAATTTAATGAAGTACAAAGAACCGCTCTTGGCATGTGTAGACAGGGGACCTTACATACATCAACATGTATCATCCCAAGAGTTCACTAACTCTTTCTCTGTTTCCAGTAAACGGAGCTATGGTCATTATATCTTTGTGACATGACTCGCAAGTTTCATAAGATGTAAATTCAAACTGATTTAAATATGCATCTACTATGTAACTTAAGCTAGTCGGGTCACATTGATATGACCTAGTCTACAAAACCTCAAGAAGGATTCGTTCATTTCTGAACTCTTCCTCTTGTGTGTGTTTTATATACTAAGAACTACAGTTTGATTTAGAACATTAATGCGTTTAGATAACGTGCCTGAACCGATCAACTCCTGATATAGGAAATGTTCAAAACATTATCCAACAATACAAAATTATATCCATTCTTTACTAATAAAGAGACTGATATAATTTTGTATATCAGGTTCGGTATCTAATAACATTCGTTCAAAATCAATGTATTGGTAATACAGGGTGACAGTGACCAACAGACTTGGCTGCAACACTTGCCCCATTTTCTGCCTCATGAAACTTATCACCCGTTCTCAGTTCTCTGCCTTTCTGTAGCCCTATGTAACAGATTACATATCTGGGATCCTGATCCGGTATAAGATACCCAGGACGCAGAGGATACTGAGAAACAGTTCTGTGTAACGAACATACCCGAAGGAGATGCATCATATGAACTTTCTTCGTTTGGGCGGCATGAATTATGGTAATCCCCAATTTCCTGCTCTGTCTTATAACAATTATAAGTTGGAGCGGGACCAACGTTCCCCAGCTCAGTATAACAAGCGGGTTCGGTCAATATCCGTATTATTATCTTGATTAAGGCGTGTTATGGTCGCTACTTGGAGAGAGAGAGAGAAGAAAACACTCAGCGTGCGCTCTTGCAAGATCAGATTGGTTATTATTTTATCTAATCAGGATGGCTCCCACTGTTTTTATCGAATCTTCCTTCAAACCCTAAAAGGAAAGACTAGCCGGGATTAATTACACACTACAAGTTCGCCAATCTTTCAGCCAGGCCAGTATCGGTACTTTGAGGGAGGTCCCCCGTGCTTTCGCACGAACCTAATTAATGTAAACCTCGTTTTCCCAGAGGCGTAACCTCGTTAACACCTTTCTAGACACCTACTTGATCGGCTAATTGTAATGTGTAAAACACTTCCAGGAGTAACTCTTACTCGCAGTGGGTATCGGGATCCAACTATCTCATAGAAGGTATGCAATCTCATTGCAAATTTCAACACATGAAATTCCCGATATTATTTTGCCCCTAACATGCTATGACCTTGACGAAAGCCAACAAACCATAGCCCGCTAGTCAAGTTCAACCCATACATTTCTTGATTGAATTAAACCCACCCGCACGACCCTTGACGAAAGCCAACAAAGCCGCACGACTACCCTAATCCAATCACATCGTATGCAGCAGATAAGCAGCATATAGCTACCGCACACTACACCTTGACGAAAGCTAACAAATGTAGCACGAATACTATATACAACTTATCTGAAATGACGGAGGGCTACGACAGGTTTTTCTGAAAACTTATTGCGTAATGAACTTGATATCGTTGTAGAATCAAATGAATTTTGAAATGGAGTGTCTTTGAGGCTTTTCTAGTTTTGCTAAAGGAGTCACTCCCGGTGAAGGGATCGTCGGTCCTTTCCTCGTCGAATGAGATTTTAGTAACTCATTAGCTACTAAAAACTAGCAATTACCTATCCAAATTAGGTATAATTAGTCCTAAACTGCAAAATAACAAAAAAGACGGTTTACGGAAAAATACCGAATTTTCACCGATTTCCAGGAAAACACCAAAACGACTTTTCAAGGCGCTACAATCTTCCCCCTTAAAGAAATTCGGTCCCCGAATTTAAAAAATATAGCTACGCGTACCTTCAAAGTGATGGGGATATTTCTTCCTCATCTCGCCCTCGGTCTCCCAGATAACCTCTTCGCTGCTCGGGCTACGCCAAAGGACCTTGACGGTTGGTATAATCTTCGATCTCAACTTCTTCACCTGCCGATCCAGGATGGCCACCGGCTGCTCTGCAAAAGAAAGGTCGCGCTCTAGCTGGACTGTCGGGTGCTGAATCGCATGCGAAGGGTCATGAAAGTACTTGCGGAGCATCGAAACATGGAAGACGGGGTGAACATCGGGAAAGCTGGGTGGAAGAGCCAAACGATACGCAACTGCGCCGACCCGCTCGAGGATCTTGAAGGGACCCATAAATCTGGGACTAAGCTTTCCTTTTCGCCCAAATCGCATCACGCCCTTCATCGGAGAGACCCTCAGAAAAACATGATCGCCAACTGCGAACACTAGTCTGCGACGGCGCCTGTCTGCATACGATTTCTGCCTGCTCTGAGCTGCTCTCATCCGGTCTCGAATCAACTGTATCTTCGCTGTCGTCTTCTCAACAAGCTGCAGCCCCAGTATACTGCTCTCGCTGAGCTCTGTCCAACAAACGAGCGATCTGCATCTCCTCCCATACAATGCCTCGAAAGGTGCCATCTGAATAGTATCCTGGAAGCTGTTGTTGTAGGAGAACCCCACTAACGGTAAATGATGATCCCAGCTACCGCCGAAGTCTAAAATGCACACTCTGAGCATGTCCTCGAGAGTCTGAATAGTCCGCTCTGACTGGCCGTCGGTCTGCGGATGAAACACTGTGCTGAAGCTCAAACGAGTGCCCAAAGCCTCCTGAAGTCTCTGCCAAAGTCGGCTGGTGAACTGGGTGCCTCGATCTGACACGATACAAGTCGGTACGCCATGCAACCGCACGATCTCGTCGATGTAAAGCTGGGCATACTGAGCGAAGCTGAAAGTGGTCTTCACTGGCAGGAAGTGAGACGCTTTCGTCAATCGATCTACGATCACCCAGATGGAGTCATACCCTCGACTGGTCCTGGGTAGACCCACAACGAAATCCATCGAAATCTGCTCCCATTTCCACTCCGGAATTGGTAACGGCTGTAGCTCTCCTGCGGGCCTCTGGTGCTCGGCCTTGACTTGCTGACAAGTCAGGCATCTCGATACGAACTCCGCGATGTCCCTCTTCATCCCGTCCCACCAGTAGGTCTCTCTCATATCATGGTACATCTTGGTGAAACCGGGGTGGACACTATACACTGATCGGTGTGCCTCCTCAAGAATGTCGCGCCGCAATCCATCAGCATCTGGTACGCACAGTCTAGATCCATAGCGTAAAATCCCCTGATCATCAATCACGAACTCGGAAAATCTGCACTGTCCCCATCTGTGCCATGATCTCTGAGCAACGGTCGTCTCTGCGCTGTGCCTCATATATACGGTCAAGCAACTGTAGGCGTGCACGAACATGCGCGAGCTGTCCCCCTGTCTGAGTGAACTCGAACTCAACTCGGCTGTCACATAAAATCTGCCAATCTGCTGACGACTTCCTCTGCACTGCGCGCAAATAGGATAGACTACCCCCGGGCCTCCTGCTCAGAGCATCTGCCACCACATTCGCCTTGCCTGGGTGATATAAGATCTCGCAGTCGTAGTCTTTCACCAACTCCATCCAACGACGCTGTCTGAGGTTCAGGTCTCGCTGCTGAAATATGTACTTTATGCTCTTGTGATCAGTGAATATCTGACACGGCTCTCCGTATAGGTAATGTCGCCAAATCTTCAGTGCAAGGACCACTGCAGCCATCTCCAAATCGTGAGTGGGGTAGTTCTGTTCATGCTTCTTTAACTGCCGAGAAGCATATACGATCACCCGGCCATGCTGCATCAATACGCATCCTAACCCTACTCGCGAAGCATCACAGTAGACCATAAATCTGCCTGATCCCGAAGGCAAAGATAATACCGGCGCCGTAGTCAAACAAGTCCGTAGCTGCTGAAAACTGCGCTCGCACTCCTCTGTCCAAACGAAAGGAACTCCCTTCCGGGTCAAACCGGTCAAAGGTGCAGCTATACGGGAGAAGTCCTGAACAAAACGCCTGTAGTGGCCTGCCAGGCCTAGAAAACTACAGATCTCAGTAACCGATGTAGGTCGGGGCCACTGCTGAACAGCCTCAATCTTCTTCGGGTCCACACATATGCCGTCTCTCGTAATCACGTGACCCAAGAATCCGACGCTGTCCAGCCAGAATGCACACTTGGAGAACTTTGCGAACAGCTGGTGCTCCCTCAGAGTCTGTAACGTAATCCGCAAGTGCTGCTCGTGCTCCTCTCTGCTCCGGGAGTACACCAAGATATCGTCGATAAACACGATGATGAACAAGTCAAGATACGGCCTGAATGTACGGTTCATCAAATCCATGAATGCTGCTGGGGCGTTGGTGAGTCCGAACGACATCACCAAAAACTCATAGTGGCCGTAGCGCGTGCGGAAAGCTGTCCTCGGTATATCCTCCTGTCGAACTCGCAGCTGATGGTACCCTGATCGCAAGTCGATCCTCCAAAAAAAAAATACCCCGCACCCTGAATCTGGTCGAACAAATCATCAATGCGTGGCAACGGATATCTGTTCCGCACGGTAACCTTGTTCAGCTGGCGGTAGTCGATACACAAACGCAAACTGCCGTCCTTCTTCTTGACAAACAGGACCGGAGCGCCCCACGGAGAAACACTAGGTCGAATAAGCCCTTTATCTAACAATCCTGCAACTGATCCTTCAGCTCTCTAAGCTCTGCCGGGGCCATCCGATAAGGCGGTATAGAAATAGGCCCCGAGCCGGGAATCAAGTCAATGCAGAACTCAACATCGCGCTCAGGTGGTAGCCCAGGCAGCTCATCCGGGAAAACATCAGGGAACTCACAAACAACCAGGACCCGGTCCAACGGAACCTCTGCAGCATTCATGGATTTGATGAACCGTACATTCAGGCCGTATCTTGACTTGTTCATCATCGTGTTTATCGACGATATCTTGGTGTACTCCCGGAGCAGAGAGGAGCACGAGCAGCACTTGCGGATTACATTACAAACTCTGAGGGAGCACCAGCTGTTCGCAAAGTTCTCCAAGTGTGCATTCTGGCTGGATAGCGTTGGATTCTTGGGTCACGTGATTACGAGAGACGGCATATGTGTGGACCCGAAGAAGATTGAGGCTGTTCAGCAGTGGCCCCGACCTACATCGGTTACTGAGATCCGTAGTTTTCTAGGCCTGGCAGGCTACTACAGGCGTTTTGTTCAGGACTTCTCCCGTATAGCTGCACCTTTGACCGGTTTGACCCGGAAGGGAGTTCCTTTCGTTTGGACAGAGGAGTGCGAGCACAGTTTTCAGCAGCTACGGACTTGTTTGACTACGGCGCCGGTATTATCTTTGCCTTCGGGATCAGGCGGATTTATGGTCTACTTTGATGCTTCGCGAGTAGGGTTAGGATGCGTATTGATGCAGCATGGCCGGGTGATCGCATATGCTTCTCGGCAGTTAAAGAAGCATGAACAGAACTACCCCACTCACGATTTGGAGATGGTTGTAGTGGTCCTTGCACTGAAGATTTGGCGACATTACCTATACGGCGAGCCGTGTCAGATATTCACTGATCACAAGAGAATAAAGTACATATTTCAGCAGCGAGACCTGAACCTCAGACAGCGTCGTTGGATGGAGTTGGTGAAAGACTACGACTGCGAGATCTTATATCACCCAGGCAAGGCGAATGTGGTGGCAGATGCTCTGAGCAGGAGGCCCGGGGGTAGTCTATCCTATTTGCGCGCAGTGCAGAGGCAGTCGTCAGCAGATTGGCAGATTTTATGTGACAGCCGAGTTGAGTTCGAGTTCACTCAGACAGGGGGACAGCTCGCGCATGTTCGCGCACGCCCACAGTTGCTTGACCGTATATATGAGGCACAGCGCAGAGACGACCGTTGCTCAGAGATTATGGCACAGATGGGACAGGGCAGATTTTCCGAGTTCGTGATTGATGATCAGGGGATTTTACGCTATGGATCTAGACTGTGCGTACCAGATGCTGATGGATTGCGGCGTGACATTCTTGAGGAGGCACATCGATCAGTGTATAGTGTCCATCCCGGTTCCACCAAGATGTACCATGATATGAGAGAGACCTACTGGTGGGACGGGATGAAGAGGGACATCACGGAGTTCGTATCGAGATGCCTGACTTGTCAGCAAGTCAAGGCCGAGCACCAGAGGCCCGCAGGAGAGCTACAGCCGTTACCCATTCCGGAGTGGAAATGGGAGCAGATTTCGATGGATTTCGTTGTGGGTCTACCCAGGACCAGTCGAGGGTATGACTCCATCTGGGTGATCGTAGATCGATTGACGAAAGCGGCTCACTTCCTGCCAGTGAAGACCACTTTCAGCTTCGCTCAGTATGCCCAGCTTTACATCGACGAGATCGTGCGGTTGCATGGCGTACCGACTTGTATCGTGTCAGATCGAGGCACCCAGTTCACCAGCCGTCTTTGGCAGAGACTTCAGGAGGCTTTGGGCACTCGTTTGAGCTTCAGCACAGCGTTTCATCCGCAGACCGACGGCCAGTCAGAGCGGACTATTCAGACTCTCGAGGACATGCTCAGAGTGTGCGTTTTAGACTTCGGCGGTAGCTAGGATCGTCATTTACCGTTAGTGGGGTTCTCCTACAACAACAGCTTCCAGGATACTATTCAGATGGCACCTTTCGAGGCATTGTATGGGAGGAGATGCAGATCGCCCGTTTGTTGGACAGAGCTCAGCGAGAGCAGTATACTGGGGCCGCAGCTTGTTGAGGAGACGACAGCGAAGATACAGTTGATTCGAGACCGGATGAGAGCAGCTCAGAGCAGGCAGAAATCGTATGCAGACAGGCGTCGTCGCAGACTAGAGTTCACAGTTGGCGATCATGTTTTTCTGAGGGTCTCTCCGATGAAGGGCGTGATGCGATTTGGGAGAAAAGGAAAGCTTAGTCCCAGATTTGTGGGTCCCTTCGAGATCCTCGAGTGGGTCGGCGCAGTTGCGTATCGTTTGGCTCTTCCACCCAGCTTTCCCGATGTTCACCCCGTCTTCCATGTTTCGATGCTCCGCAAGTACCTTCGCGACCCTTCGCATGCGATTCAGCACCCGACAGTCCAGCTAGAGCGCGACCTTTCTTTTGCAGAGCAGCCGGTGGCCATCCTGGATTGGCAGGTGAAGAAGTTGAGATCGAAGATTATACCAACCGTCAAGGTCCTTTGGCGTAGCCCGAGCAGCGAAGAGGTTATCTGGGAGACCGAGGGCGAGATGAGGAAGAAATATCCCCATCTCTTTGAAGGTACGTGTAGCTATATTTTTTAAATTCGGGGACCGAATTTCTTTAAGGGGGGAAGATTGTAGCTCCTTGAAAAGGCGTTTTGGTGTTTTCCTGGAAATCGGTGAAAATTCGGTATTTTTCCGTAAACCGTCTTTTTTGTTATTTTGCAGTTTAGGACTAATTATACCTAATTTGGATAGGTAATTGCTAGTTTTTAGTAGCTAATGAGTTACTTATTAATTTTTGGTCATTTAAATATTTTCCCCTATTTTTCAATTTTTTAATATTATTTTAAGCCGGTAAGAAAAAATATTAAATTAGCGATAAATACAAATTTAAATGGGCTAAATTTAACCTTTAAAATCATTTTAATTAAAATCTAGTTGTAATATAAATTTTTAGTATTTTATTTCAAGTTTTAATGGGTTTTTATGATGGAAAACAAAAATATAATTTTTTTGAACTAAAACTTGCAAATATGAACTTGTGGGGGGTCTTTTTTGCATAGAACCTTTTTGTATTCACTCCCACTCACCCCCACAACCCAAGGCCAGCCCCACCACTGCTGCAGCAGCCCCCATCCCTCTCTTTTTGACTTTAAGTCTTGTGAATGAATTGTTTTGTGTAGGATTTAAATATAGTATTTAGGTGGGGGTATTATGGTATTTTTGGGGGGGCTTTGACTAAGACTTTTTACACTAACCCCTCACATCCCCCATTCCCCTCTCTCTCCACCAAAATTCTGCTATTGTAGCAGCCCCCTCCCCCTCTTTGCCTCATCTCTTTTCTTCATCAAAGTTAATCCAAAATTTGCTCCAAAAATCAACAATTTCCTTCACAATTTCAACACAAAACCTTATTCTATCTCTTCTCAAGCCCAAAATGGTTTAAATCTTGGAGAAAGATGGTATCTTGGGAGGCTATAGCAACATAGGGTTTGGGCTTGTGAGGTATAATTTCAATCCTTGGCTAATATGTAGTTAAAGTGTGCTAATTAGAACTTGAAAATTGTTTTAGTGTTAAAATTATAGATAATTTCTAATCTAGTTTTTTTTGTTCATGGTTTGAATTTAAACTAGGGTTTTAGAAATCATTAGTAGGTTAATTAAATCTATTTTGTATCTAGTTATTTTGTTAGCCTAATCTAAGTAGTTAACTTCTCTTTTGGACTTTAAATTAGAGTTAATTTAGTGTATCATGTATGATTTGGGTTGGATTTTGCTAACTTTGAAAAATCAAGAAAGGGTTTGGTTGTGGAATATAGGTTTTGAAGTATGGTTAATGTGTTGAAATTTTGTGTAGTGGCTATCTAATGGTGTGACTTGGGTGATTATGCTAGATTGTAGTCATTTTTATCGCAAAACGGCGATGTTGCGCCGATTTTTGGAATGTTTGTGCTTACTAGTTTTGTTATAAAATTATGTGATGAATTATTTTTGATATCTTGATGATTGTGTTGGCTTATCCTATGACATTTAGGATGTGTGAGTGCGGATTTTTGAGTCGGGTTTTAGCTTTGCCGGGCGACCAAATCGACGATTTTAGTTAGTTTTTGCGATTTTCGCGTGTGTTCCGCGCACCTTGTGCACGTTGTACCTAGCTTGTGAACGTTAGTATTTTCGTTTGGGATTTGCGTCGTTTCATGGTATGTAACCTTATGTTTGGTATTGATGTAAATTCCAGGTTCGGTCGCGGAGACGTCAGACGCGGCACGAAAGGGGAAAGCGGTGGTTGGACGTGACTAGCTAGGGATTCCGGTGAGTAGATGTAACATCTACGGGGGACTATCGTTGGATGGCGCAAGCCGCCCGATAGTTTTAGTAGCTTAAAAAGATTCTTAGTAATGTTAGTAATTAGGGGTGTAATACTTGTATAATTATTTGCTACATCCATGCCTTATATTGACATACATATGCGAACCCATTCTATAGGACACCTGCACCATTGCCAGGGTTTTTATATGCAGCACGAGCACTATTCATGCTTACACCCACGCCCTGGTAATTGCCATGCCACCACACTAGATAACCTATAATTTGAAATCTTTTACTATAATTGATACTTAAACTTGTGCTATTGCCTTTAAATCCTTAAAATAACATCGTAGAATTGCTATTCATGTGCATGTATATCATTATATCATTTGCTCATGCCTAGTCTATTAATCATACATTGTAACTTGAACATTAATACCTATGCATTCATGATGATTTCTTGAGATTTATGATATTTCTGTATTTCGGGGGAAAGTCGAAAAATTTCTAAAACTTATTACCCTTTTTAAAATATGCAAAATTGCGGTTTTCTAGTGATGTAAAGTGTCGTCCACCATGAGTTTGCTGTAGTTTTTGAGATCCGTGTCGAGGAGTGGAGGAACCGTCACGGGTACATGGTGGGCCCGGTAAGGTACCCCGGGGCAAGAGGAATGTGTTGTTGACGTTGAGCCTGGCAGGGGATGGACTACCTACCGGTGACTGTTTTGGCACGGCGGATATCGAGAGGATACCGACCGTGGCCGCGAGATGATGATATATCGATATTTGAGATGGGTCAGCCGGACGGCTGAGGCCAGAGATACATTGATATGAGATTTGAGACAGTTTTGAGGTGTCGTTGCTGGACACGGATTCTGGTTGATTCTATTGGTATTGTGCTGATATTTCAAAAGAGATACCTAAAGGAAAAAGATGATTTCTTATATTTACACATGCAGATCACGAGTATATGCATATTGCATACATACCTGTTAGTATATTCATATTGCATACATACCTGCTATTATATCCTGCCATACCTGTATTATAGATGCTAGGATGCTTGTGTGCATACTTGCGATAGCCTCTATAGATGTTATTTACTACTCACGAGTTGGCAACTCACCCCCGTTGTGCCACAGTCTTTTGCAGGTCCGCTCCGTCAGCACAGTAGCGGCGGGCGCACCGCTTCTTTTGCCTCTTTTGCCAGGACTCGAGGTTTTTGCTCGTAGGTGGGTTGTGTTATTATTTTTGTACCATCTTGTATATTCTTTGTATCTAGAGTACTCCATCTACTGTATCTACCAGTATTGTTGTACATTGACCTAGAGATGAGACTGTGAGATTTGTGAACTTTTTATGCTGTATTTTGGGGTCGAGCTCACTTGAGTCGACATGCTGTTTTCCTCATGCTTCTTTATGATTATTTTGCATGTTGTTTTTTTATATTGCGTGGGATTTGTGACCGCCTTGTGGCGAAGAGCTAGCACCCGCTTGGGGATGCCTTATTCGTTGGATTTATATATATTCTTGTTGTACCCATTTTGGGGGGCCAGTATTTACAAAGGAGACTCTGCCCAAATTTTCGGAAAAATTAATATTGTTTTTAAAAAAAGGTTTTATATGACTTACTTGATAAACTTGCTTTTAATTGATTGGTTTTTCTTCACTCTTTTGCTTATTTGGTTTTGGTTTCTGGGCTTTGGCTTATTTATTTTACGGACGCCTTGAGACATTTCGTAATTTAAGTGCCATTCACGTTCCGTACTTTTCGGGTCGTGACAGAGGTGCGGGATATATCATATATATCACTGTGCAAAGCAGAAACTATAGAAGCAATCAAAAGACAAACCGAGAGTTGTAGCATCTGCCAGTTATTGCTAAAGGGGTCACTCCCGGTGAAGGGATCGTCGGCCCTTTCCTCATCGAATAAGGTGCAGGATATATCTCATATACCGCTATGCAAAGCAAGAACTGTAGCTACTTGTTTTATTTTGAAATTCGATTCCACAACATCTTTAGGTTTCTTTTATTTCATTAATCATATTAATGAAGTTCCATCATTTAAGTACCTAAACATTACAGATAAATACGACGTACACTTATGCCATCCGCATTCGCCTCGATGTCCCCTCGTGCACCGTTAGGTTAGGTAACTAACGGCAGAGCGGGGCAGGGCTAGCGCGGGTGTAAAACATAAGTAGCGCCTATATAATATATCATATATACTATATAAAGTATCCATCACAGAACATATCACATGATCACATCACAGATATCGCAGCAAAAGAATCATATGAAACATTGGATATACTAGGACGTCCGTGTTTTCAATACGAGCCAGTATAAAACACGGATTCCACGATCGCGATGAATAGCCAAACCCACACCCCTAGACCCCTACGAGAGCGGCAAGCAACCCTACCAATTCTAGGGTTAGGAGACCCGGACTCGACTCCTCGAGTTGGTCTCCTACTGGACCCTAAAACCCGGTTACTTGTGCTCCCCTCCTTGGGTCTATCCTAGTGCGGAAAAGTAAATAATATACAAAGGGTGACATCTTCCGCAACCTGGAAGTGCCCCAATAAAAGAATATTACATACAAGTTTTTACATGAATGAAAAGGAAAAACACCCATCTCACATAAAAACCCCCGGCTATTCAAACACGACAATCCAATATAACATATCCAGCAACACATAACATCACATGTAATCAACGTAAGTAAATATGCGCATCCCAATTGTCGTTGACATATAGCAACGAAATCGGCGATATCACATATTACACTTACGGTCACAGAAAAGAAAGTGTAAAACTACAACAGTTGGAATCCGAAAACTCTTTTAGACATCGCATGCCTAATCAAATAAAATACTTAGACATCGCATGCCTAACAATTATAAACCCCGCATTTTAGTCTCATTAACGAAAACACTTTTCAATATCAAGTCGGGCAATTCAGCAAGATTCCCGACATTTTGATCGAATGCTCGTCGCAAACTTTAGTAGGCGGCCGCACCCCCGATACCGTCGACGAAGTGCACTAAGGCGGAACACCGCTACCGTGAGCACCCGAACGGATGCTTTCGGCGACGGGGTTCGCCTACAGTCACTTGGTCGGGGCTATGGGGTGAGGCTGTCTATTAAGTTTACCCGGCGAGTATCCGCGTACGCTACGTGATTGCGACGGACTTTTGATCACATCAAAATTCCGTGGCAACTGATCAAGTGAGACTAAACTGCTAGATTTATAACATTCATTCAGTTATCTCATAACAATTTGTGAATTCCAATTATTGTATCACATTCTGGATAAAATAGAAAATGTTAAACTTTCCGATCGAACAATCGAACACCCAAATTTTCGCGATACAGTTCAACACATGAAATAAGTCTAAAAACATTCAGTTCGTGCCTCAGTACCAACGGTCCAGCCGTAGAAGGGTCAAGCCAACGCCTCACATGTGGCACGCCGTACTGCCCCAAACCCTAAGGTTCAAAGGGCAGTCCAAGACGGTCACATAATCGAGTTAAGGTTTGTTGTCTTCTAGAGGGACCATCGCGTTACTTGCACTACTTAGAACGTTATAAAACCACGGAAAGATCCAACAATTGAAAATTTCCCGGTAGAGGAAAAAGTGGGTATTTATATCCGGTCGAACATTTTAACATATTCTAAAATTACCCGGAAAAACACATAGACAAAGTTTGATAATCCGATCGAATTTACGAACTCCCAATACAACCCAGAAAACTCAACTCTTGAGTAAATATTAAAAATTCCCAGAAAACTCAGCACTGCAAAATAGGAATTACTGTGCAAAATTCATTGAACAAGGAGACCGTACGGCCGCGGAACCGCCGCACGAGCCATGCTCGTGCCGCGGAACCGCGGCGGTTTGATGGACTTAGAAGCTCGGTTTGCACCATAATTCTTAGATCTTCGAGCTGAATTTTTTAAGAATTTTTAATCTGGAAAAATCCCATTTTTTGAAAAAAGTCCAGAGAGCATTTTGGAGTTGGGGTTTCGGTTTGATCGGACTTCAAACTCCGTCTACGCATCGCCTAAGGCTCTAGCTAGGCTCTGATACCACTGTAGGGTTCCTAGGCACACTAATGAGGTCTCACATGGCATCAACCATGCCAATTTCAAATTTTACATGTGCCGAGAAACCCTAATACGGATCGTTAACTAGAAATTAGGCGAAACTAGAAGTAGTAAACAACTTTACTACTAAAAGGAAAGTGACTACAACCTTTGTAGATCCGGTCCTCCACCTCCATAGCTCCGTGACGGTGTACCCTCGCTGCGATCATCGGATCCCGGACTCTAGCATCGGCTTCATCGGAGAAATGGGCGGGCTAGGTCGTCGACTTCGATGCCGAAGATGATCTACGTCGAGGCAACACAAGATCAAGCTCCAACTTCACCAAGCCATGAAACTTATGAAGAAAACACCCTATACTACTTGGCAAGTGGTAGAGGATGAAGAAATAGGAAGTGGGTTCACATTAGAATTGGATTTCTCACTCTTTTTCTCATGTTGCCATTGATGGAGGCAAGGTTTTCTTCATGTTGAAGAAGGAGAAGAAGAAGAAAAGAATATGATAAGTGTATTTTCAAAAAGGAAAATAATATGAATACTTATCATATACTAACCATGGTTAGGTGTAGAGAATAGACAATGATTAATTAGAATGGTTAGGGTTAAGCATGAAGACAAAATGGTCACTTAGTCAAAGCTTCATGAAGCTTCAACAACAAACAAAAAAAGCCACCATTTTCTCTTTACCTTTTGCCAAAATAAATAAATAAATAAATAGATAAGAAAATGAAAACCCTAACCATTATATAACCATGGTTTAATCCTTTACACAAACCCAAGTTTGCATGTATCATCAAACATGATACAATCTTATGCACAAAAATATATCACATATACAATGTGCATTTCAAGTGAGAAAATCCTTTTAAATGAACCAATACTAGTTAATGCAAAGTAATATATCAAATATATAATTATGCATTAAATCATTAAATCAACGCTTGATTTAATGATCCGGTCATACTACATACAACCGACTAATATCAATAGTAACAACTTATCGAATCAACACTTGATCCGATAACCCGGCTATATCGCATATAACCGATCAATGTCACAAATCGCGAGAATAGAATACAGTATCACATACTGGTATCATTCTCGGTCCCGCACATATCTCATATGCGCTCCTATTTCGTTTCGCTTGAGCCAGGAAACCTTTGTGTAGGACTCTAAAGACTCGTCAATACGCCGGCAGCAGGTGATGATCATATCAAACACCCACAAGCCGCAAGCGGTCTGCTAAACGTAACGGCCACCCCGGTATTGAGCGATCAGAAGATCGACGAGCAAGCCCGCTCACACTCCTGTGAATCCAACCACTAACACTTACCTTACAGTCCGGTCTCGTCGTCTGATATGTCGCATATCTCGCCTAGGGGTGGTAAACGTCAGACCCCAATAGCTCGATAAGTCATGCCGATATGAGGTCTATAACAGTTCGAGAAACTACAGGTAACACTTACCAGTAAATCTCAGCAACCCTGGCCAGGGATTTCCGGTTATAGCCAATCGAACACTGCGCAACATCAACTCCCTATACCGGGAGATACGAATCCCCTCCTATCGCTCATTGCCTCCATGTGATTCGGGACTGTACCCAAAAACCACCATTTTGCACGCCCTCTTGGACATGGTAAGGTGGAAATCAAAGCACAGTAGGAACCACACAAGACTCTATGACGATCTCGGGTCAACAGACTACTCTGTACCAGTGTCACCAGAGAACTGCCATCTGACGTAAGGTATAATACCATCTGGGAGTTCTCGGCGAGTCCGTCCAGTGTACCCAGTCTCCACTGAGCACCCATATATCATCTCTGATGTCAAACACCAATGGATATGGGATCATCCATCGCCCATCTGTATGGGTCGAGAAGGTATACGCTAGTCTACTCTGGTATATCGATGCCCCGTCTCGATACACCCATGACTAGGGACCTTGAAGGATGTACTTATGGACTACCATGTCCCCACTAGTATGATCCGCATCATAGTTCAGGTAGTCAAGTACACATCCTAAGGGCTTTACCAACATGTAACAGAGAGACAATCAGTGTACACGTTAAGGTAAAGATCAACCAGATAGCATACTATCATGTCGAGCAAGAAAGTCCTCCATATATATGTCCAAGCATCCACTACAATATACATCCTATGTATAGTAATGGCCTCTAGGGCATACATATAACTAACACATAAAGCCCTAGGTAAAACCTTTCTTCCATGTTTCTAAAACTAGTTAGCTTTGTAGTTAGTTTTGTTTAGAAAAGATCCTCCTTTTGATAGTCCATGTTGCCTAGTTCGATAAAAATCCATTTTTTATACCGTTTCCGCCACCCCGTAAGCACCGGGGTGGGCAACGTGGACTTACAGGGCGTGCACGAACATGCGCAAGCTGTCCCTCGATCGACATGAACTCGAACTGCACTCGGTTGTCGCATAATATCTGCCAATCTTCCGACGACTGCCTTTGCACTGCGCTCAAACAAGATAGACTGCCCCCGGGCCTCCTGCTCAACGCATCTGCTACTACATTAGCCTTGCCCGGGTGATACAAGATCTCGCAATCGTAGTCCTTCACTAGTTCCATCCAACGGCGCTGTCAGAGATTGAGGTCCCGCTGCTGAAATATATACTTTAAGCTCTTGTGATCAGTGAATATCTGGCACGACTCGCCATAGAGGTAATGTCGCCAGATCTTAAGTGCAAAGACCACTGCGGCCATCTCCAAATCGTGAGTAGGGTAGTTCTGTTCATGTCTCTTCAACTGCCGCGAAGCATACGCGATCACCCTGTCATGCTGCATCAAAACGCACCCTAGCCCTACTCGTGAAGCGTCACAATAGACTACAAATCCACCTGATCCTGAAGGCAAAGATAGCACTGGCGCCGTAGTCAAAAAAGTCCGTAGCTGCTGAAAACTGTGCTCGCACTCCTCCGTCCAATCGAAAGGAACTCCCTTCCGGGTCAATCCGGTCAAGGGTGCAGCAATACAGGAGAAGTCCTGCACAAATCGCCTGTAGTAATCGGCCAATCCTAGAAAACTGCGTATCTCAGTAACGGATGTAGTCCTGGGCCAACTCTGAACGGCCTCGATCTTTCTCGGGTCTACACATATACCATCCCGTGTAATCACGTGGCCTAAGAAGTCTACGCTGTCAAGCCAGAATGCACACTTGGAGAATTTTGCGAAAAGCCGGTGCTCCCTCAAGGTCTGCAGTGTGATCCGCAGGTGCTACTCGTGCTCCTCTCTGCTCCGGGAATACACCAATATATCGTCAATGAATACGATGATGAACAAGTCCAAATACGGCCTGAATATACGGTTCATCAAATCCATAAACGCTGCTGGGGCGTTGGTGAGTCCAAACGACATCACCAAAAACTCATAATGGCCGTAGCGCGTGCGGAAAGCTGTCCTCGGTATATCCTCCTGTCGAACTCGCAGCTGATGATATCCTGATCGCAAATCTATCCTCAGAAAATATCCTGCCCCCTGAAACTGGTCGAACAAGTCGTCGATGCGTGGCAACGGATTTCTGTTCCGCACGGTAACCCGGTTCAGCTGGCGGTAATCGATACACAGACGCAAACTGCCGTCCTTCTTCTTGACAAACAGGACCGGAGCACCCTAAGGTGAAACGCTGGGTCGAATAAGTCCCTTATATAGCAAATCCTGCAACTGACTCTTCAACTCACAAAGCTCCGCCGGGGCCATCCGATAAGGCGGTATAGAAATAGGCCCCGTGCCGGGAATCAAATCAATACAGAAGGCAATATCGCGCTCAGGCGGTAGCCCAGGAACCTCGTCAGGGAACACATCAGGGAACTCATATACAATCGGAACCTGGTCCAATGGAACATCCGTAGCTCTAGTATCATAAACATAGGCTAGGAATCCCTGACATCCCTTCCTCAAAACCTGTCCAACGCGAAAAGAAGAAATCAAACTGTGAGGGGCGGCACCCCGGTCCCCCAACACAACAAAAACCGACTCGCCGGGAAAACAAAATCTAACTGTCTTCTCACGGAAGTCCACAGAAGCATAGCACGTGGCTAACCAATTCATGCCCAAAAGAACGTCGAAGTCCAATATCTCAAGAAGGATCAAGTCGACAGGCAACTCTCTCTTGGCAATACGGACAACACAGGATCGGAACACGTGCCTAGCAACAAACGACTCTCCCACGGGAGTGGTCACAACAAGCGGCTGATCAAGCAACCCTGACTTTCTACCCAAACTCGGCACGAAGTGTGCGGAAACGTACGAGTGCGTGGATCCGGGATCGAACAACATGTGTGCATCAACAGAACATACTGATAAGGTACCTGAGACCACCGCATTGGATGCCCGCGCGTCCTGATGCGTCAACATGAAAACCCATGCCTGTCCTCCACCTGCAACTGGCGGTCCCCTACTAGCAACTGGCTGCACTCTGCCGGTAGCTGACTGTCCTCTGCCTCGACCACCTCTCCCTCTAGGAACAAACCCTCCACGACCACGGCCTCTCTGTGCATAGGTCGGACTCAGAGCAACTGTGGGTACAATAGTCAATGCCCTCTGGGGTGGTGAAGGTGGTAAGGTGACATGCGGTGCTGCTACCTCCCTCCGAGGTACCTCAGGACAATCTCGGACATGATGATAAGAACTCCAACAGCGGAAACATCCCGATGATGACCGTTGACCCTCCTGGGGATAGGAGCTAAACATCCGACCTCGCCCCGTGTCTCTGCCACCTGTATGACGTCTATCACGGCGTCTGAATGGAAGTCCCTATGCCAGTGTATCAGTACGAACCCTCTTTGGCCCTGGAATTTCCGAAGTCTCTGCAAGGCGCTCCTCGACTAATAAGGCTGCGTCTACAGCTGCTGCATATGTCTCGTAATGCTGTGCGCTGATCGTAAGGAACAGTGGTGTAAGCAAGCCTCGGACAAATCTCTTGACTCGGAACTCCTCAGTAGCCACTAGGTACGGAGCATAAACTGATATCTCGGTGAATAGCACATCGTACTCTGCCACAGTCATCTCTGGCGTCTGGCGTAAGGACTCGAATCTGCATGCTCTGGCATCCCTAACACTCTGGGGAAGGAAGCGGGCTAGAAACACCGTCACAAACTCGGTCCAGGTCATGGGAGGAAGACCTGCTGCCCTGCCCTTCTCAATCGATTCACACCACTTCTGCGCAAGACCTTCCAGGCGAAAGCTCGTGAACTCTACCCATCGCGCATCTGAGCATCTGAGTGAACGGCATATCCGGGCCATCCTATCAATGAAAGACTGGGCGTACTCGGCTTCATCGGTGCCTGTGAAGACCGGAGGCTTCAGCCTCATGAATTTTGCTAACGATTCTGTAATAACCTCCGTGGCTGCAGGGACAACTGGCTGTACGGTAGGTACCATCGCGGTCCCTGTGACGGGTGGAGCTACCTCTTGTCGCTGCACTCGAAGCGTCTTAACTAGCGATCCTATCATCTGGCGCATCTCCTGCATGCTGGATCCCACCGTCTGGCGCATCTCCTGCATACCAGCCCCTAGCGTGGCGATCTGATCTGTCAAAGGAGGAATAGTCTGCTCGGGAGCAACGGGTGCACTGCCCGGATCAGTCCTCGTCTCGGACGAGTCCACACGAATCTCGGCCCTCGCGGCCGCTCTCTGCGCCCTCGTAGTCTTTGGCGACATAGCGGCTGAAACGGGAAATAGGATTCGATAAGGATACGGAAATCGAATCGCAAGAATGTATACAATCATGAAGGAATTTCAATCAATAAGTCCTAAGGTCGCTTAGGCGGAGTACTGTGTCGTGAGTATGCCGCGGAACATACGCACGCTACGCTACCCTGCTGCAGCTACCTACTTCATCATACCAAGGTCATCCTACACTCCGAAGGTAAAACCTACGCTCTGATACCAACTTTGTCATGACCCAAAGTTTGTCCCGTGACCGGCACTTAACCACGTAACGTCTACAGGCGTAACGCGACTAAGTAAGCCGAAACCCAGAAATCAAAACCATAAAAATATAGAGTGTTTTAAAACATTTGTTAGAATATTTATTAAAACCTTTAGAAAACTTTAGGTTTTTTAATAGAAATTCTTTAAGGTTCAAGTTATTATTTAAAAATTTTGGCAACATTTCCTTTATAAAAATTTGTCCCGAAATCGGGTAAAAGACATGATATAAGTAAAATGACATGTGAAATAAATAGAGTATCCCAAACGGGAGAATCACGCCCAACGGCGGAACAATCACCACAATATAGTATACGATACCGTAGCGAAGAATGAGCAGTAAATTGAAAACAGATATCAAAAAAAAAGATAAGACTGCATAAATAAAGTCGGCTCACAACGAGCTCGACACCAGAGTACAAAATAATATATATCGTCCTCACAACTGTCTCTAAGTCAATAAATGAAGGTAGATGGAGAATACTAGATACAACAATGTACAACTGAAAAGTAAACAGAAACCGCACAAAACCCACCTAATAGCAAAAGGGCTAGCACGCCAAAGCAATGGTATTTGTGTCAAAAGATGCGGTAAACAGCCAGCCGCGACTACTCCAAAGGGCAACCTGCAAGCACTGTGGCACAACGGGGATGAGTTGCCAACTCGTGAATAGTAGATAACATATAAAGGTAATCGCGAGTATGCACGTGCTGCGATACTCTAACCTATGCCAACAGATAACATCTATATGATGAACTGGATGCTCAAAATCATGCAACAAGTGCGATCTGATAACATCTCCATGTAATGAGCAAGATATGTGATAATCAGGTATGGCAATGCAATCTAACAACCCTATATAGAATGAGCAGGGTATGCAATGATCGTGTAAGCATGTGTACTATATCAGGTACAATAGATACAGGATGAGATATCAAATACTAATGCTGAGCATGGGAAAATACAACATCTACACGGAATGTCATCGTGGAAAATATAATCGGTGCCCATCAATGCACCCAAATCCCAATACAACTCAGGCGCCGTCATCCTCATCGGCCCTCAAATCCTGTAAATCTCATAAAATCGTGAGTTCTCAACATCGGCACTCAAAATATCAAGAAATACCCGTGTCCAGCATCGACACGCAAATCCTCATATATCGGGCATCCGTCAGTCCGGGTCAGCCCACGGGCTCCGTCTGCGGTATCGGCTCTCGGCCCCGGCAGTATGAGTCATCCCGTATCTATCTATCGACTCTGGTCAGTATCCTCCAGATAACCGCCAGGTCCAACCAATCACCGGTAGGTAGTAGTCCCTCTGCCAGGCTCACCGTCTACTGCACAGCGATCCGCTCTTGCCCCGGGGTACCATACCGGGTCCACCATGTACCCGCAATCGGTGCCTACCGCTCCTCGAATCGGGTATACTCACACAAGCTCTCTGGAACCGAGAAAACTCATGGTGGACGCACTGAAATATCATATCAAGGGAAACCGGGTTTTTAAACAGTGTGTATTTTCTTTAAAATAGTACTCCGATTCCCAAATCCAGAAATCAAGTAAATCCAAACTCAATGCGTAAATCCATGCAATGTGTCGTATGACACTAAGAGTAAAATAAAAGGAAAACCGCTCTTTTAAAAGATCCAGTTTTGAAAATATCACATGCGGTCCCTTAGTTTTTAAATCAAGTCAATATCATCCATGTAGGTAACATATGAATATGTGTATAGGTATGGATGTGCGAAAGGATAAGTACGCAAAGTGAATGTAGTAATGTACATGTGCACTAATGTGGACATATGATGTATATATGCCCAAGTATGAATATATGATGTATATGGCATAAGTATGAATATGTGATGTACTACGATGAATATAAAGGGTACATTTGCACAGGTAGTGATATATCCATGAAGGTGTGCACAAAAAGTGAGTATGCAATGTGCCTGGTATGAATATAACATATGCTAATATGCAGCAAATTATGACAAACATCAATAAAGAGGAATCAGTATGATATATGATTTTTAGAAATCCTATAATGTGAGTGTCATGGCAATCACTAACGGTGTGAGTGTAGCATATAAATCGTACTCGTGCAACTTGAACCGTTAGTGACAGTGCAGTGTTCTATACTACCAGTTCTATATGTAACAAGAGAGTATGCTACTAGTATATCTATATGAACACACAAGACTAAATATCCTATTACGTCCTGACGCTTAACGCCATACGGGCGATTTCCCCATAGATGTCAAATCTACTCACCTGGTCGCGTGCTACACGTAGCCGACCACTTGCTTTCCCTTCTTGGCGGCATCCGACGTACCTGCCTGCGAACCTGGAATTTACACAAGAATCCAAATATAAGGAAATATCTCGCAAAACGCGATATCGAACAAAACGAAAAACTCGCGTCGCGAATTATCGCGCGTGTGTGCGATACGTTGGAACGTGTGTGTACGCGTCTAAAACTCAACCCGATACGCCGCGATACGCTGAATCACAGAATCCACTCGTGTATCACGCGTATCGCGCAAACTAAAAATACCAGAAAACGACATACTGCCCCAGATTTTACCCAGGTTAAAATATTACAAAACTATATATACCATGGACCTACAAAATATAGCAGACACCTACCCTAAAAACTCTAGGACCTATCTCCCTAGTCTGGCCGGAAATTGCGGCCAGAAGTAATTTTCCGACGGCCTGGAATTGGGGTGGTAGGGTCGGGCTCTGGTGGTGGGGTCAGGGTCTCTCAGGTAGGCTACAGTTCACTCAATTTCATTCTGAAATGCCCGGGTCTAAAGCAGATTTTAAAAAGCTAGGTTTTGCTAAGAAACGTCAATTTTGCACAAAAATGGAAACTTAGGGTATTTTTTGTAATCTGGGGTTTACCTAAGTTAACTTGGCCCTAACAACACCTAACTAGGCTAGTCTAACCAACACTAACATCACTTAAACACAATTTCACACAAATCACCAAAACAAGCACAAAATCTCACATTTACCCTAATCGAAGCTATTTCTACACATAAACTTAGAAAGCTAATAAGCTAAGCCAAAGAAGTATACCTCACTTGACCCTAGACACCAAGGAGAAGGAGAAGAAGTGGAGGGAAGGAGCTGCTGCAGTTGCTGGAGCTGCCTGAAGCTGCTGCTGAAGCTGTCACTGTTGCTCACTGCTGCTGCTGCTGTGCTGCTGCTACTGTGCTGGGCTGCTGCTGCTGGGTTTGCTGCTGCTGCTGCTGCTGCTGCTGCTGTGTCTTCTGCTGCTGCTGTTAGTGTGGGTGTGTGAGTATGAGAGTGAGAGTTTGAGAGAAAAAAGAATGAGAAGGCAAGGAAAAATGAGAGCTAGGCTTAGTCAACCCCCCTCTCTCTCCTCATTTAATGAGGCATGGCAAAGGCCATCATGCTCCATAATGCACTCTCTCTCTCTCCCCTACCAAGTCAACACCCAAAACAAAATTCAAATAAAATAAAACAACCTTTAAATAAAAATTAACTAATTAAACTTAATTAAAACCCAAAAGACTTAGTTCCCATTATTAAACCTACCATGGTTGCTAATCATGGTATAACCTTATTTTTAACCCTAGTTTACATACACATGTGTGTGCAAGCCTAGGAAAATTCTAAGAAAATATTTATAATTCTTGGTAAAATATTTGAAAACTAATTTGATAAACTTTTTATTAAAAATCATTTATTAACATATAATTAGCCACTAAACACATCCTAAGGTGTTACAATACCGTATTGTAAAATGGCAGTTATCTGTTATCCGTTCGGTTATATGTGATATAACCAGATTGTCGAATCAAGTGTTGATTGGATAATGTGATATACCGATAAATGATATTAGTCGGTCATATGTGATATAACCGGATTATTAAATCATGTGTTGATTTAATAATGTGATATATATTATACTTGATATAACTATATCTTAACTAATATCATTAGCTCACTAAATATTTTATTATATATATATATATATATATATATATATATATATATATATAAGTAGCATGACATAAATTTCTATTTTATGAAAATAGAAATGAGGTGGAAAATGGAAGACTTTGGGAGCATGGTTGCAAGCATGGACTTTATTCATTGTTTATTCACCTTGACTCATTATTCAAGCATGGTTGTAATTTTATATTGCAATAATTCCATGCTTGAATGAGTGAGAGGTCAAGAGTTGCCATTCTCACTTCCTCATTCAACACTTAACCATTTTCTTGAGTTGCTCCCATTTTGCTCTCTAGCTTCTTCTTCTTCCTTAATGTCATAGTTCAAGCTTCAACCCTCGCATGTGATATGAACCATGAAGCTTGAACACAAACTTATGAGCTTTAACATCCCCTACTTCACCATCCTACACTTGACTAGCTATCGAGTGTAGCGTGTTTACTACGCTAAAGAGTTTAGTGTTGAGGTAGCTTGAGTTGGAGGGACTTAGCGTGGATCATCTTCGGCACGTAGGTCATCGGAGGAAGCTCGTCCAAAACCTCAAGTGGATCCTAGTAGAGTCGTAGGACTACTACACGGAGCATGTGAAATGAAGGACTTGATCTACGAGGGTATAGCCATCTTCACTTTCTTATAGTTTCTTGATATCAAACTTTAAACCCTAATCAACTAGCTAAAGATCTTGGATAGTCTAGCTTAGCACCTATAAAAATTTGAATTTGGCATGCTTGATGCCACTAAAACCCCTTGGTGGTGCTAGGGTAGATTTTCACAGACTCTGCTCCCATATCTCAAAGAACCATCTTTGTGGATGATGAAGTCCGCCCGCAAATTCGCGTCCACTTGTTCTCTGATCCTTCGCAACCTAGGGTCCTCCATTTGAGCTGTCTTGATCCGTTCGACTAATGTGGAGTGAATTTGCAGATTCATGAAGGATGTAAGCATTCCAGGCATAATCATCTCGGTTTCTAGCTCATTGAGATCTTGATGATTCCTCCAACGAGTAGTCAGACTCGAAATCATTGGTTAGCAACTCAAGGCGTCCGGGACTACATTCACTTTCCCCGGATGATACTGCAAATTTACGTCGAAATCTTCCATTAATTCTAGCCATCTCCTCTGCCTCATATTGAGCTCTTTCTGGGTGAAGATATACTTCAAGCTCTTATGATCGGTGTAAATATCTACCCTCTCACCCAATAAATAGCGTCTCAAAATCTTGAGTGCGAAGACAACTGCGGCAAGTGATTTATCTCAAAGAATATTTAGTAACTGCAATCATGAACGGCGTCGCTTGGTAGCTAGCCGGTGAGTACGGGTCGGTCCACAGGGATGTTGTGAATTTCCTAATTGCTCTAACGAGTTAATTCCGATTGGGGTCAGATTGATTAAATCTAAAAACTAAATCTATCTAGATCTAAGTCTTGCTAGGGTTAGGTTTAGATTAAGTTTGGAAAGTCAATAAATCTCACCGCTTTCTATACCCATATTTAGATCTATTATGAGTTATGGTAATTATTAATAAAGGGGATTAGAACCATCGGGAAGATGTTTCTTCCTCTAGCTTCTTGTCCTTCTTTTATCAATCTTTACCCTAACCTCCATGGAAAACACGCTCAACCGGGCCTTTATACTACGGTATCACCGCTACCTCGCAGGATAGGGTGCCGTAGGGAGCGGTGTGTGCATGTATGCATGGAGTCCTATTAATTATATGTGATGGGCAAGAAAGATGTGAGAGATCTTCAGCTCTCAAGCCTTCCCCAAATCTAACCCTAACAAGCGAGGAGACTACTCACTCATTAGGAAATTGAAGAACAGATCTAAACTATCTTTCTAGGGCAAGGAATTAAATCTAAACTAGGGCAAGGAATTAAATCTAAACTAGGGCAAGAATAGAAGTTACCTAGGGCAGATAAGAAATTTAACCTAGGGCAGAAAAATAAATTAAGAACTTACAAATTGATGCTCTCCAAAAAGATTTCTGAATTTTATTAATGAAAGGAGGCCTAACCTAATATAAGATTTAGAGTTCCTATTTATAGAGGATAGGAATCCTAGGGTTACAATCGACTCGCACATCTGCTATTACAAAAATACCCCTTAAGAAAAAGACCTATTCAACGCACCGCCAGTGCCACAAAACAGTTTTGGGGAGTGACATTGGGTTTAGGGAGGCTGCTGCAAATTTGTGTTCCATAGCGTCGAGCTTCTTTTGCATTGCTGCCATTTCAGCTCGAACACCTATGGACACATCTATTTGGTGTACGCCACCCCTATTCAATGGTTGTGTTCCACTCTCCCAAATTAGTGACTTTTCAGCGAACTCTTCTAAGTATCGCCAGGCTTCCCCGTCATCTTTGGTCATAAAAGTACCTTGACACATGTTTTCAAGGCTCTGTTTAGTGCTAGGGTTACTGCCCTCATATATGATTCGGCAAAGCTCCCATCTCGGGATGCCGTGGTGAGGACATTGAACCAATAGATCCTTGAAACGTTCAAAGTATTTTGAAAATGGTTCGGCAGGGAGCTGGGCAAATTGGTTTAGTTCGCTACGGATTCGAGCCGTCTTTTGGACTGGGTAAAATTTCTTAAGGAATGCAGCGACGAATTCTTCCCAATTCGTAATAGAGTGTGCGGTGGTGTTGTATAGCCACTTCTCGGCTATATCGCACAAAGTAAATGGAAGAAGTCGTAGACGCATAGCATCCACTGAAAGTTGTGACGTACCCATCATTGCGCAAACGTTTTCAAATTTGGTAATGAAAACGTAAGCGTCCTCGGTCTCGAGTCCGTGGTATTTGGGTAAAAGATTGATATACTGGGGCTTAATCTCAAAGTTATCCCCATTGGCTGGTGGTGTGGATAAGCAGGTCGAAAGAGGACCTCTATGTGGATAGCATCTTTCCTGGAGAGAAATGTGGGGTGGAGTAGGATTCTGCGCACCAACGGACGGTGGCAGATTAGGGTTAAAGAAGTTTGATGGATTCGGATCCATCGGTGTGGGTATGGTAGTGGGTAAAGAAAAGGTAAATGGAGAATTATCGACTTCGGAGTCGATAAAAGGTACGCGGACTAAACGGGCACTAGAATCCCGTGTCCAGACTATCTTGCACTAAAAAGGGTTAGTACAAGTGGCAGCGTTGACTTATAATTAGGGATGAATGAATGCGGTGTTTGCTTTGAAAAAGGGACGGATTTTGAAAAAAATGATGCGACAAAACAAATGCAGCACACAACCCTAGAATCTAATGGTCACCTAGGTCCGATCTCTAGACCGCTCCTAACTGCCAAAAGACAAGCCGCAGGATAGAATCCTCCACTGCCTCTTTGGGCGCGTGTTTGAATCAACTCATTCGCCTCATTTGTGATCACTGTGATGCCGGATTTCTTAGGAACGACATGTATAGGACTCACCCACTGGCTATCGGAGATGGGGTAGATAATACCATTATCTAAGCACTTGACGATTTCTTTCATGACAGCTTCCTTCATGACGGGATTCAACCGTCTCTGTGGTTCTCGGGCCGGTCTGGCATCATCCATCACATGTATATGATGTTCAACTATCAAGGGACTAATCCCTTTGATGTCCGCCATACTCCAACCAAACGCCTCTTTGTTAGATCTCAATACCGATAAAAGGGCATTCTCTTGCTCTGATGCAAGAGAAGCGGAAATGATAACCGGTAATGACTCGTTCTCACCAAGATATGCATATTTCAGGTGAGAAGGTAAAATTTTGAGATCTAACTCAGGCGGAGAAATGATAGAAGGAAGGGTCATAGATTGATTTTTGGATCTACAAAGAAGCTCAGAGCCTGTGAAAGATACAGACTCGGGTGGAGAAAAGTCAGAAGTGCAGGACTCATGTGTAGCTAAAGTGTCCTCACTAAGATCTTGTGCTAAGTCAAACAGAGATGTGCTAATGTCATCGAGATCAGTAAAGCAAAGATCCTCAGCTCCACAACTATCGGGAGCGATCTCATGGACAGAGCACACATCTAAAATATGAGCAGAGGGTTCTGACGGCTGACTTCCAACTCTATAGATGTTTAGTTCAATGGTCATATTTCTAAATGATAAATTCATTGAACCATTTCTACAGTTTATAACAGCGTTGGAAGTGGCAAGGAAAGGACGACCTAGAATCACCGGAATTTGGCCCCGGGGGTTTGCTACAGGATGTGTGTCGAGCACAATGAAGTCTACAGGGAAAACAAATTCCCCGACCTTTATCAATACATCCTCTAATTCACCCCTTGGTTTGGTGATAGATCGGTCTGCCATCTGGAGAGTACAATGAGCAGGTTTCAGCTCTCCAATCCCTAATTGCTCATAGACAGAATAAGGTAACAGGTTAACACTCGCGCCAAGGTCTAAAAGAGCACGATTTATGTTTTTACCCCCAATCGAAATCGATATTGTAGGACAACCTGGGTCCTTTCTTTTCTTTGGAAGCTGGGGTATAAAAGCAGTGCTAATGTTATTAGACATAAAGACCTTCTTCGGCACTTGAGTCTTCCTCTTCCTAGTGCACAAGTCCTTAAGAATCTTCGCATAAGCGGGGACTTGCTGAATCGCATCTAGGAGAGGGATATTGATGTTAACCTGTTTGAACATCTCTAAAATTTTCTCCATATGAGGACTCGTTCTATTTGCCCTTAGCCGGTTCGGGTAAGGTGCTTTCGCAATAAGCGCGGGGTCCATCACAGGAGAAGGAAAGGGGGGTAGACGAGGTCCCAAAGGAGGTGTGGGGACCGTCTGTGGAGAACTATAAGGGTTGGGTGAAGGTGTTGAGCCTAGAGGGAAATGGAGAATAGGCTCGTGCGAAGGTGGTTTGGTAGAAGAAGAAGGATCAGAAGGTGAAGTGTGTGTATGTGGGAAAGACTCAGCCGGGGTGTTGATATGATTTTCAGTATTATCAATATCTTCCCCGACATGATTGTTCAGCACTCTTCCCGATCTCAACGTTGTAATGGCATTTACATTGTAATGCCCAGGATTCTGTAGGGGTTGAGAGGGAAGTTTCCCTTTTTCTCTCGCACTCATTTCGGCTTTTAAGCGTGCGATTTCAGCTTCCATCGTGCGAATACTCTCAGCTTGGGACGCTGAGTTTTTCTTTATTTCACTGACGGAAGATCTAACTTCAGTCGAAACATCCATGAAATTTGATAAAAGTGATTTCATGGTTTGAGTGAATTGAGAGAACTCGTCAGAACAGGGCTGCATAGGATTAGACTGTGCAGGAGTGTTGCCCTGGTTTTGGAAATTTTGTGACTGATAGGGGTGCTGAGTGAGTTGTAGGGGTTGCTGTTGTGGTGGAGGAAGAGCCCGTTGAAATTGATTCGTGTTTGGAACCGTGTTTTGAGATTGGTTTTGGTTCCAAGCAAAATTCGGGTGGTTCCTCCAACCCTGATTGTAACTGGAAGAATATGGATCGTTTCGAGGTCTTTGAAATGCGGCATTAGAATGCTCGTGACCTTGAAACGCAGAGTTTAATGGACATTCTTCCGTTAAATGTGACGGATCAGAACAGCACCCACAAACAGTTTTGGGGAGTGACATTGGGTTTAGGGAGGCTGCTGCAAATTTGTGTTCCATAGCGTCGAGCTTCTTTTGCATTGCTGCCATTTCAGCTCGAACACCTATGGACACATCTATTTGGTGTACGCCACCCCTATTCAATGGTTGTGTTCCACTCTCCCAAATTAGTGACTTTTCAGCGAACTCTTCTAAGTATCGCCAGGCTTCCCCGTCATCTTTGGTCATAAAAGTACCTTGACACATGTTTTCAAGGCTCTGTTTAGTGCTAGGGTTACTGCCCTCATATATGATTCGGCAAAGCTCCCATCTCGGGATGCCGTGGTGAGGACATTGAACCAATAGATCCTTGAAACGTTCAAAGTATTTTGAAAATGGTTCGGCAGGGAGCTGGGCAAATTGGTTTAGTTCGCTACGGATTCGAGCCGTCTTTTGGACTGGGTAAAATTTCTTAAGGAATGCAGCGACGAATTCTTCCCAATTCGTAATAGAGTGTGCGGTGGTGTTGTATAGCCACTTCTCGGCTATATCGCACAAAGTAAATGGAAGAAGTCGTAGACGCATAGCATCCACTGAAAGTTGTGACGTACCCATCATTGCGCAAACGTTTTCAAATTTGGTAATGAAAACGTAAGCGTCCTCGGTCTCGAGTCCGTGGTATTTGGGTAAAAGATTGATATACTGGGGCTTAATCTCAAAGTTATCCCCATTGGCTGGTGGTGTGGATAAGCAGGTCGAAAGAGGACCTCTATGTGGATAGCATCTTTCCTGGAGAGAAATGTGGTGTGGAGTAGGATTCTGCGCACCAACGGACGGTGGCAGATTAGGGTTAAAGAAGTTTGATGGATTCGGATCCATCGGTGTGGGTATGGTAGTGGGTAAAGAAAAGGTAAATGGAGAATTATCGACTTCGGAGTCGATAAAAGGTACGCGGACTAAACGGGCACTAGAATCCCGTGTCCAGCCTATCTTGCACTAAAAAGGGTTAGTACAAGTGGCAGCGTTGACTTATAATTAGGGATGAATGAATGCGGTGTTTGCTTTGAAAAAGGGACGGATTTTGAAAAAAATGATGAGACAAAACAAATGCAGCACACAACCCTAGAATCTAAAGGTCACCTAGGTCCGATCTCTAGACCGCTCCTAACTGCCAAAAGACAAGCCGCAGGATAGAATCCTCCACTGCCTCTTTGTCCCCCTGTGGCCGGATAAGTGCCAGGTAAGTGGGAAGGAACCACCACTACAGTGGACCGAATTAATAACCACTAGCCTTAGACACACTCGCCTTAGGCACCACAAGAAAACGCGGATAAGCAATGAATTACCCACGACCTTCTCTTGTCCTATTGAGCGCGACAGTCCTTAGAGTCTTCTCTAGATTTCATTTAGTTAATGGAGGTAATGCGGATGCAAGTTTGACGATTTTCGGGGCCTAGGAAGGGTAATGAAATCCCCACCTAATTTGGATTTGGCCGTGCCCCTTAAATTTCCGTATTAGAATGCAAACAACCAAGAAATCAAATTCACACACAATTTTATTTTTGCTTTGCGGCGCTGCGATTTATTTGCAAAGAATCCTGCAGCAAAGGGTTAATTGGAGCTAAAAAGAGGAGAGGGGAGAGAGCAAGAAGTCACCTGCAGAAAAATCCCACAGAGATCCCTCAAGACTGCGGCTCTTCCGCCGCAAAATGCATGTACATGCCGCGCTTCCGCGGTCAGATATTGGGAACAGTATACAATTTTTCAACAGATTCTTCCTGTTGCTATCTACAGCTCTCTGGTATATTCAAACAAAATTTTCCACAGAACAGAATGCTCCAGATCACCTTGCAATCAAATCACAACACACGTGTAAGAGTTTGTACGAATTTTGATTTCAAGAAGTAAAACGTAATAATTCTTTCACTTCAAACTGTAAATGCAAATGAATTAGCGCGATCCCCGGCAACGGCGCCATTTTGATTGATTCATTTTCTGACGTGTATATGTAAAAAGTAACGACAATCAAAAAATTATATTGACCGCAATCAAACTACGGTGTCGGATGTAGTTAATGAATGAGTGCGGATCGTCCACAGGGATTGTGCAATTCAATTGTATTTTGATACGTTTGAAATGAAATGTTAAGCAACAATAAACGAAAACATGATTCAAGATGTGATTTGTATTCGAGTGTCACTATTCTTTACTCAAGAATCAAGAAACTATAAACAATCAAGAATCGGTTGTTTTGATAATATTTCCAATCAACAATCAAGAATATAAGAGAGGCTCGTAGGAATCGATCGGATCTTTAGAAGTGATGCAATCTAAAGGGTTTCGTGTTCTTGTCCTTCGAAGAATTGATACTAGATCAATGGTGATCGACGAGAGTTAGGGTTTTCTTGATGAAATTAGGGTTTCATCTCTTAACCCTTGTTCTTTCGAGGATACCATTTATATTCTAGCCTCTAGCAATTCCAAGAAACGATCGGAACTCCCCAATCTCGAGCGATGTCGATCAAGAAAGCATCGCAACGAATTGGGTCGTCGATTCTTGAACTTGCTAGGGTTTACAAACTCGTGGGATTCAAGAATCGATTACAAATTTGTTACATCATCATACTAAAGATCGTTTCGACTCCTCGACGAGCGGAGTTTTATTCACACATCACCACAAAGACAATATTCAAGAATAGTAATGATAACATGATGCGGAATTTAAAGAAAACAAGATAAAAGAATATCACCTTTTATTTAATCAACAATTTCAATACATTCTTTCAAGAATCTACAAGAAGAAGAAATCGATCGTTGACTCGGCTTCGCTCGTCTCCGTGGATCGTGGATCTACTTTGATCTCTTGCCCGATTGAAGATCGGCTCGGCTCATAAAAGGGTTGAAGGCATCTTGCTTGGCTTGCACTCAAGATCTTAAATTGTGGTTGGATTTAGGGTTAGGGTTTCCTACAAGCTCTCTCACTAAACTTGAGGAAGAGGGGATGAAGAAAGAGATTGATTTTCTAAACTTTCCCAAGGTTGAATAGATTTTCTAACATGAGAAATGAGTGAGCCTAGGGTCTTATTTATAGAATTCCCAAACCCTAGGCTTAGGTTTGAATTGGAACTTTCCCTCCCAAAGTTTGTTGAAGAGTTTCTAGAAGGAGTTTGTTAGGAGTTAGCTTAGGGTTTAAGCTAGGGTTTAGGGAAAGTTCTAGAAGTATTAGGCTAGTTTAGGTGTTTGCTGATCTGGAGGAAGTATCTGGAATATTATGGAAGTTTGTGAGCATTATTGAGCTGTAGCCACTGAAACAGGAGTTGTGGTGTAAAATTGAGGAGCTGATGTCCTGGGCCCGCCGCGCAACCGCCGCGCTAAGTACCTTTAGGCCGCTCTTCCGCCGCGCATTGATGGGCTTGGGCCTTGGGCTTTCTTCTGTTGCTTGGTACTGATGTTTGGGCCTTTCTTTGATGTTTAGAATTTCAGTTTCCCTTCTGTGTTGATACCAGATTTGAGTTCAGTGAGTTTACGAGCGATTGTAATGGTCGAGCACTGTAATGATCGAGCAAGCTTCTCTTTTCCTGCACAGACTTCGAAACACGGGTTGCAAGATATAGAAAATATGCCATGTGATGAAATGCAGTCAATTTCCCTAGAAATGCCGGTTTTAAGGTCGAATACATGTAATCTGATATTTTGCGACCGATTTGCTAATATGTAGAATATGAATGTCGAACACTTCTAATTGTAT
Source organism: Agapanthus africanus (assembly GCA_030015575.1). Classification (NCBI taxonomy): domain Eukaryota; kingdom Viridiplantae; phylum Streptophyta; class Magnoliopsida; order Asparagales; family Amaryllidaceae; genus Agapanthus; species Agapanthus africanus. Next base: position 250,741,961 of record JASDDO010000028.1, read on the forward strand.
GCAGATGATATGGAAATTGCCGGTTAAAATATGCAATATTTTCGACTGATCAAATACCCCCAAACTTAATTTCGATCGTCTCGAGCGAATGTTTTATTAAAAAGAGAGAAGGTGAAAATAAAGAAAGAGAAAAACTAACTAGCACACTTTCGTAGGCAACACGATTGCACTGAGCATGTGCAACAAGCCTTTAAACCTCTAGGTGTCCCTAGTAGGAGGAGTGTTGTCTCCTGAGGGTTTTCAGCGGATTGCACCCACAAAATCCAATAATAAAAGGAAGATCATGAATATTACATTTAAAGAAGAGAATTGTAAAAGAAAAGCTTTGAAAATTAGGGTTTCCAACTAAGCTAGCTTTTCGGTTGTCATGAGCCCTATCTTAATGGTCATGAAAAGATGTTAGAAATCACGTCCTCCCTCAATAAAACATCGTCTTATTCTTCATTCCTATCTTTATTCCAAACATCGATCATATCACCCTGCGTGTGTGTAAAGACATCCCTACACCCGGAGAATTCAATTCAAGCTATCATACTCTTGCCCATCGGCCTCAGTACTTCTTGGCAAACGAGATTGCTTACACACTTTCATGCGACCGTTAATACTTCTTGAGGTACTAACCGACCGATTACTAATGTGCTTGCATGCTTGGTGTATTTTCCTCGTCTTGCACCACCTCAGGCATAGCAGTGACTCCCAGACCAGTTGACCTTGGGGCACTAGGTGAAGAAGCACCCTTTTGCTATATATTTTTATTGCCCTCGGTGATAACAAAACCAGTATCCATTTTTCTCACCACTTTAAAACACATATTTTTTTTTTCATACCTTTGGCTTTAAGACAAGAGCATTTCAAGGTATCCTCTACTATCCCAGGCTTCAAGACGTGTGTAAGTGCGAATAGCAGGGTAGCCATGTTCAAAATGTTTGGCTTCCAGAATAGAAACTATTTTTCAGACTTATTTTTATCCTCAGATTAGTGACGTCCTTCATCTTACTAACCCTTGGGACAACGGCTCATAACTACTTATTACTAGTTCGTATAAGAAAACTTCTAATTTTCTTGGTTTTCTAAAATTTTTCTAATCTCATGGATGTAATTTTTCACTATCTAAACTTTCATTATCTTATTTATGTACAAAAAGTGTAAATATTAAAATTATTTTTATATTTGAAATTTTTTTTAAATTTTTATTGGTTTTGAAAATTTTTCAATTTTTATAGATTTTTAAAAGAAATGCTTTGTGCTTATGCAGATGATATGCAAATGATGCAAAAATAAGCACAAACCTCCCCCAAACTTGTTTTCAACAGTGTCCTCACTGTTGCCGACAGCTATATCTACAAAACCTGTAAATCTGGGGGGAATTATTAGTGGGGGCAAAATATATAAGTGAAGAACTTCCCCCAAACTTATCTTTCACTCACCTTCATTCAAAAGATGATGCAATGATATACAGGATAAGAAGGTGAGACGGAGGAATTTTTAATCCAAATAAACTGGCTCTTGTAAGAACAAGAGCTCCTCCGTGGGGTCAGTGGAAAAATACGGCTTTAATCTATGTCCATTTACTTTGAAAAATGTGCCGTTTTTAACATTTTCTACCTCTACTGCCCCGTGCGGGAATACAGACCGCACAACAAAAGGTCCCTTCCAACGAGATCGGAGCTTACCCGCGTGAAGGTGTAATCGTGAATCATAAAGAAGGACTTGTTGACCAGGTAAAAATGTTGTCCTTAAAATGCTTTTATCATGAAAAACCTTAGTCCTATTCTTTGTGATTACAGCATTATCATAAGCTTCATCGCGGAGTTCGCTTAGCTCGTTAAGTTGCAGCTTCCGAAAGTTGCAAGCAAGGTTTAGATCAAAATTTATTTCCTTTATAGCCCACAATGCTTTATGCTCTATCTCGACAGGTAGATGACATGCTTTTCCAAACACTATCCTATATGGAGACATTCCTAGGTCGGTCTTATATGCAGTCCTGAATGCCCAAAGAGCATCTGTCAATTTGGTCGACCAGTCTTTTCTATTCTTAGCAACAGTTTTCTCCAGGATAAGTTTGATTTGTCTGTTTGAGATCTCAGCCTGCCCGCTTGTTTGGGGATGATAGGGTGTAGAAAGACGGTGGTTGATTGAGTATTTTCGCATCAGAGTCTCGAAAGACCTGTTGCAGAAATGCGTCCCATTATCGCTAATGATAGCGCGTGGGTGTCCAAATCGCGAAAAGATATTCTCTTTTAAGAACTTAATGACAACTTTCCTGTCATTAGTGCGACATGGAATGGCTTCTACCCACTTTGAGACATAATCAACCGCCAGCAATATGTATAGATTCCCAAAGGAGTTGGGAAAAGGACCCATAAAATCAATGCCCCAAACATCAAACATTTCAACAACCAGAATGGGTTGCTGAGGCATTTCATTCCTCTGGGATATTCTACCCGTATACTGACATTGTGTACAGGTTTTGCAATACTCAAATGCGTCCTTGAATAAGGTCGGCCAATAAAATCCACATTGCAAAACCTTTTCCGCTGTCTTTCTAGGACCAAAGTGACCCCCACAGGCCTGATCATGACAAAATGAAAGAACACTCTTGAACTCTTCATTTGGGACGCACCGGCGAATGATCTGATCAGGACAATATTTAAACAAATAAGGCTCGTCCCAGTAAAAGTGTTTTACTTGGGAAAGAAAACGATATTTGTCCTATTTTGACCAATCGCTCGGTATAAGTCCCGTGGCATGATAGTTCACAATATCCCTGAACCATGGTTCAGCGGATATGCTCAAGAGTTGTTCATCAGGGAATGAGTCATTGATCGGCAGGGTCACAGGGGAAGAAACGATGCGTGAAAGGTGGTCAGCTACTACGTTTTCACATCCTTTCTTATCTTTGATAACAAGATCAAATTCTTGTAACAGTAGGATCCAACGTATTAGTCGACCTTTTGCATCTTTCTTCGCCAGAAGATATTTTAAAGCGGAATGGTCAGTATATACAACTATAGGTGAGCCGATTAAGTAAGGCCTGAATTTTTCTAACGCAAATACAACCGCTAAAAGCTCTTTCTCGGTGGTTGTATAATTGATTTGCGCATCATTCAGGGTCTTACTGGCATAGTAAATCACGTGTGGCATCTTATCAATGTGCTGTCCTAAGACTGCACCTACTGCAAAATCAGATGCGTCACACATCAGCTCAAAGGGGTAGTCCCAATTTGGTGATGATAAAACGGGGGCTGTGGTGAGTGAGTGTTTAAGTGAGTCGAAAGCTGTCTCGCAATCCGAGTCGAAGTGGAAGGTCGTATCCTTGGCCAGGAGTAGTGTTAAAGGTCTAGCAATTTTGCTAAAGTCCTTTATGAATCTCCTATAAAAGCCTGCATGGCCAAGGAAAGAGCGAATATCTTTGATGCTTTTGGGATGAGGCAGGTTTTGAATGACATCTATTTTAGCTCTGTCAACCTCAATGCCTTTCTGTGAAATGACATGTCCAAGGACTATTCCTTCTTGGACCATAAAGTGGCATTTTTCCCAGTTCAAAGTCAAGTTCTTCTCTTTGCAACGAGTAAGAACAGCGTCCAGATTCGCAAGGCAATCTGAAAAAGAGTCTCCAAAAATCGAGAAGTCGTCCATAAAGATCTCCAAAAAATTCTCTACCATATCAGAGAATATCCCCGTCATACACCGCTGAAAGGTAGCGGGAGCATTGCATTACCCAAAGGGCATGCGACTGTAAGCAAAGGTACCAAAAGGACAAGTAAAAGTGGTTTTATCTTGATCCTTTTTGGCGATGGGGACCTGATTGTAGCCTGAGTATCCGTCCATAAAACAATAAAACTCTCGTCCCGCTAAGCGTTCCAGCATTTGATCAATAAATGGTAGAGGAAAATGATCTTTCCTCGTAGCAGCGTTGAGTTTTCTATAATCGATGCATACACGCCACCCAGTTTGGGCGCGTGTTTGAATCAACTCATTCGCCTCATTTGTGATCACTGTGATGCCGGATTTCTTAGGAACGACATGTATAGGACTCACCCACTGGCTATCGGAGATGGGGTAGATAATACCATTATCTAAGCACTTGACGATTTCTTTCATGACAGCTTCCTTCATGACGGGATTCAACCGTCTCTGTGGTTCTCGGGTCGGTCTGGCATCATCCATCACATGTATATGATGTTCAACTATCAAGGGACTAATCCCTTTGATGTCCGCCATACTCCAACCAAACGCCTCTTTGTTAGATCTCAATACCGATAAAAGGGCATTCTCTTGCTCTGATGCAAGAGAAGCGGAAATGATAACCGGTAATGACTCGTTCTCACCAAGATATGCATATTTCAGGTGAGAAGGTAAAATTTTGAGATCTAACTCAGGCGGAGAAATGATAGAAGGAAGGGTCCTAGATTGATTTTTGGATCTACAAAGAAGCTCAGAGCCTGTGAAAGATACAGACTCGGGTGGGGAAAAGTCAGAAGTGCAGGACTCATGTGTAGCTAAAGTGTCCTCACTAAGATCTTGTGCTAAGTCAAACAGAGATGTGCTAATGTCATCGAGATCAGTAAAGCAAAGATCCTCAGCTCCACAACTATCGGGAGCGATCTCATGGACAGAGCACACATCTAAAATATGAGCAGAGGGTTCTGACGGCTGACTTCCAACTCTATAGATGTTTAGTTCAATGGTCATATTTCTAAATGATAAATTCATTGAACCATTTCTACAGTTTATAACAGCGTTGGAAGTGGCAAGGAAAGGAAGACCTAGAATCACCGGAATTTGGCCCCGGGGGTTTGCTACAGGATGTGTGTCGAGCACAATGAAGTCTACAGGGAAAACAAATTCCCCGACCTTTATCAATACATCCTCTAATTCACCCCTTGGTTTGGTGATAGATCGGTCTGCCATCTGGAGAGTACAATGAGCAGGTTTCAGCTCTCCAATCCCTAATTGCTCATAGACAGAATAAGGTAACAGGTTAACACTCGCGCCAAGGTCTAAAAGAGCACGATTTATGTTTTTACCCCCAATCGAAATCGATATTGTAGGACAACCTGGGTCCTTTCTTTTCTTTGGAAGCTGGGGTATAAAAGCAGTGCTAATGTTATTAGACATAAAGACCTTCTTCGGCACTTGAGTCTTCCTCTTCCTAGTGCACAAGTCCTTAAGAATCTTCGCATAAGCGGGGACTTGCTGAATCGCATCTAGGAGAGGGATATTGATGTTAACCTGTTTGAACATCTCTAAAATTTTCTCCATATGAGGACTCGTTCTATTTGCCCTTAGCCGGTTCGGGTAAGGTGCTTTCGCAATAAGCGCGGGGTCCATCACAGGAGAAGGAAAGGGGGGTAGACGAGGTCCCAAAGGAGGTGTGGGGACCGTCTGTGGAGAACTATAAGGGTTGGGTGAAGGTGTTGAGCCTAGAGGGAAATGGAGAATAGGCTCGTGCGAAGGTGGTTTGGTAGAAGAAGAAGGATCAGAAGGTGAAGTGTGTGTATGTGGGAAAGACTCAGCCGGGGTGTTGATATGATTTTCAGTATTATCAATATCTTCCCCGACATGATTGTTCAGCACTCTTCCCGATCTCAACGTTGTAATGGCATTTACATTGTAATGCCCAGGATTCTGTAGGGGTTGAGAGGGAAGTTTCCCTTTTTCTCTCGCACTCATTTCGGCTTTTAAGCGTGCGATTTCAGCTTCCATCGTGCGAATACTCTCAGCTTGGGACGCTGAGTTTTTCTTTATTTCACTGACGGAAGATCTAACTTCAGTCGAAACATCCATGAAATTTGATAAAAGTGATTTCATGGTTTGAGTGAATTGAGAGAACTCGTCAGAACAGGGCTGCATAGGATTAGACTGTGCAGGAGTGTTGCCCTGGTTTTGGAAATTTTGTGACTGATATGGGTGCTGAGTGAGTTGTAGGGGTTGCTGTTGTGGTGGAGGAAGAGCCCGTTGAAATTGATTCGTGTTTGGAACCGTGTTTTGAGATTGGTTTTGGTTCCAAGCAAAATTCGGGTGGTTCCTCCAACCCTGATTGTAACTGGAAGAATATGGATCGTTTCGAGGTCTTTGAAATGCGGCATTAGAATGCTCGTGACCTTGAAACGCAGAGTTTAATGGACATTCTTCCGTTAAATGTGACGGATCAGAACAGCACCCACAAACAGTTTTGGGGAGTGACATTGGGTTTAGGGAGGCTGCTGCAAATTTGTGTTCCATAGCGTCGAGCTTCTTTTGCATTGCTGCCATTTCAGCTCGAACACCTATGGACACATCTATTTGGTGTACGCCACCCCTATTCAATGGTTGTGTTCCACTCTCCCAAATTAGTGACTTTTCAGCGAACTCTTCTAAGTATCGCCAGGCTTCCCCGTCATCTTTGGTCATAAAAGTACCTTGACACATGTTTTCAAGGCTCTGTTTAGTGCTAGGGTTACTGCCCTCATATATGATTCGGCAAAGCTCCCATCTCGGGATGCCGTGGTGAGGACATTGAACCAATAGATCCTTGAAACGTTCAAAGTATTTTGAAAATGGTTCGGCAGGGAGCTGGGCAAATTGGTTTAGTTCGCTACGGATTCGAGCCGTCTTTTGGACTGGGTAAAATTTCTTAAGGAATGCAGCGACGAATTCTTCCCAATTCGTAATAGAGTGTGCGGTGGTGTTGTATAGCCACTTCTCGGCTATATCGCACAAAGTAAATGGAAGAAGTCGTAGACGCATAGCATCCACTGAAAGTTGTGACGTACCCATCATTGCGCAAACGTTTTCAAATTTGGTAATGAAAACGTAAGCGTCCTCGGTCTCGAGTCCGTGGTATTTGGGTAAAAGATTGATATACTGGGGCTTAATCTCAAAGTTATCCCCATTGGCTGGTGGTGTGGATAAGCAGGTCGAAAGAGGACCTCTATGTGGATAGCATCTTTCCTGGAGAGAAATGTGGGGTGGAGTAGGATTCTGCGCACCAACGGACGGTGGCAGATTAGGGTTAAAGAAGTTTGATGGATTCGGATCCATCGGTGTGGGTATGGTAGTGGGTAAAGAAAAGGTAAATGGAGAATTATCGACTTCGGAGTCGATAAAAGGTACGCGGACTAAACGGGCACTAGAATCCCGTGTCCAGCCTATCTTGCACTAAAAAGGGTTAGTACAAGTGGCAGCGTTGACTTATAATTAGGTATGAATGAATGCGGTGTTTGCTTTGAAAAAGGGACGGATTTTGAAAAAAATGATGCGACAAAACAAATACAGCACACAACCCTAGAATCTAATGGTCACCTAGGTCCGATCTCTAGACCGCTCCTAACTGCCAAAAGACAAGCCGCAGGATAGAATCCTCCACTGCCTCTTTGTCCCCCTGTGGCCGGATAAGTGCCAGGTAAGTGGGAAGGAACCACCACTACAGTGGACCTAATTAATAACCACTAGCCTTAGACACACTCGCCTTAGGCACCACAAGAAAACGCGGATAAGCAATGAATTACCCACGACCTTCTCTTGTCCTATTGAGCGCGACAGTCCTTAGAGTCTTCTCTAGATTTCTTTTAGTTAATGGAGGTAATGCGGATGCAAGTTTGACGATTTTCGGGGCCTAGGAAGGGTAATGAAATCCCCACCTAATTTGGATTTGGCCGTGCCCCTTAAATTTCCGTATTAGAATGCAAACAACCAAGAAATCAAATTCACACACAATTTTATTTTTGCTTTGCGGCGCTGCGATTTATTTGCAAAGAATCCTGCAGCAAAGGGTTAATTGGAGCTAAAAAGAGGAGAGGGGAGAGAGCAAGAAGTCACCTGCAGAAAAATCCCACAGAGATCCCTCAAGACTGCGGCTCTTCCGCCGCAAAATGCATGTACATGCCGCGCTTCCGCGGTCAGATATTGGGAACAGTGTACAATTTTTCAACAGATTCTTCCTGTTGCTATCTACAGCTCTCTGGTATATTCAAACAAAATTTTCCACAGAACAGAATGCTCCAGATCACCTTGCAATCAAATCACAACACACGTGTAAGAGTTTGTACGAATTTTGATTTCAAGAAGTAAAACGTAATAATTCTTTCACTTCAAACTATAAATGCAAATGAATTAGCGCGATCCCCGGCAACGGCGCCATTTTGATTGATTCATTTTCTGACGTGTATATGTAAAAAGTAACGACAATCAAAAAATTATATTGACCGCAATCAAACTACGGTGTCGGATGTAGTTAATGAATGAGTGCGGATCGTCCACAGGGATTGTGCAATTCAATTGTATTTTGATACGTTTGAAATGAAATGTTAAGCAACAATAAACGAAAACATGATTCAAGATGTGATTTGTATTCGAGTGTCACTATTCTTTACTCAAGAATCAAGAAACTATAAACAATCAAGAATCGGTTGTTTTGATAATATTTCCAATCAACAATCAAGAATATAAGAGAGGCTCGTAGGAATCGATCGGATCTTTAGAAGTGATGCAATCTAAAGGGTTTCGTGTTCTTGTCCTTCGAAGAATTGATACTAGATCAATGGTGATCGACGAGAGTTAGGGTTTTCTTGATGAAATTAGGGTTTCATCTCTTAACCCTTGTTCTTTCGAGGATACCATTTATATTCTAGCCTCTAGCAATTCCAAGAAACGATCGGAACTCCCCAATCTCGAGCGATGTCGATCAAGAAAGCATCGCAACGAATTGGGTCGTCGATTCTTGAACTTGCTAGGGTTTACAAACTCGTGGGATTCAAGAATCGATTACAAATTTGTTACATCATCATACTAAAGATCGTTTCGACTCCTCGACGAGCGGAGTTTTATTCACACATCACCACAAAGACAATATTCAAGAATAGTAATGATAACATGATGCGGAATTTAAAGAAAACAAGATAAAAGAATATCACCTTTTATTTAATCAACAATTTCAATACATTCTTTCAAGAATCTACAAGAAGAAGAAATCGATCGTTGACTCGGCTTCGCTCGTCTCCGTGGATCGTGGATCTACTTTGATCTCTTGCCCGATTGAAGATCGGCTCGGCTCATAAAAGGGTTGAAGGCATCTTGCTTGGCTTGCACTCAAGATCTTGAATTGTGGTTGGATTTAGGGTTAGGGTTTCCTACAAGCTCTCTCACTAAACTTGAGGAAGAGGGGATGAAGAAAGAGATTGATTTTCTAAACTTTCCCAAGGTTGAATAGATTTTCTAACATGAGAAATGAGTGAGCCTAGGGTCTTATTTATAGAATTCCCAAACCCTAGGCTTAGGTTTGAATTGGAACTTTCCCTCCCAAAGTTTGTTGAAGAGTTTCTAGAAGGAGTTTGTTAGGAGTTAGCTTAGGGTTTAAGCTAGGGTTTAGGGAAAGTTCTAGAAGTATTAGGCTAGTTTAGGTGTTTGCTGATCTGGAGGAAGTATCTGGAATATTATGGAAGTTTGTGAGCATTATTGAGCTGTAGCCACTGAAACAGGAGTTGTGGTGTAAAATTGAGGAGCTGATGTCCTGGGCCCGCCGCGCAACCGCCGCGCTAAGTACCTTTAGGCCGCTCTTCCGCCGCGCATTGATGGGCTTGGGCCTTGGGCTTTCTTCTGTTGCTTGGTACTGATGTTTGGGCCTTTCTTTGATGTTTAGAATTTCAGTTTCCCTTCTGTGTTGATACCAGATTTGAGTTCAGTGAGTTTACGAGCGATTGTAATGGTCGAGCACTGTAATGATCGAGCAAGCTTCTCTTTTCCTGCACAGACTTCGAAACACGGGTTGCAAGATATAGAAAATATGCCATGTGATGAAATGCAGTCAATTTCCCTAGAAATGCCGGTTTTAAGGTCGAATACATGTAATCTGATATTTTGCGACCGATTTGCTAATATGTAGAATATGAATGTCGAACACTTCTAATTGTATGCAGATGATATGGAAATTGCCGGTTAAAATATGCAATATTTTTGACTGATCAGGTCTCCTAACTCCAGAATTGGTAGGGTTGCTTGCCGCTCTCGTAGGGGTCTAGGGGTGTGGGTTTGGCTATTCATCACGACCGTGGAATCCGTGTTTTATACTGGCTCGTATTGAAAACACGGACGTCCTAGTATATCCAATATTTCATATGTTTCTTCTGCTGCGATATCTGTGATGCGATCATGTGATGTTCTATGATAGATACACTATATTGTATATATGATATATTATATAGACGTTACTTATGTTTTACACCCGCGCTAGCCCTGCCCTGCTCTGCCGTTAGTTACCTAACCTAACGGTGCACGAGGGGACATCGAGGCGAATGCGGATGGCATAAGTGTACGTCGTATTTATCTGTGATGTTTATGTACTTAAATGATGGGACTTCATTAATGTGATTAATGAAAGTAAAAGAAACCTAAGATGTTGTAGAATCGAATTTCAAAATAAAACAGGTAGCTACAGTTCTTGCTTTGCATAGCGGTATATATGATATATCCTGCACCTTATTCGATGAGGAAAGGACCGAGATCCCTTCACCGGGAGTGACTCCTTTAGCAATAACTGGCAGATGCTACACACTCGGTTTGTCTTTTGATTGCTTTTAAGAGTTTTTGCTTTGCACAGTGATATATATGATATATCCCGCACCTCATTCGACGAGGAAAGGACCGACGATCCCTTCACCGGGAGTGACTCCTTTAGCAAAACTAGAAAAGCCTAAAAAACACTCCATTTCAAAATTCATTCGATCCTACAACGATATCAAGTTCATTACACAATAGGTTTTCAGAAAAACCTGTCGTAGCCCTCCGTCATTTCAGATAAGTATTAGTTAGTATTCGTGCTGCGGTTGTTTGGCATGCGTCAAGGCGTAGTGTACGGTAGCTAACTAGTGCTTATCTGCCAGCATATGATGCGATTGGATTAGGGTATTCGTACGGCATTGTTTGGCATGCGTCAAGGGTCGTGCGGGTGGGTTTAATTCAATCAGGAAATGACGGGTTGAACTTGACTAGCAGACTATGGGTTGTTTGGCATGCGTCAAGGTCATAGCGAGCTAGGGGCAAAATATTATCGGGAATTTCAAGTGTTGAAATTTGCAATGAGATTGCATACCTTCTATGAGATAGTTGGATCCCGATACCCGCTGCGAGTAAGAGTTACTTCTGGGAGAGTTTTATACATTACAATTAGCCGATCAAGTAGGTGTCTAGAAAGGTGTCAACGGGGTTACGCCTCTGGGAAAACGAGGTTTACATTAATTAGGTTCGTGCGAAAGCACGGGGGACCTCCCTCAAAGTACCGACACTGGCCCGGCTGAAAGATTGGCGAACTTGTAGTGTGTAATTAATCCCGGCTAGTCTTTCCTTTTAGGGTTTGAAGGAAGATTTGATAAAAAGTAGTGGGAGCCATCCTGATTAGATAAAATAAAAACCAATCTATTCTTGCAAGAGCGCACGCTGAGTGTTTTCTTCTCTCTCTCTCCAGGTAGCGACCATATCATGTCTTAATCAAGATAATAATACGGAATATTGACCGAACCCGCTTGTTATACTGAGCTGGGGAACGTTGGTCCCGCTCCGACTTATAATTGTTATAAGACAGAGCAGGAAATTGGGGATTACCAGAATTCCCGTGCCGCCCAAACGAAGAGAGTGCATGCTGATGCATCATCTTCGGGTGTGTTCATTATACAGAACTGTTTCTCAGTATCCTTTACGTCCTGGGTATGTGATACCAGATCAGGATCCCAGATATGTAATCTGTTACATAGGGCTACAGAAAGGTAGAGAACTGAGAACGGGTGATAAGTTTCATGAGGCTGAAAACGGGGCAAGAGTTGCAGCCAAGTCTGTCGGTCACTGTCACCCTGTATTACCAATACATTGATTCTGAACGAATGATATTAGATACCGAACCTGATATACAAAATCATATCTGTCTCTTTATTAGTAAAGAAACGATATAATTTTGTATTGTTGGATAATGTTTTGAACATTTCCTATATCAAAAGTTGATCGGTTCAGGCACGTTATCTAAAAGCATTAATGTTCTAAATCAAACCACAGTTCTTAGTATACGGAACACACACAAGAGGATGAGTTCAGAAATGAACGAATTCTTCTTGAGGCATTGTAGACTAGGTCATATCAATGCGACCCGACTAGCTGGAGTTACATAAAGATGCATATTTAAATCAGTTTGAATTTACATCTTGTGAAACTCGCCAGTCATGTCATAAAGATAAGATGACCACAGCTCTGTTTATTGGAAACAGAGAAAGAGTTAGTAAACTCTTGGGATGATACATGTTGATGTATGTAGGTCCCCTGTCTACACATGCCAAGACCGGTTCTTAGTACTTCATTACATTCTCTGATAATCTCTCAAGATTCAGACATATGTTCCTGTTGAAACACAAGTCCGAACCTTTTGAGATATTCACAGAATATAAGTTAGAAGTAGAGAACCAAAACGGGTATAAGTATTATGTCCTTTGATGAGATCAAGGAGGAGAATACTTGAGCACGGAAATCCTGGACTATTCTAAAGGAGAATGAGATTCTCTCTCAGCATTACTCCTCCGTATACACCATAGCACGATGGTATATCAGGGTGGAGCAATCGCACCCTATTTGATATGGTGTGCTCTATGATGAGTAATACTGAGTTACCCGTTTCCTTTTTGGGGTTATGCACTTGAGAAGCAGCATACCTATTGAATAGGTTCAAATCAAATCAGTTGCCTACCATTTCATATGTGATATGGAAAGGGAAGAGCCCGTATCTTAAGTTGGTTAAGATTTGGGGTTGTCCGGCCTATGTCTAAAACCATAATCCGGACAAGTTCGAGGCAAGGTCTGTTATGTAGAACTGGAATAGTTCCAGCTATACAAGCTACAGCAGATGATTTGAAAGAACCAAAGGATTCGATAGTTACCAATGAACCTCAGCCTCTCCGCCGATCTAGTAGGGTTCCTCACCCACCTGAGAGATATTTCGGTTTCTCTATGACAGTGGGAGCGAGGATTACATCATGAGATGATGACCCAACTAGTTTCGAGCTGGCCATCAAGAGTGAGACTCTGTAAGAATGGCTGGATGTTTAGTGATCTGAGATGGAATCCTTATACACCAGCAAAGTATGGACTTTAGCTGCTATACCTGAAGGGTTAAATCCCCATCAGGAGCAAGTATATCTTGAGAAGATTACTTGGTGTACATGGAAAAGTTGAGACTTTCAAAGCTAGACTTGTTAAAAGTTTGCATCATTGACCAGGTGTGGATAATGATGAAACCTTTTCAAGTAGCTGTGCTTAAGTCCATCCAGATCCTACTTGTCACGGCTACATACCATGACTACGATATCTGGTGGTTGGGTGTCATGACAGCTTTTCTAAATGATGTTTAGAAGAGAGTGTCTACAAGTACACAGCCAGAGGGCTTCGTAGACAGTGGGAGCAGCGGAAACGTGTGCAAGATGCTTTATAGGATAAAGCAGGCATCGCGGAGTTGGAACATCTGTTTTGATGAATTAGTCAAACAGTTTGACATCATCAAAATGGTAGATGAACCTTGTATAAACAAAAAGATAGTAGGGAGTATGGTGGTGATCCTCGTAGAGTACGTGGATGACATACTCTTGATAGGGAAGAAGTTTCCTATGCTACGCTCGATCAATCTCCGATTATCACTATCATTCTCCATATAGGATCAAAATGATACCTACTAAATCCTGGGTTTTGGATATATGAGATAGATCTGAATGGATGTTAGAATTCTCACTAGATGTAGTGAGACGGTATCAACCGATCCTGGGGAGAATCACTGGAAGGGTTCCAGGGTGATAAAGACGACTGAATGTCAGTCGCAGGCATTGTCTTTACCCTCAGTAAAGGGACGGTATGTTGGAAGAGTTCCAAACTAGATACCGTGACATACTAGACGATAAAGGCAGGATAGATCGCTACTTAACATGCTACCAAAGAGGCTGTTTGGGTGTATATTGGTTCATGAGATGAACTATGTTCCTCCCATTGTGTGACAATGGAGTTGTGGCTTATGCCAAGGAACGTCCGTCCCATCAGTGATCCAGACATATTCTAAGGCAGTATCACTTGATCATGGAGATAGTTGATCTCCAGGGAGATCGAGTTTTGGAGAGTAGACTTAGAGGACAACACAGCGGATCCACTCACAAAGGCCTGTTCCCAGAGAGAGACTTTTATGGGATGGTTGAGTATGAGATACTACAACCACTGCTACAGATGGCCCTAGTGCAAGTGGGAGATTGTTAGTTATATGTATGCCCTAGAGGCCATTACTGTACATTGGATGTATATTGTAGTGGATGCTGGGACATATATAGGGAGGACTTTCTTGCTCGACATGATAGTATGCTATCTGGTTGCTCTTTACCTTAACGTGTATACTGATTGTCTCTCTGTTACATGTTGGTAAAGCCCTTAGGATCTGTACTTGACTACCTGGACTATGATGCGGATCATACTAGTGGGGACATGGTAGTCCATAAGTACATCCTTCAAAGTCCCTAGTCGTGGGTGTATCGAGACGGGGCATCGATATACCAGAGTAGACTAGCGTGTACCTTCTCGACCCATACAGATGGGCGATGGATGATCCCATATCCATTGGTGTTTGACATCAGAGATGATATACGGGTGCTCAGTAGAGACTGGGTACACTGGACGGACTCGCCGAGAACTCCCAGATGGTATTATACCTCACGTCAGATGGCAGTTCTCTGGTGACACTGGTACAGAGTAGTCTGTTGACCCGAGATCGTCATAGAGTCTCGTGTGGTTCCCACTGTACTTTGATTTCAATCTTACCACGTCCAAGAGGGCGTGCAAAACGGTGGTTTTTGGGTACAGTCCCGAGTCACATGGAGGCAATGAGCGATAGGAGGGGATTCGTCTCTCCCGGTATAGGGAGTTGATGTTGCGCTGTGTTCGATTGGCTATAACAGGAAATCCCTGGCCAGGGTTGCTGAGATTTACTGGTAAGTGTTACCAGTAGTTTCTCGAACAGTTATAGACCTCATATCGACACGACTTATCGAGCTATTGGGGTCTGACGTTTACCACCCCTAGGCGAGATATGCGACATATCAGACGATCAGACCGGACTGTACGGTAGTGTTACTGGTCGGATTCACTGGAGTGTGAGCGGGCTTGCTCGTCGATCTTCAGATCGCTCAATACCCGGGTGGCCGTTACGTTTAGCAGACCGCTTGCGGCTTGTGGGTGTTTGATATGATCATCATCTGCTGCCGGCGTATTGACGAGTCTTTAGAGTCCTACACAGAGGTTTCCTGACTCAAGCGAAACGAAATAGGAGCGCATATGAGATATGTGCGGGACCGAGAATAATGCGTGTATGTGATACCGCATTCCATTCTCGCGATGAATGTATCGGAAAGGTTGTATGCGATATAACCTAGTTATCGATTCAAGCGTTGATTCGATAAGCCGATACATTGAATACTAGTCGGTTGTGTGCGACATGACCAGATCATTGAATCAAGTGTTGATTTAATGCATAATTATATATTTGATATGTTACTTTGCACTAACTAGTATTGGTTCACTTTAAACGGATTTTCTCACTTGGATTGTGCACATTGTATATGTGATATATTTTTGTGCACTTGTATGTATCATGTTTGATGATGCATGCTAACTTGTGTTTTGTGTGAAGATTAAACCATGGTTGTGAGAGTGGTTAGGGTTTTATTTTCCATTACTTATTTATTCATTTATTTATTTGTTTATACATTTTGGAAAATAAATGGAAAGGAGAAAAGAATGGTGGCTTTATTTGTTCTTTAGTTGAAGCTTCATGAAGCTTTGATAAAGTCAACCATTCTTATCTCATCCTTAACCCTAACCATTCCCACTAACCCTAGTTTAGTCTCTACACTTGACCATGGTTAATTTTATGATAAGAATTCATTTTCTTTTCTTTTTCAATTAACTTATCATAACTATTTTCCTTCTTCTTCTTCATTCTTCAAGTGAAGAAAACCAAGGTCCATCAATGGTGATTGTTGGAAAAGAGTGAGAAATCCAAAACTAAAGTCTACCCACTTCCTATTTCTTCATCCTCTACCTCTTGCCAAGTAGTAGAGTGTGTTTACTTCACAAGTTTCTTGACTTGGTGAAGTTGTGAGCTTGATCTAGCGATGCCTCGACGTAGATCATCTTCGGCATGGACATCGACGACCTAGCTTGCCCATTCTCCGACGAAGCCGACACGAGAGCCCGGATTCTATTTGGACAGCGGAGACGACCTCGTTGCGGAGCCGTGGAGGTGGAGGACCGGATCTACAAAGGTTGTATTTCCGTTAAACTTTTAGTTAAGTGTTAACTTGTTAGTTTTTCGCCTAGACATCTAGTTATCGATCCGTAGTTTAGGGTTTCTCGGCACCATAATTTTTGAAATTGCCATGGTTGATGGCTTGGGAGACCTCACTAGCGTGCCTAGGAACCCTACAGAAGGTGGGAAAGTCGGGTAGGACTGGTAGGAATTGGATGGTTGGAGAGGAGTAGGATCAACATTTGGATAAAAAGGTGAATGGACTTGTTGATCCCGAGAAACTGGATGTGTGGAGAGGAGTGAAAGATCGGTTACGAGATTGTTCAATGTGTTCAGCAATAGACATGGGTTTAGGAGTTACAACAGGACTCGAAAAAGTGGTATCAATATAAGAAGGTGGTGAAGGTTGAAATGGTTGATACAAAGTGGATTGCAAAGTCGAACTGTTTCTCCTAGACGCTTCTATTCAATCTTTCAAAGAAATTTTGGGCATGAAGGGGTCGTCCTTAAATCGACTGAAACAATTCGCGTAAGAGGCAAAGTTGGGTTCAGGGTACCAAAGTTCGGCAAGAGATTTGTGAGGTGGGGTACCCATGATGGAAGAAGGGAGAAGAGAAAGAATGTGGGGTGCACGGATTTCTTAGCGACAAAATTTTGCAAGTTTTTATAAAAATTTTCCTTTTCTCTTTTTCTCTTTATTTGGAACTTTTTGCAAAAAAAGATTTTCGATAAAGGGCTTAGACACACTTTCAATCAACCACAAATGCACAATCAGGCCTAGATCTAGGGTCACCTAGGTAAGCTAGACAGCTCCTAACTATTCCAAAGGGCTAGAAATAGGACCTCAAACCGCCTCTTCACCGCCAATTGCGGCCAGGTAAGTACCAGGTGAGTGGGAGGCTCCCCACTACAAGTAGTGGTCCTAATTAAGTAACCACTTGCCTTAGACACACTTGCCTAGACACCGTAAAGTCAGGTTAGGATCAACGGCCGATGCCTATAACTAGTCCTCTGTCCTATTGAGCGCGACGTCCTTAGGGCTGAGTCTAGTATTTTTTAATTAAATATTGGTCAATGCAAAATGCCTTTTATGATTTCTGGGGTCCTGGGAAGGGTGATGAAATCCCCACCCAATCTGGATTGGTCTCAAGCCCCTTAAAGTCCGATTAAAAATATGCAAAACAGTAACAACCACTTGCAATCAATTTTTTTTTATTTAAGCGCGGCGCAAAGAATCCTGCACAAGATTTGTTATTGGAAGGGGAAAGATTTTTTAAGCGCAAAGAATTCTGCAGGAGATTTTACAAAAGATATATCGGGATTTGCAGAGGAGAAGATCAGAAAGATTACAGCGCTTTTTCCAGAGGCTAACGTCACCCACGCGCGGCGCTTCCGTGGCCATAAGCGACTTTCGGCGGCGGTTCCGCGGTTGAAAAGGCGGCGCGGTTCCGAGAATTTTTTTTCGCGATGACTAGACCAGGCCGCCGCGGTTTAGCGGTCGAAAGGTGGTTCGCGCGACGGAAGGGCGGTGGGTTGATCGGTTCACTTCTCCAGATTTTTTCTGTTATTTCGTTGTTGAAATCCTCTGCTGTTCAGATCTGCCTTTTTCTGTTTTGATCTCTGGATTTTTCCAGATCCGAATGCGATTGTAGATCCTGCAAAATTCAAACAGAAATACCCTTCACAAAATACAAAGATGACAAATTTTTATATTTTTTTAATTTTTTCAGTTTTTATGATTTTTCAATTTTTAGATTAACCCGAAATTGCAAAAAGGAAATAACACGCCATTCCCGGCAACAGCGCCATTTGATTAATCTCAAAGAATATTTAGTAACCGCAATCAAGAACAGCGTCACTTGGTAGCTAGCCGGTGAGTACGGGTCTGTCCACAGGGATGTTGTGAATTTCCTAATTGCTCTAACGAGTTAATTCTGATTGGGGTCGAATTGATTAAATCTAAAAACTAAATCTATCTAGATCTAAGTCTTGCTAGGGTTAGGTTTAGGTTAAGTTTGGAAAGTCAATAAATCTCACCGCTTTCTATACCCATATTAAGATCTATTAGGAGTTATGGTAATTATTAATAAAGGGGATTAGAACCATCGGGAAGATGTTTCTTCCTCTAGCTTCTTGTCCTTCCTTTATCAATCCTTACCCTAACCTCCATGGAAAACACGCTCAACCGGGCCTTTATACTACGGTATCACCGCTACCTCGTGGGATAGGGTGCCGTAGGGAGCGGTGTGTGCATATATGCATGGAGTCCTATTAATTATAGGTGATGGGCAAGAAAGGGGTGAGAGATCTTCATCTCTCAAACCTTCCCCAAATCTAACCCTAACAAGCGAGGAGACTACTCACTCATTAGGGAATTGAAGAACAGATCTAAACTATCTTTCTAGGGCAAGGAATTAATTCTAAACTAGGGCAAGGAATTAAATCTAAACTAGGGAAAGAATAGAAGTTACCTAGGGCAAATAAGAAATTTAACCTAGGGCAGAAAAATAAATTAAGAACTTACAAATTGATGCTCTCCAAAAAGATTTCTGAATTTTATTAATGAAAGGAGGCCTAACATAATATAAGATTTAGAGTTCCTATTTATAGAGGATAGGAACCCTAGGGTTACAATCGACTCGCACATCTGCTATTACAAAAATACCCCTTAAGAAAAAGACCCATTCAACGCACCGCCAGCGCCAGAAAATTTTGTGCCAACACGGGCACAACCCGGCCGCTGTTCCGCGGCCAATAGCATGCCTTGGACGTGGTTCCGCGGCCAAGTTAGGGGATTGTGCACTGTGTTTTTCTGGGGATTTATCTGCTGCATTAGGGTACTTGTTTCTTCAGGATTTTCTTCAGAATATCTTCTAATTCTCTTCCAGATCTTTCTAGTGAATATTGTAGTGGACTTTTGCTGTTGCTTCGTGACGAAGTCTTGAACCTTGCGCTGCCTTGTACTTTGTGAACTGATCTTCGTGTAGGCTTGATCAAGATTCTAACATTTATTGGTCGTAGTCTCACTTTTGTCTCGTCTTTTGTCTTTTGTCTTTTTCACTGTTTTTGTCTCGAGAATTTGTAACCTGTAACTAAGTAGCAGACATGGATCAAAAGCACCTGTTTTATTTGTAAAATGCATAAGAATGGGGAATATAATAATGTGATATTATGATATGAATAGCAAGCTCTAAATCGTGCGTTGGGTAGTTTCGTTCATGCACCTTTAATTGT
The DNA here is from genome assembly GCA_030015575.1 of Agapanthus africanus. Lineage (NCBI taxonomy): Eukaryota > Viridiplantae > Streptophyta > Magnoliopsida > Asparagales > Amaryllidaceae > Agapanthus > Agapanthus africanus. The sequence continues at coordinate 250,761,489 of JASDDO010000028.1, forward strand.
CTTGACGCATAAGCCACTACCCTACCATGTTGGTGCAAAACGCATCCCAAGCCTTTTCTCGAGGCGCTCTGTCGGGAATCATAAGAATGGGTGCAGAGGTTAAACGAGTCTTCAACTCTGCGAAGCTTCCTCGCAACCCTCGGACCATACATATGGCACATCCTTCTGGGTCAAGGTAGTCAGTGGATCCGCAATCTTGGAGAAGTTCTTGATGAAATGACGGTAATATCCGGCAAGTCCTAAGAAGCTCCTGATCTCGGTAACGGTTCTTGGTATTGGCTATGTCTGAACAGCGAAAATCTTGGCCGGATCCACTGAAATCCCTTCACCTGACACCACATGTTCCAGGAACGCTACCTGTTCTAACCAAAACTTGCATTTGCTAAGCTTTGCATAAAGTTGGTGTTGTCGAAAGGTTTCGAGCACCGCACGTAAGTGTTCCGCGTGCTCTTCTTGATTCTTCGAATACACAAGAATATCGTTGATGAAGATAATGAAAAACTTGTCTAAGTGTTCGTAAAACACTTGATTCATCATATTCATAAAGACCGCGGGAGCATTGGTTACTCCAAAGGGCATCACTAGGAATTCATAGTGTCCATACCTAGTCCTGAAAGCCATCTTGGGTATATCAGACACTTTCACCTTGAGTTGATGATAGCCTGTTCGCAAATCCAACTTGGAGAACACTCAAGATCCCTCCAACTGATCGAACAGATCGTCTATCCGTGGAAAGGGATATTTATTCTTGATTGTTACTTTATTTAACTCCCGGTAGTCGATGCACATCCGCTTAGCCCCATGTTTCTTAGTTGCCAAAAGAACCGGGGCACCCTAAGGTGACGAGCTTGGTCGAATAAATCCCTTATTGAGGTGTTCCTCAACTTGCGTCTGAAGCTCCTTCAATTCTGCTGGCCCCATTCGGTATGGTGTCTTCAATATAGGTTGAACCCCCGGCATCAAGTTTATGGTGAACTCGATTGCCCGATCCGGTGGTAAACCCGACACATCTGCAAATACGTCTTCAAAATCTCGTACAACCATCGGCATACTCTCCTCTCCTTGTACGGTGTACAACATCTCTTCCTTTCTCGGTACAGCTCGGTAAGTTGCTGGGTCTAAGGACTTACTCCCACTCTCGAATATGAACATTGGGTGGTTAGGGATTTCAAACACTACCCTCCTTTGACGTTATTCGATGGTAGCGTAAAAAGTACTCAATCGGTCCATACCCAAGACCACATCGAAATTTGGAATATCTATTACCATAAAGTTGGCATAGAAACCTCGTCCGCAGATTACCTCGGGGCACAGATCATATCCCGTAGTGGACTTGATCACACCATTTCCCGTGTTGACATTCCACTCAGTGATGAGAGGTGTTACTGGAATGGAGCTAGTGGTCATAAACTTTTGTGCCATGAAGCATTGAGACGCACTAGAGTCAAAAAGTGTGATTGCAGGTATAGAGGCTACTAGTAGGATACCTATGTTATATGTGGAAAAATTAGTGATGAGCCTAAGAAGATATGCATGCACGAAGAGGGTAAAATCGGAAGCATGACAGTTAAAAACAGCGATACCTGTAATAAATTCCCCCGTTGCTTCAGCCTCTTCTGCAGTCATAGTAAAAGCCTGACGCTTCGGGCCGTTGCGCCGAGCTTGCTGGAAGACTCGCTTCTGATGGGGCAGGGGTGGTCCTTTAGCTGACGATCCATGCCCGATTGGCTTATTAGCGGGAAGTGGCCGGGCACCCGGTTGAGGCACTCCAAGATTGGCTGGTTTGTTGTCAGGGAGTAGTGGTCACCTTCTCTGTGGACAATCCCCTATGGCATGATCCGAACACCCACAGACTATGCAGAGTTTGTTCAAAATGCGACAGTCTCTAATGTAGTGTCCGGCTCTACCGCAATGGTTGCATATGACTGATGGTTTTTTGAAAGTAGCTGGTCCTGCAGGTCTCTTGGGTTGTTGCCTCCCGATGAATCTGGAAGATGATCCCCCAAGAATATGATTGGCTGGTCGCTTAATGCCAAACAATCGGTCATCCATCCTTATGCATCTCTGAAGGTCTTCAAAGTTCTGTGCTGCCTCTAAGATTTCATCTTAAGTTGATAAGGTAGCAGAAGACATGGAGGACCGCGTCTTCAGATCCAACCCCTGTCGAAATCTTTAGCATATAGTTCCGGGGTTGCCACCAGGTGATGCGCTAGCCGACTTAATCTCGCGAACTCCGAAGCGTACTCGTCCACCGACTTATCCCACATGCTCCTTTTTTGGAACTGTATAAACTCTCTTTCCATTTTTAGGTATGCTATGACCGGGAAGTATTGAGTATCGAAACGTTGTTTGAACGTTTCCCAGTCGATGGGCTCTTTCAGTCTACTTTTCTATGCCTCCCACCATATTCAGGCATTATCCGTGAGTTGTAGTTTGGCAATGTTCACCCACACATCCTTCGGAATTTGGGCGGTACCGAGATTGTTGACTGTTCCCTTGAGCCATTCCTCAGCTTCTAAGGGGGATTCCTTTCCTGAAAAAGTCTCAGGGTGGAGTGATCTGAACTATTTCATGCCTTGAGGAACTGGGGCCAGTGCCTGTTTTAAAATTTTTGCTTGTTGCTGCCTACTTTCGCGCAGCTCTTGATGAAGGGCAGCTGTCTGCTGTTGCTGTTGCTCCAGTAGTCCTTGCATCATTTGTAGCATCGCTGCTTGTTGGGCAGTGGCTTCGTTGACTCCATTTCCTCCTCGGTTGCAGTGATGGTGTCGTCCGGCCATGGAGATCTTAATCAGAAGAGGTCAGGTTACAACCAGGCGGCGAAGGACATAGGATAGGAACTTGCAGGAGAGGTAACAATTTATGCCAGAGGAGAACTAGTAAGGAATAATTAAAAAAACGAGAGACACAAGAGTGCAATTATTGAAATCAAGATTTTATTAATAATGCTAACGGGAATACAAGGAATTATTAAATAGGGTCCTACTTCTATACATAGCTTATTCGGCCCACTAAGGAACTAAGAACTAAATAGGTGCTAATCGTCCATCAATTATAGGGCGGGAACTGCGCGTTATTGGCTCGGTGATTGTTGACCTTTCTTCCAAAACTGTAAAAGAAGGGAGAGCCTGGTACATCCCGACGATAAAGTTGCGGAGGGGTACAGCGAACACATCGATAAGCATGTCCCCGAATATAGAGTGTTTTCCCAATAAACCACATGTGCGGGCCCGTATTCTCTTGGTTCTTTCTCTTCCACTGAAATTTCCTCTTCAGCGGGGGCCTCCTCCTCAGGCTCTTCCTCCTCCTCAGGTTCCACTTCCTCAACGGGATCTTCCTCTTTAGCAGGGACGTCCTCTTCAAGCTCTTCCTCCTCCTCGGATTCCTCTTCCTCAACGGGATTTTCTTCTTCTACTGGGGGTTCTCCTTCTCCATCTTCCAAATCGTCCTTGGGGATATTTATTTGGGTACTTATTACTTCGTTGTCCGAATATCCAAGTGTAGCTTCAAAGGTGAAGTCCGACATGTTGTCCTCATCCGGAAGATTTGCCATGACCTAAGAAGAATGGTCATGGTCAGGATACAGAATGTCAAGGAAAGGACGAAGAATAGGAAAATTTTATGAAATTGATACAAGTGGATGAGATTCACAAATATAATAAGTCAGTTAACTGTTTCGTTTTAGTACACAAGAAAGGACCTGCATGGGCCACCACTAAAACCTGTCACGCCCTACTTCCCAAAAGAAAGTGAAGAGTGACGTGGCACGGTCTGCAACCTAACTGTATTGAAGGTGGTCTATTAAATATAGTTACGTTAAGTATAAAAATATCTATAGTATGCAGGGTGTGTACCAAAATAAAACAATTTTCACGACCCGAAATATTAGCTTGTGACCAGCACTTAAATCACGCAACGTCTAAAGGCGTAACGTAATTCAAGTAAGCTGAAACCCAGAAATCTAAACCTTCTTAAGAAAATAAAGGAGGTGAAGTTTTGAAATAAAGGTATAATGAAATCAAATTTTCTTAATGCATAGAAAAGGAACATAAAAATGCAAGTGAAATTTACTAGTTTGAAAACATGTTCCGTCTTTTAAAAATTTGGGCAGCATCTCCTTTGTATATTTTGATCCAAAACCTCATATACAAGATAATATAAAGGCATCCCCAAGCGGGAGATAGCTCTACGCCAAACGGCGGATCACAACCACGCAAGACAGTATATATAAGTATACGACGCCCAACGGCGAAGTTCACCACAAAAGATAAAGAAATAAGCAAGACATTAAAACCACAAGTAGCGGAAAACCCCTCGCTCTAAGTCTCACAACCACAATCTCACCAAGTCTCATTACTTATACAATTTACTAAATTTTGATTGATGGAGTTGACTAGATACAATATGAAATGTAATCAAGAGTGGGTTCGATACAAACGTCCCACCTACCAATGCAAAACACCCGAAAGAAACTGTGTGCCAGCGAAGCCGCTATTGATCCATGCGGTCAAGCTGCAAGAACTGTAGCACAACAGGGGTGAGTTACCAACTCATGAGTAGAAAAACATCTACAAGTGGAAATCGAATAAACAACGACTCCTAGGTCAACTATATCATAAAGATAATACTATGATATCTAGGGTGACCGGGTAATCAAATGTGCCAACAATATACTCGAAGTCTATAAGTATGCTGATATCATCCAATCATATAATTGATGTATGTATGCATGTGGATCTCATCCAACCATAATCAATGTATATATGCCAGTAAGTATGAGGATATAAATCAACGGTGTCTCTCGCGACACATCAAAATCATGGAACCTGGGTGCCCAACATCAACACCCGAAAACATCATGAAACCCATGTCCAGCATCGACACGTAAATCCTCATATCTCTCGGGCTCCGTCAGTCTGGATCGGCCCACGGGCTCCGTCAGCCCGGATCGGCCCATATCATCTCTCGACTCCGGTCGGTATCCTCCGGATATCCGCCAGGCCCAACCAATCACCGGTAGGTAGTAGTCCCTCTGCCAGGCTCACTGTCTGTATACACAGCATCCCTTTCTTGCCTCGGAGTACCATACCGGGTCCACCATGTACCCGCAATCGGCCTCATCCAACTCCTCGAATCGGGTTTCACATGTCACACGTCTTAGAACTGAGAAAACGCATGGTGGACGCACTAAAATATCATATCAAGAGAAACCGGGTTTTTAAAACAACACATAATCTCTTTCAAAATGTCCACGGTTCTCAAATCCAGAAATTTCATGAAAACAGCCTATCTCAATGCGTAAAATCATAGAGCTTGGTGTATGTGACATATAATAAAAATATAAGCATAACCGAATATCATGCAACATGGAACAGTAATATGACGTATTAAGGGGAAACCGCTCTTTTAAATGGATCCAGTTTTGAAAATATATCATGCGGTTCCCAAATCTCCAAAATCGAATGCAATATCGTATAAAGGTTCATATGTGTATGTACGCAAATGTGGGTGTACAATATGTATGTACGCAAATATGGATGTAGCAATCCTACTGTACAGTGACATGGCAATTATCGATGATGAAGTGTGTGAGCCAGCAAATTTGTGCACGTGTAACATACGCATCATCGATAATGGTGCAGGTGTACTAGCACAGGTATAAGTAATGCAATGCGAATAATATGAATGCAGCATAAGGTAAATCATATGCAAATGCTGACGGGTATACGTATCTATCATGACTGAGTCGGTGAATCAATTAATCGGCATCCAGCCTCACAACATCCCGTACGGTATACTCCATCGTATGGCATCCTCTAGTCAAGGGTATGGATCAAAGCTCAAGTCAAACTCATCACGTACGGAAAATCATCGTACGACGGCATTAAGCTATCAGGGATCCTATAATCCTATGAGACGAGGAGGGTACGGACCTAACGTCTCGTACGGCTATCACTCACGATTCACAACATATAAATATCTCTATATACCTATGTCCCAGGTCACATCCGCAATAATCTTATATCAGGGGACCGGCAGGGTATAAATCATCTCAATCGACTCGCGTCCGTATACCAACATATCACCAAATCATCATATCGAGTAATATATCCTTTTCATCGCATTTATATCCCTCATCAAGTCAATTTTACAAATACATTCTACCTTTATTATAAGCATAAGTATCTAATCTAACATACACACCCGAATCTTACAAACAGTTTTCGAAAGATGCGAATCGTAGTTTTGAAAGTAGGGGCGACGGTGTTTTTAAAGAAAAGCTATCATTTGAAAATCCGTAACGTCTCTCAAGGTAGCCGTTTAAAAGATGTATACGATTCTTTAGTTTGGAAATAGGTATGGTTCGGGTGACACATCTACGTCGACTATCTAGTCCTATAGTACCCTAAACGTCAATATCTTCAAATCCCATCCTTAAGTCCCGCCATCACATACTAGTCGTATCATATCACTTCTAACTATCCTTAGTTTATAATATGATTTCACTAACAATCTTTTAACTCTAACCCTAGTTTCCAAATCTAGGTTTTCTTAACCATATGCTACAAATCGGTTTCCACCAAAACTTTGCGGGGGTGCTATACGCCATCCACCCGACTTCCCCCGTAGATATAGATCTACTCACCTTGGTCTCCACTTGCCGAAGTCGATGACGCCATGCTCTGTTGCCTCGGAATTCACGCGAAGGTACCTACAATAACAACACATATCGCAACGTTATTAAAATCAAGTTCTGAAATCCAAAACGGCACGCGCATTGCTCATAGGTTAGAACCTATAGCTTACGCCTACAAAATCAACCAAACAACCCTTGTTGTTGATGTACGAACATCCAACAACCAAATACAAATCCAATATCAAGAATTAGCTTTTCAAAATGCGGAAAACATAGCCAAAAACACATCAAAGTGCTCCCAGATTCTCTCTCAGGTAAAATTGGCCAATTATGCACATATAGGGGGTCTAATTATCAGATAAGTGAACCGTATACCAAGAACCAACCCAAAATTCCCTAATGTGGCCATAATTTGCGGCCACAATGAATAAATCTGTGGCCCAGTAGTCGAGTTGGGGTCTCGGGTCTTGGGGTTAGCTTCCTGGGTGCCTGCATGTATCACTGTGTTCGCTAAATAATTTTTAGTGCCCCCGGGTTACTCCAGATTTCCATATACCCTCACAAATCAACACAAAACCGACATAATGAATTCCTAAATCCGTATTTTAGATTCTATACTTAAGCCCAGATCTTGTAACAGCCACAAGAGTTCACCAAAACCACTTTTTAAACCTAAACCCTCTCTAGGGATTTCTATCCTCACAACTACCAAACCAATTCAACTTCTAAACTATCTAAAATACTAGAAATATCAAAACCAACAAAATGGAAAGGATTATACCTCATAGATGAAACTCAAGCAAACCCTAAAAGTTCCAAAGTTGTCAAAATCCCACTTTGCTAGGTCCACTTTGTAGAGGATGAAGTGGTGGTCAATTTTTGAAAAAGGAGTTTGGGGTTTTGAGGAGTATTTTGAGATGGATCTAGGGTTGAAGGTGGAGGGAAGTGATGAAGAAGAAGGAAAAGAAAAAATAGTGGGGAGGGGAAAGAATGGCTTCCCTCTCTCTCTCTCCTACTCTCACTCTCTCTTTTTCTCACCCTCCTTTTCTCTCTCCAATCACTCTATCTTTTTAACCCTTTTCTTTTTCTTTTAAAACCAAACCATATAATACCCCAAAACAATACAAGAAAATAACATGTAACCAAAATACAACATGACATGGTGCACTAGTCATGAAAAACTGTAGAAACACGGATTTGGCTTAATCGCGATTAGCAGTGCACTAATCGGGTTTTTATCGAAACTGCATGTAAATAATTTTAAAAATGCCAGATATTTTAAATATATTTTTAAATGAATAAATTATTTTAATCTCTATTTATTTCAAAATTATCGGTATATATTTATACCCTTTTTCGAAAACCCCAATTTCGCAAATCGGGCAGTTTTCGGGAAATATATTATTTTAATATTAAATTCCAAAAATAATATTTTATATTTTCTGAAATGTTACAATCTTCCCCCTTTAAAGAAATTCGGTCCCCGAATTTAAATTTAAACCCCCAAAAACCTAAAACATTTCAATAATCAACTCAAATCAACGGGGCTCCGAAATCATGAAAGATGTAGAAACACCACAGCGCGTCAAGTGCGCATGAAAATGAGTACAAACTCAAAAACCGAACTCCGTCAAGCGTCACGCAAATCATCGGATTCTTACGCATATCCTCGGAGTTACAATAGAGATACAGATCTCGAAATCCACTACTGAAATCCAACATACACTAGTCAAATACTATAATACGTGTATAGTACGCATCATTGAAAACTCCAAAATCTGAATAAAATACATGCAAAATCTTTTCTAAATCACCGCGTGAATGCGTAACTCACGGCATAAGTGACGGACGCTCATTTTTAAAATAATAATATATGTCCAGATATGGTTTGCTAAATATACGTTCCGTCGTTTCAAAATATCCCAAAAGGTTTTCCTTTCTAAGCGTTCGTGTTGCTCACGGACACGTAGGAAATAGCGAGACTATAGCTCTTTTTCAGAAAGCTCTTGGTAAACTTTTCATGCATGCAAGGTACTCAGGTACTGTCCTCAGATCAGTCATGTTCGGCTACTACAAAAAATAGTGCCCATCATGAAAACCAAGTGCTCAAAAGCAAAACAACCTCAAAAGGCGTATCCAATAATCACGTGCGTCTGGTGCGCACGGAAATTAATTCCAAATACAAGTGCTACGAATGTGCACAATACCAAAACTAAGTGCAACGGGTGTGCACGAAAGCATCTGTCCAGTGCAACGGGTGTGCATGACAACAATATCTGGTGCATCTATTGTGCATGAAAATCTCAAATCTGGTGCATCAGATGCGCGAAATACAATCAATAACTCAAACGCATAAAAAGCAACACCGAGTACAACAAGGTGTATAAAATCAAAACGTATGCAACTGCGTGCACAAAATACATATCAATGTCCTCCAAGCACATATAAGCTATACCGAGTGCAAAAATCACATCATCCGTATGAAATCCACGAAATCATAAACACGTGCTTCGAAGGTACAAAATCGACATCAAGTGCAATAGATATGCACAAATCGCAATCAACACAATGGTGTATAAAATATATATCAAGTGCAATAACTATGTGCAAAATGTAAATACCCAGCAGGTGCAGCCATGGTGCACGAAAACCAATATCATGAAACTCAATCATCAAAACTCAAATCCAAGCGATATAAGCGTGATACTCGGATCACAAACGCAAATCGCAACAAATGACATTGAGGTGCACCTCCTATAATGTCGAAAAAGTACTGGTGCGCCCAAAACTGGCAGAACAAGAACATCCGCTTGCCTCCTGTTCACGGTCTGGCGTCCTCTGTCTCTGGGTCCTTATTTTCTCTGCGGATTACCAATTCGCAATCCATCGGCTCATCGGACCAGTCAGGTGTGCTAACGGGGACGATTCTGTCCTGGCACTTCTCTGGTCATCTCTCGGTCAATCATCACGACCACTCGTAAAGCAGCATATTACTGACGTCGGCCTCTGGTCCTCTGAATACATGTGACTCAACTGGTCCTGGATGCAAATCTCATTGCAGCAGTGTCCTGGAAGGAATCCTGCTCAAGGTCTCTTCTGATCTCACCTATGCCGAACTGTACGGAGGCTGGTACTCTTACATAATATTTTCTCATTCTCTGGACATCTGCGTCCTCACCACAACATATCCTCGGGAACTGGCCGCATCCCAACGCCTCTGTATACTTATCAGATCTCTAATCTTGACGGGGAGTAACAACAGCTCGTCAGTGTTGGATATAGTGCCCTCAGAGTCAATTATTGGATCACAGGTACGTGATTGCAATGATTGCGGAGGACCTATACCGGTAGGACAGTCTTACTCGAGATGATAGTATGCTATCTGGTTTGCCTTTATCAGTCGTGTACAGGTTCAGGTGACTGATCACTGTTACACTTTGATAGAGCTCTTAGGATCTTTCTTTACTACCAATAGTATGATGGCGATCATATACGTGAGAGTTGGGTGGTTTATAAGCATATCCTTAATTGTGGTCCCTAGTCATGGGAGTTTCAAGACAGGGCATCGATACTCCGGAGTAGACTAGTGTATACAGTCGAGACCCCGACGAAGGGCGGTGGCCGGTCTCACAAGCCACTGGTGTCAGTTGGATTACCTAAGATGTATACAGGTGCTCATTGGGTTATGAGTACACCGGACAGGACTCGCCGGGAATCTGCTAGTTGGTACTATACCTATCGTCAGATAGCTGTTCCGTGGTGACATGTGTACAGGTTAGTTCATCGACCTGAGATCGTCATTTATCTCGTGTGAGTTCCCACCGTGCTTTGATTTCTACCCTACCACGGCTCAAAGGAGTCGTGCAAACAGGTATTTTTTGGGTACAGTTCCGAGCCACATGGAGGCAAGTGAGCGGATAGGCAGGGGATTCGTCTCTCCCGGTATTGGGGGTAAGATCGCGCTGTGTCTAAGAGAGCCATTACACAAAGCCCACGGCCGTGGCAGGAGATTTACTGGTAGGTACTCCAGTAGTATCTCAGGGTGTTTTAGGCTACACTCCGACATGACTTATACTGCTGTTGGGGGTCTAACGTTACCAGCCCCCTAGGCAGATATGCGATACTCATAGACGAATGGACCGGACTGTATATACATTGTCACTGTTAGGCTCAGTAGGGTTTCCGGATGAGTTCGCTCATCGGCTTCCCTTGATGTCAGTCCATGGGCAGCCGTTACGCACAGCTAGTGCCGCTGACGGCCTGTGGTTAAACCCACTGCCAGGGTACTGCCGAGTCATTAGAGTCCCCCACAGTCAGTTTCCCAAGTTCGGGCGAAACGTTGTAGAGGCCGTATGGTTTTATGGCAGGGTTCGGAAAATGCACGTGCGTTTACGCACGTGTCATATTTCGGGCAGATAATACTGGTGGGCTTTGGTTTAAGCCGGATCCGAGTATTATACTGTGTAGATATAATATCTTTGTCTCAGTTGCATTTGTATACAAATGCGGGTATGTTTATACTGTTACGGGGTTATCCTGAAATTCGTTTCGGGATCGCTTTTGGAAGTTGCCAGTTTCCAGTTTTCTATCACCCGTCTTTATCATTCGGTTAAAGACGGATTTATCTTTTCTTGAGATGAGTGTGGAAGCTTCTAGATGATGACTAGGATGGTGAGGTGTTAAGTGACTCATCTTGGCATTAATTGTTGCATTAATGATTTTGGTGACTAGGTTATTAAGGTTCATTGTTTGCATTAATTGTTTAAGTGGGTCATTGTTTTTCATTTATGGTTATGATAAGCTTCATATCCTTGTGGTCACCACTCCCTCCTCCTACACTCACCTCCTCTCCTATATGATGGCCGGCCACTTCATTTGGTGAGGATTATGGTTGTTGAAAAAAAGAATAAGGATTTTGGTGCATGAAAATTAGAATAGACAATTCTCATTTCACCCAATTCAAATGGCAACTTCATTAACCGTTCGTCCATAGCTTTGGACGAAGCGAGACAAAGTGTTCTACTCATTCTCTACATCAATCTTGGTCATCTCTTTTAGCAAACTTGATGATCGAGTTGCCTCGAGTCAGAGGCGGGAGCCCGTTTAAAGATCCGTTGACGTGGTGCCACCTGGACGAGCAGATCGGAGATCGACGAGATCGGAGCAGCCGCAACAAAGCGTGGGATGATGGTTAAAGAACGAAGGACTCGGATCGTTCGGTATAACCTTTCTACACTCTTTGTAGTTTGTTAGTTTCGCAATAATGGCAGATCCGGGTTATAGTATACGATAGCGCCAGTTAAAAGTTTTTGTTCCGCATTTGGCGTCTGTTTGATGGTCGGGGCGCTACCGTAGACTTACAGTGGTATCAGAGCCTCACCATTATTCTTTACTAACTTGTGCTAATGCGTTTAAAACATTGATCGGACCGAATATCAAAAACTACAATTTTTCTGTTCAATGTTTCTGTCGATTTTAAATCTGGTTTAAAAATTATTTTGATGATCCCAGAAAATTGAGCAGGGTTTTCTAAGCATACTTTAAAAATCCGGTCACGTGATCGTACTATACCGCTGTGGATCCGCGGTCAAACCTAGGGTTTGACCGTGCATCCGCGGCCAGTATATAAGAACGGTGCTCCAGATTTCTTCAGTGTGCTTGACTTGGTAAATTGTGGTTTTTGGTAATGTTCTTTTGGGCCCAGATTTCGTTACTGTACAGCAGATGTACGTGGGGCACACTTCGTGATATTTAGTCGATCGAAATTTAAACACGTTAGTTTACAATACTTACATTATATCTCCGACCGTGAATGTCATTTGATCGGTAAACTGCGTCTGATTGATATAGTTCTTTTAGACGGGTTTGCGAACGTGACATTCGCGTTGATGTTCTGTGTTGTGCTGTGATGTTGCGGATTTGTCGTGGTGGATAGCAGTGTGCAATGGTAGTGCAGTTTGGATTTATTTGTACATTTGATATTGCGGGGCGAGCGTCCAACATGTGGACTGCCGTCACTGCCTGTTTGTATAATATTCTTTTTAGGGCACGACCGGGCTAAGTACCCGTTGTACATATTTTTATTTCTATACTATGTTTACCCCGTGATGGGGTGCACGGATAGCCGGGTTCTGGAGGGCAACGGGTCCGCATCTCATGGCTTTGAGAGGCATAGGGGCCTTACTCTGGAATTGGCAGACTATTCGCCGCACTCATAGGGGGTACAGGTTGACCCAAGGAGGGGTGCTCAAGTTACCGGATTCCGTGAAGTGCTGGGTGGTCCATTCACTTTGCTGTAGGGGGCTGCCTCGCTTCAGGTTTTGGCGGGTAACTTGCCGCACCCGTAGGGGTCTAGGTTTCATTGCACAGGCTATCCACACGACTAGGGGAACGTCGGGTTTCAGCAGCGGCTCTGTGAAACCCGGGATCCCAGATTATCTGTATTGTTCTGTGATGCTTATTACTTTTCTGTAATGTTGCATATTTTCACGCCTGGAGTGATTATTGTATATTGGTATATATACTATTAGATGTTGTATATGTTTTGCACCCGCGCTAGTCCAGTCCCCGCTCTGTCGTTAGTTAAGTAACCTAACGGGTAACGACGGGACCCAGTGACGAATGCGGATGGCATATACGTACATTTTATTTTTGTTCTTTTCTGGTGTGATTGATTGATGGGACCGCGTTGATTTTGATCAATGCAAAGGAAAACAAACATGTTTGGATGTTGTTGGAACAGTTTTAAAAAGTGTTATTACGAAGACGTTTCCTTTTGTTTTGCATAGCGGTATTCGGTTGGAATATCCTGCACCTCATTCGACGAGGCAAAGGCCGATATCCCTTCACCGGGAATGACCCCTTGGGCAGAAGTTTGCGTCAGGGTAATAACTTCACTATAGTCGATTACAAGTTGCTCTGCATCGCGGTATTCAGTTGGAATATCCTGCACCTCATTCCACGAGGAAAGAGCCGAGATCCTTTCACCGGGAGTGACCTCTTTAGCAAAAGGTTTTCGCCACTATATTTTTATAAAAAGCTATCAGGTTCCTTCAGCGATATCAAGTTTATTACGTTAAAGGTTTTTCGCCAAAAACCAGCCGTAGCCCTCCGTCATTTCTTTTCGGTATTCAGAAGTATTCAAGCTATGTATTTTGGCCAAAGTCAAGGCATAGTGTTTGGTAGCTGCTGGGTATTCACTTCTTGCATAGATAGATGAGTTGGTTTGGGACAGTCGTTCTGCCGATTGGCCAAAGTCAGGGGCATGTGCGGGTAGGTTCAAATTGACAAGATAGTGACGGGTAGAACTTGGCATGCGACTTATGGCATTTTGTCCAAAGTCAAGGTCATAAGAGCATGGGGCAAAAATCATATCGGGAGTTTCTAAAAAAACTGAAACTTGCCAAGTATGCGCATACCTTCTGGAGTATGATAACGTGAGTGGATTCCATCACGTTATCATGCGATGAGAGTTGGATCCCGATTCCCACTGATGAGTTGGTTTACTCTTCGGGTGATCCCGATTGATTCTTCTTTCAGGTTTGGAGGAGAATTTGACAGGACAGTGGGAGGTTTCCTGATTAGATAAAGTGATAACCATTCTGATCTAGGTTAGAGTGCACGCAGAGTGTTTCTTTTCTCTCTCTCTTTGGCAACGACCTTTGACCGACCCTAGACTATGACTCAGTGACCAAGTTGACCGAACCTTCTTAAAATACTGGCTTTTTGGATTGTCTAAGTTGCATAAGTCATTGCCGCTCCTTTTTTTACCCTTTGCATTTCTTAGAACACCCCGTATTACTACGGACATCCACTTCCATTGGATAGATCCATCGTATGGTTATATACGAACTCGGAGGGATTTCTTCGAGGATGGATCAAGGTTCAGGAGAAATAGAATTGGTTTATTCAGTTGTCTTTTATTATCACCTTCTCTCAGGTTGCGAGGGCTCCTTGGATTAGGAGAGTACACCTATTATGCTTATTGGATAGTCCTATTCCAAACCATAGGTAGGTGCCGAAAGGTAGGGAATGAAGAAAACCAATTAGCCTAAGTAGGGTGTGCAGAAGGTAATAACTAAAGACAAAATAAAGGGATTAGAATGAGGGCAAAGTAAATTGCGACTGTTATCATTCACGACCAGACCACGTACTTCATCGCCACTCCTATTTCACCTTTGCTTTTACCCCAGTTCGGGAGAAATAGAATAAGGTATTATTCAGTTGTCTTTTATCATCACCTTTTCTCAAGTTGCGAGTACTCCTAGGTATTAGGAGGGTATGCCTATTATACTTACTGGATAGTCTTCTTCCAAACCATAGGCTGGTCCGAACGGTAGGGAAGGAAGAAAACCATTTAGCCTAACGAAGGTGTACAGAAGGTAACAACTAAAGACAAATAAAGGGATTTGGAGAGATGGCAAAGAGATATACGGTTAAAGTCATGAATTGGATTATGGAAGAGGCATTACTAGGAATATCAGGATACCCTTACGAAACATTTTCATGTTTTTGTGCATTGTTAAAGGAAAACCGTTTTCCTGATTAGATACTTACTCCAAGGGTATGTATTTACCAGGTTCCATTCTCATATCTGTATGGTTTTACAGATGATGAGTGAGAGTAAGTTATTGGGAATTAGGTGATCATCCTCATTATATCGGAATTCGTTGTAATTGGTGATATTTGAGGAAATCGCCTGGGTACAGTTTTCAACCTACGACACACAGGTTTTGAGTTATTTAACTCAGCGGACTTATACAGAGTATTGTATGTTGTCCAGTGTCCATCAGGACAAAGGGGTAAGTCCTCATACTATGTTCTGTTTACTTATGACTTCTCTAGTTTTTAGACAAATGTTTCGTAGAAATACAAGGTCTAAGTTTTGAGAAGTTGTGGGTATAAGAATAAAGTAGAGAACCAGATGTCGCAAGTATCTGGATTCTTCAAAGAGATCGAAGATGTAGATTCTTGTGATTGGTATTCAGATGATAGTAATAGTTTTGAGAAACTTGTTTCTCTTTCAGGTTACTCATAATTGGATGGATTCCTAAGTTGAGTAATGCTGATTAGCCTCTCTCCATTAAGTTGATATGCACTGGAGACAGCTGCATGATTGAATATGGTTCCAATTAAATTAGTGCCAAAGTTTCTATATTGGATATAGAATGGTTTATATCTTAACGATGTTAAGGTACGCTGAGCTGTCCAGCTTATGCTTAAAACCAGACTCTGGATAACTCAAGGCATGTTTCTGTAATTGCAGTTTGTGGGTTGACCCTGACTATGACGAGGGTTGATTTTCTCCCATCTGGAAGATCAATAGTGATATTGTTCTTGACTCGCCACAGTTTTAGTAAAATGGATTTTTTCAGAAAACAGTAGTGGGAGTATGGTAGAACTGGAAGTGATTCCATAACCGCAAACGATTACGGAAATTTTAATAGGACCTATATATTCAATCAGGTTTGACATTCCAATAGCCACTCCGCAGATATGGTGGGTAACCTCAGACACCCGAGAGGTACTCCGGTAGCCTCAAGGACGGTGACAGGGAGGTTCTTGTTTACCCAGACTTGACACTACTGTTGTTCCAGACTATGAGACCCGGCAGGAGGTTAAGTATAGCGTCGTTCTAAACTAGCTTTAGAAGTGCACGTATATATTATTCTGCCAGAGGGTTGTTGTGGTCAGTGGGAGCAGCGGAAGCATAGTGGGCAAGCAGCTTATGTCTATTCATAGACTAGAGCAGATGTAGCGGAGATAGATCATCTAGTTTTGATGTGATAGTCATAGGTTTGACTTCATCAGAACAGGGGATGGATCTGTTAAGAAGGTAGTAAGGTGTGATGTCATGGTATTTGGATGACATACACAGAGTAGGAAGTAAAATTCCTACACTACGATCGGTTGTACTGTGGTCGTCACACAGTTGTTTCTCCAGACAGGATATGGATATAATATATGATATTCTGGTTTCTAGATCTATGGTTTTAGATCTAGATTTGGGTAGTTTCCCAATATGGGTACTTTGACAGTATTCTGATAGTTTTTAGAATAGTTGACTCCTGGCATGGTGGTGTACCTGTAGATGATGGAGTCACCCTATCTAAAGGTGTCTTACAGACTAAAGGGGAGAGGGATGTGCATGATTGGCAGATCACTTGCTTAGGCAATTGAGTCAATCGTGAGATGTCAAGTACCACACCAGATGTTGTTTTTGCACTAGATACAATAAGTTTGTATTAATCCAATCATGGAGAAACATAAGGAAGCAGTTTTAGAACATAAGTGCATGTTCTACGGATTTGATGACGGCAGCCTCCTTCGGGAGACGATTATCATTCCAGGCTTCAAAGGTGACATGGCTGACAGAGTGATTGTCAGAGTTATAGTTTTCCCTCTGACGTGGGACAGTATTGTGGACAGTTGGTCCAAGAGGATACTGTGGGAGGCATGGTGCAGGATACTGATTAGGTTCAGTGATCGATACAGTCTAAGAAGTTTGGATTTGGAGTTCATTTATGAACTAGGTCTCATAAGATATCCAGACATATTCTAAGACAAGTCTTACTCAATTCGGGAGATGGCTTTCTCCGCGAACTTGAGATTAAGAGAGACATAGAAAGAAACATCAGGACGGATCCACTCACTGAGTCTATTTCTCGAACACAATAGTTTTACAAACGGGCTTTGTGAAACTGATTAGTAGAGGAGTTGGATGTTCGGTTTCACACGGGCTGTGAGTAGTCGACATCGCAATAATTAGCCTTAAGTGCAAGTGGGAGATTGTTGGATATAGTGCCCTCAGAGTCAATTATGGATTGCAGGCACGTGATTGCAATGATTGCGGAGGACCTATACCGGTAGGACAATCTTACTCGAGATGATAGTATGCTATCTGGTTTGCTTTTATCAGTCGTGTACAGGTTCAGGTGACTGATCACTGTTACACTTTGATAGAGCCCTTAGGATCTTGCTTTACTACCAACAGTATGATGGCGATCATATACGTGAGAGTTGGGTGGTTTATAAGCATATCCTTAATTGTGGTCCCTAGTCGTGGGAGTTTCGAGACAGGGCATCGATACCCCGGAGTAGACTGGTGTATACAGTCGAGACCCCGACGAGGGGCGGTGGCCGGTCTCACAAGCCACTGGTGTCAGTTGGATCACCTAAGATGTATACAGGTGCTCATTGGGTTATGAGTACACCGGACAGGACTCGCCGAGAATCTGCTAGTTGGTACTATACCTATCGTCAGATAGCAGTTCGCTGGTGACATGTGTACAAGTTAGTTCATCGACCTGAGGTCGTCATTTGTCTCGTGTGAGTTCCCACTGTGCTTTGATTTCTACCCTAACACGGCTCAAAGGAGTCGTGCAAACAGGTATTTTTTGGGTACAGTCCCGAGCCACATGGAGGCAAGTGAGCGGATCGGCAAGGGATTCGTCTCTCCCGGTATTGGGGGTGAGATCGCGCTGTGTCTAGGAGAGCCATTACACAAAGCCCACGGCCGTGGCAGGAGACTTACTGGCAGGTACACTAGTAGTATCTCAGGGTGTTTTTAGGCTACATTCCGACACGACTTATACTGCTGTTGGGGGTCTGACGTTACCAGCCCTCTAGGAAGATATGCGATACTCATAGACGAACGGACCGGACTGTATATACATTGTCACTGTTAGGCTCAGTAGGGTTTCCGGATGAGTTCGCTCATCGGCCTCCCTTGAGGTCAGTCCATGGGCAGCCGTTACACACAGCTAGTGTCGCTGACGGCTTATGGTTAAACCCACTGCCAGGGTACAGACGAGTCATTAGAGTCCCCCACAGACAGTTTCCCAAGTTCGGGCGAAACGTTGTAGAGGCCGTATGGTTTTATGGCAGGGTTCGGAAAATGCACGTGCGTTTACGCACGTGTCATATTTCGGGCAGATAATACTGGTGGGCTTTGGTTTAAGACGGATCCGAGTATTATACTGTGTAGATATAATATCTTTGTCTCAGTTGCATTTGTATACAAATGCGGGTATGTTTATACTGTTACTGGGTTATCCTGAAATTCGTTTCGGGATCGCTTTTGGAAGTTGCCAGTTTCCAGTTTCCAGTTTTCTATCACCCGTCTTTATCATTCGGTTAAAGACGGATTTATCTTTTCTTGAGATGAGTGTGGAAGCTTCTAGATGATGACTAGGATGGTGAGGTGTTAAGTGACTCATCTTGGCATTAATGATTTTGGTGATTAGGTTATTAAGGTTCATTGTTTGCATTAATTGTTTAAGTGAGTCATTGTTTTTCATTTATGGTTATGATAAGCTTCATATCCTTGTGGTCACCACTCCCTCCTCCTACACTCACCTCCTCTCCTATATGATGGCCGGCCACTTCATTTGGTGAGGATTATGGTTGTTGAAAAAAAGAATAAGGATTTTGGTGCATGGAAATTAGAATAGACAATTCTCATTTCACCCAATTCAAATGGCAACTTCATTAACCGTTCGTCCATAGCTTTGGACGAAGCGAGACAAAGTGTTCTACTCATTCTCTACATCAATCTTGGTCACCTCTTTTAGCAAACTTGATGACCGAGTTGCTTTGAGTCAGAGGCGGGAGCCCGTTTAAAGATCCGTTGACGTGGTGCCACCTGGACGAGCAGATCGGAGATCGACGAGATCGGAGTAGACGCAACAAAGCGTGGGATGATGGTTAAAGATCGAAGGACTCGGATCGTTCGGTATAACCTTTCTACACTCTTCGTAGTTTGTTAGTTTAGCAATAATGGCAGATCCGGGTTATAGTATACGATAGCGCTAGTTAAAAGTTTTTGTTCCGCATTTGGCATCTATTTGACGGCTGGGGCGCTACCGTAGACTTACATTCAGCGTCTCGCACGAACCTCTAGTTTCACTCATCTGTATCATCGTCCACTATGACGTCACGCCATGCTATCTGCGCACTGCAACTTTTCTCGGCCACGGTCAATCCTGAGTCTCTCACACGGACTCAAAGTCACGAACTCGGCATCTTTATCACTCTGTAGAAGATATCTGGCCGAACACGTCCTTGGGAACTCATCCCAACCGTCGGAGAAATACTCAATACTCGCCCGTCCTCCATCAACTCCCAACGCATCTGGGTGAGGTCCTCAATCCGAAGCTGGTCAGCTTACTGGTCTCCTATCACATGATATCCGGACGATGTCAAACTTTTCGATCGAGTCATTAAGGTCCTAAAATTTCTCGAAAGCTCAACACCTGAGCACAGTCTAAAATATCTGGTACATACCATAGTACCTCTGGACCAGCCATAGAAGGGCAAACCCAAGCCTCACTGATGGCACCGATAAACTTCCGCAAACCCTAAGGTTCAAAAGCGGTTACATGGTTATCATGTCGAGTTAGGGTTTCATTCTTCTTGAGGGTCCACAGAATCACTTGCATGTTCCTCCGAACACTTTAAACTTGGGAAAAATGGGTTTTCTGACATTCGTTCGAACTTTTCAACTCCGCCTAGGCGACATGCGAATACCCTTCGTCCGCACGCTAAACAATGCCTCAATCCTCCAGGAAAGACGATAAGTCAATGGTCATCTCTGGATCGGTCTGCTCTAGATCTGAGTAAGACTCTCCACACTGGAAATCTTCAACTTGACTGGGCCTGCGTCGGCGTGTCAATTCTGACGAATCACCTTCATCTCTCAACTCGGAATAGACTAGCTATCATCTGTCGTATCTCTGCCTGGAAGCTCCAGCAATCTCAGCTCGTAAGCTCTGGAAGCGACATCCCATCAATCTCAGCAATAGCTGGGTCATCTGTCTACAAGGTAGGCGACATCAAAATCTCTGAGGTATGCTGTACATCAACAGTCCTCTCGCAACTGGCAGCTCTAGCCCTGGCCCGATCATCCGGTGTAAAACCAAACACTCGTCTCAATAGGAGGTCACAACACAACACTACATCGAGACGTTCACATGTCACCAGAAACACAATGGTCAGCCCTCGTACCAGACGAGCTCGCCCTAACCGCAACACTAGCAGCAGCTCAAACTCTGCTCAAACCATGGTGACAGGAACCTCAATCGAGTATCGATGAAACAGATCAAGGGCATGAAAGGAAACGACAGATCTAGAATGGATACATGATCATAAGATGGAACAACATCAAAGAGGGTATGATCATGGAAACAAATATGATCAATGATCTTAAATGGATGTATGATCAAGAGAACAAGGAGAATCACAATCTCAAAATATGTACATCCTAAGGTTTCTTAAGTGGGGTATCGTATCGTAAATATGCCGCGGAACATACGTACGGTACGTCACTCTACTCGAGCTACCTACTCCATCAATCAGGGTCAACCTATGAAACGAAAGTTCGGGTCTAATACCCCCCCTCCCGTTCAAGTCTAAGTTCCGTAAGGTCAAGCCTAGGTTCCGAAATACATACCCGCCCTAGACTCCGCATAGTCAAACATAGACTTGAACCAAGGTTAAACCTAGCGCTCTGATATCAACTTTGTCACGACCCGAAATATTAGCTCGTGACCAGCACTATAATCACGCAACGTCTAAAGGCGTAACGTAATTCAAGTAAGCTGAAACCCAGAAATTTAAACCATTTTAAGACAATAAAGGAGGTGAAGTTTTGAAATAAAGGTATAATGAAATCAAGTTTTCTTAATGCATAGAAAAGGAACATAAAAATGCAAGTGAAATTTATTAGTTTGAAAACATGTTTCATCTTTTAAAAATTTGGGTATCATCTCCTTTGTATATTTTGATCCAAAACCACATATACAAGATAATATAAAGGCATCCCCAAGCGGGAGCTAGCTCTTTGCCAAACGGCGGATCACAACCACGCAAGACAGTATATATAAGTATACGATGCCCAACGGAGAAGTTCACCACAAAAGATAAAGAAATAAGCAAGACATCAAAACCACAAGTAGCGGAAAACCCCTCTCTCTAAGTCTCGCAACCACAATCTCACTAAGTCTCATTACTTATACAATTTACTAAATTTTGATTGATAGAGTTGAGTAGATACAATATGAAATGTAATACAAGAGTGGGTACGATACAAATGTCCCACCTACCAATGCAAAACACCCGAAAGCAACTGTTTGCCAGCGAAGCCGCTACTGATCCATGCGGTCAACCTGCAAGAACTGTGGCACAACGAGGGTGAGTTACCAACTCATGAGTAGAAAAACATCTACAAGTATAAATCGAATAAACAACGACTCATAGGTCAACTATATCATAAAAATAATACTATGATATGTAGGGTGACCGGGTAATTAAATGTGCCAACAATATACTCGAAGTCTATAAGTATGCTGATATCATCCAATCATATAATCGATGTATGTATGCATGTAGATCTCGTCCAACCATAATCAATGTATGTATGCCAGTAAGTATGAGGATATAAATCAACGGTGTCCCTCGAGACACATCAAAATCATGGAACCTGGGTGCCCAACATCGACACCGTAAAACATCATGAAACCCGTGTCCAGCATCGACACATAAATCCTCATATCTCTTGGGCTCCATCAGTCCGGATCGGCCCACGGGCTCCGTCAGCCCGGATCCGCCCATATCATCTCTCGACTCCGGTCGGTATCCTCCGGATATCCACCAGGCCCAACCAATCACCGGTAGGTAGAGTCCCTCTGCCAGGCTCACCGTCTGTATACATAGCATCTCTTTCTTGCCCTGGGGTACCATACCGGGTCCACCATGTACCCGCAATCGGCTTCATCCAGCTTCTCGAATCGGGTTTCACATGTCACACGTCTCAGAACCGAGAAAACGCATGGTGGACGCACTGAAATATCATATCAAGAGAAACCGGGTTTTTAAAACAACACATAATCTCTTTCAAAATGTCCACGGTTCTCAAATCCAGAAATCTCAGGAAAACAGCCTATCTCAATACGTAAAATCATAGAGCTTGGTGTATGTGACATATAATAAAAATGTAAGCATAACCGAATATCATGCAACATGGAACAGTGATATGACGTACTAAGGGGAAACCGCTCTTTTAAATGGATCCAGTTTTGAAAATATATCATGCGGTTCCCAAATCTCCAAAATCGAATGCAATATCGTATAAAGGTGCATATGTGTATGTATGCAAATGTGGGTGTACAATATGTATTTACGCAAATATGGATGTAGCAATCCTACTGTGCAGTGGCATGGTAATTATCGATGATGAATTGTGTGAGCCGGCAAATTTATGCACGTGTAACATACGCATCATCGATAATGGTGCAGGTGTACTAGCACAGGTATAAATAATGCAATACGAATAACATGAATGCAGCAAAAGGTAAATCATATGCAAATGCTGACGGGTATACGTATCTATCATGACTGAGTCGGTGAATCAATCAATCAGCATCCAGCCTCACAACATCCCATACGGTATACTCCATTGTACGACATCCTCTAGTCAATGGTATGGATCAAACCTCAAGTCAAACTCATCACGTATGGAAAATCATCGTACGACGGCATTAAGCTATAAGGGATCCTATCATCCTATGAGACGAGGAGGGTACGAACCTAACGTCTCGTACGGCTATCACTCATGATTCACAACATATAAATATCTCTATATACCTATGTCCCAGGTCACATCCACAATAATCTCATATCAGGGAACCGGCAGGGTATAAATCATCTCAATCGACTCGCGTCCGTATACCAACATATCACCAAATCATCATATCGGGTCATATATCCTTTTCATCGCATTTATATTCCTCATCAAGTCAATTTTACAAATACATTCTACTTTTACTATAAGCATGAGTATCCAATCTAACATACACACCCGAATCATACAAACAGTTTTCGAAAGATGCGAATCGTAATTTTGAAAGTAAGGGCTACGGTGTTTTTAAAGAAAAGCTATCATTTGAAAATCCGTAACGTCCCTCAAGGTATCCGTTTAAAAGATGCATACGATTCTTTATTTTGGAAATAGGTATGGTTCGGATGACACATCTACGTCGACTATCTAGTCCTATAATACCCTAAACGGCAATATCATCAAATCTCATCCTCAAGTCCCGCCATCACATACTAGTCGTATCATATCACTTCTAACTATCCTTAGTTTATAATATGGTTTCACTAACAATCTTTTAAATCTAACCCTAGTTTCCAATTCTAGGTTTTCTTAACCATATGCTACAAATCGGTTTCTACCAAAACTTTGCGGGGGTGCTATACGCCATCCACCCGACTTCCCCCGTAGATATAGATCTACTCACCTTGGTCTCCGCTTGCCGAAGTCGATGACGCCACGCTCCGTCGCCTCGGAATCCACACGAAGGTACCTACAATAACAACACATATCGCAACGTTATTAAAATCAAGTTCTGAAATCCAAAACGGCACGCGCATTGCTCATAGGTTAGAACCTATAGCTTACGCGTACAAAATCAACCAAACAACCCTTGTTGTTGATGTACGAACATCCAACAACTAAATACAAATCCAATATCAAGAATTAGCTTTTCAAAATGCGGAAAACATAGCCAAAAACACACCAAAGTGCTCCCAGATTCTCTCTCATGTAAAATTGGCCAATTCTGCATATATAGGGGGTCTAATTATCAGATAAGTGAACCATATACCAAGAACCAACCCAAAATTCCCTAATGTGGCCGCAATTTGCGACCACAATGAATAAATCTACGGCCCAGTAGTCGAGTTGGGGTCTCGGGTCTTAGGGTTAGCTTCCTGGGTGCCTGCATGTATCACTGTGTTCGCTAAATAATTTTTAGTGCCCCCGGGTTACTCCAGATTTCCATATACCCTCACAAATCAACACAAAACCGATATAATGAATTCCTAAATCCGTATTTTGGTTTCTATACTCAAGCCCAGGTCTCGTAACAGCCACAAAAGTTCACCAAAACCACTTTTTAAACCTAAACCCTCTCTAGGGATTTCTATCCTCACAACTACCAAACCAATTCAACTTCTAAACTATCTAAAATACTAGAAATCTCAAAACGAACAAAATGGGATGGATTATACCTCATAGATGAAGCTCAAGCAAACCCTAGAAGTCCCAAAGTTGTCAAAATCCCACTTTGCTAGGTCCACTTTGTAGAGGATGAAGAGGTGGTCAATTTTTGAAAAAGGAGTTTTGGGTTTTGAGGAGTATTTTGAGATGGATCTAGGGTTGAAGGTGGAGGGAAGTGATGAAGAAGAAGGAGAAAAAAAATAGTGGGGAGGGGAAAGAATGGCTTCCCTCTCTCTCTCTCCTACTCTCACTCTCTCTTTTTCTCACCCTCCTTTTCTCTCTCCAATCACTCTATCTTTTTAACCCTTTTCTTTTTCTTTTAAAACCAAACCATATAATACCCCAAAACAATACAAGAAAATAACATGTAACCAAAATGCAACATGACATGGTGCACTAGCCATGAAAAACTGTAGAAACCCGGATTTGGCTTAATCGCGATTAGCAGTGCACTAATCGGGTTTTTATCGAAACTGCATGTAAATAATTTTAAAAATGCCAATCCTTTAAATATATTTTTAAATGAATAAATCATTTTAATCTCTATTTATTTCATAATTATCGGTATATATTTATACCCTTTTTCGAAAACCCCAATTTCGCAAATCGGTCAGTTTTCGGGAAATATATTAATTTAATATTAAATTCCTAAAATAATATTTTATATTTTCTGAAATGTTACAACAATAAAAGCGAAAGGCGTTTATTTCCATTGACCAAATTTTATTACATTCCAAGGGAAAGAGTAAAGTAAACTAAATAGTTTAATTACATAAAAAAGAAGCAAGCCCTAAACAGGTGGGCAACAAAGAAAACTAGTTAATCCTCCGACATCAAGTCTGCATAATCTTCGTTAGTTGGCTCCACACCTATATCCTCATCATAAAACTGTAACATTTCAGAAAATAAAATATTATTTTTAAGAAAATAAATAATTAAAATAATAATTTCTATGAATATTATTAAGTATGAGAATTAGTTTTAATGAAAGGGTATAATTATATACCGATAATTTGAAAAATATTTGGTAAATTAATAAGGATTATTGATTAAAGGTATTTATGTGATTTAGGCATTCTATGAATTATTATACGACTAGTTATATTTAAATTAATATAAAACCCGATTAGTGTTTCACTAATTATGCATTAATCTTAATTATGTGCATGGAATGCAACAAAGTATGTTGCAAACACTTATTTCATTATTTTGTAACCGTGCTTAATTTCTAAAAAAAAAATTGGTTTTGTTTTAAATGGAAAAGAGAAGATATTTTGAGAGACAGGGTGATGGGATAGGTGTCATTGCTAATGAGAGAGAGAGAGTAGGAAGTTTCTGCACACCCTTCTCATTTTCTCTCCTCTTCATTTTCTTTCCTCCTCTTTCCTCATTCTCCTTCATCTCTCCACCTCCATTACCACCATGGCTACCCCAAAATCCTGACAAAAACTCCATACTCTCTTCACAAAAAATGTGCTTAACCCCACTACCAACCCTATGGTGTAATCAAGTTGGAACTTTGAAGATTTTGAGACTTTTAGTTAAGTTATTAATGTGTAATATATTCTAGTATGGTATTGAGTTAAGATATTTTGGTTTAGTGGTGTTTGAAGATTCATAGATGAGGGTTATGGCTTTTCATGAGTTGTGATGGTGTATTTGAGAGTAATTAGTGACCTTAAACCTGTTAGTGTTATTCTGGACCAAACTGAGCATTTAAAAATACAAGATTTGAGTTATGAAATCTTTCCGATATCGGTTTTGTGAATTCTTTGGGACTACAGGGAATCTGGTGTAACCAGGGATGATTATTGGAAAATCAAACAACTTCAACGACCTAATTAGAACCTTAGAAGACCCCCACATGAAAACGAGACCAAGAATCTGTTCGGTCTCCCTTGCACCTAGTCTAGGGTTTGGTAGCATCACTCATGCCACTTTAAAAATTAGAGAGGTGCAAAGCAAACAAACCATGAATCATTGCTAGAATATCTAGGGTAACAAAGTTTGTATCACATACAAAGAATTATCTATCACATAGAGTTTAGGATTACAACCTTTGTAGTCCATTCCTTCGCTTCATAATCTCCGTGTTGAGGTCTCTTCACTGCGATCATCAAGAACTCCGAATCTAGAGAGGCTCCATGAGGTGAATGAGGTATCTTATTTGTAGTCTTCATGATCTAAGATGATCTACCTTGAAGAATCTCTAACACAAGCTTACACTTCACTAATGAAGTAATTAGAGAAGTGAACACCCTAATCTAAGTGGCTAGAATAAATGAGGATGATGAAGTAGGAATATTACTCTTTTTTTTTTTTTCAATTTCTCACTATTAATCACCACAACACAAAAAACTAGCAAGCTTTTTTCAAAGAGGAAGAAGAAGAAGAAAACCTTTTGTGTTGAATAATGAATTATTGTTGTGGTTACAATTGCAACCATGGGTTAAGAATGAGATTCTTAACCCTTATAGAGAATAAACCATGAGTTGAGGGTTTGAGTTGGGTTAATAAATATTTTCACAAAATATCAAAGAAAAATGACAAAGTCAAAGCTTCATGAAGCTTCCTTAACCCTCATCCAAATAGTTAACCCTAATCCAAACCCTAACTTGGTTTAAACTCAAAATCCATGTTGCATTTATAACCCTAATATGTTACAATATTATATATCACATATTTAATATATATATGTATCAAAAGAAAATAATACAATTAACATATATCGCATATACATCAATGTATTACCCGGTGAGAAAAAGAATCAATAAAGCGAGCTTATATTAGTTAATGTAACGTAATATATCACATATATAATTATACATTAAATTATCGAATCAACACTTGATCCGATAATCAGTCTATATTACATATAACCGACTAATATAATATGTACAAATTCATCGAATCAACAATTGATCCGATGAGCCGGCTATATCACATATACCCGGCTGATATCATATATCGCGAGAATAGAATACAGTATCTCATATCGTATTATTCTCGGTCCCGCACATATCACATATGTGCTCCTACTCCATTTTGCCTGAGCCAGGAAACCTCTATGTAGTACTCTAAAGAATCGTCAAGACGCCGGCAATAGGTGATAATCATATCAAACACCCACAAGCTGCAACCAATCAGCTAAACGTAACAGCCACCTAGGTATTGAGCAATTAGAAGATCAACAAGCAAGCCTGTACATTCTCCTGTGAATCCAATCAGTAACACTACCGTACAGTCCGGTCTCTTCGTCTGGTATATCGCATATCAAGTCTAGGGGTGGTAAACGTCAAACCCCCGTAACCGATAAGTCGTGTTGATGTGAGGCTCATAACAGGTCGAGAAACTACTGATAACTCTTACCAGTAGCACTCCATATCAGCCCTGGCCAGGGACTTCCAGTTATAGCTAATCGAACACAACACAACATCAACTCCCTATACCGGGAGAGACGAAACCCCTCCTATCGCTCATTGCCTCCATGTGATTCGGGATTTTACCCAAAAGCCACCGTTTTGCACGCCCTCTTGGACGTGGTAAGGTGGAAATCAAAGCACAGTGGGAATCACACAAGACTCTATGACGATCTCGGGTCTACAGACTAACCTGTACCAGTGTCGTCGGAGAACTGCTATCTGACGATAAGTAAAATACCATCTAGGAGTTCTCGGCGAGTCCGTTCAGTGTACCCGGTCTCCACTGAGTACCCGTACACCATCTTTGATGTCAAACACCGATGGATATGGGATCATCCATCGCCCATCATATGGGTCAAGATGCATATACGCTAGTCTACTATGGAGTATCGATGCCCTGTCTCGATACTCCCTCGACTAGGAACAGTTATAGAATGTGCTCGTTGACTACCCTGGCCCCACTAGTATGATCTCATCATAGTCCTAGTTGTCAAGTACATATCCTAAGGGCTTTATCAACATGTGAGATCAAGACAGTAAACCAATACAAGTCAACATGTTAAGACAAAATGAAACCAGATAGCATACTATCATATCGAGCAAGAAAGTCCTCCCTATATATATCCAAGCATCCATCATAATATACATCGTATGTACAACAATGTCCTCTAGGGCATATATACAACTAACAATCTCCCACTTGCACTAAGGCCAGCTGTTGTAGTATCGCATACCCAACATCCCGAAGAGTCTTTCAAATTGTATCTGGGGAATGGCCTTCGTGAGTGGATCTGCAGTGTTGTCCTTCGTCTCAACTCTCCTGACCTCGATCTAGCGATGATCAACTATCTCCCGGATCAGGTGATACCGCCTCAGAATATGTCTGGACTTCTGATGGGACCTGAGTTCCTTGGCCAAAGCCACAGCTCCATTGTTATCACAATACAAAGGTATTGGATGCTTAATGGACAGAACCACACCAAGTTCAGTGATGAACTTCTTCATCCAGACAGCCTCTTTGGCAGTATCGTTGGCAGCGATGTATTCAGCCTCCATCGTCGAGTCTGCCACGGTTTCTTGCTTAGAACTCTTCCAACAAACCGCCCCTCCATTTAGGGTAAAGACAAATCCCGAGTGCGACTTAGAGTCGTCCTTATCACTTTGGAAGCTCGAATCGGTAAAGGACTCCACTTGGAGTTCTCCGTTACCATACACCATGAACATCTCCTTAGTCCTTCTCAAGTACTTGAGAATGTTCTTCACAGCTGTCCAGTGACTCTCTCCCGGATCTGCTTGATACCTAATCACTACACTTAGTGAGTATGCTACATCGGGTCTGGTACATAGCATCGCGTACATGATAGAGCCTACTGCCGAAGCATAGGGTATCCCTTGCATGCGAGATCTCTCCAAATCAGTCTTGGGAGACATCTCTTTGGAGAGAGTGAGTCCAGAGATCGTGGGTTGGTTCCCACTCTTGGATTCTTCCATACTAACCTCTTTAGTATGGTGTCAATGTACCTGGATTGGGACAATCCCAATATCCGTTTAGATCTATCTCTATAGATCTTGATTCCCAAAATGCAGGAGGCATCACCTAGATCTTTCATTGAGAATCGATGTGATAAGAAGAGCTTGACCGAGTGCAGCATAGGAACATCATTTCCTATCAAGAGTATGTCATCCACGTACAATACGAGGAAGACGACCTTACTCTCTGCAACTTTCTTGTATATACAAGGTTCATCTACGCTCTTGATGAAGTCAAACTCTTTGACTACAACATCAAAACAGATGTTCCAACTCCGCGATGCCTGTTTTAACCCGTAGATGGATTTAAGTAGCTTGCACACCTTTCCGCTTCTCCCACTATCTACGAAGCCCTCTGGCTGAGTCATGTACATGCACTCCTCTAAATCACCATTTAGAAAGATGGTCTTAACATCCATTTGCCAGATTTCGTAGTCATGGTATGCAACAATGGCAAGTAAGATCCGGATGGACTTAAGCATAGCCACTGGAGAAAAGGTTTCGTCATAATCCACACCTGGTCGTTGACGAAAACCCTTTTCAACAAGTCTAGCTTTGAAAGTCTCCACTTTTCCATCTACACCAAGTTTCTTCTTAAATATCCACTTGCTCCCAATGGGTTTTACCCCTTCAGGAGCAACTTCCAAAGTCCATACTTTGTTGGTGTGCATGGATTCCATCTCAGATCGCATTGCATCCAGCCACTTCACAGAGTCCTCACTCGTGATGGCCTACTCGAAGCTAGTTGGGTCATCATCTTCCATGATGCAATCCTCGCTCCTACCATCTATGAGAAAACCATAGTATCTCTCATGTGGATGAGGAACCCTACTAGATCGGTGGAGAGGCTGGGGTTCGTTGGGAACTACTGAATCATCTGGTTCCACTAAATCTTCAGTTGTAGTTTGTGGTGCTGGAACTTCTTCCAGCTCTACCTCTTCGCCACTAATTTCTTTTACAAGAAATTCCTTTTCTAAAAAGGTGGCGTATTGAGAAACAAACACTTTTTGTTCCTCAGCGTGGTAGAAAATATATCCTTAGGAATTCTTAGGATATCCCACAAACTTGCAATGAACTGATCGTGCCTCGAGTTTGTACGGATTTTTCCTTTTTACATAGGCCGGACAACCCCATATCTTAACTCGTTTAAGATATGGTCTCTTTCTACTCCATATCTCATATGGTGTGGTAAGTACAGATTTAGATGGAACTTGATTCAATAGGTATGCCGCTATCTCAAGCGCACAACCCCAAAAGGAAATAGGCAACCCAGCAGTGCTCATCATAGAGCGCACTATATCTAATAGGGTGCGATTCCTCCGCTCCGATACATCGTTGTGCTGTGGTGTATAGGGAGGAGTAAGCTGAGAGAGAATCCCATTCTCTTTTAGATAGTCCAGGAACTCATTGCTCAAGTATTCTCCTCCTCGATCTGATCGAAGGATCTTAATACTTTTTCCCGTTTGGTTCTCTACTTCGTTCTTATATTCTCTGAATTTCTCAAAAGCTTAAGACTTGTGTTTCAACAGGAACACATGTCCGTATCTTGAGAGATCATCAGTGAATGTAATGAAGTACGAGGAACCGTTCCTGGCATATGTAAACATGGGACCACATACATCACTATGTATCAACCCTAAGAGTTCGGTAACTCTTTCTCCGTGTCCACTAAACGGAGTTTTGGTCATTTTTCCTTTGAGACATGATTGGAAAGTGTCATAAGATGAAAATTCGAACGGATTCAAATATCCATCCTTATGCAAATTAGCTAGTCATGTCGTATTAATATGACCAAGTCTACAATGCCACAAGAAGGATTCGTTCAATTCTGAACTCTTCCTCTTGTATGTGTTTTGTGTAGGGTTACTAGGCACTCTAACAAGGGTTAAGAAGGCATCAACCATGCCCGATTAAAATTTTAGCCGTGCCGAACAATCCTAAACAATTTCTTTGCTAGATTATTAGGGTTTCACATGCAAGTAAATAACATTTACAACTAAGTGAATACGAAATACAACCTTTGTAGATCGGTCCTTCACTTCTAAAGCTCCTTGTTGTGGTCCCTTCGCTGCGATCATCGAACTCCCGGACTCTCAGACGACTCCATGAGAAGAGGGCAACGGTTTTGCTTGAAGTCTTCGAGGCCGAAGATGATCTACGTCGAGAGAATACCAACTCAAGCTACTACTTCACTAACTATAGAATTAGTGAAGCAAATACCCTAAACTAAAATGCTAGTCTAGTAGAGGATGGAGAAATAGGAAGTGGGTTCACTTTAGAATTTATTTTCTCACAATGTTTCACTCTCTTTTGAAACCCTAGCAAGCTTTTCTTTTGCTCAAAGAAGAAGAAAATGAACAAAAGAAAAGATGAGGATAATGATCAAGTGAGAAAGCTAACCATGGTGAGTGAGTATCATATACTAACTCATGTAGAGATATAACCATAGCTAATCCAAAATGGTTAGGTTAATAAAAATCTAAAGTAAAACAAAGTTAGTGGACTTTGTCAAAGCATCCACAAGCTTCTACAAGCTTCATGCTTATGACCGAAGCTCCACTAATCT
Organism: Agapanthus africanus; assembly: GCA_030015575.1. NCBI lineage: Eukaryota > Viridiplantae > Streptophyta > Magnoliopsida > Asparagales > Amaryllidaceae > Agapanthus > Agapanthus africanus. The sequence continues at coordinate 250,793,699 of JASDDO010000028.1, forward strand.
GTAATTACTTTAAATAAATATAAACCACCATTTAAAATAGAATGGTGTATGTCTTGCACACCCATGAATGATTTATCAACAACCATGATACAAAAAGAAAACACTTTTTAATATATATCACATATATATTAAAGTTGTGCACATGTGAGAAAAATCCTTAAGTGAACAAATATTAGTTAATGTAAATTAGTATATCATATATACAATTATACACTAAATTATTAAATCAACACTTGACATAATAATCCTGTTATATCTCATATAACCGACTAACATCCAATATATCGACTTATCGAATCAACAATTGATTCGATAACCCGGCTTTGTCACATATAACCGACCGATACAAAAAGTCGCGAGAATAGAATACGGTATCACATACACGCATTATTCTCGGTCCCGCACATATTACATATGCGCTCCTATTTCGTTTTGCCTGAGCCAGTAAAACCTCTATGTAGGACTCTAAAAACTCGTCAATACGCCTGCAGTAGGTGATGATCACATCAAGCATCCACAAGCCGTCAGCGGTAATAGCTGGACGTAACGGCTACCCGGGTATTGAGCGATCAGAAGATCAGCAAGCAAGCCCGCTCCAACTCCTGCAAAATCCTAACAGTGACACTACCGTACAGTCTGGTCTCCTCGTCTGATATGTCGCATATCAAGTCTAGGGGTGGTAAATGTCAGACCCCAATAACCGATAAGTCGTGCCGATATAAGGCGCATAACGGGTCGAGAAACTATGGGTAACACTTACCAGTAAATCTCTAAACCAGCCCTGGCCAGGGACTTCCCTGTTATGGCCAATCGAGCACAGCGCAACATCAACCCCGAATACCGGGAGAGACGAAACCCCTCCTATCGCTCATTGCCTCCACGTGACTCGGGACTGTACCCAAAACCCACCATTTTGCACGCCCTCTTGGACATGGTAAGGTGGAAATCAAAGCACAGTGGGAATCACACAAGACTCTATGGCGATCTCGGGTCTACAGACTAACCTATACCGGTGTCACCAGAGAACTGCCATCTGACATGAGGTATAATACCATCTGGGAGTTCTCAGCGAGTCCGTCCAGTGTACCCAGTCTCCACTGAGCACCCGAATATCATCTCTGATGTCAAACACCAATGGATATGGGATCATCCATCTCCCATCTATATGGGTCGAGAAGCTATACGCCAGTCTACTCTGGTATATCGATGCCCCGTCTCGATACACCCACGACTAGGGACCTTGAAGGATGTACTTATGGACTACCATGTCCCCACTAGTATGATCCGCATCATAGTCCAGGTAGTCAAGTACACATCCTAAGGGCTTTACCAACATGTAGTAGAGAGACAATCGGTGTACACGTTAAGGTAAAGAGTAACCAGATAGCATACTATCATGTCGAGCAAGAAGTCCTCCCTATATATGTCCAAGCATCCACTACAATATACATCTCATGTATAGTAATGGCCTCTAGGACATACATATAACTAACAATTGTAAGGTTAGTATGGCACCCTATGAAGTGTTTTGAAGCATCACATGACCCAAAATTATAATTTTTAAGGTGTTAAACTAACATGCAAAGGGATAGATCCTAGAAAATTAGGGTTATGAAACTTTAAACTAGAAAAGATTAGGGTTTGAAGGCTACAACCTTTGTAGCTCCCCTTTGCTAGACTCCTTGGTGTCTTGGGTGTTGAATCGAGGTCCTCTCGAAGTTCCCTTGCGTCCACGACGATCCACCACGGAGCACTCCGTCCAAGCTCGCTTCTTTGGAAAACCGAAGGAAACACTCTAATCAAGTCGGCTAGACTTGAGTAGAATGATGTTGTGGTTTGGAATCTCACTTCAAAAACCTATTTTTATGAGTATTTTACTCTCTTATAAGAACTAGAGAGCAAAGCATGGAGGTTGATGAAGATGGTGGCTAAAATGAACAAGAGGTGTAGAAAAATAACCTTGAGTTAAGAAAACAAATGAAATATATATCACTATATATATTTATTTCCTTCTTAACTTCAACCATGATTAAATCATAGATAGTTAATTTAACTTGGGTTTTAAATGATAAAGAGAAGGATAACCCTTGGTTAGTGGTAGTTGAGATAGGTTAGGTTAGAAGAAGAATGTAGAAGCAAGAATGTTTATCCTTTCCTTTTTCATTTTACTTTAAAACCAAAATTAAATAATTATCCATTGTTTAATCTATGGTGTGAGGCTTATATTGCCACCATTTCCATATGCAATCAACCATGATGGATGGGTGTATGTATGTGTACATGTATGCACATCTACATGTGCATGAAACTAGAAAGGAAGAAAGAAACACATGCATGCATGCATACATCCATCAAACCCTAGAAAGGTTTCAAGTGAGAATATTAATGGTTAGATGATAAATCAACACTTAATTTATCAATCCGGTCATATCTCATATGACCCCACCAAAAGCAGTTCACCCGATCAATGTTCGGTATCATATACGCACATTTCTATCGGGTGCATGCGCATATCGCATACGCGCACCACAACGTTTCGCCTGGACTGGGCAACTCCTTTGTGGGACTCTAAGACTCGTCAATACACCGGCAGAGGGTAATGATCATATCAAGTACCCTCAAGCCGCAATCGGCCAGCTAAACGTAACGGCCACCCGGGTATTGAGCGATCAGAAGACAACAAGCGAACCTGCTACAACTCCCGTCGAGCCATCCGGCAACACTACCGTACAGTCCGGTCTCTACGTCAGATATGCTGCATATCGAGCTTAGGGATGGTCACGTCGACCCCAATAACTCAATAAGTCGTGCCGGTGAATGGTCTATAACAGATCGAGAAACTACTGATAACACTTATCAGCAAATCTCAGCAGCCCTGGCCAGGGACTTGCTGTTATAACCAGTCGGGCACAGCACAGCATCAACTCCCAATACCGGGAGAGACGAAACCCCTCCTATCGCTCATCGTCTTCGTGTGTCACGGGACTGTACCCAACGGCCACCTGTTTGCACGACTCAGTAGAGCCGTGGTAGGGTGGCAATCAAAGTACAGTGGGAGAACACACAAGACTCCATGACGATCTCGGGTCTACAGACTAACCTGTACCAGTGTCACCTGAGAACTGCTATCCGACGATAGATATAATTCCATATAGGAGTTCTCGGTGAGTCCGTCCAGTGTACCCAGTCACCACTGAGCACCCGTATATGATCTTGATGTCAAACATTGATGAATGTGGGAACATCCATCGCCCATCGTATGGGTCTAGTATCATATACGCTAGTCTACTCTGGTATATCGATGCCCCGTCTCGATATACCTACTACTAGGGACCTTCCAGGATATGCTTATAGACTACAGATGTCCCACTAGTATGATCTCCATCATAATCAGAGTAGTCAAGCCGATATCTTCTGGGCTTTATCAGCATGTATGAATGAATAAAAGCATGATCAAATCAACATGTCAGATAAAGAAGAACCAGATAGCATACTATCATGTCGAGCAAGAATGCAAACTGAATATATATACATGTATAGATACATCGACTATCACATAATGGCCTTTAGGGCATACATATATCCAACAATCTCCCACTTGCACTAAGGCCAATTATTGGCGTATCTCATACCCAACATCTCAAAAAGTCGCTCATGCTGCGGCTGAGGGAGGGCCTTGGTGAATGGATCCGCGGCGTTGTTCTTTGTGTCTACTCTCTTAATCTCGATCTCGCGGCGATCTACAATCTCCCGGATCAAATGAAAGCGCCTCAGGATATGTCTGGACCGCTGATGGGATCTGGGCTCCTTGGCTAACGCCATCGCCCCATTATTGTCACAATACAAAGGTATTGGATCAATAATGGTTGGAACTACTCCTAGCTCCGAGACGAACTTCTTCATCCAGACGGCTTCCTTGGCGGCATTATTTGCAGCAATGTACTCAGCTTCCATCGTAGAGTCTGCAACGGTATCTTGTTTGGAACTCTTCCAACTTACCGCCCCTCCATTGAGGGTAAATACAAACCCTGAGATAGATTTGCTGTCATCCTTATCGCTCTGGAAGCTCGAATCGGTAAAGGCCTCCATTTGGAGATCTGTATTACCATACACCAAGAACAATTCTTTAGTCCTTCGTAAGTACTTAAGAATGTTCTTCACAGCTGTCCAGTGGTTCTCCCCTGGGTTGGATTGATACCTGCTTACGACACTAAGTGCATAAGCTACATCTGGGCGTGTACATAACATCGCATACATTATGGATCCTACTGCCGAAGCATAAGGTATAATGCTCATGCGAGCTCTCTCTTCATCGGTCTTTGGACAAGAATCCTTGGAGAGAGTGACTCCATGGCAAGCGGGTAAGGCACCCCGCTTGGAGTCTTCCATACAAAACCTCTTTAGGATGGTGTTGATGTACCTGGTTTGGGACAATCCCAATAACTTTTTGGATCTATTCCTATAGATCCTTATGCCCAGGATGTATGTGGCATCACCCAGGTCCTTCATGGAGAACCTCAGTGATAAGAATGATTTGACCGACTGTAGCATAGGAATATCATTTCCTATCAGAAGAATATCATCCACGTACATTACGAGGAATGTGACAGCTCTTCCTACAGCCTTCTTATAAACACAAGGTTCATCTGGATTTTTGATGAAATCAAACTCTTTGATAACATCATCGAAACAGATGTTCCAACTCCGAGATGCCTGCTTTAACCCATATATGGATTTAAGCAATCTACATGCTTTCTCGCTGCTCCCACTGTCAATGAAGCCCTCTGGCTGATCCATATAAACGCATTCTTCTAAATTTCCATTTAGAAATGCTGTTTTAACGTCCATCTGCCAGATTTCATAGTCGTAGTGAGCAGCAATAGCAAGTAGGATCCGAATGGATTTAAGCATGGCTACGGGCGAAAAAGTTTCGTCATAGTCCAAACCTGGTCTTTGACAAAAACCTTTTGCTACAAGTCTTGCCTTATAGGTCTCTACCTGCCCATCTACACCAATCTTTCTTTTAAAGATCCATTTGCACCCTACAGGTTTTACCCCAGGGGGTACAACGTCCAAAGTCCATACTTTGTTGGTGTACATAGACTCCATTTCGGATCTCATGGCATCCAGCCACTTCACAGAGTCACCACTCGTGATAGCTTGCTGAAAACTGGTAGGATCATCATCATCCATGATGCAATCTTCTCCGTTACCATCAATGAGGAAACCGTAGTACCTCTCCGGTGGGCGAGAAGTCCTACCAGACCTACGGAGTGGCCGAGGTTCTTCAGTTTCTGCTGCAACAGCCGGTTCAACCAAATCGTCATTTGTAGTTTGTGTCTCCAGAACCTCTTCTAGATCCACCACCTTGCCATCATCTTTGTCTGTGAAAAACTCTTTTTCTAAGAATGTGGCATGCTGAGAAACAAACACCTTTTGTTCCTCTTTGTGGTAGAATAGATATCCATAAGAATTCTTTGGATATCCCACAAAGTTACACATGACCGACCGTGTCTCGAGTTTGTCCGGATTCTGTTTTTAAACATAGGCCGGGCAACCCCAAATCTTAATTCTCTTAAGAGATGGTCTCTTCCCATTCCATATCTCATATGGCGTGGTAGACACGGATTTGGTTGGAACCCTGTTCAGCAGATATGCTGCAGTCTCCAATGCGTGCCCCCAAAACGAGACTGGTAACTCAGCGTCACTCATCATGGACCGGACCATATCTAATAGGGTCCTATTTCGTCGTTCTGACACACCGTTGTGTTGTGGTGTGTAAGGAGGAGTGAGCTGAGAGAGAATCCCATTCTCTTTTAGGAAGTTTGCAAATTCTGTACTGAGATACTCTCCACCTCGATCTGATCGAAGCATCTTAATACTCAAGCCGGTTTGTTTTTCTACTTCTTGTTTATATTCAACGAATTTCTCGAAAGCGTCGGATTTGTGCTTTAATAAAAATACATGACCAAATCTTGAGAAATCGTCGGTGAATGTAATGAAGTATGAAAAACTGCCTCTAGCCTGTGTAGACATTGGCCCACATACATCACTATGTATGAGGCCAAGGAGCTGAGTAGCTCTTTCTCCGTGTCCGGTAAACGGAGTTTTGGTCATTTTACCCTTGATACAAGACTGGCAAGTCGCATAAGATTTATATTCAAAAGAGTTTAAATATCCATCTTTATGTAACTTGTTTAGTCTTGTTTCGTTAATATGACCAAGTCTACAATGCCAAAGAAAAGCTTCATTTAATTCTGAAAGTTTTCTTTTATTAGTGTGTTGTATACTGAAAACTGTATGTTGATTTAGGACATATATTCCGTTATTAAGCATACCATACCCAACCAACATTTGATTTAGGTGAATGTTCATAACATTGTTCTGCAACACAAAATTATATCCTTCATTGTCCAACAAAGAAACGGATATTATATTACATAGCATACTTGGTACAAAATAACATGGATTCAAAATCAAAATACATCCAGATGGCAACCCCAAGTGATACTCTCCCACTGCGACTGTATGTACATTGGAACCATTTCCAACGCGGAGAGTATGGTCACCTGTCCTCAAAACCTTGCTATTTCTCAGCCCCTGCATAGAATTGCAAATGTGAGAACCTGAACCGGTATCCAATACCCAGGAAGCAGAGTTTATAGAAAAACAGTTTTCAGTCACAAACGCACCTGAAGCAGAAGCATCACCATGCTTCTTCTTGAGACTTAAGTACTCCGTGCAATTGCGCTTCCAATGTCCTGTCTTGTGGCAATGAAAACATTCGCCTTTCCTCGAGTCTCCAGCCTTGGACTTTCCCTTTCCCTTCACCTTTTTAACTCCGCCCTTAGGATTAGTGGGTTTCTTCTTTTTCTTTCCCTTGGCCTTGGCTTTCGGGCGAGAAGAGGAAGACTGTCCAATAGTCATAACGGGAGTTTTTGCTAACTTCATAGTGCTCTCTGCACTCCTTAACATATTAAGGAGTTCAGGGAGGTCCTTCTCCATGCCATGCATGTTGAAGTTCACTATGAACTGAGCAAAGGTGGAGGGGAGGGACTGTAGAATAATATCTATATATTGTTCATTGTCCATTGTCCATCCAAGATCCTCAAGCTCTTCTATAAGAGCTATCATCTTCAACACATGGTCTCCTCTGGTGTGCCAGGGGCCATTCGCATCTGAAACAGTTTCTTTGATGCTTCGTATCGTAATACGCGGGATTGCTCCCCATACAACTCCTTTGTATGTTGCAGTATCCCGTGAATGTCCATGTCCTCGTGCTGCTTTTGATGTGTGTTATCCATCGATGCAAGCGCGAGGCATGTGGACGTGGCACAGTCAGCGTCCCATGTCTTGCGGACTTCAATGTCCGCAACTGAGGATCTTGGACCTGGGACGGGCGGGGCTGAAGTCGTGAGGACATATGATACTTTATCATAAGTCAAGGCGATCTTCAGATTCCTTAGCTAGTCTTTATAGTTGGTCCCATTCAGTTTGTTTTTATCTAGTAGAAGCTTAAGTCCAGTCATTGGTATCTGCCATTAAGAGAGAGAAAAGAATACACTCAGCGAAAGCTCTTGCATAGATTAGATTGGTTTATTATCTTGTCTAATCGATGTTTCCCACTGCTTTTTATCAAGTTTTTCTTTCAAACCTTAAAAAGAAAAATTAGCCAGGATTAATTACAGTCTACAACTTCGCTAACCATTCAGCCAGGCCAGTGTCGGTACTTTGAGGGAGGTTCCCCATGCTTTCGCACGGACCTAATTAGAGTAAACCTCGTTTTCCCAGAGGCGGAGCCCCGTTAACACCTTTCTAGACACCTAATGAGTTAGCTAATTGTAAACTGTAAAACTCTCCTAGGAGCAACTATTGCCCACAGTGGGATCGGGATCCAACCATCATATGGAAGGTATGCAATCAAATTGCAAATTTCAACTATTGAAATTCCCGATGTGGTTTTTACCCCTAATACTCGTGACCTTGGCTAAGGTCAACAAATCACGGGCACTAGTCAAGCTCAACCCGTCATTTCTTGATTAATTAGACCCGTTCACATGACCCTTGGCTAAGGTCAACAAAGTCATATGCCCGTCCTAATTAATCTGCATCATATGCGTTTGTAGGAAGACATCACTTAGCTACCGTACACTACGCCTTGGCTAAGGTCAACAAACGTAGCACGAATACTAAGTACTCTACTTCCTAAAATGACGGAGGGTTGCGAATGATTTTTAAGAAAATCTTTAACGCTTTGAACTTGATATCGTTGTAGAATCAAACAGTTTTCAAAAGAAGTGGCTTAAGCTCCGCAGTTTTGAAATATAGCTTTTTCATAAATAGCCGAGTGGTTTTTAAATCCGATTCTACAACATCTTTTTAGGTTTATTTTCTTTACATTAATCACATTAATGTAATCCCATCATTTAAGTTCTTAAGCCAATCACAGAAAAGAAACGAAAATAACACGTACGCTTATGCCATCCGCATTCGCCGCAATGTTCCGTTATGCACCGTTAGGTTACTTAACTAACGGCATACCGGGACGGGACTAGCGCGGGTGTAAAACATAAGCAACGTCTACTATATATCATATATATAATATGTCATTCGTCTCAGATATCACAGAACACAGGCAGCAGAAACATAGATATAACGTGGGATATCCTAGGACGTCCGTATTTAGTATTTAGCCAGAATAGAAAATACGGATTCCACAGTCGCGATGAATAGCCAAGCCCACACCCTGGACCCCTACGAGAGCGGCAAGTGACCCTACCAATCCTGGAGTTTAGGAGACCCGGTCTCGACTCCTCGAGATGGCCTCCCACTGAACCCCAGAACCCGGTCACCTGTGCTCCCCTCCTTGGGTCCATCCTAATGCGGAAAAGTAAATAATATACAACACTGGTGACACAACCGCAACCTGGAAGTGCCCCAAATAAAAGAATATTACATTACATTTGAATTTACATGAATGAAAATATAAAACTCTCATCTCACAAAAACCCCCGGCTATTCGATCGCGACAATCCTGCACATCATATCTCAGCAACATATAATATCACATATCATCAACGTAAGTAAGTATGCGTACCCCGATTGTCGTTGATGTATAGCAACGAAACCGGCGATATCTAACATACTACACTTACGGTCACAGAAAAGAAAGTGTAAAACTACAATATTTGGAATCCAGATTCTCTTTAGACATCATAAATGCGAAATATCACATATTTCGTATTTCATGCCTACACTATATGAATTCCACATATTGTATCACATTCCAGATAAACAGACAGTATTAAAGTTTTCGAACAAACAATCAAGCACCCAAGATTCACTAAAGCTCAACACTTGAGCAGGGTTCAAAAATCCGGAGTGTGACACAGTAGTAGCGGTCCAGCCGTAGAAGGGTCAAGCCAACGCCTCACATGTGGCACGCCGTACTGCCCCAAACCCTAAGGTTCAAAGGGCAGTTCGAGACGGTCACATAATCGAGTTAAGGTTTGTTGTCTTCTAGAGGGACCACCGCAAAAAGACTTGCACGTATCTCCAAAGTATTTAAACCCCGTGAATAGTGAGTAAATGATACTTGTTCAAACACTTCAATACTTTCTAATTTACCCGGAAAAGCTACGAAATGAAAATCCCGATCGATTTGACGAGTCCAAAACCATCTCCAGAATTTTTCAAAAACAAATACAGATTAAAAATATCCAAAAATTTATACAAGCAGATTGCAGAATTACAGTGGAAATATTATCCATTAATTAATATATATGGCCGCGGAAGCGCGGCCTAAGCAAGCTTAGGCCGCGTTTCCGCGGCTAAAGTAACTGTTCATTGAATAAATTTTCAACCGTAACCTTATTTTTACCTGCTGTATTTTTTACATATTTTTAATTCTGAAAAATGTCAAATTTTAGAAAATTTCCAGAGAGCACCCTAAAAAGCCGTATTTTTGTCCGATCGGGGTTTTCACTTCGTAAAAACGTCGCCTAATGTTCTAGGTCGGCTCTGATACCAATGTAAGGTTAGTATGGCACCCTATGAAGTGTTTTGAAGCATCACATGACCCAAAATTATAATTTTTAAGGTGCTAAACTAACACGCAAAGGGATCGATCCTAGAAAATTAGGGTTATGAAACTTTAAACTAGAAAAGATTAGGGTTTGAAGGCTACAACCTTTGTAGCTCCCCTTTGCTAGACTCCTTGGTGTCTTGGGTGTTGAATCGAGGTCCTCTCGAAGTTCCCTTGCGTCCACGGCGATCCACCACGGAGCACTCCGTCCAAGCTCGCTTCTTTGGAAAACCGAAGGAAACACTCTAATCAAGTCGGCTAGACTTGAGTAGAATGATGTTGTGGTTTGGAATCTCACTTCAAAAACCTATTTTTATGAGTATTTTACTCTCTTATAAGAACTAGAGAGCAAAGCATGGAGGTTGATGAAGATGGTGGCTAAAATGAGCAAGAGGTGTAGAAAAATAACCTTGAGTTAAGAAAACAAATGAAATATATATCACTATATATATTTATTTCCTTCTTAACTTCAACCATGATTAAATCATAGATAGTTAATTTAACTTGGGTTTTAAATGATAAAGAGAAGGATAACCCTTGGTTAGTGGTAGTTGAGATAGGTTAGGTTAGAAGAAGAATGTAGAAGCAAGAATGTTTATCCTTTCCTTTTTCATTTTACTTTAAAACCAAAATTAAATAATTATCCATTGTTTAATCTATGGTGTGAGGCTTATATTGCCACCATTTCCATATGCAATCAACCATGATGGATGGGTGTATGTATGTGTACATGTATGCACATCTACATGTGCATGAAACTAGAAAGAAAGAAAGAAACACATGCATGCATGCATACATCCATCAAACCCTAGAAAGGTTTCAAGTGAGAATACTAATGGTTAGATGATAAATCAACACTTAATTTATCAATCCGGTCATATCTCATATGACCCCACCAAAAGCAGTTCACCCGATCAATGTTCGGTATCATATATGCACATTTCTATCGGGTGCATGCGCATATCGCATACGCGCACCACAACGTTTCGCCTGGACTGGGCAACTCCTTTGTGGGACTCTAAGACTCGTCAATACGCCGGCAGAGGGTAATGATCATATCAAGTACCCTCAAGCCGCAAGCGGTCAGCTAAACGTAACGGCCACCCGGGTATTGAGCGATCAGAAGACAACAAGCGAACCTGCTACAACTCCCGTCGAGCCATCCGGCAACACAACCGTACAGTCCGGTCTCTTCGTCAGATATGCTGCATATCGAGCCTAGGGATGGTCACGTCGACCCCAATAACTCAATAAGTCGTGCCGGTGAATGGTCTATAACAGATCGAGAAACTACTGATAACACTTATCAGCAAATCTCAGCAGCCCTGGCCAGGGACTTGCTGTTATAACCAGTCGGGCACAGCACAACATCAACTCCCAATACCGGGAGAGACGAAACCCCTCCTATCGCTCATCGTCTTCGTGTGTCTCGGGACTGTACCCAACGGCTACCTGTTTGCACGACTCAGTAGAGCCGTGGTAGGGTGGCAATCAAAGTACAGTGGGAGAACACACAAGACTCCATGACGATCTCGGGTCTACAGACTAACCTGTACCAGTATCACCTGAGAACTGCTATCCGACGATAGATATAATTCCATATAGGAGTTCTCGGTGAGTCCGTCCAGTGTACCCAGTCAGCACTGAGCACCCGTATATGATCTTGATGTCAAACATCGATGAATGTGGGAACATCCATCGCCCATCGTATGGGTCTAGTATCATATACGCTAGTCTACTCTGGTATATCGATGCCCCGTCTCGATATACCTACGACTAGGGACCTTCCAGGATATGCTTATAGACTACAGATGTCCCACTAGTATGATCTCCATCATAATCAGAGTAGTCAAGCCGATATCCTCAGGGCTTTATCAGCATGTATGAATGAATAAAAGCATGATCAAATCAACATGTCAGATAAAGAAGAACCAGATAGCATACTATCATGTCGAGCAAGAATGCAAACTAAATATATATACATGTATAGATACATCGACTATCACATAATGGCCTTTAGGGCATACATATATCCAACAACAATTTGTACATTAAGCACTGTAGTTTGATTTAGAACGTATATGCCATTATTTAACGATCCTAATCCAATCAACTTTTGATTCAGGAATATGTTCATAACATTATCCTGTACTACAAAATTATATCCTTCTTTGCTCAATAAAGAAACTGATATAAGATTGCATATCAGGGTCGGAATGTAATAGCATTCGTTCAGAACCAATGTATTACCATTTGGTAACACTAGGTGATATTCGCCAACTGCTTTGGCTGCAACATTTGCACCATTCCCTACTCTTATGGAATGATCACCCTCTCCCAATTCCCTACCTTTTCGTAGCCTATGTAACATATTACATATGTGGGATCCTGATCCGGTATCTAATACCCAGGACGTAGAGTGAACTGAGAAACAGTTCTCGATAATTAACACACCTGAAGAAGATGCATCATTATTCTTATTCTTCGTTTGGGTGGCGTGAGAATCCAGATATTCTCCTATTCGCTGCTCAGACTTATAACAATTATAAGTGGGAGAGGGACCAACATTCCCCTGCTCAGTATAATAAGCGGGTTCAGTCAATACATCCATATTATTATCTTGATTAAGGCCTGGCAAGGTCGCTACCTGAAGAGAGAGAAGAAAACACTTTAGCGTATGCTCTTGCAAGATTAGATTGGTTATTATCTTATCTAATCAGGATGGCTCCCACTGTTTTCATCAAATCTTCCTTCAAACCCTAAAAGGTAAGACTAACCGGGATTAATTACACTTTACAAGTTCGCCAATCTTTCAGCCAGGCCAGTGTTGGTACTTTGAGGGAGATTCCCCGTGCTTTCGTACGGACCTAATTAAAATAAATCTTGTTTTCCCAGAGGCATAACCCCGTTAACACCTTTCTAGACGCCTACTTGATCGGCTAATTGTCATGTGTAAAACTCTCCCAGGAGTAACTTTTACTCGCGGTGGGTATCGGGATCCAACTATCTCATAGGAGGTATGCAATCTCATTGCAAATTTCAACACTTGAAATTCCCTTTAATGCTTTTGTCCCTAGCAATTTATGACCTTAACATAGTCAACAAATCATAATTTCTAGCCAAGTTCAACCCGTCATTTCCCGATTGAATTAAACCCACCCGCACGACCCTTAACATAGTCAACAAAGTCGTACAACTACCCTAATCCAATCACATCTCATGTTTTAGCAGATAAGCATTAATTAGCTACCGCACACTACGCATTAACATAGTCAACAAATGTAGCACGAATACTAAGTAGTACTTATATGAAATGACAGAGGGCTACGCAGGTTTTTCAGAAAACCATAAGCGTAATGAACTTGATATCGTTGTAGAAACAAGTGATTTTGAAAAGGAGTGTTTTTGAGGCTTTTCTAGTTTCTCTAAAGAGGTCACTGCCGGTGAAGGGATCTCAGCTCTTTCCTTATCGAATAAGGTGCAGGATATTTCACAAATACCGTTGTGCAAAGCAAGAACTATAGAAGCAATCAAAAACTAAACCGTGAGTTTGTAGCATCTGCCAGTTTTGCTAAAGTGGTCACTCCCGGTGAAGGGATCTCAGCTCTTTCCTCATCGAATAAGGTGCAGGGTATATCATATATACCACTATGCAAAGAAAAACTGTAGCTACCCTTTTTGAAAATTTGATTCTACAACATCTTTTAGGTTTCTTTTCTTTTATTAATCTCATTAATAAATCCCATCATTTATGCTTCCTAAGCATCACAGAAGAAACGAAAATACAATGTACGCTTATGCCATCCGCATTCGCCACAATGTTACGTTATGCACCGTTAAGTTACTTAACTAACGGCATACCGGGACAGGACTAGCGCGGGTGTAAAACATAAGAAATGTTTATTATATATCATATATAGAATAATAAAACATTCGTCTCACGCATATAATATGATCACATTATAGTATATCAGCAGCAGAAGAAACATATGAAATATTGGATATACTAGGAGGTCCGTGTTTTATTTCGAGCCTGTATAAAACACGGATTCCACGGTCGCGATGAATAGACAAACCCACTTCCCTAGACCCCTACGAGAGCGGCAAGTAACTCTGCCAATTCTAGGGTTAGGAGACCCAGTCTCGACTCCTCGAGATGGCTTCCCACTGGACCCTAGAACCCGGTTGCTTGTGCCCCCCTCCTTAGGTCTACCTAATGCGGAAAAGTAAATAATATACAATGGTGACATCAACCTCTTCCCGGAAGTGCCCCAATAAAAGAATATTACATACATTGAATTTTACATGAATGAAAATAAAAGTCCTCATCTCACATAAAACCCCCGGCAATTCAGAACACGACAATCCAATATAACATATCACAGCAACACATAATATCTCATATCATCAACGTAAGCAAGTATGCGTATCCCGATTATCGTTGATGTATAGCAACAAAGCCGGCAATACCCCACATACTACACTTACGGTCGCAGAAAAGAAAAGTGAAAAACTACAACATTTGGAATCCATAAACATCTTAGACATCGTAAACCTGAAATATCACATATTATGGATTTCATGCCTAACTATATAAATTCCACATATTGTATCACAATCACAGAATATCAAGACGATGTTTAACGTTTCGATCGAATCAACATACACTCACAAATTACCCCCGTGAGCTCAACACTTGAGCAAAGTTAAAATACTCAAAAACCGTGCCACAGTGTCTATGGACCAGCCATAGAAGGAGTTAACCAATGCCTCATCTATGACACCACGGAACTACGGCAAACCCTAGGGTTCGATCGCGGTTCCGTGGGCATAGAATCTAGTTAAGGTTAGTAGTCTTCTAGGGGGTCCATAGGGATACTTTCACGATTTTACGAATATAATCAACTTCGGAAAATTACAACACTTGGAAATTTCACCGGGGTACAAAATGTGGTGTGCGAAGTTCGATCGAACTGCTAAAAATAGTCAATTACCAATACAATCTTAAATAATACGACTACGAAACACTACGAAATTGCCCCGAGTCAAAATAATCATCACATGAAAATTAGGCTAAGCAAAAAAACACTAGAAACCCCAAAATAGAGACACGAGAGCACAAGAGGAATACGGGGAGCAGAGGAGCATAGGGGTTGGCCAGGCCGAAAATCATGGCTTGGTGCTCGGCCAAATTCTGAGCACCCCCCCCCCCGTATTTCACCCATGTTCAATAGATGGCCTATATATCATTCTGCACCTGTTTGAAAAATTTTTAAAGGACTTTTTACAAAATTTACAGAGAGCAAAATATGGGTTCCATAATACCGTATTTCGGAGTCGATTTCGTTTTCGTAATTGTTTTAACACCGTGTGTAAAATTCTAGCTTGGCTCTGATACCACTGTTGGGTCTCCCTTGCACCTAGTCTAAGGTTTGGTAGCATCACTCATGCCACTTTAAAAATTAGAGAGGTGCAAAGCAAACAAACCATGAATCATTTCTAGAATTTCTAGGGTAACAAAGTTTGTATCACATACAAAGAACTATCTATCACATAGAGTTTAGGATTACAACCTTTGTAGTCCGTTCCTTCGCTTCATAAGCTCCGTGTTGAGGTCCCTTCGCTGCGATCATCAAGAACTCCGACTCTAGAGAGGCTCCATGAGGTGAATGAGGCATCTTGCTTGTAGTCTTCATGATCTAAGATGATCTACCTTGAAGAATCTTTAACCCAAGCTTACACTTCACTAATGAAGTAATTAGAGAAGTGAACACCCTAATCTAAGTGGCTAGAATAGATGAGCATGATGAAGTAGGAATATTACTCTCTTTTGTTTTCAATTTTTCACTATTAATCACCATAACACAAAAAACTAGCAAGCTTTTTTCAAGGAGGAAGAAGAAGAAGAAAACCTTTTGTGTTGAATAATGAATTATTGTTTTGGTTACAATTGCAACCATGGATTAAGAATGAGATCCTTAACCCTTGTAGAGAATAAACCATGGGTTGAGGGTTTGGGTTGGGTTAACAAATATATTCACAAAATATCAAAGAAAAATGACAAAGTCAAAACTTCATGAAGCTTCCTTAACCCTCATCCAAATAGTTAACCCTAATCCAAACCCTAACTTGGTTTAAACTCAAAATCCATGTTGCATTTGTAACCCTAATATGTTACAATATTATATATCACATATATAATATATATGTAACAAAAGAAAATAATACAATTAACATATATCGCATATACATCAATGTATTACCCGGTGAGAAAAAGAATCAATAAAGCGAGCTTATATTAGTTAATGTAACGTAATATATCACATATATAATTATACATTAAATTATCGAATCAACACTTGATCCGATAATCCGGCTATATTACATATAACTGACTAATATAACATATACCAATTCATCGAATCAACACTTGATTCGATGAGCCGGCTATATCACATATACCCGGCCGATATCACATATCGCGAGAATAGAATATGGTATCTTATATCGTATTATTCTCGGTCCCGCACATATCATATATGTGCTCCTACTCCGTTTTGCCTGAGCCAAGAAACCTCTGTGTAAGACTCTAAAGAATCGTCAATACGCCGGCAGTAGGTGATGATCATATCAAACACCCACAAGCTGCAAGCGGTCAGCAAAACATAATAGCCACCCAGGTATTGAGTGATCAGAAGATCAACAAGCAAGCCTATACATTCTCCTGTGAATCCAATCAGTAACACTACCGTACAGTCCGGTCTCTTCGTCTGGTATGTCGCATATCAAGTCTAGGGGTGGTAAACGTCAGACCCCAGTAACCGATAAGTCGTGTCGATGTGAGGCTCATAACAGGTAAAGAAACTACTGATAACTCTTACCAGTAGCACTGCATATCAGCCCTGGCCAGGGACTTCCAGTTATAGCCAATCGAACACAGCACAACATCAACTCCCTATACCGGGAGAGACGAAACCCCTCCTATCGCTCATTGCCTCCATGTGATTCGGGAATGTACCCAAAAACCACCGTTTTGCACGCCCTCTTGGACGTGGAAAGGTGGAAATCAAAGCATAGTGGGAATCACACAAGACTCTATGACGATCTCGGGTCTACAGACTAACCTGTACCAGTGTCACCGGAGAACTGCTATCTGACAATAGTTATAATACTATCTAGGAGTTCTCGGCGAGTCCGTTCAGTGTACCCAGTCTCCACTGAGCACCGTACACCATTTTTGATGTCAAACACCGATGGATATGGAATCATCCATCGCCCATCATATGGGTCAAGATGCGTATACGCTAGTCTACTCTGGAGTATCGATGCCCTGTGTTGATACTCCCTCGACTAGGAACAATTATAGGATGTACTCGTTGACTACCCTGCCCCACTAGTATGATCTCATCATAGTCCCAGTAGTCAAGTATATATCCTAAGGGCTTTATCAACATGTGAGAGCAAGACAGTAAACCAATACAAGTCAACATGTTAAGACAAAGTGAAACCAGATAGCATACTATCATATCGAGCAAGAAAGTCCTCTCTATATATATCCACGCATCCATCATAATATACATCGTATGTACAACAATGGTCTCTAGGGCATATATACAACTAACAGAATCCACCTTAGGGCTGGCGACATCGGGGATTTTACGAATCTCGCCGGGCCTAGTATAGGCATTGGTATAGGGATTTTGGCTATAGCTCTCTTACCTATTAATCTAGCCCCTGTATTGTTTGTTTAGACTCATATTACCTGAACCAAAATTTGGAGCTAATTTTCTAACTTGCTGTTTTGAGTTTTGTGGATTTTAATAACTTGAGTTTTGATATTTGTGTTGTATCTCGATCGATTGGCGTTTGTACGTCGATATTGAGAGTTGTGGTTATTCTTGCACGCATAGACCATATGTTCTAACCCATGTGTGTTTCATGTGTCGATTTGGTTTTGTATTCGATTCGTATTATGATATAATGTATTGAAAACTGTAGGTACCCCGCGTAGACATCGTACGATGAGGAAGAGCGTGGCATCATCGACTTCGGCAAGCGAGGATCGAAGTGAGTATATGTATATCTACGGGGGAAGTCGGGTGGATGGCGTATAGCACCCCCGCAAGCGTAGAATAGGGTTATTACTATATTATTATGAGTTTGGATGCGGTATTGGAATACTTAGCGAGTAGGGTATTTAGAAGACCTTAGGTTAGATTATGTTGATCTGGGAAGACCTATCCATAGGATGATTACCTTGGTGGTGAATCGCATGTTATATATAGTCACACGCGCGCGCGCGCGCGCACACACACACTTGTTTTCGTGTGTATTCTTGTATATATAAATGTATGTGTGTGTGTGTATGTATGTGTGTGTGTGTGTGTGTGTGTATAGATACATGGGTGATGAGGATAGTATGTGATATGTGGAGATGAGTCGATATGATCGGGCATGATGCCGTGAGATTTTAATATGTGATTGAGTCGTGATGTGGTATATGATATGATATTATAATGGATCTTTGGGCGATATGTATTCATATATACGATAATATGTGAGTTGATGATATTAGAATGCACGAGACTTTAGAACCGTACCCCTGATCATGATATTGTACGATGATGATACCGGATAAATGATGATGTTTATATGATATTTGATCCGTACCCTCGATTTTGGGGATGCCGATCTATTTTACCGTACGAGGTATAGATATGATGATTGATCCACACTTTTGACTCGAGGATGTAGTACGGTGTATTATTACCGTACGTAATGATATAAGGCTGGATCGCCGACTATTAGATATATCAGCTTGAGATAATATAGATTTCTTATTACCTTTCAACTAGTTTCTTAGTTTAGTCTTTTAGTTGTTTAGGTAGATGTTAGACTAGGCTCGAGTCATACCTATTTTCAAAAACCAACGAATCGTGAGTATTTTCAAAAGACATTCCGAGGGATGTTACGGATTTTTCAAAAGACATATCTTTTCTCAAAAACACCGTAGCCCCTACTTTTCTAAAAAACATGACTCGTGCTATTTCAAACACTAAAATTGTATGACTCGTATACAGATATGTATATGTTATAATGCTACTTTTACTATTCATTTTTCCGTTATATTTATGTTGTTCTCATTGCATTGCATAATTATTACATGTGTTTCTTCAGCTATTATGAATCTCGTCCGTTAGGACACCAGCACCATTACCGATGATGCGTATGTTTCATGTACACTTGCTTGCCGGCTCACACACATCATCATCGGTAATTGCCATGTCACGTACACTTTAGAAAATACTACTTTATTGGTATAATCTGCTAGCTGGTAGTTTCACATATTATTAGTATGCTTGCTCTCATATGCTAATTTAGATATTACATTCCTTACTTAGATACCCCATGCATTTATATATTCATTCTGTATGCAATATTGTAGGCTTTATGCTGATGTTCACTGCTTATTGACTCTTGATTTTGGGATTTTGGATATTCCATGAGATTTCTGAATTTGGGAGAAAACCGCGAGAATTTTATAAACTCATTATCATTCTAAAAATGCAAGTTACGGTTTTCTCGTGATATGATGTGTATGGCGTCCACCATGAGTTTTCTCAGTTCTTGAACTGTATCATATACCCGATTCAAGGAGAGGGGTGCACCGTCTGTGGGTACATGGTAGACCCGGTGAGGTACCCGGGGCAAGATGGACGTATTGAGAAGGCGTTGAGCCCGGCAGGGGAGCATTACCTACCGGTGATATTTGGCGCGGCGGATATCCGGAGGATACCAACCGTAGTCGTGAGATTGGATGATATGGGCCAATCCGGACTGACGGAGCCCGGGGTTGAGGATTTTGTGTCGATATTTGACACGGATTTCTATCGATTTCATGGATGATACTCCAGTTCTATACTAAAATCTTACAGAGATAAGAACACAGCTTTCTTATACAGATATGTTCTGATTTCATTCTTGATGCATTCATACATCATATATATGACATGTAGTTATTTTATGACACGGACACGAGTACCTGACCTTACACACATGTCTATATAATCATCTCTACTGTTACTCGATGTTATCGTGCTACTATTACTATTGTACTGTATTGTATGACCTAGGAGATCGTCATACATGCGATTTCTATTCGGTGACGTCTTCTACTCACGAGTTGGCAACTCACCCCCGTTGTGCCATAGTTTCTTGCAGATATAGCCGTACAGGTTCCGTTGCGGCTTGCTGGCACACTACTTCTTTAAGGGTGTTTGCATTGATAGGTAGGACACTTTGCATCGTGACCACTATTGCATACTTGTATATTTTATTTCAGTTGTATCTAGTTAAAAGCTCAATCAACCAGACTTGTATTTTTAGTAGACATAGATGATCTCGGTTTGTATATTCTTTTGGCCTTAGAGTCATGCTTGTGTATTTATTACTGTTTCAGGTTTTCTTGATGATATTAGTTTTCTTTACTTTATTTCTGAGTTTGATCCTCGCCTTCGGCATTGTATATTTATATTACTTGCATGGTTGTTTCCGCCATTTGGCGAAGAGATAGCTCCCGCTTGGGGATGCCTTATATATTATTGCTTGTATTCGTTTTTGGGTTAAAAAATTCAAAGGAGGTGCTGCACAAATTTTAAACGACAAAAAGGGTTCTCAAGTTAGATACAAATATAGTGTTTTCAAATATTACTACTGTCACGTCCCGAAATTTAGTTCGTGGCCAGCACTTAAATCACACAACGTCTAAAGGCGTAACGTAATTCAAGTAAGCCGAAACCCAGAAAATCTAAACCTTTTTACGGAAAATAGTAGGGGTGCAGTTTTGAAATAAATTTTATCTATGAATGCATAACTAATGATATAATAAAATGCAAGTATAATGTACTAAAATTGAGAAGGTTTTTCATCTTTAAAAATTTGGGCAGTACCTCCCTTGTATAATTTGAACTGAAACCACATATACATAACAATATGAAAGGCATCCCCAAACGGGAGCTAGCTCTTCGCCGAATGGCGGAATCACAACCACGCAAGTGAGCAACATATATATACGACACCCAACGGTGAAGATCAGCACAGAAGGAATAATAAATAAAGCGAGACATCAAAACCACCAATAGCGAACATATACCCCATCGCTCTACGTCTCGCAACCACAAGTCTTTCTAAGTCTTACTAATTATACAAATACTAGTTTTCTGATTGATGGAGTTTATCTAGAAACAATAGGAAATAATAAATACAATAGTGGGCACAATCCAATATGTCCCACCTACCATAGCAAACACCCGAAGGCAAGCTGTGTGCCAGCGATACCACTACCGATCCCAAGCGGTCAAACCTGCAAGAACTGTGGCACAACGAGGGTGAGTTGCCAACTCGTGAGTAGAAAACATCAGCTGGTAGAAATCGAATAAAACAACGATTTCCTAGGTTACTATATCAAGAAGGTAATACTATGATATCTGGGGTGACCATGTATGCGTATATGTCAACAATATAATCAATGCCAATGACATATACAATAAACATCTGAATCATATGCCTATATGCAGGTGGATATCATCCACGTGTCCATCAATGATACAATCAGTATCATGGAACCTGAGTGTCCAACATCGACACTCGAAACATCATGAAAGCATAAGCATGTATATATGAGGATAACAACCAACGTGTGCCCATCAACGATGCATCAAAATCATGGAACATGAGTGCCCAACACCGACACTCGAAACCTCATGAAACCCGTGTCCATCGTCGACACACAAATCCTCATATCATGGGCTCCGTCGGTCCGGATCGGCCTATATCCATCTCACGACTCCAGTCGGTATCTTCCGGATAACCGCCGGGTCCAAACTATCACCGGTAGGTAGTTGTCTCTCTATCAGGCCCATCGTCTACTGCACAACATACCTTTCTTGCCCCAGGGTACCATACCGGGTCCACCATGTACCCGCAAATGGTTCATCCAGCTCCTCGAATCGGGTATCACATAGATCATAACCGAGAAAACACATGGTGAACGCTTCGAAATATCATATCAAAAGAAACCAGGTTTTTAAAACAATACATACTTTCTTTTGAAATATAACCACGGTTCTCAAATCCAGAATCTCATGAAAACAATATCTCAATGCGTATAATCGTAAAGCATGATATATGCAAATATAGAACAGAAATGTGAGCATATCGGTATATCATGCAACATAGAATAGTGATGTGAGCATATCAGCATATCATGCAAACGAGTCATGTGATACTACTAAACAATTAAGAGTAATAGCATGATAAAGCAAGTTGACTGTGTAAGTGACATGGAAATTACCGATAATGATTGTATGTGAGCCGGCAATCTGTGTTAGTGTAACATACGCATCATCGATAATTGTGCGGATGTACTAGCACAGGTATATGTAATGCAGTGAGAATATCATAAACGTAGCAGAAAGCAAATCGTAAGCGCAACGTTATAAGGTATACATATCTAATCTAATATCTACATAAAGGCTAAACTAAGCAGTGTAGACAGGGATTATCAATATCTATAACATATCCGAGTTGATGAATCTATCAATCGACAATCCAGCCTAATAACATCACGTACGGTATAATCCATCGTACGACATCCACTAGTCAAGGATATGGATCAATCATCAGGTAAAACTCATCGCGTACGGTAATCCATCGTATGGCGGCATTTAACAAATAGGGATTCTATCAACCTATACAGCAATGAGGGTACGGATCTAACGTCTCATACGGTATATCACTCATTATTCCCATAAATATATATTTATATTATTTTACCGATCTAATAACACATCTATCTCAATCTTATCATACTCATCGATTTCATGTCATATCCTGGTATATGTATTAATCATTCATATCATCTCCAACTAACATTTTGATCATATCCATAGTTTCTTAATATAGGTTTCTCCGACTATATTCTATAATTGCGGTTTCCATTCTATAATTGCGGGGGTGCTATACGCCATCCACCCGACTTCCCCCGTAGATATAAATCTACTCACCTGCAATACTGTCACGATCCGAAATTGGCACGTGACGGCCCTAATACTACGCAACGTCTACAGGCGTAACGTAGTAAAAGAAAGCCAAAACCCAGCAATCTAAATCATCAAAAGTAGCAAGAAAGTGATAATAGTATTTTCAAAACCCTTGAAATCACAACCCAAATACTTTAAAGTCTCACTTTTATTCCTTTAAAATTTTGGCAG
The DNA here is from genome assembly GCA_030015575.1 of Agapanthus africanus. NCBI lineage: Eukaryota > Viridiplantae > Streptophyta > Magnoliopsida > Asparagales > Amaryllidaceae > Agapanthus > Agapanthus africanus. The sequence goes on from JASDDO010000028.1 coordinate 250,817,054, forward strand.
CACCCTCTTTGTAAAACAAGCCCCCAAAATGGGTACAACATGAATATAAAGTAAAGTATCCCAAACGGGAGCAAAATCCACGCCCAACGGCGGAAAACAATCACCACAACAGATATACGATGCCGTAGCAAAGAAAGAGACGATATAAATAAGACTGCATAAAAACCTCCAAGTCACAAAATAATATACAAAATCGTCCTCACACCAAGTCACTAATGTAAGGTTAGTCTAGCACCCTATGAAGTGTTTTGAAGCATCACATGACCCAAAATTATAATTTTTAAGGTGCTAAACTAACATGCAAAGGGATCGATCCTAGAAAATTAGGGTTATGAAACTTTAAGCTAGTAAAGATAAGGGTTTGAAGGCTACAACCTTTGTAGCTCCCCTTTGTAGGACTCCTTGGTGTCTTGGGTGTTGAATCGAGGTCCTCTTGAAGTTCCCTTGCGTCCACGACGATCCACCACGGAGCACTCCGTCCAAGCTCGCTACTTTGGAAAACCGAAGGAAACACTCTAATCAAGTCGGCTAGACTTGAGTAGAATGATGTTGTGGTTTGGAATCTCACTTCAAAAACCTTTCTTTAGTTGTATTTAGCTCACTAGAAAAGACTAGAGAGGAAGAGATGAAGGAGGATGAAGATGGTGGCTAAAATGAACAAGAGGTGTAAAAGATAACCTTTTGTTAAAAAACCAAATGAAATATATATCACTATATATATTTATTTCCTTCTTAACTTCAACCATGATTAAATCATAGATAGTTAATTTAACTTGGGTTTTAAATGATAAAGAGAAGGATAACGCTTGGTTAGTGGTAGTTGAGATAGGTTAGGTTAGAAGAAGAATGTAGAAGCAAGAATGTTTATCCTTTCCTTTTTCATTTTACTTTAAAACCAAAATTAAATAATAATCTATTATTTAATCTATGGTGTGAGGCTTATATTGCCACCATTTCCATATGCAATCAACCATGATGGATGGGTGTATGTATGTATACATGTATGCACATCTACATGTGCATGAAACTAGAAAAGAAGAAAGAAACACATGCATGCATGCATACATCCATCAAACCCTAGAAAGGTTTCAAGTGAGAATACTAATGGTTAGAAGATAAATCAACACTTAATTTATCAATCCGGTCATATCTCATATGACCCTACCAAAAGCAGTTCACCCGATCAATGTTCGGTATCATATACGCACATTTCAATCGGGTGCATGCGCATATCGCATACGCGCACCACAACGTTTCGCCTGGACTGGGTAACTCCTTTGTGGGACTCTAAGACTCGTCAATACGCCGGCAGAGGGTAATGATCATATCAAGTACCCTCAAGCCGCAAGCGGTCAGCTAAACGTAACGGCCACCCGGGTATTGAGCGATCAGAAGACAACAAGCGAACCTGCTACAACTCCCGTCGAGCCATCCGGCAACACTACCGTACAGTCCGGTCTCTTCGTCAGATATGCAGCATATCGAGCCTAGGGATGGTCACGTCGACCCCAATAACTCAATAAGTCATGTCGGTGAATGGTCTATAACAGATCGAGAAACTACTGATAACACTTATCAGCAAATCTCAGCAGCCCTGGCCAGGGACTTGCTGTTATAACCAATCGGGCACAGCACAGCTGTAAGGTTAGTATAGCACCCTATGAAATGTTTTGAAGCATCACATGACCCAAAGTTATAATTTTTAAGGTGCTAAACTAACATGCAAAGGGATCGATCCTAGAAAATTAGGGTTATGAAACATTAAGCTAGAAAAGATTAGGGTTTGAAGGCTACAACCTTTGTAGCTCCCCTTTGCTAGACTCCTTGGTGTCTTGGGTGTTGAATCGAGGTCCTCTCGAAATTCCCTTGCGTCCACGAGGATCCACCACGGATTACTCCGTCCAAGCTCGCTACTTTGGAAAACCGAAGGAAACACTCTAATCAAGTCGGCTAGACTTGAGTAGAATGATGTTGTGGTATGGAATCTCACTTCAAAAACCTATCTTTAAGTGGTATTTGCTCACTAGGAAAAACAAGAGAGCAAAGGAGCTAGAGGAAGAAGATGGTGGCAATTTTAATAAGAGATAAAAAGTTAACTCTAGTGAAGAAAAAGAAATATATCCATATATATTTTATTCCTTCATGCTATGAACCATGGTTAAAGTGATGGAGACATTATTTAACTTTAGTTTGGAATGATAAAGAGAAGGATAACCTTAGGTTAGTGGTAGTTGAGCATGGTTAGGTCAAAGGAAGAATGTAGAAGCATGAAAGATTATCCTTTCCTTTTTCATTTTCTTTTAAATCCAAAATTAAATAATAATCCATTATATAATCCATGGTGTGAGTCTTATATTGCCACCATTTCCATATGCTAACAACCATGATGGATGAGTGTATGTATGTGTGCATGTATGCACATCCATATGTGCATGAAACTAGCATGAAAGAAAGAAAGAAAAGCACACATGCATGCACACATCCATCATCCAAGAAAAGGTTTTAAGTGAGAAAACTAATGGTTAAATGATAAATCAACACTTGATTTATCAATCCGGTCATATCTCATACGACCCCACCAAAAGCAGTTCACCCGATCAATGTTCGGTATCATATACGCACATTTCAATCGGGTGCATGCGCATATCGCATATGCGCACCACAACGTTTCGCCTGGACTGGGTAACTCCTTTGTGGGACTCTAAGACTCGTCAATACGCCGACAGAGGGTGATGATCATATCAGGTACCATTAAGCCGCAAGCGGTCAGCTAAACGTAACGGCCACCCGGGTATTGAGCGATCAGAAGACAACAAGCGAACCTGCTACAACTCCCGTCGAGCCATCCGGCAACACTACCGTATAGTCCGGTCTCTTCGTCAGATATGCTGCATATCGAGCCTAGGGATGGTCACGTCGACCCCAATAACTCAATAAGTCGTGTCGGTGAATGGTCTATAACAGATCGAGAAACTACTGATAACACTTATCAGCAAATCTCAGCAGCCCTCGCCAGGGAATTGCTGTTATAACCAGTCGAGCATAGCACAGCATCAACTCCCAATACCGAGAGAGACGAAACCCCTCCTATCGCTCATTGCCTTCGTGTGTCTCGGGACTGTACCCAACGGCCACCTGTTTGCATGACTCAGTAGAGCCGTGGTAGGGTGGCAATCAAAGTACAGTGGGAGAACACACAAGACTCCATGACGATCTCGGGTCTACAGACTAACCTGTACCAGTGTCACCTGAGAACTGCTATCCGACGATAGATATAATTCCATATAGGAGTTCTCGGTGAGTCCGTCCAGTGTACCCAGTCAGCACTGAGCACCCGTATATGATCTTGATGTCAAACATCGATGAATGTGGGAACATCCATCGCCCATCACATGGGTCTAGTATCATATACGCTAGTCTACTCTGGTATATCGATGCCCCGTCTCGATACACCTCCGACTAGGGACATTTCAGGATATGCTTATAGACTACAAATGTCCCACTAGTATGATCTCTATCATAATCAGAGTAGTCAAGCAGATATCCTTAGGGCTTTATCAGCATGTATGAATGAATAAAAGCATGATCAAATCAACATGTCAGATAAAGAATAACCAGATAGCATACTATCATGTCGAGCAAGAATGCAAACTGAATATATATACATGTATAGATACATCCACTATCACATAATGGCCTCTAGGGCATACATATATCCAACAATCTCCCACTTGCACTAAGGCCAGTTATTGGCGTATCTCATACCCAACATCTTAAAAAGTCGCTCATGCTGTGGCTGAGGGAGGGCCTTGGTGAGTGGATCCGCGGCGTTGTTCTTTGTGTCAACTCTCTTAATCTCGATCTCGCGGCGATCTACAATCTCCCGGATCAAATGAAAGCGCCTTAGGATGTGTCTGGACCGCTGATGGGATCTGGGCTCCTTGGCTAACGCCATCGCCCCATTATTGTCACAATACAAAGGTATTGGATCAATAATGGTTGGAACTACTCCTAGCTCCGAGACGAACTTCTTCATCCAGACGGCTTCCTTGGCGGCATCATTTGCAGCAATGTACTCAGCTTCCATCGTAGAGTCTGCAACGGTATCCTGTTTGGAACTCTTCCAACTTACCGCCCCTCCATTGAGGGTAAATACAAACCCTGAGATAGATTTGCTGTCATCCTTATCGTTCTGGAAGCTCGAATCGGTAAAGGCCTCCATTTGGAGATTTGTATTACCATACACCAAGAACAATTCTTTAGTCCTTCGTAAGTACTTAAGAATGTTCTTCACAGCTGTCCAGTGGTTCTCCCCTGGGTTGGATTGATACCTGCTTACAACACTAAGTGCATAAGCTACATCTGGGCGTGTACATAACATCGCATACATTATAGACCCTACTGCCGAAGCATAAGGTATAATGCTCATGCGAGCTCTCTCTTCATCGGTCTTTGGACAAGAATCCTTGGAGAGAGTGACTCCATGGCAAGCGGGTAAGGCACCCCGCTTGGAGTCTTCCATACTAAACCTCTTTAGGATGGTGTTGATGTACCTGGTTTGGGACAATCCCAATAACTTTTTGGATCTATCCCTATAGATCCTTATGCCCAGGATGTATGTGGCATCACCCAGGTCCTTCATGGAGAACCTTAGTGATAAGAATGATTTGACCGACTGTAGCATAGGAATATCATTTCCTATCAGAAGAATGTCATCCACGTACAATACGAGGAATGTGACAGCTCTTCCTACAGCCTTCTTATAAACACAAGGTTCATCTGGATTTTTGATGAAATCAAACTCTTTGATAACATCATCGAAACATATGTTCCAACTCCGAGATGCCTGCTTCAACCCATATATGGATTTAAGCAATCTACATGCTTTCTCGCTGCTCCCACTATCAATGAAGCCCTCTGGCTGATCCATATAAACGCATTCTTCTAAATTTCCGTTTAGAAATGCTGTTTTAACGTCCATCTGCCAGATTTCATAGTCGTAGTGAGCAGCAATAGAAATTAGGATCCGAATGGATTTAAGCATGGCTACGGGCGAAAAAGCTTCGTCATAGTCCAAACCTGGTCTTTGACGAAAACCTTTCGCCACAAGTCTTGCCTTATAGGTCTCTACCTGCCCATCCACACCAATCTTTCTTTTAAAGATCCATTTGCACCCTACAGGTTTTACCCCAGGGGGTACAACGTCCAAAGTCCATACTTTGTTGGTGTACATAGACTCCATTTCGGATCTCATGGCATCCAGCCACTTCACAGAGTCACCACTCGTGATAGCCTGCTGAAAACTGGTAGTATCATCATCATCCATGATGCAATCTTCTCCGTTACCATCAATGAGGAAACCGTAGTACCTCTCCGGTGGGCGAGAAATCCTACCAGACCTACGGAGTGGCCGAGGTTCTTCAGTTTCTGTTGCAACAGCCGGTTCAACCAAATCGTCATTTGTAGTTTGTGTCTCCAGAACCTTCTCTAGATCTACCACCTTGCCATCATCTTTATCTGTGAAGAACTCTTTTTCCAAGAATGTGGTATACTGAGAAACAAACACTTTTTGTTCCTCTTTGTGGTAGAACAGATATCCATAAGAATTCTTTGGATATGCCACAAAGTTACACATGACTGACCGTGTCTCGAGTTTGTCCGGATTCTGTTTTTTAACATAGGCCAGGCAACCCCAAATCTTAATTCTCTTAAGAGATGGTCTCTTCCCATTCCATATCTCATATGGCGTGGTAGACACGGCTTTGGTCGGAACCCTGTTTAGCAGAAACGCTGCAGTCTCCAATGCATGCCCCCAAAACGAGACTGGTAACTCAGCGTCACTCATCATGGACCGGACCATATCTAATAGGGTACTATTCCGTCGTTCTGACACACCGTTGTGCTGTGGTGTGTAAGGAGGAGTGAGCTGAGAGAGAATCCCATTCTCTTTTAGGAAGTTTGCAAATTCTGTACTGAGATACTCTCCACCTCGATCTGATCGAAGCATCTTAATACTCAAGCCGGTTTGTTTTTCTACTTCTTGTTTATATTCAACGAATTTCTCGAAAGCGTCGGACTTGTGCTTTAATAAAAATACATGACCGAATCGTGAGAAATCGTCGGTGAATGTAATGAAGTATGAAAAACCGCCTCTAGCCTGTGTAGACATTGGCCCACATACATCTCTATGTATGAGGCCAAGGAGCTGAGCAGCACTTTCTCCGTGTCCGGTAAACGGAGTTTTGGTCATTTTACCCTTGATACAAGACTGGCAAGTCGCATAAGATTTATATTCAAAAGGGTTTAAATATCCATCTTTGTGTAACCTGTTTAGTCTTGTTTCGTTAGTATGACCAAGTCTACAATGCCAAAGAAAAGCTTCATTTAATTCTGAAAGTTTTCTTTTATTAGTGTGTTGTATACTGAAAACTGTGTGTTGATTTAGGACATATATTCCGTTATTAAGCGTACCATACCCAACCAACATTTGATTTAGGTGAATGTTCATAACATTGTTCTGCAACACAAAATTATATCCTTCATTGTCCAACAAAGAAACGGATATTATATTACATAGCATACTTGGTACAAAATAACATGGATTCAAAATCAAAATACATCCAGATGGCAACCCCAAGTGATACTCTCCCACTGCGACTGTATGTACATTGGAACCATTTCCAACGCGGAGAGTATGGTCACCTGTCTTCAAAACCTTGCTATTTCTCAGCCCCTGCATAGAATTGCAAATGTGAGAACCTGAACCGGTATCCAATACCCAGGAAGCAGAGTTTATAGAAAAACAGTTTTCAGTCACAAACGCACCTGAAGCAGAAGCATCACCATGCTTCTTCTTAAGACTTAGGTACTCCGTGCAATTGCGCTTCCAATGTCCTGTCTTGTGGCAATGAAAACACTCGCCTTTCCCCGGGTCTCCAGCCGTGGACTTTCCCTTTCCCTTCACCTTTTTGACTCCGCCCTTAGGATTAGTGGGTTTCTTCTTTTTCTTTCCCTTGGCCTTAGCTTTTGGGCGAGAAGAAGAAGACTGTCCAATGGTCATAACGGGAGTCTTTGCTGACTTCATAGTGCTCTCTGCACTCCTTAACATATTAAGGAGTTCAGGGAGGTCCTTCTCCATGCCATACATGTTGAAGTTCACTATGAACTGAGCAAAGGTGGAGGGGAGGGACTGCAGAATAATATCTATATATTGTTCATTGTCCATTATCCATCCAAGGTCCTCAAGCTCTTCTATAAGAGCTATCATCTTCAACACATGGTCTCCTACTGGTGTGCCAGGGGCCATTCACATCTGAAACAGTTTCTTTGATGCTTCGTATCGTAATACGCGGGATTGCTCCCCATACAACTCCTTTGTATGGAGCAATATACCGTGAATGTCCATGTCCTCGTGCTGCTTTTGATGTGTGTTATCCATCGATGCAAGCGCGAGGCATGTGGCCGTGGCACAGTCAGCGTCCCATGTCTTGCGGACTTCAATGTCCGCAACTGAGGATTTTGGACCAGGGACGGGCGGGGCTGAAGCCTTGAGGATATATGATACTTTATCATAAGTCAAGGCGATCTTCAGATTCCTTAGCCGGTCTTTATAGTTGGTCCCATTCAGTTTGTTTTTATCTAGTAGAAGCTTAAGTCCAGTCATTGGTATCTGCCATTAAGAGAGAGAAAAGAATACACTCAGCGAAAGCTCTTGCACAGATTAGATTGGTTTATTATCTTGTCTAATCGATGTTTCCTACTGCTTTTTATCAAGTTTTTCTTTCAATCCTTAAAAAGAAAAACTAGCCAGGATTAATTACAGTCTACAACTTCGCTAACCGTTCAGCCAGGCCAGTGTCGGTACTTTGAGGGAGGTTTCCCGTGCTTTCGCACGGACCTAATTAGAGTAAACCTCGTTTTCCGAGAGGCGGAGCCCCGTTAACACCTTTCTAGACACCTAATGAGTTAGCTAATTGTAAACTGTAAAACTCTCCTAGGAGCAACTATTGCCCACAGTGGGATCGGGATCCAACCATCACATGGAAGGTATGCAATCTCATTGCAAATTTCAACACTTGAAATTCCCGATGTAATTTTTACCCCTAGTACTTATGACCTTAACTATAGTCAACAAATCATAAGTATCAGTCAAGTTCTACCCGTCATTTCTTGATCAATTAGACCCACCCATATGACCCTTAACTATGGTCAACAAAGTCGCATGAATGTCCTAATTAATCTGCATCATATGCAGTGTAGGAAGACATCACTTAGCTACCGTACACTACGCCTTAACTAAAGTCAACAAACGTAGCACGAATACTAAGTACTCTACTTCCTAAAATGACGGAGGGTTGCGAATGATTTTTAAGAAAATCTTTAACGCTTTGAACTTGATATCGTTGTAGAATCAAACAGTTTTCAAAAAGGAGTGGCTTAAGCTCCGCAGTTTTGAAATGTAGCTTTTTCACAAATAGCCGAGTAGTTTTCAAATCCGATTCTACAACATCTTTTTAGGTTTATTTTCTTTACATTAATCACATTAATGTAATCCCATCATTTAAGTCCTTAAGCCAATCACAGAAAAGAAACGAAAATAACACGTACGCTTATGCCATCCGCATTCGCCGCAATGTTCCGTTATGCACCGTTAGGTTACTTAACTAACGGCATACCGGGACGGGACTAGCGCGGGTGTAAAACATAAGCAACGTCTACTATATATCATATATATAATATGTCATTCGTCTTAGATATCACAGAACACAGGCAGCAGAAACATAGATATAACGTGGGATATCCTAGGACGTCCGTATTTAGTATTTAGCCAGAATAGAAAATACGGATTCCACAGTCGCGATGAATAGCCAAGCCTACACCCTGGACCCCTACGAGAGCGGCAAGTGACCCTACCAATCCTGGAGTTTAGGAGACCCGGTCTCGACTCCTCGAGATGGCCTCCCACTGAACCCCAGAACCCGGTCACCTGTGCTCCCCTCCTTGGGTCCATCCTAATGCGGAAAGGTAAATAATATACAACACTGGTGACACAACCGCAACCTGGAAGTGCCCTAAATAAAAGAATATTACATTATATTTGAATTTACATGAATGAAAATATAAAACTCTCATCTCACAAAAACCCCCCGGCTATTCGATCGCGACAATCCTGCACATCATATCTCAGCAACACATAATATCACATATCATCAACGTAAGTAAGTATGCGTACCCCGATTGTCGTTGATGTATAGCAACGAAACCGGCGATATCGTACATACTACACTTACGGTCACAGAAAAGAAAGTGTAAAACTACAATATTTGGAATCAGATTCTCTTTAGATATCATAAATGCGAAATATCACATATTTCGCATTTCATGCCTACACTATATGAATTCCACATATTGTATCACATTCCAGATAAACAGATAGTATTAAAGTTTTCGAACGAACGATCAAGCACCCAAGATTCACTAAAGCTCAACACTTGAGCAGGGTTCAAAAATCCGGAGTGTGACACAGTAGTAGCGGTCCAGCCGTAGAAGGGTCAAGCCAACGCCTCACATGTGGCACGCCGTACTGCCCCAAACCCTAAGGTTCAAAGGGCAGTTCGAGACGGTCACATAATCGAGTTAAGGTTTGTTGTCTTCTAGAGGGACCACCGCAAAAAGACTTGCACGTATCTCCAAAGTATTTAAACCCCGTGAATAGTGAGTAAATGATACTCGTTCAACACTTCAATACTTTCTAATTTACCCGGAAAAGCTACGAAATGAAAGTCCCGATCGAATTGACGAGTCCAACACCATCTCCAGAATTTTTCAAAACCAAATACAGATTAAAAATATCCAAAAATTTATACAAGAAGATTCATGAATTACTGTACAAACAAAATTCATTAATTCATTTATACGGCCGCGGAACCGCGGCCTAAGCAAGCTTAGGCCGCGTTTCCGCGGCTATAATCACTGTTCACTTGAAAATTTTTGTACCGTAATCCTTATTTTTTCCTGCTGTATTTTTTACATATTTTTAATTCTGCAAATTATCAAATTTTAGAAAATTTCCAGAGAGCACCCAAAAATACCGTATTTTTGTCCGATCGGGGTTTTCACTTCGTAAAAACGTCGCCTAATGTTCTAGGTCGGCTCTGATACCAATGTAAGGTTAGTATAGCACCCTATGAAGTGTTTTGAAGCATCACATGACCCAAAGTTATAATTTTTAAGGTGCTAAACTAACATGCAAAGGGATCGATCCTAGAAAATTAGGGTTATGAAACATTAAGCTAGAAAAGATTAGGGTTTGAAGGCTACAACCTTTGTAGCTCCCCTTTGCTAGACACCTTGGTGTCTTGGGTGTTGAATCGAGGTCCTCTCGAAGTTCCCTTGCGTCCACGACGATCCACCACGGAGTACTCCGTCCAAGCTCGCTACTTTGGAAAACCGAAGGAAACACTCTAATCAAGTCGGCTAGACTTGAGTAGAATGATGTTGTGGTATGGAATCTCACTTCAAAAACCTATCTTTAAGTGGTATTTGCTCACTAGGAAAAACAAGAGAGCAAAGGAGCTAAAGGAAGAAGATGGTGGCAATTTTAACAAGAGATAAAAAGTTAACTCTAGTGAAGAAAAAGAAATATATCCATATATATTTTATTCCTTCATGCTATGAACCATGGTTAAAGTGATGGAGACATTATTTAACTTTAGTTTGGAATGATAAAGAGAAGGATAACCTTAGGTTAGTGGTAGTTGAGCATGGTTAGGTCAAAGGAAGAATGTAAAAGCATGAAAGATTATCCTTTCCTTTTTCATTTTCTTTTAAATCCAAAATTAAATAATAATCCATTATATAATCCATGGTGTGAGTCTTATATTGCCACCATTTCCATATGCTAACAACCATGATGGATGAGTGTATGTATGTGTGCATGTATGCACATCCACATGTGCATGAAACTAGCATGAAAGAAAGAAAGAAAAGCACACATGCATGCACACATCCATCATCCAAGAAAAGGTTTTAAGTGAGAAAACTAATGGTTAAATGATAAATCAACACTTGATTTATCAATCCGGTCATATCTCATACGACCCCACCAAAAGCAGTTCACCCGATCAATGTTCGGTATCATATACGCACATTTCAATCGGGTGCATGCGCATATCGCATATGCGCACCACAACGTTTCTCCTGGACTGGGTAACTCCTTTGTGGGACTCTAAGACTCGTCAATACGCCGGCAGAGGGTGATGATCATATCAGGTACCCTCAAGCCGCAAGCGGTCAGCTAAACGTAACGGCCACCCGGGTATTGAGCGATCAGAAGACAACAAGCGAACCTGCTACAACTCCCGTCGAGCCATCCGGCAACACTACCGTATAGTCCGGTCTCTTCGTCAGATATGCTGCATATCGAGCCTAGGGATGGTCACGTCGACCCCAATAACTCAATAAGTCGTGTCGGTGAATGGTCTATAACAGATCGAGAAACTACTGATAACACTTATCAGCAAATCTCAGCAGCCCTGGCCAGGGACTTGCTGTTATAACCAGTCGAGCACAGCACAGCATCAACTCCCAATACCGGAAGAGACGAAACCCCTCCTATCGCTCATTGCCTTCGTGTGTCTCGGGACTGTACCCAACGGCCACCTGTTTGCACGACTCAGTAGAGCCGTGGTAGGGTGGCAATCAAAGTACAGTGGGAGAACACACAAGACTCCATGACGATCTCGGGTCTACAGACTAACCTGTACCAGTGTCACCTGAGAACTGCTATCCGACGATAGATATAATTGCATATAGGAGTTCTCGGTGAGTCCGTCCAGTGTACCCAGTCAGCACTGAGCACCCGTATATGATCTTGATGTCAAACATCGATGAATGTGGGAACATCCATCGCCCATCACATGGGTCTAGTATCATATACGCTAGTCTACTCTGGTATATCGATGCCCCGTCTCGATACACCTCCGACTAGGGACATTTCAGGATATGCTTATAGACTACAAATGTCCACTAGTATGATCTCTATCATAATCAGAGTAGTCAAGCAGATATCCTTGGGGCTTTATCAGCATGTATGAATGAATAAAAGCATGATCAAATCAACATGTCAGATAAAGAATAACCAGATAGCATACTATCATGTCGAGCAAGAATGCAAACTGAATATATATACATGTATAGATACATCCACTATCACATAATGGCCTCTAGGGCATACATATATCCAACAACAGCATCAACTCCCAATACCGGGAGAGACGAAACCCCTCCTATCGCTCATCGTCTTCGTGTGTCTCGGGACTCTACCCAACGGCCACCTGTTTGCACGACTCAGTAGAGCCGTGGTAGGGTGGAAATCAAAGTACAGTGGGAGAACACACAAGACTCCATGACGATCTCGGGTCTACAGACTAACCTGTACCAGTGTCACCTGAGAACTGCTATCCGACGATAGATATAATTCCATATAGGAGTTCTCGGTGAGTCCGTCCAGTGTACCCAGTCACCACTGAGCACCCGTATATGATCTTGATGTCAAACATCGATGAAGGTGGGAACATCCATCGCCCATCGTATGGGTCTAGTATCATATACGCTAGTCTACTCTGGTATATCGATGCCCCGTCTCGATATACCTACGACTAGGGACGTTCCAGGATATGCTTATAGACTACAGATGTCCCACTAGTATGATCTCAATCATAATCAGAGTAGTCAAACCGATATCCTCAGGGCTTTATCAGCATGTATGAATGAATAAAAGCATGATCAAATCAACATGTCAGATAAAGAAGAACCAGATAGAATACTATCATGTCGAGCAAGAATGCAAACTGAATATATATACATGTATAGATACATCGACTATCATATAATGGCCTTTAGGGCATACATATATCCAACAATCTCCCACTTGCACTAAGCCCAGTTATTGGCGTATCTCATACCCAACATCTCAAAAAGTCGCTCATGCTGCGGCTGAGGGAGGGACTTGGTGAATGGATCCGCGGCGTTGTTCTTTGTGTCTACTCTCTTAATCTCGATCTCGCGGCGATCTACAATCTCCCGGATCAAATGAAAGCGCCTCAGGATGTGTCTGGACCGTTGATGGGATCTGGGATCCTTGGCTAACGCCATCGCCCCATTATTGTCACAATACAAAGGTATTGGATCAATAATGGTTGGAACTACTCCTAGCTCCGAGACGAACTTCTTCATCCAGACGGCTTCCTTGGCGGCATCATTTGCAGCAATGTACTCAGCCTCCATCGTAGAGTCTGCAACGGTATCCTGTTTGGAACTCTTCCAACTTACCGCCCTTCCATTGAGGGTAAATACAAACCCTGAGATAGATTTGCTGTCATCCTTATCGCTCTAGAAGCTCGAATCGGTAAATGCCTCCATTTGGAGATCTGTATTACCATACACCAAGAACAATTCTTTAGTCCTTCGTAAGTACTTAAGAATGTTCTTCACAGCTGTCCAGTGGTTCTCCCCTGGGTTGGATTGATACCTGCTTACAACACTGAGTGTATAAGCTACATCTGGGCGTGTACATAACATCGCATACATTATAGATCCTACTGCCGAAGTATAGGGTATAATGCTCATGCGAGCTCTCTCTTCATCGGTCTTTGGACAAGAATCCTTAGAGAGAGTGACTCCATGGCAAGCGGGTAAGGCACCCCTCTTGGAGTCTTCCATACTAAACCTTTTTAGGATGGTGTTGATGTACCTGGTTTGGGACAATCCCAATAACTTTTTGGATCTATCCCTATAGATCCGTATGCCCAGGATGTATGTGGCATCACCCAGGTCCTTCATGGAGAACCTTAGTGATAAGAATGATTTGACCGACTGTAGCATAGGAATATCATTTCCTATCAGAAGAATATCATCCACGTACAATACGAGGAATGTGACAGCTTTTCCTACAGCCTTCTTATAAACACAAGGTTCATCTGGATTTTTGATGAAATCAAACTCTTTGATAACATCATCGAAACAGATGTTCCAACTCCGAGATGCCTGCTTTAACCCATATATGGATTTAAGCAGTCTACATGCTTTTTCGCTGCTCCCACTGTCAATGAAGCCCTCTGGCTGATCCATATAAACGCATTCTTCTAAATCTCCATTTAGAAATGCTGTTTTAACGTCCATCTGCCAGATTTCATAGTCGTAGTGAGCAGCAATAGCAAGTAGGATCCGAATGGATTTAAGCATGGCTACGGGCGAAAAAGTTTCGTCATAGTCCAAACCTGGTCTTTGACGAAAACCTTTCGCTACAAGTCTTGCCTTATAGGTCTCTACCTGCCCATCTACACCAATCTTTCTTTTAAAGATCCATTTGCACCCTACAGGTTTTACCCCAGGGTGTACAACGTCCAAAGTCCATACTTTGTTGGTGTACATAGACTCCATTTCGGATCTCATGGCATCCAGCCACTTCACAGAGTCAGCACTCGTGATAGCTTGCTGAAAACTGGTAGGATCATCTTCATCCATGATGCAATCTTCTCTGTCACCATCAATAAGGAAACCATAGTACCTCTCCGGTGGGCGAGAAATCCTACCAGACCTACGGAGTGGCCGAGGTTCTTCAGTTTCTGCTGCAACAGCCGGTTCAACCAAATCGTCATTTACAGTTTGTGTCTCTAAAACCTCTTCCAGATCTACTACCTTGCCATCATCTTTATCTGTGAAAAACTCTTTTTCCAAGAATGTGGCATACTGAGAAACAAACATCTTTTGTTCCTCTTTGTGGTAGAACAGATATCCATAAGAATTCTTTGGATATCCCATAAAGTTAGACAAGACTGACCGTGTCTCGAGTTTGTCCGGATTCTGCTTTTTAACATAGGCCGGGCAACCCCAAATCTTAAATCTTTTAAGAGATGGTCTCTTCCCATTCCATATCTCATATGGAGTGGTAGACACGGCTTTGGTTGGAACCCTGTTTAGCAGAAACGCTGCAGTCTCCAATGCATGTCCCCAAAACGAGACTGGTAACTCAGCGTCACTCATCATGGACCGGACCATATCTAATAGGGTCCTATTCCGTCGTTCTGACACACCGTTGTGCTGTGGTGTGTAAGGAGGAGTGAGCTGAGAGAGAATCCCATTC
The DNA here is from genome assembly GCA_030015575.1 of Agapanthus africanus. NCBI lineage: Eukaryota > Viridiplantae > Streptophyta > Magnoliopsida > Asparagales > Amaryllidaceae > Agapanthus > Agapanthus africanus. Next base: position 250,832,199 of record JASDDO010000028.1, read on the forward strand.
TCTTTTAGGAAGTTTGCAAATTCTGTACTGAGATACTCTCCACCTCGATCTGATCGAAGCATCTTAATACTCAAGCCGGTTTGTTTTTCTACTTCTTGTTTATATTCAATGAATTTCTCGAAAGCGTCGGACTTGTGCTTTAATAAAAACACATGACCGAATCTTGAGAAATCGTCGGTGAATGTAATGAAGTATGAAAAACCGCCTCTAGCCTGTGTAGACATTGGCCCACATACATCACTATGTATGAGGCCAAGGAGCTGAGTAGCTCTTTCTCCGTGTCCGGAAAACGGAGTTTTGGTCATTTTACCCTTGATACAAGACTGGCAAGTCGCATAAGATTTATATACAAAAGAGTTTAAATATCCATCTTTATGTAACTTGTTTAGTCTTATTTCGTTAATATGACCAAGTCTACAATGCCAAAGAAAAGCTTCATTTAATTCTGAAAGTTTTCTTTTATTAGTGTGTTGTATACTGAAAACTGTGTGTTAATTTAGGACATATATTCCATTATTAAGCGTACCATACCCAACCAACATTTGATTCAGGTGAATGTTCATAACATTGTTCTGCAACACAAAATTATATCCTTCATTGTCCAACAAAGAAACGGATATTATATTACATAGCATACTTGGTACAAAATAACATGGATTCAAAATCAAAATACATCCAGATGGCAACCCCAAGTGATACTCTCCCACTGCGACTGTATGTACATTGAAACCATTTCCAACGCGGAGAGTATGGTCACCTGTCTTCAAAACCTTGCTATTTCTCAGCCCCTGCATAGAATTGCAAATGTGAGAACCTGAACCGGTATCCAATACCCAGGAAGCAGAGTTTATAGAAAAACAGTTTTCAGTCACAAACGCACCTGAAGCAGAAGCATCACCATGCTTCTTCTTGAGACTTAAGTACTCCGTGCAATTGCGCTTCCAATGTCCTGTCTTGTGGCAATGAAAACATTCGCCTTTTCCCGAGTCTCCAACCTTGGACTTTCCCTTTCCCTTCACATTTTTAACTCCGCCCTTAGGATTAGTGGGTTTCTTCTTTTTCTTTCCCTTGGCCTTGGCTTTCGGGCGAGAAGAGGAAGACTGTCCAATAGTTATAACGGGAGTTTTTGCTAACTTCATAGTGCTCTCTGCACTCCTTAACATATTAAGGAGTTCAGGGAGGTCCTTCTCCATGCCATGCATGTTGAAGTTCACTATGAACCGAGCAAAGGTGGAGGGGAGGGACTGCAGAATAATATCTATATATTGTTCATTGTCCATTGTCCATCCAAGGTCCTCAAGCTCTTCTATAAGAGCTATCATCTTCAGAACATGGTCTCCTACTGGTGTGCCAGGGGCCATTCGCATCTGAAACAATTTCTTTGATGCTTCGTATCGTAATACGCGGGATTGCTCCCCATACAACTCCTTTGTATGGAGCAATATACCGTGAATGTCCATGTCCTCGTGCTGCTTTTGATGTGTGTTATCCATCGATGCAAACGCGAGGCATGTGGCCATGGTATAGTCAGCGTCCCATGTCTTGCGGACTTCAATGTCCGCAACTGAGGATTTTGGACCAGGGACGGGCGGGGCTAAAGCCGTGAGGACATATGATACTTTATCATAAGTCAAGGCGATTTTCAGATTCCTTAGCCAGTCTTTATAGTTGGTCCCATTAAGTTTGTTTTTATCTAATAGAAACTTAAGTCCAGTCATTGGTATCTGCCATTAAGAGAGAGAAAAGAATACACTCAGCAAAAGCTCTTGCACAGATTAGATTGGTTTATTATCTTGTCTAATCGATGTTTCCCACTGCTTTTTATCAAGTTTTTCTTTCAAACCTTAAAAAGAAAAACTAGCCAGGATTAATTACAGTCTACAACTTCGCTAACCGTTCAGCCAGGCCAGTGTCGGTACTTTGAGGGAGGTTCCCCGTGCTTTCGCACGGACCTAATTAGAGTAAACCTCGTTTTCCCAGAGGCGGAGCCCCGTTAACACCTTTCTAGACACCTAATGAGTTAGCTAATTGTAAACTGTAAAACTCTCCTAGGAGAAACTATTGCCCACAGTGGGATCGGGATCCAACCATCACATGGAACGTATGCAATCTCATTGCAAATTTCAACACTTGAAATTCCCGATGTAATTTTTACCCCTAGTACTTATGACCTTAACTATAGTAAACAAATCATAAGTACCAGTCAAGTTCTACCCGTCATTTCTTGATCAATTAGACCCACCCATATGACCCTTAACTATGGTCAACAAAGTCGCATGAATGTCCTAATTAATCTGCATCATATGCAGTGTAGGAAGACATCACTTAGCTACCGTACACTACGCCTTAACTAAAGTCAACAAACGTAGCACGAATACTAAGTACTCTACTTCCTAAAATGACGGAGGGTTGCGAATGATTTTTAAGAAAATCTTTAACGCTTTGAACTTGATATCGTTGTAGAATCAAATGGTTTTCAAAAGGAGTGGCTTAAGCTCCGCAGTTTTGAAATATAGCTTTTTCATAAATAGCCGAGTGGTTTTCAAATCCGATTCTATAGCATCTTTTTAGGTTTATTTTCTTTACATTAATCACATTAATGTAATCCCATCATTTAAGTCCTTAAGCCAATCACAGAAAGGAAACGAAAATAACACGTACGCTTATGCCATCCGCATTCGCCGCAATGTTCCGTTATGCACCGTTAGGTTACTTAACTAACGGCATACCGGGACGGGACTAGCGCGGGTGTAAAACATAAGCAACGTCTACTATATATCATATTTATAATATGTCATTCGTCTCAGATATCACAGAACACGGGCAGCAGAAACATAGATATAACGTGGGATATCCTAGGACGTCCGTATTTAGTATTTAGCCAGAATAGAAAATACGGATTCCACAGTCGCGATGAATAGCCAAGCCCACACCCTGGACCCCTACGAGAGCGGCAAGTGACCCTACCAATTCTGGAGTTTAGGAGACCTGGTCTCGACTCCTCGAGATGGCCTCCCACTGAACCCCAGAACCCGGTCACCTGTGCTCCCCTCCTTGGGTCCATCCTAATGCGGAAAAGTAAATAATATACAACACTGGTGACACAACCGCAACCTGGAAGTGCCCCAAATAAAAGAATATTACATTTGAATTTACATGAATGAAAATATAAAACTCTCATCTCACAAAAAACCCCTGGCTATTCGATCGCGACAATCCAGCATATCATATCTCAGCAACACATAATATCACATATCATCAACGTAAGTAAGTATGCGTACCCCGATTGTCGTTGATGTATAGCAACGAAACCGGCGATATCTAACATACTACACTTACGGTCACAGAAAAGAAAGTGTAAAACTACAATATTTGGAATCATATTCTCTTTAGATATCATAAATGCGAAATATCACATATTTCGCATTTCATGCCTACACTATATGAATTCCACATATTGTATCACATTCCAGATAAACAGATAGTATTAAAGTTTTCGAACGAACGATCAAGCACCCAAGATTCACTAAAGCTCAACACTTGAGCAGGGTTCAAAAATCCGGAGTGTGACACAGTAGTAGCGGTCCAACCGTAGAAGGGTCAAGCCAACGCCTCACATGTGGCACGCCGTACTGCCCCAAACCCTAAGGTTCAAAGGGCAGTTCGAGACGGTCACATAATCGAGTTAAGGTTTGTTGCCTTCTAGAGGGACCACCGCAAAAAGACTTGCACGTATCTCCAAAGTATTTAAACCCCGTGAATAGTGAGTAAATGATACTCGTTCAAACACTTCAATACTTTCTAATTTACCCGGAAAAGCTACGAAATAAAAATCCCGATCGAAATGACGAGTTCAAAACCATCTCCAGAATTTTTCAAAACCAAATACAGATTAAAAATATCCAAAAATTTATACAAGCATATTCATGAATTACTGTACAAAAAATATTCATCAATACATATATACGGCCGCGGAACCGCGGCCAAAGCAAGCTTAGGCCGCGTTTCCGCGGCGAGAATCACTGTTCACTGAAAAAAATTTGTACCGTAACTCTTATTTTTTCCTGCTGTATTTTTTACATATTTTTAATTCTTCAAATTATCAAATTTTAGAAAATTTCTAGAGAGCACCCAAAAATACCGTATTTTTGTCCGATCGGGGTTTTCACTTCGTAAAAACGTCACCTAATGTTCTAGGTCGGCTCTGATACCAATGTAAGGTTAGTCTAGCATCATATGAAGTGTTTTGAAGCATCACATAACCCAAAGTTATAATTTTTAAGGTGCTAAACTAACATGCAAAGGGATCGATCCTAGAAAATTAGGGTTATGAAACTTTAAGCTAGTAAAGATAAGGGTTTGAAGGCTACAACCTTTGTAGCTCCCCTTTGTAGGACTCCTTGGTGTCTTGGGTGTTGAATCGAGGTCCTCTTGAAGTTCCCTTGCGTCCACGACGATCCACCACGGAGCACTCCGTCCAAGCTCGCTACTTTGGAAAACCGAAGGAAACACTCTAATCAAGTCGGCTAGACTTGAGTAGAATGATGTTGTGGTTTGGAATCTCACTTCAAAAACCTTTCTTTAGTTGTATTTAGCTCACTAGAAAAGACTAGAGAGGAAGAGATGAAGGAGGATGAAGATGGTGGCTAAAATGAACAAGAGGTGTAAAAGATAACCTTTTGTTAAAAAACCAAATGAAATATATATCACTATATATATTTATTTCCTTCTTAACTTCAACCATGATTAAATCATAGATAGTTAATTTAACTTGGGTTTTAAATGATAAAGAGAAGGATAACGCTTGGTTAGTGGTAGTTGAGATAGGTTAGGTTAGAAGAAGAATGTAGAAGCAAGAATGTTTATCCTTTCCTTTTTCATTTTACTTTAAAACCAAAATTAAATAATAATCTATTATTTAATCTATGGTGTGAGGCTTATATTGCCACCATTTCCATATGCAATCAACCATGATGGATGGGTGTATGTATGTATACATGTATGCACATCTACATGTGCATGAAATTAGAAAAGAAGAAAGAAACACATGCATGCATGCATACATCCATCAAACCCTAGAAAGGTTTCAAGTGAGAATACTAATGGTTAGAAGATAAATCAACACTTAATTTATCAATCCGGTCATATCTCATATGACCCTACCAAAAGCAGTTCACCCGATCAATGTTCGGTATCATATACGCACATTTCAATCGGGTGCATGCGCATATCGCATACGCGCACCACAACGTTTCGTCTGGACTGGGTAACTCCTTTGTGGGACTCTAAGACTCGTCAATACGCCGGCAGAGGGTAATGATCATATCAAGTACCCTCAAGCCGCAAGCGGTCAGCTAAACGTAACGGCCACCCGGGTATTGAGCGATCAGAAGACAACAAGCGAACCTGCTACAACTCCCGTCGAGCCATCCGGCAACACTACCGTACAGTCCGGTCTCTTCGTCAGATATGCTGCATATCGAGCCTAGGGATGGTCACGTCGACCCCAATAACTCAATAAGTCGTGTCGGTGAATAGTCTATAACAGATCGAGAAACTACTGATAACACTTATCAGCAAATCTCAGCAGCCCTGGCCAGGGACTTGCTGTTATAACCAATCGGGCACAGCACAGCATCAACTCCCAATATCGGGAGAGACGAAACCCCTCCTATCGCTCATCGTCTTCGTGTGTCTCGGGACTCTACCCAACGGCCACCTGTTTGCACGACTCAGTAGAGCCGTGGTAGGGTGGCAATCAAAGTACAGTGGGAGAACATACAAGACTCCATGACGATCTCGGGTCTACAGACTAACCTGTACCAATGTCACCTGAGAACTGCTATCCGACGATAGATATAATTCCATATAGGAGTTCTCGGTGAGTCCGTCCAGTGTACCCAGTCACCACTGAGCACCCGTATATGATCTTGATGTCAAACATCGATGAATGTGGGAACATCCATCGCCCATCGTATGGGTCTAGTATCATATACGCTAGTCTACTCTGGTATATCGATGCCCCGTCTCGATATACCTACGACTAGGGATGTTCCAGGATATGCTTATAGACTACAGATGTCCCACTAGTATGATCTCCATCATAATCAGAGTAGTCAAGCCGATATCCTCAGGGCTTTATCAGCATGTATGAATGAATAAAAGCATGATCAAATCAACATGTCAGATAAAGAAGAACCAGATAGCATACTATCATGTCGAGCAAGAATGCAAACTGAATATATATACATGTATAGATACATCGACTATCACATAATGGCCTTTAGGGCATACATATATCCAACAACTAAGTCATACATAATACTGGTAGATGGAGAGTACATGGATACAACGAATATATAATACAACATCGGATAACCACAAAACCCACCTGGACAAAACTGTACACTATCAGGCGAAGTGGTATCCCCAGCCAAAAGATGATACGAAGGATGGAAATAGCCTGCCTCTGACTATCCTGAGAAACACCTACAAACACTGTGGCACAACGGGGGTGAGTTGCCAACTCGTGAATAGTAAATAACATATGTAGGTAATCGCGAGTATGCGCGTACAGCGCGAATCTAACAAGCATTTAATATCAACGAATAGCCATATGTAATGCAATAATTGTTAGTGTATATGCCCTAGAGGCCATTACTGTATCATACTAGTTTGTATATTACTTAATGGAAGCTTGGGATATTCACAGTTGTATATACAATCTTGCTCGAAATGGTAGTATGCTACTTGGTTTGTCTCTGCTTTAATATGTGCATGTGTTTCTTTTAGCATATTGCTGGTATACATATTAGTAGAGCCCTTAGGATCTTTGCTTGATTACCAGCGTTGTGATGGCGCTCGCACTCGTGGGAGCTGGGTAATCTATAAGCACATCCTTATACAGGTCCCTGGTCGTTGGACTATCGAGACAGGGCATCGATACTCCGGAGTAGACTAGCGTATGCGCTTCTCATCCCAGTGTGGGAGACGGTCTGTCCCACAGCCGTTAGTACGTCGTACTTGGGATAGTATGCGGGTGCTCGTTAGGTTACGAGTACACTGGACAGGACTCGTCGGGAACTGTTGGTTGGTAATATACCTATCGTCAGTTACCAGTTCCCAGGTGACATGAGTACAGCTTAGTCCGCTGACTTGACACTGTCACTTCGCCTCGAGTGTGTTCCCACTGCACTTTGATTACTACCCTACCACGGCTTGAAGGAGTCGTGCAAACAGGTAGTTTTTGGGTGCAGTCCCGAAGCACTTGGAGGCAGTGACGGTTAGACAGGATTCGTCTCTCCCGGTATTGGGGGTTGACATCGCGCTGTGTCTAGGAGAGCCATTACACAAGTAGTCCCTGGCCAGGGCAAGCGAGATATACTGGTAGGTTTCCAGTGTTATCTCAGGGTGTTCTGGGCTACACTCCGACACGACTTGTACCGCTATTAGGGGACTGACGTTCACCGCCCCCCTAGGCCCGCCATGCGATGTATCAGACGAACAGACCGGACTGTACGGAGACTGTCACATACAGGCTCAGTAGGAGTGCAGATGGGGTTCACCTCGTCAGTCTTCTTATCGACATCTACCTGGGGACCGTTACGTACAGCTAGTGCCGCTTGCGGTCTGTGGTTAAACCCACTGCCAGCGTAGTGTCGAGTCTTTAGAGTCCCACACAGAGAGCTATTCGCCTTTAGGCAAAATGAGTAGAGGTCGCATGGTTTTGCGACAGGGTTCGTTCACATTCGCGCACTTGTGCACGTTTGCTGTCCGGACAGTTTATACTAGCGGGCTTTGGTTTAAGCCGGATCCTAGTATATGTTTTGAGATTGGTTTTTCTCATTGTGTTCGTGTTCCTCGGATCACGAATGCGGGTGCGTATGCACAGTTGCTTGAGATTGAGGGAGAGGACCTTGATTAGGGTTAATTGCTATTGTCATTTTATTAACCCTAATATTTATGTGTGTGTTATTGTTAATTAGTAATTAGTTTGATAATTATCCATGGTTGTGGTTGTTGACCTTTTGACTTCTTTGACTTGTTGACCAAGGTTGACACTTTGACCATCATAATTTCTTTTGGAAGATGCTTTTTGATCTTTGCAATTTGAAATGATAATGGTCATGTCATGATTTACCATGATAATTATCTAGCTAATTATTCAATTAAATTAATTCACACATATTAGTGAGAAGAGCTCTATTATTTTCTCATTCTCTCATATCATTTCTCTCTCTTGTTCATCCTCTCCCTCAAGCTCTCTCCCTCTCATGTGTTGAGAAACAAAAAGCTTGAGAAAAACCTTCACTTGATCCTCTCTACTCTCTTCTAGGGTTCAAGTCTTAGCATTTCTTGCACTCTAGTTACTCCTAGCTTGGAGTTGAAGCTAAAGGTGGTGGCTTTCAAGTGGATCTTTCTTTGACGGAAGAAGACAAGCAAGGTGAGGCCTTTCTACCATTCCGACGAGCAAGGAGAGAAGGAGTTCGAGCTCAAGGTATAACCTTTCTACAACTTAGTTAGTTGTTAGTTTACTTTAGCTAGTTTTCGTTTAGCAAAGATCCTCACAAGCTTGGTCCATGTTGCCTAAGTCATTAAAAATCCGTTTTTTTATTATGATTTCCGCCTCCCCGTAAGCACCGGGGTGGGCAACACGGACTTACAGTGGTATCAGAGCCTAACTAAACCTAAACTAGCTAAGTAGTTAAGTGTAACGAAGTTTCGAAACCGGAAAATCGAAAAACCAAACTCGCAAAACCCTAGTTTCTGTTAATTTTTTTTCTGGTCAAAATGAAAAACTTTATACTTCAAAAATTATCTCAGGGTTTTGTGTGAAATACCACCAAAGACGAACCAGAGAGGAGTCTAGAGGACCGCGCTTCCGCGGCATAAGGAAGCTCTTGCCGCGGAAGCGCGGCCGTCTTGTCCCCTCTCTGTATCGTTTTTGGTGCAGTATGTTTCTGTGTTGGTTTTAGGATTTTTAGGATATGTTATATGTGCCCAGATTTTCCAGAACTAAAATTTACTTTTGGGGGCCTATAAATCCGTATTTTTCGGAACTTCACTACACTTTAACTACATCGGTTATATCTGTAATGCTTGCATGTATTGAACGTCGGCTAATCGCTATAAGACGATTAGTCGGGGTTATACATGATCTGTGATTGTTATTGGTTTGTGGATATGAATGGATTGGATTGTCGCGGGTGAATGGCCGGGGTGGATGTGAGATGAGCGTTGTTTTTCTTTCATTCATTTGTAACATGTAAGTTGATGTAATAATATTCTTTGTATGGCCGCACAACCGGGTCGGGGTTGTAGCCGTCATTGTATAATTCTTTTTACTGTTTTTGCTCCTAGGATAGACCCATGGAGGGGGTGCACAAACTACCGGATATCTCGAAGTGCCGAGTGGCCTACTCACGGTGGTGAGGGAGGTTGCTTCGCTTCGGGTGCTTGGCGGGTAGTTTGCCGCACCCGTAGGGGTCTTGGGTGGGGTATTGGCTATTCACCGCGACCGTGTAATCCGCTTTGCGTTGCAGGCTCGAACGCATTGCGGATTCCTAGTATATCCAATGTATTCATCTGTGATCTGTAATGTCTATCATTGCTATATATTTATATATAATAACTATTTAGGCGTTGCTAATGTTTTACAGCCGCGCTAGCCCAGCCCCCGCTCTGTCGTTAGTTAAGTAACCTAACGGGTGATGACGGGGCCCCGTGGAGAATGCGAATGGCATAAGCGTACGTCATATTTTGGTTGTTTTCTGCAATGGTAGGATTAAATGATGGGACACATTAAAAGAACTAATGCAAGAAATAAACCAAGTAAAAGTCGATTGGAACACTTTGAAAACCACTCGGTTCTTTTCAAAACTAAACTTTTAAACGCGGAGCTTGAACCACTCCTTTTAAAAGCTATCTCGTTCCATCGATTATATCAAGTTCACTACGTTCACGGTTTCGCCAAAACCATTCGTAGCCCTCCGTCATTCCACATGAATGGTCAAAAGTATTCAAGCTATGTATTTTGGCCAAAGTCAAGGCATAGTGATTGGTAGCGTTTGGGTATTCATGTGCAGCATAGATAGATGCGTTGATTTGGGACAGTCGTGCTGCCATTTTGGCCAAAGTCAAGGGTAGGTACGGGTGGGTCCAAATTAACCAGGAGAATGACGGGTAGAACTTGACATGTGACTTATGATATTTTGGCCAAAGTCAAGGTCATAAGAGCATGGGGCAAAAATCCACATCGGGAGTTTCATAAGTACTGAAACTTGCTAGTGTTGCATACCATTTGGAGTGTGATGATTCTGGTAGGATTCCTTCGGCTTTATCACGCGATGATATTTGGATCCCGATCCTACTGTGAGTATATGCTACTCCTCAGGAAAACTCTCACTTAACGATCAATGCTATAAACCTAGTAGGTGCCTAGAAAGGTGTTAGCGGGGCTACGCCCACAGGGAAAAGAGGTTACTTAATTAAGGAACTTCACGAAAGCGTTGGAAAACCTCCCTCGAAGTACCGACACTGGCCTGGCTGAAAGGTTAAGCAAGTATTGTACGGTGAGAATGATCCCGGCTAATCCTTTTCTTTACGGTTTGAGAAGGGATTCGAGAGACAGTGGGAGCCATCCAGTTTAGACAAACTAAAAACCACTCTAAACTTGCAAGAGCATCATGCTAAAGTGTTTCTTTTCTCTCTCCTAATTGCAGCGACCATTCAAGATGACCGGACTTAAGTTACTATTAGATAAAAACATATTGACAGGGCCAAACTACAAAGATTGGCTCAAGAATGTCAAGATGGCTATCACTTATGACAAGCTGGGGTATATACTTACCACCAAAGCTCCCCCTGTCCCAGGTCCCACCTCCAGCGTCGCGGATGTTGAAATCCGTAAGACATGGGAGATAGATTGCGCGAGGGCCAGATGCCTCGTACTAGCCTCGATGGACAACGAACATCAGAGGAGGCACGAGAATATGGACCTAGAGTCCATATTTCTCCATACAAAAGAACTGTATGGAGAGCAGTCTCGTATCGCTAGATACGAAGTGTCGAAGAAGCTCTTTTCGGCAAGGTTGGCCGTCGGATCATCGGTAGCGGACCACGTGCTTAAGATGATCGGCTACATAGAGGAGCTCGCGGACCTTGGGACCACGTTGGAGAATGAACTCTATACCGATTTGATTCTCCAGTCCCTTCCTTCCACTTACGCCCAGTTCATTCTTAACTTCAACATGCAAGGAAAGGAGGTTGAACTTGCCGAACTTCTGAACATGTTGAGGACTGCTGAGGGCACCCTACAGAAGGGTAGGGAGACATCCACTTTGTTTGTAGGAGGATCTTCCTCTTCTAGGTCCAGGGCGAAAGCCAAGGGCAAGAAGAAGAAAGCCCCCGCCAAACCAAGAGGCGGTGTCGGTAAAGTGGATACGAAGGGAAAGGGTAAAGCAACAAAGGTAGCGGGGAAGCTGGTGGGGAAGGAAGAATGCTTCTATTGTCACAAAAGTGGTCACTGGAAACAAGATTGCAAGGCTTGGAAAGCCAGAACACAGGATTTGAAGCGAGTTGCAGCTTCAGCTTCAGGTGTGTATGTTATTGAAAATTGTCTATCAATAAACTCTACTTCCTAGGTATTGGATACCGGATCAGGATCTCATATCTGTAATTCTTTGCAGGCGTTGAGAAAGCGTAGAGTTTTGAAGGCAGGTGACATGACCCTCAGAGTTGCGAACGGTGCTAGCATGGATGCTGAGGCCGTGGGGGACTATCACCTGGGATTATCAGATGGACACTTTTTGGTTTTGCGTAGTTGTTATTATGTACCAAATGCAACCTGTAATATCATTTCTGTATCTTTATTATCTAAAGAAGGTTATGAATTTGCATTTGTAAGTAATGTAGTGAACATTCACCTTAATCAAGTGTTGATTGGGTCAGGTACATTGAACAACGGTATATACGTTTTAAACCAACCACAGATTTTCAATATCCAGAATACACACAAAAGAAAGTCTCCAGAAATTAATAAAACTTTCTTATGGCATTGTAGACTGGGTCACATCAACGAGAGAAGATTGACTAAGTTACATACTGAAGGATATTTAGATTCGTTCGAATATCAATCGTATGCAACTTGTCAATCCTGTCTCAAAGGAAAGATGACAAAGGCTCCGTTTTCTGGACACGGAGAAAGAGCGAGCGAGCTCTTGGGACTCGTACACAGCGACGTGTGCGGTCCAATGTCTACACATGCGCGAAGCGGTTATTCTTACTTCATTACCTTTACGGATGATTTTTCAAGGTACGGTTATGTCTTCTTAATGAAACATAAATCCGAGGCTTTTGAAAAATTCCAGGAATATAAGAATGAAGTAGAAAAACAAACAGGCAAAAGTATCAAGATCCTAAGATCGGATCGAGGAGGAGAATACTTAAGTGCCGAATTCCTAAACTATTTAAAAGAGAATGGAATTCTCTCTCAGCTTACTCCTCCATGCACTCCGCAACATAACGGTGTATCGGAGAGACGGAACCGAACCCTATTGGATATGGTACGGTCCATGATGAGTAACGCTGAGTTACCGCGATCGTTCTGGGGGTATGCGCTAGAAACAGCTGCATATCTTTTGAACCGTGTTCCCACTAAGACTGTGCCTACCACACCATATGAGTTATGGAGTGGGAAGAAACCCTATCTTAATCACATTAAGACATGGGGATGTCCAGCTTTTGTAAAAAAGCAGCATGCGGACAAGCTCGAGGCACGCTCAGTACAGTGCAAGTTTGTGGGATATCCAAAGAACTCCAAGGGATATTATTTCTATTGCGAAGAGGAACAAAAAGTCCTTGTTTCTCGCCATGCCCACTTTCTAGAACATCAGTTCATAGAAAAAGAAATAAGTGGGAGCGCAATAGAACTGGAAGAAATTCCAGAACCACAAACTATTACTGAAAGTTTAGTGGAACCAGAAGGTTCAAAAGAACAGGACATTCCTATGCCGCTCCGCAGGAGTAGTAGGCAGTCTCATCCGCCCGAGAGATACTACGGTTTTCTCATTGACGGAGATAGAGAAGACTGCATCCTGGATTGTGATGAGCCTACTAGCTTCCAGCAAGCCATTCAGAGCGTCGACTCGGTAAAATGGCTGGATGCAATGCGGACCGAGATGGAGTCCATGTACACCAACAAAGTATGGACGTTGGACATTGCTCCAGACGGGGTAAAACCCGTAGGATGCAAGTGGATCTTCAAAAGGAAGATTGGTGTAGATGGACAGGTTGAGACCTATAAAGCTAGACTGGTAGCAAAGGGTTTTCGTCAGCGACCTGGTTTGGACTATGACGAAACCTTTTCTCCAGTAGCTATGCTGAAATCCATTCGGATCCTTCTTGCCATCGCTGCTTTCCACGATTATGAGATTTGGCAGATGGACGTAAAGACAGCTTTTCTAAATGGTCATTTAGAGGAGTGTGTCTATATGGACCAGCCAGAGGGTTTCATTCAGGGTGGGAGCAGCGGAAAGGTGTGCAAGTTGCTCAAGTCCATTTATGGACTCAAGCAGGCATCGCGGAGTTGGAACATCTGTTTTGATGAGACGGTCAAGGAATTTGGCTTTATCAAAAATCCAGATGAACCATGCATCTATTGTAGATTTGTAGCGAGAACTGTAGTATTCCTCGTTTTATATGTGGATGACATTCTCTTAATAGGAAATGACATTCCTATGCTACAATCTGTCAAGGGGTTCTTGTCACACAGGTTCTCCATGAAAGACCTGGGTGATGCCTCCTACATTCTGGGTATCCGGATCTACCGTGACAGATCCAAGAGGATATTAGGACTCTCGCAGTCCAGGTACATCGACACCATACTGAAGAGATTCAGTATGGAAGATTCCAAGCGCGGTAATCTACCGGCTTGTCACGAGATCACCCTCTCCAAAGAGATGTCTCCCAAGACTGATTTGGAGAGGGATCGCATGTCTATTATACCCTACGCTTCTGCGGTAGGCTCTATAATGTATGCGATGTTGTGTACCAGACCGGATGTGGCTTATGCACTGAGTGTGGTAAGCAGGTATCAGTCAAACCCTGGGGAGAAACATTGGATAGCAGTAAAGAACATTCTCAAGTACCTGAGAAGGACTAAGGAGATGTTCTTGGTGTATGGCGGAAAAGACCTGCAGGTTGAGGCCTTTGCTGACTCCAGCTTCCAGAGTGACAAGGATGATTCCAAGTCCATGTCGGGTTTTGTCTTTACCCTCAATGGAGGGGCGGTGTGTTGGAAGAGCTCCAAACAGGAAACCGTTGCTGACTCGACTATGGAAGCGGAATACATCGCTGCATCTGATGCCGCAAAAGAAGCTGTCTGGATGAGGAAGTTCTTGAAAGAACTTCAGGTGGTTCCGTCCATTGTTGACCCAATACCTCTATATTGCGACAACAACGGGGCTATAGCTTTAGCGAAGGAACCCAGGTCCTATCAGAAATCCAGACACATCTTAAGGCGGTATCACCTGATCAGGGAGATCGTGGATCGCCAGGAGATCGAGGTCCGGAGAGTTGCATCAGAGGATAACACTGCAGATCCACTCACAAAGGCCCTACCCCAGACTCAGTTCGAGCGGCTGATCGAGATGATAGGTCTTCGATACGCCAGTACATGGCCTTAGTGCAAGTGGGAGATTGTTAGTGTATATGCCCTAGAGGCCATTACTGTATCATACTAGTTTGTATATTACTTAATGGAAGCTTGGGATATTCACAGTTGTATATACAATCTTGCTCGAAATGGTAGTATGCTACTTGGTTTGTCTCTGCTTTAATATGTGCATGTGTTTCTTTTAGCATATTGCTGGTATACATATTAGTAGAGCCCTTAGGATCTTTGCTTGATTACCAGCGTTGTGATGGCGCTCGCACTCGTGGGAGCTGGGTAATCTATAAGCACATCCTTATACAGGTCCCTGGCCGTTGGACTATCGAGACAGGGCATCGATACTCCGGAGTAGACTAGCGTATGCGCTTCTCATCCCAGTGTGGGAGACGGTCTGTCCCACAGCCGTTAGTACGTCGTACTTGGGATAGTATGCGGGTGCTCGTTAGGTTACGAGTACACTGGACAGGACTCGTCGGGAACTGTTGGTTGGTAATATACCTATCGTCAGTTACCAGTTCCCAGGTGACATGAGTACAGCTTAGTCCGCTGACTTGACACTGTCACTTCGCCTCGAGTGTGTTCCCACTGCACTTTGATTACTACCCTACCACGGCTTGAAGGAGTCGTGCAAACAGGTAGTTTTTGGGTGCAGTCCCGAAGCACTTGGAGGCAGTGACGGTTAGACAGGATTCGTCTCTTCCGGTATTGGGGGTTGACATCGCGCTGTGTCTAGGAGAGCCATTACACAAGTAGTCCCTGGCCAGGGCAAGCGAGATATACTGGTAGGTTTCCAGTGTTATCTCAGGGTGTTCTGGGCTACACTCCGACAAGACTTGTACCGCTATTAGGGGACTGACGTTCACCGCCCCCCTAGGCCCGCCATGCGATGTATCAGACGAACAGACCGGACTGTACGGAGACTGTCACATACAGGCTCAGTAGGAGTGCAGATGGGGTTCACCTCGTCAGTCTTCTTATCGACATCTACCTGGGGACCGTTACGTACAGCTAGTGCCGCTTGCGGTCTGTGGTTAAACCCACTGCCAGCGTAGTGTCGAGTCTTTAGAGTCCCACACAGAGAGCTATTCGCCTTTAGGCAAAATGAGTAGAGGTCGCATGGTTTTGCGACAGGGTTCGTTCACATTCGCGCACTTGTGCACGTTTGCTGTCCGGACAGTTTATACTAGCGGGCTTTGGTTTAAGCCGGATCCTAGTATATGTTTTGAGATTGGTTTTTCTCATTGTGTTCGTGTTCCTCGGATCACGAATGCGGGTGCGTATGCACAGTTGCTTGAGATTGAGGGAGAGGACCTTGATTAGGGTTAATTGCTATTGTCATTTTATTAACCCTAATATTTATGTGTGTGTTATTGTTAATTAGTAATTAGTTTGATAATTATCCATGGTTGTGGTTGTTGACCTTTTGACTTCTTTGACTTGTTGACCAAGGTTGACACTTTGACCATCATAATTTCTTTTGGAAGATGCTTTTTGATCTTTGCAATTTGAAATGATAATGGTCATGTCATGATTTACCATGATAATTATCTAGCTAATTATTCAATTAAATTAATTCACACATATTAGTGAGAAGAGCTCTATTATTTTCTCATTCTCTCATATCATTTCTCTCTCTTGTTCATCCTCTCCCTCAAGCTCTCTCCCTCTCATGTGTTGAGAAACAAAAAGCTTGAGAAAAACCTTCACTTGATCCTCTCTACTCTCTTCTAGGGTTCAAGTCTTAGCATTTCTTGCACTCTAGTTACTCCTAGCTTGGAGTTGAAGCTAAAGGTGGTGGCTTTCAAGTGGATCTTTCTTTGACGGAAGAAGACAAGCAAGGTGAGGCCTTTCTACCATTCCGACGAGCAAGGAGAGAAGGAGTTCGAGCTCAAGGTATAACCTTTCTACAACTTAGTTAGTTGTTAGTTTACTTTAGCTAGTTTTCGTTTAGCAAAGATCCTCACAAGCTTGGTCCATGTTGCCTAAGTCATTAAAAATCCGTTTTTTTATTATGATTTCCGCCTCCCCGTAAGCACCGGGGTGGGCAACACGGACTTACAATAATCATGAAAAGTACACTAGCAGGTACTACTAACACATGAAGCAATAATATGACAATATGAAGGTAACAGTCATGTAAGGTACTCTATCAGGTACAACAAGTACATGAATAAATGATATGAATAAAGGTATGTAAATGCAACAGTCATGGTAGGTACTCTAACAGGTACACTAATGCATGAAACAGTGCATAAACAGTAAATGTAGAGTATGTAATGAAATATGTCATTTCCACGGAATCCTGACATCGTGGTAGGATCAAAATCCATCAAGACAATCCAAATACCAATTCCTCAAATCAGCCCCCAAATTGGCTCTCATATCATGTAAGTCTCACAAATCCTGAATGTACACTATCAAGTAGATCTCACATATCCCGTATGTACAATATCAAGTATATCTCGTATACCCCTAATGTACAATATCAAGTAGATCTCACATATATCATGTAATCAATATCAGAAGAATTCTCAAATGTCCTAAATCCAATGTCAATGAGTCCTTTACATTCTAGGTATATTTGCATGAATAAAATATGATGATGTATATAATTAATGTCAATACACATATATTAGCGTCTCATTCCACTAATATTGGTGTAAGGGCATATATAACAGCGGCTCAATCCCCTGTTATATATACAACGGAGTAAAAGAAATATCATGAAACCAATGTGTCAAGCATCGACACAGAAATGCTGATCCATCAGGTGCTGTCTCCATGACTGGCCCCCTGATAGGTATGTATCACACGCTATCCGAAAAGCACGAGTGCCTAGTTCTGACCCCCGTCTTTCCACGTATCCATACGTACATGACTCCCAACGGTATCCCCATGATAACCGCCGAGTCATTGGTAATGTCACCGGATGGTATGGTTCTCCTGCCAGGCTCAACGGCATGTACCTTCGATCTTCTTGCCCGGGGTACCTCCGGGCCCCACCATGTACCCTCATACGGCTCACGACGCCTCCTCGCATGGGGTATATATATCAGAACCGATAAATCTCATGGTGGATGCTGAAATGTCATATCAAGGGAAACCGGGTTTTTCAAATAATGCATAATTTGATGAACTCCCACGGTCCCCAAATCCAGAAAACATCATGAAAAATCCATATCTAAATGCGAAAATCCATGAATAAAGTATACGCAAAATAAAACTGTAATGCAAGCATATAAAGGAAAAAGCCGCTAATTAACTGCAACCAGTTAATATAAATATCATGCGGTTCCTAATATCGCCAATTATAATAATACATCAATAAGGGTAAATACGTAGCTATAACCAGATATTAAATGCTTGTTAGATTCACGCTGTACGCGCATACTCGCGATTACCTGCATATGTTATTTACTATCCACGAGTTGGCAACTCACCCCCGTTGTGCCACAGTGTTTGCAGGTGTTTCTCAGGATAGTCAGAGGCAGGCTATTTCCATCCTTCGTAACATCTTTTGGCTGCGGATACCACTTCTCCTGATAGTGTGCAGTTTTGCCCAGGTGGGTTTTGTGGTTATCCGATATTGTATTGTATATTCGTTGTATCCATGTACTCTCCATCTACCAGTATTATATATGACTTAGTGACTTGGTGTGAGGACGATTTTGTATATTATTTTGTGACTTGGAGGTTTTTATGCAGTTTTATTTATATCGTCTCTTTCTTCGCTACGGCATCGTATATTTGTTGTGGTGATTGTTTTCCGCCGTTGGGCGTGGATTTTGCTCCCGTTTGGGATGCTTTACTTTATATTCATGTTGTACCCATTTTGGGGGCTTGTTTTACAAAGGGGGCGCTGCCAAAATTTTAAAGGAATAAAAGTGAGACTTTAAAGAATTTGGGTTGTGATTTCAAGGGTTTTGAAAATACTATTATCACTTTCTTGCTACTTTTGATGGTTTAGATTGCTGGGTTTTGGGTTTCTTTTACTACGTTACGCCTGTAGACGTTGCGTAGTATTAGGGCCGTCACGTGCCAATTTCGGGTCGTGACAAAGTTGGTATCAAAGCATATGTGTAAGCATGTAGGTATACAGGTATGCTATATGTCATATATGGTACGCAGTATAAATCAATGTCACAATGTCCCTAACCAAGCAATATAACATCTATAAGTGGTTTATGTGTGACATGGTAATTATTGACGGTGTGTGTAGCATACAAACAGTGCTCGTGCAACATAAATCGTCAATAATATGTGCAGTGTCCTACTACTACTAGTCCAGGCACACTATATCTAAGTAATAGGGTAAATGCGCAATTCTAAACATGACATAGAATATGCGACAAGTAATAAAGTCTCTAGCCCTGACGCATAACGCCATGCGGGCGATCCCCCTGTAGATGTTAAATCTACTCACCAACACTCCAAACTAGGTGAATCCTACCACCTGTTTCCCCCTGTGGCGGTGTCCGTAGTCCCCGCCTGCGAACCTGCAACATTAAAACAATAAGAAAATATATATATATTAATAACAGCTACTAAACACGAACAAACTACACATAACTGACACAACAACACAAAACATCCTCTTAAGTGTTCGTATTGTGGCTAACGTGCGTAGCGACACAACGAAACTAACCCAAGAGCAAAACCAAGCAAACTGCACGATACGTGTCGTATTACGTATCGGGCGGACACAAAATACTAGAAACTACCTAAGTGATCCCAGATTTTACATACAGTGAAAACTAAACAAACAAACACGACCAACAGAACCCAAACCACTGCAGACACCAAGACACAAAAACCAAAACCCTATCCCCTCACCATGGCCGGCGTCGCCGGACCTCCCTTTTGCCGTCGCCGGCCCTGGCCGGTGGCCTGGGTGTCGTGCCTCAGGTGGTGCTCCAGTGTCACAGGTACATCACTACAATTTTGTTTAGTTTTTCAGTATATTTCCCGGGTCACAGCAAATCCTAGATACCACAAACCGACACTAAAATACGATATTCGCACAAAAACTTAACTTTAAACACTTAAAACAGAATCTAATTATCTAAGCTACACTAAAAACACTTAAAGAACAGATAGGGATTAATACCTAGCCAAAAGAACTCAAAGATCCAAGCTTTGCATGCTCCTAAGCATCCAAGAGGCAAAAGATAAGATTTTGATGAAGTTTGTGAAGAATTTTGGATTTGTGAAGGATTTGTGAGGAAAAGAGAGAGAGAAAAGTCCAAGGGCAATAGAGGGAGAGAGAGCTCGGCCAAAAAGGAAGTGGGGAGGGAATTTCCTAGCAATTCCTAACATTTAATGCATTAAATGCATTCACACCACAAAAAAACACATGCATGCACCTCTTTTCTTTTCTTTTAAATTCAATCCTTAAACCCAAACAAATATCTAGATATTATATGGATTTTGGTTAACTTAAGCATAAAATAAAGAAAAGATCACAAAAGAGAATTTCCCAAAATGTCAATACCGCAATAAAATAATATTAAAATTGGGAAAAATTCAAATTGGACCAAAACGTCCCATATACCCTCAAAGCTTGTGCACTAGCTTTATTTTTGCTAAACTAGGTGCTGGCAAGTCTATATGGCCGTTTGATCACAGTCGGTATAAAACAGAAAATACGGACGAATTTTACCCAAAAGCGGAAACATTCACAAAACGATTTCTAAAGCGTTACAAATACTTCTCGCTAAGCCGAAGTCGATGTGCTTCGTCGTCTCGGAAGTCCACGCGAGCTACCTACAAATCAACACATATCTCATCGTTATGAAAACCAAGTCCGAAAACTGATACGGCACACGAAGGGCTCATAGGTTAGAATCTATAACTTACGCATGCAAAAACAACCAAACAACCCCCGTCGTTGACGTACCAATGTCCAACGACCTAATACAATATCAAATACCAAAACCCAAGTTCATAAATCACAAATACCAAATTCAGCAACATAGGAAATCACTCCTAGATTTCATCTCAGGTTAATTGGGACTAAACAAGCAAATACAGGGAATAGTTTATATGGATTAGGAGATACATCCAAAAACACAACCCCAGAACCCAACAGAAATCCGGGGACATCACCACAATATCCGGTCTCGCCGGCCAAAGTAGAGGGAAACTGGTTCGTACTTCGGTGGTGGTCTTCTAGTGGTTAATCTAGGTCAGTGATATTGCTAGTTTTCCTCATAGACATCCCAGGTTGCTCCAGATTCCCTGTAGGCCAACAAAATGTCATAAAACCAACACGGGACAATTTCAGGATTCATGTATACGGTTCAAATCTCTGTTTTAGTCCAGCAAATCAACACTAACGTCTTGTGAACAGTCACTACATATCACAAGTCCACACAATCACCTAAACCCCCTCTTGGAATTCCAAACATAACTAACCCAACTAATACAAACTCTTAACTTAACTAAAAGATATGAGTTTTACCTCATTTGGCAACTCAAGAATTTTTTTGAGTTGCTCAAAGTCTTCAAAATCCAAGCTTGAAAGGTCCATAAGGTGTAGGATGAGGTGGGGATCATTTTTAGTGAAGGGGGTATAGGGTTTTGGTGAAGAATTGGAGATGCTTTCATGGGGTAGAGGGGGTAGAGGAGGGAGGTGAGGAAGAAGAAGGAGGAGTTGAAGAAAACAAATGAGGGTGAATGAAATAATTGATGTCAAGGGTAGCATGCCATACTCTCATCTCTCTCTCTCTCATCACATGCCATTCCATTGACTTTTCTTTTCTTTTTCTTTTATCAATCATGGCATTAATTTGTTTCCTTTCTCTTTCTCACAAAAACTGAATACAACATGAAGCAATCAAAATAACACAACATGCAACAACAATGCAATATAACATGGTGCACTAGTCATGACTAATTAAAAATATGTATTTGGCATAATCGTGATTAGTAGTGCACTAATCAAGTTTAATTTAAAGTTGCATATAATTAATTATAAAAATGCCCAAATCCGATAAATATAATTTTAAATGAATAAATCATTTTAATCTCCAATTATTTCCCAAATATTGGTATATATTTATACCATTCTACGAAAACCCCAAATTCGCAAATCGAATAGTTTTCGCGAAATATATTATTTTAATATTAAATTCTAAAAATAATATTTTATATTTCTGAAATATTAAAATCTTCCCCCCTTAAATAAATTCGGTCCCCGAATTTAAATTTAAGTCCCAAAATGCTAAAACATTTCAATAATCTTGTTCAGATCAACGGGGCTCCGAAATCACGGAATACACAGAAATACCACAGCGCATCAAGTGCGCATGAAAACAAGTATAAAACTCAAGGTCGAACTCCGTCAAGCGTAACGCAAATCATCGGAGTTACAACGTAGATATAGATCTCGAAATCTACTACTGAAATCCAATATGCTATTATCAAAATCATAATACCTATATAGTACACATCCCTTTTAATTTCCTCTAAAAACTGGATAAAATACATGCAAAATCTTTTCCGAATCGCCGTGCGATGCGTAGCTCACGGCACAAGTGGCGGACGCTCAATTGTAAGGTAGTAAATATATCTATATATATGTTTTTGCTCAAATTATACGTTCCGCCTTTTGAAATATCCTAGAAGGTTTTCCTTGTAAAATTTCGTGTCACTCACGGACACGTAGGAAATAGCGAGACTATAGCTCATTTTTGAAACCCTCTTGGTAAACTTTTTAATGCATGCAAAAGTACTCAGGCACTGTCCTCATATCAGTCCTGCTCAGTTACTATATATATAGTACTCAACATCAAAATATAATGCTCAAGGGCAAAAATCAGCCTTAAAAGGTGTATCCAATAATCACGTGCGTCTGATACGCACGGAAATCAAAGCAAAATACAAGTGCTACGAATGTGCACAAAAACCAAACTAAGTGCAACCGGTGTGTACAAAAGTATCTGTCAAATGCAACGGGTGTGTATGACAACAACATCAAGTGCATCTAGAGTGCACGAAAATCTCAACCCAGTGCAACTAATCTGCACGAATGAAAATCTGAATCAAGTGCATTCACCATGCACGAATAGAACCTCAATCAAGTGCATCCCACATGCTCGAACAAAATCTAAATCAAGTGTATCCAACATGCACGAATAAAATCTCAATCAAGTGCATCCGACATGCACGAATAACATCTAAATCAAGTACATCCAATATGCACTAATAAAATCTCAATCAAGTGCATCCGACATGCAAAAATATAAATCTAGGTCAAGTGCATCCGGTGCGCACAAAATCCCATACCATGCGCCTAATATGCACAAAAATCCAACCCAAGCACGTCAGGTCCGTATAAAATATCTAGTGCAGTAGCGTGCACGATAACGAATGTCAAGTGCAAACGCGCACAAAAACATAAATTTGGTGAAACAAATGCTCAAAGATATAAATCGGGTGCAACCAATGTACGGAGTATAAATCTAGTGCAACCAATGCATGAAATACCAATCTGGTGCAACCAATGCACAAAATACAAATCTGGTGCAACTATACACAAAATATAAATCTTGCGCAACAAATGCACGAAATACTAATCTGGTACAACAAATGCACGAAATATAAATCTGGTGCAACAAATGCACGGAAACTCATCAATAACTCAAATGCGTATAAAAAGCAACACCGAGTGTACCAAGGTGTATAAAATCATAAACGTGTGCAATTGCGTGCACAAAACACGTATCAATACACTGCAAGCACATGTGAGCTATACCGAGTGCGAAAATCAAATCAAGTGCGTACCACATGCACAAAATCAAATCAACCGTATGAAATCCACGAAATCATAAACATGTACAGCCAAGGCACAAAATCAATATTAAGTGCAGTTGATATGCACAAATCGCAAACCGAGGTAGCGGTGTATAAACATAAATCAAGTGCAATAACTGTGCACAAAAGAAGATATCCAATAGGTGAAGCCATGGTGCACGAAAACAATGTCATGAAACTTAATCATCAAAACTCAAATCCAACCTATATAAACGTGATACTTGGATCACTAAACACAAATCACAATAAATGACATTGGGGTACACCTCTTTAAATGTCGAAAATATGCCGGCGCGCCAAACTGGCAGAGCAAGATCATCTACTTGCCTCCTGCTCACGGTCTAGCATCTTCGGTCTCTGGGTCCTTGTTTACTCTCTGAATTACCAATCTCGCGATCCTTCGGCTCGTCGGCCCGGTCAGGTGTACTAGCGGAATAGTCCGCTCTAGCACTCCTCAGGTCATCTCTCGGCCAATTAGCATGACCACTCGTAAAGTAGCACGTCACTGGCATCGGTCTCTGGCCCTCTGAATACACGTGACACAACTGATCATGGGTGCAAATCTTATCGCAGCAGTGTCCTAGAAATAACCTACTTAGGGTCTCTCCCGATCTCACCTATGCCAAACTATACGAAGGTTGGCACTCTTGCGTAACTCTTTTCTCATAACCGGACAACTGTGTCCTCAGCACGGCTTCCATCTAGAAATTTTGCTGCATCCAACGCCTCTGCACACATATCAATCCTCTGGCATCAACGGAACGTAACAACCGCTCGCTAATATCTCGCACGAGCCTCTTATTCCGCTCGTCTTTATTATCGTCCACCTTGACGTCATCTCTTGCTGTCTGCATATTGCAATTCGTCCTCAGCTACGGTCAATCCGGAGTCTCTCACACGGACTCGAAATTATGAACTCGGTATCTTCATCACTCTGTAGAAGATATCTAGCCGACCAGGTCCTCAGGAACTCGTCCAAATCTGTAACATTTTGAAATATTTTAGATAATAAATTAATTTAGTTAATTAATTAAAAATGTTAATTAAAATTTTTATTGAAACAAAATGGGACATTTCATAAGTAGTGTGTGAAACTAAACATTTGGTTTAATGTTTAATTAATTAGTCATCATTTTTTTTGCCAATTGCTTTTGCTGCCAAATTTCCTTGGCTGTTTCTTTCTTATGAAATTCGTGACTCATTAGGTAATGTGGAAGCTTGCATGCATTTGTGAACATATGGAATAAGGAATGAAACATGGGTGCTTGCTTTGACATTTGGCATTTCATTGTGTGCATTGAGTTTTCTTGTGGCAAGTGGCAGTTTTCTTTGTGCTGGATTTTTCTTTCGTTGTCAATCACACATAATCTCACAACGCCACAAAGAAAAGCATGCATGTCTTTTGAGGGTTGTTCAGTTGATAAAACTGCACATTTGTATTACATTTTTCCTACCATTTTCATATTAAAAAAAGGACTTTATTATAATATATCATACATATGAGGATTTATGTGTAAAAATACTATTTTTCCATGTGTTAATATATTATAATTATAATTTGGTAGGAAAATGTATGCAAATAATATTCATTGACCTAATCCTAGTAGAACTAGGTCTACTAAATCTTATTTGAGTTGTTGTGCAGAATATTTCCAAGTTGTGCAGAATTTTCCAAGACTAGAATCAAGCAAATCAAGTTGTTGAAAAAGACTTGCCTAATTAAGAATCAAAACTTAAAGACCAAGTCTGGCAGCAATCACGAGAAGATTTCAAAGATACAAAGGTTCCAGAGAAGTCCACATGTCAAATAGAGGAAGTACCAGAGTTTTGATCAAAGGCAGAGATTGTATGGCCGCGGATCCGCGGCCATACCCCCCCTTAGGCCGTGGATCCGCGGCAAGATTGAGGACTTAGATGCTGAAATTTTGTGGAGTGAATATCTGATGAATTTTACATAATTTTGAAGCAAATGATTCTGGCTTTGCACTATAAATAGAGACCGAGAGCCTCTTGGAAAATTTATCAAGCCGAAGAGATCACGAAGCTCCCGACGCTCACGCATCCAGGCTGATCATCGACTGTTCGACTACCTCCTTAGGAAAGATCGAGAAGCAACTAGTTTGTAATCATTTTCTACGGATTAAAGTGTAGTTTGTTCAAGTCGATTAATAAAGGTAGTTCTTTTTAATTGTTTTTGCATTTTACATTATGTTTTCCCTCTCTTTCTTTTCATCTTCTTCTCCCAACATGCGCGAGTAATTCTCCGCTTGTTAGGGTTCGTAGGATTAGGGTAGGCTAATGGACGATGAAAATAATTAAACCCTTTTTAAGTCCCATAAAGTTTAGGAACTTTATCAAAAGAATCATTAACATCCTAATCGGGCGCGCTAGCAATTCTTTGCTAGTTCCGACCGCGATTAGAGATTAGATTAATGATTGTTTTGGTAAAGGCTAGATATGAACGGAGTTCCGTATCGAGATAAGGGTTAAGAGTGGGATTCCTTTTCCCTCCAGAAACCCTAATCTACACGCATCACCGTCGTTCTAGTTCTAAATCTATTAATGGATAAAAAGGGTAACTTTTAATTAATCGTCCATAACTACTAAATCCTAACGAACCCTACAAGCCCTATTATTATATTATCTACATCTCTAAAATAATCTAGATCTATATTTTACATTCTTGTTTAACGTAGATCTAGAAACCATTCTTCAAAATTCTTTATCCCTCCTCTCTTTTTTCAACACATCTAAAGTAAGAGTAAAAGGTTCCACGTTTCCCAGAGGACGACCCGTACTCATCTCGGTCTAGCTACACGCGACACCGTTATTGATTGCGGTTAAAAACAAACACACTTCTTTCGTATCAATCAAAGGTGCAGGGATTTTTTTCTTGAGTGGCCAGAGAACAAAATTACCACACCACTTCTAAAACCAGTGAGCCCCATTTTTTTTTTGAGAAGCCACAACCTTTTTCCTCACTGCCAAAGTTCTTGAGTTCACATTTCATTCTCCAATGGCAACTTCATTAACCTCCACCCATTCCATCTCATGTGTTGAGAATCATTGGGTGTAGTGAAACAAAATATTCACACACTATCTCTACTTCAATCTTGGGTATCTAGGCTAGCAAACTGGATGTCCAAGTTGCTTCGGTGTTGAAGCGGGAGCCTGTATTACTAATCCTCGACGTGGATCGTCTTCGACGAGGGAGACCGGAGAACGAACTTGTTAGGAGAGCCACGAGAGCTAAGGACAGAGAATGAAGACCGAAGGACACAGATCGATCGGTATAATCTCTTAAACTCCTTATTACAGTTTACTAGTATAGGGTTAATGGTTCGATCCAGGAATCGGGTTACGTTAGCACCGGGTTTTTTTTATAAAGTTTTTGTTCCGCATTTGGCCACGATTAGATGGCCGGGGCGCTTGCGTAGCCTTACAGCAAATAGTTAAAGTTTTATCAAATTTCTGATATTTACGATACGGATTTTTTCGTATTTTAAACTGCAATTGAACCGTTAACGTTTGTACGTTAACAGCAGGATTGTATTGTCGTTTTAGGTTAAGTACGCTGTAGGTTCTAACCTCTGGATGCCTATCTCGTTATTTTGAGTTTTGATATGATATTTACGTCGATATGATATAACGACGATTATAGGTACGATTGCGAAGATTTCTGAGATGGAGTTGACGGACATAGCGAATCGTGGAATCTACGGCCTCGACAAGTAGTGAGTAGGTTTATATCTACGGAGGAAGTCGGGTGGATGGCGTATAGCACCCCCGCAACCTTATAAATATTAATATGATATTTAGTCAGTTTTAGTGTTTATTCAAAATATTGATATTGGAGTTAAATTGCATCTAGCATGACATTCATTTACATGTAGTTATTTATGGTTTAGGTAAATTGGTACGAAAGACCATGCCGTATTAGAGGTGGATTTGATATAGTAATAATGTGAGGTATTGTACGAGATATTATACTGTATTGATGATGATGAGATTAGTATGCCGAATAATGGCCAAGTTATCTTTAGACTCGTAAATTATTGTTTTATTCCGTTTTAGAACGTAATACTTGAGTGAGCTATACTCATTTTAAAACCATCGTTTCGTTCATTTTCAAAGATAATGGTATAGCTCATAGCAAGTAGTTACATTTATTAGTTATGGTTAGAATTACTTTACTTGTTCGCATTATAGTTAATGATATTATACGTTTCCGTAATACAAACACTCTGATAGAACACTGCACAACTACACATGAGTACTATGCTGCATAAGCACATACATACATATTACACTACACCTCATTGATACTGCCATGTCACTGTAGAACCGTTCTGCTATATAATGCGTATATATATGTTAAAATGAATAGGCTATTACACCTGTAGAACATTTGCACAAATACTAATGATTGCCATACTGCACAAGGACAGATACGTATGTTACACAAAGCATCATCAGTAGTGCCATGACATAGTAGAATTGATATCTTTATACCTGTATGATTTATTTACGCGTTCTTCCTTTATTACATGTTACGTATTGCGAATACCAGTACTATGAATGTTTATATTAATTCTTATGGATTTTCTGGATGTTTTACTCCTGATGATATATATCGGTGGTATGGGACGCTGTTATATATGTATATATATAATATATCATCAGAATGATCTAGGCAAGTATTCTTATTCTTTACTTGATATTTCTGGATATGATGAGTTGACTTCCACCATGAGTTTGATGTTTTATGATGGTTTTATTCTGAACCGAGTGGGGGAGCAATACGGTTTCGGACTTGTTACTTATCCGGACTGAGTGGGGGAGATATACAGTCGGATACATGGTGGACCCGGATCGAGACCGAGGGGCAGGATAGCCGCAGTTGAGGTGGGGAGCCTAGAGAGGATACTCGATACCAGAGATAGAGATGAGCACGGCAGATATCCAGGGGATACTGACCGGGGTTCGATTTGGGCACGGCGGATATCCAGAAGATACCGACCGGGGCCAGGGATATCGGGTGGCAAACATCTATTAAGATGGTGTCGACGATATCTGCATTTATGTGTCGGTGATGGACACGAGAGATTTCTGATTTCGGGTGTCGATGCTGGACTTCCATACATATATATTGATATATTGCTATCATGAGATACACAGTAGATTATGGTTATTGTAGCAGATCAGGACTGATCCGAGGGACAGTATTTGCATATATTTGTATGGGCATTCATATACATAAAATGGAATTCAAATACAAGCTATAGACTCATTATTTTGAAATGTCTGATGTGACACTGAGATCTTTAAATTGTAAACCTCTTAACATTTTTCCATCAAAACAGCAGGACGTATATCCTAAGTAAAGATACTTATTATATTTCATACTATCACGTCTTCTTTAGGCCATGACATATCTATTCCGCGGCTATTTTAAAGAAAAGGTTTATATACATATATTTTCGGCCACTTTAGGCTTATACCTAGATACAGGTCATTTGCATTGATATGTTCTACTTGGGATTGCATAATAGTTAGTGTTGCATTTACGATACATATGCATATTATATATTATATTAGTACAGGATATGATAGTACTATACTTATGACCTAGGTATCGTCGTGCATTTCGATTTCTACCTTGTGATGTACTTTTATTCACTGAGTTAGCAACTCACCCCCGTTGTGCCACAGTTCCTTGCAGGTGTTACCGCTTGGATCATCAGCGGTTTGGGGCACACATTCCTTTCGGTGATTGCTTTGGTAAGTGAGTTACTATTGTTTCGTACTCACACTTGGTTATTCATATATTCTTGTATCTAGTAAAACTCCATCAACTTAAAAATGGTATATTGAGAACTTAAAAGCGAGACTTAGAATTTGTGTGTTGTGATGTCGAACTCATTGGAGTCGACTTCTGATATAGATTGTTTGGTTGCTCCATCTTTTGGGCGTGGAGGTTAGCTCCCGTTGGGAGGCTATTTTATTGTTGTAGTTGTATCGGGTTTTATGCAAAATTTACAAAGGAGGTGCTGTCAAATTTCAAATTGTCATAGATGCTATTTAAACATACTTACTTAGAATCAAATGGTTATTTTAAAATGAATTCATATGATGACTATTTAAAACCTCACCTCCAATATTTTCAAAAAAAAAGGTTTAGATTCCGGATTTCGGCTTACTTGGACCGCGTCGACAACTTTAGATGTCACGTGATTTAAGTGCCGGTCACGTGCCACATTTGGGTCGTGACAAAGTTGGTATCAGAGCATTTGGTTTAACTTTTGTTCGAGTCTAGGGTTGGCTATATGGGGTCTAGGCATGCACTTTTGTTACCTAGACTTTACATTATAGGACTTAGACTCGACTTTGGGGGTCTTATACCCGAACTTTCGTTATATAGGATGACCTTTGCTGATGGAGTAGGTACTAAGTAGAGTGACGTACCGTACATATGTTCCACGACATATTTACGATATGATACTCCACCTAAGCTACCTTAGGTTTTATATCTTGAGATCTTCCTTTTATTCATTCCGTTGATCTATCCTCGTCAATGCATGTTGATTGTTCCGGTCACCATCTTTATGGGAGCCAAGAGGGCTACGGTTAGAGATACGTTCAGAGCAGGCTTGTCTGGGACAAGGACTGACCAGGGTGACTTTCAGGTAATATAGAGACGTGTCGTTTATATATATTTGATCGAGTTCTAATATTGAAGCGATTTTCTTCGGGATCCGTACCAGATGGTAGAGTCATTGCTAGAGATCAGCCGGACTTGAGGCGTGATGTTTTCCCCTCTCCGCAGATTGTGGTGTTGCGTACTGTTCAGACAGCGGTACCAATCATTGCTGAGGTTATAGAGATGTTACTCTAGAGTTCATGAAGTTAAACATTGACGATGTCTACAAGTGTAGATGGATTAGAAGGATTTGTAGCCATTCATATGCGAAATGGTTAGGACTTTTAATCCGTTGTGGCGCTCCGATACGAGATCGGTGAAATTAATTAGCTTCTTCCGATGGATCTTGCTTAGACCGGATGCAAGTCGCTCGAGAAAAAGATCACGCAGTAAGTTTCCTCCGACGAATTGGGACGAGTTTTCGAAGATAAGCTTAGCCAGATTCTTCTACAGAGTATCAGAGATTTCGTATTCGTGTTTTTGAGTTTTGTAAGACTCCGAACTTGGCTATAACCAAGTATGACTTACAATTCGCGTAGGTATCGTGACACGCTTCTTAATTGATTGATATTGGAGAGTAATGGGACAAGAGATTGGTGCGAAGTTTCAGTGGACAGTTATCCATCACCGTTGATATTGAAGATTTTATGTATATACTGAGACGCGTACGACTACACTTTCAGGAGGAAATCTTAAGGGAATGACAGTTGTTACTAAAGTGAATGTTAATTTAGTAATGAGTGCTAGTTCCGGGCAGGCTGGATAGCTGAGATCAGCAGGAGACTTGAAGGGGTTCTTTCTAGAAGTTGATAATAAGTAAGATTAGACCCAGGATCAGTTATTGACACACAAGCAGAGGATAGAGATTTCCGTCACCAATATGTTGCATTGCGAGAGACTGGACTACTGGCCAAGGAGAGGTGGTGAGAGCTATCAGCAGTAGGACTGATTGTGTCATTGCTCCTCACCGGACGAGTGTTTGAAGCGACCATGACGTTAGAGATCCGTAAGAAGAACTAGAATTTCAGAGACAGAGAACGTTAGATCGTGGCAGGCGGCAAGTAGTAATCCTTGCCCTGCCAATTCTGGGTGTAGAAACACCTTCCGACATTGAAAAGGATATGCTTCGATGCCCTTTGAGTTCGATTTGCGTTTTTATGATCTAAATATTTCACTTTCAACATTGAAGAAAGGAAAACTCAATGTCCACTATTCAGACATATATATTTTTGAGGATTTTAGGGTCACCTAATGTTTTGTGCACACCAGGTGCACTTTTTGAGATTTTCGTGCGAGGTGACTGCACTCGACTGGAGTGTTGTGTACACCGGATGCACTATACTTATATTTCCGTGCACATTAGATGCACATGGTTAAAAGATTATATATATATCTATATATATATATATAGCCTAGGTATACTTGGTATGATTTCGTGCACACCAGTTGCACGTTTTGATTTTTGTGCACTTTGATGTACTTGATTTTGATTTTGTGCACCCCGATGCACTTGAGATTTAATTTGTGCACCCTGATGCACTTGGATTTTGATTTAGTGCACCTCGATACACTTGAGATTTATTTTGTGCACCCTGATGCACTTGGATTTGATTTCGTGCACCCTGATGCACTTGCTACTATTTTGTACACTCTGTTCCATGCACAGCGGATGTAGTGGATATCGTTTCATGCACGCCTGTTGCACTTAGTATTGTTTTAGTTTCATTCACATCGTGACGTGTGAATTGAGATTTTCATCTAAACCATTAGGGTTGATTTCGTTTTCGTGCTTTGCACTTGATAAGATACATTATAGATTTGATTTATATATTTTTCGCATGGTCATGTGCTACCGATATTGCACTACGACTATGGCATTGATTGTGTATTTAATATACGCGACGGCTTTCTTAATTGGTGTTTTGCATCATAACTGGAGTAATTCTTATAGCACCCACTACAGTTACAGTTATATTAATTTTATATATTTTTATGTTTCACACACACGGTTGCGTTATGATGTGTTTTAGCTCGTATGGGACTTTGGAGTTTCGTTATATCGAGCGGATTTTATGTTTTAAATTTGGACCCCGGAAAATTGTTTTGAATTTGAGCAGATTACATTAAGAAAAATATTTTAAGAAAGGGATTTAATTTAAATTCGAGGACCGAATTTTCTTAAGGAGGAATATTGTAACATTTTGAAATATTTTAAATAATAAATTAATTTAGTTAATTAATTAAAAATGTTAATTTAAAATTTTATAGAAACAAAATGGGACATTTCATAAGTAGTGTGTGAAACTAAATATTTGGTTTAATGTTTAATTAATTAGTCATCATTTTTTTTTGCCAATTCCTTTTGCTGCCAAATTTCCTTAGCTGTTTCTTTCTTATGAAATTCGTGACTCATTAGGTGATGTGGCAGCTTGCATGCATTTGTGAAGTGGGTGTCTGGACATGTGGCATAAGGAATGACACATGGGTGCTTGCTTTGACATTTGGCATTTCATTGTGTGCATTGAGTTTTCTTGTGGCAAGTGACAGTTTTCTTTGTGCTGGATTTTTCTTTTGTTGTCAATCATACATAATCTCACAACTCCACAAAAGAAAAGCATACATGGATATTTCGTGGCTTTTGAAGGTGCAGGGATTTTTTTCTTGAGTGGCTAGAGAACAAAATTACCACACAACTTCTAAAACGAGTAAGCCCCATTTTTTTTTTTTGAGAAGCCACAACATTTTTCCTCACTGCCAAAGTTCTTGAGTTCACATTTCTTTCTCCAATGGCAACTTCATTAACCTCCACCCATTCCATCTCATGTGTTGAGAATCATTGGGTGTATTGAGACAAAGTATTCACATACTATCTCTACTTCAATCTTGGGTATCTAGGCTAGCAAACTGGATGTCCGAGTTGCTTC
Organism: Agapanthus africanus; assembly: GCA_030015575.1. Lineage (NCBI taxonomy): Eukaryota > Viridiplantae > Streptophyta > Magnoliopsida > Asparagales > Amaryllidaceae > Agapanthus > Agapanthus africanus. The sequence continues at coordinate 250,865,308 of JASDDO010000028.1, forward strand.
TGTGTTGAAGCGGGAGCCCGTATTACTAATTCTCGACGTGGATAGTTTTCGACGAGGGAGACCGGAGAAAGAACTTGTTAGGAGTAGCCACGACGAGCTAAGGACATAGAATGAAGACTGAAGGACACAGATCAATCGGTATAATCTCTTAAACTCTTTATTACAGTTTACTAGTATAGGGTTAATGGTTCGATCCGGGAATCGGGTTACGTTAGCATCGGGTTTTTTTTATAAAGTTTTTGTTCCGCATTTGGCCACGATTAGATGGCCGGGGCGCTGGCATAGCCTTACAGTAAATAGTTAAGGTTTTATCAAATTTCTGATATTTACGATACGGATTTTTTCGTATTTTAAACTGCAACTGAACCGTTAACGTTTGTACATTAACAGCAGGATTGTATTGTCGTTTTGGGTTAAGTACGCTGTAGGTTCTAACCTATGGATGCCTATCTCGTTGTTTTGAGTTTTGATATGATATTTACGCCGATATGATATAACGACGATTATAGGTACGATTGTGAAGATTTCCGAGTTGGAGTTGACGGACATAGCGAATCGTGGAATCTACGGCCTCGACAAGTGCTGAGTAGATTTATATCTATGGGGAAAGTCGGGTGGATGGCGAATAGCACCCCCGCAACCTTATAAATATTAATATGACATATAGTCAGTTTTAGTGTTTATTCAAAATATTGATATTGGAGTTAAATTGCATCTAGCATGACATTCATTTACATGTAGTTATTTATGGTTTAGGTAAATTGGTACGAAAGACCATGCCGTATTAGAGGTGGATTTGATATAGTAATAATGTGAGGTGTTGTACGAGATATTATACTGTATTGATGATGATGAGATTAGTATGCCGAATAACGGCGAAGTTACCTTTAGACTCGTAAATTATTGTTTTATTCCGTTTTAGAACGTAATACTTGAGTGAGCTATACTCATTTTAAAACCAACGTTTCGTTCATTTTCAAAGATAATGGTATAGCTCATAGCAAGTAGTTACATTGATTAGTTATGGTTAGAATTACATTACTTGTTCGCATTATATTTTATGATATTATACGTTTCCGTAATACGAACACTCTGATAGAACACCGCACAACTACACATGAGTACTATGCTGCATAAGCACATACATACATATTACACTACACCTCATTGATACTGCCATGTCATTGTAGAACCGTTCTGTTATATAATGCGTATATATATATGTTAAAATGAATAGGCTATTACACCTGTAGAACATTTGCACAAATACTAATGATTGCCATACTGCACAAGGACAGACACGTATGTTACACAAAGCATCATCAGTAGTGCCATAACACAGTAGAATTGATATCTTTATACCTATATGATTTATTTACGCGTTCTTCCTTTATTACATGTTACGTATTGCGAATACCAGTACAATGAATGTTTATATTAATTCTTATGGATTTTCTGGATGTTTTACTCCTGATGATATATATCGGTGGTATGGGACGCTGTTATATATGTATATATATATAATATATCATCAGAATGATCTATGCAAGTATTCTTATTCTTTACTTGATATTTCTGGATATGATGAGTTGACGTCCACCATGAGTTTGATGTTTTATGATGGTTTTATTCCGAACCGAGTGGGGGAGCAATACGGTTTCGGACTTGTTACTTATCCGGACTGAGTGGGGGAGATATACAGTCGGATACATGGTGGACCCGGATCGAGACCGAGGGGTGGGATAGCCGCAGTTGAGGCGGGGAGCCTAGAGAGGATACTCGATACCGGAGATAGAGATGAGCACGGCAGATATCCAGGGGATACTGACCGGGGTTCGATTTGGGCACGGTGGATATCGACCGGGGCCAGGGATATCGGGTGGCGATCATCTGTTGAGATGATGTCGACGATATCTGCATTTACGTGTCGGTGATGGACACGAGAGATTTCTGATTTCGGGTGTCGATGCTGGAAATCCATACATATATATTGATATATTGTTATCATGAGATACACAGTAGATTATGGTTATTGTAGCTGACCAGGACTGATCCGGGGGACAGTACCTGCATATATTTGTACGGGCATTCATATACATAAAAAGGAATTCAAACACGAGCTATAGACTCATTATTTTGAAATGTCTGATGTGACACTGAGATCTTTAAATTGTAAACCTCTTAACATTTTTCCATCAAAACAGCATGACGTATATCCTAAGTAAAGATACTTATTATATTTCATACTATCACGTATGCTTTAGGCCATGACATATCTATTCCGTGGCTATTTTAAAGAAGAGGTTTATATACATATATTTTCGGCCACTTTGGGCTTATACCTAGATACAGGTCATTTGCATTGATATGTTCTAGTTGGGATTGCATAATAGATAGTGTTGTATTTACGATACATATGCATATCATATACTATATTAGTACAGGATATGATAGTACTATACTTATGACCTAGGTATCGTCATGCATTTCGATTTCTACCTTGTGATGTATTTTTATTCACTGAGTTGGCAACTCACCCCCGTTGTGCCACAGTTTCTTGCAGGTGTTACCGCTTGGATCATCAGCGGTTTGGGGAACACATTCCTTTCGGTGATTGCGTTGGTAAGTGAGTTACTATTGTATCGTACTCACACTTTGTTATTCATATAGTCTTGTATCTAGTAAAACTCTAAGAAATGGTATATTGTGGACTTAGAAGCGAGACTTAGAATTTGTGTGTTGTGATGTCGCACTCATTGGAGTCGACTTTTGATATAGATTTTTTGGTTGCTCCATCTTTTGTGCGTGGAGGTTAGCTCCCATTGGGAGGCTATTTTATTGTTGTGGTTGTATCGGGTTTTATGCAAAATTTACAAAGGAGGTGCTGTCGAATTTCAAATTGTCATAGATTCTCTTTAAACATACTTAGTTAGAATCAAATGGTTATTTTAAAATGATTTCATCCGATGACTATTTAAAACCTCACCTCCAATATTTTCAAAAAAATAGGTTTAGATTCCGGGTTTCGGCTTACTTGGACCGCGTCGACATATTTACATATCACGTGATTTAAGTGCAGGTCATGTGCCATATTTGGGTTGTGACAAAATCATAGGAGGAATACACTTTATTCGTCCGTTCTCGATCGACTCACAACGCATCTGGGTGAGGTCCTTCTATCTGACACCGGTCAACTTACCGATCACACATCGGGGCATCCGACGAACAACGTTCTCTTTTGATCGATCTACTCTAGATCTGACTAAGATTCTCCACACTGGAAATCTTCAAATCAACTGAGTGCGTCGGCACATCAAATCTGGCGAATCATATCAGTCACTCAACTCGAGATACACTAGCTATCTCCTTTCACATCTCTGCCTGAAAGATCCAATGGTTTCAGCTCATAAACTCTAGAAGCGACATCTCATCAATCTCAGCAACAGCTGTGTCATCTATCTGCACGGTAGACAACATCACGATTTCTGAGGTTGGCTGTTGATCAGTCGAAAATATTGCATTTTTAACACATCAATTTCTCTACCATTTGCACTCATCTAAAGGTGTTCGGTATGATTATAGCACATATTAGCAATTTGTCCGTAAATACTAAATAACATGTGTTATATATGATAACCGACATTTTTGAGGGAAATTGAGTGTTTATCATTGCATGCATCATCTTTGTATAGCGCAACACTTGTCTCGAGAATCTGTGCAGGAAATTTCAGGTAAAAGAGCCGAAACTGTGAAAAGTGCTGATAAAAATACGCCAAGTCTAAGACTTGTGATCTGGCAGTGAACAAGAAATATTTATGAGATTCCACACATTATAAAAGTTCCACAAGGCCAGCACAAAGCAGTGCAAGAAATTCCATACACAGAAGCCATCAAAGGGCCGCGGATCCGCGGCCAAAGGCCCCTTCCCGCGGTGGATCCTCGGCCACAATGACACGTCAGCTTCCTAAATTCTCCCATGTGCTTAATCGTAACAGCCAATGCTTCTAGAAGACTCCAGAATACCACGTAGCTTTATCCAGAAGGCTCGGCCTAACAACCTAATCCTAGAATATACCTTATTCTAGAATATTCCCTCTAACAAACTTCTTCTAGAATCCTCTCTCTAACAACCTTTTTGGAGGGAAATTTGAATTTGAATTCTAGATCTAGGGTTGAGGTGATTATAAAATGAGAGCTAGATCTAGGGTTTTTGGTTGTTCATGGGTTGTTGAAAATTGAGCCAAACACCCACAAGTTGAGTGACACAACTTGTGCATTCAAACCCTAACCCTAATCCAAAATCCAAAGCCAAAATCAAGATCACCGAGTACCAAATCAAGCGAGAAATCAACAATCCTTTTTGGAGCGAAGCCGATCTTCATCCGAGCAAGTGGTCCAAGACGATCCGCGACTCACGAAGACGATGCGACGTTCAATTCGACGATCTAGTTCTTTCCTCAATTTCTTGTAGTCTTTGAGCGATGTGTAACGAATTGTTGAATAATAAAAGGTGAAGATCTTTAATCTTGCTTTCTTTACATTCTTGGATTTGTGATGAGATCTCAATTCTTGATTGTGTTTCTTGTTATGATGCTTGAGTAAAAACTCCGCTCGTAGAGGAATCGAGAAAATTGATGGTTGATGATGATTAGATTCTTGTATGATTCTTAAGTCCTATGAGTTTTGTAAACTCTAGTAAATTGAATTATCGACAACCTAGTTTCGAGCGATAATTTCTTGAATGTTTTCTCTCTTAATTAGTGATCCACGATCGATACTTGAATTTACTAGAGGCTAGAGTGTGAATGAAATCAACGAAAGGACAAGGGATAGATGATGAAACCCTAGTTTCCGCAAGAAATCCCTAATTTTCGTTGATCATCATCGATCTAGCATCAAATGATCAATGGATAAGAAAATGTAATCACAAGTTTTCATCACTTCTATCGATTCAATCGATTCCTACAAGCCTCATTTCAAATCTTGATTACTAATTCAATTTGGATAATTTTTGATTCTCGATTCTTGATCTTTAGTATTTCTTTAAAATTCTTGAAACTAAATTTCAAAATTCATGAATCATTTTCTTTTCTTCTTTTCAATTCGACTCATCTAAAATAATAGCGAGCAAAACACACATCTCTGTGGACGATCCGTACTCACTAACGAACCTACAATTGACACCGTTATTGATTGCGGTTTACAAATTTCTTTGATTGTGATCTTTATACATTTTCAAAACACGACACACAAAGAGTTCATTCAATCAAATGGCGCCGTTGCCAGGGATGTGTGCTATTTTGTTTGCTTTTGTTATTTGAGTTGAAAAATTATTATTCCATCAAAAATTTTAGATCAAGTCGAATCAAGTGCTTAACGATTGGTTATGAATTTGTGCGAGCGAATCTGGAATCGTTGTACTGAGGAAATCAAGATTCAGAGGAGTTTTACAGAATACAGAGAAGTACAGGGACTTACAGGAAAATTTCCAAACCCTAGATTCTCCTTGACACCGCGGATCCGTGGCCAGAGAGCGTTTTTGCGGCGGAACCGCCGCCGTTTAGGGCTTGGACTGTTCCAAAATTTTCAGGTCAGCTCTCTGTGTTCCCTTATTCTCTCTAATCTTGTCCAATAATCAATTTCTTGCAGGATTCTTTGCAAAATTCAGCGCCGCTAAAAAAAATAAAATTGTGCGTGTTTGATCTTGGTTGTTTGCATTTTTTAATACGGAAATTAAGGGGCAAAGACCAAATCCAGATTAGGTGGGGAGTTCATTACCCTTCCTAAGCCCCGAAAATCACAAAATTGCATCCGCATCACCCTCATTAATTAAAAAATATTTAGACATGACTCTAAGGACCGTCGCGCTCACTTAGGACAGAAGGAGGCCATGGGTAATCTATTGCTTATCTGCGTTTCTTTTGTGGTGTCTAAGGCAAGTGTGTCTAAGGCAAGTGGTTACTTAATTAGGCCCACTACTTTCGTAGTGGAGAACCTCCCACTTACCTGGCCACAGGAGGGGCAAAGAGGCAGTAAAGGATTTATCCTGCGATTTGTCTTCTGGAAGTCTAGGAGCGGTCTAGAGACTTGACCTAGGTGACCATTAGATAATAGGGTTGATTGTGCATGTTTGTGTGAATTTTCAAAACTCCGTCTCTTTTTCAAACAAACCAATTGATTTCCCCCCCCCTCTTTTTACCTTTTTACCCTTTTCCCCTCTTCTCTTCTTATAATGGGTGACCCAAACAGAAAATCTCTTGCCGAGCTTAGTTGTCCACAACCATATATTAAATGTTTTCGTAATCCCTTCGGTATACCGTCCGGCTCTTCCATGTCCTTAAGAGATCATATTGAACAAGCGGGAAGAAACAGTTGGCCACCTCAGTCTAGGTCATATCAACTGTACCCTAATTCTACACCTGTTTCAGTTGATACTCCGAGTGAGGAAGCCCCTAGACGAATGTCCATTGCTGAGCATATAGCTAGGGCTAGAGGCCAAAGTTTCAATCCAAACCAATATCAACCGTATCCCAATTCCACATCCGTTTCAGTTGATACTCCGAGTGAGGAAGCCCCGAAACGAATGTCCATTGCTGAGCATATAGCTAGGGCTAGAGGCCAAAGTTTCAACCCGAACCAATATCAACCATCACCTCCACTTTCCAAAGAAGAGTTTGATAGGCGGTTTGTGGCATGCATGATGTCCAATAACCAACCAACGAACCAATATCAAAATTCTTCTTATCACAACTTTGACCCGACTCCTACCCAATTTTCACAACCATTCTGTTCCTATCAATCAAATCTGACTTTTCCACCTTCTCTAAACGGTCCTTCTAATCCATCATTTGGGAGTTTTAACTGTCCACCAGAATTTCAATCTTATACTGGAACTCCTTATCGACCCAAGTCTAGTCTTGAGCGGACATTAGAAGAAGGTTTAGTGATGTCGAACCGCATCAGAGAGGAATGGAAGGAAACCATGGCTAAATTTGAAGAACCAGCCCAAAATTTTTCAGTACATAATTCGGGCATTGGACAAAAAGAGAATTTGGGTAGTGAGAGAGAACTGTACACCATTCCCAATCAAACATTCCCTTTCCAAACTGAAATCCACAACTCCAGTTTCACAGATTCGTCGCGTGCACCAAAGGATACACCAATTGACGATAGAATGTATGACAAGTTGTGTAATAATGCGATGTTTGATTTACCCGACTGTGAAGGGTCCATTTCAAGTGAAACCATGCCAAAACCTTGTGATCTCTACACCTCCACTCTTGAACCAAAGCTGATTGAAAACCATACTTTTGATGAGGTGTTTAAGAATTTTAACCTTCACTTGAATGAGGTGATTGACGTTGGGGATATATTGATTGATGAACCCGAAATTTTGGATGATTTTGTCTCACCAATTCATCAGATCCTTTCACTTCCTTGTGGTCATCATCTTGAGCCTTTAATTCTTCCCGAACCCCAAATACGTCTTGAAGTTGTTGATAATCGTATACCCGAAGAGCAAACCGAAACTCAGCCTTCATCTCCCACATCTGGTTTACCGACACTCGACACATCGATAGGTTTACCCATTTCATCTTCCACTCTCTCTGGTTCTTCTTCTGTTCCTGAAACGATAGTAAGTGTTGATGAATCACAATCCGTTAGTACAAGTTCGACAATCCCAGAAAGCCAACTTGATTTGGATATTTTTGAAAATGAGGTAGATGAGTTTTTCACCTCCACATATTTTGACAAATCAAGTAGGATAAATTCTGGCACAAAACTTTTTGACAGCAAAATGTTCGATCACATCATCGATGAAAGTTTTGAAGAACTTTTTGCTAACGAGCTTGAATTTCTAAATAATACGGATTTTGTGATTGATCAATCTCAACCTATAGAAGATGAACCGGCACCATACCTTCTTCCTAATCATTCACATTCATCCTCATTCTTTCTTTTCTCTAATTTAAAATTCAAAACCTTTCCAGACCATCTCTTATCCCTCCCTCACTTTTTCTTGACACGATACAACACATTCTTCCACCAACCGCTTTACAGACAAAATATTTGAATGGTTGGTGTTAACTTTTGGTCTTTGTAAAGTCTTACTTTGACCAAATGACTCACCCCCTCTTAAAATGCTTCTAATTGTCTAACTCATGTTTGAGGGGGGGTGTATTTTTGGCTCTTGAAAATAACCGTTGTCCTTAATATTGTGAGCCAAAAATAAGTTTGGGGGAGGATTTTCACTTAAATATTTTGCCCCCGTTAATAAATGTCCTCCCAAGCTTACAGGTTTTTTGAGGTTTAGCAGATAGCAACAGCGAGGACACTGTTGAAAACAAGTTTGGGGGAGGTTTGTGCTTATTTTCGTATCACTTCGCATACTTCGCATACTTCGCATAAGCACAAAACATATCATTTAAAACATATAAAACCTATAAAAATTTAAAAAATTTCAAAAAAATAAATATTTTTGTACATAAATAAGATAATAAAAGATTAGATAGTGAAAAATTACATCTAAAAGATTGGAAAAATTTAAGAAAACCTAGAAAATTAGAAGTTTTCTTAAACGAACTAGTAATAAGTAGGTATGAGCCGTTGTCCCAAGGGTTAGTAAGATGAAGGAAGTCACTAATCCGAGGATAAAAATAAGTCTGAAAAATAATTCCTATTCTGGAAGCCAAACATTTGAACGTTGATACCCTACTATACGCACTTACACACGTCTTGAAGCTCGGGATAGTAGAGGATACCTTGAAATGCTCTTGTCTAAAAGCCAAAAGTATGAAGGAAATAAAAAATGAATAAAATATAAAATGGTGAAGAAAAAAATGAACACTGGTTTTGTTATTGCCAAGGAAGGAATAAAAAAATATAGCAAGGGTGCTTCATCACCTAGTGCCTTAGACCAACCGGTCTGGGAGTCACTGCTAAGCCTTAGGTGGTGCAAGACGAGGAAAATATTAAACACCTAATAAGCAAGCACATGAGTAATCGGTCAGTTAGTACCTCAAGAAGTATTAACGGTCGCATGAAAAATGTGTGAGCAAATCCATCTAAATATTCATCAAATTAAAAAAGTACTGAGGCAGATGGACAAGAGTATGATAGCTTGAATTGAATTCTCCGGGTGTAGGGATGTTCTTTACATACACGTAGGGTTATATGATCGATGTTTGGAAGAAAGATAGGAATGAAGAATAGAGACGATGTTTTATTGAGGGATGATGTGATTTCTAACATTTTTTCATGACTATTAAGATAGGGCTCATGACAACCGAAAAGCTAGTGTAGTTGGAAACTCTAATTTTCAAAGTCTTTCTTTTACAATTCTTATCTTTATATGTAATATTCACGGTCTTCCTTTTATTATTGGATTTTGTGGGTGTAATCCGCTGAAAACCTTCAGGAGACAACACTCCTCCTACTAGGGACACCTAGAGGTTTAAAGGCTTGTTGCACGTGCTCAGTGCAATCGTGTTGCCTACGAAATTGTGCTAGTTAGTTTTTCTTTTTCTTTATTTTCTCCTTCTCTTTTTAATAAAACAGTTCGCTCGAGACGACTGAAAATAAGTTTGGGAGAATTTGATCAGTCGAAAATATTGCATTTTTAACACATCAATTTCCCTACCATTTGCACTCATCTAAAGGTGTTCGGTATGATTATAGCACATATTATCAATTTGTCCGTAAATACCAAATAACATGTGTTATATATTATAAACGACATTTTTGAGGGAAATTGAGTGTTTATCATTGCATGCATCATCTTTGTATAGCGCAACACTTGTCTCGAGAATCTGTGCAGGAAATTTCAGGTAAAAGAGCAGAAACTGTAAAAGTGCTGATAAAAATACGCCAAGTACAAGACTTGTGATCTGGCAGTGAACAAGAAATATTTATGAGATTCCACACATTATAAAAGTTACACAAGGCCAGCACAAAGCAGTGCAAGAAATTCCATACACAGAAGCCATCAAAGGGCCGCGGATCCGCGGCCAAAGCCCCCTTCCCGCGGCGGATCCGCGGCCACAATGACACGTCAGGTTCCCAAATTCTCCCACGTGCTTAATCGTAACGGCCAATGCTTCCAGAAGACTCCAGAAATACCACGTGTCTTTATACAGAAGGCTCGGCCTAACAACCTAACCCTAGAATATACCTTATTCTAGAATATTCCCTCCAACAAACTTCTTCTAGAAGCCTCTCTCTAACAACCTATTTGGAGGGAAATTTGAATTTGAATTCTAGATCTAGGGTTGAGGTGATTATAAAATGAGAGCTAGATCTAGGGTTTTGGGTTGTTCATGGGTTGTTGAAAATTGAGCCAAACACCCACAAGTTGAGTGACACAACTTGTGCATTCAAACCCTAACCCTAATCCAAAATCCAAAGCCAAAATCAAGATCACCGAGTACCAAATCCGGAGAGAAATCAACAATCCTTTTTGGAGCGAAGCCGATCTTCATCCGAGAAAGTGGTCCAAGACGATCCGCGACTCACGAAGACGATGCGACGTTCAATTCGACGATCTAGTTCTCTCCTCAATTTCTTGTAGTCTTTGAGCGAAGTTTAACGAATTGTTGAATAATAAAAGGTGAAGATCTTTAATCTTGCTTTCTTCACATTCTTTCATTTGTGATGAGATCTCAATTCTTGATTGTGTTTCTTGTTATGATGCTTGAGTAAAAAAACTCCGCTCGTGGAGGAATCGAGAAAATTGATAGTTGATGTTGATTAGATTCTTGTACGATTCTTAAGTCCTATGAGTTTTGTAAACTCTAGTAAATTGAATCATTGACAACCTAGTTTCGTACGATGCTTTCTTGAATGTCTTCGCTCTTAATTAGTGATCCACGATCGATGCTTGAATTTACTAGAGGCTGGAGTGTGAATGAAATCAACGAAAGGACATGGGATAGATGATGAAACCCTAGTTTCCGCAAGAAATCCATAATTCTCGTTGATCATCATCGATCTAGTATCAAATCATCAATGGATAAGAAAACGTAATCACAAGTTTTCATCACTTCTATCGATTCAATCGATTCCTACGAGCCTCATTTCAAATCTTGATTACTAATTCAATTTGCATAATTTTTTATTCTCGATTCTTGATCTTTAGTATTTCTTTAAAATTCTTGAAACTAAATTTCAAAATTCATGAATCATTTTCTTTTCTTCTTTTCATTTCGACTCATCTAAAACAATAGCGGGCAAAGCACACATCTCTGTGGACGATCTGCACTCACTAACGAACCGACAATTGACACCGTTATTGGTTGTGGTTTACAAATTTCTTTGATTGTGATCTTTATACATTTTCAAAACACGACACACAAAGAGTTCATTCAATCAGTTGTACATCAACAGTCTTCTCAATCTGGCAGCCTCTATCAATGTCCCGATCATCCGGTGCAAAACCGAACACTCGCCTCAAACGAGAGGTCACAACACAAACACTAAACCGATACGTTCCCTTGTCACTAGAAAACACGATGGTCAGTCCTCGTCCATGATGAGCTCGCCCTGACCGCATCACTAGTAGCAGCTCAATCTGCGCTCAACCATGGTGATAGGAACCTCAAGCATGTATCGATGAAGATAGATCAAAGGGATGAAAAGAATCAACAGATCACAAAATGGATACATGATCATAAGGAGGAACGGAATCAATGAGAGTATGATCATTGGAACGAAAAGAATCAAGGATCTAAAATAGATGTATGATTATAGGAACGAAGAGAATCACAGATCTCAAGACATGTACATCCTAAGGTTACATAAGTGGAGTATCGCATCGTAAGTGTGCCGCGGAATATACGTACGGTACGTCACTCTACTTGAGTTACCTACTCTATCAATCAGAGTCAGCCTATGAAACGAAAGTTCAGGTCTAATACCCCCCCGTTCAAATCTAAGTTCTGTACGGTCAAGCCTAGGTTCCAAAATATTTACGCCCTAGACTCCGCATAGTCAAAACCAGACTCAAACCAAGATTAAACCTAACGCTCTGATACCAACTTTGTCACGTCACGAAATTTATTTCGTGATCGGCACTTAAATAACGCAGCGTCAAAAGGCGTAACATAATTCAAGTAAGCCGAAGCCCAGAAAATCTAAACCTTTTTACGGAAAATAGTGGGGGTGCAGTTTTGAAATAAAGATATAATGAAATAAATTTTATCTATAAATTCATAACTAATGATATAAGAAAATGCAAGTAGAATGTACTAAAATTGAGAAGGTTTTTCGTCTTTTAAAAATTTGGGCAGCACCTCCCTTGTATAATTTGAACCGAAACCACATATACATAACAATATGAAAGGCATCCCCAAACGGGAGCTAGCTCTTCGCCGAATGGCGTAATCACAACCACGCAAGTGAGCAACATATATATACGACACCCAACGGTGAAGATCAGCACAGAAAGAATAATAAATAAAGCGAGACATCAAAACCACCAATAGGGAACATATACCCCATCCCTCTAAGTCTCGCAACCACAAGTCTTTCTAAGTCTTACTAATTATACAAATACTAGTTTTCTGATTGATGGAGTTTATCTAGATACAATAGGAAATAATAAATACAATAGTAGGCACGATCCAATGTGTCCCATCTACCATAGCAAACACCCAAAGGCAAGTTGTGTGCCAGCGATACCGCTACTGATCCCAAGGGGTCAAATCTGCAAGAACTGTGGCACAACGGGGGTGAGTTGCCAACTCGTGAGTAGAAAACATCAGCAGGTAGAAATCGAATAAAACAACGATTTCCTAGGAAACATCAATGACATAATCAATATCATGGATATCATCCACGTGTCCATCAATGACATAATCAGTATCATGGAACCTGAGTGTCCAACATCGATACTCGAAACATCATGAAAGCATAAGCATGTATATATGAGGATAACAACCAACATGTGCCCATCAACGACGCATCAAAATCATGGAACCTGAGTGCCCAACATCGACACTCGAAACCTCAAGAAACCCGTGTCCATCGTCGACACGCAAATCCTCATATCTCGGGCTCCGTCAGTCCAGATCGGCCCATGGGCTCTTTCAGTCCGGATCGGCCCATATCCATCTCACGACTCCGGTCGGTATCTTCCGGATAACCGCCGGGTCCAAACTATCACCGGTGGGTAGTAGTCCTTCTGTCAGGCTTATCGTCTACTGCACAACATACCTTTCTTGCCCCGGGGTACCATACCGGGTCCACCATGTACCCGCAAACGGTTCATCTAGCTCCTCGAATCGGGTATCACATAGATCATAACCGAGAAAACACATGGTGAACGCCTCGAAATATCATATCAAAAGAAACCAGGTTTTTAAAATAATACATACTTTCTTTTGAAATATAACCTCGGTTCTCAAATCCAGAATCTCATGAAAACAGCATCTCAATGCGTATAATCGTAAAGCATGATGTATGCAAATATAGAACAGAAATGTGAGCATATCGGTATATCATGCAACATAGAATAGTGATGTGAGCATATCAGTATATCATGCAAACGAGCCATGTGATACTACTAAACAATTAAGAGTAATAGCATGACATAGCAAGTTGACTGTGTAAGTGACATGGCAATTACCGATGATGATTATGTATAAGCCGGCAATCTATGTTAGTGTAACATACGCATCATCGATAATTGTGCAGGTGTACCAGCACGGGTATATGCAATGCAGTGAGAATATCATAAACGTAGTAGAAAGCAAATCGTAAGCGCAACATTATAAGGTATACATATCTAATCTAACATCTACATAAAGGCTAAACTAAGCAGTGTACACAGGGATTATCAATATCTATAATATATCTGAGTCGATGAATCTATCAATCGGCAATCCAGCCTCATAACATCACGTACGATATAATCCATCGTACGACATCCTCTAGTCAAGGGTATGGATCAATCATCAGATAAAACTCATCGCGTACGGTAATCCATCGTACGACGACATTTAACAAATAGGGATTCTATCAACCTATACAACAATAAGGGTAAGGATCTAACGTCTTGTACGGTATATCACTCATTATTCTCATAAATATATATTTATCTTATTTTACCGATCTAATAACACATCCATCTCAATTTTATCATACTCATCGATCCCATGTCATATCCTGGTATATGTATTAAAGATTCATATCATCTAACATTTTGATCATATCCATTGTTTCCTAATATAGGTTTCTCCGACTATATTCTATATATATCGGTTTCCATTCTATAATTTCGGGGGTGCTATACGCCATCCACCCGACTTCCCCCGTAGATATAAATCTACTCACCTGCAATATTCCTTGCTAAGCCGAAGTCGATGTGCTTCGTCATCTCGGAAGTCCACGCGAGATACCTACAAATCAACACATATCGCATCGTTATGAAAACCAAGTCCGAAAACCGATACGACACATGAAGGGCTCATAGGTTAGAACCTATAGCTTACGCATACAAAAACAACCAAACAACCATCATCGTTGACGTACCAACGTCCAACGACCCAATTCAATATCAAATACCAAAACCCAAGTTCATAAATCACAAATACCAAATTCAGCAACATAGGAAACCACTCCCAGTTTTCATCTCAGGTTAATTGGGACTAAACAAGCAAAAACGGGGAATAGTTTATATGGATTAGGAGCTACAGCCAAAAACACAACCCCAGAACCCAACAGAAATCCGGCAACATCACCACAATATCCAGTCTCACCGACCAAAGTAGAGGGAAATGGGTTCGTACTTCGGTGGTGGTCTTCTAGTGGTTTATCTAGGTCAGTGATATTGCTAGTTTTCCTCATAGACATTCCAGGTTGCTCCAGATTTCCTGTAGGCCAACAAAATGTCACAAAACTGACACGGGACAATTTCAGAATTCATGTATCGGGTTCAAATCTCTGTTTTGGTCTAGGAAATCAACACTAAGGTCTTGTGAATAGTCATTACAAATCATAAGTCCACACAATCACCTAAACCCCCTCTTGGAATTCCAAACATCACTAACCCAACTAATACAAACTCTAAACTAAACTGAGATATACTAAACATAATAACTTAACTAAAAGATATGGGTTTTACCTCATTTGGCAACTCAAGAATTTTCTTGAGTTGCTCAAAGTCTTCAAAATCCAAGCTTGAAAGATCCATAAGGTGTATGATGAGGTGGGGATCATTTTTAGTGAAAGGAGTATAGGGTTTTGGTGAAGGACTGGAGATGCTTTCATGGGGTAGAGGAGGTGAAGGAGGGAGGTGGGAAGAAGGAGGGGTTGAAGAAAACAAATGAGGGTGAAGGAAATAATTGATGTCAAGGGTAGCATGCCATACTCTCATCTCTCTCTCTCATCACATGCCATGCCATTGACTTTTCTTTTCTTTTTCTTTTATCAATCATGGCATCAATTTGTTTCCTCTCTTTCTCACAAAAACTAAATACAACATGAAACAACCAAAATAACACAACATGCAACAACAATGCAACATAACATGGTGCACTAGCCATGCCTAATTAAAAATATGGATTTGGCATAATCATGATTAGTAGTGCACTAATCGAGTTTATTTTAAACTTGCATATAATTAATTATAAAAATTCCCAAATCCGATAAATATATTTTTAAATGAATAAATCATTTTAATCTCCAATTATTTCCCAAATATTGATATATATTTATACCATTCTACAAAAACCCCAAATTCGCAAATCAAATAGTTTTCGCGAAATATATTATTTTAATATTAAATTCTAAAAATAATATTTTATATTTCTGAAATGTTACAACTACTTATGTATATATATAAGAATAAGTTTGATTTTCAGTAAACCTTATTTCAAAACTGTACCTCCACTATTTTTCCCTAAAAAGGTTTAGATTTCTGGGCTTTTGGCTTACTTGAATTAGGTGGGGTGCTATAGACTTCACGTGATTCAAGTGCTAGTTACGTGCCTTTTTCCGGTTCGTGACAAAAACTCATTCTCATCTAATGGACATTCCAAAAAAGGGGAAAAAGGAAAGCCCGTCAGCGAGTTATACTCGGGTAGGATTGCCTCATAAGGAAGTAAGAGCATAGAAACGAACATGTGTATATAAGAGTATGATGTATGCATGCCGACATGAAGTAAAGGGTGTAAAGGTAAGAAATGCACAAAATAAAGACTTATTGACGGGGGTATACGTGAACATGAGTATGTGGTGTGTTGTATGAAGTTATGTGGTAGGAAGTATAAGTGAAGGTAAAGGTTCGTATTAGTTTCTTAAACAAGGGTCCGAACACTCGCGATTATTCCATTGTGGCCACGGAAAAAAAACTGGGGAAGTGAAATGTACCCATTTCACTTTCCGGGATCATGATCGAGTAGTAGGGGAATCCGAGTTCCGTATCTCCTTACTTAATCAAACTGTTAGTTATATGTATGCCCTAGAGGCCATTATTATACAGATGATGTATATTATAGTGGATGCTTGGACATATATAGAGAGGACTTTCTTGCTCGACATGATAGTATGCTGTCTGGTTACCTTTATCTTAACATGTAGACTAGTATTTATACTGTCTTTCTCTGACATGTTGATAAAGCCCTTAGGATATGTACTTGACTACTAGGACTATGATGGAGATCATACTAGTGGGGACATGGTGGGTAGTTCACAAGTACATCCTTTAATTGTTCCTAGTCGAAGGTGTATCGAGACAGGGCATCGATATTCCAGAGTAAACTAGTGTATACGCTTCTTGACCCATATGATGGGCGATGGATGATCCCACATCCATTGGTGTTTGACATCAAAGATGGTATACAGGCGCTCAGTGGAGACTGGGTACACTGAATAGGACTCGCCGAGGACTCCTATGTGGTAGTATGCCTATCGTCGGATAGCAGTCCTTTGGTGACACTGGTACAGGTTAGTCTGTAGACCCGAGATCGTCATAGAGTCTTGTGCAGCTCCCACTGTGCTTTGATTTCCTCCCTACCACGCTCAAAGGAGTTGTGCAAACAGGTGGATTTTGGGTACAGTCCCGAGTCGTATGGAGGCAATGAGTGATAAGAAGGGTTTCTTCTCTCCCGGTATTGGGGGTTGATGTTGCGCTATGCTCAATTGGCTATAACTGGAAGTCCCTGGCCAGGGCTGCTACCGAGAAATACTGATAAGTGTTATCAGTAGTTTCTCGAACCGTTATAGGCCAGACATCGGCATGACTTATCACGTTACTGGGGTCTGACGATTTTCACCCCTAGACATGATATGTGACATATCAGACGAAGAGACCGGACTGTACGGTAGTGTTACTGACAGGCTTCATGGAGACTATGGACAGGCTTGCTTGTTGATCTTCATATCGCTCAATACCCGGGTAGCCATTATGTTCAGCTAGTACCGCTGACGGCTTGTAGGCGACTGATAAGATCATCACCTACTGCTGGCGTATTGACGAGTCTTTAGAGTCCCACACAGAAGTTCCCTAGTTCAAGCGAAACGAAGTAGGACACATATGTGATGTGTGTTTGGGCCTGATTGAATACGAGTATGTGATACCGTATTGTAATCTTGCAGTCATCTGTTATCGGTTCGGTTATATGTGATATAACCAGTTTGTCGAATCAAGTGTCGATTCGATAATGTGATATACAGATAAATGATATTAGTCGGTCATATATGATATAACCGGATTATTATATCAAATGTTGATTTAATAATGTGATATAATTATATATTAACTAATATCATTAGCTCACTAATTATTCTTCATTAAATATATATTAATATATATATATATATAATAATGAAGTATAGCATTTATATTTCTATTTTATGAATATAGAAATGAGGTGTAAAATGAAGCATGGTTGCAAGCATGGGATTTTCTTTTGTTTATTCTTCTTGACCCACTATTCAAGCATGGTTGCAATTTTATATTGCATAATTCCATGCTTGAATGAGAAAGGGGTCAAGTGTTGCCATTCATTCTTGCTCATTCCAAACACTTAGCCATTTTTCCCATGGTTGCTCTCTAGCTTCTTCTTCCTCCTCTTGTCATGGCTCATGTTTCAACCCTCACATGTGATGTGAATCATGAAACTTGAACACAATCTTATGAGCTCTTTACATCCCCTACTTCATCATCCCACACCAATCTAGCAAATTAGTGTGGTGTGTTTCATACACTAAAGAAGTTTAGTGTAGAGTTAGTTTGATCTAGAGGATCTTCGGGTGGATCGTCTTTGGCGCGAAGACAACGAAGGAGGTTTGTTCAAAGTCTCAAGAGAAGCCTAGAGGAGTCACGTGACTACTACATGGAGCAAGTGAAGAGAAGGACCAGTTCTATTAGGTACAAATACTATCATATTAGATTAGATCTCTTGATGGTTTTTGCTAGTTAGAGTTTAAGCACTAATCTTGGGTTATATGAGTATTGCATGCAAGAGAAATTATTGTTTACCACTTCCGCCTCCTCACAAGTGTTGTGAGGGTGTGCAACATTCACAAACACAAACTACCCATCCCCGTTATTTAGTGTAAAGGTTTTGACGAATTAGAGTTAGTGCGTTTACATCTAGGCATGGAATTTCCACATTATATGTCGTCCATATATTGGATCATTCGCCCTCAAATAGGGTTAGTATTCGCTCGAATATCGGGTTAATAGTCGTCCACACATTGGACCATTCACCCCAAGTAGGGTTAGTATTCGCCCGAATATCGGGTTAGTAGTTATCCACACATTGGACTGTTCACCCTGCCTGCAGAGATCCTCATATATAAGTATTCCATACCTAGGTCCGCGCATTCTAACCCTAACCGTATTGTGTCATGTATGACATAAACTTATATTTAAAAGTTGATCTCATTTAATATGGCCTTCCACAACCACTCATTTTATCTTGTTATCTTTTAAACTTTGTAAGGTGCTTCGTATCATCTTATATAACGCTTAATTAATAAAGGATAATAGTGTTTAATTATATTTATTGTTTATAAGAAAACCATGATATTTGGAATATTTATTATTTTGGAAACCCATAGTATTTTACTGAGAAAATATCCTTTTAATAAAAGGTTATGGTATTTATTTGAAAATTATCTTTTAATAAAGTTTTAGATATTCTTTTGGAAAATATCATTTATAAGGGTTATGGTCTTTGTTGAAAAGAACCTTTTAGTAAAGGTCAAGGTATTTAAATGAAATTATATCATTTTAGGATGAATTAATATATTTTATTGTAATTTAATAATCTTATAAAATTATGGTGTTTTAAATTTGAGGTAACATTTTAGAAAATACGTTCGTATTGGCAACCACTGCACATAGACGACAGGATTTGTGTCCTTTTCAGGGTCTATTGCCTATCAACCACGAGGTATTTACGTAAAACATTACCCTATTATTAGGGTAATATATTAGAGGTGATATTCTACAAGAACGACTCCATGTTGGCAACCGCTGCATATGGGCGGCAGAATTTGTGTCCTTTTCAGGGACGATTGTCTAGTAACCGCGGGATGATTCAGGTAAAACATTCTCCTATTAGGGTATCTTATTAAACTTTAGTTAACATGCTAAGAAAAAATTAATATAAAAATATCCTTTCGAGTGAAAGGGGCTAAGTTGGAAAAACCATATACCGTTATTTAGATTTAGTATTACCCCCTTTCAAAAAGGTAAAGAGATTTAACAAAACTAAAGTAGTTGGTGGATAAAAGTGTAAGTAAAAATATATCGTTTTAGTGTCTAAAACATTTATTCCAAATATCTTACCTCATATGGGTATTTTAAACATATATGACATTTTAATAAAATGAGGGTATTTTGTGGAAGTAACTTATTTCGAGATCTCATAAATAGCAAGGGTAAGTGTGGGTATGTAAAGGATGAATTGATACTCCGTGGGTTATAACATTAAGCATATCATATTCTATGCAGGATGAGGGTGCAATATTCACGCATATAGATGTAATTAATTAAACCGTTTTAAACATGGGGTCCAAATCTTATTATTAAGAGGTACCAAATAGCATGTAGAAATATTTTTACATTATTTTAATATAGGGTTGATGATTAGAAGTTGAAACTAAGATTATTGAAAGAAGGAAGGCGACAGATGAGTGGAGAGGGGAGGATCCTACCTTTGGTTAGAGTTAGATGTCGACGAGTCGAAAACGTAGGCTCGTACTAAATCCTCAATAGCTCCGCGCTCGGATTTTTTCTCGATGCTTGCGAGGGACCACAACGTCGGCGTCATCGATACGAAGGCATGGGTATTTTTTCAGAATTTTTGGATTTCTGAGGTGTGAGAAATCACTAATTGAAGGTCTCTATTTATAGGGTCTTTTCACCAACCATAAAATCCAAAAAATCAGTTAAAATCCTTAAAAATTCGCCCCCAAATGATTGTTGTTGATTTCTGAATGATTGCCGCCGCCGCCTCTTCACCTCAGCCATTGGATAAAGATCCAACGATCAAGATCGCGCCTCCCCGTCTCTGCCCACGCGCCACGCGTCACGTTTGTGGGGATCACACATTTTCGCGTGGTCCCTGTTAGTGATATATGCCCTAGAGGCCATTATTCTATCATACTGGATTGTATATTACTTAATGGGAGCTTGGGATATACACCGATATAGTAACAGTCTTGCTCAAAATGGTAGTATGCTACCTGGTTTGTTTCTACCTCAATATGTGCATGTGTTTCTTTTAGCATATCGCTTATACATATTAGTAGAGCCCTTAGGATCTTTGCTTGATTACCAGCGTTGTGATGGCAGTCACACTAGTGGGGGCTGGGTAATCTATAAGCACATCCTATACAGGTCCCTAGTCATAGGATTATCGAGACGGGGTATCGATAATCCACTGTAGATTAGTGTATACGCTTCTCATCCCAGCAGGGGAGATGGTCTGTCCCACAGCCATCAGTACGTTTTACTGGAGATAGTATGCAGATGCTCATTAGGTTATGAGTACACCGGACAAGACTCATCAGGAACTGTTGGTGGGTATTATATTTATCGTCGGGTAGCAGTTCCCAGGTGACATGAGTACAGCTTAGTCTGTCGACTTGATACTGCTACTTTGCCTCGAGTGTGTTCCCACTGTACTTTTATTACTACCCTACCATGGCTTAAAGGAGTCGTGCAAACAGGTAGTAGTTGGGTGCAGTATCGAAGCACTTGGAGGCAGTGGCGGTTAGATAGGATTCGTCTCTCCCGGTATTGGGGGTTGATATCGCGCTGTGTTCGGAAGGCCATTACACAAAGTCCTTGGCCAAGGCAAGTGAGATTTACTGGTAGGTATTCCAGTAGTTTCTCAGGGTGTATTGGGCTACTCTCCGGCACGACTTATACCGCTATTAGGGGTCTGACGTTTACCGCCCCCTAGGCCCGATATGCGATACTCTCAAGCGAATAGACCAGACTGTACAGCGATTGTCACATTCAGGCTCAGTAGGAGTTCGGATGGGTTTTCCTCATCGACCTTCTTATCGACATCTACCTAGAGACCATTACATGCAACTAGTACCGCTTGCGGCCTGTGATTAAACCCACTGCCAGCGTAGTGTCGAGTCTTTAGAGTCCCACACAGAGAGTTTCCCTGCACTGGGCAAAAGGTGTAGAGGCCGTATGGTTTTACGACAGGACTTCGATCACTTACGTGCACTTGTGCACGTATGATGTTCGGACGGATAATACTAGTGGGCTTTGGTTTAAGCCGGATCCTAGTATTATATTGATGGATCGGTTTCGTCTCTTTGTATTTGTGTTTCTCGGAACACGAATGCAGATATGTATATACGGATGAGAGGAGCACAGAAGAAGACACCTCATTAAGGTTTTGACCATTTACTCGATTAAAATAATTATAAGGTGGAAGAAAGTATTTGTTATTTTTGTAAATGATAATTGAGACATGGCTACTAGTTTTGACTACTTGACTTTGTTTGACCTTTTGACTTGGCTTGACCACTTGACTTGGGTTGACTATTTGACCTAGATATTTTTGTGAGATATTTTGGTGAGATATTTTGATGCCATGATAGTGGTCATGTCAAGGGTATCCATCTCAAATTTCATGTGAGAGATTATCATTTGTAAAAATACTTTCTCTTTCTTCAAGTGAGCTCTCATGCTAGCTCTTCTTCTTCTTCCTCACTAGAAAACCCTTAAGGTCTCATGAGTTGAGTAAATTAGGGTTTCAAGAGACAAATAAATCCACCTTCATACTCTACATCACCTAGGACATCAAGTTTAGCAAGCTTGTTGCCCTAGTTACCTCGGTTTTGAGGTGGAGCTCGGACTATAGACTCTCGGGTGAATCGTCTTCGACTCGAGGAGGCCGTGGAGGTTGCTACGATCCAGATCGATCCTTGGAGCCTACGTAGACGAGGAGTACATCGATGAATACCCGAAGGACTTGTATCATGAGGTATAATATTCTTTCTGAGTAGTTAAATCTCATGTTGTTTGCTAGCTATGGTTTATGTTCGATCCTTGGTTCTAGTCGGTGTTGCGAAGCCCGTAAAAATCATTTTTTGCAAATTCCACATCCCCGCGAACACGTGGGGTGCGTAACATCGACTTACAGTGGTATCATAGCCTCTTATAAACCTTAGATATCTTGTACCGATGTTAGAATTCCGCCGTTTTTGTCACGGAAAAACTGTCGACAAAAACAGTTTTCAAAAGTGATATTTTGAGTTGTTTGCGCACTCCGCGGGCTCACGGTTTGAACCGAGAAGCCGCGGGGTGAAACGTACACACCCCGGGGACACCCCAAAGGGGACAACGGCTGGGAACACCCCCCAAGACCACCAATTGGTGGCCGTAGGGGCTGCTGACCCGAGAGCACCAGAAACAGGTGCTCTCGGGTCTGTCCTCCTTTGGGGGCCACCTCATGGTGGCCCCCAGGGGTGGGCACCCCCCTGAGGCCCCCCATTCAACAACTTATCATGTGTCTTCACCTCCATGAAGATTCGAACGGGTTTCGAGTTCGTTTCGACTCCCGTATTGGCTCAAAACTATCGATTTTGAAACACTAGCTCACTAGATTTTCAAGACTTGGAAAATTGTTTAAGTTTGATAATTGCGTGCGGAATTAAATTGTCTTAGTTACTTTACAAGCTCTATATTGTATATATGTGTTTGGAAACGTCGACTAATTGCTATACGTCGATTAGTCGGGGTTGCACATATCTGTGATGATGTTATATTGGTTTGTGTATATGAACTTGTTGGATCGTCGTGATGAATAGCCGGGGATGTGAGATGAGGGTTTTCATTTTTCCATTCGATGTAAAATTTGTAAAGTGATATAATATTATTTTTTCGGGGCGAATCCGGGTTGAGGTTGTAGCCACCGTTGTATTATTTCTTTTACTGTTTTTGCACCTAGGATAGACCCAAGATGGGGTGCACAAACTACCGGGTACTTTGAAGTGCCGAGTGTCCTACTCACTTTGTTGAGGGAGGTTTCTTCATTTCGGGTATTTGGCGGGTAGTTTGCCGCACTCGTAGGGGTCTAGGGTGGGGTTTGGCTATTCATCACGACCGTGGAATCTATTTTTCGTTACTGGCTCAAACGAAACGTGGAATTCCTAGTATATCCAATGTATTCATCTGTGATCTGGAATGCCTATCATTGCATCTGACGAATGAATATTATTATTATATATATATATATATTATATAATAGACGTTACTTATGTTTTGCATCCGCGCTAGTCCAGCCCCCGCTCTGTCGTTAGTTAAGAAACATAATGGGAGATGACGGGGCCCCATGGCGAATGCAGATGGCATAAGCGTACGTTGTATTTTCGTTGTTTTCTGCAATGGTAAGTAATTAATGGGACTGCATTACATTAATGCAAAGAAAACAAACCAAACCTGAATCGTTGGAACAAATTTTAAAAACCACTCGGTTATTTTAAAACAGGAGACTTTTAAATGGGGAGCTTAAACCACTCCTTTTAAAAGCTATCAGGTTCCTTCGATTATATCAAGTTCACTACGTTCACGGTTTCTCCAAAACCATTCATAAATAGTCAGTAGTATTCAAGCTATGTATGTTGGCCTTCGTCAAGGCATAGTGATTGGTAGCTGCTGGATATTCATCTGTAGCATAGATAGATGCGTTGGTTTGGGACAGTCATATTACTAATTTGGCCTTCGTCAAGGGTATGTGCGGGTGGGTTCAAATTAACCTGTACAATGACGGGTAGAACTTGACATGTGACTTATGATATGTTGGTTTTCGTCAAGGTCATAAGAGCATGGGGCAAAAATCTACATCGGGGGTTTCTAAAGAAACTGAAACTTGCTGGTGCTGCATACCATTTGGAGTTTGATATTGTTGGTAGGATTCCTTCAGCATTATCACATAATGATATTTGGATCCCGATCCTACT
Organism: Agapanthus africanus; assembly: GCA_030015575.1. Taxonomy (NCBI): domain Eukaryota; kingdom Viridiplantae; phylum Streptophyta; class Magnoliopsida; order Asparagales; family Amaryllidaceae; genus Agapanthus; species Agapanthus africanus. Next base: position 250,889,746 of record JASDDO010000028.1, read on the forward strand.
GTGAGTATCCGCTACTCCTCGGGAGATTTTTCACATAACAATCAATGCTATAAACCAAGTAGGTGTCTAGAACAGTGTTAGCGGGGCTACGCCTCCAGGGAAAAGAGGTTTTGTAATTAAGGAACTTGCGAAAGCGTTGGAAAACCTCTCTCGAAGTACCGACACTAGCCTGGACGAACGGTTAAGCAAGAATTGTACGGTGAGATCAATCCTGACTAATTCTTCTTTCTTGGTTTGAGGAAGGATTCGAGAAACGGTGGGAGCCATCCTATTTAAATAAATTAAAAACCAATCTAAACTTGCAAGAGCATCATGCTGAGTGTATTCTTCTCTCTCTCCTAATTGCAGCAACCAGGTGACCAGATTAGGTTATAGATAGATAATAAAATCACTGAGTTATACTATATTTAATATACACGTTCCGCTGTTTCGAAAATAATTTAGAAGGGTTTCCTTTGTAAAATGTTTCATGTCATCTCGGACACATAGGAAAATATTGAGACTGTAGCTTCTTTTTGGAAATCCCTTCGGTAACTATCAATGCATGCAAAAACACCTAGGTACTGTTCTCAGAACAGCCATGTTTGGTTACTAAACCAAATAGTAAATATCATAAAAATGTATTACTCAAAGGAAATCATACTCAACCGTATATGTACTAATGCCACGTGCGTCTGGTACGCAAAGAAATCGAAATCAATGAATGTGCCATACATGTGCATAGAAACAAAATCTAAGTGCAACGGGTTTGCACGAAACACCTGTCAAGGGCAACGGGTGAGCTTGACAAAAATATTAGGTGCATCTGATATGAACGAAGAATCCCGATTTAATGCATCTGGTGTGCACCAAAATAGCATCAAGCGCGCTACATATGCGCAAGAATCCAAATCAAGTGCACAAGGTGAACGAAAACAAATATCGAATATCACAATCGAAATCGACGGTATACAACATACATCAATCCAAATCAGGTATACCGTGATATATAATCTCACAACCACGTGCATCAGTGTGCACAAAATCAAATCTAAGTACTAAAAGTGCATGAAAACTACACCGAAAGCACAATTCAATTCACCTACATACCATAAGCATGAAATCAAAATCAAACATCTCGAACGACATCAAATCGAATTCAAGTGCAACTGTGGTGCACAAAATCTCAATCATGCAAATAAATCGCCTAAAATACCAAAATCCAAAATGACGGATACGTGATATTCGAATCACCGATTCACAAATCATAAACACTGTCGTCGATATGTCCTTCCTTCAAAGTCGAGAAGGTGTTGGTGCATCTAAAGCTAGCAGAGCAAGATATCTACTTGCCTCCTATTCATGGTCTGTCGCCTTGTGCCCTTAGGCCCTCATCTCTCACTGCGAATTGCCAGTTACATAACTCCTCGGCTCAACGGCCCAAAATGGAAATGATGACGGAAACAGTTCCGCTCTGGCACATCCTTTGAAATCTCTGGCCAACTATCAAGGTCACGCATAACATGTCTCGTCGACGATGCCGAACTCTGGCCTACTGGGTGTGCATAATACGACCGATCCTGGGTCCAAGCCTTCTCGTGTAGTAATCTAGAAAGATTCTGTCGGGGTCTCTCCCAAATCTCGTTTCTGCCGAACTGACCGGAAGTTGTCACCCGTTACTAAATCCATTGCTTGTTCCGGAACAGCTGCAAACTCATCACGACTTCTTCTAAAAGATGCATCCATAGTCAACGCCTCTGCGTGCGTATCGCATCTCTGATGTCAACGGAGTGGAACGTCATCTCGTCAAAATCTCGTACGAACCTCTTACTCCACTTTTCTCTAATGTGGACTGATTCAGACTCGTCTCTTCGTAGCTGTATGGACTGCGCTACAAACGGCTATACTCATATCTGGAGTCTCCCTTCCGAAACTACGAACTCGACAACTCAATATCTTGTGGTAGGTATTTGTGCAACTACGCCTTCGGAAACTCTTCCAAATCGTTGGAGGAATTCTTTTCATTCATCCATTTTCTATTGACTCTCAACGTGCCTGTGTGAAGTCTTTCTAGCTGAAATCAATCAATCTGACGACCTCGCATCGGGGTATACAACGAACCACATGTCCTAGTCATTCATCCATGGGTGACTAGCGATGTTCTATCATATCCCTAAGTAAAACTCGTGCTGCAATAGCTTCAAATATCTGGGGCGATATCTTGTCAGTAGCAGCAACAACTGGCTCATTCGTCCACACGCTAAACAATACCTCAATCCTCAAGAATAGATGATACATTAACGGTCATCACATTCTAGCCGGCCTCTAGCAGTGGCCCAATCCTCTGGTGTTGATCTGAACGTTCGAGAAATCTTAGTAAGACAATCCATCAAAACGCTCATGTCACGAAAAACACAATAAAACGACATATCTATGCAACCATGTCACCGGAATACATCCTGGTCAGTCCTCGTCCAAGATGAGCTCATGCTGACCGCAGCTCTAGCCGCAGCTATCTCTGCCCGTGCAACCATAGTAACAGAAACCACCATCCGGCATCGATGAAGATAGATCGAAGGAACGAATAGAATACGGTGCAAAGAAATGTACATCATAAGGCTTCTTAAGCAGAGTAGAGTATCGTAAGTATGCCGCGGAACATACACACGGTACGTTATTCTACTTAAATCACCTGCTCTATCAACCAAGGCCAACCTACGTGACGAAAGTTCGGGTCTAATACCCCCTCGACCAAGTCTAAGTTCCGTAAGGTCAAGCCTAGGTTCCAAATATATATATACGCCCTAGAATCCGCATAGTCAAACCTAGACTCGAACTAAGGTTAAACCTAGCGCTTTGATACCAACCTTGTCACGACCCGAAATGGCACGTGATTGGCACTTGAATCATGTGAAGTCTATAGGACCCCACCTAATTCAAGTAAGACAAAAGCCCAGAAATCTAAACCATTTTTAAGGAAAAAAAAAGTGAAGGAAAACATGTTTTAAAGCAAGTGGTTTTAACAAAATAAGGCATTAAACATTTTAAAAGCAACATCATATTTTCCCGAAAATTTCGGCAAAGTATCCTTTATAAATACTGGCCCCCAAACGGGTACAACACATGAAATACATAATAATGAATAAAGGCATCCCCAAGCGGGAGCTAGCTCTTCGCTAAATGGCGGAAATCCACCACACAAGCAATATAATATACAACGTCGAAGGGCGAGGATCAAAACTCAGAAGAAAACCAACATCCTCAAGAAAACAAGAGAAGAATCATAATAATACAAGCGTGCGACTCTAAGGTCGAAATAATATACAACTGGTCTTCTAATTCTATCAAATATACAAGTCTGGTTGATGGAGTTTACTAGATACAACTGAAATAAATAAAGTACAACAGTGGTCACGATACAAGTGAACCCACCTACCAAAGGATTCACCCGGAAGGAAGCAGTGTGCCAGCGAGCCGCAACGTAACCTATACGGCCAAACCTGCAAGAAACCGTGGCACAACGGGGGTGAGTTTCCAACTCGTGAGTAGAAAACATCACCGAGAAGAAATCACGTGTATGACTCTCTCCTAGGTCATACAATAAAATTATACAATACTATAACAAGGGTAACAGTATATCATGAGTGTGATATCAAGTACTCGTGTCCGTGTTAAGTGTAATAATATATCGATGCATGACATGTACTAACGCATCATCCAACGCGTGTCCAGCAACGACACACAAATCATGATAAAACCCGAGTGCCCAGTATCGGCACTCAAAACATCTCGAAGTACGTGTCCAACAGCGACATATAATACTCAAATCTCGGGCTCCGTCAGTCCGGATCGTCCCATACCTCCGAAAGGTACCCTCCGGATATCCGTCGAGTTTCCAATACGATCACCGGTAGGTAGTGCCCCCCTGCCAGGCTCATCGTCCACTATGAAATCACTCTCGCCCCAGGGTACCTCACCGGGTCCATCATGTACCCGCAGACGGTTCATCCTCCTCCTCGAATCGGGTCTCGAAAACCAACTCAGAACCGAGAAAACATCATGGTGGACGCTACTCATCATATCAAGGAAAACCACGTCTTTCTCTTTTAAAATTATCATAAGTTATAAACATTCACATGCGGTTTCCCAAAACCAGAAATTTCATGAAAGATCCGAAATCTCAAAATCACTAGTCAGTGAGCAGTGAATATCGGCATAAAGCCCCACGATATTGCATAACAGAATGAATGCATAAATGCATGAAGTATCTGGGTAAGAAATGCAATATCAAAACTAGCATATGAAAGCGAGCGTACTAGTACTATGTTGAAACTACTAGCTAGCACTTTATACAAATGAAGTAATGGTTTCTAATGTGTACGTGACATGGAAATTACTGATAATGATGTGTGTGAACTGGCAAGCAAGTGTACGTAGAGCATACGCATCATCGGTAATGGTGCCGGTGTCTTGACAACAGGGGTTCATAATAATTAAAGAACACATTTATAAGTATGCAATACGATGAGAACAACATGAATATACAGAAAAGATGTAGTAACCGCAACATTTAAGAATATACCCTTCTAAATACGAGTCATACAGTTCTCGGTGTTTGAAATAGCACGAATCGTGGTTTTAGAAAATTAGGGGCTACGGGGTCCTTGAGAAAAGATACGTCTTGAAAAATCCGTAGTATCCCTCGGCTTGTCTTTAAAATAATCACGATTCGTTAGTTTTGAAAATAAGTATAACTCGAGCCCAGTCTAAAGGGTAAAGAAAATCAGTCTAAAGTTGTAACATTTCAGAAAAATAAAATATTATTTTTAGGAATTTTTATAATTAAATAATAAATATTATGAATATTTTAATAGTGCGGTATAATTAAATACCGATAAATAGGAAAAATATTTGGAAAATTATAGGAAATTCTGAAATGAGGATGTTTTATGTGATTTAGGCAAATTATGAATTTTTATAATTAATTATATACAATTTTAATGCTAATCGCGATTAAATATCGCTAATCGTGCATTAAACTAGTTTTGTGCATGTGACACGCACCAAGTCTTTTCACACTTATTACATTTTCCTCCATGGCTTTTCTTTATTTCTTCATGCTTGTTTTGGGTTTTAAATGAGAGAATAAGGAAAAGAAAAGAAAAGAATAAAGAAAAGGGGTATGTGCAAGAGAGAGAAGTGAGAGAGAGGGTAAGGGGTCAACCTTGGACCATGGCTCACATTCTCACTTCATCCTCTTCAACCCTCGGCTGCCTCCATCACCCCCTCCTCTTCAACCCTCACAAGTACCACTAAAAACACCTCAAAACTTCATCTCACTTTCATTAAAAACATACACAAGCCCACTACTAACACTTTGGACCAAGAAAAATCGGATTTTGGAGACTTGGGGCAACTCAAGAAAATTCTTGAGTTGCCAAATGAGGTATTTTCTTTATCATTAGTGTAGTATTACTTTCACTTTAGCTTATATGCATATTTAGAAGTGTTTTGATATGGTTTAGGGATCTTTGAAAATTCCTAGTTAGGGTTTGAGGGATTCTTGAGTTGTGGTTGTGTAATTGAAGTTGGTAGAGACCTTATAACCCCTGTAGTGATGATATAGTGGATTAAACCAGAGATTAGAACCAAAATTCGCAAACCTAGAAAACCCCAATATTGTATTTTGTAGACTTTGTGATGGTAAATGGGAATTTGCTACAACTCGGGGACCTGGAAATTTATTTAGCAAGCACAGTGAGTAAAGCAGGCAACATAGGAGCTATCCCCGAGACCCGAGACCCCAACTCCCTCATTGGGTCACAGATTTATTCCTCTTGGCCGTAATTTGCAGCCAGGGCAGGGGGTACTGGGTCAATTCTTGGTTCATGGATCCCTTAGCTGTAAACTAGACCCTTAACATATGCAGAATTAGCTAATTTCACCTATGGTAAAATCTGGAAGTGTTTACGACATTTCTGAATTCGTTTTGCGTCTTTTAATGAATTGCAAATTGGTATTTGTGTTTTATCTCGGTCGAATCACGTTTATATGTCAATCGTCGAGAGTTGTTGGTTATTCGTGCATGCTTAGACCATAGGTTTTAACCTATGTACGTTTCGTGTTTCGTTTTGGTTTTCATTCGCGATTTAAGTTTACGATACTATGTTTGATATGTAGGTACCCCCCATATGGATTTCGAGACGACGAGGAGAGCGTAGCGTCATCAACTCCAGCAAGCGAGGATCAATGTGAGTAGATATATATAGATATATATCTACGGGGGAAGTCGGGTGGATGGCGTATAGCACCCCTGCAGTTTCGTTGTGTTGTATACGAATACGTATACCTATTTATTTAAATATGTTTATCGTGAAACTTGGATGATTAGTAAGTAGGATCTTACAAGATCATGGGTTAATTTTAGTATAACTGTTTGATAGTGTCGTAGTTAGTTGTAGTCGTGAACCCTAGAATAAGGTTTACACTAACACACACACACTCGCATGCATTTTACTTTCTTGTACGTATATGGGGATATGTATATATATACACACACACACACACATAGGTATGGGACTATGTATATATATACGTATACATATACATGGATGATGAGGATAGTATATAGTATTTGGAGATGAGTCGATGAGATTGGGTATGGTGCCATGAGATCGGTGATATGATATGGTTCGTATTATGAGATACGACATGATTATTATAGTGGGTCTTTGGGGCGATGTGTTTCGTACACACGCATATATATATAGATGGTATCAGTATTGTACTAGACTTAGATCAGTACCGTGTTCATGATATATGACGATAAGGATACCAGATGAATTATGAGATAAATGTGATATTGACCCGTACCCAGATTTGGGATGCCGTTCGATGGATTTACCGTACGAGCTATATTGATGATAGATCCGCACTCTTGACTCGAGAATGTCATATTATATAGTGTATCATATGGGATACTATTGAGACAGGATCACCGACTATTATATATATATATCGACTTAGACTTAGGTGGTTTTCCTTACCCTTTTCGATTAGTCTGTTAGTTTAGTCCTGTAGTTTACTTGTACATGTTAGACTAGACTCGAGTCATACCTATTTCAAAAACTAACGAATCGTGAGTATTTTAAAGACAGGCCAAGGGATACTACGGATATTTCAAAGGATGTACTTTTTCATAAAAACACCGTAGCCCTATTTTCTAAACACCACGATTCGTGCTATTTCAGATACCAAAAACTGTATGACTCGTATATAGGAATGTGTATTTCTTTATTGCTGCATTATTATTCATTTACCATTTATTCTGCTGCTCTCATTGCATTGCATGCTTTTATGTATTTTCGTTAGAAATGATGAAACCTGTTGTTAGGACACCAACACCATTACCGATGACGTGTATGCTCCACGTGCACTCGCTTGCCGGCTCACACACATCTTCATCGGTAATTACTATGACACGTACACTTAAAGAATATTATTTCATTGACATAGCTTGCTAGCTGATAGTTCTTATATGTTATTGTTTCATATGTTAGTTCATTATTGCATTCATTGCTTGATATTCATGCATATTTTTATATTCATTCGTCATGCAATATTATAAGGGCCAGTCCGGATTGTCGGAGCCCAGTATTCATTATTATTGACCTTTTATTTTGGATTTCGGAGTTTCCATGAGATTTCTGGATTTAGAGAAACCGCAAGATTTAATAAACTCATTTATCATTTTAAAAGATAAAAGTGCGGTTTTCTCATGCTATGATTGTGATATGTCCACCATGAGTTTTCTCGGCTCTTCAGCGATATCATACACCCGATTCGAGGAGGAGATGAACCGTCTGTGGGTGCATGGTGGACCCGGTGCGGTATCCCGGGGCGAGAAGATCGCACAGGATGGCGTTTGAGCCTGTGACAGGGGAGTAATGCTGGCCGGTGATTTTATTGAGATTTATGATACAGGCCAGTCCGGATAGCCAGAGCCTGAGATATTGAGATTTGAGGATACAGGCCAGTCCGGATAGTCGAAGCCTGAGATATTTGGATATTGAGATATATATTTTGTGTCGATGCTTGACACTGATTTTCTAATGATTTCATTGATGATACTTAAATGTTTATAAAGAAATCTCACTATATTAAGAAAACAGTTTTCTCATTCATGATGTATTCTGTTTTCATTATACCGCATTCATACCTCATATCTATGATATGTTGCTATCTGAGGCACTGATACAAGCACATTGTATTACACTTATGTATAGATGTTTACCCTTACTACCTTATCATGCTTCAGACTTCATCATATTGAGGATATATATATATATATTACTGATCGTATTGACCTAGGATTGAGTCATACATACGATTTCTGCTCTGTGATGTTTTCTACTCGCGAGTTGGCAACTCACCCCCGTTGTGCCACAGTTCTTGCAGGTTTTGCCGTACAGATTTCATTACGGCTTCCTGGCACACTGCTTCCATTCCAGGTGATTGCCTTGGTAGGTGGGCCCACTCGCATCGTGGCCACCATTGTACCTTTTATTTATATTCAGTTGTATCCAGTAACTCCATCAACCAGACTTGTACATTTATTATAACCTTAGAAGACTAGTTGTATATTATTTCGACCTTAGAGTCGCGCTTGTATTATTATGGTTTCTTGATGAGAGTTTCCTTTTGAGTTTTGATCCTCGCCCTTGGCGTTGTATATTATATTTGCTTGCGTGGTTGTGACCGTCAATTGACAAAGAGTTGGCTCCTGCTTGGGGATGGCTTTATTCATATTATGCATGTTGTACCCTTTTGGGGTCGGTATTTATAAAGGAAACTCTGCCGAAATTTTTAGAAAAGACTTGAGATTTTAAAATGCATATTTGTCTTATTTTATTAAAACCACTTGCTTTAAAACATGTTTTCTTCACTTCTTTCTTAAAATGTTTCAGATTTCTGGGATTTCTTGGCTTACTTGAATTAGATGGAGTCCTATAGACTTCATATGATTCAAGTGCCAGTCACGTGCCATTTTGGGTCATGACAAATTTGGTATCAGAGCGCTGGTTTAACCTTGGTTCGAGTCTGTGTTTGACTATGCGGAGCCTAGGGCATTTGTATATATACGGAATCTAGGCTTGACCTTACGGAACGTAGACTTGGTCGAGGGAGTATTAGACTCGAAATTTTGTCGCATAGATTGACCTTGGTTGATGGAGTTGGAGACTTAAGGAGAGTGACGTACCGTGTGTATGTTCCGCGGCATACTTACGATACGCTACTCCGGTTAAGGATCCTTAGGATGTAAATTTCCTTGCACAGCATTATATTCATTCATGATCTATCCTCATCGTTATTGGTTTATGGGTTTTGCTGCCACGATTACATGGGAAAGGAGAGAGCTACGGCTAGAGTTGCGTCAACACGAGCTCGTCACGGATGAGGACTGACCAGGGCGTGATTCCAGGGATACTCGATTGTATAGATGTATCGTCCTATTGTGTTTTCGCGCCATGAGCATTTGATGGATCGCTTTTACAAGATTTCTCGGACGTGCAGATCAGCACCAGAGGATTGGGCCACTGCTAGAGGTCAGCCAGAATGTGATGACCGTCAAAGCACTGATTATTTTTATGATTGAGGCACTGTTCAGCGTGCGGACGAATGAGCCAGTGATTGCTGCGAACGACAAGATATCGCCCCAGATGTTTGAAGCTAATTCCGTACGAGTTATATTTCAAGATATGATAGAAGATCGCTAGTCACCAAAGATGAAAGACTAGAACATGTGATTCATTGCCTACCCCGATGCGAGGTTGATCAGTCGAAAATAATGTATTTTTAACACGTCAATTTCCCTATCTTTTGCATTCATCTAGAGGTGTTCGGTTTGCATATTTCACATATTAGCAAAACAATAGTAAAATACTGAATTACCTGTGTTGTACTCTAAAACTGGCATTTATAAGGAAATTGACTGTTTATCATGGCATCGCATCATTCTTGTAGCGCAACACTTGTTTCGAAGTCTGTGCAGGAAATTCCAGAAACCGAGCCAAATTGTCAAAAGTGCTGATCAAAATTACACCAAGTCTAAGTCTGGTGATCTGGTAGTAAAATTCCAGAAATTTATTCAAGGCCAATGGGCTCTTCCCGCCGCGGATCCGCGGCATGATGACGTCAGCAGAGAAGCAGATTTTCCCCATGTGCTTATTTCTAACGGCAAAGCTTCCAGAACTCTCCAGAAACTCCACGTGGCTTCACCTAGAAGGCTCGGCCTAACAACCTAGTTCTAGAAGCCTCCCTCCAACTAACTTTTTCTAGAAGCCTCCTTATAACAACCTTCTTCTAGAAAGCTCTCTCCAACAACCTTCTTCTAGAAGCCTCCTTATAACAACCTTCTTCTAGAAGCCTCCTTGTAACAACCTCATTCTAGAATATTCCTTCCAACAAACTTCTTCTAGAAGATTCTTTCTAACAACCTCATTTTGGAGGGAAAATTCAAATGAGGTGGTTCATTTTGGAGGAAAAATTCAAATGAGATAGTTCATTTTGGAGGGAAAATTCAAATTCAAATGAGGTAGTTCATTTTGGAGGGAAAATTCAAATTCAAATGAGGCAGTTCATTTTGGAGGGAAAAGTTGTTCATTTTGGAGGGAAAAGTTGTTCATTTTGGAGGGAAATTTGAAATTTGAATTCTAGATCTAGGGTTATGAAAGCTTATAAAAGGGAGCCTAGATCTAAGGTTAAGGGTTGTTCATTAGTTCAATTCTTCATCCCCCATCTACAAGTTGAGTGACACATCTTGTAGCTCCAAATTCTAAATCCAATTCCAAATTCAAGATCCCGAGTACCAAATCAAGTAAGAAGCCCTTCAACCTTTTATGAGCGGAGCCGATCTCTAATCGAGCAAGTGATCCAAGCCGATCCGCGACTCAAGGAGCCGAGTGAAGCCAAATCGACGATCGAGTTCTTCCTCTTGTAGTTCTTGAGCGAATGTAATGAAATTGTTGATATAAATAAAATGTGAAATTCTTTTATCTTGCTTTCTTTAAATTCTTGCATCATGATTCGATCTCAATTTGTAATTGTAGTTCTTGTTGTGATGTTTGAGTAAAACTCCGCTCGTCGAGGAGTCGAGACGATCAATAGAATGATGATGTAACAAATCTTAATACGATTCTTGAGTCCTACGAGCTTTGTAAACCCTAGCAAGTTCAAGAATCGATGACCTAGTTTCGTTGCGATGCTTTCTTGAATGTGATCGCTCGAAATTAGGGATCTACGATCGTTTCTTGAATTTACTAGAGGCTTGAATGTGAATGATATCGACGAAAGAATAAGGGATAAGATGAAACCCTAGTTTCATAAGAAATCCCTAATTCTCGATCGATCATCATCGATCTAGTATCAATTCATCGAAGGATAAGAATATGTAATTGTAAGATTACATCACATCTATAGATCCGATCGATTCCTACGAGCCTCATTTAGATTCTTGATATTTGGTTGGAAAAACCATCAAACTATCAATTCTTGATTCTATCTTTTTCTTGTTATTAGATCTAGATTTTCTAATTCTTGAACTTCAATTACAAATCATGAATTGTTTTCGTTTCTTTTCTTTAAAGTTTCAATTCACCTAATTCAAAAGACGAACGATTACACTTTCCCTGTGGACGATCCGCACTTACTAACGCGCTACAATCGACACCGTTATTGATTGCGGTCAAATAATTTTTTGTTGTGATTTCTTTACAATTTTCCAACATACACAATCCGAAATCGTTTCAATCAAATGGCGCCGTTGCCGGGGATAGTGCGCTAATTGTTCGTATTTTGAAATTTGAGTTGAAAATTTTATTCCATTATAATTTTTAGATCTAAACTCGCACAAACCCTAATACGTGTGTTGTGATTTGATTGCGAGGAAATCTGGAATCATTGGAGCTTGGATAAAATTTTTGTGAATATTCCAGAGAGCTGAAGGAGTGAACAGAAGTTCACTGTTAAAATTTTGCACAGAGATCCGCACATAAGACCGCGGTTCTGCGGTGGGAGCCTCCTATTGCGGCGGTTCCGCGGCAGCCTAGCTGCTTCCGTGTACCAAAATTTCTCTGTAAGCTTCTCACTTTCTTATCTTCTCCCTCATCTGCTCCAATTAACAATTTCCTGCAGGTTTCTTTGCAAATAATCGCAGCGCCGCAAAAGCAAAATAAAAATTTGTGCGTGTTTTGATTTTTGGCTGTTTGCATATTAATACGGAAAATTAAGGGGCACGACCAAATCCAGATTAGGTGGGGAGTTCATTACCCTTCCTAAGCCCCAAAAATCACAAACTTGCATCCGCATTACACTCATTAATTAAAAAATATCTAGAGATGACTCTAAGGACTGTCGCGCTCACTTAGGACAGAAGAAGGCCGTGGGTAATTCATTGCTTATCCGCGTTTTCTTGTGGTGTCTAAGGCAAGTGTGTCGAAGGCTAGTGGTTATTAATTAGGCCCACTACTTACGTAGTGGAGTACCTTCCTACTTACCTGGCCACAGGGGGACAAAGAGGCAGTGGAGGATTTATCCTGCGACTTGTCTTTTGGCAGTTAGGAGCGGTCTACAGCCTGACCTAGGTGACCAATAGAATTAGGGTTTTGCCTGTTGCATTTGTTGTGTTGCATCATTTTTTTCAAAAATTCGTATATTTTCAAAACAAACACCGCATTCATCATTTCCTCTAATTATACCAACGCTGCCACTTGTGCTACAACCATTTAGCATAATGTTAGGCTGGACACGGGATTCCATTTCCCGTCTTGTCCGCGTTTCTTTTATCGATCCCAGAGTCGATAATTCTTCGTCTTCTCCCCCACCACCCACCACAACCGCGATGGACCCAAATCCATCAAACTTTAACACTACTCTGCCACCGCCCGCAGGTGCGCAGAATCTTCCACGCATTTCTCTCCAAGAGAGATGCTATCCTACACGTGTTACCCTTCCCACCTGTCTTTCTATACCACCTGCCAACGGGGAAAATTTTGAAATCAACCCCCAATTCATCAAACTGTTACCCAAATTTCATGGTCTTGATTCTGAAAATGCATACATGTTTATTTCCAAATTTGAAAACGTATGTGCTTTGATGGGAAATTCACAACTGTCTTTTGATGCTCTGCGTTTACGTCTTCTCCCATTCACTTTGTGCGATTTAGCCGAGAAGTGGCTTTACATCACACCCGCACATTCTATTTCAACATGGGACGAATTCGTTGCAGCATTTCTTAAGAAATTTTATCCTAATCACAAGACCAGTCGTGTTAAGAGCGAAATCTTCAAATTTACCCAACTTCCCAATGAACCATTCTGGAAATGCTTTGAACGGTTCAAGGATCTTCTTATCCAATGTCCTCATCACGGAATCTCCAGATGGGATTTTTGTCGAATTATCTATGAGGGTATTGATCTCACTACTAGACAGATACTTGAAACCATGTGTCATTGTCAATTCCTATCTAAAGATGATGGTGAAGCTTGAAAATACCTAGAAGATTTATCTCAAAACACATCACAATGGGAAAGTGTTGGACCACCACCACCTAGGGAAGATGTCAATCAGCTCGATGTTTCCGTCACCATGAAAGCCGAAATGGCCGCAATACAAAGGAAACTCGACGCTATAGAAAACAAAATCTCTTCAGCCTCCCTAAACCAATCCACACTTCCCAAAACCGTGTGTGGCTGCTGTTCAAACCCTTCACATTTGACGGAAGAATGTCCTTTGAATATACCGTTTCAAGGTCACACTAATGCTGCACTTCAGCAAAGACCTGGAAACTATCCCTCTTCTTTCTCATATAATCAAGATTGGAGGAATCACCCGAACTTTGCTTGGAACCAATCACAATCTCAAAACACGGTTCCAATCCTAAACAATTTTCAAAGGGTCCCTCCACCACAACAGCAACCACCACTTCAATTGAGTCAGCACCCCTTCCAACCGCAAAATTTTCAAAATCCTGCCAACACTTTTGCACTACATGAAAACTCTTTGAAATTGGCCGGTACTGATAATATCTCTGCACTGGTGCAAACCTTGGTTACTTTCATGAAACAATCCATCCAAGAGTCGGCAAGTTTTCAATCTTCCATCGATAATATGATAAAGATCATTCTCACTCAAAATGAGAATATTAAATCGATGGAAGCACAAATTGAACGAATAACAGCCGAAATAAGTGCTAGAGAAAAAGGGGATCTTCCATCTCAACCCCAACCTGATCCTGGACCTTCACATTGCACTAATGTGGATGCTCTTACCACGTTGAGATCTGGAAGAGTGCTAGACAATCATGTGGGTGAAAAAATTGATAATGATGAATTGATCATTAACACCCAGGCTTCCACTTCCACTTCCACTCACACTTCTACTTCTTACCCTATTTCGTCTAATTTACCGTCTTCTTCCAAGCCTATTCTCCGTTTTCCCAAAGGCTCAAACCCTCCACCCACCTCACCTTGTCCACCCCCACAAACTTCTCCACAAATGTTGGACCCAACACTTATTGATAGAGCTCCATTTCGAAATAGGTTGAGGCCCAACAAACATGATGAATAAAGGGAGAAGCTTGTGGACATGTTTAAGCAAGTTAACATCAACATCCCTCTCCTAGATGCTATTCAACAAGTTCCGTCCTATGCGAAAATTCTTAAGAACTTGTGCACTAGGAAGAGGAAGACTCAAGTGCCCAAGAAGATATTCATAGCAAAAACTGTAGACACAGCTTTCCCCCAACAATTACCAAGGAAACGTAAGGATCCTGGCTATCCTACTATTTCCATTTCTATCGGGGAGAAACACATCAACCGTGCTCTACTTGACCTTGGCGCTAGTGTTAACTTGCTTCCATACTCGGTTTATGAGCAACTAGATATCGGAGAGTTGAAGCCAACCCATTGCACTCTCCAGATGGCTGACCGATCAATCACCAAACCTAGGGGTGAACTGGAGGATGTGTTAATAAAAATCGGGGAATTTATATTCCCTGTAGATTTTATTGTACTTGATACACAGCCTGTAGCGAACCCACGGAATCAAATTCCGGTGATTTTAGGTCGCCCCTTTTTGGCCACTTCCAACGCTATCATCAACTGTCGTAATGGTTCTATGACCCTATCTTTCGGGAATAGGTCAATTGAGCTGAACATTTACAAGTTGGGAAGTGTACCCTCCGAACCTACTGCTCAGGTCTGTTCTGTCGACTTAATGGATGTCGACAGCAGCGAATTTGATGATCCTCTTGATACCGATATAGACTCTTTTCATATGTTATTGTTTGACCCAACTATGTATCATATACATACGGACTCTTCCACCGAGATGTCCGGGTCAACAACTAACACCGATTATGGACTGTTTCTAGAGTCTGAAGATCACCCCGTACTTTGTGATGACATTATTCTTCAGGGTTTTGAGGAAATCTTCGCTGAAAAACTCCTATTTTTGAATGACACGGGTGTTAAGATGAATCCACATCAAAACAATGAAATTGAACCTCCACCCATTCTTTTGGACTGTAAAAAGAATGCGAGTTATCCATCACATTCACTGCATCGTCTCTCCAAAATGAGACGCACACACATTCTACTCCACCCCTTACCCTTTCCCCACTTCTTCTTTCAACAACCAGAGCACTGCATTGATAAAATTTTTGAATGGTTGGTGTTGATGTTCGGTCTTTGCAAAGCTTGGCATCGACCAATGATTTTTGACCCCCTCATATGATTTTCAAAGATTAACATTGCATAACTCAAGTTTTGGGGGGTATATTTTCTGGCTCCTGAAAAGAAAATCTTTACAAAATTTTGAGCCAAAAATAAGTTTGGGGAGGTTCTTCACTTAAATATTTTGCCCCCACTAATAAATTCCTCCCAAGCTTACAGGTTTTTCGTGATTTAGCAGAAGGCAACAGTGAGGACACTGTTGAAAACAAGTTTGGGGGAGGTTTGTGCTTATTTTCGCATCATTTGCATATCATTTGCATAAGCACAAAACATTTTTTTGAAAACATATAAAAAAAATTTTAAAAAAATTCAAAAAATAAAAAAAATTTGTACATAAATAAGATAATAAAAGTTTAGATAGTGAAAAATTACATCCATGAGATTAGAAAAATTTAAGAAAACCAAGAAAATTAGAAGTTTTCTTATACGAACTAGTAATAAGTAGTTATGAGCCGTTGTCCCAAGGGTTAGTAAGATGAAAGACGTCACTAATCTGAGGATAAAAATAAGTCTGAAAAATAGTTTCTATTCTGTAAACCAAACATTTTGAACGTTGATACCCTGCTATTCGCACTTACATACGTCTTGAAGCCTGGGATAGTAGAGGATACCTTGAAATGCTCTTGTCTTAAAGCCGATGTATGAAGGAAATAAAAAAAAAAGTGAATAAAAAATATATAAAGTGGTGAGAAAAATGGACACTGGTTTTGTTATCACCAAAGGCATTAAAAAAATGTATAGCGAGGGTGCCTCTTCACCTAGTGCCCTAAGGCCAACTGGTCTGGGAGTCACTGCTATGCCTGAGGTGGTGCAGGACGAGGAAAATACACCAAGTAAGCAAGCACAGGAGTAATCGGTCGGTTAGTACCTCAAGAAGTATTAACGGTCGCATGAAAGTGTGTGAGCAATCTCAATTAAATATTCATTAATTAAAAAGTACTGAGGCTGATGGGCAAGAGTATGATAGCTTGAATTGAATTCTCCGGGTGTAGGGATGTCTTTACACACACACAGGGTTATATGATCGATGTTTGGAAGAAAGATAGGAATGAAGAATAAGACGATGTTTTATTGAGGGAGGACGTGATTTCTGACATCTTTTCATGACCATTAAGATAGGGCTCATGACAACCGAAAAGCTAGCTTAGTTGGAAACCCTAATTTTCAAGGCTTTTCTTTTACAATTCTTGTCTTTAAATGTAATATTCATGATCTTTCTTTTATTATTGGATTTTGTGAGTGCAATCCGCTGAAAACCCTCAGGAGACAACACTCCTCCTACTAGGGACACCTAGAGGTTTAAAGGCTTGTTGCACATGCTCAGTGCAATCGTGTTGCCTACGAAAGTGTGCTAGTTAGTTTTTCTCTTTCTTTATTTTCTCCTTCTCTTTTTAATAAAATAGTTCGCTCGAGACGACCGAAAATAAGTTTGGGAGAATTTGATCAGTCGAAAATAATGTATTTTTAACACGTCAATTTCCCTATCTTTTGCATTCATCTAGAGGTGTTCGGTTTGCATATTTCACATATTAGCAAAACAATAGTAAAATACCGAATTACCTGTGTTGTACTCTAAAACTGGCATTTATAAGGAAATTGACTGTTTATCATGGCATCGCATCATTCTTGTAGCGCAACACTTGTTTCGAAGTCTGTGCAGGAAATTCCAGAAACCGAGCCAAATTGTCAAAAGTGCTGATCAAAATTACACCAAGTCTAAGTCTGGTGATCTGGTAGTAAAATTCCAGAAATTTATTCAAGGCCAATGGGCTCTTCCCGCCGCGGATCCGCGGCATGATGACGTCAGCAGAGAAGCAGATTTTCCCCATGTGCTTATTTCTAACGGCAAAGCTTCCAGAACTCTCCAGAAACTCCACGTGGCTTCATCTAGAAGGCTCGGCCTAACAACCTAGTTCTAGAAGCCTCCCTCCAACTAACTTCTTCTAGAAGCCTCCTTATAACAACCTTCTTCTAGAAAGCTCTCTCCAACAACCTTCTTCTAGAAGCCTCCTTATAACAACCTTCTTCTAGAAGCCTCCTTGTAACAACCTCATTCTAGAATATTCCTTCCAACAAACTTCTTCTAGAAGATTCTTTCTAATAACCTCATTTTGGAGGGAAAATTCAAATGAGGTGGTTCATTTTGGAGGGAAAATTCAAATGAGGTAGTTCATTTTAGAGGGAAAATTCAAATTCAAATGAGGTAGTTAATTTTGGAGGGAAAATTCAAATTCAAATGAGGTAGTTCATTTTGGTGGGAAAAGTTGTTCATTTTGGAGGGAAAAGTTGTTCATTTTGGAGGGAAATTTGAAATTTGAATTCTAGATCTAGGGTTATGAAAGCTTATAAAAGGGAGCCTAGATCTAAGGTTAAGGGTTGTTCATTAGTTCAATTGTAGGGTTCCTAGGAACACTATAGAGGTCTTACAAGGCATCAACCATGCCAATTTCAAATTTTATGGGTGCCGAGAAACCCTAATACGGATCGTTGACTAGAAGTTTAGGCGATATATGAATCTAGTTAACAACTTAACAAAAGATAAGAAGCTACAACCTTTGTAGATCCGGATATCCACTTCCTTGGCTCCACGTAGGCGTCCTCTAGCTGTCCATCTCGAATCCCGGACTCAATCGTTGGCTTGATTGGAGAAATGGGCGGACTAGGTCGTCGGCTTCGTGCCGAAGATGATCTACGTCGAGGCATCACAAGTTCAAGCTCCGACTTCACAAAGTTGTGAAACTTGTGAAGAAAATACCCAAAACAACTTGGCAAGAGGTAGAGGGTGAAGAAATAGGAGGTGGGTTCACTTTAGAATTGGATTTCTCTCACTTTAGCTCAAGTTGCCATTGATGGACTTAAGCTTTTCTTGAAGAAGAAGATGATGAAGAAGAAGAAAGAATATGATAAGTGTTGAATTAAAATGAAAATAAATCAATACTTATCATAAGCTAACTAAGGTTAAGTGTAGAGAATAGACCATGGTAAGTGGGAATGGTTAGGGTTAAGCATGAAGACAAATGGTCTCTTTAGTCAAAGCTTCATGAAACTTCAACAAGCTTCATGATAAAAAGAAACCATTTTCTTTTCTTTTATCTATTTAAATAAATAAAGAATGGATAAATAAATAGATGAATAACACAAAACCCTAACTATTATCATAACCATGGTTTAATTCTTTGCACAAACCCAAGTAAGTATGTATCATCAAACATGATACAATCAAGTGCACACAAAAGCATATCATATATACAATGTGCACTTCAAGTGAGAAAATCCTTTTAAAATGAACCAATAATAGTTAATGCAAATTAATATATCAAATATACAATTATACATTAAATCATTAAATCAACACTTGATTCAATGATCCGGTCATGTCGCACATAACCGACTAGTATACAATGTATCGATTTATCGAATCAATGATTCGATAACTAAGTTATATCGCATACAACCAATCGAAACATTCATCGCGAGAATGAAATACGGTATCACATACACGCATTATTCTCGGTCCCGTACATATCTCATATGCGCTCCTATTTCGTTTCGCTTGAGCCAGGAAACCTCTGTGTAGGACTCTAAAGACTCGTCAATACGCCGGTAGCAGATGATGATCATATCAAGCACCCACAAGCCGCAAGCAGTCTGCTAAACGTAACGGCCATCCGGGTATTGAGCGATCAGAAGATCGACGAGCTAGCCCGCTCACACTCCTGTGAATCCAACCAGTAACACTTACCGTACAGTCCGGTCTGTTCGTCTGATATGTCGCATATCAAGTCTAGGGGTGGTAAACGTCAGACTCCAATAACCGATAAGTCGTGCCGATGTGAGGCTCATAACGGGTCGAGAAACTACTGGTAACATTTACCAGCAAATCTCTGATCAGCCCTGGCCAGGGACTTCCCTGTTACGGCCAATCGAGCACAGCGCAATATCAACCCCCAATACCGGGAGAGACGAAACCCCTCCTATCGCTCATTGTCTCCATGTGACTCGGGACTGTACTCAAAGACCACCGTTTTGCACGCCCTCATGGACGTGGTAAGGTGAAGATCAAAGCACAATGGGAATCACACAAGACTCTATGACGATCTCGGGTCTACAGACTAACCTGCACAAGTGTCACCTGAGAACTGCCATCTGACGTGAGGTATAATACCATCTGGGAGTTCTCGGCGAGTCCATCCAGTGTACCCAGTCTCCACTGAGCACCCGTATACCTTCTCTGATGTCTAACACCAATGGATATGGGATCATCCATCGCCCATCTCATGGGTCGAGAAGCGTATACGCTAGTCTACTCTGGTATATCGATGCCCCGTCTCGATATACACACGACTAAGGACCTTGAAGGATGTACTTATGGACTACCATGTCCCCACTAGTATGATCTGCATCATAGTCCAGGTAGTCAAGTATACATCCTAAGGGCTTTACCAACATGTAACCATAAGACAGTTTAAAGAGACAAGTGTACATGTTAAGATAAAGAGTAACCAGATAGCATACTATCATATCGAGCAAGAAAGTCATCTCTATATATGTCCAAGCATCCAATATAATATACATCATCTGTATAATACTGGCCTCTAGGGCATACATACAACTAACAATCTCCCACTTGCACTAGGGCCAGCTGCTGTAGTATCGCATACCGAGCATCCCGAAGAGTCTCTCAAACTGTATCTGTGGAATGGCCTTCGTGAGTGGATCCGCCGTGTTGTTCTTCGTGTCAACCCTCCTGGCCTCTATCTCCCGGCGATCAACTATCTCCCGGATCAGGTGATACCGCCTCAGAATATGCCTGGATCGCTGATGGGACCTAGGTTCCTTGGCCAAAGCCACCGCTCCATTGTTATCGCAATACAAAGGTATTGGATGCTCAATGGATGGAACCACTCCAAGTTCAGTAATGAACTTCTTGATCCAGACAGCCTCTTTAGCAGCATCATTGGCAGCGATGTATTCAGCCTCCATCGTCGAGTCTGCCATGGTTTCCTGCTTGGAACTCTTCCAGCTAACCGCCCCTCCGTAAAGGGTAAAGACAAATCCCGACTGCGACTTAGAGTCGTCTTTATCACTCTGGAAGCTCGAATCGGTAAAGGACTCCACTTGGAGTTCTCCATTACCATACACCAAGAGCATCTCTTTAGTCCTTCGTAAGTACTTGAGAATGCTCTTCACAGCTGTCCAGTGACTCTCTCCAGGATCAGCTTGATACCTGCTCACTATACTTAGTGAGTATGCAACATCGGGTCTGGTACATAGCATCGCATACATGATAGAGCCTACAGCTGAAGCATAGGGTATCCCTTGCATGCGAGCTCTCTCCAAATCAGTCTTGGGAGACATCTCTTTGGAGAGAGTGACTCCAGAGATCGTGGGCAAGTTCCCACACTTGGATTCTTCTATACTAAACCTCTTTAGTATGGTGTCAATGTACCTGGATTGGGACAATCCCAATATCCTTTTGGATCTATCTCTATAGATCCTAATTCCCAATATGCAGGAGACATCACCAAGATCTTTCATTGAGAATCTTTGTGATAAGAAGAGCTTGACCGATTGCAGCATAGGAATATCATATCCTATCAAGAGTATGTCGTCCACGTACAATACGAGGAAGACAACCTTACTCTCTACCACCTTCTTGTAAATACAAGGTTCATCTGGGTTTTTGACGAAATCAAACTCTTTGATAACGACGTCAAAGCAGATGTTCCAACTCCTCGATGCTTGCTTTAATCCATAAATGGATTTAAGCAGCTTGCACACCTTCCCGCTGCTCCCACTGTCTACGAAGCCCTCTGGCTGAGTCATGTACACGCACTCTTCTAAATCACCATTTAGAAAGGCGGTATTAACATCCATTTGCCAGATTTTGTAGTCATGATATGCAGCGATGGCAAGCATGATTCGGATGGATTTAAGCATAGCCACTGGAGAAAAGGTTTCGTCATAGTCCACACCTGGTCTTTGACGAAAACCCTTTGCTACAAGTCTAGCTTTGAAAGTCTCCACTTTCCCATCTACACCAAGTTTTTTCTTGAAGATCCACTTGCTCCCAATGGGTTTTACCCCTTCAGGAGCAACTTCCAAAGTCCATACTTTGTTGGTGTACATGGATTCCATCTCGGACCGCATAGCATCCAGCCATTTCACTGAGTCCCCGCTCGTGATGGCCTGCTCGAAGCTAGTTGGGTCATCATCCTCCATGATGCAATCCTCACTGCCACCATCAATGAGAAAACCATAGTATCTCTCAGGTGGACGAGAAACCCTACTAGATCGGCGGAGAGGCTGGGGTACGTCGGGCACCATTGAATCCTCTGGTTCTACTAAATCATTAGTTGCAGTTTGTGGTGCCGGAACCTCTTCCAGCTCTACCTCTTTTCCATTAATTTCTTTTGCAAGAAATTCCCTTTCCAAAAAGGTGGCATGTTGAGCAACAAACACTCTTTGTTCCTCAGCTTGGTAGAAAAAATATCCTTGAGAATTCTTAGGATATCCCACAAACTTGCAAAGGACTGATCGTGCCTCGAGTTTGTCCGGATTTTGTTTTTTGACATAGGCCGGACAACCCCATATCTTAATTCGTTTAAAATATGGTCTCTTCCCACTCCATATCTCATATGGTGTGGTAGGTACAGATTTAGCGGAACCAGATTCAATAGGTATATGGCTATCTCAAGCGCATACCCCCAAAAGGAAATAGGTAACTCAGCATTGCTCATCATTGAACGCACCATATCTAATAGGGTGCGATTCCTTCGTTCTGATACACCGTTGTGCTGTGGTGTATAAGGAGGAGTAAGCTGAGAGAGAATCTCATTCTCTTTTAGATAATCCAGGAATTCACTGCTTAAGTATTCACCTCCTCGATCAGATCGAAGAATCTTAATACTTTTGCCCGTTTGGTTCTCTACCTCGTGCTTATATTCTTTGAATTTCTCAAAAGCTTCAGACTTGTGTTTCAACAGGAACACATGCCCGTATCTAGAGAGATCGTCAGTGAATGTAATGAAGTAGGAAGAACCATTTCTGGCGTGTGTAGACATAGGACCGCATACATCACTATGCACCAGTCCCAAGAGTTCAGTAACTCTTTCCCCGTGTCTCGTAAACGGAGTTTTGGTCATTTTTCCTTTGAGACATGAATGGCAAGTGTCATAAGATGATAATTCGAATGAATTCAAATATCCATTCTTATGCAACTTAGCTAGTCGTGTCTCATTGATATGGCCAAGTCTACAGTGCCACAAGAAGGATTCGTTCATTTCTGAGCTTTTCCTCTTGTGTGTGTTTTGTATATTGAAGACTGTATTTTGATTGAGAATGAATATGCCATTATGTAGCGAGCCTGATGCAATCAACTTTTGATCTAGGAATATGTTCATAACATTGTCCTTTACTACAAAATTATATCCTTCTTTACTTAATAAAGAAACTGATATAATGTTGCACATCATGTTCGGTATATAATAGCACTCATTCAGGACTAGTGTATCACCATTTGGTAATACCAGGTGATATATGCCAACTGCTTTGGCTGCAACATTTGCCCCATTCCCTACTTGAACGGAATGATCACCTTTTCCCAGTTCTCTACCTTTCCGTAGCCCATGTAACTGCTTACATATGTGGGATCCTGATCCGGTATCTAATACCCAGGACGTAGGGTGAACTGAGAAACAGTTCTCAATAACAAACATACCCGAAGAAGGTGCATCATCATGCACGTTCTCCGTTTGGGCGGCGTGAGAATCTAGATATTCTCCTGTTTCCTGTTCAGTCTTATAACATTTATAAGATAGAACGGGTCCAACGTTCCCCTGCACAGTATAACATGCGGGTTCGGTCAATACATCCATATTATTATCTTGATTAAGGCATGAAATGGTCGCTACCTGGAGAGAGAGAGAAGAAAACACTTTAGCGTATGCTCGTGCAAGATCAGATTGGTTATTATCTTATCTAATCAGGATGGCTCCCACTGGTTTTTATCAAATCTTCCTTCAAACCCTAAAAGGAAAGACTAGCCGGGATTAATTACACCCTACAACTTCGTCGATCTTTCAGCCAGGCCAGTGTCGGTACTTTGAGGGAGGTTCCCCGTGCTTTCGCACGGACCTAATTAAAGTAAACCTCGTTTTCCCAGAGGCGTAACCCCGTTGACACCTTTCTAGACACCTACTTGATCGGCTAATTGTAGTGTGCAAAACTCTCCCAGGAGTAACTCTTACTCGCAGTGGGTATCGGGATCCAACTATCTCATAGAAGGTATGCAATCTCATTGCAAATTTCAACACTTGAAATTCCCGATAATACTTTTGCCCCTAGCGATCTATGACCTTGACTAAGTCAACAAACCATAAATCGCAAGTCAAGTTCAACCCGTACATTTCCCGATTGAATTAAACCGACCCGTACGACCCTTGACTGAGTCAACAAGGCCGTGCGAATGCTCTAATCCAATCACATCTCATGTTGTTACAGATAAACATAATTTAGCTACCATACACTATGCCTTGACTAAGTCAACAAACATAGCACGATTACTAAATAATATCTATCTGAAATGACGGAGGGCTACGCGGGTTCTTTCAGAAAAAACCATGAGCGTAATGAACTTGATATCGTTGTAGAATCAAATGAAGTTTTTGAAATGAAGTGATTTTGAGGCTTTTCTAGTTTTGCTAAAGGGGTCACTCCCGGTGAAGGGATCGTCGGCCCTTTCCCCGTCGAATGAGGTGCGGGATGTATCATATATATCACTATGCAAAGCAGAAACTATAGAAGCAATCAAAAGCAAACTGAGTATGTAGTATCTGCCAGTTATTGCTAAAGGAGTCACTCCCGGTGAAGGGATCTCGGTCCTTTCCTCATCGAATAAGGTGCAGGGTATATCATATATACCGCTATGCAAAGCAAGAACTGTAGCTACCTGTTTTATTTAAAATTTGATTCTACAACATCATTTGGTTTCTTTTATTTCATTAATCACATTAATGAAGTCCCATCATTTAAATACCTAAACATCACAGATAAATACGACGTACACTTATGCCATCCGCATTCGCCTCGATGTCCCCTCATGCATCGTTAGGTTAAGTAACTAACGACAGAGCAGGGCAGGACTAGTGCGGGTGCAAAACATAAGTAACGTCTATATAATATATCATATATACTATATAAAGTATCTATCACAGAACAACATATGATCACATCACAGATATCGCAGCAGAAGAAACATATGAAACATTGGATATACTAGGACGTCCGTGTTTTCAATACGAGCCAGTATAAAACACAGATTCCACGGTCGTGATGAATAGCCTATCCCACATCCCTAGACTCCTACGAGAGCGGCAAGCAACCCTGCCAATTCTAGGGTTAGGAGACCCGGACTCGACTCCTCGAGATGGTCTCCCTCTAGACCCTAGAACCCGGTTACTTGTGCTCCCCTCCTTGGGTCTATCCTAATGCGGAAAAGTAAATAATATACAAAGGGTGACAGCTTCCGCAACCTGGAAGTGCTCCAAATAAAAGAATATTACATACAAGTTTTTACATGAATGAAAATGAAAAACACTCATCTCACATAAAAACCCCCGGCTATTCAAACACGACGATCCAATATAACATATCCAGCAACACATAACATCACATGTCATCAACGTAAGTAAATATGCGCATCCCAATTGTCGTTGACATATAGCAACGAAACCGGCGATATCACATATTACACTTACGGTCACATAAAAGAAAGTGTAAAACTACAACAATTGGAATCCACAACCCTTTAGACATCGCATGTCAAATCAGATGAAGTACTTAGACATCACATGCCTAACAGTTATAAACCCCGCATTTTAGTCTCAATATCGAAAACTCTTTTCAATATCAAGTGAAACTAAACCGCTAGATTTATAACATTCATCCATTTATCTCATAACTGTTTGTGAATTCCAATTATTGTATCCCATTCCGGATAAATAGAAAATATTAAACTTTCCGATCGAACATTCGAACACTCAAGTTTTCCCGAAACCGTCCAACACATGAAATAGGTTCAAGGACATTCACTTCATGCCTCAGTACCAACGGTCCAGCCGTAGAAGGGTCAAGCCAACGCGTCACATGTGGCACGCCGTACTGCCCCAAACCCGAAGGTTCAAAGGGCAGTTCAAGACGGTCACATAATCGAGTTAAGGTTTGTTGTCTTCTAGAGGGACCATCGCGTTACTTGCACTACTCAGAACGTCTTTAAACCACGGAAAGATCCAACACTTGGAAATTTCCCGACAGGGGAAAAAGTGGGTATTTATATCCGGTCGAACTTTTTAACATATTCAAAAATATCCGGAAAACACATAGACAAAGTTTGATAATCCGATCGAAATACCGAGTCCCTAATACAACCCAGAAAACTCAACTCCTGAGTGATATTTAAAAATTCCCAGAAAATCCAGCATCAGAAAAGAGGAATTACTGTGCAAAAATTATAAGGCATTATGACCATACGGCCGCGGAACCGCCGCCGAAGCCATGCTTCTGCCGCGGTTCCGCGGTGGGTTGATGGAATTGAGTTGTCGAATTTCACAGTAACTCTTAGAAATTACTGCTGATTTTTCTGCATATTTTTAATTCACAAAATTCCCAGATTTTCAAAAATGTACAGAGAGCATGTTTTGTTTTAGGGTTTCGGTTCGATCGGACTTCTAACTCCGTCTACACATCGCCTAAGGCTCTATCTAGGCTCTGATACCACTGTAGGGTTCCTAGGCACACTATAGAGGTCTCACAAGGCATCAACCATGCCAATTTCAAATTTTATGGGTGCCGAGAAACCCTAATACGGATCGTTGACTAGAAGTTTAGGCGATATATGAATCTAGTTAACAACTTAACTAAAGATAAGAAGCTACAACCTTTGTAGATCCAGATATCCACTTCCTTGGCTCCACGTAGGCGTCCTCTCACTGTCCATCTCGAATCCCGGACTCAATCGTCGGCTTGATCGGAGAAATGGGCGGACTAGGTCGTCGGCTTCGTGCCGAAGATGATCTATGTCGAGGCATCACAAGTTCAAGCTCCGACTTCACAAAGTTGTGAAACTTGTGAAGAAAACACCCAAAACAACTTGGCAAGAGGTAGAGGGTGAAGAAATAGGAGGTGGGTTCACTTTAGAATTGGATTTCTCTCACTTTAGCTCAAGTTGCCATTGATGGTCTTAAGCTTTTCTTGAAGAAGAAGATGATGAAGAAGAAGAAAGAATATGATAAGTGTTGAATTAAAATGAAAATAAATCAATACTTATCATATGCTAACAAAGGTTAAGTGTAGTGAATGTGTAGTGAATAGACCATGGTAAGTGGGAATGGTTAGGGTTAAGCATGAAGACAAATGGTCTCTTTAGTCAAAGCTTCATGAAGCTTCAGCAAGCTTCATGATAAAAAGAAACCATTTTCTTTTCTTTTATCTATTTAAATAAATAAAGAATGGATAAATAAATAGATGAATAACACAAAACCCTAACCATTATCATAACCATGGTTTAATTCTTTGCACAAACCCAAGTAAGTATGTATCATCAAACATGATACAATCAAGTGCACACAAAAGCATATCATATATACAATGTGCACTTTAAGTGAGAAAATCCTTTTAAAATGAACCAATACTAGTTAATGCAAATTAATATATCAAATATACAATTATACATTAAATCATTAAATCAACACTTGATTCAATGATCCGGTCATGTCGCACATAACCGACTAGTATACAATGTATCGATTTATCGAATCAATGATTCGATAACTAGGTTATATCGCATACAACCAATCGAAACATTCATCGTGAGAATGAAATACGGTATCACATACACGCATTATTCTCGGTCCCGTACATATCTCATATGCGCTCCTATTTCGTTTCGCTTGAGCCAGGAAACCTCTGTGTAGGACTCTAAAGACTCGTCAATACGCCGGTAGCAGATGATGATCATATCAAGCACCCACAAGCCGCAAGCGGTCTGCTAAACGTAACAGCCATCCAGGTATTGAGCGATCAGAAGATCGACGAGCTAGCCCGCTCACACTCCTGTGAATCCAACCAGTAACACTTACCGTACAGTCCGGTCTGTTCGTCTGATATGTCGCATATCAAGTCTAGGGGTGGTAAACGTCAGACCCCAATAACCGATAAGTCGTGCCAATGTGAGGCTCATAACGGGTCGAGAAACTACTGGTAACACTTACCAGCAAATCTCTGATCAGCCCTGGCCAGGGACTCCCCTGTTACTGTTAGTTGTATGTATGCCCTAGAGGCCAGTATTGTACAGATTATGTATATTATATTGGATGCTTGGACATATATAGAGATGACTTTCTTGCTCGACATGATAGTATGCTATCTGGTTGCTCTTTATCTTAACATGTACACTAGTCTCTTTATACTGTCTTATAGTTACATGTTGGTAAAGCCCTTAGGATTTGTACTTGACTACCTGGACTATGATGCAGATCATACTAGTGGGGACATGGTAGTCCATAAGTACATCCTTCAAGGTCCCTAGTCGTGGGTGTATCGAGACGGGGCATCGATATACCAGAGTAGAATAGCGTATACGCTTCTCGACCCATGTGATGGGCGATGGATGATCCCATATCCATTGGTGTTTGACATCAGAGATGGTATACGGGTGCTCAGTGGAGACTGGGTACACTGGACGGACTCGCCGAGAACTCCCAGATGGTATTATACCTCACGTCAGATGGCAGTTCTCAGGTGACACTTGTACAGGATAGTCTGTAGACCCGAGATCGTCATAGAGTCTTGTGTGATTCCCACTGTGCTTTGATCTCTACCTTACCTCGTCCATGAGGGCGTGCAAAACGGTGGTCTTTGGGTACAGTCCCGAGTCACATGGAGGCAATGAGCGATAGGAGGGGTTTCGTCTCTCCCGGTATTGGGGGTAGATGTTGCGCTGTGCTCGATTGGCCGTAACAGGGAAGTCCCTGGCCAGGGCTGATCAGAGATTTGCTGGTAAGTGTTACCAGTAGTTTCTAGACCCGTTATGAGCCTCACATCGGCACGACTTATCGGGTTATTGGGGTCTGACGTATACCACCCCTAGACTTGATATGCGACATATCAGACGAAGAGACCGGACTGTATAGTAAGTGTTACTGGTCGGATTCGCAGGAGTGTGAGCGGGCTAGCTCGTCGATCTTCTGATCGCTCAATACCCGGGTGGCCGTTACGTTTAGCAGACCGCTTGCGGCTTGTGGGTGCTTGATATGATCATCATCTGCTACCGGCGTATTGACGAGTCTTTAGAGTCCTACACAGAGGTTTCCTGGTTCAAGCGAAACGAAATAGGAGCGCATATGAGATGTGTGCAGGACCGAGAATAATGCGTGTATGTGATACCGCATTTCATTCTCGCGATATATGTTTCGATTGGTTATATTCGATATGACCTAGTTATCGAATCATTGATTCGATAAATCGATACATTGGATTCTAGTCGGTTATGTGCGACATGACCGGATCATTGAATCAAATGTTGATTTAATGATTTAATGCATAATTATATATTTGATATATTGCATTGCATTAACTAGTATTGGTTCACTTTAAACGGATTTTTCTCACTTGATGCACATTGTATATGTGATATGCTTTTGTGCACTTTTTTGTATCATGTTTGATGATACTTGATCATTTAGTTAAGTATATAGAATTAATCCATGGTTAATTTGATAATTAGGGTTTTGCATATTCATTTATTTATTTATTTGTTTATTTATTTATTTGGAAAAGATAAAGATAAGAATGGTGGCTTTCTTTGTCATTAGTTGAAGCTTCATGAAGCCTTGACTTTTGTAACCATCCTTATCTTCATGCTTAACCCTAACCCATCCAATTGACCATGGTTAATTCTCTACACTTAACCCTAGTTTGAGTTATGATAAGTATTTGATTTTCTATTTTCTTTTTAATAGAACTTATCATAACTATCTTCTTCTTCTTCTTCTTCAAGCTTGCTACATCAATGGCAACTTGAGATTTAGTGAGAGAAATCCAAATCTAAAGTGAACCCACCTCCTATTTCTTCACCCTCTACCTCTTGCCAATTTGTTTTGGGTGTTTACTTCACAAGTTTGTGAAGTCGGAGCTTGAACTTGCGAAGCCTCGAGGTAGATCGTCTTTGACACAAAGCCGACGACCTATTCCGCTTGTTTTCCCGATGAAGCCGATGATCGAGTCGAGGATTCATGATGGACAGCGAGGGCATGACCACGTGGAGCTAAGGAGGCGGAAATCCGGAACTACAAAGGTTGTAGCATCTCAACTTTAGTTAAAGTGTTAACTAGTTTGTAGTTTCGCCTAGACATCTAGCAACGATCCGTTAACTAGGGTTTCTCGGCACCATAATTTTTAAATTTGGCATGTTCGATGCCTTGTGAGACTTCTATAGGATGCCTAGGAACCCTACAGTGGTATCAGAGCCTAGCTAGAGCCTTAGGCGAAGTCTAGACGCGATTTGAAGTCCGAACGAACCCGAAACACCAAATCTATAATGCTCTCTGTACATTTTCTAAAAACTGGGATTTTTCCAGATTAAAAATGCCTAAAAAATTCAGCAGGAATATCTAAGAGTTCTGGTGAAACACGATCACTTGATTCATCTAAACTGGCGCGGAAACGCGGCATAAGCATGCCTTCTGCCGCGCTTCCGCGGCTCACTGTTCATATTGCGCAATAATTTTTGTACAGTAACTCATATTTAATTATGCTGAAGTTTCTGGGAATTTTTAATATTTATTCAAGATTTGAATTTTCTGGAATTGTTTTGGGGATTCGGTGTTTCGATCGGAGTATCAAATTTCGTCTTTGTGTTTTTCCGGATAATTTTTAGAATATGTTAAAAAGTTCGACCGGATATAAATACCCAATTTTTCCCCTGTCGGGAAATTTCCAAGTGTTGGATTTTTCCGTAGTTTAACGACGTTCTAAGTAGTGCAAGTAACCCGATGGACCCTCTAGAAGACAACAAACTTTAACTCGATTATGTGACCGTCTTGAACTGCCCTTTGAACCTTCGGGTTTGGGGCAGTACGGCGTGCCACATGTGAGGCGTTGGCTTGACCCTTCTACGGCTGGACCGTCGGTACTGAGGCACGAACTGAATGTTGTTAGACTTATTTCATGTGTTGAGCTGTATCGGGAAAACTTGGGTATTCGACTGTTCGATCGGAAAGTTTAACATTTTCTATTTATCCGGAATTGGATACAATAATTGGAATTCACAAACAGTTATGAGATAACTGGATGAATGTTATAAATCTAGCAGTTTAGTCCCATATGATATTGAAAAGAGTTTTCGATAATGAGACTAAAATGCGGGATTTATATCTGTTAGGCATGCGATGTCTAAAGTAGTTGCGGATTCCAACTGTTGTAGTTTTATACTTTCTTTTCTGTGACCGTAAGTGTAATATGTGAATCGCCGGTTTCGTTTCTATATGTCAACGACAATTGGGATGCGCATATTTACTTACGTTGATGACATGTGATGTTATGTGTTGCTGGATATGTTATATTGGATCGTCGTGTTCGAATAGCCGGGGGTTTTTATGTGAGATGAGTGTTTTTCATTTTCATTCATGTAAAAACTTGTATGTAATATTCTTTTATTTGGGGCACTTCCAGGTAGCGGAAGTTGTCACCCTTTGTATATTATTTACTTTTCCGCATTAGGATAGACCCAAGGAGGGGAGCACAAGTAACCGGGTTCTGGGGTCCAGTGGGAGACCAACTCGAGGAGTCGAGTCCGGGTCTCCTAACCCTAGAATTGGCAGGGTTGCTTGCCGCTCTCGTAGGGGTCTAGGGGTGTGGGATTGGCTATTCATCACGACCGTGGAATCCGTGTTTTATACTGGCTCGTATTGAAAACACGGACGTCCTAGTATATCCAATATTTCATATGTTTATTCTGCTGCGATATCTGTGTTGTGACTCTGTGATGGATATAGTATATAGTATATATGATATATTATATAGACGTTACTTATGTTTTACACCCGCGCTAGCCCTGCCCTGCTCTGTCGTTAGTTACCTAACCTAACGGTGCACGAGGGGACATCGAGGCGAATGTGGATGGCATAAGTGTACGTCATATCTATCTGTGATGTTTAGGTATTTAAATGATGGGACTTCATTAATGTGATTAATGAAAGATAAGAAACCTAAGATGTTGTAGAATCAGATTTTAAAATAAAACAGGTAGCTACAGTTCTTGCTTTGCATAGCGGTATATATGATATACCCTGCACCTTATTCGATGAGGAAAAGACCGAGATCCCTTCACCGGGAGTGACTCCTTTAGCAGTAACTGGCAGATGCTACACACTCGGTTTGGCTTTGATTGCTTTTAAGAGTTTTTGCTTTGCACAGTGATATATATGATATATCCCGCACCTCATTCGACGAGGAAAGGGCCGACGATCCCTTCACCGGGAGTGACCCCTTTAGCAAAACTGGAAAAGCCTCAAAATCACTCCATTTCAAAACTCCATTTGATTCTACAACGATATCAAGTTCATTACGCTCATGGTTTTTATGAAAAACCTGCGTAGCCCTCCGTCATTTCAGATAAGTACTAGTTAGTATTCGTGCTACGTTTGTTGACTATGTTAAGGCGTAGTGTGCGGTAGCTAATTAGTGCTTATCTGTATAAGCATATGATGCGATTGGATTAGGGTAGTCGTGCGACTTTGTTGACTATGTTAAGGGTCGTGCGGGTGGGTTTAATTCAATCGGGAAATGACGGGTTGAACTTGACTAGCACTTATGATTTGTTGACTATGTTAAGGTCATATAGCTGCTAGGGGCAAAAGATTATCGGGAATTTCAAGTGTTGAAATTTGCAATGAGATTGCATACCTTCTATGAGATAGTTGGATCCCGATACCCACTGCGAGTAAGAGTTACTCCTGGGAGAGTTTTACACATTGCAATTAGCCGATCAAGTAGGTGTCTAGAAAGGTGTCAACGGGGTTACGCCTCTGGGAAAACGAGGTTTACAGTAATTAGGTTAGTGCGAAAGCACGGGGGACCTCCCTCAAAGTACCGACACTGGCCTGGCTGAAAGATTGGCGAACTTGTAGTGTGTAATTAATCTCGGCTAGTCTTTCCTTTTATGGTTTGAAGGAAGATTTGATAAAAAGCAGTGGGAGCCATCCTGATTAGATAAGATAATAACCAATCTGATCTTGCACGAGCTTACGCTAAAGTGTTTTCTTCTCTCTCTCTCCAGGTAGCGACCATTTCATGCCTTAATAAAGATAATAATATGGATGTATTGACCGAACCCGCATGTTATACTGTGCTGGGGAACGTTGGTTCCGTTCATTCTTATAAGAGTTATAGGAATGAACAGGATATAGGGGAATACCAGGATTCCCATGCCACCCGAATGAAGAAAGTACATGTTGATGCATTTTCTTCGGGTGTGTTCGTTACTGAGAACTGTTTCTCTATTTGCTCTACGTCCTGGGTATTAGATACCGGGTCAGGATCCCATATATGTAATCAGTTACATGGGCTTAGAAAAGGTAGAGAACTTGGGGAAGGTGATAAAGACATAAGAGTTGGAAATGGTGCAATTGTTGCAGCTAAGACTGTCGGGGAATATCACCTTGTATTACCAACTGGTGATACATTGGTTCTGAACGAATGCTATTACATGCCGAACCTGATATGCAACATTATATCGGTTTCTTTACTGAGTAAAGAGGGATATAATTTTGTATTGCAGGACAATGTTATTAACATTTTCCGTGACCAAAAGTTGGTTGGATCAGGCTTGTTATGCAATGGCATTTATGTTCTAAGTCAATCAACAGTTCTGAGCATAACAAACACACACAAGAGGAAGAGTTCAGAACTGAACGAATCCTTCTTATGGCATTGTAGACTGGGTCACATCAATGTGACACGACTAGCTAAGTTGCATAAAGATGGATATTTAAATCCGTTTGAATTTTCATCTTATGACACTTGCCAGTCATGTCTCAAAGGCAAGATGACCAAAACTTGGTTTACGGGACACGGAGAAAGAGTTACCGAACTCTTGGGACTGATACATAGTGATGTATGCGGTCCCATGTCTACACATGCCAGGGATGGTTCTTCATACTTCATTACATTCACTGACGATCTCTCTAGGTTCGGGTATGTGTTCCTGACGAAACACAAATCAGAAGCTTTTGAGAAATTTAGGGAATATAAACAAGAAGTTGAGAACCAAACCGGAAAAAGTATTAAAATCCTTCGATCTGATCGAGGAGGAGAATACTTAAGCAATGAATTCCTGGACTTCCTAAAAGAGAATGGGATTCTCTCTCAGCTGACTCCTCCATATACACCACAGCACAATGGTGTATCTGAACGGAGGAACCGCACCCTATTAGATATGGTGCGCTCTATGATGAGCACAGCTGAGTTACCTATTTCCTTCTGGGGATATGCGCTGGAGACAGCAGCATACCTATTGAATCAAGTTCCATCTAAATCTGTACCTACCATACCATATGAGATATGGAGTGGGAAGAGACCATATTTTAAACGAGTTAAAATATGGGGTTGTCTGGCCTATGTCAAAAGGCAAAATCCAGACAAACTCGAGGCACGGTCAGTTCTTTGCAAGTTTGTGGGATATCCTAAGAATTCCCAAGGATATTTTTTCTACCATGCTGAAGAACAAAAAGTGTTTGTTTCTCAATATGCCACCTTTTTAGAAAAGGAATTTCTTGAAAAAGAAATTAGTGGCAAAGTGGTAGAGCTGGAAGAGGTTCCAGATACACAAACAGTAACTGAAGATTTAGTGGAACCAGAAGATTCAGTAGCTCCCAATGAACCTCAGCCTCTCCGCCGATCTAGTAGGGTTCCTCTCCAGCCTGAGAGATACTACGGTTTTCTCATGGACGGTGGGAGCGAGGATTGCATCATGGAGGATGATGACCCAACTAGCTTCGAGCAGGCCATCACGAGTGGGGACTCAGTAAAATGGCTGGATGCTATGCGGTCCGAGATGGAATCCATGTACACCAACAAAGTATGGACTTTGGAAGTTGCTCCTGAAGGGGTAAAACCCATTGGGAGCAAGTGGATCTTCAAGAAGAAACTTGGTGTAGATGGGAAAGTGGAGACTTTCAAAGCTAGACTTGTAGCAAAGGGTTTTCGTCAAAGACCAGGTGTGGACTATGACGAAACCTTTTCTCCAGTGGCTATGCTTAAATCCATCCGAATCATGCTTGCCATTGCTGCCTTTCATGACTACGAAATCTGGCAAATGGATGTTAAGACCGCCTTTCTAAATGGTGATTTAGAAGAGTGCGTGTACATGACTCAGCCGGAGGGCTTCGTTGACAGTGGGAGCAGCGGGAAGGTGTGCAAGCTGCTTAAATCCATTTATGGATTAAAGCAAGCATCGCGGAGTTGGAACATCTGCTTTGACGTCGTTATCAAAGAGTTTGATTTCGTCAAAAATCCAGATGAACCTTGTATCTACAAGAAGGTGGCAGAGAGTAAGATTGTCTTCCTCGTATTGTACGTGGACGACATACTCTTGATAGGAAATGATATTCCTATGCTGCAATCGGTCAAGCTCTTCTTATCACAAAGATTCTCAATGAAAGATCTTGGTGATGCCTCCTACATATTGGGAATTAGGATCTATAGAGATAGATCCAAATGGATTTTAGGATTGTCCCAATCCAGGTACATTAACACCATACTAAAGAGGTTTAGTATGGAAGAGTCCAAGCGTGGGAACTTGCCCACGATCTCTGGAGTCACTCTCTCCAAAGAGATGTCTCCTAAGACTGATTTGGAGAGAGCTCGCATGCAAGGGATACCCTATGCTTCGGCAGTAGGCTCTATCATGTATGCGATGCTATGTACCAGACCCGATGTAGCATACTCACTAAGTGTAGTGAGCAGGTATCAAGCTGATCCTGGAGAGAGTCACTGGACAGCTGTGAAGAGCATTCTCAAGTACTTGCGAAGGACTAGAGATATGTTCTTGGTATATGGTAACGGAGAACTCCAAGTGGAGTCATTTACCGATTCGAGCTTCCAGAGTGATAAGGACGACTCTAAGTCGCAGTCGGGCTTTGTCTTTACCCTTTACGGAGGGGCGGTTAGCAGGAAGAGTTCCAAGCAGGAAACCGTGGCAGACTCGACGATGGAGGCTGATACATTGCTGCCAACGATGCTGCCAAAGAGGCTGTCTGGATCAAGAAGTTCATTTCTGAACTTGGAGTGGTTCCATCCATTGAGCGTCCAATACCTTTGTATTGCGATAACAATGGAGCGGTGGCTTTGGCCAAGGAACCCAGGTCCCATCAGCGGTCCAGGCATATTCTGAGGCGGTATCACCTGATCCGGGAGATAGTTGATCGCCGGGAGATCGAGGTCAGGAGAGTTGACACGAAAAACAACACGGCGGATCCACTCACGAAGGCCATTCCCCAGATACAGTTTGAGAGACTCTTCGGGATGCTCGGTATGAGATACTACAGCAGCTGGCCCTAGTGCAAGTGGGAGATTGTTAGTTGTATGTATGCCCTAGAGGCCAGTATTGTACAGATTATGTATATTATATTGGATGCTTGGACATATATAGAGATGACTTTCTTGCTCGACATGATAGTATGCTATCTGGTTGCTCTTTATCTTAACATGTACACTAGTCTCTTTATACTGTCTTATAGTTACATGTTGGTAAAGCCCTTAGGATTTGTACTTGACTACCTGGACTATGATGCAGATCATACTAGTGGGGACATGGTAGTCCATAAGTACATCCTTCAAGGTCCCTAGTCGTGGGTGTATCGAGACGGGGCATCGATATACCAGAGTAGACTAGCGTATACGCTTCTCGACCCATGTGATGGGCGATGGATGATCCCATATCCATTGGTGTTTGACATCAGAGATGGTATACGGGTGCTCAGTGGAGACTGGGTACACTGGACGGACTTGCCGAGAACTCCCAGATGGTATTATACCTCACGTCAGATGGCAGTTCTCAGGTGACACTTGTACAGGATAGTCTGTAGACCCGAGATCGTCATAGAGTCTTGTGTGATTCCCACTGTGCTTTGATCTCCACCTTACCACGTCCATGAGGGCGTGCAAAACGGTGGTCTTTGGTTACAGTCCCGAGTCACATGGAGGCAATGAGCGATAGGAGGGGTTTCGTCTCTCCCGGTATTGGGGGTAGATGTTGCGCTGTGCTCGATTGGCCGTAACAGGGAAGTCCCTGGCCAGGGCTGATCAGAGATTTGCTGGTAAGTGTTACCAGTAGTTTCTCGACCCGTTATGAGCCTCACATCGGCACGACTTATCGGGTTATTGGGGTCTGACGTATACCACCCCTAGACTTGATATGCGACATATCAGACGAAGAGACCGGACTGTATAGTAAGTGTTACTGGTCGGATTCGCAGGAGTGTGAGCGGGCTAGCTCATCGATCTTCTGATCGCTCAATACCCGGGTGGCCGTTACGTTTAGCAGACCGCTTGCGGCTTGTGGGTGCTTGATATGATCATCATCTGCTACCGGCGTATTGACGAGTCTTTAGAGTCCTACACAGAGGTTTCCTGGTTCAAGCGAAACGAAATAGGAGCGCATATGAGATGTGTGCAGGACCGAGAATAATGCGTGTATGTGATACCGCATTTCATTCTCGCGATATATGTTTCGATTGGTTATATTCGATATGACCTAGTTATCGAATCATTGATTCGATAAATCGATACATTGGATTCTAGTCGGTTATGTGCGACATGACCGGATCATTGAATCAAATGTTGATTTAATGATTTAATGCATAATTATATATTTGATATATTGCATTGCATTAACTAGTATTGGTTCACTTTAAACGGATTTTTCTCACTTGATGCACATTGTATATGTGATATGCTTTTGTGCACTTTTTTGTATCATGTTTGATGATACTTGATCATTTAGTTAAGTATATAGAATTAATCCATGGTTAATTTGATAATTAGGGTTTTGCATATTCATTTATTTATTTGTTTGTTTATTTATTTATTTGGAAAAGATAAAGATAAGAATGGTGGCTTTCTTTGTCATTAGTTGAAGCTTCATGAAGCCTTGACTTTTGTAACCATCCTTATCTTCATGCTTAACCCTAACCCATCCAATTGGCCATGGTTAATTCTCTACACTTAACCCTAGTTTGAGTTATGATAAGTATTTGATTTTCTATTTTCTTTTTAATAGAACTTATCATAACTATCTTCTTCTTCTTCTTCTTCAAGCTTGCTACATCAATGGCAACTTGAGATTTAGTGAGAGAAATCCAAATCTAAAGTGAACCCACCTCCTATTTCTTCACCCTCTACCTCTTGCCAAGTTGTTTTGGGTGTTTACTTCACAAGTTTCACAAGTTTGTGAAGTCGGAGCTTGAACTTGCGAAGCCTCGAGGTAGATCGTCTTTGACACAAAGCCGACGACCTATTCCGCTTGTTTTCCGGATGAAGCCGATGATCGAGTCGAGGATTCATGATGGACAGCGAGGGCATGACCACGTGGAGCTAAGGAGGCGGAAATCCGGAACTACAAAGGTTGTAGCATCTCAACTTTAGTTAAAGTGTTAACTAGTTTGTAGTTTCGCCTAGACATCTAGCAACGATCCGTTAACTAGGGTTTCTCGGCACCATAATTTTTAAATTTGGCATGTTCGATGCCTTGTGAGACTTCTATAGGATGCCTAGGAACCCTACAGTTACGGCCAATCGAGCACAGCGCAACATCAACCCCCAATACCGGGAGAGACGAAACCCCTCCTATCGCTCATTGTCTCCATGTGACTCGGGACTGTACCCAAAGACCACCGTTTTGCACGCCCTCATGGACGTGGTAAGGTGAAGATCAAAGCACAGTGGGAATCACACAAGACACTATGACGATCTCGGGTCTACAGACTAACCTGCACAAGTGTCACCTGAGAACTTCCATCTGACGTGATGTATAATACCATCTGGGAGTTCTCGGCGAGTCCGTCCAGTGTACCCAGTCTCCACTGAGCACCCGTATACCATCTCTGATGTCTAACACCAATGGATATGGGATCATCCATCGCCCATCTCATGGGTCGAGAAGCGTATACGCTAGTCTACTCTGGTATATCGATGCCCCGTCTCGATATACACACGACTAGGGACCTTGAAGGATGTACTTATGGACTACCATGTCCCCACTAGTATGATCTGCATCATAGTCCAGGTAGTCAAGTATACATCCTAAGGGCTTTACCAACATGTAACCATAAGACAGTTTAAAGAGACAAGTGTACATGTTAAGATAAAGAGTAACCAGATAGCATACTATCATATCGAGCAAGAAAGTCATCTCTATATATGTCCTAGCATCCAATATAATATACATCATCTGTACAATACTGGCCTCTAGGGCATACATACAACTAACATCAATTCTTCATCCCCCATCTACAAGTTGAGTGACACATCTTGTAGCTCCAAATTCTAAATCCAATTCCAAATTCAAGATCCCGAGTACCAAATCAAGCAAGAAGCCCTTCAACCTTTTATGAGCGGAGCCGATCTCTAATCGAGCAAGTGATCCAAGCCGATCCGCGACTCAAGGAGCCGAGCGAAGCCAAATCGACGATCGAGTTCTTCCTCTTGTAGTTCTTGAGCGAATGTAATAAAATTGTTGATATAAATAAAAGGTGAAATTCTTTTATCTTGCTTTCTTTAAATTCTTACATCATGATTCGATCTCAATTTGTAATTGTAGTTCTTGTTGTGATGTTTGAGTAAAACTCCGCTCGTCGAGGAGTCGAGACGATCAATAGAATGATGATGTATCAAATCTTAATACGATTTTTGAGTCCTACGAGCTTTGTAAACCCTAGCAAGTTCAAGAATCGATGACCTAGTTTCGTTGCGATGCTTTCTTGAATGTGATCGCTCGAAATTAGGGATCTACGATCGTTTCTTGAATTTACTAGAGGCTAGAATGTGAATGATATAGACGAAAGAACAAGGGATAAGATGAAACCCTAGTTTCATAAGAAATCCCTAATTCTCGATCGATCATCATCGATCTAGTATCAATTCATCGAAGGATAAGAATATGTAATTGTAAGATTACATCACATCTATAGATCCGATCGATTCCTACGAGCCTCATTTAGATTCTTGATATTTGGTTGGAAAAACCATCAAACTATCAATTCTTGATTCTATCTTTTTCTTGTTATTAGATCTAGATTTTCTAATTCTTGAACTTCAATTACAAATCATGAATTGTTTTCGTTTCTTTTCTTTAAAGTTTCAATTCACCTAATTCAAAAGACGAACGATTACACTTTCCCTGTGGACGATCCGCACTTACTAACGCGCTACAATCGACACCGTTATTGATTGCGGTCAAATAATTTTTGGTTGTGATTTCTTTACAATTTTCCAACATACACAATCCGAAATCGTTTCAATCAGAGGTCATCGGATTGATTGATTCCAGCTAGAAACGAGTTCACGCAGGTACGTTGAGAGTCGATAGAGACGATCGAATGTCAGAAACCCATTTTCCAAGTTTAAAGTATTCGGAAAAACATGCAAGTAATTCTATGGACCCTCTAGAAGAATGAAACCCTAACTCGATATAATGACCATGAGAACGCTTTGAAACCTTAGGGTTTGCTGCAGTTCTGCAGTGCCATTGATGAGGCTTGGGTTTGCCCTTCTACGGCTGGTCCACAGGTACTGTGGCATGTACTGGAATACTATTAAACTGTACCCAAGATGTTGAGATCTTGGGGGATTATAGAACCTTGACAGATCGATCGAAAGTTTCAACGTCATTCGGATATCATGTGATGGGATACATTGCTTGGGAGACTCCAGATACGAGTATAGCCGTTAGAGCGCAGTCCATGCAGCCACGAAAAGACGAGTCTGAAGTAGTCGACATTAGAGAAAAGTGGAGTAAGCGGTTCGTACGAGATCTTGATGAGATGACGTTCCACTCCGCTGACATCAGAGATATGATACGCATGCAGAGGCGTTGTACATGGATATACCTTCCAGAAGGAGTCGCGATGAGTATGCAGACGTTCCAGAACAAGAAACAGATTTAGTAAAAGGATGATGACTTCCGGGCAGTTCGACAGAAACGAGATTTGGGAGAGACTTCGACAGAACATTTCTGGAATACTATACGAGAAGACTTGGACCCAGGATCGGTCATATTGCACACACCCAGCAGGCCAGAGTTCGGCATCGTCAACGAGACATATTATGAGTGACCATGACAGTTGGCCAGAGATCTTTGGAGGATGTGCTAGAGCAGGACCATTTCCATTATCTTTGATTTCGGTATTTTGGGCGATTTATTTGCATAATTGAGATTTTGTGCACCGCAGTAGCACTTGACTTCGGTTTGATATCATTCGAGATGCTGATTTTGATTTCATGCCTGATATTTTGGATGATTTATTTGCATGATTGAGATTTTGTGTACCACAGTTGCACCTGACTTCGATTGGATGTCATTCAAAATGTTGATTTTGATTTCATACCTATGGTATGCATGTGATTTGACTTATGCTTTCGGCATAGTTTTCATGCACTTTCAGTATTTTGATTCCATTTTGTGTACGCTAATGCACATGATTGTGAGAATATATACCATGGTATACCTGATTTGGATTTTGATTGAAATGTGTCGTATACCGTCGATTTTGATTTTGATATTCGATATGTGTTTTCGTGCACTTCGTACACTTGATTTGGATTCTTGCGCATGCTTGGGCGCTTGATGCGATTTTGATGCACACCAGATGCACTAAATCGAGATTCTTCGTGCATATCAGATGCACCTGATATTGCTGTCAGGCACACCCGTTGCCCTTGACAGGTATTTCGTGCACACCCGTTGCACTTAGATTTTGTTTCTATGCACATGTATGGAACATTCATAGATTTCGATTTCCGTGTGTACCAGACGAACGCGGCATTCTTATATACATTTTGGGATTGATTTTGAGCAGTATGTTTTTATGATATTTACTATTTGGTATAGTAGCCGAGCAGGACTAGTCCGAGGACAGTACCTGAATATATTGTTGCACGCATTGATAGTTATCAAAGGGATTTCCAAAGAAAGAGCTATAGTCTCGGTATTTACCTACGTGTCCGAGATGACACGAAACAATTTATAAAGGAACCCTTCTAAATTATTTTCAAAACGGCGGGACGTGTATGTTAAACAAAGGATATATATATAGTTATTTTCTTACAATAGACGTCTGCCCCTGTGCCGTGATACGCGCATCGCACAGCGACTTGAAAGGGTTTGGCATGCATTTCTTTAGATGTTTTGATGAATTTACCACGAGTTTACCCCGACGCGTACTATGTACGTGTTATAGTTTTGATGTATATCATGTTGGTTTTCGTTTTGGATTTTGACATTAGTATATTCACCATAACTCCGATGATTGCGGGATGCTTGACAGAGTTTTGATTTTGAGTTATCTGCTCATTTTTCATGCGCATGCATTGCACTACGAGGTGTTTTATGTATTTATGATTCGGAGCCCCGACGACTTGGCCATTTTACTGAAATGTTTTAGTATTGAGGGGTTTAAATTTAAATTCGGGGACCGAATTTCTTTAAGGAGGGAAGACTGTAACATTTCAGAAAAATAAAATATTATTTTTGGGATTTTTTATAATTAAATAATAAATATTATGAATATTTTAATAGTGCGGTATAATTAAATACCGATAAATGGGAAAAATATTTGGAAAATTATAGGAAATTCTGAAATGAGGATGTTTTATGTGATTTAGGCAAATTATCAATTTTTATAATTAATTATATACAATTTTAATGCTAATCGCGATTAAATATCGCTAATCGTGCATTAAGCTAGTTTTGTGCATATGACATGCACCAAGTCTTTTCACACTTGTTACATTTTCCTCCATGGCTTTTCTTTATTTCTTCAATCTTGTTTTGGGTTTTAAATGAGAGAATAAGGAAAACAAAAGAAAAGAAAAGAATAAAGAAAGGGGGTATGGACAACAGAGAGTAGTGAGAGAGAGAGAGGGTAAGGGGTCAACCTTGAACCATGGCTCGCATTCTCACTTCATCTTTTCTTCTCCTCTTCAACCCTTGGCTGCCTCCATCACCCTCTCCTCTTCAACCCTCACAAACACCACTAAAAACACCTCAAAATTTCATCTCACTTTCTTTAAAAACATGTACAAGCCCACTACCAACACTTTGGACCAAGAAAAATTGGATTTTGGAGACTTAGGGCAACTCAAGAAAATTCTTGAGTTGCCAAATGAGGTATTTTCTTTTTCATTAGTGTAGTATTACTTTCACTTTAGCTTCTATGCATGTTTAGAAGTGTTTTGATATGGTTTAGGGATCTTTGAAAATTCCTAGTTAGGGTTTGAGAGATTCTTGAGTTGTGGTTGTGTAATTGAGCTTAGTAGAGACCTTATAACCTCTGTAGTGATGATATAGTGGACTGAAACAGAGATTAGAACCCCAATTCGCAAACGTAAAAAACCCCGATATCGTATTTTGTAGACTTTGTGATGGCAAAAGGGAATCTGCTACAACTCGGGGACCTGGAAATTTATTTAGCAAGCACAGTGAGTAGAGCAGGAAACATAGGAGCTAACCCCGAGACCCGAGACCCCAACTCCCTTATTGGGCCACAGATTTATTCCTCCTGGCCGTAATTTGCGGCTAGGGCAGGGGGTACTGGGTCAATTCTTGGCTCATGGATCCCTTAGCTGTAAACTAGACCCTTAACATATGCAGAATTGGTTAATTTCACCTAGGGTAAAATATGGAAGTGTTTACGACGTTTCTGAATTCGTTTTGCGGCTTTTAATGAATTGGAAATTGGTATTTGTGTTTTATCTCGGTCGATTCACGTGTATACGTCATTTGTCAAGAGTTGTTGGTTATTCGTGCATGCTTAGACCATAGGTCTTAACCTATGTGCGTTTCGTGTTTCATTCGCGATTTCAGTTTATGATACTATGTGTGATATGTAGGTACCCCCATGTGGATTTCGAGACGACGAGGAGAGCGTAGCGTCATCAACTGCAGCAGGCGAGGATCAATGTGGGTAGACATATATCTACGGGGATGTCGGGTGGATGGCATATAGCACCCCGCAGTTTCGTTGTGTCGTATACGAATACGTATACCTATT
Source organism: Agapanthus africanus (assembly GCA_030015575.1). NCBI lineage: Eukaryota > Viridiplantae > Streptophyta > Magnoliopsida > Asparagales > Amaryllidaceae > Agapanthus > Agapanthus africanus. The sequence goes on from JASDDO010000028.1 coordinate 250,933,842, forward strand.
TATTTAAATATGTTTATCGTGAAACTTGGATGATTAGTAAGTAGGATCTTAGAAGATCATGGGTTAATTTTAGTATAACTGTTTGATAGTGTCGTAGTTAGTTGTAGTCGCGAACCCTAAAATAAGGTTTACACTCACACACACACACTCGCATGCATTTTACTTTCTTGTACGTATATGGGGATATGTATACACACACACACACATAGGTATGGGACTGTGTGTGTGTGTGTGTGTGTGTGTGTGTATACACATGGATGATGAGGATAGTATATAATATTTGGAGATGAGTCGATGAGAATGGGCATGGTGCCATGAGATCGGTGATATGATATGGTTCGTATTATGAGATACAACATGATTATTATAGCGGGTCTTTGGGGCGATGTGTTTCGTACACACGCATATATATATGTAGATGGTATCAGTATTGTACTAGACTTAGATCAGTACCCTGTTCATGATATATGATGATAAGGATACCAAATGAATTATAAGATAAATGTGATATTGACCCATACCTAGATTTGGGATGCCGTACGATGGATTTACCGTACGAGCTATATTGATGATAAATCCGTACTCTTGACTTGAGGATGTCATATTATATAGTGTATCGTATGGGATACTATTGAGGCGGGATCACCGACTATTATATATATATCTATATATATATATATATCTATATATATATATATATATATCGACTCAGACTTAAGTGGTTTTCCTTACCCTTTTCGATTAGTCTGTTAGTTTAGTCCTGCAGTTTACTTGTAGATGTTAGACTAGACTCGAGTCATACCTATTTCAAAAACTAACGAATCGTGAGTATTTTAAAGACAGGTACGGATATTTCAAAGGATGTACTTTTTCATAAAAACACCGTAGCCCTATTTTCTAAACACCACGATTCGTGCGATTTCAGATACCAAAAACTGTATGACTCGTATATAGGAATGTATATTTCTTTATTGTTGCATTATTATTCATTTACTATTTATTCTGCTGCTCGCATTGCATTGCATGCTTATATGTATTTTCGTTAGAAATGGTGAAATCTGTTGTTAGGACACCAGCACCATTACTGATGACGCATATGCTCCATATACACTCGTTTGCCGGCTCACACACATCTTCATCGGTTATTTCTATGTCACGTACACTTAGAGAATATTATTTCATTAACATAGCTTGCTAGCTGATAGTTCCTATATGTTATTGTTTCATATGTTAGTTCATTATTGCATTCATTGCTTGATATTCATGCATATTTTTATATTCATTAGTCATGCAATATTATAAGGGCCAGTCCGGATTGCCGGAGCCCAGTATTCATTATTATTGACTTTTTATTTTGGATTTCGGAATTTCCATGAGATTTCTGGATTTGGAGAAACCGCCAGATTTAATAAACTCATTTATCATTTTAAAAGATAAAAGTGTGGTTTTCTCATGTTATGATTGTGATATGTCCACCATGATTTTTCTTGGCTCTTGAGCGATATCATACACCCGATTTGAGGAGGAGATGAACCCTCTGTGGGTGCATGGTGGACCCGGTGCGGTACCCCGGTGCGAGAAGATCGCACAGGATGGCGTTTGAGGTTGTGACAGGGGAGCATTACGGGCCGGTGATTTTATTGAGATTTATGATACAGGCCAGTCTGTATAGTCGGAGCCTGAGATATTGAAATTTGAGGATATAGGCCAGTCCGGATAGACGGAGCCTGAGATATTGAGATATTGGGATATTGAGATATATATTTTGTGTCGATACTTGATACTGATTTTCTGATGATTTCATTGATGATACTTAAATGTTTATACAGAAATCTCACAATATTAAGAAAATAGTTTTCTCATTCATGATGTATTCTGTTTTCATTATACCTCATTCATACCTCATATTTATGATATGTTGCTATCTGAGGCACTGACACGAGCACATATTATTACACTTATGTATAGATGTTTACCCTTGCCACCTTATCATACTTTAGACTTTATCATATTGAGGATATATATATTACTAATCGTATTGACCTAGGATTGAGTCATACATACGATTTCTGCTCTGTGATATTTTCTACTCACGAGTTAGCAACTCACCCCCGTTGTGCCACAGTTCTTGCAGGTTTTGCCGTACAGGTTTCATTGCGGCTTCCTGATTGATAGAATTAAAGTTAACCGCAATCAAGACGGTGTCGCTATGCAGCTAGCCGGTTGAGCACGGGTCGATCCACAGGAAGATGGTTGTATGTCCTTTCTTGTCTTAGACGAGTCAATAAAGAATCTGTATGAGTTTGTTCAGTCTAATCTATGTGTATTATTTGCAAGAATAAAGTTGTTAAGAAAGGATACGATAATGTAAGCTAAAGAAATCCGTACTCAAAACCTTTGAGCCGAGTCTTGACCAATTGAAGCTAGAGCAATCTGCAACAACGTGGATTAGGGGATTTAAGCGCGGTATTCGTAGAATCCGGCTTATTTACCCTTGTCCGTCCGTTCTTGTCTCTTGCTTTCGCCTCCGGCTAAACCGAACGCAACCGATCGCGGTTAGGAATCACCGTTACCTTGTCAGGGTAGGGTGCCTAACGGAGCGCTTGCGTATGGTTTGGGCGGAGTTCAATGGAAAATAACGGGAAAAGGAAATGAGCAAAGAAATGTTAACTTACAATATCATATGGATTCTTAACAACAACAATAAATACAACATTCACAAAAAGAACCAAAAAGAGCAAAAGAAAAGAACAAAGAAAAGAAAAGATTACAAGTAATTAAGTGCATGAATTGAATTGCAAGAAAGTAAAGCAAGATAATAATAAGCAAGTAATAAAAAGCGATAAAAAGAACAAGAAACTAGAACTCAAGACAAGCATGTGATCAATAGCCAACCCTTAAACTTGCAAGCTCAATCAAGAGGTTGCAAGATCAAGGGAAGTGTAGAGAACGCATGTGAAATGAAGCGCTAATTCCATAAGAAAATACGACCCTTGAGATCAATAACTAACCCTTAACCATTCAAGCTCAATGAAGAGGTTGAATGATCAAGAGAAAGCAAGAATCTCAAGGGGAAGAAGAAACAAAAGAGAATGATACAAAAAGCCCTCATCTTCATTGATCTCCCACTCAAAAAGCTCTCACTACAATTTTCATGGAAAAAGAATGAAGAAGAAGAAGAAAAAGACTAAATCCTAAAAAGAAAGAAGAACAAAGAATGAACTTAGAATTGGACCCTTGGCTTAGCTCAGTTCTGGGGTATTTATAGGAGGGGAATGGGAAACCTAGGGCAACAATCTGGACCAAGATGAAAGTACCAAAGTGCCCCCAAAATATTACGCAGAGAGGGCCCCACATGGCCGCGGATCCGCGGCCAATACCCCTTATTGGCCGCGGATCCGCGGCCGTATAGTGGAGATGGGCTGTGTGGTTTTGTGGGTATCCCTGGTTTGGCTTTTCCTCGTGTTTGAAATCTTCATACTGCACAGAAGTCTTCCAGAATATCTGCAGATTTCCAAGTCCAAGATTGCATTATCTTTTTCACTTTTGACTTCTCTCTCCCTCGAGCTCCGCGCACCCATTGATTCTTGTGCAGCCCCCCTCGTGCTCTGTGCTTGTCCCAGACACGAATGACCACTGTCACATGCCTTGTATCTGGAACCGGTACTCGGCACTGGACGGATATGGATGGCCGGAACCCGGCTTTTATCTGCTGTCAACAGATGTTCTGCTTTTGGCGTAACTGTGGAGATTTTATCTTGATTTGCAATATTTGTACTGGAAACCTGTAATCTGTAAATATGTAACAAACACGGATTAAAAGCACCTACCTATAAACACACGAGCGTAAGAATGGGCGGTATAAAATGCAATATTCTGGTATGAACACTTCCTGGCACACTGCTTCCATTCCGGGTGATTGCTTTGGTAGGTGAGTCTACTCGCATCGTGGTCACCATTGTACCTTTTATTTATATTCAGTTGTATTTAGTAACTTCATCAACCAGACTGTTAGTTGTATGTATGCCCTAGAGGCCAGTATTGTACAGATGATGTATATTATATTGGATGCTTGGACATATATAGAGAGGACTTTCTTGCTCGATATGATAGTATGCTATCTGGTTGCTCTTTATCTTAACATGTATACTTATCTCTTGATACTGCCTTATAGCTACATGTTGGTAAAGCCCTTAGGATGTGTACTTGACTACCAGGACTATGATGAGATCATACTAGTGGGGCCATGGTAGTCCATAAGTACATCCTTTAATGTCCCTAGTCGTGGGTATATCGAGATGGGGCATCGATATACCAGAGTAGACTAGCGTATACGCTTCTCGACCCATGAGATGGGCGATGGATGATCCCATATCCATTGGTGTTTGACATCAGAGATGGTATACGGGTGCTCAGTGGAGACTTGGTACACTGGACGGACTCGCCGAGAACTTCCAGATGGTATTATACCTCACGTCAGATGGCAGTTCTCTGGTGACACTTGTGCAGGTTAGTCTGTAGACCCGAGATCGTCATAGATTCTTGTGTGATTCCCACTGTGCTTTGATTTCCACCTTACCACGTCCAAGAGGGCATGCAAAATGGTGGTTTTTGGGTACAGTCCCGAGTCACATGGAGGCAATGAGCGATAGGAGGGGTTTCGTCTCTCCCAGTATTGGGGTTGATGTTGCGCTGTGCTCGATTGGCCATAACAGGGAATTCCCTGGCCAGGGCTGATTTAGAGATTTACTGGTAAGTGTTACCAGTAATTGCTCGACCCATTATGAGCCCCATATCTGCATGACTTATCGGTTATTGGGGTCTGACGTTTACCACCCCTAGACTTGATATGCGACATATCAGACGAGGAGACCGGACTGTACGGGAAGTGTTACCATTAGGCTTTTACAGGAGTTGGAGCGGGCTTGCTTGCTGATCTTCTGATTGCTCAATACCCGGGTAGTCGTTACGTCCAGCTAGTACCGCTGACGGCTTGTGGGTGCTTGATGTGATCATCACCTACTGTCGGCGTATTGACGAGTCTTTAGAGTCCTACATAGAGGTTTTACTGGCTCTGGCAAAACGAAATAGGAGCGCATATGTGATATGTGCGAGACCGAGAATAATGCGTGTATGTGATACCGTATTCTATTCTCGCGACTTATTGTATCGGTCGGTTATATATGATATAGCCTGGTTATCGAATCAAGTGTTGATTCGACAAGTCGATACATTGGATGTTAGTCGGTTATATGAGATATAACCGGATTATTAAGTCAAGTGTTGATTTAATAATTTAGTGTATAATTGTATATATGATATACTAATTTACATTAACTAACATTTGTTCACTTAAGGATTTTTCTCACATGTGCACAACTTTAATATATATGTGATATATATTAAAATGTGTTTTCTTTTTGTATCATGGTTGTTGATACATCATTCATGGGTGTGCAAGACATACACCATTCTATTTTAAATAGTGGTTTATATTTATTTAAGGTAATTACAAATTAGTGGAGCTTTTGTCATAAGCATGAAGCTTGTAGAAGCTTGTGGATGCTTTGACAAAGTCCACTAATTTTGTTTTACTTTAGATTTTTATTAACCTAACCATTTTTGATTAGCCATGGTTATGTCTCTACATGAGTTAGTATATGATACTCACTCACCATGGTTAGCTTTCTCACTTGATCATTATCTTTCTTTCATTTTTTCTTCATCTTCTTCCTTGAGCTAAAAAGCTCTCTAGGGTTTGATCCAAAGTGAGAAACATTGTGAGAAAATAAATTCTAAAATGAACCCACTTCCTATTTCTCCATCCTCTACTAGACTAGCACTTTAGTTTAGGGTGTTTGCTTCACTAATTCTCTAGTTAGTGAAGAAGAAGCTTGAGTTGGTATTCCCTCGACGTAGATCATCTTCGGCCTCGAAGACTTCAAGCAAGGACGCTCCTTCCGCCTCGTGAAGCCATGCAAGAGCCCGGGAGGACCATGATCGCAGCGAAGGGACTACAACAAGGAGCTTTAGAAGTGAAGGACCGATCTACAAAGGTTGTATTTCGTATTCACTTAGTCGTAATTGTTATTTACTAGCATGTGAAACCCTAATAATCTAACAAAGATCTTGTTTAGGATTATTCGGCACGACTAAAATTTTAATTGGGCATGGTTGATGCCTTGTAGAACCTTGTTCGAGTGCCTAGTAACCCAACAGTGGTATCAGAGCCTAGCTAGAGCTTTAGGGAACGTGTATACGAAGTTAAAACTCCGAACGAACCCCGTAACGTCATTTTAACCCCCTCTCTTGACAAATTTTAAAAATGCGATTTTTTCTGTATTAAAAATACCTAAAAAATTCAGCAGGGAATTTTAGGTATTACTGTGAAAAACGACAAAGTAAGGCGTACGGATAGCCGCGGAACCGCTGCAATACCCTGCTTGTGCCGCGGATCCGCGGCCGTACAGTGAGCTTGTGCTCTATGTTTTGCACAGTAATACCCGTATCTGTTATTTCTATTTTCTGGGTATTTTTAATCTGTCTCAAGTGTTGAGTGTTATGGGGATTATTTTGAATATGTTGATTCGATCGGAAAATTTAATTTCGTTATGTTTTCCGGATAATTTAGAAAGTATTAAAATGTTCGAACGGATATCATTAACTCATTTTTTCCCGGCACGAAAAACTTTCAAGTGTTGAATTTTTCTTGAGTTTAAATCTTTCGGAAAAATGTGCAAGTAACGCGATGGACCCTCTAGAAGAACACAAACCTTAACTCGATTATGTGACCGTCTGAACCGCCTCTAAACCTTAGGGTTTGGGGCAGTACGGCGTGCCACATGTGAGGCGTTGGCTTGACCCTTCTACGGCTGGACCGTTGGTACTGTGACGTATTCTGGAATTTTTGAACTCCGCTCAAGTGTTGAGCTATTAAGGAAATCTTGGGTATTTGATTATTCGATCGGAAAGTTTAATACTGTCTATTTATCTGAAATGTGATACAATATGTGGAATTCATATAGTTAGGCATGAAATGCGAAGTATGTGATATTTCGGATTTATGATGTCTAAAGAAATTGTGGATTCCAAATGTTGTAGTTTTACACTTTCTTTTCTGCGACCGTAAGTGTAATATGTGATATCGCCGGTTTCGTTACTATATGTCAACGACAATTGGGATACGCATATTTACTTACGTTGATGACATGTGATGTTATGTGTTGCTGGATATGTTATATTGGATCGTCGCGTTTTTGAATAGCCGGGGGTTTTATGTGAGATGAGGGTTTTTATTTTCATTCATGTAAAATTAAATGTATGTAATATTCTTTTATTGGGGCACTTCCGGGATGAGGTTGATGTCACCATTTGTATATTATTTACTTTTCCGCACTAGGATAGACCCAAGGAGGAGAGCACAAGTAACCGGGTTCTAGAGTCCAGTGGGAGACCAACTCGAGGAGTCGAGTCTGGGTCTCCTAATTCTAGAATTGGAAGGGTTGCTTGCCGCTTTCGTAGGGGTCTAGGGGTGTGGGTTTGGCTATTCATCATGACCGTGGAATCCGTGTTTTATAGAAGCTCAAAATAAAACACGGACCTCCTAGTATATCTATTATTTCATATGTTTCTTCTGCTGCGATATCTGTGATGTGATCATTTGATATGTTGTGATAATACTGTATATAGTATATATGATATATTATATAGACGTTACTTATGTTTTACACCCACGCTAGCCCTGCCCCGCTCTGCCGTTAGTTACCTAACCTAACGGTGCACGAGGGGACATCGAAGCGAATGTGGATGGCATAAGTGTACGTCGTATTTATCTGTGATGTTTAGGTGACTTAAATGATGGGACTTCATTAATATGATTAATGAAAGAAAAGAAAGCTAAAAGATGTTGTACAATCAAATTTTTCGAAAAGAGTAACTACAGTTTTTGCTTTGCATAGTGATATATATGATATGTCCTGCACCTTATTCGATGAGGAAAGAGCCGAGATCCCTTCACCGGGAGTGACCTCTTTAGCAAAACTGGCAGATGCTACAACACTCGGTTTGTCTTTTGATTGCTTTTAGAGTTTTGCTTTGCATAGTGATATATATGATATGTCCTGCACCTTATTCGATGAGAAAAGAGCCGAGATCCCTTCACCGGGAGTGACCTCTTTCGCAAAACTAATGAAAGTCTCAAAATCACTCCATTTCAAAATTTCACATGATTCTACAATGATATCAAGTTCATTACGCAATAGGTTTTCAAAAAACCTGTCGTAGCCCTCCGTCATTTCAGATAAGTTATATATAGTATTCGTGCTGCATTTGTTGGCTTTCGTCAAGGTGTAGTGTGCGGTAGCTATATGCTGCTTATCTGTTGCATATGATGCGATTGGATTAGGGTAGTCGTACGGCTTTGTTGGCTTTCATCAAGGGTCGTGCGGGTGGGTTTAATTCAGTCAAGAAATGTACGGGTTGAACTTGACTAGCGGGCTATGGTTTGTTGACTTTCGCCAAGGTCATAGCACGTTAGGGGCAAAATATTATATCGAGAATTTCAAGTGTTGAAATTTGCAATGAGATTGCATACCTTCTATGAGATAGTTGGATCCCGATACCCACTGCGAGTAATTGTTACTCCTGGGAGAGTTTTACACAAGACAATTAGCCGATCAAGTAGGTGTCTAGAAAGGTGTCAACGGGGTTACGCCTTTGGGAAAACGAGGTTTACTTTAATTAGGTCCGTGCGAAAGCACGGGGAACCTCCCTCAAAGTACCGACACTGGCCTGGCTGAAAGATTGGCGAAATCATAGGGTGTAATTAATACCGGCTAGTCTTTCCTTTTAGGGTTTGAAGGAAGATTTGATAAAAAATGTGGGAGCCATCCTGATTAGATAAAATAATAACCAATCTGATCTTGCAAGAGCATACGCTAAAGTGTTTTCTTCTCTCTCTCTCTCCAGGTAGCGACCATATCATGCCTTAATAAAGATAATAATATAGATGTATTGACCGAACCCGCATGTTATACTGTGCTGGGGAACGTTGGTTCCGTTCTTTCTTATAAAAGTTATAAGACTGAACAGGATATAGTGGAATACCAGGATTCCCATGCCACCCGAATGAAGAAAGTACATGTTGATGCATTTTCTTCAGGTGTGTTCGTTACAGAGAACTGTTTCTCCATTTGCTCTACGTCCTGGGTATTAGATACCGGGTCAGGATCCCATATATGTAATCAGTTACATGGGCTTAGGAAAGGTAGAGAACTTGGAGAAGGTGACAAAGACATAAGGGTTGGAAATGGTGCAATTGTTGCAGCTAAAACCGTCGGGGAATATCACCTTGTATTGCCAACTGGTAATACATTGATTCTGAACAAATGCTATTACATGCCGAACCTGTTATGCAACATTATATCGGTTTCTTTGTTGAGTAAAGAGGGATATAATTTTGTATTACAGGATAATATTATGAACATTTTCCTAAACCAAAAGTTGGTTGGATCAGGCATGTTGTGCAATGGCATTTATGTTCTAAATCAATCAACAGTTCTGAGTATAACAAACACACATAAGAGGAAGAGTTCAGAAATGAACGAATCCTTCTTGTGGCATTGTAGACTTGGTCATATAAATGCAACATGACTAGCTAAGTTGCATAAGGATGGATATTTGAAACCGTTCGAATTTTCATCTTATGACACTTACCAGTCATGTCTCAAAGGAAAGATGACCAAAACTCCGTTTACGGGACACGGAGAAAGAGTTACCGAACTCTTAGGACTGATACATAGTGATGTATGCGGTCCCATGTCTACACATGCCAGGGATGGTTCTTCGTTCTTCATTATATTCACTGACGATCTCTTAAGTTACGGACATGTGTTCTTGATAAAACACAAGTCTGAAGCTTTTGAGAAATTTAGAGAATATAAACAAGAAGTCGAGAACCAAACCGGGAAAAGTATTAAAATCCTTCGATCTGATCGAGGAGGTGAATACTTGAGCAATGAATTCCTGGACTTTCTAAAAGAGAATGGGATTCTCTCTCAGCTGACTCCTCCATATACACCACAGCACAACGGTGTATCAGAACGGAGGAACCGCACCCTATTAGATATGGTACGCTCTATGATGAGCGCAGCTGAGTTACCTATTTCCTTCTGGGGGTATGCGCTAGAAACAGCCATACATCTATTGAATATAGCCCCCACCAAATCTGTGCCTACCACTCCATATGAGATATGGAAAGGGAAGAGACCATGTCTTAACTATGTTAAGATATGGGGTTGTCCAGCCTATGTCAAACGACAAAATCCGGACAAACTCGAGGCACGGTCTGTTCCATGCAAAATTGTAGGATATCTCAAGAATTCACAAGGGTATATCTTCTACCACACTGAGGAACAAAGGGTGTTTGTTTCTCGGCATTCCACCTTTTTAGAAAAGGAATTTCTTGCAAAAGAGATTAGTGGTCATGAGGTAGAACTGGAAGAAGTTTCAGCTATAAAAGCTGCAACAGAAGATCTGGTGGAACCGGAGGATTCGGTAGTTCCCGTTGAACCCCAGCCACTCCACCGATCTAGTAGGTTCCTCACCCACCTGAGAGATACTACGGTTTTTTCATGGATGGTGGGAGCGAGGATTGCATCATGGTTGATGATGACCCAACTAGCTTCGAGCAGGCCATCACGAGTGGTAACTCAGTGAAATGGCTGGATGCAATGCGGTCCGAGATGGAATCCATGTACACCAACAAAGTATGGACTTTGGAAGATGCTCCTGAAGGGGTAAAACCCATTGGGAGCAAGTGGATCTTCAAGAAAAAACTTGGTGTAGATGGGAAAGTGGAGACTTTCAAACCTAAACTTGTTGCAAAGGGTTTTCGTCAAAGACCAGGTGTGGACTATGACGAAACCTTTTCTCCAGTGGCTATGCTTAAATCCATCCGGATCATGCTTGCCATCGCTGCATATCATGACTATGAAATCAGGCAAATGGATGTTAAGACCGCCTTTCTAAACGGTGATTTAGAAGAGAGCGTGTACATGACTCAGCCAGAGGGCTTCGTAGCTAGTGGAAGCAGCGGGAAGGTGTGCAAGCTGCTTAAATCCATTTATGGATTAAAGCAAGCATCGCGGAGTTGGAACATCTGCTTTGACGTCGTTATCAAAGAGTTTGATTTCGTCAAAAACGTAAATGAACCTTGTATCTACAAGAAATGGGCAGAGAATAAGGTTGTCTTCCTCGTATTGTACGTGGACGACATACTCTTGATAGGAAATGAAATTCCTATGCTGCAATCGGTCAAGCTCTTCTTATCATAAAGATTCTCAATGAAAGATCTAGGTGATGCCTCCTGCATACTGGGAATTATGATCTATAGAGATAGATCTAAAAGGATATTGGGATTGTCCCAATCCAGGTACATTGACACCATACTAAAGAGGTTTAGTATGGAAGAATCCAAGCGTGGAAACTTACCCACGATCTCTGGACTCACTCTCTCCAAAGAGATGTCTCCCAAGACTGATTTGGAGAGAGCTCGCATGCAAGGGATACCCTATGCTTTGGCTGTAGGCTCTATCATGTACGCGATGCTATGTACCAGACCCGATGTAGCACACTCACTAAGTGTAGTGAGTAGGTATCAAGCTGATTCTGGAGAGAGTCACTGGACAGCTGTGAAGAGCATTCTTAAGTACTTGCGAAGGACTAAAGAGATGCTCTTGGTGTATGGTAATGGAGAACTCTAAGTGGAGTCCTTTATCGATTCGAGCTTCCAGAGTGATAAGGACGTCTCTAAGTCGCATTCGGGATTTGTCTTTACCCTTTACGGAGGGGCGGTTAGCTGGAAGAGTTCCAAGCAGGAAACCGTGGCAGACACGACGATGGAGGCTGAATACATCGCTACCAACGATGCTGCCAAAGAGGCTGTCTGGATCAAGAAGTTCATTACTGAACTTGGTGTGGTTCCATCCATTGAGCATCCAATACCTTTGTATTGTGATAACAATGGAGCGGTGGCTTTGGCCAAGGAACCCATGTCCCATCAGCGATCCAGGCATATTCTGAGGCGGTATCACCTGATCCGGGAGATAGTAGATCGCCGGGAGATCGAGGTCAGGAGGGTTGACACGAAGAATAACACTGTGGATCCACTCATAAAGGCCATTCCCCAGGTACAGTTTGAGAGACACTTCGGGATTCTTGGTATGCGATACTACAGCAGCTGGCCCAAGTGCAAGTGGGAGAGTGTTAGTTGTATGTATGCCCTAGAGACCAGTAATGTACAGATGATGTATATTATATTGGATGCTTGGACATATATAGAGAGGACTTTCTTGCTCGATATGATAATATGCTATCTGGTTGCTCTTTATCTTAACATGTATACTTGTCTCTTGATACTGTCTGATAGCTACATGTTGGTAAAGCCCTTAGGATGTGTACTTGACTACCAGGACTATGATGAGATCACACTAGTGGGGCCATGGTAGTCCATAAGTACATCCTTTAATGTCCCTAGTCATGGGTATATCGAGATGGGGCATCGATATACCAGAGTAAACTAGCGTATATGCTTCTCGACCCATGAGATGGGCGATGGATGATCCCATATCCATTGGTGTTTGACATCAGAGATGGTATACGGGTGCTCAGTGGAGACTGGGTACACTGGACGGACTCGCCGAGAACTCCCAGATAGTATTATACCTCACGTCAGATGGCAGTTCTCTGGTGACACTTGTGCAGGTTAGTCTGTAGACCCGAGATCGTCATAGATTCTTGTGTGATTCCCACTGTGCTTTGATTTTCACCTTACCACGTCCAAGAGGGCGTGCAAAACGGTGGTTTTTAGGTACAGTCCCGGGTCACATGGAGGCAATGAGCGATAGGAGGGGTTTCGTCTCTCCCAGTATTGGGGGTTGATGTTGCGCTGTGCTCGATTGGCCATAACAGGGAAGTCCCTGGCCAGGGCTGATTTAAAGATTTACTGGTAAGTGTTACCAGTAGTTTCTTGACCCGTTATGAGCCCCACATCGGCACGACTTATCGGTTATTGGGGTCTGACGTTTACTACCCCTAGACTTGATATGCAACATATCAGACGAGGAGACCGGACTGTACGGGAAGTGTTACCATTAGGCTTTTACAGGAGTTGGAGCGGGCTTGCTTGCTGATCTTCTGATCGCTCAATACCCGGGTAGCCGTTACGTCCAGCTAGTACCGCTGACGGCTTGTGGGTGCTTGATGTGATCATCACCTACTGTCGGCGTATTGACGAGTCTTTAGAGTCCTACATGGAGGTTTTACTGGCTCAGGCAAAACGAAATAGGAGCGCATATGTGATATGTGCGGGACCGAGAATAATACGTGTATGTGATACCGTATTCTATTCTCGCGACTTATTGTATCGGTCGGTTATATGTGATATAGCCGGGTTATCGAATCAAGTGTTCATTCGACAAGTCGATACATTGGATGTTAGTCGGTTATATGAGATATAACCGGATTATTAAGTCAAGTGTTGATTTAATAATTTAGTGTATAATTGTATATATGATATACTAATTTACATTAACTAACATTTGTTCACTTAAGGATTTTTCTCACATGTGCACAACTTTAATATATATGTGATATATATTAAAATGTGTTTTCTTTTTGTATCATGGTTGTTGATACATCATTCATGGGTGTGCAAGACATACACCATTCTATTTTAAATGGTGGTTTATATTTATTTAAGGTAATTACAAATTAGTGGAGCTTTTGTCATAAGCATGAAGCTTGTAGAAGCTTGTGGATGCTTTGACAAAGTCCACTAACTTTGTTTTACTTTAGTTTTTATTAACCTAACCATTTTGGATTAGCCATGGTTATGTCTCTACATGAGTTAGTATATGATACTCACTCACCATGGTTAGCTTTCTCACTTGATCATCATCTTTCTTTCATTTTTTCTTCATCTTCTTCCTTGAGCTAAAAAGCTCTCTAGGGTTTGATCCAAAGTGAGAAACATTGTGAGAAAATAAATTCTAAAGTGAACCCACTTCCTATTTATCCATCCTCTATTAGACTAGCACTTTAGTTTAGGGTGTTTGCTTCACTAATTCTCTAGTTAGTGAAAAAGAAGCTTGAGTTGGTATTCCCTCGACGTAGATCATCTTCGGCCTCGAAGACTTCAAGCAAGGACGCTCCTTCTGCCTCGTGAAGCCATGCAAGAGCCCGGGAGGACCATGATCGCAGTGAAGGAACTACAACAAGGAGCTTTAGAAGTGAGGGAACGATCTACAAAGGTTGTATTTCGTATTCACTTAGTCGTAATTGTTATTTACTAGCATGTGAAACCCTAATAATCTAGCAAAGATCTTGTTTAGGGTTATTCGGCATGACTAAAATTTTAATCGGGCATGGTTGATGCCTTGTAGAACCTTGTTAGAGTGCCTAGTAACCCAACACAGACTTGTACATTTATTATAACCTTAGAGGACCATTTGTATATTATTTCGACTTTAGAGTCGCGCTTGTATTATTATGGTTTTCTTGATGATTTTGAGTTTCCTTTTGAGTTTTGATTCTCGCCCTTGGCGTTGTATATTATATTTGCTTGCGTGGTTGTGACCGTCAATTGACGAAGAGCTAGCTCCCGCTTGGGGATGCCTTTATTCATATTATTCATGTTGTACTCTTTTGGGGTCGGTATTTATAAAAGAAATTCTGCCGAAATTTTTAGAAAAGACTTGAGATTTTAAAAATGCATATTCAGCTTATGTTATTAAAACCACTTGCTTTAAAACATGTTTTCTTCACTTCTTTCTTAAAATGGTTCAGATTTCTGGGATTTCTTGGCTTACTTGAATTAGATAGGGTCCTATAGACTTCATATGATTCAAGTGCCAGTCACATGCCATTCCGAGTGGTAACAAAATCCGAGTCGATATATCTAGTAGTCGGCGATTCCGCCTCAATAGCGTCACGTACGGTAAAATACATGGTACGATATCCTCGAGTTCAAGAGTGCGGATCAATCATCATATCTATATTCGTACTGTAAAATCCATCGTACGGCATCCCAAAATCGGGGGTACGGGTCAACTACATATGTACCTCATTATTCAAATGGTATTATTATCGTAAAATCATGAAATAGGGGTACCGTTCTAAAATCTAGTACATTCCCATATCATCAAACATATATCCTCGTGTGTTTGAAAACACACCGCCCAACGATCCGCTATAATATCATGTCGTATATCATATCACGACCCAATCATATATCAAAATCTCACGGCATTATGCCCGATCATATTGGCTCATCTCCAAGTATCATACACTGAGCTCATCATCCGTGTATACGTATATGTACACACACACACACACACACACACACACACACACACTAACGCATCTACATATATATATATACATATAAACATATACACCCAAATCAAACCACATGTGTGCACGTGTGTGCGTGTCGACCTTTACTCTAGGGTTTCGCGACTAAGAAACTAACTAAAAGCACTTTCCCCCAATTACACTAAATCCATCTCATGGTCTCCTAAAAACCTTTCTTGCTAAGTATTCATATCTCATAACAATACATATGTATATATATATATATATATCATAACACATCATATCCTACGAAACTGCGGGGGTGCTATACGCCATCCACCTGACTTCCCCCGTAGATATACATCTACTCACCTGGACGCCTCGGCTAATCTGATCTGATTTCAGCTCTGCCATTTCTGCGCTACATCCGACATCTCTGCACCTGATCCTAGAAACATACACGAGGAAAAGAGAATAAATATAAAAATAGTCTCGGACACAACAATACAAGCCAACCACGAGCACTAACTAAACGCGCACGCACTTGGTGCACGAAACGCGCCGCGACAATGCCACAAACTACCACTAGGGTCACTATACGTGAAAACTACCAAACCAAAAACCCAATCGAACCAATCGCGCGTCCACGACATATCAAATATTATATGAAATAGGTTATAATTCACCAAAACCTCAAACTTAAATAAATCGATTTAACCCAAAAACCTAGTAAGTGTCTTTTAACCGTTTTAGTACAAACTTGATGTTTTAACAATTTTAGTTGCCACGATGCTCACTAAATATCTTAATTAGGTCACATATACATTAACTAGATTTTAATCGCACATATTTTCATTAATCCTAAAATCTAGTTTACAAAATTACACAATTTGGACAATTTAGGAGCAACAATTAGTAACTTGACAATCTAAATTAGATTTTACATGTCTTGATGTGTTGAGCTACACTTTATAACCATGAACAATTGATAAAAAAAACCTAACTTGATTTCAACCCTTCACTTTAATTCACAAACTTGCAAACCAGAACCTTAATAATATCTAAATTAGTTAGCTTTAATCAATTAACTAACAAATTAAGTGTTGGGTTAAGATTTATACCTCACAAACAATGGATTTAGCTTGGAACTTAGCCTCCCAAACTTGCTTCTATGCTCCAAGATCCATACTTGAATGGCTAAGGAATAATGGGTAAGGAATGGATTTGGAGTTTATGGGATTTTGTTTTGATTTTTGATGAATTTCATGAGATTTTTGAAGTGAATGAGGTGGGGGGGAAATGGGGGGAGGCTCGGCCAGCACAAATGAGAGGGGAGAGGGGTGAGGTGTGGTGTGTGTGAAGTCAAAGTAAATAAACTCATACCTCAATTATTTTAACACCACACTTCATTCTTTATTAATTTCTTTTGCAAAGAATAAGTGTTGAAGAGAGAGAGAAGGGGTTGTTGCTGCCATGTGGGATTCGTCCTGCAACACCTTAGAATGCGATTAGTGTTAATTAAGCGATAATGCGGGTTTTTTGTAAAAAGGTTTACCAAAATAGCTTTCTCGCATTTTAGTTAGATTAATTAATATTTTATTATTATTTGTTTTGGGTCACACACA
This sequence comes from Agapanthus africanus, assembly GCA_030015575.1. Taxonomy (NCBI): domain Eukaryota; kingdom Viridiplantae; phylum Streptophyta; class Magnoliopsida; order Asparagales; family Amaryllidaceae; genus Agapanthus; species Agapanthus africanus. The sequence goes on from JASDDO010000028.1 coordinate 250,950,818, forward strand.
CTTGTGCATGTTAACATGGGGGGTTGTTTAGTGTTAACCTTGTTTAGTAGACATGACACTTTAATCTAATCCATGCCTTGATTAACCTTGTACTAGATATTTGTTGTGAGAGTAGATATTTGTTTTGGATTGAGGGGAGGTGTTAAGGTGACTCATGGAGGAGTCATGCTTGCATTAATGGAGGAGAGGGAGAGAGTAAGTGTAAGGGTACACTCACCCTACACTCACCCTCTCACCATTATTACACCTCACTCACTCATTATCATCTCACTCTATCTCTTTCTCAATTATTCTCCATCTCCTCTTCACTCAAACTGAAACCCTCACTAATCCTTCACTAAATCTTGCAAAACCTTCACAAAACATCACCAAATCACTTCCCAAGTCTTGTTTTAGCCTCTAGGATCCCTTGGAGCTTAGAAAGCTAGGATCTTTGAGCAAGTGTGGTTATGTAATGATCTCAAACTGTTAAGTAGGTCTTTTTAATGTTGTGTAGCTTGTTAGTTTCAGTTTAGAACACTAAAGATATTGTTTTTGGGCACATATCGTATTTTGGTTTAGTTTTGGATCTCGGATGAATCTGCTATCAAACCAGATGTTTGTGGGAAAAGTTGCCATCACAGTGACCTAGTGTTCTGACCTAGAAGATTCCCTAAAAACCTGAGCCCATTTCCTAAAAACTTGGCCTCAATTTTATTGCTTCTGGCCACAATTTGCGGCCAGACTGGGGAGTGTTGGGTTGTTTTTGGGTCTAGGGGTCTCTTGGGTTGTATGTGGTCTCATGGAACTTGCAACTTTCACCAATTTTTTGTGTAGCAAAATCTGGCATCACTTTGCTTGTTTCTAGTGTTTCGACTACGCGCGTTACGTTATCCGACACGGTTCGTGTTCTTATGTAGTTGTTGCTCTTGGGTTGGTTTCGTAGTGACGCTATGCATGTTAGCCACTAGACGAACACTTGAGAGTTTGTTTGGAGTTGATGCGTCGGTCAAACGTAATTTGTACGTGTTATTGGTCGATTGCTAATGTGAACTAGTTATGTTGTTATATGATTTTAGGGTCGCAGGTGGGGACATCGGACGCTGCGAAGAAGAGAAAGAAAGTGGTTGGCCTTACTTAGCCCAAGATCATCGGTGAGTAGATTTAACATCAACAGGGGAATCGCCGGCATGGCGTTATGCGTCTGGGCTAGATTATATTGTAGGGTTGCTAGGCACTCTAACAAGGTTCTATAAGGCATCAACCATGCCCGATTAAAAAAAATAGCCGTGCCGAACAACCCTAACCAAGATCGTATACTAGAGATTATGCGAAAAATAGCAAGTTAAACGTTTTAACTACAAGTGAAAGGGATTACAACCTTTGTAGATCCGGTCCTTCACTTCTAAAGCTCCGTGTTGACGTCCCTTCGCTACGATCATCGGGATCCCGGACTCTAGTGATGGTTTTTTCGAAGAAATTAGCGGGCTAGGTCGTTGAGTTCGAGGCCGAAGATGATCTACGTCGAGGAGACTCAAACCCAAGCTCCATCTTCACTAGGTCAAGAACTTTGTGAAGAGAACGCCCTAAACTAAATGGCAAGTAGTAGAGGATGATGAAATAGGAAATGGGTTCACTTTAGATTTGGATTTCTCACTCTTAATCTCCACTTGAAAAATTCTAGCAAGCTTTCTTCTTCTTGAAGAAGAAGAAGAAAGAAAGAAAAGAATATGAATGAATAAATGAATATCACAAAAGAATAATCAAGTGAAGTCTATCATATTACAACCATGGGTGAGTAAAACTTTGTAGAGACTAAACTAGAGTTTAAGTTAATGGTTAGGTTAATGAAGATCTCATGCAAAACAAAATGGTTAGACTTTGTCAAAGATACTTGAAAGCTTCATGAAGCTTCAAACAAAGACAAAGAAAGTCACCATTTTGTTTTTCCAAAACAAATAAAAACCTTAACCATTAACCTAAACATGGTGTAACTCATACACACACCCAAGTTTGCATGTATCATCAAACATGATATAATCTGGTGCACAAAAATATATCACATATACAACTTGTGCACATCAAGTGAGAAAGTCAATCTTAAGTGAACCAATACTAGTTAATGTAAAGTAATATATCAAATATATAATTATACATTAAATCATTAAATCAACACTTGATTTAATGATCCGGTCATATCGCATATAGCCGACTAATATCTAGTGTATCAATGTGTCGAATCAACACTTGATTCGGTAAACCGGCTATATCTTATATAACCGTCCGATGATACAAATCACGAGAATAGAATACAGTATCACATACTGGTATTATTCTCGGTCAGGGATTTCCAGTTATAGCCAATCGAACACTACGCAACATCAACTCCCTATACTGGGAGAGATGAATCCCCTCCTATCGCTCATTGCCTCCATGCGATTCGGGACTGTACCCAAAAGCCACCTTTTTGCACGCCCTCTTGGACGTGGTATGATGGAAATCAAAGCACAGTGGGAATCACACAAGACTCTATGATGATCTCGGGTCAACAGACTACTTTGTACCAGTGTCACCAGAGAACTGCCATCTGACGTGAAGTATAATACCATCTGGGAGTTCTCAGCGAGTCCGTCCAGTGTACCCAGTCTCCACTGAGCACCCGTATACCATCCTTGATGTCAAACACCAATGGATATGGGATCATCCATCGCCCATCATATGGGTCAAGATGTGTATACGCTAGTTTACTCTGGTGTATCGATGCCCTGTCTCGATACACCCTCGACTAGGAACAGTTATAGGATGTACTCACCGACTACCGTGGCCCAACTTGTATGATCTCATCATTGTCCCAGTAGTCGAGTACATATCCTAAGGGCTTTATCAATATGTAACTTAGAGACAATCAGAGTACATGTTAAGATAAAGATCAACCAGATAGCATACTATCATGTCGAGCAAGAAAGTCCTCCCTATATATGTCCAAGCATCCATTACAATATACATCGTATGTACGGTAATGGCCTCTAGGGTATACATATAACTAACAATCTCCCACTTGCACTAGGGCCATCTATTGTGGTATCACATACCCAATAATTAGCTGCGGTTGAAGTATCTCATACTCAACCATCCCATAAAAGTCTCTACTGGGAAAAAGGCCTTTGTGAGTGGATCCGCGCTGTTGTCCTCTGTGTCTACTCTCCTAACCTCAATCTCCCTGGAGATCAACCATCTCCATGATCAGGTGATACTGCCTAAGAATTATATCTGGATTTCTGATGGGACGAGGGTTCCTTGGCAAAAGCCACATCTCCATTGTCACACAATGGTAGGAACAAAGTTCATCTCATGAACTTATATATCCAGACTGCCTCTTTGGTAGCATCCTTGGTAACGATGTATCTTGCCTTTAATCGTCTAATAAGTCACGGTATCTAGCTTGGAACTCTTCCAACATACCGTCCCTCCACTGAGGGTATAGACAAGCCTGTGACTGACATTCAGTCGTCTTTATCACCCTGGAACCTTTCCAGTGATTCTCCCCAGGATCCATTGATACCATCTCACTACAACTAGTGAGAATCCTAACTTCCAATTAGATCTATCTCATAGATCCAAAACCCAGGATTTAGGAGGTATCAACTCGATCCTATATGGAGAATCCTTGTGATAAGCGGAGATTGACCAAGCGTAGCATTGGAAACTCCTTCCCTATCAAGAGTATGTCATCCACGTACTCTACGAGGATCACCACCATACTCTCTACTACCTTTCTGTATATACAAGGTTCATTTACCATTTTGATGAAGTCAAACTCTTTGACTACCACATCAAAACAGACGTTCCAACTCCGCGATGCCTGCTTTATCACATAAAACATCTTGCACACGTTTCTGCTTCTCCCACTGTCTACGAAGCCCTCTGGCTGTGTACTTATAGACGCTCTCTTCTAAAACATCATTTAGAAAAACTGTCATGACACCCAAACGCCAGATATCGTAGTCATGGTATGTAGCCGTGGCAAGTAAGATCTGGATGGACTTAAGCATAGCTTTGAAAGTCTCAACCTTTCCATGTACACCAAGTAATCTTCTCAAGATATACTTGCTCCTGATGGGGATTTAACCCTTCAGATAAAGCAACCAAAGTACATACTTTGTTGGTGTATAAGGATTCCATCTCAGATCAAAAAGCATCCAGCCATTCTTACAGAGTCCCACTCCTGATGGCTAGCTCGAAACTAGTTGGGTCATCATCTCATGATGCAATCCTCGCTCCCACTGTCATAGAGAAACCAAAGTATCTCTCAGGTGGGTGAGGAATCCTACTAGATCGGCGGAGAGGCTGAGGTTCGTTGGTTACTATTAAATCCTTTGGTTCTACCAAATATTCTGCTGTAGTTTGTATTGCTGGAACTCTTTCCAGTTCTACCTCATGACCAATAATTCCTTCCACAAGAAATTCCCTTTCACAAAGGTGGCATGTTGAGAAATAAAACACTTTTGTTTCTCGGTTTGGTAGAAGATATTCCCTTGCGAATGGTTGGGATATCAATAAACTTCCACAGAACTGTCTTTACCTCGAGCTTGTACGGATTTTTCTTTTTAGACATAGGCCGGACAACCCCAAATCTTATCATACTTAAGATATGGGCTCTTCCCATTCCATATCACATATGAAATGGTAGGCAACTGATTTGATTTGAACCCTATTCAATAGGTATGCGGCTTCTCAAGTGCATAACTCGCAAAAGAAAATAGGAAACTCAGTAGTACTCATCATAGAGCACACTATATCACATAGGGTGCTATTGCTCCACCCCGATACACCAACGTGATGTGGTGTATACGGAGGAGTAATGCTGAGAGAGAATCTCATTCTCCTTTCGAATAGTCCAGGAATTTCCGTGCTTAAGTATTCTCCTCCTTGATCTCATCAAAGGACATAATACTTATACCCGTATTTTGGTTCTCTACTTCTAACTTATATTCTGTGAATATCTCAAAAGCTTCGGACTTATGTTTCAACAGGAACATATGTCTGAATCTTGAGAGATCATCAGAGAATGTAATGAAGTACAAAGAACCGTTCTTGGCATGTGTAGACAGGGGACTTTCATACATCAGCATGTAACAATCCCAAGAGTTCACTAACTCTTTCTCTGTTTCGAATAAACAGAGTTGTGGTCATCTTATCTTTGTGACATGACCGGCAAGTTTCACAAGATGTAAATTCAAACTAATTTAAATATGCATCTAAATGTAACTTAGCTAGTCGGGTCACATTGATATGACCTAGTCTACAATGCCTCAAGAAGGATTCGTTCATTTCTGAACTCTTCCTCTTTGTGTGTTCTGTATACTAAGAACTGTAGTTTGATTTAGAACGTCAGTGCTTTTAGATAACGTGCCTGAACCGATCAACTCTTGATATAGGAAATGTTCATAACATTATCCAACAATACAAAATTATATCCTTTCTTTATTAATAAAGAGACTGATATGATGTTGTACATCAGGTTCGGTATCTAATAACATTCGTTCAGAATCAATGTATTCTGGTAATACAGGGTGACAGTGACCAACAGACTTGGCTGCAACACTTGCACCGTTTTCTGTCTCATGAAACTTATCACCCGTCCTCAGTTCTCTACCTATCTGTAGCCCATGTAACAGATTACATATGCGGGATCCTGATCCGGTATCTCATACCCAGGACGTAAAGGATACTGAGAAACAGTTCTCTGTAATAAACACACCCGAAGAAGATGCATCAGTATGCACTTTCTTCGTTTGGGCGGTACGGGAAATCTGGTATTCCCTAATTTCCTCCTCTGTCTTATAACAATTATAAGTTGGAGCGGGACCAACGTTCCCCAGCTCAGTATAACAAGCGGGTTCGGTCAATATATCCGTATTATTATCTTGATTAAGGCGTGATATGGTCGCTACCTGGAGAGAGAGAGAAGAAAACACTCAGCGTATGCTCTTGCAAGATTAGATTGGTTATCTAATATATCTAATCAGGATTTCTCCCACTGTTTTAATCAAATCTTCCTTCAAACCCTAAAAGGAAAGACTAACCGGGATTAATTACACGCTACAAGTTTGTCAATCTTTCAGCCAGGCCAGTGTCGGTACTTTGAGGGAGGTCCCCCGTGCTTTCGCACGAACCTAATTAAAGTCAACCTCGTTTTCCCAGAGGCGTAACCTCGTTAACACCTTTCTAGACACCTACTTGATCGGCTAATTGTAATGTGTAAAACTCTCTCAGGAGTAACTCTTACTCGCAGCGGGTATCGGGATCCACCTATCTCATAGAAGGTATGCAATCTCATTGCAAATTTCAACACTTGAAATTCCCGATAATATTTTTCCCTAAGCCTCCTATGACCTTGACAAAGGCCAAAAAATCATAGGCTGCTAGTCAAGTTCAACCCGTCATTTCTTGATTGAAATAAACCCACCCGCACGGCCCTTGACAAAGGCCAACAAGGTCGCACGACTATCCTAATCCAATCTGCATCATATGCATAAGCAGATAAGTACTATTCAGCTACCGCACACTACGCCTTGACAAAGGCCAACAAACGCAGCACGAATACTAAACAATCCTTATCTGAAATGACGGGGGGCTACGACAGGTTTTTAAGAAAACCCTTTGCGTAATGAACTTGATATCGTTGTAGAATCGAGTGATTTTAAATGGAATATTTCTGAGGCCTTTTCTAGTTTTGCTAAAAGGGTCACTCCCGGTGAAGGGATCGTCGGCCCTTTCCTCATCGAATAAGGTGCAGGGTATATCATATATACCACTATGCAAAGCAAGAACTATAGAAGCAATCAAAAGGCAAACCGAGTTTGTAGCATATGCTAGTTTCACTAAAGAGGTCACTCCCGGTGAAGGGATCTCGGCTCTTTCCTCATCGAATAAGGTGCTGGATGTTCTACAAGGAACACCGCTATGCAAAGCAAGAACTAGAGCTACCAGTTTTTAAACAAGTTTCTACAACATCTTTTAGGTTTCTTTTATTTCATTAATCATATTAATGAAGTCCCATCATTTAAATCACCTAAACATCACAGATAAATATAACGTACGCTCATGCCATCCGCATTCACCTCGATGTCCCGTCTACACCGTTAGGTTAGGTAACTAACGGCAGAGCGAGGCAGGGCTAGCGCGGGTGTAAAACATAAGCAACGTCTATATAATATATCATATATACTATATACAATATCTATCTGAACATATCACATGATCACATTACAGATAACGCAGCAGAAAATATCATATGAAATATTGGATATACTAGGACGTCCGTGTTTTATTTTGAGCCTCTATAAAACACGGATTCCACTGTCGCGATGAATAGCCAAACCCACACCCCTAGACCCCTACGAGAGCGGCAAGCAACCCTACCAATTCTAGAGTTAGAAGACCCGGACTCGACTCCTCGAGTTGGTCTCCCACTGGACTCTAGAACCCGGTTACTTATGCTCTCCTCCTTGGGTCTATCCTAGTGCGGAAAAGTAAATAATATACAAATAGTGACATCAACCTCATCCCGGAAGTGCCCCAATAAAAGAATATTACATACATTTAATTTTACATGAATGAAAATAAAAACTCTCATCTCACATAAAAAAAACTCGGCTATTCAGAACGCGACGATCCAATATAACATATCCAGCAACACATAATATCATATGTCATCAACGTAAGTAAATATGCCCATCTCAATTGTCGTTGACATATAGCAACGAAACCGGCGATATCGCATATTACACTTACGGTCGCAGAAAAGAAAATGTAAAACTACAACAGTTGGAATCCGCAGCCTACTTAAACATCACATGCCTAACCAAATGAATTCCTTAGACATCGCATGCCTAACAATTATAAACCCCGCATTTTAGTCTCATTATCGAAAACACTTTTCAATATCAAGTCGGGCAATTCAACAAGATTCCTGACAACCTGATCGAATGCTTGTCGCAAACTTTAGTAGACGGCCGCACCCCCGATGCCGTCGACGAAGTGCTCTAAGGCAGAACACCGCTGCCGCGAGCACCTGTTCATATCAGATTTTTGCATTTTTATACCGCCCAATTTTTATCTCATTGCATATCGGTGGGTACTCTTGAGCCGTGTTTGCTAGTCAATTGCAGGATACAGGTTCTCGGCTCTAAATGGTGAAATTCATGGAAAAACACGACAAAATCTGGGTTCCTGCCAACCACAGATAAAACACGGATCTCCGCTCTTTATCCGTCTGTTGCCACACACCAGTTTAAGAGACAAAATGGCAAATCAATGTCATTTTCATGCACAAGGCTCAATAGCAACACAAGATCCAAGAAATCTATGCGGAGCTCGAGGAAATCATGACAAAAAGATCCACATCAAATCACCTATTGCTCAACAGAAATTCTGGAAAAATCGTGAAGAAAATCTGAGAAAAATCATATGCCAGAATAAAGGACATGAAAGACCAGGGAAGCCCAAAAGAGCAGAGAGCCCAACTCCTCTAAATGGCCGCGGAACCGCGGCCAATAGGGGGTCTAGGCCGCGGTTCCGCGGCCATATGGTGGCGACAGTTGACTATTTTTTAGGGGTGTTTTTGTCTTTTCATATAGAGGCAGATTGTTGCCCTAGATTTCCGTTTCCCTACCTATAAATAGTCCAGAACTTGTGAAGCCGAAGGTGTGCTTAATCTTGTATTTTTTAGGGTTTAGAATACTTGTTCTTCTTCCTCTTCTCATCTCTTCTCCATTGAAAAACTTGTAGTGAGCTTTTGTGAGTGAAGAATGATGAATAAAGAAGTTCATTTTGTTATTATACTTGTCTTGCTCTTTTTATGTTAATTGCTTGTAATCGTTAATTGATAAGTAGTTGTTGTTATTTATTGTTGTTTCTTTCTTTTCTCTTTTTCTTTATCCTTAAAACAACCATGATGCTTATGCTTGATCCTTGCCAAGGTGAGGTCGCAAATAGCTAGTTGTTATCTTCTAACCTCTTTCTTTCTATCTTCCTCTTTGTTTTATTTTCTTTTCATTATGATGTGTGAGTAGTTTCCATACTTGTTAGGGTAGGATAAGGGAAGTTTGAGAGAAGGAAATCTCTCTCACTCTTTCCTTGCCCAACATCGTAAATCAACTCCCGTTAATTGAACCACAATCCGCTCCCTACGGCACCCTATCTTACATGATAGCGGTGATTCCGTAGTGAGACCGGTTGTGGTTGAATTAACCGGAGGTTATGGATAAGAGCCAAGAACAGACGGACAAGCACCAAAAGGAAGAACTTAAGCGTTGGAAAGCCTAGCTTATACTCGCAAGTTCCTTCCTAGTCATGCTAATCCCCGTTATTGCCGATTACCGTAACACCGATATTAAGAGTAGCAACGAAAGAGGTGAGCGACTCCTAACTCAAACTAACCTAACCCTAACCCTAACAAGCTCTCTTTACATATCATTTTAACACTTAGATAATCACAAACAAATCTGGAAAATTGGACTTAACTCGTTAAAGCACATAGAAAAAGATTCCCATCTCCCTGCGGATGACCCGTACTCAACCGGCTAGCTACAAGCGAAACCGTTTTGATTGCGGTAATTAACTAAACTTAAACACATAGAATAACTACCAATCAATTGGCGCCATTGCCGGGGAGACGGTAGTTTATTTCTTTGTGTAATTTCGGGTTAACTTGTGAATATAAATCTAACCGAAAAACAAAACAAAAAAATATACATTGTAAAAAAACCATTTTGTTATTTTTGATTAGTTTTTGTTCAAGTGTGCAGGATAATACGGAATTCGAGTTCAGTGCCAAAGACGTGGGATATTCGAAGTTCAAGTTCAGTGCCAAAGACATGGGAAGATAGACCCACATCTCGCGGCAACACCGCGATGGATCAAAACGAAGCAAACGGTCTACTGTAAGATTCTGGAGCAGATACAGTGAACAATTCAAGATTCAACATATCCAGAAAAGAAGAGGACAGCCAGGGAAGCATCTACAACAAAACTGAAGCTTCAAGGACACCATAGAGCCGCGGAACCGCGGCATAAGCGTGCTTAGGCTGCGGAACCGCGGCGGTTTGGTGGAATCAGCCGCCCAAAATCCCTGTAAGTGTTTCTCTCCTCTCTCCCACTCCTCTGGACTCCAATAAACTGTGTTTTCTGCAGCATTTTTTGCGCAAATTCTTTTCCCCCTTCCAATAAACTGTTCTTGTGCAGGATTCTTTGCGCCGCGCTAAAAATAAAAATTGTTTGCAGTTGATTTGTTACCGCTTTGCATTCATTAATACGGACTTAAGGGGCTTGAAACCAATTCAGATTGGGTGGGGATTTCATCACCCTTCCCAGGACCCCAGAAATCACAAAAAGCATATGCATTGACCATTGTTAAATTAAAAAATACTAGACTCAGCCCTAAGGACTTCGCGCTCAATAGGACAGAGGACTAGTTACAGGCATCGGCCGTTTATCCTATCTGACTTTTGCGGTGTCTAGGCAAGTGTGTCGAAGGCAAGTGGTTATTTAATTAAGGAACTTCGCGAAAGCGTTGGACAACCTCCCACTTACCTGGTCGCAATTGATGGAGAAGAGGCGGTTTGAGGTCCTATTTCTAGCCCTCTGGAACAGTTAGGAGCTGTTTAGCAGACCTAGGTGACCCTAGATCTAGGTGTGATTGTGCATATCTTGTTTGTGATTGCTTAAAGCCGTAAGTCCGTACATATTTCTGTAAAGCTCTTTCTAAAAAAATAAAATAAAAAAAAGGAAAAAATCAAAAACTTTTATAAAAACTTGCCCTTTGTCACCAAAATCCATTTTTCACCCACCACCCATCGCCTTTCTCCATTGACGTTTTCTTACCCTCACCTTCTCCGCTTTGACTATACTAAACTCGTTTAGTGTATGTCCGCTTGGACTCGGGATACTAGCGCCCGCCTAGTCCGCGTTACGTTAGTCGCTACCGACTACGCGATCGACTCAGACGTCGAAACTCCGTCCACTCCTCTTTCACCCTTACCTTTGCCGGCCAACTCCGACGTTGACCGGAATTCTGTTCATACATCTTCACCTTCACCATCACCAACCTCTTCTTCCGTGATGTCAGGATTTAATCTGAACATCTTTTTGACTACCCCTGGATTGGCTCCACCTCCTACGGAGACCAATAACCCACCACCACCGCCTGTTGTAGCGCCGCAGCGAATCGCGCTCCAGGATCGTTTCTATCCCATCCGTTCTGCACTTCCCACCTGCCTTTCTCTTCCACCGGCCAATGGGGATAATTTTGAAATTAAGCCCCACTTCATCAACATGCTTCCACGATTTCATGGGCTTGAATCTGAAGATGCCTATATCTTCATCAATAAATTTCAAAACGTTTGTGCCATGATGAAAACTACCCAACTGTCGGACGATGCTATACGTCTATGGGTCATTCCGTTCACTTTATGCGATCTTGCTGAAAAATGGCTGTATAGCACCGCTTCCCACTCCATAACCAGTTGGGACGAGTTTGTAAAAGCGTTTCTAAAGAAATTTTATCCGAATCATAAAACCGCAAGGATACGTAACGAAATCAACCAATTCTCTCAACTTCCTTCTGAACCCTTTTGGAAGTGCTTTGACCGGTACAAAGACCTTCTTGTTCAGTGCCCTCACCACGGTATAGAGAAATGGCAACTTTGCCAAACCTTATACGAGGGCCTGAACCCAGCAACGAAGCAGTTGTTGGAAACCATCTGTCAGGGCCACTTCTTATCAAAATCTGACGAGGAAGCGTGGCAATTCTTTGACGACCTTGCGGAGCAAACACTACAATGGGAGAGCACCAGACCGACTTCTTCTTCTTCTACCTCCACTTCTTCCGGTCAGTCTAGGATAGGAATTCACCAACTTAATGTCTCTATTGCGATGAAAGCTGAAATGGCTGCAATAACGAGAAAGCTTGAAGCCATAGAGAGCAAATTTTCTTCTCCTGCTCCTACCCCTGTTCTTCCCCTTCGTACCATCTGCGCTTGTTGTTCCGATCCCTCTCACTTAACTGAAGAGTGTCCTTACAATCCACCATCGCAAGGACAGAATCAGGTTAATGCTGCATTCCAGCAAAGACCGAGGAATGATCCATACTCTTCCACCTACAATCCCGGTTGGAGGAACCACCCCAATTTCGCCTGGAATCAGAATCAGAATCAATTCCAAGGCAACAATTTCCAAAGGCCCCCTCCTCCGCAACAACAAGCGCAACAACAAACTCAACATCAATTTCAGCAGCCCTTCCAACCCCAACCTTTTCAAAATCAGACGAACAACTTTGTACCCAACAATTCTTTTCCACCAAACAACTTTGTTCCGTCAAACAACGATAAGGTGTCCTCGCTCGAACGAAGTCTGGAGGCGTTCGTTAAACAATCGACACAATCCACTGCCAACATCCAGTCTTCCATTCAGTCCTTAGTGCAACACACTGCCGCTCACGGGCAAAGCATCAAGACCATCGAGGCCCAGATTGCACGGCTGAATGCGGCCTTAAGCGAGCGAGAGAAGGGGAAGCTCCCGTCCCAGCCACTCCCAAATCCCGGTCACCCACAGAATGTACATGTTGCTCTTGAACAACAGAACCATAATGTGAGTGCCGTGACCACATTGAGATCGGGAAGGATGCTGCAAAACAACATTGGCACACGGATCAACGATGACACCTCGGCCGCTTCTTCTTCTTCTTCTTCTTCTTCTTCTTCTCCTGCTTCTTCGTCTTCTGAGCCTATTCTCCATTCTTCAAAAGGCTCACCTTCTTCTTCTTCTTCTGCTCTGACTGGACCCGCTTCTCACTCCACGAAAACACCTGTTCTGGGATCCGTTCCTACTCCACAATCTCCTCCACAAGCATTAAACTCAACCAATTTTAAAAACGTCCCATTTCCAAACCGGTTGAGGTCTAATAAACAAAATCCTCAAATGGAGAAGATTCTGGAGTTATTTAAGCAGGTTAACATTAACATTCCTCTTTTAGATGCCTTCCAACAAGTCCCATCCTACGCGAAAATCTTAAAGGACTTGTGCACGAAAAAGAGGAAGTCTCAGGTACCAAAGAAAGTTTTCTTGGCTAGTGCTGTGAGTGATACTCTTACCCAATCTTTACCACAAAAACGGAAGGACCCTGGCTGTCCTACGATTTCTATTACCATTGGGGATAAGAACATCAACCGCGCACTATTAGATCTTGGTGCCAGTGTTAATCTGCTTCCGTACTCAGTATACGAGCAATTAGGCGTAGGAGAGCTGAAACCCACCCACTGCACTCTCCAAATGGCCGACCGATTGATCACCCATCCTAGGGGTGAGCTAGAGGATGTGTTAATCAAAGTCAGGGACTTCATATTCCCCGTTGACTTCATTGTATTAGACACACAGCCTGTAGCTAACCCCCGGAATCAAATTCCGGTGATACTCGGTCGCCCATTCCTTGCAACCTCAAATGCTGTGATCAATTGTCGCAATGGTTCGATGAACCTCTCTTTTGGAAACATGACGATTGAACTCAACATTTTTAGGTTGGGGAATCAGCCCTCCGAACCTAATGCTCATATACTGGACGTTTGCTCAATCCAGGAGATCACCCCAGAAGAGTGTGAATTCGAGGAGTTTCTGTTCGATCATGCTAACCTTAACGCCACTAGTGCGTTCCTCCTCGAACCTGCTGCTGTTTCTGCGCCCGACAACGACTACGAGTGTTTCACGTTCTTGAACGATCTTAGCCGCTCACAACCCGAGTTTGAATCCTTCGAATTTCCGGATGAGTTACCTGAACCATCCGACTCGGTCGCTTACACTCGTTTTGAACCTTTGCTGGTGTCCTTTGAGTTCGAGACCTCTGCACCAATCTTGCCTTCAATCGTTTCACCTCCGACGCTCGAACTCAAGCCTTTGCCGTCTCACCTTAAGTACGCTTACTTAGGTAAGAACGAGACCCTCCCTGTCATCATCTCGGCTTCTCTAGCTCCAGAGCAAGAGAAAGCCCTTGTCGCGGTCTTGCACAGCAACAGGCAAGCTTTTGGCTGGTCCATGGCGGACATCAAGGGGATTAGTCCCCTGATCGTTGAACATCACATTCATCTGATGGATAATGCCAAACCAGCCCGGGATCCACAAAGACGTCTCAATCCAGTCATGAAAGAGGCTGTGAAGAAGGAGATCGTAAAATGTCTGGATAGTGGTATCATTTACCCTATCTCTGATAGCCAGTGGGTTAGCCCCATTCACGTTGTCCCCAAGAAATCAGGTATAACGGTCATCACTAACGAGGCGAACGAGTTAATCCCTACTCGCACCCAAACTGGGTGGCGAGTATGCATCGATTACAGAAAACTCAACGCCGCAACGCGGAAGGACCACTTTCCGCTACCTTTTATTGACCAAATGCTTGAACGATTGGCCGGACACGAGTACTACTGCTTTCTTGATGGCTACTCCGGCTATAATCAGATTCCCATTGCCGAAAAAGACCAGGAAAAGACCACATTCACTTGTCCTTTCGGCACGTTTGCATATCGTCGCATGCCCTTTGGGTTATGCAATGCGCCCGCTACCTTCCAGCGGTGCATGATGGGAATCTTCTCAGACATGGTGGAAAAATTTCTGGCGATCTTCATGGATGATTTCTCCATCTTCGGCGATTCCTTCAACGAGTGTTTGCTGCATCTTGACGCTGTCCTTACCCGATGTAAGGACAAGAATCTCACTTTGAATTGGGAGAAGTGCCACTTCATGGTGCGCGAAGGTATTGTCTTAGGACATATCATCTCGCAAAATGGCATAGAGGTTGACAAAGCGAAGATTGAGGTCATTTCCAATCTCCCTCCTCCTTGATGTGTCAGAGATATCCGAGCCTTCCTTGGCCATGCCGGTTTCTATAGACGGTTCATCAAGGACTTTAGCAAGATAGCTAGGCCCTTGACTCTTTTGCTGGCTAAGGACATGCCATTCGACTTCAACTCGAGCTGTGTGACTGCGTTCGAGTCATTAAAAAGCTCACTCACTTCTGCTCCCGTTCTTTCTTCACCTGACTAGACGCACCCATTTGAGATTATGTGCGATGCATCCGACTTTGCCATTGGTGTTGTCCTTGGACAACAAATAAACAAGATGCCGCACGTAATCTATTATGCGAGCCGAACCCTGAACGACGCCCATCTCAATTATACAACAACTGAGAAGGAATTCTTAGCTGTTGTATTTGCTTTAGAGAAGTTCAGGCCCTACCTCATCGGCTCTCCAGTCATTGTCTACACAGACCATTCTGCTCTGCGCCATCTTTTTGCGAAGAAAGATGCAAAATCTCGGTTAATACGTTGGATCCTCTTGCTTCAAGAGTTTGACCTTGTCATTAAGGACAAACGAGGATGTGAAAACGTAGTTGCCGACCATCTCTCACGACTTCCTTCTTCGCCTTCGCTTCCAATTCCGATCAACGACGTTTTCCCGGATGAACATCTCTTGACAGTATCTTGCGAACCCTGGTTCGCAGATATTGTGAACTATTTGGCCACGGGATTACTACCGACTGAATGGTCAAGTCAGGACAGACTTCGCTTCTTATCCCAAGTAAAACACGTTTACTGGGACGAACCCTATCTGTTCAAGTACTGTCCCGACCAGATTATTCGTCGGTGTGTCCCTGACGAGGAATTCAAGAGTGTGCTGTCATTTTGCCACGATCAAGCATGTGGCGGGCATTTTGGCCCCAGAAAGACAGCTGAGAAGATCTTGCAATGTGGTTTCTACTGGCCACAACTCTTCAAAGACGCTCATGACTATTGCAAGACTTGCTCCCGGTGCCAACACTTGGGCCGGATATCCCGGAGGAACGAGATGCCGCTCCAACCGATCTTGGTTGTGGAGATTTTCGATGTTTGGGGGATCGATTTCATGGGGCCGTTTCCCAGCTCTTTTAGGAACTTGTACATCCTTCTCGCTGTTGATTACGTCTCTAAGTGGGTCGAGGCTGTGCCCAGCTGGACTAACGACAACAAGGTTGTCGTTAGGTTTCTTAAAGAAAACATTTTCTCCCATTTTGGGCACCCCCGAGCGATCATTAGCGACAATGGAAGTCATTTCTGCAACAAGACTTTCGAGGCCTTGATGCGAAAATATTCCATTAATCATAAGCTCTCTACGCCCTACCACCCCCAAACCTGCGGGCATGCCGAAGTTTCAAATCGGCAAATCAAGCAGATACTGGAGAAGACGGTTTCAAAAAACCGTAAGGATTGATCGCTGAAACTCACTGATGCCCTTTGGGCCTTTCGAACCGCTTATAAGACCGATCTTGGCATGTCTCCCTATCGGCTTGTGTATGGAAAAGCGTGCCACCTACCAGTCGAAATAGAGCATCGCGCATTTTGGGCGATAAAGGAGCTGAATCTGTCTCTCGAAGATGCGGGCAGCTATCGGAAGCTGCAGTTGAACGAATTAAGCGAGCTTCGGGATGAGGCTTATGATAACGCGGTTTTCGTTAAAAACCGAACGAAGGTGTTTCACGATAAACACCTTTTACGCAAAACTTTCGTACCTGGTCAACAGGTATTGCTTTACGACACCCGACTACACTTCCATCCAGGAAAGCTCTGATCTCGCTGGAAAGGGCCGTATTTTGTGCGGAATGTGTATCTGCATGGCGCTGTGGATTTGGAGAATCCAAAGGACGGTTCATTTTTCAAAGTGAACGGACACCGACTAAAACCGTACCTTAGCGCCGAACCAACAGAGGAGCTCTTGGTCTTACAGGAGCCGGTTTACCCTGCATAATCTTCCTCTGCCTACCTCCAAACTTCGGTTATCCAGCCAAGAACAAGTGGACACTGTTCCAAATAAGTTTGGGGGTATGTATATACCATTTTTGTACATTTTTGTGGATATTCTTTTCCATTTTTGCTTTTCTTTTCTTTTCTTTAAAAACAAAAAAAATGTGTGTATAGCTAACCGACAATTTTGACCCTTCAAATGATCTCTTCATGCAATGACAGTGAGGACACTGTCCAGTTTAAGTTTGGGGGTACGCTCGGTACGCATTTCTTACCTTCGCATTCATATGTATATTTTGCATCTGCATATTAAAATCCATAAAATCCATAAAAATCAGAAAATTTTCTAAAAACATAAAAACTTTTTGTCAAGTTAGCTAGTGGGAGGACTCTGATTCAACATTTCGACGGTTTTGTTTGATAAAATAAGAATAACTAAATCTTATGTTTAGATTTTGAAAACCTGAAAGATAACTCTCCTTTGAAATTAACTATAGCTGATATACGTCTTTACATCACACTACACGTGTCGTGAGTTTTGGAAATTAGAGGACAAGTCTTTTATGTCTAAAAACTTTTAAATAGATAAATGATTTTCTGAGGATCAAATAGGTTTGTTCTGAAATAAGTAATATTAAGAATAGTTTATGAAGTAAAGTGAATATGAAGGAATGTTATTGATGCCTTAATTGGAACTACGTCTGAAAAATAACCCATCTGGAACTTGATTGGAATGATTACACACCGAACCCACTAAACACGTCTTTTATCCAAAAAAAATAATTGAACTGCCGGTTATGTCTCCGTTCGTATTGAATTATCACGATTTTCACGCCAAACTGTCTTTTTTTTTGGACCTAGGTAACTTGAGTAATTAAGTCCGCTGGGGTGTTTCTACACCTAATGCCCTAAAGCCAACTGGTTTGGGAGCATTGGCCCAAAACTCGCTAAGAAGCCTAGAAAGTCCAGATTAAAACAAAGTCAAGCAAGTGTTCTCTCCGAGTTAAAATTCCTAACTGTTCTTTGTGTGAGAATAATCTTGATAAAAGACAGGCGTTTATAAAAATTTTAGCGGAGATATGAAGGTTTTATTCTATGATAAAGACTATTGCACATTCACAGAGGTGTGTATGAAATGAAAACAAGAAAAAGGTGGAGTGAAAAATAAGACCTAGTTTCCTGTTAAGGAAAATAGAAATTCTGAAGTTGAAACCTTACTGGAAAGCGAAACTTGAAAAATGCTTAACTCTTTATAAAACTTATGTGATCCTTTTAAAAATTTTATCTGGGCTTTATTGTGTGACATAATGACTTTAAATCGATCCTTCTGGAAACTTAACGACACTATTTGCACTGCACGTAAAGACATATAAAATCTGTAGTTAAATTAGAAGCGATGTGTGAAAAATAAAGGTTCGATAGTCTAGACTTAGGATAATAAAATTGTTATTTTCTGAAACAAAACATTAGGGGTTTGAATCATAGTTATTTTGCAAAACTAGCTTGACCGGATTTTGTGGGTAGTATCCGCTGAAAACCCTCAGGAGACAACACTCCTCCTACTAGGGACACCTAGAGGTTTAACGGCTTGTTGCACATGCTCAGTGCAATCACGTTCCCTGCGGAAGTGAGGTTAGGAAATTTTTTGTGAATAAATTGGCTTTGCTCGGGACGAGCAAATGATAAGTTTGGGGGTATTTGTTCATATCAGATTTTTGCATTTTTATACCGTTCAATTTTTATCACATTGCATATCGGTGGGTACTCTTGAGCCGTGTTTGCTAGTCAATTGCAGGATACAGGTTCTCGGCTCTAAACGGTGAAATTCATGGAAAAACACGACAAAATCCGGGTTCCTTCCAACCACAGATAAAACACGGATCTCCGCTCTTTATCCGTCTGTTGCCACACACCAGTTTAAGAGACAAAATGGCAAATCAATGTCATTTTCATGCACAAGGCTCAATGGCAACACAAGATCCAAGAAATTTATGCGGAGCTCGAGGAAATCATAACAAAAAGATCCACATCAAATCACCTATTGCTCAACAGAAATTCTGGAAAAATCGTGAAGAAAATCTGAGAAAAATCGTATGCCAGAATAAAGGACATGAAAGACCAGGGAAGCCCAAAAGAGCAGAGAGCCCAACTCCTCTAAATGGCCGCGGAACCGCGGCCAATAGGGGGTCTAGGCCACGGTTCCGCGGCAATATAGTGGCGGCAGTTGACTATTTTTTAGGGGTGTTTTTGTCTTTTCATATAGAGGCAGATTGTTGCCCTAGATTTCCATTTCCCTACCTATAAATAGTCCAGAACTTGTGAAGCCGAAGGTGTGCTTAATCTTGTATTTTTTAGGGTTTAGAATACTTGTTCTTCTTCCTCTTCTCATCTCTTCTCCATTGAAAAACTTGTAGTGAGCTTTTGTGAGTGAAGAATGATGAATAAAGAAGTTCATTTTGTTATTATACTTGTCTTGCTCTTTTTATGTTAATCGCTTGTAATCGTTAATTGATAAGTAGTTGTTTTTATTTATTGTTGTTTCTTTCTTTTCTCTTTTTCTTTATCCTTAAAACAACCATGATGCTTACGCTTGATCCTTGCCAAGGTGAGGTCGCAAATAGCTAGTTGTTATCTTCTAATCTCTTTCTTTCTATCTTCCTCTTTGTTTTATTTTCTTTTCATTATGATGTGTGAGTAGTTTCCATACTTGTTAGGGTAGGATAAGGGAAGTTTGAGAGAAGAAAATCTCTCTCACTCTTTCCTTGCCCAACATCTTAAATCAACTCCCGTTAATTGAACCACAATCCGCTCCCTACGGCACCCTATCCTACATGATAGCGGTGATTCCGTAGTGAGACCGGTTGTGGTTGAATTAACCGGAGGTTATGGCTAAGAGCCAAGAACAGACGGACAAGCACCAAAAGGAAGAACTTAAGCGTTGGAAAGCCTAGCTTATACTCGCAAGTTCCTTCCTAGTCGTGCTAATCCCCGTTGTTGCCGATTACCGTAACACCGATATTAAGAGTGGCAACGAAAGAGGTGAGCGACTCCTAACTCAAACTAACCTAATCCTAACCCTAACAAGCTCTCTTTACATATCATTTTAACACTTAGATAATCACAAACAAATCTAGAAAATTGGACTTAACTCGTTAAAGCACATAGAAAAAGATTCCCATCTCCCTGCGGACGACCCGTACTCAACCGGCTAGCTACAAGCGAAACCGTTTTGATTGCGGTAATTAACTAAACTTAAACACGCAGAATAACTACCAATCAGCACCCGAACGGATGCTTTTGGCGACGGGGTTCTCCTACAGTCACTTGGTCGGGGCTATGGGGCGTGGCTATCTATTAAGTTTACCCGGCGAGTATCCGCGTACGCTACGTGATTGCGACGGACTTTTGATCACATCAAAATTCCGTGGCAGCCGATCATCTGAGACTAAACTGCTATGTTTATAACATTCAAATTAGTTATCTCATAACTATATGTGGATTCCAAATATTGTATCACAATCCAGATAAATAGACAATGTTAAACTTTCCGATCGAATAATCAAACACCCAGGTTTTCCCAAATAGTTCTTAACACTTGAGGGGAGTTTAAAAACATCCATCACATGCCACAGTACCAATGGTCCAGCCGTAGAAGGGTCAAGCCAACGCCTCACATGTGGCACGCCGTACTGCCCCAAATCCTAAGGTTCAAAAGGCAGTTCAAGACGGTCACATAATCGAGTTAAAGTTTGTTGTCTTGTAGAGGGTCCATTGCGTAACTTGCACGATTCATACGTTCTCAAACAACGGAAAAATCCAACACTTGGAAATTTTCCGTGTCGGGAAAAAAGTGAGTTATTGATATCCGTTCGAATTTTTTAACAGTTTCTAAAAATATCCGGAACAAACTAAACAAAGTTAAATTATCCGATCGAATCAACGAGTCCCCAATACAACCCTAGATAACTCAACACTTGAGTGGAATAAAAAAAATTCCAGAAAAAATTGACAAGAAAGGACCTAAGAATAAATATATGAAATATGAGGGATTAAGTCCAAATTTTGGCCGCGGAACCGCTGCTAAACCCTTGGTTTGGCCACGGTTCGCGGTCATTTCAGGGACTTAGTGGACCGTACTTCACAGTAATTCTTAGTTTTTCCTGCTTGTTTTTCTAAGCATTTTTAATTCATAAAAAATCACATTTTCAAAAAATGTACAGAGAAGGGTTTACATCGGGGTTTTCGGGTTCGATCGGACATTAAACTTCGCCTATACTTCGCCTAAAGCTCTAGCTTAGCTCTGATACCACTGTAGGGTTGCTAGGCACTCTAACAAGGTTCTACAAGGCATCAACCATACCCGATTAAAAAAAATAGCCGTGCCGAACAACCCTAACCAAAATCGTATGCTAGAGATTATGCGAAAAATAGCAAGTTAAACATTTTAACTACAAGTGAAAGGGATTACAACCTTTGTAGATCCGGTCCTTCACTTCTAAAGCTCCGTGTTGACGTCCCTTCGCTGCGATCATCGGGATCCCGGACTCTAGCGATGGTTTCTTCGAAGAAATTAGAGGGCTAGGTCGTTGACTTCGAGGCCGAAGATGATCTACGTCGAGGAGACTCAAACCCAAGCTCCATCTTCACTAGGTCAAGAACTTTGTGAAGAGAACACCCTAAACTAAATGGCAAGTAGTAGAGGATGATGAAATAGCAAATGGGTTTACTTTAGATTTGGATTTCTCACTCTTAATCTCCACTTGAAAAATTCTAGCAAGCTTTCTTCTACTTGAAGAAGAAGAAAGAAAAGAATATGAATGAATAAATGAATATCACAAAAGAATAATCAAGTGAAGTCAATCATATTGCAACCATGGGTGAGTAAAACTTTGTAGAGACTAAACTAGAGTTTAAGTTAATAGTTAGGTTAATGAAGATCTCATGCAAAACAAAATGGTTAGACTTTGTCAAAGATACTTGAAAGCTTCATGAAGCTTCAAGCAATGACAAAGAAAGTCGCCATTTTTTTTTCCAAAACAAATAAAAACCTTAACCATTAACCTAAACATGGTGTAACTCATACACACACCCAAGTTTGCATGTATCATCAAACATGATACAATCTAGTTTACAAAAATATATCACATATACAACTTGTGCACATCAAGTGAGAAAATCAATCTTAAGTGAACCAATACTAGTTAATGTAAAGTAATATATCAAATATATAATTATACATTAAATCATTAAATCAACACTTGATTTAATGATCCGATCATATCGCATATAACTGACTAATATCTAGTGTATCAATGTATCGAATCAACACTTGATTCGGTAAACCGGCTATATCTCATATAACCGTCCGATGATACAAATCGCGAGAATAGAATACAGTATCACATACTGGTATTATTCTCGGTCCCGCACATATCTCATATGCGCTCCTATTTCGTTTCGCTTGAGCCAGGAAACCTCTGTGTAGGACTCTAAAGACTCGTCAATACGCCGGCAGTAGGTGATGATCATATCAAACACCCACAAGCCGCAAGCGGTCTGCTAAACGTAACGGCCACCCGGGTATTGAGCGATCAGAAGATCAACAAGAAAGCCTGTACATTCTCCTGTGAATCCAATCAGTAACACTCCCGTACAGTCCGGTCTCGTCGTCTGATATGTCGCATATCTCGCCTAGGGGTGGTAAACGTCAGACCCCAGTAGCTTGATAAGTCGTGTCGATATGAGGTCTATAACAGTTCTAGAAACTACTGATAACACTTACCAGTAAATCTCAGCAACCCTGGCCAGGGATTTCCAGTTATAGCCAATCGAACACTGCGCAACATCAACTCCCTATACTAGGAGAGACGAATCCCCTTCTATCGCTCATTGCCTCCATGTGATTCGGGACTGTACCCAAAAGCCACTTTTTTGCATGCCCTCTTGGACGTGGTATGATGGAAATCAAAGCACAGTGGGAATCACACAAGACTCTCTGACGATCTCGGGTCAACAGACTACTCTGTACCAGTGTCACCAGAGAACTGCCATCTGACGTGAAGTATAATACCATCTGGGAGTTCTCGGCGAGTCCGTCCAGTGTACCCAGCCTCCACTGAGCACCCGTATACTATCCTTGATGTCAAACACCAATGGATATGGGATCATCCATCGCCCATCATATGGGTCAAGATGCGTATACGCTAGTCTACTCTGGTGTATCGATACCCTGTCTCGATACACCCTCGACTAGGAACAGTTATAGGATGTAGTCGCCGACTACCGTGGCCCCACTAGTATGATCTCATCATAGTCCCAGTAGTCGAGTACATATCCTAAGGGGTTTATCAACATGTAACTTAGAGACAATCAGAGTACATGTTAAGATAAAGATCAACCAGATACTAGTTAATGTAAAGTAATATATCAAATATATAATTATACATTAAATCATTAAATCAACACTTGATTTAATGATCCGGTCATATCGCATATGACCGACTAATATCCAATGTATAGACTTATCGAATCAATCCTTGAATCGATAACTAGGTTATATCGCATACAACCAATCGATACATTCATCGCGAGAATAGAATACAGTATCACATACTGGTATTATTCTCGGTCCCGCACATATCTCATATGCGCTCCTATTTCGTTTCGCTTGAGCCAGGAAACCTCTGTGTAGGACTCTAAAGACTCGTCAATACACCGGCAGCAGGTGATGATCATATCAAACACCCACAAGCCGCAAGCGGTCTGCTAAACGTAACGGCTACCCGGGTATTGAGCGATCAGAAGATCAACGAGCAAGCCCGCTCACACTCCTGTGAATCCAACCAGTAACACTTACCGTACAGTCCGGTCTCGTCGTCTGATATGTCGCATATCTCGCCTAGGGGTGGTAAACGTCAGACCCCAGTAGCTCGATAAGTCGTGTCGATATGAGGTCTATAACAGTTCGAGAAACTACTGGTAACACTTACCAGTAAATCTCAGCAACCCTGGCCAGGGATTTCCGGTTATAGCCAATCGAACACAGCGCAACATCAACTCCCTATACCGGGAGAGACGAATCCCCTCCTATCGCTCATTGCCTCCATGTGATTCGGGACTGTACCCAAAAACCACCATTTTGGACGCCCTCTTGGATGTGGTAAGGTGGAAATCAAAGCACAGTGGGAATCACACAAGACTCTATGACAATCTCGGGTCTACAGACTAACGTGTACCAGTGTCACCAGAGAACTGCCATCTGACGTGAGGTATAATACCATCTGGGAGTTCTCGGCGAGTCCGTCCAGTGTACCCAGTCTCCACTGAGCACCCGTATATCATCTCTGATGTCAAACACCAATGGATATGGGATCATCCATCGCCCATCTGTATGGGTCGAGAAGGTATACGCTAGTCTACTCTGGTATATCGATGCCCCGTCTCGATACACCCACGACTAGGGACCTTGAAGGATGTACTTATGGACTACCATGTCCCTACTAGTATGATCCGCATCATAGTCCAGGTAGTCAAGTACACATCCTAAGGGCTTTACCAACATGTAACAGAGAGACAATCAGTGTACACGTTAAGGTAAAGAGCAACCAGATAGCATACTATCATGTCGAGCAAGAAAGTCCTCCCTATATATATCCAAGCATCCATTACAATATACATCGTATGTACAGTAATGGCCTCTAGGGCATACATATAACTAACATATATGGCATAATTATTAGTTATATGTATATGGACATTGATTGTGCATGTGTACCTTTGTTGCATATCTCATTTACCTATTGTATATGGACATAGTATTAATGAGACACAACACTATTATTGACGGTTCATATTGCACGAGCACAAATTGTATGCTACACATACTGAAGGACTACTTTAGCACCATGATGAGGTTGTAGAAGCATCTACCATGCCAAATTTAAATTTTTCTTGGTGCTAAGCTAGACAAACAAGATCTTTAACTAGATTATTAGGGTTTTCTTTAGATGATATGTTAACAAGATAAGTGTAGGAAGATTATACCTTGGTAGAATCAAGTCCTTCACTTCACTTGCTCCTTGTAGTAGTCCTGCGACTCCACTAGGCATCTCTTGAGGCTTTGAACGGGCTTCCTTCGTTGCCTTCGCGCCACCACGAAGCTCCTACTAGTTCAAATTACCACTACACTAAACTCTTTAGTGTATGAAACACATCACACTAGTTTGCTAGAATGGTGTGATATGATGAAGTAGGGGATGTTAAGAGCTCACTTATTTGTGCTCAAGCTTCATGATTCACATCACATGTGAGGGTTGAAGCTTGAGACAAAAGCAGGAGGAGGAGGAAGAAGCATGAGAGCAAGAAAAAAGGCTAAGTCTTTTTTGGAATGAACAAGAATAATGAGAGCTAAGCCAAGACCCATCACTCAATCAAGCATGGAATTATGCAATATTAAATTGCAACCATGCTTGAATAGTGAGTCAAGAATGAATAAACAATATAAAACGCCATGCTTGCAACCATGCTTCAACTTTACACCTCATTTCTATTTTCACAAAATAGAAAAGAAAATGCCATGCTTCATTTTAATATATATATATATATATATATATATATATATATATCATATATATTAATGAAGATTAATTAGTGAGCTCATGATATTAGTTAATATATAATTATATCACATATAATTTATATTACATTATTAAATCAACACTTGATCTAATAATACAGTTATATTATATACGACCGACTAATATCATCTATCTGTATATCACATTATCGAATCAACGCTTGATTCGACAATTTGGTTATATCACATATAACTGAACTGATAACAGATAACTGCCAGATTGCAATACGGTATCACATACTCGTATTTAATCAGGCCCACACACATATCACATATGTGTCATACTTCGTTTCGCTTGAACAAGGGAACTTCTGTGTGGGACTCTAAAGACTCGTCAATACGCCGACAGTAGGTGATAATCTTATCAGTCACCTACAAGCCGTCAGCGGTACTAGCTGGACGTAACGGCTACCCGGGTATTGAGCGATATGAAGATCAACAAGCAAGCCTGTCCACAGTCTCCATGAAGCATATCAGTAACACTTTCGTACAGTCCGGTCTCTTCGTCTGATATGTCGCATATCATGTCTAAGGGTGGAAATCGTCAGATCCCAGTAACGTGATAAGTCATGCCGATGTGAGGCTCATAACAGGTTGAGAAACTACTGATAACACTTATCAGTAGATCTCCATATCAGCCCTGGCCAGGGACTTCCAGCTATTGCCAATCGAGCATAGCGCAACATCAACCCCAAATAACGGGAGAGACGAAACCCCTCCTATCGCTCATTGCCTCCATACGACTCGGGACTGCACCCAAAATCCACCTGTTTGCAGGACTCCTCTTGAGCATGGTAGGGAGGAAATCAAAACACAGTGGGAGCCGCACAAGACTCTATGATGATCTCGGGTCTACAGACTAACCTGTACCAGTGTCACCAGAGGACTGCTATCTGACGATGGGTATACTACCACATAGGAGTCCTCGGCGAGTCATGTTCAGTGTACCAAGTTTCCACTGAGCACCTGTATTCCATCTTTGATGTCAAACACTGATGGATGTGGGATCATCCATCGCCCATCATATGGGTCAAGAAGCGTATACACTAGTCTACTCTGGAATATCGATGCCCTGTCTCGATATTCCATCGACTGGGAACAATTGAAGGATGTACTTGTGAACTACCATGGCCCCACTAGTATGATCTGCATCATAGTCCTGGTAGTCAAGTACATATACTAAAAGCTTTATCAACACGTGAGAGCACGACAGTATCACAATACAAGTCTACATGTTAAGATAAAGATAACCAGATAGCATACTATCATGTCGAGCAAGAAAGTCCTCTATATATATCCAAGCATCCACTATAATATACATCATATGTACAATAATGGCCTCTAGGGCATACACATAACTAACAATCTCCCACTTGCACTAAGGCCATGTGTTGTAGTATCTCATACCCAACATCCTAAAAAGTCTCTCAAATTGCGTTTGAGGGGGGGCCTTCGTGAGTGGATCCGCTACGTTGTCCTTCATGTCAACTCTCCTGACCTCGATCTCCCGGCGATCTACTATCTCCCGGATCAGGTGATACCATCTCAGAATATGTCTAGATCTCTGATGGGACCTGGGTTCCTTGGCCAAAGCCACCGCTCCATTGTTATCAGAATACAAAGGTATTGGATGCTCAATGGACGGGACCACACCAAGTTCAGTGATGAACTTCTTAATCCAGACAGCCTCTTTGGCAGCATCGTTGGCAGCGATGTATTCAGCCTCCATCGTCGAGTCTGCAATGGTGTCTTGCTTGGAACTCTTCCAGCACACCGCCCCTCCGTTGAGGGTAAAGACAAAACCCGAGACCGACATACTGTCGTCCTTATCACTTTGGAAGCTTGAGTCAGTAAAGGACTCCACTTGGAGTTCACCGTTACCGTACAATAAGAACATCTTCTTAGTCTTTCTCAAGTACTTGAGAATGTTCTTAACAGTTGTCCAGTGATTCTCTCCTGGATCTGCTTGATACCTACTCACTACACTTAGTGAGTATGCTACATCGGGTCTGGTACATAACATCGCATACATGATAGTGCCTACTACCGAAGCATAGGGTATCCCTTGCATGCGAGTTCTCTCCAAATCAGTCTTAGGAGACATCTCTTTGGAGAGAGTGAGTCCAGAGATCGTGGGTACATTCCCACGCTTGGACTCTTCCATACTAAACCTCTTTAGTACGGTGTCTATGTACCTGGATTGGAACAATCCCAGTATCCGTTTAGATCTATCTCTATAGATCTTAATCCCTAAGATGTAGGAGACATCACCTAGATCTTTCATTGAGAATCTCTGTGATAAGAAGAGCTTGACCGAGTGCAACATAGGAACATCATTTCCTATCAAGAGTTTGTCATCCACGTACAATATGAGGAAGACGACCTTACTCTCTGCAACCTTCTTGTATATACAAAGTTCATCTATATTTTTGATGAAGTCAAACTCTTTGACTACCTCATCAAAACAGATGTTCCAACTCCGCGATGCCTGCTTTAACCCGTAGATGGATTTAAGCAGCTTGCATACCTTTCCACTGCTCCCACTGTCTACGAAGCCCTCCGGCTGAGTCATGTATACACTCTCTTCTAAATCACCATTTAGAAAGGCGGTCTTAACATCCATTTGCCAGATTTCGTAGTCATGGTATGCAGCGATGGCAATTAGGATCCGGATAGACTTAAGCATAGCCACTGGAGAAAAGGTTTCATCATAATCCACACCTGGTCGTTGACGAAAACCTTTTGCAACAAGTCTAGCTTTGAAAGTCTCAACTTTCCATCTACACCAAGTTTCTTCTTAAAGATCCATTTGCTCCCAATGGGTTTTACCCCTTCAGGAGCAACTTCCAAATTCCATACTTTGTTGGTGTACATGGATTCCATCTCAGATCTCATCGCATCCATCCATTTCACAGAGTCCCCACTCATGATGGCCTGCTCGAAGCTAGTTGGGTCATCATCTTCCATTATGCAATCCTCGCTCCCACCATCAACGATAAAACCGTAGTATCTTTCAGGTGGATGAGGATCCCTACTAGAACGGCGGAGAGGCTGGGGTTCGTCGGGAAATACTGAATCCTCTGGCTCCACCAAATCTTCTATTGCGGTTTGTGCAGCTGGAACTTCTTCCAGTTCTACCTCCTTGCCACTAATTTCTTTCGTAAGAAATTCCTTTTCTAAAAAGGTGGCATGCCGAGAAACAAACACCTTTTGTTCTTCGGTGTGGTAGAAGATATACCCTTGTGAATTTTTGGCATATCCTACAAACTTGCATAGAACAGACCTTGCCTCGAGCTTGTCCGGATTGTGCCGTTTGACATAGGCCGGACAACCCCATATCTTCACATAGTTAAGATGTGGTCTCTTCCCCTTCCATATCTCATATGGGGTGGTAGGCACTGATTTGGTAGGAACCATATTCAATAGATGTATGGTTGTCTCAAGCGCATACCCCCAAAAGGAAACAGGTAACTCAGCGGTGCTCATTGTAGAGCGCACCATATCTAATATGGTGTGATTCCTCCGCTCCGATACACTGTTGTGATGTGGTGTATATGGAGGCGTAAGCTGAGAGAGAATCCCATTCTCTTTTAGATATTCAAGGAATTTTGTGCTCAAGTATTCTCCTCCCCGATCTGATCGAAGGATTTTCATACTTCTACCCATTTGGTTCTCGACTTCAGATTTATATTCCTTGAATTCCTCAAAAGCTTCAGATTTGTGTTTCAATAGGAACACATGTCCGTATCTTGAGAGATCGTCAGTGAATGTAATGAAGTACAAGGAACCATTCCTGGCATGTGTAGACATGGGACCACATGCATCACTATGTATCAGTCCCAAGAGTTCTGTAACTCTTTCTCCGTGTCTTGTAAATGGAGTTTTGGTCATCTTGCCTTTTAGACATGACTGGCAAGTGTCATAAGATGAAAATTCGAACGGATTCAAATATCCATTTTTATGCAACTTAGCTAGCCGTGTTGCATTGATATCTAGTGTACAATGCCACAAGAAGGATTCGTTCATTTCTGAACTCTTCCTCTTGTGTGTGTTATGTACGTTAAGAACTGTATTTTGATTCAGAACGTACATTCCGTTACATAACGCACCAAACCCAATCAACACTTGATTTAGATAAATGTTCATAATATTATTCTCTACTACAAAGTTATATCCTTCTTTATCTAATAAAGAGATTGATATTAAATTCCATATCATAGAGGGTACATAGTAATAGTCGTTCAGGATCAATGTATTCCCTTTTGGTAATACAAGGTGATACTCACCAACTGCTTTGGCTGCAACATTTGCATCATTTCCTACTTTTAGGGAATGATCACCTTTTCCCGGTTCTCTGCCTTTCCTTAGCCCATGCAACATATTGCATATGTGGGATCCCGATCCGGTATCTAATACCCAGGACATAGAGTGTACTGAAAAACAGTTATCTGTAACTAACACACCTGAAGAAGTTGCATCAACATGCTTATTCTTCGTTTGGGTGGCGTGGGAATCCGTATATATTCCTATCTCCTGCTCGGACTTATAACACTTATAAGTTGGAGCGGGAATAATGTTCCCTTGCTTAGTATAACAAGTGGGTTCGGTCAATACATCCATATTATTATCTTGATTAAGGCGTGACATTGGTTGCTGCCTGGAGAAAGATGGAAGGAAACGCGTTAGCTTGCGCTCTTTGCAAGATTAGGTTGGTTATTATCTTATCTAATCAGGACGTCTCCCACTGTTTTTATCAAATCTTCCTTCAAACCGTAAAAGGTAAGATTATCCGGGATTAATTACACCTTACAAGTTCGCCAATCTTTCAGCCAGGCCAGTGTTGGTACTTTGAGGGAGGTTCCCCGTGCTTTCGCACGGACCTAATTAGACTAAACCTCGGTTTCCCAGGGGCGTAACCCCGTTAACACCTTTCTAGACACCTACTTGATTAGCTAATTGTGATGTGTAAAACTCTCCCAGGAGTAACTCTTACTCGCAGTGGGTATCAGGATCTAACTATGTCATAGAAGGTATGCAATCTCATTGCAAATTTCAACACTTGAAATTCCCGATAATACTTTTACCCCCGGCGTCCTATGACCTTGAAGAAAGCCAACAAACCAAAGGACGCTAGTCAAGCTCAACCCGTACATTTCTTGATTGAATTAAACCCACCCGTACGACCCTTGACGAAAGCCAACAAAGTCGTACGACTACCCTGATCCAATCGCATCTCATGCTTTAGCAGATAAGCACTAATTAGCTACCGCACACTACGCCTTGACGAAAGCCAACAAACGTAGCACGAATACCAAATAGTACCTATCTGAAATGACGGAGGGCTACGCAGGTTTTTCAGAAAAACCATGAGCGTAATGAACTTGATATCGTTGTAGAAACTAGTGATTTTGAAAAGGAGTGTTTTTGAGGCTTTTCTAGTTTCGCTAAAGATGTCACTCTCGGTGAAGGGATCTCGGCTCTTTCCTTATCGAATAAAGTGCTGGATATTCTACAAGGAATACCGCCATGCAAAGCAAGAACTATAGAAGCAATCAAAAACTAAACCGAGTGATTTATAGCATTTGCTAGTTTTGCTAAAGAGGTCACTCCCGATGATGTGATCTCGGCTCTTTCCTTATCGAATAAGGTGCTGGATATTCTACAAGGAATACCGCTATGCAAAGCAAAAAATAGAGCTACCCTTTTTCAAAATTTGATTCTACAACATTTTTAGGTTTTTTTCTTTCATTAATCTTATTAATGAAGTCCCATCAATTAATGTTTCCCTAAATATCACAGAAGAAATGAAACGAAAATAGAACGCACGCATATGTCATCCGCATTCGCCACGGGGCCCCGTCATGCACCGTTAGGTTACTTAACTACCGGTAGAGCGGGGGCTGGACTAGCGCGGGTGCAAAACATAAGCAACGTTTAATATATATATATCTTATATATAATGTTACATTCGTCTCACGCAGTTATATGATCAACATCACAGAACACAGCAGCAGAAGATAAACATATGAAATATTGGATATACTAGGATGTCCGTGTTTTAAATTTATCCAGTAATGTAAAACACGGATTCCACGGTCGTGAAGAATAGCCAAACCCATATCCCATAGACCCCTACGAGAGCGGCAAGTATCCCTGCCAATTCTAGAGTTAGGAAACCCGGTCTCAACTCCTTGAGATGGTCTCCCATTGGACTTTAGAACCCGGTTACTTGTGCTCCCCACCTTGGGTCTATCCTAATGCGGAAAAGTAAATAATATACAACAGGTGACAACATCCTCATCCCGGAAGTGCCCCAATAAAAGAATATTACATTCAAATTTTAAATGAATGAAAAAGAAAACTCCCATCTCACATAAAACCCCCGGCTATTCTTTCATGATGATCCAATAAGACATATTAGCAGCACATGACATCACATATCATCTAGATCTATACGGCGCCAAATATATCGATCGGTTTAACAAAATCCAGAGAACTCAACAATTTGAGAATCACAGTTAAAAATACCCAGACAGTGCAAAAATCACCTACGAACTTACACAAGAAAGTATGCTCCCTGACTCACCTACTGCGCCGCGGAACCACCGCCAAACCAAGTTTTGGCCGCGGTTCCGTAGTCGTACGGTCGAGTCAGGATGTCATTTTTCTTGTGGGTCCATAGAAAACCCTGCAATATTTTTTGGATATTTTTAATTTCAAAAATTCCAACGTTTGGAAAAATCGACAGTAACATGCAAAAATACAGGTTTTGAAAACCGATCGAACTCTTTAACTTCGTAACGACCTACCCCGATGTTCTAGTTCGGCTCTGATACTATGAAGGACTACCTTAGCACCATGATGAGGTTGTAGAAGTATCTACCATGCCAAATTTAAATTTTTCTTGGTGCTAAGCTAGACAAACAAGATCTTTAACTAGATTATTAGGGTTTTCTTTAGATGATATGTTAACAAGATAAGTGTAGGAAGATTATACCTTGGTAGAATCAAGTCTTTCACTTCACTTGCTCCTTGTAGTAGTCCCGCGACTCCACTAGGCATCTCTTGAGGCTTTGAACGGGCTTCCTTCGTTGCCTTCGCGCCAAAGATGATCCACCACGAAGCTCCTACTAGTTCAAGCTACCACTACAATAAACTCTTTAGTGTATGAAACACATCATACTAGTTTGCCAGAATGGTGTGAGATGATGAAGTAGAGGATGTTAAGAGCTCACTTATTTGTGCTCAAGCTTTATGATTCACATCACATGTGAGGGTTGAAGCTTGAGGCAAAAGCAAGAGGAGGAAGAAGAAGCATGAGAGCAAGAAAAAAGGATAAGTCTTCTTTGGAATGAACAAGAATAATGAGAGCTAAGCCAAGACCCCTCACTCATTCAAGCATGGAATTATGCAATATTAAATTGCAACCATACTTGAATAGTGAGTCAAGAATGAATAAGCAATATAAAACACCATGCTTGCAACCATGCTTCAACTTTACACCTCATTTCTATTTTCACAAAATAGAAAAGAAAATGTCATGCTTCATTTTAATATATATAAATATATATATATCATATATATTAATATATATTTAATGAAGATTAATTAGTAAGCTAATGATATTAGTTAATATATAATTATATCACATATAATTTATATTACATTAGTAAATCAACACTTGATCTAATAATACGGTTATATTATATACGACCGACTAATATCATTTATCTGTATATCACATTATCGAATCAATGCTTGATTCGACAATTTGGTTATATCACATATAACTGAACTGATAACATATGACTGCCAGATTACAATACGGTATGACATACTCGTATTTAATTAGGCCCACACACATATCACATATGTGTCATACTTCGTTTCGCTTGAACCAGGGAACTTCTGTGTGGGACTCTAAAGACTCGTCAATACGCCGGTAGTAGATGATGATCATATCAGTCACCTACAAGCCGTCAGCGGTACTAGCTGGACGTAACGGCTACCTGGGTATTGAGCGATATGAAGATCAACAAGCAAGCCTGTCCACAGTCTCCATGAAGCCTATCAGTAACACTACCGTACAGTCCGGTCTCTTCGTCTGATATGTCGCATATCATGTCTAGGGGTGGAAATCGTCAGACCCCAATAACGTGATAAGTCATACCAATGTGAGGCTCATAACAGGTCGAGAAACTATTGATAACACTTATCAGTAGATCTCCATATCAGCCCTGGGCAGGGACTTCCAGCTATTGCCAATGGAGCATAGCGCAACATCAACCCTAAATACCGGGAGAGACGAAACCCCTCCTATCGCTCATTACCTTCATACGACTCGGGACTGCACCCAAAATCCACCTGTTTGCACGACTCCTTTTGAGCATGGTAGGGAGGATATCAAAATACAGCGGGAGCCGCACAAGACTCTATGACGATCTCAGGTTTACAGACTAACCTGTACCAGTGTCACCAGAGTACTACTATCTGACGATAGGTATACTACCACACAGGAGTCCTCGGCGAGTCCTGTTCAGTGTACCAAGTTTCCACTGAGCACCCGTATACCATCTTTGATGTCAAACACTAATGGATGTAGGATCATCCATCGCCCATCATATGTGTCAAGAAGCGTATACGCTGGTCTACTCTGGAATATCGAAGCCCTGTCTCGATATTCCCTCGACTAGGAACAATTGAAGGATGTACTTGTGAACTACCATGGCCCCACTAGTATGATCAACATCATAGTCCTGGTAGTCAAGTACATACCAAGGGCTTTATCAACACGTGAGAGCACGACAGTATCACAATACAAGTCTACATGTTAAGATAAAGATAACCAGATAGCATACTGTCATGTTGAGCAAGAAAGTCCTATATATATATATATATATATATATATATATATATATATATATATATATATATATATCCAAGCATCCACTATAATATACATCATATATACAATAATGGCCTTTAGGGCATACACATAACTAACACACACACCGTTGGTAATTGCCATGACACGCACAACACCTATACATATGTGATATTGTATTGGTTAGGGACATTGAGACATGATCCTTATTTCCATTGTGTATAACAAAGATAGCATACACATATGCCTTGCTATACCTATATGTTTACACATATACCTATATGGTATTGCATCATTATTGATAGGTATATACCCATATCTTGCTATAGCTACATGTGCATCATGCATACATACTTACATGTACACCCGCATATACCTTGCTATAGCTACATGTTCACCTTTATATGATGTTGCATGGACTTTGGACAAATTTGGAAACCACATGATATATTTAATAACTTGATGCATTTAAATAACGGTTTTTCCTTGATATACTCATATTAATGTTTTATGTGCATATATTATATTTCATGGATTTACGCATTGAGATATGGATTTCATATGATATTTTCTGGATTTGAGGACCGTGGTATTTCATGAAATTATGCATTGTTTGAAAAACCCGGTTTCTCTTGATATGATATTTCGATGTGTCCACTATGAGATTTCTCGGTTCTGAGACTTGTGTTAGAAACCCGATGCAAGGAGTGGACGAGGCCATGTGCGGGTACATGGTGGGGCCCGGAGGTATCCCGGGGCAAGAAGATCGCAGATGATGGCGTTGAGCCCGAGGCAGGGGAGTACTACCTTACCGGTGATATTATTTGGATTCGGCGGATATCTGGAGGATACCGACCGGAGTTATCTACGGACATCCTATGTGGATTGCGAGTGTTGGGCACTCAGGATCTATGAGATGTACGGACATTTGGGTCGGTCCTGGTGACAGCGCCTGAGAGATGAGTATTTACGTGTCGATGCTGGACACTAGTTTTCATGATGTTTTCGGGTGTCGATGTTGGAAACTCATGTTCCATGAGACTTACAGGATATGAGGGCCGATCTAAGCATGTGGTGCCTGAGGTATTAGGATTTGGAGTGTCGTTGATGGACACTAGTTTCTCCACGATGAGGATTCCGTGATGATGATATGTTTTATCCCATACTCAGCATTTATTTGATATGCATTGCTTCATGTATTAGTAGTACCTGATAGAGTACCTTTCATGACTGTTGAATACATATTGCCATATTATACTATCAGCTTTCATGTGATAGATTATCGCAGTACGTGCATACCTGCGATTACCTGCATGATGTTATTTACTATTCACGAGTTAGAAACTCACCCCCGTTGTGCCACAGTGTTTTGCAGATAGCCCCTCAGAGCAGTCGTGGCAGGACTTCTTCTTATCGTATCATCTTTTGCAGCGGATACCGCTACGGCTGACTGTGAGCAGTTTTGCTATAGGTGGGTTTTGCGGTTATCCGATGATGCTCATTGTATATCTTATTGTATCTAGTACTCTCCATCTACTACTTTCATGTATTGACTTAGAGACGAGATGTGAGGACGATATTGTATATTATTTTATGACTCTGGATGTCTTTTATGCTGTTGTCACTTTATATCGTCCATTTTTTCACTACGGTGTCGTATATCTGTTGTGGTGGTTGTTCCCATCTTTGGACGTGGATTTTCTCCCGTTTGGGGATGCTTTACTTATATTTTTGTTATACCCTTTTTTGGGGCTAGTTTTTACAAAGGAGGTGCTGCCAAATTTTAAAGAAGTAAATTTGGACTTTAATGGATTTTTACTTGAGATTCCCAGAAGTTTTAACAATGTTCTTATCACTTACTACTTTTGATGGTTTAGATTGCTGGGTTTTCGGCTTACTTAAATTGCGTTACGCCTGCAGACGTTACGTGGTTTAAGGGCCGTCACGTGCCAAATTTCGGGTCGTGACACGGCCACAATGAGAGGGTGAGGTGAGGATAAGTGAGGAGAGTGGTGACCACACCCCCCGCCCACACACACACACGACATCCTTTATGTCTCATTATTTCATTTACTTTATTATTCTCTTTAAACTTTTTCTTTAAATTTCAAGAACCAAATGAAGATTTCATTTCATTTCAAAAACAACATGTTACATTTTGGTCTAATGTGTCATGAT
Organism: Agapanthus africanus; assembly: GCA_030015575.1. Taxonomy (NCBI): domain Eukaryota; kingdom Viridiplantae; phylum Streptophyta; class Magnoliopsida; order Asparagales; family Amaryllidaceae; genus Agapanthus; species Agapanthus africanus. The sequence goes on from JASDDO010000028.1 coordinate 250,987,320, forward strand.
TCACTAAAGCCTATTTAACCCATTCTAATTTGTAATTATCACTAATTAAATGTATTAGTGAAAGCTTAAAATAATATTAAAATAATTAATTAAGGAAAATATTTAAGTAAACTAGAAATTAACAAGTGACCAATTAAATACCAAATACTAGCAATTACATAGCTAGAATAGGTATATTTAAGTCTATGTTGAAAAGTGATTATATCTTGGTTTTTACGGAAAACACCAGTTATTTTACTGATTATCCAAAATTTCACCTAAACGATTTTCAAAATGTTACAAATACTAAGTGTGCATATTAAGATAAAGAGTAACCAGATAGCATACTATCATGTCGAGCAAGAAAGTCCTCTATATATATGTCCAAGCATCCACTATAATATACATCAATGTACAATAATGGCCTCTAGGGCATACATATTCCTAACAGATGCCTCGTACATTCTGGGGATTAAGATCTATCATGATAGATCTAAAAGAATGTTGGGATTTTCACAGTCGAGGTACATTGACACCGTACTAAAGAGGTTTAGTATGGAAGATTCTAAGCGTGACAATTTTCCCGCTTGTCACGGAATCACCCTCTCCAAAGAAATGTCTCCCAATACTGGTGAGGAGAGGACTCACATGAGCATAGTACCCTACGCTTCGGCGGTAGGGTCGATAATGTATGCGATGTTATGTACCAGACCAGATGTAGCTTATGCACTTAGCATGGTAAGCAGGTATCAGTCCAACCCAGGTAAGAAACATTAGATGGCAGTAAAGAACATTCTTAAGTACCTGAGAAAGACTAAAGAGATGTTCCTGGTGTACGGTAATGGGGACCTCTAAATCGAGGCTTTTACCGACTCTCGCTTCCAAAGTGACAAGGATGACTCTAAATCTGTCTCGGTTTATGTGTTTACCCTCAACGGAGGGACGATCTGTTAGAAGAGTTCCAACGGGATACCGTAGCAGACTCGACGATAGAGGCTGAGTACATCGCTGCTAGCGATGCCGCAAAAGAGGCTGTCTGGATGAGAAAGTTCATTTCTGAACTTCAGGTGGTTCCATCCATTTCTAATCCAATACATTTGTATTGCGATAACAATGGAGCCATGGCTTTGGCAAAGGAACCACGGTCCCATCAGAAATCCAGACATATCTTGAGGCGGTATCACCTGATCAGGGAGATCGTGGATCGCCAGGAGATCGAGGTGCGGAGAGTAGATACAAATGACAACACGACAGATCCATTCACCAAGGCCATCCCTCAATTCTAGTTCAAGAGACTGTTCGAGATGTTGGGCATGCGATACGCCAGCAACTGGATCTAGTGCAGACAGTGGGTACTTATTGCGCCAATTACAGGCCTTAGTGCAAGTGGGAGATGGTTGGATATGTATGCCCTATAGGCCTTCATTGTATAGGATGCTAAGGATATGTATGTACAGGACAATCTTGCTCGATATGATTGTACGCTATTTGGTTTGTCTTTATCTTAACATGTGATGTGTTTTACTTAGTATTTCATATCTTGTATACATATTGATAAAGCCCGTAGGATCTTTGCCTGATTACCAGCGTCGTGATGGCAATCATACTTGTGGGAGCTGGGTAGTCGATAAGCACATCCTTAAAGTGTCCCTAGTCTTAGGAGTATTGATACTGGGCATCGATACTCCAAAGTAGACTAGTGTATACATATCTAGACCCTGACGAGGGGCGATGGATTGGTCCCATAGCCATTGGTGAGGTACACCTAAGATTGTATACAAGTGCTCACTGGGTGTGAGTACACCGGACAGACTCACTAAGGATTGGCTAATTGGTATTATACCTAGCATCAGATAGCAGTTCTCTGGTGACATGAGTGCAGAGAGTCTGTCGACCTGAGGTCGTCATTTGTATCGTGTGTGTTCCCACTGTGCTTTGATTACTACCCTACCACGATTCTACTGAGTCGAGCAAACAGGTTTTAGTTGGGTACAGTCCCAAGCCATATGGAGGCAGTGAGCAACTGTTGGGGATTCGTCTCTCCCGATATAGGGAGTCGATGTCGCACATTGATCGGTTGGTCAACACCATAAGTCTCTGGCCAGGGCGGATTGAGAATTACTGGTGGTTGGACCAGTAGATTCTCAGATGGTCTTGAGCCACACCGAAACGACTTGTATGGTTATTAGGGTTCTGACATTTTCCACCCCCTAGACCTTTCATGCAATACTCTCAAACAAACAGACCGGACTGCACTGAGATTGTCACAGACAGGCTCAGTAGGGTTTCGGATGAGTTCGCTCGTCGGCCTTCTTTTTTGACAGATACCTGGGTAGCCGTTACGTACAGCTAGTACCGCTAACGGACTTGTGGTTAAACCCACTGCCAGCATACTGTCGGGTCTTTAGAGTCCCGCACAGAGGGTTTCCCTGGTTCAGGCGAAACGATGTAGAGGCCGTATGGGTTTACATCATGGTTTCGATCATATACATGTACTGGCTACACGGATGTTGTTTGGACAGATAATACTAGTGGGCTTTGGTTTAAGCCAGATCCTAGTATTATATTATTGGATTATTATTATCTCATTATATTCGTATTTTTCGGAATACGAATAAGGATATATATATATAGTGAGGGCATTCTTGTAATTTTCACAAGACATGCTTCTAGAAGGAGACACCTCATTATTAGATTTATCTATTTATGCAAATAGATTAATGAGGTGAAAATTGGAGATACTTGAGGTATGGATGAAAGAATGGCTAAGTCATTTGTTTATTCATTTGACTTTACTATTCAAGCATGGTTTCTTATTTTCTGTTGAAAATAATCCATGCTTGATTATTGCAAGGACTTAGCCATTCTCATTTGCCTCCACACCCTAGCTCATTTTGCACTTGTTCATTCTCTCTCCATTTTTCCTTTCCTCCTACTTTCTCAAGCCCTAACCCTCACATGAGTTGTGAATCCTAGGGCTCTTGAGATATAATACTCCATTCATCTTTCTCTATATCTTCTAAGTTGTCTAGTCTAGCAAACTAGACATCTTAGTTACCTCACACTTGAGGTTGAAGATTGAACCATAGGCTCTCGGGTGGATCATTTTCGACAAAGAGGAGACCGACGATCGAGTTCTATTCAAGCTTTCTAGGATCCAAGAAGAGGAGAAGAAAATTCAAGCTTGAACCAAAGAGCTAAGAAGGAAAAAGAAGACCCGAAGGACTAGAACACAAAGGTATAAATCACTTCATAATAGATTATGTTAGATATGTATGCCGTAGAGGCATGTATTGTATAGGATGTTAGGCATGTATATGTACAGAAACAATGTTTGCTCGAAATGACAGTATGCTATCTGGTTTATCCTCATCTTAATGTGTGATGTGTTGTTTTTCATATCTTATATACATGTTGATGAAGCCCTTAGGATTATGCTTGACTACCGGGATTATGATGTAGATCATACTAGTGGGGCCTGGGCAATCTAAAAGCATATCTTTTAATAGTTCCTAGTCGAGGGTATATCGAGACAGGGCATCGATATTACCAGAGTAGACTAGTGTGTATGTTTCTTGACCCTGGAGGCGATGGTTGATCCCACAACTATTGGTGTTTGACATCAAAGATTGTACACAGGTGCTCATTGGAGAATGAGTACACCGAACAACAAGACTCGCCGAGAACTCCTAGATGGTATATATGCATATTGTCAGATAGCAGTTCTCTGGTGACACTTGTACAGGTTAGTCTGTAGACCCGAGATCGTCATAGTGTCTTGTGTAATTCCCATTGTGCTTTGATTTCCTCCCTACCATGGCTCTACTGAGTCGTGCAAACAGGTGGATTTTGGGTACAGTCCTGAATTACATGGAGGCGGTGAGCGATAGGAGGGGTTTCGTCTCTCCCGGTATAGGGAGTTGATGTCGCGCTATGCTTGATCGGCTATAACAGCAAATCCCTGGCCAGGGTTATCGAGATTTACTGATAAGAGTTATCAGTAGTTTCTCGATCCGTTATGGGCCATATATCAGCATTACTAATAAAGTTACTGGGGTCTGACATTTTCCACCCTTAGACTTCATATGCGACGTATCAGATGAAGAGACCGGACTGTACGGTAAGTGTTGCTTACAGGCTCGTTAGGGTTGTGATGAGTTCGCTCGTCGGCCACCTTATCGTCATGTACCTGGGTAGCCGTTACACACAGATAGTTCCGCTGACGTGCTTGTGGTTAAACCCATTGCCATCGTACTGTCAAGTCTTTAGAGTCCCACACAGAGGGTTCCCGGTTCAGGCGAAAGATGTAGAGGCCGTAAGTTGTTACAGCAGAGTTTCGATCATGTTCGTGTACTGGCTACAGGAATAATGATCGAAAGAATAATACTGGTAGGATTTGGTTTAAGCCGGATACCAGTATTATATTATTGGATTATTTTTATTCGTATTTTTCGGAATACGAATATGGGTATACTTATACGGTATACGGTAAGGGGTATTCTTGTAATTTTACAAGAGTACCTTCTCGAAGGAGACACCTCATGTTAGATGATTTTCTTTTTTTTGGAAAAGAAATGAATGAGGTGGAATTTGGAGAAATGTCAAAGCATGGATGAAAGAATGGCTTATATTATTTTTTATTCATTTGGGATTACTATTGAAGCATGGTGCACTATTTTGGAGATAAAATAATACATGCTTCAATTATTTTCCATGAGCCATATCATTTTTTCCATGCTTGATTTTTTCATTATCACTCTCATCTTCTCTCTCCTTATTATCTCATTCTTCTTGCTCTTGACCTAGACACTCACATGTGTTGTGATTCATGGGTCAAGTAACATAATAATCTACTACTTGATCTCTACATCATCTAAGTGATCATTTCTAGCACACTTGATCACTTAGTTAACTCTTGTGAAGAGTTTGTAGCTTGTTCTATAGCTCTCGGGTGGATCATCTTGGATCTAGAGGTGACCGGAGACCGAGCTATTCTCAACCATCGAAGGAGCCAAGGAGTCGCAGCAGAAAGAAGACCCGAAGGACCATTTCCTAGAGGTATAACCCCTATCACAGTAGATAGGGTTTCTAGTTATAGTTTAGCACAAGATCTAGTTTTAAAGTAGGTGTTGCATGCAAGAAAATTATTGTTTGTCACTTCCGCCTCCTCACAAGTGTTGTGAGGGTGTGCAACATCTACTAATATAGTATCAGAGCCTAACTAAACCACAACTAGTTGTAAGTTTCAAACACGAAACAACTCCAAAACCATAAAACAAAACCCTACTCTCTGGAAATTTTTCTAAAGTGTTCTGAAATTTTTTTAAACATGTGCAGAATACTTGTTATGAGGTAACTAGACAACCCTAGAAAAATGAGCCCAAACCTCCTGATTTTTCCTTGCGAGATCATGAAAATTGCGGGCGTCGCCGGTTTTTCTCTGTGGTTTTGGCTTGGGTTTTTTGGGGCTATCTGTACACTGGGTTTTTGGATTTATGGTATTGTTTAATTATTTCCAGATTACATGTGATGTAACCTAAGTGTTAGGGGAAATCGGAGTGTTTCGAAATCGAATTTTTTAACGTCGTTTATCCGCTTTTCAGTTTTGATATGTGTTTGAAACGTCCGCTAATTGCTATACGACGATTAGTGGGGGTTGCACATATGTGTATCATGTGATGGTATGTGTATATGAATGTGTTGGATCATCGTGGATGAATAGCCGGGGTGTGTGAGAAAAGTGTTTTTCTTTTCTTTCTTTCATGTAATTTGTAAAAAGCGATGTAATATTATTTTGCGGGGCACATCCGGGTTGAGGTTGAAGCCACCGTTGTATAATTTCTTTTTACTTTTTTTGCTCTTAGGATAGACCCAAGGTGGGGTGCACAAACTACCGGGTTCTCGAAGTGCGAGTGGCCTACTCATTTTATTGATGGAGGTTGCTTCACTTCGGGAATTTGGCGGGTAGTTTGCCGCACCCGCAGGGGTCTAAGGTGGGGTTTTTGCTATTCATCATGACCGTGGAACCCGTCTTTCGTTAAGGGCTTAAATAAAATACGGAATTCCTAGTATATCCAATGTATTCATCTGTGATCTGGAATGTTTATAATTGCGTGCGACGAATGGCTATTTATATATGAGATATATAATAAACGTTTCTTATGTTTTGCACCCGCGCTAGTCCAGCCCCCGCTCTGCCGTTAGTTAAGTAACTTAACGGTGCATGACGGGGCCCCGTGGTGAATGCTGATGGTATAAGCGTACGTTCTATTTTCGTTTCTTTTTGTGATGTTTAGGAAACGTAAATGATGGAACAACATTAATGTGATTAATGTTAAGAAAAAGAAACCTAAAGATGTTGTAGAATCAAACTTTTTAAAATGGGTAACTCTAGTTTTTCGCTTTGCATAGTGGTATTCCTTGATGAATATCAAGCACCTCATTCGATGAGGAAAGGGCCGAAATCCCTTCACCGGGAGTGACCCCTTTAGCGAGACTAGCAAATGTTACAAAGAACTTGATTTGCTTTTTATAGTTGATCAAATTTTTTGCTTTGCTTCATGGTATTCCTTGATGAATATCCCGCATCTCATTCGATGAGGAAAGAGCCGAGATCCCTTCGCCGGGAGTGACCTCTTTAGAAAAATTAGAAAGATACTACAAAACTATTCGACTTTTAAAACTGGAGCTTAAACCACTCCTTTCATTAGATTCTACAATGATATCAAGTTCAGAACGTTAAAGGTTTTCATCAAAACCGTCTGTTGCCCTCCGCCATTTTAGGTAGAAGAGTACTTAGTATTCGTACCACGTTTGTTGACTATAGTTAAGACGTGGTGTACGGTAGCTAAGTGATGTCTTCCTACAAAGCGTATGATGCGATCGATTGGGAAATTCGTATGACTTTGTTGACCATAGTTAAGGGTCATACGGGTGGGTCTAAATCAATAACGAAATGGCAGGTAGAACTTGACTAGTGCTTATGATTTGTTGACCATAGTTAAGGTCGTAAGACACTAGGGGTAAAAACCATATCGGGAATTTCAAGAGTTGAAATTTGCAATGAGATTGCATACCTTCTATTTGATAGTTGGATCCCGATCCCACTGTGACTAAAAGTTACACCCAGGAGAGTTTTGCACTTTACAATTAGCTAATCCAGTAAGTGTCTAGAAAGGTGTCAACAGGGTTATGCCTCTAGGAAAACGAGGTTTATTTTAATTAGGTTCATGCGAAAGCACGAGGAACCTCCCTCGGAGTACCGACACTAGCCTGGCCGACCGGTTAGCGAACTTTTAGATTGCAATTAATCCTGGCTAATTTTCTTTTTAAGGTTTGAAGGAAAATTTGATAAAAGCAGTGGGAGATATCGATTAGATAAGATTAATAACCTATTTAATCATGCAAGAGCAATCGCTGAGTGTCTTCTTTTCTCTCTTCTAATGGCAGATACCTATGATGGGACTCAAGCTTTTATTTGACAAGAATAAACTCACGGGACCGAATTACAATGAATGGCTGAGGAACGTAAATATTGCCTTGACTTATGATAAGGTCTGATACGTCCTAACTACTCTAGGCCCTCATAGCCCAGGCCTTGATTCTTCAGTTGCGGATAAGAAAATCCGCAAGACCTGGGATATAGACTGTGCAACAGCCAAATGCCTCGCGCTTGCTTCTATGAACAATGAACATCAGAAGCAGTATGAGAAGATGGATGTACAATCCATCTTTCTCCATACAAAGGAGTTGTATGGAAAGCAATCTCGCACTCTTCGATACGAGGCAGCTCGAAAGTTGTTTCAGATTCGGATGGTTGCTGGAACGTCTGTAGGTGACAATGTATTGAAGATGACTAATCGAAGAACTAGAGGGCCTGGGATGGACCATGGAGAACGAACAGTATGTTGATATTGTTCTATAGTCCCTCCCCCTGCCTTTCCTCAGTTCATTGTGAACTTCAACATGCACAACATGGAGAAATCACTTTGTGAACTCCTCAATATGTTGAGGAGTGCAGAGAGCACGCTAAAGGTAGCGAAAACTCCCGCTCTAATTGCTGGGCCATCATCCTCTTCCGTCCCGAAAGCTAAGTCCAATGTAAAGAAGAAGAATCCCATCAAGCCGAAAGGTGGAGTGAAAAAGGCACCGGGGAAGGACAAGAAAGAGGCTGCTGCGCCAGGAAGAGGAGAATGCTTCCACTACCACATGACTGGGCACTGAAAGAGAAAGTGTGTTGGATACCTTGCCGACCTCCAGAAGAAGAAGCATGGTGATGCTTCCAATTCAGGTGTGTTTGTAACAGAAAACAGTTTTTTAATTAACTTTGCTTCCTGGGTATTAGATACCGGGTCAGGATCTCACATCTGCAATTGTGTGCAGGGGCTGAGAAATAGTAGGTTTTTGAAGAAAGGTGATCACACTCTCCGAGTTGGGAATGGTTCCTCTGTACATACTGTAGCAGTGGGAGAGTATCACCTTGGTTTGCCGTCGGATTGTATATTGGTTTTGAAACCATGTTATTTTGTACATTCGATGTTATATAATATTATCAATATCGTTGTTGGACAATGAAGGATATAATTTTGTGTTACAATCTAATGTTATGAACATTAACCTTAATCAAGAGTTGATTAGGTCTAGTACATTAAATAATGGGATATACGTCCTAAATCAATATACAGTTTTCAATATACAACACACAAACAAAAGGAAGATTTCAGACATAAATGAAGCTTTCATTTGGCATTGTAGACTTGGTCATATTAATGAAACAAAACTAACCAAGTTACATAAAGATGGATATTTAAACCCGTTTGAATATAAATCTTATATGACTTGCCAGACTTGTATCAAAGGTAAAATGACCAAAACTCTGTTTACTGGATATGGAGAGAGAGCTACTGAACTCTTAGGCCTCATACATAGTGATGTATGTGGACCAATGTCTACACATGCGAGATGTGGTTTTTTGTACTTCATAACTTTTACTGATAATTTCTCGAGATTCGGACACGTGTTCTCGTTGAAACATAAGTCTGAAGCCTTCGAAATATTTAAGGAGTATAAATCTGAAGTAGAAAAACAAACAGGCTTGAGTATCAAGAAACTTCGATCGGATCGAGGTGGTGAGTATCTAAGCTCGGAGTTTCTAGATTTTCTAAAAGAGAATGGGATTCTCTCTCAGCTCACTCCTCCGTACACACCACAGCACAACGGTGTATCGGAACGGAGGAATCGTATCCTATTAGATATGGAACAATCAATGATGAATGATGTTGAGTTACCACTTTCATTATGGGGGCACGCATTGGAGACTGCAATATATCTATTGAATAGGATTCCGACCAAAACCGTGTCTACCACTCCATATGAGATATAGTATGGGAAGAGACCGTCTCTTAAACGAGTTAGGATATGGGATTGTCCGGCTTATGTGAAAAAGCAAAATCCGGACAAACTCGAGACACGATCGGTTTTGTGTAAGTTTGTGGGATATCCAAAACATTCGTATGGATATCTTTTCTACCACAAGGAGGAACAAAGGGTGTTTGTTTCTCGGTATGCCATATTTTTATAAAATGATTTTTTTACAAATGATAATGTTCGCAATGCGGTAGAACTGGAAGAAATTCCAGATCCACAAAAAATTACTGATGATTTGGTTGAACCTTAGGTTTCAATAGAACCTGACGAGCCTCAGCCACTCCATAGATCTAGTAGGACTTCTCACCTACCTGATAGATACTACGGTTTTCTAATTGATGGTGCCAGAGAAGATTACATCATGGATGATGATGATCCTACTAGTTTTCAGCAAGCTATCACGAGTGGTGACTCGGTGAAGTGGCTGGATGCCATGAGATCTGAAATGGAATCCATGCACACCAACAAAGTATGGACTTTGGAGGTTGCACCTTCTGGAGTAAAACCCATAGGGTGCAAGTGGATCTTTAAGAGAAAGATCGGTGTGGATGGTCAGGTGGAGACCTATAAAGCTAGGCTAGTTGCAAAAGGATTTCGTTAAAGACCAGGCTTAGACTATGATGAATCTTTTTCACCAGTCGCAATGCTCAAATCCACTCGGATCCTGTTTGTTATAGCTGCTCGCTACGACTATGAAATTTGGCAGATGGATGTTAAAATGGCATTTTTAAATGGTGATTTAGAAGAATGCATTTTTATGGATTAGCCAGAAGGCTTCATTGACAGTGGGAGCAGCGGAAAAGCATGCAGGTTGCTTAAATCCATCTATGGATTGAAGCAGGCATCACGGAGTTGGAACATCTGCTTTGATGATACAATCAAAGAGTTTGGTTTTATCAAAAATGTAGATGAACCATGTATTTATAAAAGGATTGTAGAGAGTACTGTTACATTCCTCGTATTGTACGTGGACAACATTCTCTTGATAGGAAATGATGTTGCTATGCTACAATCGGTAAAACTATTCTTATCGCAGAGGTTCTCCATGAAAGACCTGGGTGATGCCTTGTACATTCTGGGAATTAAGATCTATAGAGATAGATCTAAGAAATTATTGGGATTGTCCCAATCGAGATACATAGACACCATACTAAAGAGGTTTAGTATGGAAGATTCCAAGCGAGGTAATTTACCCGCTTGTCACGCGATCACCCTCTCCAAAGAGATGTCTCCAAAGACTGATGAGGAGAGGGCTCGCATGAGCATTATTCCCTACGCTTCGGCGGTGGGATCTATAATGTATGTGATGTTATGCACTCTCCTAGATGTAGCTTATGCACTGAGTGCAGTAAGAAGGTATCAATCCAATCCAGGGGAGAAACACTGGACTGCTGTGAAGAACATTCTGATGTACTTGCGAAGGACTAAAGAACTGTTCTTGGTGTATGGTAATGGAGATCTCCAAATGGAGGCCTTTACCGACTCCAGCTTCCAGAGCGATAAGGACGATAGTAAATCCATCTCAGGGTTTGTATTTACCCTGAATGGAGGGGCGGTATGTTGGAAGAGTTCCAAGAAAGATACCGTCGCTGACTCCACGATGGAAGCTGAGTATATTGCTGCCAATGATGCCGCGAAAGAGGCAGTCTGGATGAGGAAGTTCATTTCTGAACTTCAGGTGTTTCCATCCATTGCTAATCCAATACCTTTGTATTGCGATAACAATGGAGTCATGGCTTTAGCAAAGGAACTACGGTCCCATCAGAAATCCAGACATATCTTGAGGAGGCATCACCTCATCAGGGAAATAGTGGATCGACAGGACATCGAGGTACGGAGAGTAGACACGAAAGAAAACAAAGAAGATCCATTCACCAAGGCCATCCCTTAAGTCCAGTTTGAGAAACTGTTCGAGATGTTGGGCATGTGGTACGCCGGCAACTGGTTCTATTGTAAACAGTGGGTACTTATTGCACCAACTACAGACCTTAGTGCAAGTGGGAGATTGTTAGATATGTATGCCCTAGAGGCCTGTATTGTATAGGATACTAGGCATGTATATGTACAGAAACGATCTTTTCTCAAAATGATAGTATGATATATGGTTTAACTTCATCTTAACGTGTGATGTGTTGTATAGCATATCTTATATACATGTTGATAAAGCCCTTAGGATTATGCTTGACTGCCGAGATTATGATGTAGATCATACTAGTGGGCCTGGGCAGTCTAAAAGCATATCTTTTAATAGTTCCTAGTCGAGGGTATATCGAGATAGGGCATCGATATTACCAGAGTAGACTAGTGTGTGCTGGGTTCCCTAGGTCGCCGCTGGGTTTCAGGAGGCATCGACTATGTCGTTTTAAAAAAATTGGCGCGCTAAAGAACCCTAACGTTAGAATCTAAACTAGAGAATTAGACGAACAAGCATGTAAACATCTTTACATCTAAGTGAACAAGGAATACAACCTTTGTAGACCGGTCCTTCACTTCAATAGCTCCGTATAGTTGCCCCTTCGTTCCAAGTAGTGATCTCCCGGACTCTAGTGAGGCTCCACAAGGTGAAATGAACAAGCTTGCTTGAAGTCTTCGAGGCCAAAGATGATCTACATCGAGAAGACACTCAAGCTATCTCTTCACTAAGTGATGAACTTGGTGAAGAAACAACCCAATCTAAACGGCTAGTAGAGAAGAGGTTGATGAAGTAGGAATTTTGCTCACTTTAGAAATTATTTTCTCATTATTTTTCTTCACCTCTCATGAAGAAAGAAAGCTTGAGGAAGGAGATTGATTGATTTAAAAAAAGAATATAGGTATAGGTTTGTAGGTTTTGTAGTTTAGTAACCGCAATCAATAACGGTATCGCGTGTAGCGAGCGTTAGTGAGTACGGGTCGTCCTATGGGATTCGTGGAACTCGTAAATTCTTGCTTTAGTTGAGTCGAAAGAATTATTAAAGAAAATTCAAGAAATAGTTCAAGATTTAGTTGAAGTAATCATTTCAAGAAGTTTAAGAAATCGTTTTCATGAAAGAGAATTTAAGAAAATGTTTAAGATTTAGTTATCAAGAAATTGAAGTAGGCTTGTAGGATTCGAACGGAATTGGTAGCAATGGATGATTATTCGAGATGATTCATCTTATCTATTGGTAGAATTACAACTAGATCGATGGCTATTAATGAGAATTAGGGATCCTTTGAAGAAACTAGGGTTTCTCCGTCATTGCCCCTTGTCCTTTCATTGATTGCCATTCCTATCTAGCCTTTAACAAGAAAGATCACCAATCTAATCACCAATCTAATCCCCAAATTGTGATGAAATTCTCAATAGATGGATCTCACTCACAATTTGGACATTAATGATTCTTTTTGCTAAAGCTTATAAGCTCCATAAGACTTAAGATGAATATAGAATTCTCTCACCATTTGATCTACCAAATTCCTTCGAATCCTTAGCAAGCGGAGATTTATTCACACATTATGAAAATAGAAGAATCAATATATAGAGATTTCATAATGCGAAAATTTAAAGAAAGCAAGACTATGAGTAATAATCATCTTTATTATTCAACTTCAAATTACAACTTCTTAAATCCGAGATTACAAGAAAATTCGCTCTCGATCACTTCCTTGAAGAGGTAATTTCTTCGTCAATCTTCGCTTCGCTCGATCACCGTGAGTCTTGGATCTATCGAGGATCACGTGCTCGTTGATGACGATCGGCTTCGCGTAAAGGATCTTGAATGAAGTCGCTCGATGAATTTCTCACGATTCTAGATTTTGGATCTTGATTTGGTTTTGGATTGTGTACTAAAATTCAACAACTAATCAACAACTCAACAACCTTTTTAATGTAAGCTTAGGTCCTTATTTATAGCCCCTAATCAAGCTTCCTCAATAAGCTAGGCAGTTATGCAAAGATTTCTAGAGTAAGCTGGGTAGTTATGAAGCGTTCTCAGCAAGCTAAGACGTTGCAGGGAAGCTTCTGGAAAAGTCTCGATCGTCGACTCCCTGAATCGAACGCGGATCCACGGCGACTCGGCCTGACTCGGTCGCGGTTCCGCGGCCGATTTGTGAGATCTCAACTTCAAATCTCGGTGGTCTTCTGGTGTTGGTTTTTGGGTTTATATGTGATATCTGGAATCTTTTTCTCTTTTCTGAATCTCTATCAGAATTTAACTCTTTGATTTCATGTATTTTTATCGGCGAATTTGCGATTCCGATATCTGACCTGAACTGATTTTTGCACAAGATCTCAATGAAGAATGTTAGAGATATACAAAATATTATGTGTGAAATATTAACATACAATTTCCTTCAAAAGTGTTGATATAATGTATAACACATGGTAATTGATATTTTTCATATGAACTTGTAATATGTGTTATATTTATAACAAACACCCTTAGATGTTTAGAATAGTGAGGAAATTGTTATGTTAAAAATTGCACTAATTTCGACTGAACAGAGATGAAGAAAGCTATCATGGAATGAAGCAAGTGAAGAAATGAATCAAGTGGTGAGAATAGAAACCATGGGTGAGTTAGTATCATATACTAACTCATGTAGAGACTAAACCGTAGCTAAACAATAATGGTTGGGTTAATAAATATCTTCAAGTAAAATAAAATGAGTGGACTTGGTCAATGGTTCCACAAGCTTCTACAAACTTCAACCATGTGACAATTTCCAACTAATTTGATTTACTTTAAATAAATAAAACCTCTCATTATTACAAGCATGGTGTTAGTCTCATACACCCATGTAGCTTGTGGCATCAAGCATGACACAAAAGATATACATTAATAAATATCACATATATACTAAGTGTACACTAGTGAGAAAAAGAAATCTTAAGTGAGCTAATATTAGTTAATGTAAGATAATATATCAAATATATAATTATACATTAAATTATTAAATCAATACTTGATTTAATAATCCGGCTATATCACATACAACCGACTAATATCATATGTATCAACTTATCGAATCAACACTTGATCCGATAACCCGGCTATATCACATATAACCGTCCGATATCACATATTGTGAGAATAGAATACGGTATCACATACTCGTATTAATCTCGATCCTGCACATATAACATATATGCTCCTACTTCGTTTCGCTTGAGCCAGGAAACCTCTATGTGGGACTCTAAAGACTCGTCAATACGCCGGCAGTAGGTGGTGATCATATCAGTCACCCACAAGCCGTAAGCGGTCTGCTAAACGTAATGGTCACCCAGGTATTAAGCAATCAGAAGATCAGCAAGCAAGCCTGCTTATACTCGTGCGAATCCAATCAGTAACACTACCGTAAAGTCAGGTCTCTTCGTCTGATATGTCGCATATCACAGCCTGGGGGTGGTATAACATCAGACCCCAATAGCCTGATAAGTCATGCCGATGTGAGGCTCATAACGGTTCGAGAAACTATTGATAACACTTACCGGTAGTTCTCTGCAACCCTGGCTAGGGATTTCCTGTTATGGCCAATCGAGCATAGCGCTACATCAACCCCCAATACCAGGAGAGACGAATCCCCTCCTATCGTTCATTGCCTCCATGTGACTCGGGACTGTACCCAAAAACCACCTTTTTGCACGATCTCTTGAACGTGGTAAGGTGGAAATCAAAGCACAGTGGGAATCACACAAGACTCTATTACGATCTCGGGTCGACAGACTAACCTGTACCAGTGTCACCAGAGAACTGCTATTTGACGATAGGTATAATACCATCTAGGAGTTCTCGGCGAGTACGTCTAGTGTACCCAGTCTCCACTGAGCACTCGTACACCTTCTCTGATGTTAAACACCAATGGATGTGGGATCATCCATCGCCTATTATATGGGTCAAGAAGCGTATACGCTAGTCTACTCTGGAATATCGATGCCCTGTCTCGATATTCCCACGACTAGGAACAATTGAAGGATATACTTACCGACTACCTCACCCCACTAGTATGATCTGCATCATAATCTTGGTAGTCAAGTACTCATCCTAAGGGCTTTATCAATATGTAATAGAGAAACAGTAGGTGTACATGTTAAGATAAAGAGCAACCAGATAGCATACTATCATGCCGAGCAAGAAAGTCCTCCCTATATAAGCCCAAGCTGTTAGTTGTATATATGCCCTAGAGGCCAGTATTGTACAGATGATGTATATTATATTGGATGCTTGGACATATATAGAGAGGACTTTCTTGCTCGATATGATAGTATACAATCCGGTTGCTCTTTATCTTAACAAGTATATTAGTCCCTTGATACTGTCTTATGGTTACATGTTGGTAAAGCCCTTAGGATGTGTACTTGATGTTGGATATAGTGCCCTCTGAGTCGATTATTGGATCGCAGGCACGTGATTGCAATGATTGAGGGAGGACCTATGCCGGTAGGACAATCTTACTCAGGATGATTGTATACTATCTGGTTTGTCTTTATCATCGTGTACATGCTTTAGGTGACATTGTGGTTCACTATTATACGTTGATGGAGAATAGTATGCTGCCATGGTTTGTCTTTATCATCGTGTACTGCTTTAGGTGACCTTACAGGTCACTATTACACGTTGATAGAACCCTTAGGATTCTTGCTTGACTACCAGCAGTATGATGGCGATCATATACGTGAGAGTTAGGTAGTCTATAAGCACATCCTTAAAGTGGTCCCTAGTCATGGGAGTTTCGAGACTGGGCATCGATACTCCATTAGTAGACTAGTGTATACAGTCGAGACCCCGAAGAGGGGCGGTGGCCGGTCTCAAAAGCCATTGGTGTCAGTTGGATCACCTGAGATGTATACAGGTGCTTATTGGGTTATAAGTATACCGGACAGGACTCGCTGGGAACATGCTAGTTGGTATTATACCTAGCGTCAGATAGCAGTTCCCTGGTGACATGTGTACAGGTTAGTTCATCAACCTGAGATCGTCATTTGTCTCGTGTGAGTTCCCACTGTACTTTGATTACTACCCTACCACGGCTCAAAGGAGTCGTGCAAACAGGTTTTAGTTGGGTACAGTCCCGAGCCACATGGAGGCAGTGAGCGGATCGGTAGGGGTTCGTCTCTCCTGGTATTGGGGGTGAGGTCGCGCTGTGTCTAGGAGAGCCATTACACGAAGTCCTTGGCCAAGGCAGGAGATTTACTGGTAGGTATTCCAGTAGTATCTCAGGGTGTTCTGGGCTACACTCCGACACGACTTGTACCGCTTTTGGGGTTCTGGCTTTTACCAACCCCCTAGACCCGACATGCGATGCTCATAGACGAACGGACCGGACTGTACGGATATTGTCACTGACAGGCTCAGTAGGGTGTCAGGATGAGTTCGCTCATCGACCTCCCTTTTGGTCAATACTTGGTAGCCCGTTACGTACAGCTAATACCTCTGACGTGCTTGTGGTTAAATCCACATCCAAAGTATTGATGAGTCTTTAGACTCCCCCACAGACAGTTTCTCAAGTTTCGGGCGAAACGTTGTAGAGGCTATATGGTTTTATGGCAGGGTTCGAACGTACGCATGCACTTGTGCACGCGTTATGGTTCGGACGGATAATACTAGCGGGCTTTCGTTTAAGCCGGATCCTAGTATTATACTGTGTAGATTTTGTCTCATTGCATTTGTATTCGGTCGGAATACAAATGCGGGTATGCATATACAGTCGCGGGGTTTTCCTGTAATTTATTACGGGATCGTCTTTTTGAAGTTGCCAGTTTGCATTCCGTTTCGGCCATTTTTTTTGTTCCTTCTTGGCTGAAAATTGATAGGAGGGGCTTATTTATAAAAGTGGCTTTTACAAAATGGAGGGTGGTTTTTGTGGCACATGGTTGCTTCATGATGGTTCATCATTACTTGCTTTTTGAGATGGGATTGTGAGTGGATTGATTAGGAAATGGGTGTGACAATATTTCTTCATCATCATCACACCTTTTCCTTATGGTCACCCTCTCTTGATTGTGCTCACCTTCCTCTTCTACCAATACATGGTGGGCCACTTTTTGAAAGAGAGAGGATTCTTTTTGGTGGTGAAAAAATTTGATCTCATCTGGCTCACACAAAATTCCTTAGCTCCATTTCAAAGTTCATTCCTCCACCTTCACATCCAAATGGCAACTTCAATCAACCCTTGAGACAAAGTGATCTACGTATAGTCTACAGCAATCTTGGACACGTCGGCTAGCAAAATTCGTGTCCGAGTTGCCTTGGTTCAGAGGTGGGAGCCCGTAAAAAGACTCGGTGATGTGGTGCTTTTCCGACGAGGAGATCGAGACCGGAGATGCCGCGAGGAGCTTGGGATGGTGGGCGAAGACCGAAGGACACGGATCGCTCGGTATAGCCTCTCTACCCTTTCTCTAGTTAGCTACTAGTAGGTTAATGGTCCGATCTGGGTATATAGTCCGCGGTAGCGCCGGTTTCTAGTTAAAGAAAAGTTTTGTTTCCGCATTTTGGCCTCGGACAGACGGCCGGGACGCTACCGTAGACTTACATGGTGTCAGAGCCATGCCATTAACCTTTTCTAGCTTGCTCTAACGTGTTTAGAACTCGATCGAACGAAATTTCCAAAAACTACAGTTTCAAAAGCATCAGTTTCTGTCGAAATTTTTTAGTTGTCAAAAAAAATATTTGGTGTATTGCAGAAATTCATGCAAGCGATTCTAAGAATACTGTGAAAATTTGGTTGCATAAGGTTACTGTTGCGCAGCGGAACCGCGGCCTTACCCTTTCTTTGGCCGCGGTTCTGCCGCCGTTCTGTCTCTTCAGTGTACCAAATTTTGTACAGTGTTCTCTGTATTGGAATTGGGGGTTTTGGTATATTCTGTTTGGGCCCAGATTTATTTTGAGTGCTACAGTTGTGCTTGGGGCCTACTTCGGGAATTTTTGTCGATCGAAAATTTTAAACATATTAGTTCACAGTATTTACATTATATCTGCGACCGTGAATGTCATTTGATTGGTAAATCCTATCTAATTGCTATAGTTCTTTTAGACGGATTTGCGAACGTGACATTCACGTTGATGTTCTGTGTTGTGCTGTGATATTGCGGATTTGTCGTGGTGGATAGCCTGGATGCAATGGTAATACAGTTTGGTTGTATTTGTACATTTGATATTGCGGGGCGAGCGTCCGACATGTGGACTGCCGTCACTGCCTGTTTGTATATTATTCTTTTGGGGCACGACCGGGCTGAGGTCGATGTACCAGTTGTATATATTTTTTACTTTCTGTACTAGGATTACCCCGCGGTGGGGTGCACGGGTAGCCGGGTTCTAGAGGGCAACGGGCCTGCATCTCATGGATTTAAGACGGAGGGGGCTTTACTCTAGAATTGGTGGGCTATTCGCCGCACTCGTAGGGGGTACAGGTTAACCCAAGGAGGGGTGCTCAAGTTACCGGATTCCGTGAAGTGCTGGGTGGTCCATTCACGTTGTTGAAGGGGGCTGCCTCGCTTCAGGTTTTGGCGGGTAACTTGCCACGCCCGTAGGGGTCTAAGATTTCATTGCGCAGGCTATCTACACGACCAGGAGAATGTCTGGTTTCAGTAGTGGCTCTATGAAACCCGGGGATCCCAGATATCTGTATTGTTCTGTGATACTTATTACATTTCTGTGATGTTGCATTTTATCACGCCTAGAGCGATTATTATATATTGATATATATACTAGTAGATATTGTATATGTTTTGCATCCGCGCTAGTCCAGTCTCCGCTCTGTCGTTAGTTAAGTAACCTAACGGGTGATGACGGGACCCGGTGGCGAATGCCGATGGCATATACGTACATCGTATTTTTGTTCTTTTGTGGTGTGATCAATTGATGGGACTGCATTGATTCGGATCAATGCAAGCTAAACAAACCTATTCTGATATTGTTGGAACATTTTTCAGAAAAAAGGCTGTTATTGTAAAGACGTTCTCTTTTGTTTTGCACAGTGGTATTCGGTTATGAATATCCAGCACCTCAGTCGACGAGGCAAGGGCCGAGATCCCTTCACCGGGAGTGACCCCTTGGACAGAAGTTTGCGTCAGGGTAATAACTTCACTATAGCCGATTGCCTGTTTGCTTTGCATCGTTGTATTCAGTTGGAATATCCTGCACCTCATTCTACGGGGAAAGAGCCGAGATCCCTTCACCGGGAGTGACCTCTTTAGCAAAAGTTTTCGCCACTATATTTTTATAAAAAGCTATCCGGTTCCTTCAACGATATCAAGTTCATTACGTTAAAGGTTTTTCGCCAAAAACCATTCATAGCCCTCCGTCATTTCAGACGGGTAGCACGTAGTATTCATGCTATGTTTGTGGACCTTCGTCAAGGCATAGTGAATGGTAGCTGCTTGTTACCTTTCTGCTGCATAGATAGATGCGTTGGTTTGGGACAGTCGTATAGCCTTGTTGACCTTCGTCAAGGGCTTGTACGGGTGGGTTCAAATTAACCTGGACAATGACGGGTAGAACTTGACATGTGACTTATGATTTGTTGACCTTCGTCAAGGTCATAAGAGCATGGGGTAAAAATCATATCGGAAGTTTCTAAAGAAACTGAAACTTGCCAGATATGCGCATACCTTCTGGAGTGTGATAACATGAGTGGATTCCATCATATTATCATGCGATGATAGTTGGATCCCGATTCCCACTGATGAGTTGGTTTACTCCTCGGGTGATCCCGACTAATTCTTCTTTCAGGTTTGGAGGAGAATTTGACGATACAGTGGGAGATTTCCTGATTAGATAAAGTGATAACCATTCAGATCTAGATTAGAGTGCACGCAGAGTGTTTCTTTTTCTCTCTCTTTGGCAGCGACCATGACCCGACCCTAGACTATGACTCAGTGACAAAGTTGACCGACCTTCTTAAAACACAGGCTTTTGGATTGTCAAAGTTGCATACCTCATTGCCACTCCTACTTTTACCCTTTTCTCCAGAACACCCCGTATTGCTACGAACATCCACTTCCATTGGATAAAACCATCGTATGGTTATATACGAACTCGAAGGAACTTGTTCCAGATTCGAGGATGGTTTCCGGTTCTGGAGAAAACGAATTGGACTATCCAGTTGTCTTTTCCTTTTACCTTCTCTCAGGTTGCGAGTGCTCCTTGGATTAGGACGGTACACCTATTACGCTAATTGGATAGTCTTCTTCCAAACCATAGGCTGGTGCCGAACGGTAGGGAATGAAGAAAACCATTTAGCTTAAACGGTGTACAGAAGGTATTAGGTAAAGACAAATAAAGGGATTAGTAAAAGGGCAAAGTAAATTGCGACTGCTATTCACGACCAAACCAAGTATTTTTCTGCCAATCCTACATCACCTTTGTATTTCTCCAGAATACTCCATATCACTACGAAGATCCACAGTTATTTGGATACTCCATCGTATGGTTATATACGAACTCGAAGGAACTTGTTCCAGTTCGGGGATGGATTCTGGTTCAGGAGAAATAGGAATAAGGTTTTATTCAGTTGTCTTTTATCATCACCTTCTCTCAGATTGCGAGTGCTCCTAGGATTAGGACAGTACACCCATTATGCTTATTGGATAGTCTTCTTCCAAACCATAGGCTGGTGCCGAATGGTAGGGAAGGAAGAAAACCATTTGGCCTAAAGGGGTGTACAGAAGGTAATGACTAAAGACATATAAAAGGATTTGAAGAGATGGCAAAGAAATATACGGTTACAGTTGTGAATCTGATAATGGAAGAGGAATTACTAGGAATACCCGGATACCCCTTCGAAACATTTACATGTTTCAGTTTCACTGTGTATTGTTAAAAGAAAACTGATTTCCCAATTAGTCCTTGCTCCAGGGTATGTATTTACCAGGTTTGATTCTCACATCTATATGGTTTTACAGATGATGAGTGGGAGTAAGTTATTGGGAATTGGGTGATCATCCTCATTATATCGGGATTCGTTGTAATTGGTGATATTTGAGGAAATCGCCTGAGCTGTTTGCCGGACGGCAGATATTTGGTTTTAAATATCCGTTGTTATGCACCAATTTCAAATTGATATATCTGTATGTTTATTTTTATAAAGTGAGATATAACTTTTTGAAATTATGTCTATGACATTTACCTATATCAGTTGATGATTAGGTAAGGAGCATTCAACAGCGGTGTAATTCTTAATAACCATAGTACAGTTTTCAACCTACGACGCACAGGGAATGAGTTATTACACTCAAAGGACTTATACAGAGTATTGTATGTTGTCCAGTGTCTATTAGGACAGAGGGGTTGGTCCCCGTACTATATTCGGTTTACTTATAACTTCTCTAGTTTTTAGAAAAGTGTTTCGTAGAAACACAAGGTCCAAGTTTTGAGAAGTTATAGGTATATGAATAAAGTAGAGAACCAGGTGTTGCAAGTATCAGGATTCTTCAAAGTGATCGAAGATATAGATACTTGTGTATGGTATTCAGTTGAAAGTAATGATTATGAGAACTTGCTTCTCTTTCAGGTTACTCATATCTGGATGTACTCCTAAGTTGAGTAATGCTGATCGGCCTCTCTCCATTTAGTTGACATGCACTGGAGACAGCTGCATGATTTGAATCTGGTTCCAATTAAATCGGTGCCTCTGTCTCTATATTGGATATAGAATAGTTCATATCTTAACAATGTTAAGGTACGGGGAGTTGTCCAGCTTATGCTTAAAACCAGACTCTGGATAACTCAAGGCACGTTTCTGTAATGGCTGTTTGTGGGTTGACCCGGGCTATGACGAGGGTTGACTTTCTACCATCTGCAAGATCAGTAGTGATATTGTTCTTGACTCGCCACAGTTTTAGTAAAATGGATTTTTTCAAAAAACAGTAGTGGGAGTATGGTAGAACTGTAAGTGATTCCAGAACCGCAAACGATTACTGAAAATTTGATAAGAACCTAAAGATTCAATCTGGTTTGTCATTCCATTGGCCACTCCGCAGATATGGTGGGTAGCCTCAGGCACCCGAGAGGTACTCCGGTATGCTCAAACACGGTGACAGGGAGGTTCTTGTTTACCCAGACTTGCCATTGCTGTTGTTCCAGACTATGAGACCCGGCAGGAGGATAAGTGTAGCGTCGTTCTGAACTGGCTTTAGAAGTGCACGTGTATATTATTCTGCCAAAGGGTTGTCATAGTCAGTGGGAGCAGCGGAAGCATGGTGGACAAGTGGCTTATGTCTATTTATAGACTAAAGCAGATATAGCGGAGATAGATCATCTATTTCTGATGTGACAGTCATAGGTTTGACTTCATCAGAATAGGGGATGGATCTGTTAAGAAGGTAGTATGGTGTGATGTCCTGGTATTTGGATGACATACACAGAGTAGGAAGTGAAATTCCTATACTACGGTCGGTTATACTTTGGTTGTCACACAGTGGTTTCTCCACATGGGACTTGGATATTATATCAGACATTCTGGTTACTAGATCTATGGTTTTAGATCTAGATTAGGGTAGTTTCCTAATCAGGGTACTTAGACAGAATTCTAAAAGTATTTAGAATGGACGACTCCAGGCACGGTAGTGTACCTGCAAGTGATGGAGTCACCCTCTCTAAAGGTGTTTTACAGACTAAAGGGGAGAGGGATGTGCATGATTGGCAGATCACTTGCTTAGGCAATTGAGTCAATCATGAGATGCCAAGTACCACACCAGATGTTTTTGCACTAGATGCAATAAGTTAATATTGATCCAATCCTAGAGAAACATTCGGCAGCAGTTTTAGAACATAAGTGGATGTTCTAGGGATATGATAACGACAGCCTCATTCGGGAGACAGTTATCATTCCAGGCTTCCAAGGTGACCTGGATGACAGAGTGACTGTCAGAGTTTTAGTTTTCCCTCTGACGAGGGGCAGTAGTTTGGACAGGTGGTCCAGGCGGATACTGAGGGAGGCATGGCGCAGGATACTGATTAAGTTCAGTTGACGATACAGTCTAAGAAGTTTGGATTTGGAGTTCATTTATGAACTAGGTCCCATCAGATATCCAAACATATTCTAAGACAGGTATTGCTCAATTCGGGAGATGGTTTTCTCCGCGAACTTGAAATAAAGAGAGACATAGAAAAAAAACATCAGAGCGGATCCACTAACTGAGGCTATTCCTCGAACGCAATAGTTTTGCAAACGGGCTTTGTGAGACTGACTAGTAGAGGAGTTGGGTGTTCGGTATCACACGGGCGGTGAGTATGCGACATCGCAATAATTAGCCTTGAATGCAGGTGGGAGATTATTGGATATAGTGCCCTCAGAGTCGATTATTGGATCGCAGGCACGTGATTGCAATGATTGAGGGAAGACCTATGCCGGTAGGACAATCTTACTCAGGATGATTGTATACTATCTGGTTTGTCTTTATCATCGTGTACATGCATTAGGTGACATTGTGGTTCACTATTACACGTTGATAAAGAATAGTATGCAACCATTGTTTGTCTTTATCATCGTGTACTGCTTTAGGTGACCTTACAGGTCGCTATTACACGTTGATAGAGACCTTAGGATTCTTGCTTGACTACCGGCAGTATGATGGCGATCATATACGTGAGAGTTAGGTAGTCTATAAGCACATCCTTAAAGTGGTCCCTAGTCGTGGGAGTTTCGAGACTGGGCATCGATACTCCATTAGTAGACTAGTGTATACAGTCGAGACCCCGACGAGGGGTGGTGGCCGGTCTCACAAGCCATTGGTGTCAGTTGGATCACCTGAGATGTATACAGGTACTCATTGGGTTATGAGTAGACCGGACAGGACTCGCCGGGAACATGCTAGTTGGTATTATACCTAGCGTCAGATAGCAGTTCCCTGGTGATATGTGTACAGCTTAGTTCATCGACCTGAGATCGTCATTTGTCTCGTGTGAGTTCCTACTGTACTTTGATTACTACCCTACCACGGCTCAAAGGAGTCATGCAAACAGGTTTTAGTTGGGTAGTGTCCCGAGCCACATAGAGGCAGTGAGCGGATCGGCAGGGGTTCGTCTCTCTCGGTATTGGGGGTGAGGTCGCGCTGTGTCTAGAAGAGCCATTATACGAAGTCCTTGGCCAAGGCAGGAGATTTACTGGTAAGTATTCCAGTAGTATTTCAGGGTGTTCTGGGCTACACCCCGACACGACTTGTACCGCTTTTGGGGGTCTGACTTTTACCAACCCCCTAGGCCCGACATGCAATGCTCATAGACGAACGGACCAGACTGTACGGATATTGTCACTGACAAGCTCAGTAGGGTGTCAGGATGAGTTCGCTCATCGACCTCCCTTTTGATCAATACTTGGTAGCCCATTACGTACGGCTAATACCTCTGACGTGCTAGTGGTTAAATCCATAGCCAAAGTATTGACGAGTCTTTAGAGTCCCCCACAGACAGTTTCTCAAGTTTCGGACGAAACGTTATAGAGGCCATATGGTTTTATGGCAGGGTTCGAACGTACGCATGCACTTGTGCACGCGTTATGGTTCGGACGGATAATACTAGCGGGCTTTGATTTAAGCCGGATCCTAGTATTATACTGTGTAGATTTTGTCTCATTGCATTTGTATTCGGTCGGAATACAAATGCGGGTATGCATATACAGTCGCGGGGTTTTCCTGTAATTTATTACGGGATCGTCTTTTTGAAGTTGCCAGTTTGCATTCCGTTTCGGCCATTTTTCTTTGTTCCTTCTTGGCTGAAAATTGATGGGAGGGGCTTATTTGTAAAAGTGGCTTTTACAAAATGGAGGGTGGTTTTTGTGGCACATGGTTGCTTCATGATGGTTCATCATTACTTGCTTTTTTAGATGGGATTGTGAGTGGATTGATTAGGAAATGGGTGTGACAATATTTCCACATCATCATCACACCTTTTCCTTATGGTCACCCTCTCTTGATTGTGCTCACCCTCCTCTTCTACCAATACATGGCCGGCCACTTTTTTGAGAGAGAGAGGATTCTTTTTGGTGGTGAAAAAATTTGATCTCATTTGGTTCACACAAAATTCCTTAGCTCCATTTCAAAGTTCATTCCTCCACCTTCACATCCAAATGGCAACTTCAATCAACCCTTGAGACAAAGTGATCTACGTATAGTCTACAGCAATCTTGGACACGTCAGCTAGCAAACTTCATGTCCAAATTGCCTCGGTTCAAAGGTGGGAGCCCGTAAAAAAACTCGGTGATGTGGTGCTTTTCCAACGAGGAGATCGAGACTGGAGATGCCGCGAGGAGCTTGGGATGGTGGGCGAAGACCGAAGGACACAGATCACTCGGTATAGCCTCTCTACCCTTTCTCTAGTTAGCTAGTAGTAGGTTAATGGTCCGATCCGTGTAT
Organism: Agapanthus africanus; assembly: GCA_030015575.1. Taxonomy (NCBI): domain Eukaryota; kingdom Viridiplantae; phylum Streptophyta; class Magnoliopsida; order Asparagales; family Amaryllidaceae; genus Agapanthus; species Agapanthus africanus. The sequence continues at coordinate 251,013,037 of JASDDO010000028.1, forward strand.
ATAATCCGCGGTAACGCCGGTTTCTAGTTAAAGAAAAGTTTTGTTTCCGCATTTTGGCCTCGGACAGACGGCCGGGGCGCTACCGTGGACTTACACTTGACTACCAGGACTATGATGCAGATCATACTAGTAGGGCCATGGTAGACCATAAGTTCATCCTTTAACGTCCCTAGTCGTGGGTGTATCGAGACAGGGCATCGATATACCAGAGTAGACTAGCGTATAGTCTTCTCGACCCATGAGATGGGCGATGGATGATCCTATATCCATTGGTGTTTGACATCAGAGATGGTATACGGGTGCTTAGTAGAGACTGGGTACACTGGACGAACTCGCCGAGAACTCCCAGATGGTATTATACATCACGACAGATGGCAGTTCTCTGGTGACACTTGTACATGTTAGTCTGTAGACCCGAGATCGTCATAGAGTCTTGTGTGATTCCCGCCGTGCTTTGATTTCCACCTTACCACGTCCATGAGGTCGTGCAAAACGGTGGTTTTTGGGTACAGTCCCGAGTCACATGGAGGCAATGAGCGATAAGAGGGGTTTCGTCTCTCCCGGTATTGGGAGTTGATGTTGCGCTGTGCTCGATTGGCCATAACAGGGAAGTCCCTGGCCAGGGCTGATTTAGAGATTTACTGGTAAGTGTTACCAGTAGTTTCTTGACCCGTTATGAGCCTCACATCGACATGACTTATCGGTTATTGGGGTCTGACGTTTACCACCCCTAGACTTGATATGCGACATATCAGACGAGGAGACCGGACTGTACGGCAAGTGTTACCGTCAGGCTTTTGCAGGAGTTAGAGCGGGCTTGCTTGCTGATCTTCTGATCGCTCAATACCCGGGTAGTCATTACGTCCAGCTAGTACCGCTGACGGCTTGTGGGTGCTTGATGCGATCATCACCTACTGTCGGCGTATTGACGAGTCTTTAGAGTCCTACATAGAGGTCTTACTGGCTCTGGCAAAACGAAATAGGAGCGCATATGTGATATGTGCGGGACCGAGAATAATGCATGTATGTGATACCGTATTCTATTCTCGCGACTTTTGTATCAGCCGGTTATATGTGATATAGCCGGGTTATCGGATCAAGTGTTGATTCGATAAGTTGGTACATTTTGTGTTAGTCGGTTATATGTGATATAACCGGATTATTAAGTCAAGCGTTGATTTAATAATTTAGTGTATAATTGTATATGTGATATACTAATTTACATTAACTAACATTGGTTCACTTAAGCATTTGTTTTTCTCACTTATGCACAACTTAATATATATGTGATATATATTAATTTGTGTTTTGATTTTTGTATCATGGTTGTTGATACAACTTTCATGGGTGTACAAGACTTACACCATGCTAATTATCATGTTGGGTTTAGTGTTTTAAAGTAATTACAAAATTAGTGGAAAATTGGAAAAATGCATGAAGCTAGTAGAAGTTTATGGATGCATTGACTAAGTCCACTAGGTTTGTTTTACTTTAGATATTTGTTAACCCAACCATGTTAATTAGACATGGTTATGTCTCTACATGAGTTGGTATATGATACTCACTCATCATGGTTAGCTCTCTCACTTGATCATTATTCTCATCTCATTATTTGTTCATCTTCTTCCATGTGCTCAAAAGCTCTCTAGGTTTTGATTAAGTGAGAAAGAAAAGTGAGAAAACAAATTCTAAAGTGAGCCCACTTCCTATTTCTCCATCCTCTACTAGAATAACACTTTAGTATAGGGTGTTTGCTTCACTAATTCTTTAGTTAGTGAAGTAGTAGCTTGAGTTGGCATCCCCTCGACGTAGATCATCTTCGGCCTCGAAGACTTCAAGCAAGGTCGCTCCTTTCGCCTCGTGAAGCCATGCATGAGTCCGGGAGAACCACGATCGCAGCGAAGGGACTACAACAAGGAGCTATTAAAGTGAAGGACCGATCTACAAAGGTTGTATTTCATTTTCACTTAGTTGTAAATGGTTTACATTTGTTTCCGTATTATGTTTCTAGTTAACGATTCTTGTTTAGAGTTCGTTTTAACGGCAAATTTTGAAAATGGCATAGACGATGCCTCCCGAAACCTTGCTGCCGTCGAGAGGAACCCTTCAGTGGTATCAGAGCCTAGCTAGGAAATTATACGGATATTGTTAGAATACGAATACGAAATGAACTCCGAAACTTGAAACCCTAAAACCCACTTTCTGTCGATTTTCAAACGAGCCCTAAATTTTTTTTAAACATGTACAGAATCATGTATGTATGTTACAATGAACACTGAAGAAATTTGGAGGCAGTTGGCCATGTTTGGACCGGCGAGACCCCCCCATACCAGCCATTTCCGAGCCCCCTCCAAATTTTTCCAGTGTTCTGTTACTTGGGTTTTGGTGCTTCAGGTGTTGTTTATTTTTGCTAAATTGTCATGTGATGTTAATTTACTATAATAACAACTCGGAGTGTTTCGTAGTCGTATTTTAACTGTTTTCAGGTTATTTTAGACGATACTAAAAAGTTCAATCGGATGTCAAATACCCACTTTTTCCCTTACTGGAAAATTTTCCAAGTGTTGGATTTTTCCCGTAGTTAAAAAGCTTTCAAAGATCATGCAAGTTATGCGATGGACCCTCTAGAAGAACAAAACCTTAACTCGATTATGTGACCGTCAAAACCGCCACTGAACCCTCAGGTTTGTAGTGGTTCAGCGGTGCCACATGTGAGGCGTTGGTTTGGCCCTTCTACGGCTGGTTCATTGGTGCTGTGGCGTGTGCTGAATAACTTTAAAACTATGCTCAAGTGTTGAGTTTTCTGGGTAATTGTGGGTGTTTTTTGATTCGATCAGAATGATTAACATCATCTAGTTTTTCTGCGACCGTAAGTGTAATATGTTATATCGCCGGTTTCGTTGTTATATGTCAACGACAATTGGGATGCGCATATTTACTTACGTTGATGACATGTGATGTTATATGTTGCTGGTGGATATGTTATATTGGATCGCCGCGTTTTGAATAGCCGGGGGTTTTATGTGAGATGAGAGTTTTTATTTTCATTCATGTAAAATTAAATGTATGTAATATTCTTTTATTGGGGCACTTCCGGGTTGAGGTTGTTGTCACCGTTGATGTATATTATTTACTTTTCCGCATTAGGATAGACCCAAGTAGGAGAGCACAAGTAACCGTGTTCTAGAGTTCAGTGGGAGACCAACTCGTGGAGTCGAGTCCGGGTCTCCTAACTCTAGAATTGGTAGGGTTGCTTGCCGCTCTCGTAGGGGTCTAGGGATGTGGGTTTGGCTATTCATCGCGAACGTGGAATCTGTGTTTTATAGAGGCTCAAAATAAAACACGGGCCTCCTAGTATATCCAATATTTCATATGTTTCTTCTGCTGCGATATCTGTGATGTGATCATTTGATATGTTGAGATGGATACTGTATATAGTATATATGATATATTATATAGACGTTACTTATGTTTTACACCCGCGTTAGCCCTGCCCCGCTCTGCCGTTAGTTACATAACCTAACGGTATATGAGGGGACATCGAGGTGAATGCGGATGGCATAAGTGTACGTTGTATTTATCTGTGATGTTTAGGTGACTTAAATGATGGGACCTCATTAATGTGATTAATAAAAGAAAAGAAACCTAAAAGATGTTGTAGAATCAAATTTTTCAAAAAAGGGTAGTACAGTTTTGCTTTGCATTGTGATATATATGATATATCCCGCACCTTATTCGATGAGGAAAGAGCCGAGATTCCTTCACCGGGAGTGACCTCTTTAGCAAAACTGGCAGATGCTACACTCGGTTTGTCTTTTGATTGCTTTTGGAGTTTTGCTTTGCATAGTGATATATATGATATATCCCGCACCTTATTCGATGAGGAAAGAGCCGAGATTCCTTCACCGGGAATGACCTCTTTAGCAAAACTAATAAAAGCCTCAAAAACAATCCTTTTCAAAATTCACTTGTTTCTACAACGATATCAAGTTCATTACGCAATAGGTTTTCAGAAAAACATGTCGTAGCCCTCCGTCATTTCAGATAAGTCCTATTTACTATTCGTGCTACGTTTGTTGGCCTGCGTCAAGGCGTAGTGTGCGGTAGCTAACTAGTATTTATCTGCTTATGCTTATGATGCAGATTGGATTAGGGTAGTCGTGCGACTTTGTTGGCCTGCGTCAAGGGTCGTGCGGGTGGGTTTTGTAGGGATGCTAGGCACTCTCACAAGGGTCTACGACGCATCAACCATACCCGATTTAAAATTTAGACGTGCCAAAAAACCCTTAACAAGATCTTTAAACTAGAGTTTAAGCGAAAACAAGCATATTAAACAATTTAACACTAAGTGAGAGGGATTACAACTTTTGTAGATCTGGTCCTTCACTTCTAAAGCTCCATGTTGAGTTCCCTTCGCTGCGATCATCGTGCATCCGGACTCTAGAGAGGCACCACGAAGAGAATGATGCAAACTTGCTTCCGATCTTCGATAACAAAGATGATCTACCTTGAAGTTTCATTAACACAAGCTCCCACTCAAAAAATAAAGTGAACACCCTCATCTAAATGGCAAGGATAGATGAGGATGATGAAGTAGGATTTTTGCTCTCATTTGTTTTCTATTTCTCACTCATTTTCATCAACTTTGAAAAAGCTAGAAAGCTTTTCATGAAAGAACTCAAGGAAGAAGAAGATGAATAATCAATTAAAAAATCTTTTGTGATGAATAATGAAATAATATATGATTAATAATGTAACCATGGTCAACTAAACCTTTGTAGAGATTTAACTAGGGCTAGGGTTTGGGTTGGGTTAAGAATGAGTCACTTGAAAATATCTTAACACAAAACAAAAGAAAACCTTCTAGAAGGTTCATGAATGAACTAACCCAATTCAAACCCTAACCTTGTTTAATCTCCACTAAACATGTTGCATTAGTAATCATATCATGTTACAATATTATATATCATATATACAATATTTATTGTAACAAAATAAAATAATACAATTAACATATATCGCATATATATCAATGTATTACCCGAGTGAGAAAAAGAATCTTTTAGTGGGCTAATATTAGTTAATGTAATTTAATATATCATATATATTATTATACATTAAATTATCGAATCAACACTTGATCCGACAATCCGGCTATATCGCATATAACCGACTAATATCTCATTTACCGATTCATCGAATCAACACTTGATTCGATGACCCGGCTGATATCAAATATCACGAGAATAGAATACGGTATCTCATATCGCATTATCCTCGGTCCTGCACATATCACATATGTGCCCCTACTCCGTTTTTCCTGAGTCAAGAAACCTCTGTGTAGGACTCTAAAGAATTGTCAATACGCCGGCAGTAGGTGATGATCATATCAAACACCCATAAGATGCAAGGGGTCAGCTAAACGTAACAGCCACCCAGGTATTAAGCGATCAGAAGATCAACAAGCAAGCCTGTACATTCTCCTGCGAATCCAATCAGTAACACTCCCGTACAGTCCGGTCTCGTCGTCTGATATGTCGCATATCTCGCCTAGGGGTGGTAAACGTCAGACCCCAGTAGCTCGATAAGTCGTGTCGATATGAGGCCTATAACAGTTCGAGAAACTACTGATAACCAGTAAATCTCAGCAACCCTGCCCAGTGATTTCCAGTTATAGCCAATCGAATACAGCGCAACATCAACTCCCTATACCGGGAGAGACGAATCCTATCGCTCATTGCCTCCATGTGATTCGGGACTGTACCCAAAAGCCACCTTTTTTCATGCCCTCTTGGACGTGGTATGATGGAAATCAAAGCACAGTGGGAATCATACAAGACTCTATGACGATCTCGGGTCAACAGACTACTTTGTACCAGTGTCACCGGAGAACTGCCATCTAACGTGAGGTACAATACCATCTGGGAGTTCTCGGCGAGTCCGTCCAGTGTACCCAGTATCTACTAAGCACCCGTACACCACCCATGATGTCAAACACCGATGGATATGGGATCATCCATCGCCTATCATATGGGTCAAGATGCATATACGCTAGTCTACTCTGGTGCATCGATGCCCTGTCTCGATACACCCTCGACTAGGAACAGTTATAGGATGTACTCGTCGACTACCGTGGCCCCACTAGTATGATCTCATCATAGTCCTAGTAGTCGAGTATATATCCTAAGGGCTTTATCAACATGTAACATAGAGACAATTAGAGTACATGTTAAGATAAAGTACAACTAGCTAGCATATTATCATGTCGAGCAAGAAAGTCCTCCCTATATATGTCCAAGCATCCATTACAATATACATCGTATGTACAGTAATGGCCTCTAGGGCATACATATAACTAACAATCTCCCACTTGCACTAAGGCCATCTGTTGTAGTATCACATACCAAACAATTAGCTGAGGTTGAAGTATCTCATACTCAACCATCCCATAAAAGTCTCCACTGGGAAAAAGGCCTTTGTCAGTGGATCCGCGCTGTTGTCCTCTGTGTCTACTCTCCTAACCTCGATCTCCCCGGAGAACAACCATCTCTATGATCAGGTGATACTGCCTAAGAATTATATCTGGATTTCTGATGGGACGGGGGTTCCTTGGCATAAGCCACAACTCCATTGTCACACAATGGTAGGAACGAAGTTCATCTCATGAACTTAAATATATCCAGACTGTCTCTTTGGTAGCATCCTTGGTAACGATGTATCTTGCCTTTAATCGTCTAGTAAGTCACGGTATCTAGCTTAGAACTCTTCTAACATACCGTCCCTCCACTGAGGGTAAAGACAATGCCTGCGACTGACATTCAGTCGTCGTTATCACCGTGGAACCTTTCCAGTGATTCTCCCCAGGATCGATTGATACTATCTCACTACAACTAGTGAGTATCCTAACATCCAATTAGATCTATCTCATAGATCCAAAACCCAGGATTTAGGAGGTATCACTTTAATCCTATATAGAGAATCTTTGTGGTAAGAGGAGAATGAACGAGCGTAGCATAGGAAACTCCTTCCCTATCAAGAGTATGTCATCCACGTACTCTACGAGGATCACCACCATACTCCCTACTACATTTTTGTATATACAAGGTTCATCTACCATTTTGATGAAGTCAAACTCTTTGACTACCACATCAAAACAGACGTTCCAACTCCGCGATGCCTGCTTTATCACATAAACATCTTGCACACGTTTCCGCTGCTCCCACTGTCTACGAAGCCCTCTGGCTGTGTACTTATAGACGCTCTCTTCTAAAACATCATTTAGAAAAGCAGTCATGACACCCAACCACCAGATATCGTAGTCATGGTATGTAGCAGTGGAAAGTAGGATCTGGATGGACTTAAGCATAGCTTTGAAAGTCTCAACTTTTACATGTACACCAAGTAATCTTCTCAAGATATACTTGCTCCTGATGGGGATTTAACCTTTCAGATAAAGCAACCAAAGTCCATACTTTGTTGGTGTATAAGGATTCCATCTCAGATCACTAAGCATCCAGCCATTCTTACAGAGTCCCACTCCTGATGGCCTGATCGAAACTAGTTGGGTCATCATCTCATGATGCAATCCTCGCTCCCACTGTCATAAAGAAACCGAAGTATCTCTCAGGTGGGTGAGGAACCCTACTAGATCGGCGGAGAGGCTGAGGTTCGTTAGAATCTATTGAATCCTTTGGTTCTACCAAATCATCTTCTGTAGTTTGTATAGCTGGAACTCCTTCCAGTTCTACCTCATGACCACTAATTTTTCTACAAGAAATTCCCTTTCACAAAGGTGGCATGTTGAGAAACAAAACATCTTTTGTTCCTCGGTTAGGTAGAAGATATTCCCTTGCGAATGCTTGGGATATCCAATAAACTTCTACAGAACTGACTTTGCCTCAAGCTTGTCCGGATTATGCTTTTAGACATAGGCCGGACAACCCCAAATCTTAACTTACTTAAGATATGGGCTCTTCCCATTCCATATCACATATGAAGTGGTAGGCATCTGATTTGATTGGAACCCTATTCAATAGGTATACAGCTTCACAAGTGCATAACTCCCAAAAGGAAAAAGGAAACTCAGTAGTACTCATCATAGAGAACACCATATCACATAGGGTGCGATTGCTCCGCCCCGATACACCGACGTGCTGTGGTGTATACGGAGGAGTAATGCTGAGAGAGAATCTCATTCTCCTTTAGAATAGTCCAGGAATCCCGTGCTCAAGTATTCTCCTCCCTGATCTCATCAAAGGACATAATACTTATACCCGTTTTTGGTTCTCTACTTCTAACTCATATTCATTGAATTTCTCAAAAGGTTCAGACTTGTGTTTCAACAGGAACATATGTCCGAATCTTGAGAGATAAACAGTGAATGTAATGAAATATAAAGAACCGGTCTTGGCATGTGTAGACAGGGGACCTACATACATCATCATGTATCGATCCCAAGAGTTCACTAACTCTTTCTCCGTTTCCAATAAACGGAGTTGTGGTCATCTTATCTCTGTGACATGACCGGCAAGTTTCACAAGATGTAAATTCAAACTAATTTAAATATGCATCTATATATAACTTCAGCTAGTCGGGTCGCATTGATATGACCTAGTCTACAATGCCTCAAGAAGGATTCGTTCATTTCTAAACTCTTCCTCTTGTGTGTGATCTGTACGTTAAGAACCGTGGTTTGATTTAGAACGTCTATGCTTTTAGATAACGTGCCTGAACCGATCAACTATTGATATAGGAAATGTTCAAAACATTATCCAACAATACAAAATTATATCCTTCTTTACTAATAAAGATACTGATATGATGTTGTATATCAGGTTCGGTATCTAATAACATTCGTTCAGAATCAATGTATTTGCTAATACAGGGTGATAACTACCAACAGACTTGGCTGCAACACTTGCACCATTTCTATCTCATGAAATTTATCACTCGTTCTCAGTTCTCTACCTTTCTGTAGCCCATGTAACAAATTACATATGTGGGATCCTGATCTGGTATAAATACCCAGGACGTAAAGGACATTGAGAAACAGTTCTGTGTAAAGAACAAACCCGAAGAAAATGCATCAGCATGTACTTTCTTCGTTTGGGCGGCATGGGAAATCTGGTATTCCTCAATTTCCTGCTATGTCTTATAACAATTATAAGTTGGAGCGGGACCAACGTTCCCTAGCGCAGTATAATAAGCGGGTTCGGTCAATACATCCGTATTATAATCTTGATTAAGGCGTGACATAGTCGTAGCCAGGAGAGAGAGAGAAGAAAACACTCAGCGTGCGCTTTTATAAGATTAGATTGGTTATCAATTTATCTAATCAGGATGTCTCCTACTGTTTTAGTCAAATCTTCCTTCAAACCCTAAAAGGAAAGACTAGCCGGGATTAGTTACACTCTACAAGTTCGCCAATCTTTCAGCCAGGCCAGTGCCGGTACTTTAAGGGAGATTCCCCGTGCTTTCGCACGGACCTAATTAAAGTAAACCTCGTTTTCCCAGGGGCGTAACCCCGTTAACACCTTTCTAGACACCTACTTGATCGGCTAATTGTAATGTGTAAAACTCTCCCAGGAGTAACTCTTACTCGCAGCGGGTACCGGGATCCGACTATCTTATAGAAGGTATGCAATCTCATTGCAAATTTCAACACTTGAAATTCCCAATAATATTTTACCCCTAGTGACTTATGACCTTAACTATGGTCAACAAATCATATGCACTAGTCAAGTTCTACCCGTCATTTCTTGATTAAATAGACCCATCCACATGACCCTTAACTAAGGTCAACAAAGTCGCATGACTGTCCTAACTAATCGCATCATATGCTGTATAGGAAGACATCACTTAGCTACCGTACACTGTGCCTTAACTAAGGTCAACAAACACAGCACGAATACTAAGTACTCTACTTCCTAAGATGACGGAGTGTCACGACAGGTTTTTAAGAAAACCTTTTGCGTAATGAACTTGATATCGTTGTAGAATCGAGTGATTTTAAATGGAGTGTTTTTTAGGATTTTCTAGTTTCGCTAAAAAGGTCACTCCCGGTGAAGGGATCATCGGCTCTTTCCTCATCGAATAAGGTGCAGGATATTTCACAAATATCACTATGCAAAGCAAAAACTATAGAAGCAATCAAAAGACAAACCGAGTTTGTAGCATCTGCTAGTTTCGCTAAAGAGGTCACTCCCGATGAAGGGATCTCGGCTCTTTCCTTATCGAATAAAGTGCTGGATGTTCTACAAGGAACACCGCTATGCAAAGCAAGAACTAGAGCTACCAGTTTTTAAACAAGTTTGTACAACATCTTTAGGTTTCTTTTAGTTTCATTAATCTCATTAATGAAGTCCCATTTTAATTATGCTTCACAAGCGTCACATTTGAAACGAAATCTGCAATATAACATATATCTCATATATATAATATAAACATTCTTCTGAGGCAGTAATATGATCTCATCATAGAACATTGCAGCAGAAGAACATATATGAAATATTGGATATACTAGGATGTCCGTGTTTTAATACGAGCCTGTATAAAACACGGATTCCACGGTCGCGATGGATAGCCAAACCCACATCCCTAGACCCCTACGAGAGCGACAAGAAACACTGCCAATCCTAGGGTTAGGAGACCCGGTCTCGACTCCTCGAGATGGTCTCCTACTGGACCCTAGAACCCGGTTACTTGTGCTCCCCGCCTTGGGTCTACCTAATGCGGAAAAGTAAATAATATACAATGGTGACATCATCCTCAGCCCGGAAGTGCCCCAATAAAAGAATATTACATACAAATGAATTTTACATGAATGAAAAAGAAAAACTCTCATCTCACATAAAAACCCCGGCTATTCAAAAACGCGACGATCCAATATAACATATCACAGCAACACATAATATCTCATATCATTAACATAAGCAAGTATGCGTATCCCGATTGTCGTTGATGTATAGCAACGAAGCCGGCGATACACCACATACTACACTTACGGTCGCAGAAAAGAAAGTGTAAAATTACAACAGTTGGAATCCGCAACATCTTTAGACATCTCATGCCTAACCAAATAAATTCCTTAGACATCGCATGCCTAACAATTATAAACCCCGTATTTTAGTCTCTATATCGAAAACACTTTTCAATATCTGGTCGGGCAATTCAACAAGATTCCTGATATCCTGATCGAATGCTCGTCGCAAACTTTAGTAGACGGCCGCACCCCCGATGCCGTCGACAAAGTGCACTAAGGCGGAACACCGCTGCCGCTAGAACCCGAACGGATGTTTTTGGCGACGAGGTTCTCCTACAGTCACTTGGTCGGGGCTATGGGGCATGGCTGTCTGTTAAGTTTACCCGGCGAGTATCCGCGTACGCTACGTGATTGTAACGGACTTTTGATCACATCAAAATCCCATGGCAACCGATCATCTGAGACTGAACTGCTAGATTTATAACATTCAAATTAGTTATCTCATAATTACTTGTGGATTCCAAATATTGTATCACAATCCAGATAAATAGACAATGTTAAACTTTCCGATCGAATAAACAAACACCCAAGATTTCCCAAATAGTTCTCAACACTTGAAATTAGTTTAAAAATATCCATCACATGCCACAGTACCAATGGTCCAACCGTAGAAGGGTCAAGCCAACGCCTCACATGTGGCACACCGTACGACCACAAACCCTAAGGTTTAGAGACAATTCAAGACGGTCATATAATCGAGTTAAGGTTTGTTGTCTTCTAGAGGGTCCACCGCGTTACTTCCATGACTTAGAACGTTCTTAAACTACGGAAAAATCCAATACTTGGAAATTTTCCGGCAGGGGAAAAAGTGAGTTATTGATATCCGTTCGAACTTTTTAACACGTTCTAAAAATTACCCGGACAAACTAAACGAAGTTAAATTATCCGATCGAATCAACGAGTCCCCAATACAACCCAGAAAACTCAACTCTTGAATATAATTAAAAATTCCCAGAAGAATCAGGAAACACATACGGATGTTACTGTGGAAACAGTGAAAAATAAGTCTACTGTTTGGCCGCGGAACCGCTGCCAAAGCCATGGTACGGCCGCGGTTCCGCGGCGCTTTAGTGGTATTTGGGGCATGTGTTTCACAGTAACTCTTGTATTTCCCTGCTGATTTTTTTGAGCATTTTTAATACAGAAAAATCACAATTTTAGAAAATTTCCAGAGAAGGGTATAAACGGGGGTTTCGGAGTTCGATCGGACTTTAAACTTCGTCTAGACTTCGCCTAAAGCTCTAGCTTAGCTCTGATACCACTGTAGGGATGCTATGCACTCTCACAAGGGTCTACGAGGCATCAACCATGCCCGATTTAAAATTTAGACGTACCGAACAACCCTTAACAAGATCTTTAAACTAGAGTTTAGGCGAAAACAAGCATGTTAAACACTTTAACACTAAGTGAGAGGGATTACAACCTTTGTAGATCCGGTCCTTCACTTCTAAAGCTCCGTGTTGAGGTCCCTTCGCTGTGATCATCGTGCATCCGGACTCTAGAGAGGCTCCACGAAGAGAATGATGCAAACTTTCTTCCGATCTTCGATAACAAAGATGATCTACCTTGAAGTTTCATTAACACAAGCTCTCACTCACAAAATGAAGTGAAAACCCCCATCTAAATGGCAAGGATAGATGAGGATGATGAAGTAGGATTTTTGCTCTCATTTGTTTTCTATTTCTCACTCATTTTCATCAACTTTGAAAAAGCTAGAAAGCTTTTCATGAAAGATCTCAATGAAGAAGAAGATGAATAATCAATTAAAAAACCTTTTGTGATGAATAATGAAATAATATATGATTAATAATGTAACCATGGTCAACTAAACTTTTGTAGAGATTTAACTAGGGCTGGGGTTTGGGTTGGGTTAAGAATGAGTCACCTGAAAATATCTTAACACAAAACAAAAGAAAACCTTCTAGAAGGCTCATGAATGAACTAACCCAATTCAAACCCTAACCTTGTTTAATCTCCACTAAATATGTTGCATTAGTAATCATATCAGGTTTAATTCAATCAAGAAATGACGGGTTGAACTTGACTAGCGCACTATGGTTTGTTGGCTTGCGTCAAGATCATGGGACGCTAGGGGCAAAATATTATCGGGAATTTCAAGAGTTGAAATTTGCAATGAGATTGCATACCTTCTATGAGATAGTTGGATCCCGATACCCACTGCGAGTAATTGTTACTTCTGGGAGAGTTTTACACAGGACAATTAGCCGATCAAGTAGGTGTCTAGAAAGGTGTCAACGGGGTTACGCCTCTGGGAAAACGAGGTTTATTTTAATTAGGTCCGTGTGAAAGCACGGGGAACCTCTCTCAAAGTACCGACACTGGCCTGGCTGAAAGATTGGCGAAATTGTAGGGTGTAATTAATCCCGGCTAGTCTTTCCTTTTAGGGTTTGAAGGAAGATTTGATAAAAATAGTGGGAACCAACCTGATTAAATAAAATAATAACCAATCTGATCTTGCAAGAGCATACGCTAAAGTGTTTTCTTCTCTCTCTCTCTCCAGGTAGCGACCATACCACGCCTTAATCAAGATAATAATATGGATGTATTGACCGAACCCGCATGTTATACTGTGCTGGGGAACGTTGGTTCCGTTCTTTCTTATAAAAGTTATAAGACTGAACAGGATATAGGGGAATACCAGGATTCCCAAGCCACCCGAATGAAGAAAGTACATGTTGATGCATTTTCTTCGGGTGTGTTCGTTACAGAGAACTGTTTCTCCATTTGCTCTACGTCCTGGGTATTAGATATCGGGTCAGGATCCTATATATATAATCAGTTACATGGGTTGAGAAAAGGTAGAGAACTTGGAGAAGGTGATAAAGGCATAAGGGTTGGAAATGGTGCAATTGTTGCAGCTAAAACCGTCGGGGAATATCACCTTGTATTACCAACTGGTAATACATTGATTCTGAACGAATGCTATTACATGCCGAACCTGATATGCAACATTATATCGATTTCTTTGTTGAGTAAAGAGGGATATAATTTTGTATTACAGGATAATATTATGAACATTTTCCTGAACCAAAAGTTGGTTGGATCAGGCACGTTGTGCAATGGCATTTATGTTCTAAATCAATAAACTGTTCTGAACATAACAAACACAAACAAGAGGAAGAGTTCAGAAATAAACGAATCCTTCTTGTGGCATTGTAGACTTGGTCATATTAATGCGACACGGCTAGCTAAGTTGCATAAGGATGGATATTTGAATCCTTTCGAACTTTCATCTTATGACACTTGCCAGTCATGTCTCAAAGGCAAGATGACCAAAACACCGTTTACGGGACACGGAGAAAGAGTTACGGAACTCTTGGGACTGGTACATAGCGATGTATGCGGTCCCATGTCTACACATGCCAGGAATGGTTCTGCGTACTTCATTACATTCACTGACGATCTCTCTAGATTCGGATATGTGTTCCTGATGAAACACAAATCAGAAGCTTTTGAGAAATTTAGAGAATATAAACAAGAAGTCGAGAACCAAACCGGGAAAAGTATTAAAATCCTTCGATCTGATCGAGGAGGTGAATACTTGAGCAATGAATTCCTGGACTTCCTAAAAGAGAATGGGATTCTCTCTCAGCTAACTCCTCCATATACACCACAGCACAACGGTGTATCGGAACGGAGGAACCGCACCCTATTAGATATGATGCGCTCTATGATGAGCATAACTGAGTTACCTATTTCCTTCTGGGGGTATGCACTAGAAACAGATGCAGACCTATTGAATATGGTTCCCACCAAATCTGTGCCAACCACTCCATATGAGATATGAAAAGTAAAGAGACCATATCTTAATTATGTTAAGATATGGGGTTGTCCGGCATATGTAAAAACGCAAAATCCGGACAAACTCGCGGCAAGGTCCATTCTGTGTAAGTTTATTGCATATCCCAAACATTCGCGCGGGTATATCTTCTACCACACCGAGGAACAAAAGGTGTTTGTTTCTCAACATGCCACCTTTTTAGAAAAGGAATTTCTTGAAAAAGAGATTAGTGGCAAGGAGGTAGAACTGGAAGAGGTTCCAGCAATACAGACTACGACAGAAGATTTGGTGGAACCGGAGGATTCGGTAGTTCCCGATGAACCCCAGCCACTCCTCCGATCTAGTAGGGTTCCTCACCCACCTGAGAGATACTACGGTTTTCTCATGGATGGTGGGAGTGAGATTGCATCATGGAGGATGATGACCCAACTAGCTTCGAGCAGGCCATCACGAGTGGTGACTCAGTAAAATAGATGGATGCAATGCGTTCCGAGATGGAATCCATGTACACCAACAAAGTATGGACTTTGTAAGATGCTCCTGAAGGGGTAAAATCCATTGGGAGCAAGTGGATCTTCAAGAAAAAACTTGGTGTAGATGGGAAAGTGGAGACTTTCAAAGCTAGACTTGTTGCAAAGGGTTTTCGTCAAAGACCAGGTGTGGACTATGACGAAACCTTTTCTCCAGTGGCTATGCTTAAATCCATCCAGATCATGCTTTCCGTCGCTGCATATCATGACTACGAAATCTGGCAAATGGATGTTAAGACCGCCTTTCTAAATGGTGATTTAGAAGAGAGCGTGTACATGACTCAGCCAGAGAGCTTCGTAGCTAGTGGGAACAGCGGGAAGGTGTGCAAGCTGCTTAAATCCATTTATGGATTAAAGTAAGCATCACGGAGTTGGAACATCTGCTTTGACGTCGTTATCAAAGAGTTTGATTTCGTCAAAAATATAGATGAACCTTGTATATACAAGAAGGTAGCAGAGAGTAAGGTTGTTTTCCTCGTATTGTACGTGGACGACATACTCTTGATAGGATAATGACATTCCTATGCTGCAATCGGTCAAGCTCTTCTTATCACAACAATTCTCAATGAAAGATCTAGGGGATGCCTCCTACATCTTGGGAATTAAGATCTATAGAGATAGATCTAAAAGGATACTGGGATTATCCCAATCCAAGTACATTGACACCATACTAAAGCGGTTTAGTATGGAAGAATCCAAGTGTGGGTTTTTACCCACGATCTTTGGGCTCACTCTCACCAAAGAGATGTCTCTCAAGACTGATTTGGAGAGAGCTCACATGCAAGGGATACCCTATGCTTCGGCAGTAGGCTCTATCGTGTACGCGATGCTATGTACCAGACCCGATGTAGCACACTCACTAAGTGTAGTGAGTAGGTATCAAGCTGATCCTGGAGAGAGTCATTAGACAGCTGTGAAGAGCATTCTCAAGTACTTACGAAGGACTAAAGAGATGCTCTTGGTGTATGGTAACGGAGAACTCCAAGTGGAGTCCTTTACCGATTCGAGCTTCCAGAGTGATAAGGACGACTCTAAGTCGCACTCGGGATTTGTCTTTACCCTTTACGGAGGGGCGGTATGCCGGAAGAGTTCCAAGCAGGAAACCGTGGCAGACTCGACGATGGAGGCTGAATACATCGCTGCCAACGATGCTGCCAAAGAGGATGTCTGGATCAAGAAGTTCATTACTGAACTTGGAGTGGTTCCATCCATTGAGCATCCAATACCTTTGTATTGTGATAACAATGGAGCGGTGGCTTTGGCCAAGGAACCCAGGTCCTATCAGCGATCCAGGCATATTCTGAGGCGGTATCACCTGATCCGGGAGATAGTTGACCGCCGGGAGATCGAGGTCAGGAGGGTTGACACGAAGAACAACACAGCGGATCCACTCACAAAGGCCATTCCCCGGATACAGTTTGAGAGACTCTTCGGGATGCTTGGTATGCGATACTACAGCAGCTAGCCCTAGTGCAAGTGGGAGATTGTTAGTTGTATGTATGCCCTAGAGGCTAGCATTGTACAGATGATGTATATTATATTGGATGATTGGACATATATAGAGAGGACTTTCTTGCTCGATATGACAGTATGCTATCTGGTTGCTCTTTATCGGAACATGTATACTAGTCCCTTGATACTGTCTTATGGTTACATGTTGGTAAAGCCCTTAAGATGTGTACTTGACTATCAGGACTATGATGCAGATCATACTAGTGGGGCCATGGTAGTCCATAAGTTCATCCTTTAACGTTCCTAGTCATGGCTGTATTGAGACAGGGCATCGATATACCAGAGTAGACTAGCGTATACACTTCTCGACCCATGAGATGGGCGATGGATGATCCCATATCCATTGGTGTTTGACATCAAAGATGGTATACGGATGCTCAGTGGAGACTGGGTACACTGGATGGACTCGCCGAGAACTCCCAGATGGTATTATACCTCACGTCAGATGGCAGTTCTTTTTGGATATAGTGCCCTCAGAGTCAATTATTGGATCGCAGGCACGTGATTGCAAGGATTGAGGGAGGACCTATACCGGTAGGACAGTCTTACTCGAGAGGTTTGTATACTATCTGGTTTGTCTTTATCATCGTGTACATGCTTTAGGTGACATTGTAGTTCACTATTACACGTTGATAGAGAATAGTATGCTACCATGGTTTATCTTTATCATCGTGTACTGCTTTAGGTGACCTTACAGGTCGCTATTGCACGTTGATAGAGCCCTTAGGATTCTTGCTTGACTGCCAGCAGTATGATGGCGATCATATACGTGGGAGCTGGGGTCTATAAGCACATCCTTAAAAGGTCCCTAGTCGTGCGAGTTTTTCGAGACAGGGCATCGATACTCCGGAGTAGATTAGTGTATACAGTCGTGACCCCGACGAGGGGCGGTGGCCGGTCTCACAAGCCATTGGTGTCAGTTGGATCACCTGAGATGTATACAGGTGCTTATTGGGTTATGAGTACACCGGACAGGACTCGCTGGGAACATGCTAGTTGGTATTATACCTGACGTCAGATAGCAGTTCCCTGGTGAGATGTGTACAGGTTAGTTCATCGACCTGAGGTCGTCATTAGTCTCATGTGAGTTCCCACTGTGCTTTGATTACTACCCTACCACGGCTCAAAGGAGTCGTGCAAACAGGTTTTACTTGGGTACAGTCCCGAGCCACATGGAGTCAAGTGAGAGGATCGGCAGGGGATTCGTCTCTCCCGGTATTAGGGGTGAGATCGCGCTGTGTCTAGGAGAGCCATTACACAAAGCCCTCGGCCGAGGCAGGAGATTTATTGGTAGGTATTCCAGTAGTATCTCAGGGTGTTCTAGGCTACACTCCGACACGACTTGTACCGCTTTTGGGGGTCTGACTTTTACCAACACCCTAGGCCCGCCATGCGATGCTCATAGACGAACGGAACGGACTGTATGGATATTGTCACTGACAGGCTCAGTAGGGTGTCAGGATGAGTTCGCTCATCGACCTCCCTTTTGGTCAATACTTGGTAGCCCATTACGTACAGCTAGTACCACTGACGTGCTAGTGGTTAAATCCACAGCCAAAGTATTGACGAGTCTTTAGAGTCCCCCACAGACAGTTTCTCAAGTTTCGGGCGAAACGTTGTAGAGGCCGTATGATATATGGCAGGCTCCGATCATATACGTGCAGTACTGCATGGATCATGATCGGGCGGATCATACTAGTGGGCTTTAGTTTAAGCCGGATCCTAGTATTATATTTGTTGGATTACTTTAGTCTCGTCGCATTCGCATTCAGTCGGAATGCGGATGCAGGTATGTATATACAGGTGAGGGGTATCTTTGTGATCCGTCACAAGTTTACTTTAGATGTTGTCGTATCTTTTTATTGTTGCAAACATTTGGATTAATGTTTGCATATGGATATTATGAGCTAGAAATCATCATCTAGAGCATTAATGGTGACACGTGCACAAGTGATGACTCATGGTCTCTTTTCTTGTGCATGTGTCACATTATGAGATTGATTTGAGTGATGAAATGAGAGCAAGAGAGAGAGGGGCAGCCAAGGTTATGGTGAGCTCTTGTATTTCTTTTTCTCACACACTCTCACTTTGATCATTCCATCACAAAAGGAAAAAGAAAGCTTCTTCTTCTTCTTCCTCCTCTAGCTCAAAATCTCCATCAATGGAAACACCTCTAACCTCCATCCAAATCAATGGATGCAAGAGACAAAGTGATCACAAACATTCTCTACACACCTTGGACACGTCGGCTAGCATACTTCGTGCCCGAGTTGCTTCGGATGAAGCGGGAGCCCGTAAAAGGACTCGTAGATATGGTGCCCTTTCCGACGAGGAGATCAAGACCGGAGATGCCGCGAGGAGCTTGGGATGGTGGCCAAAGACCGAAGGACACGGATCGATCGGTATAGCCTTTCTATCCCTTCTCTAGATAGCTAGTTGTAGGTTAATGGTTCGATCCGGGTTTAAGCATACGATAGCGCCGGTTTCATGTTTAGAAAAAATTTCGTTTCCGCATTTTGGCCTCGGAAAGACGGCCGGGGCGCTACTGTAGTCTTCCATGGTATCAGAGACACGCCATTAACCTTTACTAGCTTACTCTAACGTATTCAAAACATCGATCGAACGAATTTTCTAAAAACTGCATTTCCAAGTCACAGTTTCTATCGAATTTTTCCTGTGGTCAAAAAATTATTTGGTGTGCTGCAGAAAAACAGGCAGTGTTTTTTAAGTATTCTGAGAAAATTTGGTACGTTGTTGTCACTGTAGCGCGGCAGAACCGCGGCCGTACCCTCATTTTGGCCGCGGTTCCGCCGCAGGACTGTAGCAACAGTACGCCATTTTTTCTACAGAGGTTTCTGACTTAGAAATGGGGTTTCTGGTAATTTTAGTTTGGGCCCAGATTTGTTTGAGTACTGGGTATTGTGCTTGGGGCCCATTTCGGGAAATTTTGTTGATCGAGATTTTTAAACATGTTAGTTCACAGTATTTACATTATATCTGCAACCGTGAATGTTATTTGATCGGTAAATCCTGTCTAATTTCTATAGCTCATTTAGACGGATTTGCGAACATGACATTCACGTTGATGTTCTGTGTTGTGCTGTGATTTTGCGGATTTGTCGTGGTGGATATCCTGGATGCAATGGTAGTACAGTTTGGTTGTATTTGTACATTTGATATTGCGGGGCGAGCGTCCGACATGTGGACTTCCGTCACTTCCTGTTTGTATATTATTCTTTTGAGGCACGACCGGGCTGAGGTCGATGTACTCGTTGTATATATTTTACTTTCTGTACTAGGATTACCCCGCGGAGGGGTGCATGGGCAGCCGGGTTCTAGAGGGCAACGGGCCCGCATCTCATGGCTTTGAGACGGAGGGGGCTTCACTCTAGAATTGGCGGGCTATTCGCCGTACTCGTAGAGGGTATAGGTTGACCCAAGAAGGGGTGCTCAAGTTACCGGATTCCGTGAAGTACTGGGTGGTCCATTCACTTTGTTGAAGGGGGCTGCCTCGCTTCAGGTTTTGGCGGGTAACTTGCCGCGCCGGTAGGGGTCTAGGATTTCATTGCACATGCTATCCACATGACCAGGGGAACGTCGGGTTTCAGTAGCGGCTCTATGAAACCCGGGGCTCCCAGATTATCTAAATTGTTCTGTTATGCTTATTACATTTCTGTGATGTTGCATTTTATCACGCCTTGAGCGATTATTATATATTGATATATATACTAGTAGATGTTGTATATGTTTTACACCCGTGCTAGTCCAGTCCCCGCTTTGTCGTTAGTTAAGTAACCTAACAGGTGATGACGGGACCCAATGGCGAATGCGGATGGCATATACGTACATCATATTTTTGTTCTTTTGTGGTGTGATCAATTGATGGGAATGCATTGATTCGGATCAATGCAAGCTAAACAAACCTATTCTGATGTTGTTGGAACACATTTCAAAAAGCTGTTATTGCAAGGACATTTTCTTTTATTTTGCACAGTGGTATTCGGTTATGAATATCCAGCACCTCAGTCGACGAGGCAAGGGCCGAGATCCCTTCACCGGGAGTGACCCCTTGGACAGAAGTTTGTGTCAGGGTAATAACTTCATTATAGCCGATTACTTTTTGCTTTGCATCATGGTATTCAGTTGGAATATCCTGCACCTCATTCTACGGGGAAAGAGCCGAGATCCCTTCACCGGGAGTGACCTCTTTAGCAAAGGTTTTCGCCACTATATTTTTTATAAAAAGCTATCAGGTTCCTTCAACGATATCAAGTTTATTACGTTAAACGTTTTTCGCCAAAAACCATTCGTAGCCCTCCGTCATTTCAGATTAGTATTGCTTAGTATTCGCTCTACGTTTGTCGTTGCTATTCGCCAAGACGCAGTGTGCGGTAGCTCTGTTGTACTTTTCTGTCGCATGGATATATGGATTGGTTAGGACAGTCGTACGACTTTGTTGATTTTTTGTCAAGGGTCATGCGGGTGGGTTTAACGCAATCAAGATAATGACGGGTTGAACTTGACTAGGACCTTTTGATTTGTTGATCATTCGTCAAGGTCACTTGGGTCCTAGAGGTAAAAATCACATCGGGAGTTTCTAAAGAAACTGAAACTTGCCAGATATGCGCATACCTTCTGGAGTGTGATAACATGTGTAGATTCCATCACGTTATCATGCAATGATAGTTGGATCCCGATTCCCACTGATGAGTTGGTTTACTCCTCAGGTGATCCCTACTAATTCTTCTTTCAGGTTTGGAGGAGAATTTGAGGTTACAGTGGGAGGTTTCCTGATTAGATAAATTAGTAGCCATTCTGATCTAGGTTTGATGCACGCTGAGTGTTTCTTTTCTCTCTCTCTTTGGCAGTGACCATGACCTGACCCGTGACTATGACTCAGTGACCAAGTTGACCGAACCCTCTTATAACACTGGCTTTTGGATTTTCAGAGTTGCATACCTCATTGCCACTCCTTCTTTTACCCTTTTCTCCAGAACACCCCGTATTACTACAAACGTCCACTTACAATGGATAAAACCATCGTATGGTTATATACGAACTCGAAGGAACTTGTTCCAGATTCGAGGATGGTTTCCGGTTCTGGAGAAAACGAATAGGACTATTCAGTTGTCTTTTCCTTTTACCTTCTCTCAGGTTGCGAGTGCTCCTTGAATTAGGACGGTACACCTAATATGCTAATTGGATAGTCTTCTTCCAAACCATAGGCAGGTGCTGAAAGGTAGGGAAGGAAGAAAACTATTTAGCCTAACGATGGTGTACAGAAGGTAATAAGTTAAGACAAATAAAAAGATTAGTAAGAGGGCAAAAGTAAATTGCGACTGCTATTCACGACCAAACCAAGTATTTCTTCGCCAATCCTACATCAACTTTGTATTTCTCCAGAACACTCCGTATCACTACGAAGATCCACAGTTATTTGGATACTCTGTCGTATGGTTATATACGAACTCGAAGGAACTTGTTCCAGTTCGGGGATGGATTCTGGTTCAGGAGAAATAGGAATAAGGTTTTATCCAGTTGTCTTTTATCATCACCTTCTCTCAGATTGCGAGTGCTCCTAGGATTAGGACAGTACACCCATTATGCTTATTGGATAGTCTTCTTCCAAACTATAGGCTGGTGCCGAATGGTAGGGAAGGAAGAAAACCATTTGGCCTAAAGGGGTGTACAGAAGGTAATGACTAAAGACATATAAAAGGATTTGGAGAGATGGCAAAGAAATATACGGTTACGGTTGTGAATCTGATAATGGAAGAGGAATTACTAGGAATACCCGGATACCCCTTCGAAACATTTACATGTTTTAGTTTCACTGTGTATTGTTAAAAGAAAACTGATTTCCCAATTAGTCCTTGCTCTAGGGTATGTATTTACCAGGTTTGATTCTCACATCTGTATGGTTTTACAGATGATGAGTGGGAGTAAGTTATTGGGAATTGGGTGATCATCCTCATTATATCGGGATTCGTTGTAATTGGTGATATTTGAGGAAATCACCCGGGTTGTTTGCCGGACGGCAAATATTTGGTTTTAAATATCCGTTGTAATGCACCAATTTCAAATTGATATATCTTTACGTTTATTTCATAAAGTGAGATATAACTTTTTGAAATTATGTCCATGACATTTACCTATATCAGTGGATGGTTAGGTAAGGAGTATTAAACAGCGGTGTAATTCTTCTCAACCATAAGTACAGTTTTCAACCTACGACACACAGGGAATGACTCAGGGGACTTATACAGAGTATTGTATGTTGTCCGGTGTTCATTAGGACAGAGGGGTTTATCCTCGTACTATATTCTGTTTACTTGTGACTTCTCTGGTTATTAGACAAGTGTTTCGTAAAAATACAAGGTCTAAGTTTTGAGAAGTTATAGATATAAGAATAAAGTAGAGAACCAGGTATTGCAAGTATCAGGATTCTTCAAGGTGATTGAAGATGTAGATACTTGTGTATGGTATTCAGTTGATAGTAATGATTAAGATAACTTGCTTCTCTTTCAGGTTACTCATATCTGGATGTGTTCCTAAGTTGAGTAATGCTGATCGACCTCTTTCTCCATTTAGTTGACATGCACTGGAGACAGCTGCATGATTTGAATCTGGTTCCAATTAAATCAGTGCCTCTGTTTCTATATTGGATATAGAATAGTTCATATCTTAACAATGTTAAGGTGCGGGGAGTTTTCCGGCTTATGCTTAAAACCATACTTTGGATAACTCAAGGCACGTTTCAGTAATGGCAGTTTGTGGGTTGACCCGGGTTATGACGAGGTTTGACTTTCTACCATCTAGAAGATCAATAGTGATATTGTTCTTGACTCGCCACAGTTTTAATAAAAATGGATTTTTCAGAAAACAGAAGTGGGAGTATGGTAGAACTGGAAGTGATTCCAGAACCGCAAACGATTACTGAATATTTGATAAGAACCTAAAGATTCAATCAGGTTTGACATTCCATTGGCCACTCCGCAGATATGGTGTGTAACCTCAGGCACCCGAGAGGTACTCCGGTAGCCTCAAGGACGGTGACAGGGAGGTTTTTGTTTATCTAGACTTGCCATTGCTGTTGTTCCAGACTGTAAGACCCGGCAGGAGGATGAGTATAGCGTCGTTCTGAACTAGCTTTAGAAGTGTACGTGTATATGACTCTGCCGGAGGGTTTCGTAGTCAGTGGGAGCAGCGGAAGCATAGTAGACAAGAAGCTTATGTCTATTTATGGACTAAAGCAGATATAGCGGAGATAGATCATCTATTTCTGATGTGACAGTCATAGGTTTGACTTCATCAAAATAGAGGATGGATCTGTTAAGAAGGTAGTAGGGTGTGATGTCCTGGTATTTGGATGACATACACAGAGTAGGAAGTGAAATTCCTATACTACGATCGGTTATACTTTGGTTGTCACACAGTGGTTTCTCCACATGGGAAATGGATATTATATCAGATATTCTGGTTACTAGATCTATGGTTTTAGATCTAGATTTGGGTAGTTTCCCAATCTGGGTACTTAGACAGCATTCTAAAGATGTTTTAGAATGGACGACTCCTGGCACGGTAGTGTACATGTAGGTGATGGAGCCACCCTCTCTAAAGGTGTCTTACAGACTAAAGGGGAGAGGGATGTGCATGATTGGCAAATCACTTGCTTAGGCAATTGATTTGATCATGAGATGTCAAGTACCACACCAGATATTGTTTTTGCACTAGATGCAATAAATTGATATTAATCCAATCCTGGAGAAACGTTTGGAAGCAGTTTTAGAACATAAGTGGATGTTCTAGGGAAATGATAACGGCAGCCTCTATCGGGGGACAGTTATCATTACAGGCTTCCAAGATGACCTGGATGACAGAGTGACTGTCGGAGTTATAGTTTTCCCTCTGACGAGGGGCAGTATTTTAGACAGGTGGTCCAAGCGGATACTGAGGGAGGCATGGCGCAGGATACTGATTAAGTTCAGTCGACGATACAGTCTAAGAAGTTTGGATTTGGAGTTCATTTATGAGCTAGGTCCCATCAGATATTCAGACATATTCTAAGACAGGTATTGCTCATTTCGGGAGAAGGTTTTCTCCGCGAACTTAAGATAAAGAGAGACCTAGAAAGAAACATCAGGGCGGATCCACTCACTGAGGCTATTCCTCGAACGCAATAGTTTCGCAAACGGGCTTTGTGAGACTGATTAGTAGAGGAGTTGGGTGTTCAGTATCACACGGGCTGTGAGTATGTGACATCGCAATAATTAGCCTTGAGTGCAAGTGGGAGATTGTTGGATATAGTACCCTCAGAGTCAATTATTGGATCGCAGGCACGTGATTGCAATGATTGAGGAGGGACCTATACCGGTAGGACAGTCTTACTCGAGAGGTTTGTATACTATCTGGTTTGTCTTTATCATCATGTACATGCTTTAGGTGACATTGTAGTTCACTATTACACGTTGATAGAGAATAGTATGCTACCATGGTTTGTCTTTATCATCGTGTACTGCTTTAGATGACCTTACAAGTCGCTATTACACGTTGATAGAGCCCTTAGGATTCTTGCTTGACTGCCAGCAGTATGATGGCGATCATATACGTGGGAGTTGGGGTCTATAAGCACATCCTTAAAAGGTCCCCAGTCGTGCGAGTTTTTCGAGACAGGGCATCGATACTCCAGAGTAGACTAGTGTATACAGTCGTGACCCCGACGAGGGGCGGTGGCTGGTCTCACAAGCCATTGGTGTCAGTTGGATCACCTGAGATGTATACAGGCGCTTATTGGGTTATGAGTACACCGGACAGGACTCGCCGGGAACATGCTAGTTGGTATTATACCTGACGTCAGATAGCAGTTCCCTGGTGAGATGTGTACAGGTTAGTTCATCAACCTGAGGTCGTCATTAGTCTCGTGTGAGTTCCCACTGTGCTTTGATTACTACCCTACCACGGCTCAAAGGAGTCGTGCAAACAGGTTTTAGTTGGGTACAGTCCCGAGCCACATGGAAGCAAGTGAGAGGATCGGCAGGGGATTCGTCTCTCCCGGTATTAGGGGTGAGATCGCGCTGTGTCTAGGAGAGCCATTACACAAAGCCCTCGGCCGAGGCAGGAGATTTGCTAGTAGGTATTCCAGTAGTATCTCAGGGTGTTCTTGGCTACACTCCGACACGACTTGTACCGCTTTTGGGGGTCTGACTTTTACCAACCCCCTAGGCCCGCCATGCGATGCTCATAGACGAACGGAACGGACCGTACGGATATTGTCACTGACAGGCTCAGTAGGGTGTCAGGATGAGTTCGCTCATCGACCTCCCTTTTGGTCAATACCTGGTATCCCGTTATGTACAGCTAGTACCACTGACGTGCTAGTGGTTAAATCCACAGCCAAAGTATTGACGAGTCTTAAGAGTCCCCCACAGATAGTTTCTCAAGTTTCGGGCGAAACGTTGTAGAGGCCGTATGATATATGGCAGGCTCCAATCATATACGTGCAGTACTGCACGGATCATGATCGGGCGGATCATTCTAGTGAGCTTTGGTTTAAGCCGGATCCTAGTATTAGATTTGTTGGATTACTTTAGTCTCGTCGCATTCGCATTCAGTCGGAATGCGGATGCAGGTATGTATATACAGGTGAGGGGTATCCTTGTGATCCGTCACGAGTTTACTTTAGATGTTGTCGTATCTTTTTATTGTTGCAAACATTTAGATTAATATTTGCATATGGATATTATGAGCTAGAAATCATCATTTAGAGCATTAATGGTGACACGTGCACAAGTGATGACTCATGGTCTCTTTTCTTATGCATGTGTCACATTATGAGATTGATTTGAGTGATGAAATGAGAGCGAGAGAGAGGGGCAGCCAAGGTTATGGTGAGCTCTTGTATTTCTTTTTCTCACACACTCTCATTTTGATCATTCCATCACAAAAGGATAAAGAAAGCTTCTTCTTCTTCTTCCTCCTCTAGCTCAAAATCTCCATTAATGGCAACACCTCTAACCTCCATCCAAATCAATGGATGCAAGAGATAAAGTGATCACAAACATTCTCTACGACACCTTGGACACGTCGGCTAGCACACTTCGTGCCCGAGTTGCTTCGGATGAAGCGGGAGCCCGTAAAAGGACTCGTAGATGTGGTTCCCTTTCCGACGAGGAGATCAAGACCGGAGATGCCGTGAGGAGCTTGGGATGGTGGCCAAAGACCGAAGGACACGGATCAATCGGTATAGCCTTTCTATCCCTTCTCTAGATAGCTAGTTGTAGGTTAATAGTTCGATCCGGGTTTGAGCATACGATAGCGCCGGTTTTATGTTTAGAAAAAATTTCGTTTCCGCATTTTGGCCTCGGAAAGACGGCCGGGGCGCTACCGTACTCTTACAGTTCTCTGGTGAAACTTGTACAGGTTAGTCTGTAGACCCGAGATCATCATAGAGTCTTGTGTGATTCCCACTGTGCTTTGATTTCCACCTTACCACGTCCAAGAGGGCATGCAAAACGGTGGTTTTTGGGTACTGTCCCGAGTCACATGGAGGCAATGAGCGATAGGAGGGGTTTCGTCTCTCCCGGTATTGGGAGTTGATGTTGCGCTGTGCTCGATTGGCCATAACAGGGAAGTCTCTGGCCAGGGCTGATTTAGAGATTTACTGGTAAGTATTACCAGTAGTTTCTCGACCCATTATGAACCTCACATCGGCATGACTTATTGGTTATTGGGATCTGACGTTTACCACCCCTAGACTTGATATGCGACATATCAGACGAGGAGACCGGACTGTACGGCAAGTGTTACCGTCAGGCTTTTGCAGGAGTTGGAGCGGGCTTGCTTGCTGATCTTCTGATCGCTCAATACCCGGGTAGCCGTTACGTCCAGCTAGTACCGTGACGGCTTGTGGGTGCTTGATGCGATCATCACCTACTGCCGGCATATTGACGAGTCTTTAGAGTCCTACATAGAGGTTTTACTGGCTCTGGCAAAACGAAATAGGAGCGCATATGTGATATGTGCGGGACCGAGAATAATGCGTGTATGTGATACCGTATTCTATTCTCGCGACTTTTGTATCAGCCGGTTATATGTGATATAGCCGGGTTATCGGATCAAGTGTTGATTCGATAAGTTGGTACATTTTGTGTTAGTCGGTTTTATGTGATATAACCGGATTATTAAGTCAAGTGTTGATTTAACAATTTAGTGTATAATTGTATATGTGATATACTAATTTACATTAACTAACATTGGTTTACTTAAGCATTTGTTTTTCTCACTTATGCACAACTTAATATATATGTGATATATATTAATTTGTGTTTTGATTTTTGTATCATGGTTGTTGATACAACTTTCATGGGTGTACAAGACTTACACCATGCTAATTATCATGTTGGGTTTAGTGTTTTAAAGTAATTACAAAATTAGTGGAAAATTGGAAAAATGCATGAAGCTAGTAGAAGCTTGTGGATGCATTGACTAAGTCCACTAGGTTTGTTTTACTTTAGATATTTGTTAACCCAACCATGTTAATTAGCCATGGTTATGTCTCTACATGAGTTGGTATATGATACTCACCATGGTTAGCTCTCTCACTTGATCATTATCCTCATCTCATTATTTGTTCATCTTCTTCCATGAGCTCAAAAGCTCTCTATGTTTTGATTAAGTAAGAAAACAAATTCTAAAGTGAGCTCACTTCCTATTTATCCATCCTCTACTAGAATAGCACTTTAGTATAGGGTGTTTGCTTCACTAATTCTTTAGTTAGTGAAGTAGTAGCTTGAGTTGGCATCCCCTCGACGTAGATCATCTTCGGCCTCGAAGACTTCAAGTAAGGTCGCTCCTTTCGTCTCGTGAAACCATGCATGAGTCCGGGAGAACCACGATCGTAGCGAAGGAACTACAACAAGGAGCTATTAAAGTGCACGACCGATCTAAAAAGGTTGTATTTCGTTTTCACTTAGTTGTAAATGGTTTATATTTGTTTCCGTATTATGTTTCTAGTTAACGATTCTTGTTTAGAGTTCCTTTTAACGACAAATTTTTAAAATGGCATGGACAATGCCTCCCGAATCCTTGCTGTCGTCGAGAGGAACCCTTCACAAGCATCCACTATAATATACATCACATGTATAATAATGGCCTCTAGGGCATACATATAACTAACAATCTCCCACTTGCACTAAGGACATTTGTTGTAGTATCTCACACCCAACGCCCTATAAAAGTCTCTCTAGGGAAAGGCCTCTGTGAGTGGATCCGCCGTGTTGTCCTTCATGTCAACTCTCCTAACCTCGATCCTTTGGAGGTCAACCATCTCCCTGATCAGGTGATACTGTCCTCAGAATATGTCTGGACCGCTGATGGGACCAGTGTTCCTAGGCCAAAACCACAATTCCATTGTTGTCACAATAACAGTTATTGGACGCTCAATGGTAGGAACCATGTTCATTTCATGAACAAGAATTATCCAGACATCCACTTTGGTAGCATCGTTGGTAGCGATGTATTCAGCCTTTATCGTCTAGTTTGCTACGATATATAGCTTGGAACTCTTCCAACATACCGTCCCTCCACTGAGGGTAAAGACAAAGTCCGAGACTGACTTCCAATCGACCTTATCTCTCTGGAAGCTCGAATTGGTAAAGGACTCCCACTGGATTTCACCGTTACCAAAAACCAAAAACATTTCTTTAGGTACTTAAGAATGTCCTACACAGCTGTCCAGTGATTCTCCCAAGATCCGATTGATTCATGATCACTACACCTAGTGAGTCAGCTACATCTGGTCTGGTACATAACATCGCATACATGATAGAGCCTACTGCCGAAGCATAGGGTATCCTTTGCACGCGAGCTCTCTCCAAATCAGTCTTTGAAGACATCTTTTTGGAGAGAGTGATTCCTGAGTAAGTGGGTGAACCACCACGCTTAGAATCCTCCATACTAAACCCTTTTAGTACGGTGTTAATGTATTGGGACACTCCCAATATCCACTTAGATCTATCACCATAGATCATAATCCATAAGATGTAGTAGGTATCATCCAGATCTTCCATGGAGAATCCTCGTGATAAGAGGAGCATGACCAAGTGTAGCATAGGAAATCATTTCCTATCGAGAGTATGTCATCTACGTACAATACGTGTAAGACAGCCTTACTCTCTACAACCTTCTTTTATATACAAGGTTTATCTACCTTTTTGATGAAATCAAACTCTTTGACTGCCGCATCAAAATAGATGTTCCAACTCCGCGATGCGTGCTTTAATCTTGATGGACTTAAGCATAGCCACTGGAGAAAAGGTTTCATCATAAACCACACCTGGTTATTGACGAAAACCTTTACTACTAGTCTAGTTTTGAAAGTCTCAACTTTTCCATTTACACCAAGAATCTTCTCAAGATCCACTTGCTCCCAATGGGTTTTACCCCTTCAGGTGCAACATCCAAAGTCATACTTTGTTGGTGTACATGGATTCCATCTTTGATCGCATAGCATCCAGCCATTTCACATAGTCCCCACTCGTGATGGCCTGTCTGAACCTAGTTGGGTCATCATCTACCATAATGCAATCCTCATTCCCACCGTCACCAAGGAAACCATAGTATCTCTCAGGTGGATGAGGAACCCTACCAGATTCGCGGAGAGGCTGAGGTTCGTTGGAGACTATTGAATCCTTTGGTTTTACCAAATCATCAGCTGTTAGTTTATCCAGCTGGAACTCCTTCCAGTTCTACCACATGACCACTAATTTCTTCATAAGAAATTCCTTTTCTAAAAAAAGTGGCATACTGAGAAACAAAAAAACCTTTTGCTCCTCAGTGTGGTAGAAGATATTCCCTCGCAAATGTTTGGGATATCCTAACAAACTTATACAGAACTGACCTTGCCTTGAGCTTTTCCGGATTTTGCTTTTCAACATAGCCCGGACAACCCCATATCTTAACATGTTTAAGACACGGTCTCTTCCCATACCATATCTCATATGGAGTGGTAGGCACTGATTTGGTTGGAACCCTATTCAATAGGTATGCAGCTTCTCAAGTGCATAAGACCAAAAGGAAACAGGTAACTCAGCAGTACTCATCATAGAGCGCACCATATCTCATAGGGCGTGATACCTCCGTCCCGATACACCGTTGTGCTGTGGTGTACTCGAAGGAGTAAGCTGAGAGAGAATCCTATTCTCTTTTAAATAATCCAGTGATTCCATGCCCAAGTATTCGCCTCCCCGATTTCATCGAAGGACTTAATACTTCTACCCTTCTGGTTCTTAACTTCAAGCTTATATTCCTTTAATTTCTCAAAAGTTTCAGACTCGTGTTTCAACAGGAACACATGTCCGTATCTTGAGAGATCGTCGATGAATGTAAGGAAGTACAAAGAACCAACCCTGGCATTTGTAGACATAGTACCGTATACATCACCATGTATGAGTCCCAGGAGTTCAGCAACTCTTTCTCTATTTCCAGTAAACGGAGTATTGGTCATTTTACCTTTGAGACAAGACTGGAAAGTATCATAAGATGAAAATTCGAATAGATTCTAATATTCATCCTTATGTAACTTAGCTGGTCGTGTTGCATAGATATGACCTAGTCTACAAAGCCACAAGAAGAATTCGTTCATTTCTGAACTACTCCTCTTGTTTGTGTTCTATATACTTTGAACTGTGGTTTGATTTAGAACATATATGTCATTACATAGCGTGCCTGATCCAATCCACTCTTGATTAAGGAAAATGTTCATAACATTATCCTCTAATACAGAATTATATCCTTCTTTAACTCAATAAAGAATCTGATGTAATGTTGTATATCAAGTTCGGTATCTAATAACATTTGTTCAGAATCAATGTATTTACCATTTGGTAATACAAGGTGATATTTGCCAACTGATTTGGCTGCAACCATTGCACCATTCTCTAACACTTAGAGACATATCACCCAATCCCAGTTCTCTACCTTTCTGTAGCCCATGTAACAAATTACATATGTGGGATCCTGATCCGGTATCTCATACCTAGGACGTAGAGGATACTGAGAAACAGTTCTTGGTAATGAACACACCCGAAGAATATGCATCATCATGCTCATTCCTCGATTGGATCGCGTGAAAATCCGGATATTCCCCTATTTCCTGCTCGGACTTATAACAGTTATAAGATAGAATGAAACCAACGTTCCCTACCTCAGTATAATAAGCAGGTTCGGTCAATGCATCCATATAATTATTTTGATTAAGGCATGATATGGTCGGTACCAGGAGAGAGAGAAAAAAACACTCAGCGTATGCTCTTGCAAGATCAGATTGGTTATTATTTTATCTAATCAAGATGGCTCCCACTGTTTTTATTAAATCAACCTTCCAACCCTAAAAGGTAAGACTAGCCGGGATTAATTACATCCTACAAGTTCGCCAATCTTTCGGCCAGGCCAGTGTTGGTACTTTGAGGGAGGTTCCCCGTGCTTTCGCACGGACCTAATTAAAATAAACCTCGTTTTCCCAGGGGCGTAACCCCGTTAACACCTTTCTAGACACCTACTTGATTGGCTAGTTGTAACGTGCAAAACTCTCTCAGGAGTAACTCTTACTCGCAGTGGGTATCGGGATCCAACTATCTCATAAAAGGTATGCAATCTCATTGCAAATTTCAACACTTGAAATTCCCGATAATATTTTGCCCTTAGCGTCCTATGACCTTGACGAAAGCCAAGAAACCATAGTCTGCTAGTCAAGTTCAACCCATACATTTCATAATTGAATTAAACCCACCTGCACGACCCTTGACGAAAGCCAACAAAGTTGTACAACTACCCTAATCCAATCACATCACATGCTTAAGCAGATAAGCACTAATCAGCTACCGCACACTACGCCTTGACGAAAGCCAACAAACGTAGCACGAATACTAAATACTACTTATCTGAAATGACGGAGGGCTACGACAGGTTTTTAAGAAAACCCTTTGCATAATGAACTTGATATCGTTGTAGAATCGAGCGATTTTGAAAATTGAGTGCTTTTGAGGCTTTTGCTAGTTTTGCTAAAGAGTTCACTCCCGGTGAAGAGATCTCGGCTCTTTCCTCATCGAATGAGGTGCTAGATATTTCACAAATACCACTATGCAAAGCATCAACTAAAAGAGCAATCAAAAACAAAACCGAGTGGGTTGTAGCATCTGCTAGTTTCGCTAAAGAGGTAACTCCCGGTGAAGGGATCTCGGCTCTTTCCTTATCGAATAAGGTGCTGGATATTCTGCAAGGAATTCCGCTATGCAAAGCAAGAACTAGAGCTACCAGTTTTTAAAACAAGATTCTACAACATTTTTAGGTTTCTTTTATTTCATTAATCTCATTAATGAAGTCCCATCAATTATGCTTCCTAAGCATCACAGAAGAAACGAAAGCAGCAATATTTATTATATATCATATATATAATATAAGCATTCGTCTCAGAATATCAAGTGTTCACATCACAGAATATCAGCAGCAGAGGAACACATGAAATATTGGATATACTAGGAATTCCGTGTTTTAAATTAAGCCAGTAAAAAACGCGGATTCTACGGTCGTGATGAATAGCCAAACTTGCATCCCTAGACCCCTACGAGAGCGGCAAGCAACCCTACCAATTCTAGAGTTAGGAGACTCGGTCTCGACTCCTCGAGATGGTCTCCCACTGGACCCTAGAACCCGGTTACTTGCGCTCCCCACCTTAGGTCTATCCTAATGCGGAAAAGTAAATAATATACATCAATGGTGACATCATCCTCAACCCGGAAGTACCCCAATAAAAGAATATTACATACAAGTTTTTACATGAATGAAAATGAAAAACTCTCATCTCACATAAAAAAAAAACCGGCTATTCAAAACACGACGATCCAATATAACATATCATAACAACACATAACGTCGCATGTCATCAACGTAAGTAAATATGCGTATCCCAATTGCCGTTGACATATAGCAACAAAACCGGCGATACACCACATATTACACTTACGGTTGCAGAAAAGAAAGTGAAAAACTACAACAATTAGAATCCGCAACCAACTTAGACATCATAAACCCAATGTATCGCATACTTTGGATTTCATGCCTAACCAAATGAATTCCCTAGACATCACATGCCTAACAATTATAAACCACGCATTTTATTCTCGATATTGAAAACACTTTTCAATGACCAGTCGGGTAATTCAACAAGATTCCCGACAACCTGATTGAATACTCGTCGGAAACTTTAGTAGACGGCCGCACCCCCGATACCGTCAACGAAGTGCACTTAGGCGGAACACCGTGGCCGCGAGCACCCGAACGGATGCTTTTGGCGACGAGGTTCTCCTACAGTCACTTGGTCGGGGCTATGGGGCGTGGCTATCTAATAAGGTTACCTAGCGAGTATCCGCGTACGCTACATGATTGCGACGGACTTTTGATCCATATCAAAATCCCGTGGCAACCGATCAAATGAGACTGAATTGCTAGATTTATAAAATTCAAATTAGTTTTCACAAAACTAAATATTGTGGATTCCAAATATTGTATCACAATCAAAGATAGCTAGACGATGTTAAGCTAGACGATGTTAAACTATTCGATCGAATCAACAAACACCCAAAATTTCCCAAAGAGAACAACACTTGAGCGGAGTTTAAAAAGCATCCAGAACATGCACAGCACCTATGGACCAACCGTAGAAGGGTCAACCCTTGCCTCACCAGTGGCACCGCGGAACTACCACAAACCCTAAGGTTTGATGGCGGTTCCAACGGTCACAGAATCGAGTTAGGGTTTTGATTGAATGATTTTTCCGTTGTGTCGATTTAGAAAATATGTAGAAATCACAACCAAAAATATTTGACCGCAATCAATAACGGTGTCGAATGTAGCGCGTTAGTAAGTGCGGATCGTCCACAGGGAAAGTGTAATCCGTTCGTGTTTCGAATTAGATGAGTCGAAAATTAAAGAATGAAAGAAAACAATTCAATTCAAGATTTGTAAATTGAAGTTCAAGAATTAGAAAAATCTAGATCTAATAGCAAGAATCAAGAAAACATTAAAAATCAAGAATTGAGAAGTGATGATTTCCAATCCAAATATCAAGAATCGAAGTGAGGCTCGTAGGAATCGATCGGATCTATAGATGTGATGAAATCTAGCGATTACATATTCTTATCTATCGATGAATTGATACTAGATCGATGATGATCAACAAGAATTAGGGATTTCTTATGAAACTAGGGTTTCATCATCTATCCCTTGTTCCTTCGTCGATATCATTCACATTCTAGCCTCTAGTAAATTCAAGAATCGATCGTGGATCCCTAATTTCGAGCGATCACAATCAAGAAAGCATCGCATCGAAACTAGGTCGGTGATTCTTCAATTTGCTAGGGTTTACAAACTCGTAGGACTTAAGAATTGTTTTAAGATTTGTTACATCATCGTTCTATTGATCGTCTCAACTCCTTTACGAGCGGAGTTTTACTCAAACATCACAACAAGAACCATAATCACAAATTGAGATCGAATCATGATGCAAGAATTAAAAGAAAGCAAGATTAAAGAATTTCACCTTTTATTTATCAACAATTCCGTTATAATTCGCTCAAGAACTACAAGAGGAAAGAACTCAATCGTCGATTTGGTTTCGCTCGTCTCCTTGAGTCGCGGATCGGCTTGGATCACTTACTTGATTGAAGATCGGCTCGCTCCTAAAAGATTGAAGGCTTCTCACTTGAATTGTGCTCGGTGTTCTTGATTTTGGGCTTGGATTTTGAATTAGGGTTTACAAGTTGTGTTACTCAACTTGTACGAAGAATTGGTGTAAGAATGAACAACCCAAAACCCTAGATCTAGCTTTCCTTTTATAAGCCTCTCAACCTTAGATCTAGAATTCAAATTTCAAATTTCCCTCCAAAATGAACCATTTTTCCCTCCAAAATGAACTACCTCATTTGAATTTGAATTTTCCCTCCAAAATGAACTACCTCATTTGAATTTTCCCTCCAAAATGGGGTTGTTAGAAAGAATCTTCTAGAAGAAGTTTGTTGGAGGGAATATTCTAGAATGAGGTTGTTACAAGGAGCCTTCTAGAAGAAGGTTGTTATAAGGAGGCTTCTAGAAGAAGTTTGTTGGAGAGAATATTCTAGAATGAGGAATATTCTTGGGTAAGGTTGTTAGGTCGAGCCTTCTGGATGAAGCCACGTGGTGTTTCTGGAGTCTTCTGGAAGCTTTGTTAGTTACAGGAAAGCCTCGTGTGGAAATTGAAGCAGTGACGTCACTAGATTGCCGCGGATTTTTGTCAGCACTTTTAACTGTTTCGGCTTTTCTCCTGCAATTTCCTGCACAGATTCTCGAGACAAGTGTTGCGCTATACAAAGATGATGCGATGCCATGATAAACAGTCAATTTCCCTAAAAATGCCGGTTTTAGAGTATAACACATGTAATCTTGTATTTTACAACCGTTTTCCTAATATATGCAATATGAATACCGAACACTTCTAGATGAGTGCAAATGATAGGGAAATTGCCGTGTTAAAAATGCAGTATTTTCGACTGATCAAATTGCCCCAAACTTATTTTCGGTCGTCTCGAGCAAATTGTTTTATTAAAAAGGGAAGGAGAAAATAAAGAAAAAGAAAAACTAACTAGCACACTTTCGTAGGCAACACGATTGCACTGAGCACGTGCAACAAGCCTTTAAACCTCTAGGTGTCCCTAGTAGGAGGAGTGTTGTCTCCTGAGGGTTTTCAGCAGATTGCACCCACAAAATCCAATAATAAAAAGAAGATCATGAATATTACATTTAAAGAAAAGAATTGTAAAAGAAAGACTTTGAAAATTAGAGTTTCCAACTAAGCTAGCTTTTCGGTTGTCATGAGCCTTATCTTAATAGTCATGAAAAGATGTTAGAAATCACATAACCCCTCAATAAAACATCGTCTTATTCTTCATTCCTATCTTTCTTCCAAACATCGATCATATAACCCTACGTGTGTGTAAAGAACATCCATACACCCGGAGAATTCAATTCAAGCTATCATACTCTTGTCCATCTGCCTCAGTACTTTTGAATTAATGAATATTTAGATGAATTTGCTTACACACTTTCATGCGACCGTTAATACTTCTTGAGGTACTAACCGACCGATTACACATGTGCTTGCTTATTTGGTATATTTTCCTCGTCTTGCACCACCTAAGGCTTAGCAGTGACTCCCAGACCAGTTGGCCTTAGGGCACTAGGTGAAGAGGCACCCTCGCTATATTTTTTTATTGCTGCCTTGGCGATAACAAAACCAGTGTTCATTTTTCTCACCATTTTATATTTTATTCATTTTTTTTTATTTCCTTCATATTTTTGGCCTTCAGACAAGAGCATTTCAAGGTATCCTCTACTATCCCGAGTTTCAAGACGAGTGTAAGTGCGAATAGCAGGGTATCAACGTTCAAAATGTTTGGCTTCCAGAATATGAACTATTTTTCAGACTTTATTTTATCCTCAGATTAGTGACTTCCTTCATCTTACTAACCCTTGGGACAACGGCTCATAACTACTTATTACTAGTTCGTATAAGAAAACTTCTAATTTTCTTGGTTTTCTTAAATTTTTCCAATCTCATGGATGTAATTTTTCACCATCTAATCTTTTATTATCTTATTTATGTACAAAAATGTTTAAATATTAAATATTTTTATATTCTGAAAATTTTTAAATTTTTATAGTTTTAAAAAATTTTAAATTTTTAAAGGTTTTCAAAAAAAATGTTTTGTGCTTATGCAAATGATATGCAAATGATGCAAAAATAAGCACAAATCTCCCCCAAACTTGTTTTCAACAGTGTCCTCACTGTTGCCAACCGCTATATCTACAAAACCTGTAAGCCTGGAAGGAATTTTATTAACGGGGGCAAAATATTTAAGTGAAGATTCTCCCCCAAACTTATTTTTGCCTCATCTTTTTGTGTAAAAATTTCTTATCAAGAGCCAGATTACACCCCCCCCCAAACTTGAGTTAAACAATGTTAAGCTTTGAAAATCATATGAGGGGGTCAAAAATCATTGGTCGATACCAAGCTTTGCAAAGACCGAACGTCAACACCAACCATTCGAAAATTTTATCAATGCAGTGCTCTGGTCGGTGGAAGAAGAAGTGGGGAAAGGGTAAGTGGTGGAATAGAATGTGTGTGCGTCTCATTTTGGAGAGACGATGCAGTAAATGTGATGGATTACTCGCATTCTTTTTACAATTCAGAAGAAGGGGAGGAGGTTCAATTTCATTGATTGGGAGATGATTCATCTCAACACCCGTGTTATTCAAAAATGCGAGTTCATCGGCGAAGATTTCCTCAAAAGTTCCATCAATACCCCGAAGAATAATGTCATCACAAAGTGCAGGGTGATCTTCAGACTCCAAAAATGGTTCATAATCGGTGTTAGTTGTTGACCCGGACATCTCGGTGGAAGAGTCCATATGTGTATGATACATAGTTGGGTCAAACAATAACGTATAAAAAGAGTCTAGATCGGTATCATGAGGATCATCAAATTCGCTGCTGTCGACATCCATTAATTCGACAGAACAGACCTGAGCAGTAGGTTCGGAGGGTACACTTCGCAACTTATAAATGTTCAGCTCAATTGACCTATTCCCGAAGGATAGGGTCATAGAACCATTACGACAGTTGATGATAGCATTGGAAGTGGCCAAAAAGGGGCGACCTAAAATCACCGGAATTTGATTCCGTGGGTTCGCTACAGGCTGTGTATCAATTACAATAAAGTCCACAGGGAATATAATTCCCCGATTTTTATTAACACATCCTCCAGTTCACCCCTAGGTTTGTTGATTGATCGGTCAGCCATCTGGAGAGTTATGCTCAAGGGCTTTAACACTCCGATACCTAGTTGCTCATAAACCGAATATGGAAGCAAGTTAACACTAGCGCCAAGGTCTAGTAGAGCACGGTTGATGTGTTTTTCCCCAATAGAAATGGAAATCGTAGGATAGCCAGGATTCTTACGTTTCCTCGGTAATTGTTGGGGGAAAGCCGTGTCTACAGTCTTTGCCATGAATATCTTCTTGGGCACTTGAGTCTTCCTCTTCCTAGTGCACAAGTTCTTAAGAGTTTTCGCATAGGACGGAACTTGTTGTATAGCATCTAGGAGAGGGATGTTGATGTTAACTTGCTTAAACATGTCCATAATCTTCTCCATATGTGGACTCGATTTGTTAGCCCTTAACCGATTAGGATAAGGTGCTTTAGCAATAAGCGCTGGGTCCATCATAGGAGAAGGAAGTGGGGGTGGACGTGATCCCAAAAGAGAAGTGGAGATCGTCCGTGGAGAACTAGAAAAAATGGGCTGAGGTGGCGAGCCTTTTAGGAAACGAAGAATAGGATCGCAAGATGGTGGTGGGGTAGAAGAACTGGGGTCAGAATTAGAAGTAGAAGTGGAAGGAAAGGTCTCAGCCGGGGTATCATTGATAGATTTTTCAGTATCATCAAACTCTTCCCCAACGTGATTGTCAAGCACTCTTCCAGATCTCAACGTGATTGCATCCACATGATGTGAATAGCCAGGATTGGGTAAAGGTTGAGCCGGAAGTTTCCCTTTCTCTCTTGCACGCATTTCGGCTTTTAGTTGTGCAATTTGTTCTACCATCGATTTGATATTCTCATTTTGAGAGACAATGATCTTCATCACATTCTCGACGGAAGACTGCAAACTTGTCGTCCCTTGGATGGATTGTTTCATGAATTATCCAAGGTTTGTGCTAGTGCAGAGATATTATCTGTACCGGTCAATTGCAAAGAGTTTTCATGTGGTACAAAAGTGTTAGCCGGATTTTGGAAGTTTTGTGATTGGTAGGGGTGCTGACTCAATTGAAGTGGTGGTTGCTGTTGTGGTGGAGGGACCCTTTGAAAATTGTTTTGGGTTGGAACCGTGTTTTGAGATTGTGATTGGTTCCAAGAAAAGTTAGGGTGATTCCTCCAACCCTGATTATATGTGGAAGAAAATGGATCGTTTCTAGGTCTATGTTGGAAAGCAGAATTGGTATGCTCGTGACCTTGAAACGGAGAATTTAGTGGACATTCTTCCGTGAGATGTGATGGATCATAACAGTATCCACAGACAGTTTTGGAGAGTGACATTTGGTTTAGGGCGGCGGCTAAAAATTTGTTTTCCATAGTGTCGAATTTCTTGTGTAAAGCTGCAATGTCAGCTCTAACTCCTATGGAAATATCCGATTGGTTATTGCCAGACCTAGACGATTGACTCACACCCTCCCACTGTAAAGATTTTTCAGCGAAATCTTCTAAAAATTTCCAGGCTTCCCCATCATCTTTGGTCATAAAATTGCCTTGACACATGGATTCAAGGGTCTGTCTTGTGTTAGGATTAATTCCCTCATATATGATTCGGCACAGTTCCCATCTAGGGATTCCGTGATGTGGACAATGGACTAACAAATCCTTGACGCGTTCAAGACATTTTGAGAATGTTTCATTTGGAAGCTGGGTGAATTGATTTATTTCGCTACGGACTCGAGCTGTTTTATGATAGGGGTAAAATTTCTTAAGGAATGCTTTGACGAATTCTTCCCAATTTGAAATGGAATGTGCGGCGGTGTTATACAGCCACTTCTCGGCTATATCGCACAAGGTAAATGGAAGAAGACGAAGACGCATAGCATCCACAGAAAACTGTGAAGTACCCATCATTGCGCATACATTTTCAAATTTGATAATAAATACATATGCGTCTTCAGACTCGAGACCATGGAATTTTGGTAGAAGGTTGATGTATTGGGGTTTAATCTGAAAATTATCCCATTTGGCTGTGGAATGGATAAGAAGGTCGAAAGAGGACCTCGCATAGGATAACACCTCTCTTGGAGAGAGATATGGGGTGGAATCTGCACACCAACGGACGGTGGCAGAGTAGTGGTAAAGAAATTTGATGGAGAAGGATCCATCGATGTGGGTGTGGAAGTGGGTAAAGAAGAGGTAAATGTAGAAATACCGACTTCAGAGTCGATCGGGGAAACGCGGACTAAACGGGCACTAGAATCCCGTGTCCAGCCTATC
The DNA here is from genome assembly GCA_030015575.1 of Agapanthus africanus. Taxonomy (NCBI): domain Eukaryota; kingdom Viridiplantae; phylum Streptophyta; class Magnoliopsida; order Asparagales; family Amaryllidaceae; genus Agapanthus; species Agapanthus africanus. The sequence goes on from JASDDO010000028.1 coordinate 251,054,037, forward strand.
TTGCACTGAAAAGGGTTTGTACAAGTGGCAGCGTGACTTATAATTAGGGGAATGAATGAATGCGGTGTTTGTTCTGAAAATAGACGGATTTTTGAAAAAATGATGCGATCACAACAAATGCAACAAGCAAAACCCTAATTCTATTGGTCGCCTAGGTCAAAGCTCTAGACCGCTCCAAACTGCCAAAAGACAAGTCGCAGGATCAATCCTCTACTGCCTCTTTGTCTCCCCTGTGGCTAGGTAAGTGCCAGGTAAGTGGGAGGTTCTCCACTACGTAAGTAGTGGGCCTAATTAAGTAACCACTAGACTTCGACACACTTGCCTTAGACACCACAAAAGAAACGCGGATAAGCAATGAATTACCCACGGCCTTCTTCTGTCCTAAGTGAGCGCGACGGTCCTTAGAGTCATCTCTAGATATTTTTTAGTTAATGAGGGTAAATGCGGATGCAAGTTTGTGATTTTTGGGGCTTAGGAAGGGTAATGAACTCCCCACCTAATCTGGATTTGGTCTTTGGCCCTTAATTTCCGTATTAATATGCAAACAACCAAAAATCAAAAACACGCATAATTTTTTATTGCTTTTTGCGGCGCTGCGATTTATTTGCAAAGAAGCCTGCAGCAAATTATTAATTGGAGCAGATTTAGGAAGAGATAAGAAAGTGTAGAGGATTACCAGAAATTTTGGAACAGTGATTCTACTGTAGCACCGCGGTTCCGCCGCGGGAGTCGCCTAATGCCGAGGATCCGCCGCGGTATAAACTGTTCACTGCACAATATTTTCCACAGATGCTCCTGTTCACTTACACAGCTCTCTGGAATGCTCTGAAAAAAATTCTCAAGCTCCACGGATTCCAGATTTTCTCGCAACAAATCACAACAACACGTTTAGGGTTTGTGCGAATTTAGATCTAAAAATATAGATGGAATAAACTTTTCAACTCAAATTTCAAAATAACGAACAATTAGCGCACTATCCCCGGCAACGGCGCCATTTGATTGTTTGAGAATTCTCGGTGTGTATGTAGAAAGTGTATAGAAATCACAACAAAAAATATTTTGACCGCAATCAATAACGGTGTCGAATGTAGCGCGTTAGTAAGTGCGGATCGTCCACAGGGAAAGTGTAATCCGTTCGTGTTTCGAATTAGATGAGTCGAAAATTAAAGAAAGAAAGAAAACAATTCAATTCAAGATTTGTAAATTGAAGTTCAAGGATTAGAAAAATCTAGATCTAATAGCAAGAATCAAGAAAACATTAAAAATCAAGAATTGAGAAGTGATGATTTCCAATCCAAATATCAAGAATCGAAGTGAGGCTCGTAGGAATCGATCGGATCTATAGATGTGATGAAATCTAGCGATTACATATTCTTATCCATCGATGAATTGATACTAGATCGATGATGATCAACAAGAATTAGGGATTTCTTATGAAACTAGGGTTTCATCATCTATCCCTTGTTCCTTCGTCGATATCATTCACATTCTAGCCTCTAGTAAATTCAAGAATCGATCGTGGATCCCTAATTTCGAGCGATCACAATTAAGAAAGTATCGCATCGAAACTAGGTCATCGATTCTTCAATTTGCTAGGGTTTACAAACTCGTAGGACTTAAGAATTGTTTTAAGATTTGTTACATCATCATTCTATTGATCGTCTCGACTCGTTTACGAGCGGAGTTTTACTCAAACATCACAACAACAACCACAATCACAAATTAAGATCGAATCATGATGCAAGAATTAAAAGAAAGCAAGATTAAAGAATTTCACCTTTTATTTATCAACAATTCCGTTACAATTCGCTCAAGAACTATAAGAGGAAAGAACTCGATCGTCGATTTGGCTTCGCTCGTCTCCTTGAATCGCGGATCGGCTTGGATCACTTGCTCGATTAAAGATCGGCTCCGCTCCTAAAAGGTTAAAGGCTTCTCGCTTGAATTATACTCGGTGTTCTTGATTTTAGGCTTGGATTTTGAATTAGGGGTTTACAAGTTGTGTCACTCAACTTGTATGAAGAATTGGTGTAAGAATGAACAACCAAAAACCCTAGATCTAGCTTTCCTTTTATAAGCCTCTCAACCTTAGATCTAGAATTCAAATTTCAAATTTCCCTCCAAAATGAACCACTTTTCCCTCCAAAATGAACTACCTCATTTGAATTTGAATTTTCCCTCCAAAATGAACTACCTCATTTGAATTTTCCCTCCAAAATGGGGTTGTTAGAAAGAATCTTCTAGAAGAAGTTTGTTGGAGGGAATATTCTAGAATGAGGTTATTACAAGGAGCCTTCTAGAAGAAGGTTGTTATAAAGAGGTTTCTAGAAGAAGTTTGTTGGAGGGAATATTCTAGAATGAGGAATATTCTTGGGTAAGGTTGTTAGGTCGAGCCTTTTGGATGAAGCCACGTGGTGTTTCTGGAGTCTTCTGGAAACTTTGTTAGTTACAGGAAAGCCTCATGTGGAAATTGAAGCAGTGACGTCACTAGATTGCCGCGGATTTTTGTCAGCACTTTTAACTGTTTCGGCTTTTCTCCTGCAATTTCCTGCACAGATTCTCGAGACAAGTGTTGTGCTATACAAAGATGATGCGATGCCATGATAAACAGTCAATTTCCCCAAAAATGCCGGTTTTAGAGTATAACACATGTAATCTTGTATTTTACAACCGTTTTGCTAATATGTGCAATATGAATACCGAACACTTCTAGATGAGTGCAAATGATAGGGAAATTGCCGTGTTAAAAATGCAGTATTTTCGACTGATCCGGTTTCGTTCTTCTAGAGGGTCCATAGAAAACACCTGCATGATTTTCTGAAGATTTTAAACTTGGAAAAATCCAACTCTTGGATAATTTCCAGCGAGGGAAAAATTGGGTTATTGATATCCGTTCGAACTTTTTAACGTCGTCTAAATAACCCGAATAGATGTTATAATTACAACTACGAAACACTCCGAATTTCCTTTGCACAAAGATCACATCACATGCAATTTTAGCAAAAACGAGCAACACCTGAAACACCAAAACCCAGAGACTGGAACACCCAAAAAAATTCAACCAACCAACTTCCAAAACCGGCCAGGTCGGATTTACATGCCATGTGGCCGGCCATTTTCCGGCGAGAGGGGCTCACTTTTTTACTGTGTTCATGTTATATCTCATATAACATTCTGCAGCTGCTTAAAAAAAATTAGACACCTCAAAAATTTCAACAGAACCTGGGTTTTGTATCAGGTGTTACGGAGTTGTTTCGATTTCGTAATTCTATAAACATCGTCTAATTCTCTAGCATGGCTCTGATACCACTGCTAGGTTCCCTAGGTCGCCGCTGGGTTTCGGGAGGCATCGGCCATGCCGTTTTAAAAAAATTGGCACGCTAAAGAACCCTAACATTAGAATCTAAACTAAAGAATTAGACGAACAAGTATGTAAACATCTTTACATCTAAGTGAATAAGGAATACAACCTTTGTAGACCGGTCATTCACTTCAATAGCTCCGTGTAGTAGTCCCTTCGCTCCAAGTAGTGATCTCCCGGACTCTAGTGAGGCTCCACAAGGTGAAATGAACAACCTTGCTTGAAGTCTTCGAGGCCGAAGATGATCTACGTCGAGGAGACATTAGCTCAAGCTACCTCTTCACTAAGTGATGAACTTGGTGAAGAAACAACCTAATCTAAACGGCTAGTAGAGAAAAGGTTGATGGAGTAGGAATTTTGCTCACTTTAGAAATTATTTTCTCACTATTTTTCTTCACCTCTCATGAAGCTAGAAAGCTTGAGGAAGGAGATGAAGAAAGCTCTAATGGAATGAAGCAAGTGAAGAAATGAATCAAGTGGTGAGAATAGCAACCATGGGTGAGTTACTATCATATACTAACTCATGTACAGACTAAACCATGGCTAAACAATAATGGTTGGGTTAATAAATATCTTCAAATAAAACAAAATGAGTGGACTTGGTCAATGGTTCCACAAGCTTCTACAAGCTTCAACCATGTGACAATTTTCAACTAATTTGATTTACTTTAAATAATAAAACCTCTCATTATTACAAGCATGGTGTGAGTTTCATACACCCATGTAGCTTGTGGCATCAAGCATGACACAAAAGATGTACATTAATATATATCACATATATATACTAAGTGTACACTAGTGAGAAAAAGAAATCTTAAGTGAGCTAATATTAGTTAATGTAAGATAATATATCAAATATATAATTATACATTAAATTATTAAATCAACACATGATTTAATAATCCGGCTATATCACATACAACCGACTAATATCATATGTATCAACTTATCGAATCAACACTTGATCCGATAACCCGGCTATATCACATATAACCGACCGATATCACATATCGTGAGAATAGAACACGGTATCACATAATCGTATTAATCTCGGTCCCGCACATATCACATATATGCTCCTACTTCGTTTCGCTTAAGCCAGGAAACCTCTGTGTAGGACTCTAAAGACTCGTCAATATGCCGGCAGTAGGTGGTGATCATATCAGTCACCCACAAGCCGCAAGCGGTCTGATAAACGTAACGGCCACCCGAGTATTGAGCGATCAGAAGATCAACAAGCAAGCCTGCTCATACTCCTGTGAATCCAATCAGTAACACCACCGTACAGTCCGGTCTCTTCGTCTAATATGTTGCATATCACAGCCTGGGGGTGGTATAATGTCAGACCCCAATAGCCTGATAAGTCATGCCGATGTGAGGCTCATAACGGTTCGAGAAACTACTGATAACACTTACCAGTAGATCTCAGCAATCCTGGCCAGGGATTTCCTGTCATGGCCAATCGAGCATAGCGCAACATCAACCCCCAATACCGGGAGAGACGAATCCCCTCCTATCACTCATTGCCTCCATGTGACTCGGGACTATACCCAAAAACCACCGTTTTGCACGATCTCTTGAACGTGGTAAGGTGGAAATCAAAGCACAGTAGGAATCACACAAGACTCTATGACGATCTCGGGTCGACTGACTAACCTGTACCAGTGTCACCGGAGAACTGCTATCTGACGATAGGTATAATACCATCTAGGAGTTCTCGGCGAGTACGTCTAGTGTACCCAGTCTCCACTGAGCACCCGTATACCTTCTCTGATGTCAAACACCAATGGATGTGGGATCATCCACCGCCCATCATATGGGTCAAGAAGCGTATACGCTAGTCTACTCAGGAATATCGATGCCCTGTCTCGATACTCCCACGACTAGGAAAAATTGAGGGATGTACTTACCGACTACCTCTGCCCCACTAGTATGATCTGCATCATAATCCTGGTAGTCAAGTACTCATCCTAAGGGCTTTATCAACATGTAATAGAGAGACAGTAAGTGTACATGTTAAGATAAAGAGCAACCAGATAGCATACTATCATGTCGAGCAAGAAAGTCCTCCCTATATATGTCCAAGCATCCACTATAATATACATCACATGTATAATAATAACCTCTAGGGCATACATATAACTAACAGTGTGTAGGTTTTTTGACCCTGGGGGAGATGGTTAATCTCACAACCATTGGTGTTTGACATCAAAGATTGTATACAGGTTCTCATTGGAGAATGGGTACACCGAACAGGACTCGCCGAGAACTTCTATATGGTATATATACCTATTTTCAGATTGCAGTTCTCTAGTGACACTTGTACAGGTTAGTCTGTAGACCTGATATCGTCATAGTGTCTTGTGTGATTCCCACTGTGCTTTGATTTCCTCCCTACCATGGCTTTACTGAGTCGTGCAAACAGGTGGATTTTGGGTACAGTCCCGAATTACATGGAGACGGTGAGAAATAGGAGGGGTTTCGTCTCTCCCGGTATAGGGAGTTGATGTCGCGCTATACTTGATCGGCCATAACAGCAAATCCCTGGCCAGGGTTGTCGAGATTTACTGATAAGAGTTATCAGTAGTTTCTCGATCCGTTATGGGCCATAAATCAGCATGACTTATAAAGTTACTGAGGTCTGGCATTTACCACCCCTAGACTTCATATGCGACGTATCAGACGAAGAGACAGGACTGTACGGTAAGTGTTGCTTACAGGCTCGTTAAAGTTGTGATGAGTTCGCTCGTCGGCCACCTTATCATCATGTATTTGGGTAGCCGTTACGCATAGCTAGTGTCGCTGACGTGTTTGTGGTTAAACCCACTACCAGCGTACTGTCGAATCTTTAGAGTCCCACACAGATGGTTCATTGGTTCAGGCGAAAGATGTAGAGGCTGTAAGTTGTTACGGCAGGGTTTCGATCATGTTCGTGTACTGGCTACAGGAATAATGATCGAAAGGATAATACTGTTAGGTTTTGGTTTAATCCGGATACCGGCATTATATTATTGGATTATTTGTATTCGTATTTTTCAGAGTATGAATACATGTATATCTATATGGTATACGGTGAGGGGTATTCTTGTAATTGTATAAGAGCACCTTCTAGAAAGAGACACCTCATGTTAGATGATTTTCTTTTTTCTGGAAAAGAAATGAATGAGGTGGAATTTGGAGAAATATTAAAGCATGGATGAAGGAATTGCTTATATTATTTTTTATTCATTTGGGATTATTATTGAAGCATGGTGCATTATTTTGGAGATAAAATAATACATGCTTCAATTATTTTCCATGAGCCATATCATTTTTTCCATACTTGATTTTTTCATTATCACTCCCATCTTCTCTCTCCTCATTATCTCCTTCTTCTTCCTCTTGACCTAAACACTCACATGTGTTGTGATTCATAGGTCAAAAGACATAATAATCCACTACTTGATCTCTACATCATCTAAGTGATCATTTCTAGCACACTTGATCTCTTAGTTAACTCTTGTGAAGAGTTTGTAGCTTGCTCTATAGCTCTCGGGTGGATCATCTTGGATCTAGAGGTGACCGGAGACCGAGTTCTTCTCAACCATCGAAGGAGCCAAGGAATCGCAACGGAAAGAAGACCCGAAGGACCGTTTCCTAGAGGTATAACCCCTATCACAGTAGATTAGATCTCTAGATAGGGTTTCTAGTTATGCTTTAGCACAAGATCTAGTTTTAAAGTAGGTGTTGCATGCAAGAAAATTATTGTTTATCACTTCCGCCTCCTCACAAGTGTTTTGAGGTGTGCAACATCTACTAACATATTAGAACCTTTGTTTGTTTTTCTAGCTAGGGCTTATGGTCGATCTTGGAACTTTAGTCGATGTTGCATGTTTTAAAATTGTTTTTTGTAAATTCCGTCTCTCTACAAACCCTGTGGAGTGTGCGACATCGACTTACAAACACTTATCAGTAAATCTCATCAGCCCTGACCAGGGACTTGCTATTATAGCCAATCGAGCATAGCGCAACATCAACTCCCAATACCGGGAGAGAAGAAACCCCTCCTATCACTCACTACCTCCATGTGACTCGGGACTGTACCCAAAATCCACCTGTTTGCACGACTCCTTTGAGCCATGGTAGGGAGGAAATCAAAGCACAATGGGACCACACAAGATACTATGACGATCTCGGGTCTACAGACTAACCTGTACAAGTGTCACCAGAGAACTGCTATCTGACGATAAGTATGATTCTATCTAGGAGTTCTCGGCGAGTCCTGTTCGGTGTACCCATTCTCCAATGAGCACCTGTGTACAATCTTTGATGTCAAAACACCAATGGTTATGGGATCAACCATCGCCCAATATAGAGTCAAGAAACGTACACACTAGTCTACTCTAGAATATCGATACCCTGTCTCGACTAGGAACTTGTTAAGGATGTGATTGTGGACTACACAAGCCCCACTAGTATAATCTGCATCATAGTCCTGGTAGTCAAGCCAACATCCCAAGGGCTTTATCAACATGTATCAAAGAGAAAGTAAACTAAAATAAGTGTACATGTTAAAATAAAGAGCAACCAGATAGCATACTATTATGTCGAGCAAGAAAGTCCTCTATATAGATGTCCAAGCATCCACTATAATATACAATAATGACCTTTAGGGCATACATATTCCTAACACCAAGTGCATTGCACGTAGCGTGGCGCAAGCATTTGCGCCAAGAGACATTGGCGCTACTTGCGCCAAGGAAGCTTTGGCGCTGCTTGCGACAGCGCTAGGGTTCTAAGCTTAAGCTCTTGAGCCGGCATTTTAGCCGTGAACATGGTATTTATATCAGCTTGATGTGAAAAATGCATTTCTAAATGGCACCTTACTAAAGGAAGTATATATGGAGCAACTGCCTGGTTTTATTGCTCAGAGGGAGTGTGGGCTTATTTACAAGCTCAAAAGGTTGTTGTATAGCCTCAAGCAGTCTCCACATGCATAGTTTAGGAGACTGATAGATGTTTTTAGGACCTTTGGTTTATGAAGGTCCGATAATGATCACTCTGCTTTCTATCGGCATTGTGGTGGAAAGAGAATCCATGGTCGTCTATGTGCACGACATTGTTATTACAATAGATTATGAGAGAGGGATTGCTAACTTGAAGGCTCATCTTCAGAAGCAGTTCTTCGTTAAAGATCTAGGGAAGTTAAAATACTTTATAGGCATTAAGGTATCGAGGTCACCAAACGAAGGGATTTTCGCCACTCAGCGAAAGTATGTTCTTGATATGCTCTCAGAGGCTAAGAGGCTAATATGTCTGCTTGTAGGCCTATTGAATCCACTATAGATCCAAATGTGAAAGACTTTAAGGGTTAGGTAAATAAAATCTGTTCATGATTAAGGATGGTTCAGGAGGTAATTTCGCAAACTTAACTATCTGACTGTCACTCGTCCTGATATGGCCTTCCCCGACAATGTAGTGAGTAAGTTTATGTCTGATCCTCACGAGGCTTAGTTTGATACAGCTCTCCATATTTTAAGGTACCTAAAGGGTGCACCTCAGAAAGATATCGTCTATAAAGACTGGCATTCCATGACCACAGGTTTCACAGATACAGATTGAGCAGGGTCTCCGATGACAGGAGGTCGACCATTGGCTTCTGTGTGTTTGTTGGAGAAAATTGGTTTTTTGGAAAAGCAAGAAACAAAGTGTGGTCTCTAGATCCAGCGCAGATTCAGAATATAGAACTATGACAACTACTACAAATAAATTGGTGTGGATTAGTTTTCTGCTTACGGGGCTTGGATATGATTCTGTTGCACCTGTGAAGCTCTATTGTGACAACGAAACTCTGATCTATATTGCTAGCAAACCTGTTTTCCATTAACGGATGAAACATATTGAGGGTGATCGTCACTTCATGTAATGTTTTAGAAATCGTTTTGCGAATTTTCCGTTTTTAGGGCAAAATAGTCGGTATTTTCCGTTTTAACCCGATTGTGATCAAACTTCAATATAGACTTGCCGGCACCTAGTTTAGCTAGAATAAAGCTAGTGTGTGAACTTTGGGGGTCAATGGGAAGTTTTGGTTCACATAGAATTTTTTCTCTAATAAAATATTATTTTAATGTTTTATTTGTGCACTTTATTAGTGGTAATTATTTTTTTTGTGGGTTAATTACTACTAATATTGTTATATGCTAAACTAATCACTATAATTATATTTAGAACCTTCTCTCCAAAATATCTTTATTTTTGTGGAATTAAATGATTTTTTAAAAGAAAAGATAATGAAACATAAAGCTTTTTGTTTTATTATGCAATTATTGTAAATTTCTTCTAGAATTTTCTCCAAAATTCCACAACACTCTAGCTCATTCCATTGTGGCCAAAACTTCATTTCCTTGCTGCCCTTCTCTCTCCTCACCTCATTTCATCAATTTCTAGTTCAAAACATTCATGAAAAATCCAAATAAATTCATACAAAATCAAATATAATCATCTCCCTTCATTTCCTTAACCCTAATCTAGCTTGGATCTTCATGGAAGTGTTCTTTTGGAGGCTAAACTTTGAGTTTTTTCTAGTTTCAAGTTGTGTTCTTTGAAGGTATAAAAGCTTAACCCTAATCTCTTTTTGTAGTTTAATACTTTAATTAGCTTAATTAGATATTTAATTTAAGCTTTTAAATTCATATTTAGAAATTTAAGATATCATTTTTATAATCAAATTAGGGTTTTGATTAGTGGAATGGTTAAGTGTTAAGCTAAGACAAATGAAAAATTAATCAAGTTGCTAATTTGTTAAATGATATTTTCCTAATCGGCTAATTAAGCTAATTAACAAACTAAAATTTTGCTAATCCTAATTAGTGAAATCTAAAATTTTTGTAAAGGTATAAGTGGTTTAACCTTGCTATTTGAAGATATTTGTAAATTCTAGTTTTGGTAAAACTTGTAGTTTTGTGCTAAAATGATATATGCTGCTTACTAGATTTCCGGATATTTTAGGCGTGGGTTTCTTTTGACGTTGCGACGTTATTTATATTAGATTCCACGTTTATTATTGTGTTGTGTATGCGCAATCGGTACGATCAGGGTTTAGGCTTGATAGTGGTGTCGTTTTAGCGTTCCTAGCTAGGGTCGTGCTGATGTCGTTCGTGTCTTTATGTAGCTTTTGCTCTTGAGTTCGTTTCGTAATGTCGCTACGCGCGTTAGCCACTAAAACGAACACTTGAGAGTATGTTTGGAGTTGGTGCATCGGTTAAACGTAGTAGTACGTATTTTTGGTCGAGTGCTTATATACGCTTGCTTTATTGTTATATGTGTTCAGGATCGCAGGTGGGGACTTCGGGCGCTGCGAACATGGGAAAACGAGTGGTAGGCTTTACTTAGCCAGGAGCGTTGATGAGTTGATTTAACATCTACAGGGGAATCGCCCACATGGCGTTATGCGTCTGGGCTAGAAATGTTATGAATTGTCGCATATTCTATTTCATATATAGAGTTGCGCATATACCTTATTGCTTAGACATTTGTTGTGCTTGGACTTGTACCTTTAGGACACTGCACTATTATTGACGGCTCATGTTGCACGAGCACTGATTGTATGCCACACACATCGTCAATAATTGCCATGACACGCACAACACACATACCTATATGATATTGTTTGGTTAGGGACATTGAGACATTGATTTATATTTCTTTTTGCATATGACATATAGCATACATGTATACCTATATGTTTACACATATGCCCTGACATGCTTACATGCTAGTTACCTGTATACCTATAGGGTATTGTACCATTAGCGATAGGTACATACATACATAATAACATAGCTACATGTATACCTTGCATATATACCTTACTTATACCTGGAGGGTATATTACATCATTATTGACAGGTAGATACATATACCTTCTTATACCTTCATGTTTACACACATATCTGGTTGTAGCTACATGTCTACCTTTATTTGATGTTATATAGACTTGGAGAAATTAGGAAACGCATATATATATTTTAACTTGTTGCAGATAAATAGCGGCTTTTCCTTTATATGCTTACATTGCAGTTTTATGTTGCATATATTATATTCATGAATTTTCGCATTGAGATATGGATTTTTCATGATGTTTTCTGGATTTGAGGACCGTGGTAGTTTCATGAAATTATGTATTATTTGAAAAACCCGGTTTCTCTTGATATAATATTTCAGCAGCCACCATGAGTTTTATCGGTTCTGATATATATACCCCATGCGAGGAGCGTCGTGGGCCGTGTGAGGGTACATGGTGGGGCCCGGTACGGTTCCCCTCGGCAAGATGATCGACGGTCCATACCGATTGAGCCTGTAAGGTAGGCAAGTACCTACCGGTGACAGTACCAATGACTCGGCGGTTATGGTGGGGATAACGACGGGAGTCATGTACGTATGGATACGTCGAGAGACGAGGGTCAGAGCTAGGCACTCGAGCTTTCGGTATAGCGTATGATACGCACCTATCAGGGGGCCAGTCGTAGTGACAGCATCTGATAGATCAGTATTTATGTGTCGATACTTGACACTTGGTTTCATGATATTTTTACTTCTAAGTATATATAACAGTGGAATGGAACGCTATTATATATGCATATATATATATATATATATATATTAGTGGAATGGGACGCTAATATATATGTATACATTTCAATTCATATACATCATCATAATTATTCATGCAAATATACTTATTCAGGATATATGAGATTCACATGATATTGGATTCAGGATATATGAGATTCACTTGATATTGGATTCAGGATATATGAGATTTACTTGATTTTGTACATTCAGGATAAATGAGATTTACTTGATGTTGTGTATTCGGGTTTTGTGAGACTTACATGATATGAGAGCCAATTTGGGGGCTGATTTGAGGAATTGGGATTTGGATTGTCTTGATGGACTTTGGTCCTACCACGATGTCAGGATTCCGTGGAAATGACATGTTTCATCTCATTCTTCGCATTTATTGTTTATGCACTGCTTCATGTATTAGTGGTACCTGATATAGTACCTTCCATGACTGTTGAATTTACATACTTTATTTTATATGCATTGCTTTATGTATTAGCTGTACCTGCTAGAGTACCTTACATGACTGTTGCATATATACATTGTCATATCATTTCTTCATGTATTAGTAGTACCTGATAGAGTACCTTACATGATTGTAGCATACAGATTGTCATATTAGTATTGCTTCATGTATTAGTTGTACCTGCTAGTGTACCTTTCATGACAATTGCATACATATGACCATTTATTGCTATTAGCTTGCATATGTTAGATTCGTGCTGTACGTGCATACTTACGATTACCTGCATATGTTATTTACTATTCACGAGTTGGTAACTCACCCCCGTTGTGCCACAGGGTTTTGCAGGTTGTTTCCACAGAGTAGTCGAGGCAGGCTATTCATCTATCACATTATCTTTTGCAGCGAATACCGCTTCAGCTCATAGTGTGCAGTTTTGCTTAGGTGGGTTTTGTGGTTATCCGTTCATGTTTATTGTATATTCCTTGTATCCTGTACTCTCCATCTACCATTATCTTGTATGACTTAGAGACTTGATGTGAGGAAGATATTGTATATTTTGGTGACTTGGATGTCTTTCATGCAGTTTTACTTATATCGTCTTTTATTTCTTCGCTACGGCATCATATATCTGTTGTGGTGGTTGTTTTCCGCCGTTGGGTGTGGATTTGCTCCTGTTGGGGATGCTTTACTTTTATTTATGTTGTACCCATTTTTGGGGTTGGTTTTTATAAAGGAGGTGCTGCCAAAATTTTAAAGGAAGAAAAGTTGGACTTTAAAGAATTTGGGTTGAGATTTCAAAGGTTTTGAAAATGCTATTATCACTTTCTTACTACTTTTGATGGTTTAGATTGCTGGGTTTTCGGTATACTTAAATTGCGTTACGCCTGTAGACGTTGCGTAGTTTAAGGGCCATCACGTGCCAATTTCGGGTCATGACAAAGTTGGTATCAGAGCGTTAGGTTTTACCTTTCGGAGTGTAGAATGACCTTGGTATGATGGAGTAGGTAGCTTAAGCAGAGTAACGCAGTGTGTGTATGTCCGCGGCATACTCACGATGCGGTACTCCGCCTGAAGTGACCTAAGTACAAATTACTTGAAATTCCTTCCTTGATGATACATATCCTTGTGATTCGATTTCCGTGTTCATATCGAATCTTATTTCCATTTATAGCCTTTGCCACCGATGACTATGGGGACTCAGAGAGGTGCAGCGAGGGCCGAGATCAGTGTTGGCTCGTGTGGGACGAAGACTGACCAGGATGGTACGCTCGCTGTACTGGAGTAGATGGATCCGCCTTCGACAGATCATATCGCTAGGCTTGTGGCAGAGATGCAGGACTTGCGCCAGACGATGAGGTCTTTGGTTGAGGCCAGTAGAGAGCAGCGACAGGAGGTTGCCACCCCTGTTAACCAGTTGTTCCTTGCGATCAGCACACAGCATAGTGTTACTTACACAGCACCGATGGATGCAGCCATAGTTGACGAGGCACGTCTTCCAGAGACTTTGGGAGTTCCGGAACAGTGGAGGACTCATACCGGTGTACCAACCCAGAGACAGAGGCGTAGTCTTCGAGACAGATTTCGTGACCGTCGCGGGAGTAGCAGAGGCTTGGGACGAGGAGTGACATGTTAGCTAGATCGGCCGTTTGTTGTGTTAACTTCTGGCAGCGATTCTTTTGTTGCACGACACATGTTCCGGTCGTGTGCCAATCGTATAGGAGATAGAGATTCGTCCGTCGTTTTGATCCTTCTAGAGATGTTGGATTTGATGTTCTCCTGGGCACGGACTGGTTAGCTACGTGCTATGCGTCTGTGGACTGCCGTGAGGAAACAGTCAGGTTTTGTTTTCCCGGCGAGTCAGTTCTTGTTATGCAGGGGGACAGTGGTGCTGGCCATCACAGCTTGAATTCAGCCTTTTTCGCTAGTCGGCTTTTGAGGAGAGGATGTCGTGGATTCTTGGCTTCCATTCATGATACCGGAGCCACAGTAGGATTGTTGTACCGGGTTCCAATCGTGTGATAGTTTTCCGACGTTGTTCCAGATGAGCCGGCGAAGCTTAGGGAGCTTAAGGATCTGCTGCAGAGTCGCTAGATAGGTGTGGCATGTGCGTCTGAGTGTTTCGCTTTCGGGAGCTCCTATTCTGTTCATCAAGAGAAAGACGATAGTTGAGGTTGTGTATTGATGGATCGTCAATTGAACCGGCTTACGGTGCGGATAGGTATCCTTTACCTCGCATTGATGATTTCTTCGATTAACTCCAGAGTGCGAGACATTTTCTAAGTTTGTTTGGGATCTGGTCATCATCTGTTGCGGGTTCGGAGTGATGTCATTCCGAAGACTACTTTGTGCACGCTACGGGATTTATGTGTTTTGGTGGTGTCGTGGGACACACCAATGCCCTAGCAGCATTCGTGGATGTGATGAACCAGATTTCTTCAGGCCGTTCCTCGACCAGTTTATTGTTGTGTCATTAATGACATTCTGGTCTATTCCAAGAGTCATGAGGAATGTGAGCAGCACTTGAGGATTTGTTCTGCAGATACTGGGAGAGTACCAGCTGTTTGCTAACTTCTCGGAGTGTTCCTTTAGGCTTGATTGTATTGACTCCTAGGTCTTGTAGTTACGGGAGACGGTTTTCGTATGGTCCCGAGGAAGATCGAGTCCGTACATCTTTGGCCCAGACTTGTGTACGGACGGAGGTCCGCAGATCTTTGGGCTTAGCAGGTTTTTACCGCCGTTTCGTGCAGGATTGCTAGTGTATCGCTGCACCGTTGACTGGACTGAACGGAAATGAGGTTTTTTTTCTTTGGACTGAGGTATGCGTGCGGAGTTTTCAGTAGTTGGAGACTCGGTTGACAACTGCACCAGTTCTTTCTTACTTGCTGGTTCGGACGACTTTATTGTATAACTGTGATGTTTTGCGAGTTGGGCTCGATTTTGCTTTGATGTGGAATTATAGAGTTATCACTTTTGCTTCCCTACAGTAGAGAAAGTACGAGCAGGATATCCCACTCATGATCTGGAGATGGCCGCGGTGGTCGTGCGTAGGAGATTGGAGACACTACTTGTTCGGAGAGTCGTGTCAGATTTTCACGGACCACCAGAGCTTAATGTACATCTTCCTGCAGCGGGTTTTAATTGTTGAGACAGCGCCGTTGGATGAAGCTTGTGTAGGATTGTGTTTGTGAGATCCTCGTTACCCGTAGCAAGGCGATTGTGGTAGCTGATGCTGGAGTCGTAGGCCCGGGGTTAGCTTGTTCCAGCTGTGCGCAGTGTTGAGACAGTTTTCTGCAGATTTATAGTTCTTATGCAATCGTTGAGTACAGCTTAAGTTCGCCTCTACTGAGTGGATAACTTGCTCATGTCCGCGCCCGTCCACCTTTCCTTAATCGTTTTCGCGAGGCACAGCCCGCCAATGCTCGTTCATCAGAGATTCTTGAGCATACTCGGCTGGGTAAAGATTTGGAGTCCTTGATTTGTTACCAGGGTATGCTACGTTTAGGGACGTGTTTGTGTGTACCTACTACCGATGGATAGAGACGCGAAATCCTAGAGCAGGCACATCAGTCGACTTTCTGTGTTCATTCAAGTCCACCAATATGTGACATGACTTGTGAGATAGTTACGGGTGGGCAGGGATGAAGAGTGAAGTTTCGGATTTCGTTTTGAGGTGTCTGTCTGGCTGTGAGCTAAGGTTGAGCATTTGAGACTGGCTGGAGAGATGCAACCTTTAACCGTTCCAGAGTGGGAATGAGAGCAGATCTCCATGAATATTCATTGTGGCGTCTACCAGGGTTTAGTCAAGGTGTGACTCCATTTGGGTGTTGGTTGTCCGGTTATGCTCAGTTGCTCAGTTGTTCTTTGTTAAGTTTGTGCGTTTGCATGGAGTTCCTTCATGCGTTGTATCCAATTGAGACACCCTGTTCGCTTGCCGTCTTGGGCAGAATCTTCAGAAAGCCTTGGGTACTGGTTGAGCTTTAGCTCCGCTTTCCATCCGTTGGCTGGTGGTTAGACAAAACGAACTATACAGACTCTAGAAGATATGCTTGTTGCGTACGTACTAATTGTTGTCGGCAGTTGGGATCATCACTTGCCATTGTTAGGATTCTCCTTGGATAGCAGTTATCAGGAGACATTCCAATTGGCAACCATAGGTTTTGTTTTGTAGGTTGTGTCGATCGCCAGTCTGTTTTTCTGATTCTGCAAGAGTAGAATTTTTGGACCTCGGCTAGTCTAGAGACTTCGGAGAAGATCCAATTGGTTCAGGTCAGGATGAGAGTAGCCCAGTGCAGACAGAAGTTTTATGCCGACCGTGGTGGTCACAGACTTGAGTTCGCAGTGGGAGATCATGTATTCCTACGGATTTTTCCGGTGAAATGGCGTGTTGAGTTTTGGGAAGCTTAGTCCCAAAATTTTAGGTCCTTTTGAGATCCTTGAAGCGAGTTAGTCCCGTTACCTAAAATTTGGCACTTCCGCCCAGATTTTTGAGTATTCACCCCGTATTCCTTGTGTCGATACTTTGCAATTACCTTCATGACCTTTTTCACATGATTCAGCATCAGACCATTTATCTTGGACGCGATCTTTCGTTCACCAGCAGCCGATGGTTATAGTGGATCGGCAGGTGGAGGAATTTCGGTCAAGGGTCTTGCCATCTGTGAGGGTTCTTTGGCGTAGCCGTATGGTGAGGTGATCACTTGGGAGGCTGCCAGCGAGATTTGGGAGTTTTGTACCCATCTCTTTGAAGGTACGTTTAATGAGAATTTTAAATTCGGGGACCGAATTTCTTTAAGGGGGGAAGATTGTAACGTTTTAGAAATCGTTTTGCGAATTTTCCGTTTTTAGGGCAAAATAGTCGGTATTTTCCGTTTTAACCCGATTGTGATCAAACTTCAATACAAACTTGCCGACACCTAGGTTAGCTAGAATAAAGCTAATGTGTGAACTTTGGGGTCAATGAGAAGTTTTGGTTCACATAGAATTTTTTCCCTAATAAAATATTATTTTAATGTTTTATTTGTGCACTTTATTAGTGGTAATTATTTTTTTTGTGGGTTAATTACTACTAATGTGGTTTTATGCTAAACTAATCACTAGAATTATGTTTAGAACCTTCTCTCCAAAATATCTTGATTTTTGTGGAATTAAATGATTTTTTTAAAAGAAAAGATAATGAAACATAAAGTTTTTTGTTTTATTATGCAATTATTGTAAATTTCTTCTAGAATTTTCTCCATAATTCCACAACACCCTAGCTCATTCCATTGTGACCGAAACTTCATTTCCTTGCTTCCCTTCTCTCTCCTCACCTCATTTCATCAATTTCTAGTTCAAAAAATTCATGAAAAATCCAAATAAATTCATACAAAATCAAATATAATCATTTCCCTTCATTTTCTTAACCCTAATCTAGCTTGGATCTTCATGGAAGTGTTCTTTTGGAGGCTAAACTTTGAGTTTTTTCTAGTTTCAAGTTGTGTTCTTTGAAGGTATAAAAGCTTAACCCTAATCTCTTTTTGTAGTTTAATACTTTAATTAGCTTAATTAGATGTTTAATTTAAGCTTTTAAATTCATATTTAGAAATTTAAGATATCATTTTTATAATCAAATTAGGGTTTTGATTAGTGGAATGGTTAAATGTTAAGCTAAAACAAATGAAAAATTAATCAAGTTGCTAATTTGTTAAATGATATTTTCCTAATCGGCTAATTAAGCTAATTAACAAACTAAAATTTTGTTAATCCTAATTAGTGAAATCTAAAATTTTTGTAAAGGTATAAGTGGTTTGACCTTACTATTTGAAGATGTTTGTAAATTCTAGTTTTGGTAAAACTTGTAGTTTTATGCTAAAATGATATATGCTGCTTACTAGATTTCCGGATATTTTAGGCATGGGTTTCTTTTGACGTTGCGACGTTATTTATATTAGATTCCACGTTTATTATTGTGTTGTGTATGCATGATCGGTACTATCAGGGTCTAGGCTTGATGGTGGTGTCAATTTAGCGTTCCTAGCTAGGGTCGTCGTTGGGGAAAGAGTCGTCGTTGTTAAAGTTACCATTAGTGGTGATTACCCCGGTGGGAGATTCTTTTATAGCTCGGCACGTATTCAGGTCATGTTCTGTGCGTATTGGTGATAGAGATTCGCTAGTTGATCTGATTCTCCTAGAGATGCTAGAGTTTGATATATTTCTTGGTATGGATTGGTTGGCCGCATGTCATGCCTATGTAGATTGTCGGGGAAAGGCGGTTAGATTTTGTTTTCCAGGTGAACTGGTGTTTTTTGTGCAAGGGGATTGTAAAATAACTCCTGCCAACATGATTTCTGCTCTTTGTGCGGGGTGACTCTTGAAGAAGGGTTGTCATGGGTTCTTGGCATTCGTTCAGGACTTAGGGGTCGCTGAGATTCCATTGGACCAGGTTCCGATCGCACGAGAATTTCCTGAGGAGTTTCCTGCTGAGTTACCAGGATTGCCACCCGATCGTGACATTGAATTTTGCATCGACTTGATTCCGGGTGCGGGGCCTATTTCTATACCACCCTATCGAATGGCACCGACGGAGTTGAAGGAACTCAAGAGCCAGTTGTAAGAGTTGTTAGATAGAGGGCTTATTCGTCCCAGTGTATCACCGTAGGGAGCTCCTGTCTTATTTGTAAAGAAGAAGGACGGTAGTATGAGACTATGCATCGACTACCGACAGCTGAATCACGTCACTGTGCGAAACAGGTATCCACTACCACGTATAGATGACTTATTCGATCAGTTGCTGGGAGCTGGTTACTTCTCGAAGATTGATTTGCGGTCGGGGTATCACCAGTTGAGGGTTCGGAAGGACGATATTCCGAGACTGCGTTTCGCACAAGATATGGGCACTATGAATTTCTGGTGATGTCGTTCGGACTCACCAACGCTCCAACAGCTTTTATGGATATGATGAACCGTATCTTTAGACCCTTCATTGATCAGTTTATTATAGTGTTCATAGATGACATTCTTATTTATTCTCGGAGTCGGACGGAGTACGAGCAGCATTTGCGTATTACGTTGCAGACCTTGAAAGAGCATCAGCTGTTTGCAAAATTCTCTGAGTGTGCTTTTTGGCTCGATAGTGTAGAGTTCTTGGGTCACGTGGTCATGAGAGAGGGTATATGTGTGGACCAAAAGAAGATTGAAGAGGTACAACACTGGCCTAGACCTGTATCAGTTTCAGAGGTTCGGAGTTTCTTAGGTCTGGAAGGTTATTACCGACGCTTCGTGCAAGATTTTTCACGGATAGCTGCACCTTTGACCGGATTGACTAGGAAGGAGGTTCCATTTCAGTGGACAGATGCATGTGAGCAGAGTTTCCAGCAGTTGAAGACGCGCTTGACGACTGCACCTGTCTTATCTTTACCTTCCGGGTCAGGTGGTCTTGTTGTGTATTGTGATGAATCTAGAGTGGGTTTAGGCTGTGTGTTGATACAGCACGGCAGGGTTGTAGCTTATGCTTCTCGACAGTTGAAGAGGCACGAACAAAACTACCCCATTCATGATCTAGAGATGGCTGCTGTGGTATTCGCATTGAAGATTTGGAGACATTACTTGTATGGAGAGTCGTGTCAAATCTTCACAGATCATAAGAGCTTAAAGTATATTTTTCAGCAGAGGGATCTGAACCTAAGGCAGCGTAGATGGATGGAACTGGTGAAAGATTACGATTGTGAGATCTTGTATCATCCAGGCAAAGCGAATGTTGTAGCAGATGCTTTGAGTCGAAGACCTGGAGGTAGCTTATCTCATTTGCGCATCTTGCAGAGACAGTCTTCTACAGACTGGCAGATCTTATGTGATAGTCGTATACAGTTTGAGTTCACATCGGCAGGATGCCAGCTAGCACATGTTCGCACCCGACCTCAGTTATTGGATCGCATTCGAGAGGCACAGCCCGCAAATACTCGTATGATGGAGATTATGGATCAGGTTAGGCAGGGCAAGGAGACGGAGTTTGTGATTGATGATCATGGAGTATTACGTTTTAGGACTCGTCTCTGTGTACCAGATTCTGACGGTTTAAGGCATGAGATTCTAGAGGAAGCTCATAGATCAGCATACAGTATTCATCCTGGTTCCACCAAGATGTATCATGATCTGAAGGATGTTTACTGGTGGGAAGGAATGAAGAAGGATGTGCGGAATATGTTTCGAGATGCTTGACTTGTCAGCAAGTCAAGGCAGAACACCAGAGGCCAGCCGGAGAGTTGAAGCCCTTACCCATTCCAGAGTGGAAATGGGAACAGATTTCCATGGATTTCGTGGTGGGTCTACCCAGGACTAGCAGAGGGTATAATTCCATTTTGGTGATTGTTGATAGATTGACAAAGCCAGGTCATTTTCTCCCAGTGAAGACGACGTATGGTTTTGCACAGCATGCTCAGATTTATATCGATGAGATTGTACGTCTGCATGGAGTTCCGACGTGCATAGTTTCTGATAGGGGTACCCAGTTTACTAGCAGGCTATGGCAGAAACTTCAAGAAGCTTTGGGTACATGGTTGAGTTTTAGTACAGCTTTTCACCCACAAACAGATGGTCAGTCGGAGCGGACCATTCAGACACTACAGGATATGCTTCAGGCTTGTAGCCTTGATTTCGGTGGTAGTTGGGATCGTCACTTACCTTTGATAGAATTCTCATACAACAACAGTTTTCTGGAGACGATCCAGATGGCACCCTTTGAAGGTCTGTATGGAAGGAAATGTCGATCGCCCGTTTGCTGGACGGAACTGAGCGAGAGTTGCATCTTGGGACCGCAGATCGTACAGGAGACTACAGAGAAGATTCAATTGATACGGGATAGAATGAAGGCGGCCCAATGCAGACAGAAATCGTATGCAGATCGACGACGTCGTAGACTAGAGTTTGGAGTGGGAGATCATGTGTTCCTTCGGGTATCTCCAATGAAAGGCGTGATGCGTTTCGGGAAAAAGGGGAAGCTCGGCCCTAGATATGTCGGACCTTACGAGATTCTGGAGAGAGTGGGTGCTGTAGCTTATCGCTTAGCACTTCCACCGAGTTTTCCCGATGTGCATCCGGTGTTTCACGTTTCGATCCTTCGCAAGTATCTTCACGATCCTTCTCACGCGATCCAGCATCAGACCTTACAGCTTGAGCCGGATTTATCCTACACAGTGCAGCCAGTCGCTATTCTTGACTGGCAGGCAAAGAAACTACGATCAAGGGTACTTCCATCTGTAAAGGTTCTTTGGCAAGGAAGGAATCGCGAGGAGATTACTTGGGAGACCGAAGATGCGATGCGGAAGAAATTTCCACATCTTTTTAAAGGTATGTCTAGTTAATTTTTAAATTCGGGGACCGAATTTTCTTAAGGGGGGATATTGTAGCATTTTGAAAATTTAGAAATAAATAAAATGAATTAATTTAATAATAAAATGATAAATCACAAAGTTATTAAAAACAAATAAGTCATTTTTATAAGTTCTATGTAAAACAATTTAAATTAAAATTTTAGTATGCAACGTAAATAAGTTATAAGGGTTTTAGTGATAATTTTAGCTTCATTTTAATAAAATGAGTGTTTTATAATAAACTAAGTTGTGAGGGGTTTTTAGGTAAAGTTTAGGATTTTTGTGCAAATGGAAAATTGTTAGGGGTGTAAATGAAAAAGGGATAGAAAACCTTTTAGCTCAGAATTTTATTGTGAATTAAAACAAATTAAGAAGATAAGGCATGAACACCTCTTACTTGCACACACACACACACACCACCTCCTCCTTGCATGAAATCAATACCTCTAGCTTGATGGCACCTCCTCATTCACCTTATCCCTTTCATTTGCTATATATAAACCTTTTTCAGATCAGTGGTTAATTAAAATTCTCAAAATTTAAAGAAAAGAAAAGAAAAACAAAACAAAACATTGAAAGAACAAGAGGAAGAAGAAGAAGAAGGAAGCTAGGTTCTAGGTTTTCATCACCATCAAGCTAGGACAAGGGGCTTAGCATCTTGGAGGGGTTATTCCAACAACTTATTGTGGGTAATTTGTTAATCACAGTAGGAAATTTAGGTTCTGTACTTAGTTTAATTTGAAATGAACAAGTTCCATAATATCATATTTTAGTTAATTATAGGCTCAGTTGAAATCTGCTATTGTTTGGAAGATAATTAACTCAACTAAACAGTGCTAAAATGATGTATGTAACACCTAGAGAAAACCATAGGATCACGAACCAGAGGGCTCGGAATTGGGCCGGGGACCAAAAGGGAAATTCCGGCGTCGTCGGTTTTGTAGGTAGCTAGGTAGTTTTAGATGGTTGGGTGTATTTCAGTGTATAATTTTGGTCATTTTGGTGTTATTTAAGCAAATTTGTTTCACTGCAGATAGAATCTGGAAGCGTATATCGGAAAAGATATCTAAAAACACAAAATACGACACGGTTAAAACGCATCGTGATTTATATTCTGTAGCGATGCAGGTTAAGGTTAAAATCCAGTAAGGTTAAGTGTTTAATAGCTCGATATAGTCGTATACAATATAACTAGTACGTGGGAACGGGTGTTTTTCATTTCCGTCATGTCGGAGTAGCCGTTTCCTTATATAAGTTAAATTGTGATTGTTGGGGTAAAAATTTACACCCCCGTTGACCGAGTCAAAGTCAAGGTCAACCCCAAGGCAGGTGGGCCCAAGCCCAGGGCAAGCGGGCCCATGCCCAAGTCAAGGCCGCGGCCAGCCTCCTCCATGCCAACAACAAAAATCATGTAACAAATAATTTTTATGTAATTTTTGTGCATGATTTTTTGTATGCAAAATGGGCATAAAGCCAAATTTTTGTAAGCTCATGGCTTATGTGCAAAAACAAATGACACATAAGCCATGT
Source organism: Agapanthus africanus (assembly GCA_030015575.1). NCBI lineage: Eukaryota > Viridiplantae > Streptophyta > Magnoliopsida > Asparagales > Amaryllidaceae > Agapanthus > Agapanthus africanus. Next base: position 251,077,345 of record JASDDO010000028.1, read on the forward strand.
GATAGGCAAAAAGCCATTTTGAAAAGCCCAAGGGGCTATATGTAAATGTGTAAGCCTATAAAAGGCAACATGATGAATAAAAAAAAAACAACTTTTCATTCCCCCAAAAATTAGGGTTCTTTGTGCCTCCTGCTCTTTCTCCAAGGTTCTAAACCTTCTAATTTCTTTTGAATTAAATCAAGAGTTTTACTCTTTCTTTTCAAAAACTAAAAAGTCTTTCACCACAAAACCCACAAAGGGGAACTTGGATCTACCATTAGATCTCAGAAAGGAGAGATTTTTAGATCTCACATCTCTTGATCATCAAGATCCAGCCAACAGAGGAGGAAGAAGAAGAACATCTTTCACTAAACCCCCAAGAAAGAAGAAAAAAACACTCAGGAGTCCAACTCCTCTTTGATCTCTCTTCAGAGAAATCTTTTTAGGCTAAAGCCTCTTGTCCTCTCCGGCGCGCAGCGCAAGTGCGCAAAGCGCCCGCGTGCCGACACGTGGCGCGCGCACTTGCGCACCTGCGCGCTTGCGCAAGTGCGCAAAGCGCCCGCGTGACGACACGTGGCGCGCTTGTGCAAGTGCGCAAAGCGCCCGCGTGCCGACACGTGGCGCGCGCGCGCTTGCGCACCTGCACGCAGCGCTCTTGCGCAAAGCGCCCGCGTGCCGACACGTGGCGCGCGCACCTGCGCGCTTGCGCAAGTGCGCAAAGCGCCCGCGTGATGACACGTGGCGCGCTTGCGCAAGTGCGCAAAGCGCCCGCGTGCCGACACGTGGCGCGCGCTCGCTTGCGCACCTGCGCGCAGCGCTCTTGCGCAAAACGCCCACATGCCGACACGTGGCGCGTGCGCTTGCGCACCTGCGCGCAGCGCTCATGCGCAAGTTGCCCACGTGTCGACACGTGGCGCGCGCGCGCCTGAGCGCACAGCACCTTAGCGCACAGCGCTTTAGACGCTGGCCCCACGCATCCTTTGGATGTCTTTTTCCCCTTTACTTATATTTACATGTATATATATACATATGTATATAAATGTACACATACACATACTCCGCGACACTGTCCCTGTTAGAAAAAAATTTCTAACGGGGCGCTGCCCCGCACCCCGCAAGGGGGCTGCTAGCCCCCTTGACCCCCAGCCCGCTATCCGGGTAGCGGGACCCCCGTAAAAACTCTGCGTGGCTCCCGATATATCCAAAACCCCCCTTTCAAAACACAACACACGTACACTGCACATTGAGTTCGCATGACCAGTTTAACCCGTTAATCGGAGGTTCCCTCGCCCCAAAGGCGAGGGGTAATTAACGGCAGCTTAGTCCGCGGCTGCCGGAGATTCGGATCCCCATAATCAATAAACCCCGGCCTACCCTAGGCCGGGGGAATCTGTAGTGCGCCTGACAAGCGCGCGCGTATTCCCATCTCAATGGGGTGACGAAAAACACCCTACAGTGATGTTTGATTCGAATACGGGATTTTCGGAGGCAGCGAGGAAAGGGAAAGGATTGGCAATTCCTGAATAGATTCGACGTTTTCCGGTGAGTAGACTAAATATCTACCGGGGAATTGTGTAAAGATGGCGTGTTACGCCCGTAGTTTTATTTAAATAAAAGCTTTATTTTGTTATGCTAAATTGACAACTTGCATTCATAACTCACATATATTTTTCTTAGTTGCTAGAACACTACACAAGTATCGACGAGTCATGCCACGTGCACATCTTATATGTTACACACACATCGTCGATATTACCATGTCACTTTTACACTTAGCAAAATTCTTGTTAAAATGATTCATATCGTATCTTACACACCAATAATAGTAGTAAATTGCATCATTAATATAATGTTTAGTATCTGCGTATTTCATGTTGATATAAGACGTAAATGTATTATTGAGGATTTATGGTTTTAAGTTTTGAATACTATTACATAAATCCAGTGATTTTCATGATTGATGTGTCATGTCCACCATGAGATGTTTTATGATTTGGTTTTATTCCGGACCGAGTGAGGGAGATATACGGTCGTGGATTTTACGTTATCCATACTGAGTGGGGGAGATATAAAGTTGGATACATGGTGGACCCGGTCGAGACTGAGGGGCAGGATAGCCGCATTGAGGCGGGAGAGCCTAGCGAGGTTACTCGATACCGGATAGAGTGGTAAAATACGGCGTATATCTAGATGATAACGACCGGTATTGTTGATTTCAGGATCATTCGAGGAATGATGCCTGTGAGAAATGGAAGTTTTGTGTCGATGATGGACATGGGGAATTGAATTTGTATTGGAAATAAATGATGAGATTTCAGTTTTGATTATGAGATTCGTATTGTAGATTTATGATTTCCACAGATAATCATACATTATACTTGTTCACATTTCAGTTAGTATGATCGTCATATTTACATTATTAACCGTTATATATTAGTCATATTCACTGAGTTGGCAACTCACCCCCGTTGTGCCACAGTTCCTTACAGGGGTAGAGTGGACGGTTAGCAGCGGTGCAGATCTACTCTTTCCGCTTTTATCGCATTTTTTGATAGGTGGGTTACATATGTAGTAATCTCCTCTTTTGGGTATTGTATTTGGTATCTAGAAAATCTCCATCATACCTGTATATGACTTAGAGTGAGAGATGATATGTATATTATTTGACAGTTGAGATCGTTTAGTTCTATAAATTGTTATTTCATTTCTTTTTATCTAGGATTCGTATTGATGTCCTGTATACTGAGATTTTATTTTCCGCTGTTGATATTGTTGATCCCAACTAGGGATGCAACCAAACTTAACACCTTATACCTGTTTAATATTTAACTTCATAAACTGCGATTTTTACTAAAATTTAAAATTTCTATATAAAGAATTCCGCAAAAAGGATTTTGATCTTGGTTGACGGCTTACTTGGACTGTGTGCATATCTTTGGACTGTGTGCATATCTTTAGATATTATACAATCTAAGTTCCGGTCACATCCAAACTTTGGGTCGTGACAATATTGGATACAGGATATATGAGATTTACTTAATTTTGTACATTCAGGATAAATGAGATTTACTTGATATTGTACATTCGGATTTTGTGAGACTTACATGATATGAGAGCCAATTTGGGGGCTGATTTGAGAAATTGGGATTTGGATTGTCTTGATGGACTTTGGTCCTACCACGATGTCAGGATTCCGTGGAAATGACATGTTTCATCTCATTTTTCGCATTTATTGTTTATGCACTGCTTCATGTATTAATAGTACCTGATATAGTACCTTCCATAACTGTTGAATTTACATACTTTATTTTATATGCATTGTTTCATGTATTAGCTGTACCTGCTAGAGTACCTTTCATGACTGTTGTATATATACATTGTCATATCATTTCTTCATGTATTAATAGTACCTGATAGAGTACTTACATGATTGTTGCATACAGATTGTCATATTAGTATTGCTTCATATATTAGTTGTACCTGCTAGTGTACCTTTCATGACTATTGCATACATATGACCATTTATTGCTAATAGCTTGCATATGTTAGATTCGTGTTGTACGTGCATACTTGCGATTACCTGCATATGTTATTTACTATTCACGAGTTGGAAACTCACCCCCGTTGTGCCACAGGGTTTTGCAGGTTGTTTCCCCAGAGTAGTCGAGGCAGGCTATTCATCTATCACATCATCTTTTGCAGCGGATACCGCTTCAGCTCACAGTGTGCAGTTTTGCTTAGGTGGGTTTTGTGGTTATCCGTTCATGTTTATTGTATATTCGTTGTATCTTGTACTCTCCATCTACCATTATCTTGTATGACTTAGAGACTTGATGTAAGGAAGATATTGCATATTTTGGTGACTTGGATGTCTTTTATGCAGTTTTACTTATATCGTCTTTTATTTTTTCGCTATGGTATCATATATCTGTTGTGGTGGTTGTTTTCCGCCGTTGGGCGTGGATTTGTTCCCGTTGGGATGCTTTACTTATATTTATATTGTACCCATTTTTGGGGTTGGTTTTTATAAAGGAGGTGCTGCCAAAATTTTAAAGGAAGAAAAGTTGGATTTTAAAGAATTTGGGTTGAGATTTCAAAGGTTTTGAAAAATGCTATTATCACTTTCTTACTATTTTTGATGGTTTAGATTGCTGGGTTTTCGGCTTACTTAAATTGCGTTAGGCCTGTAGATGTTGTGTAGTTTAAGGGCCGTCACGTGCCAATTTCGGGTCGTGACACTTCATTCGTGAAAAGATCGTGTGTAGAGTCATAGATACGATTCACGTGGGATCAGATAACCAACTTGCTGATTTGTTCACTCTCTTGGGAAATCTCGTGTGCATTTTATTTGTAACAAGTTTGACATTGATGTATATACTCTAACTTGAGACGGAGTGTAAGATTACTTGATTTAATGGACAGTAATGATGTAGGTGTATGTTTGTAATTAGTAATATTTCTATATAAAAAGATGACGAGATATGATTTACAAGCATATTCACCCTCCAAGTCCTTCCTCTCACTTTCTCACCACTAATAAGATATCATTAGTTAGATTGTAACGAATAATATTATAGCAATAAATCTTCTGTGATAGATTTAGTTACATAGTTAAGGATTTGTTAACTTGTATATCTGCAACACTCAATTATCTTCATAATCTTCAATAACAAACCCCAAATTAAGTTTGTTAGCAGTGATACCTCCAACACCATCTTGAATCATTGATCTTTTAAGAAATAAACTCTTCTGTTAAAGATACATCATGCCCATGATTAGAAGAAGAAGTCGATGAGGTAGCAGTTGTGACACCATAGTTTTTGTTGTCAAACCATATTTTAAGATGTGTTCGGAGGAATGGTGTGAAATCATGATTTTGTAATTATGAGGGGTTTGGATAACCTAATTCATGGCTATGTTGCCTTGAATTAAAAAATATGTGGTGAAATTAAATTAATAAATTTTTTGCACAGGAGACAGATATCTGTGTGGAACTAACAGGGGCATTCCAGGACTTTCCTAGAAACACCCTGTACTAAATATATTTTTTTACCATTTATTCCTATGCTTTCAACCCTTGTCCTCATAAAGTAAAGAGACTGCAGAGTAACAATATCTGGCATCAGAGAGATCGCGTATTGATTGCAGCAGCAGCTGTTAGATTTCATCATCATCAATTTCAACTGGAGGAGATATTTTTAGGTATGTCATTTGTTGATTCTATTTAAAATTACAGATTGATTGATTCTTGCTAAGATTGAATTCCCAAACCAAAACCTGTTGCGGAGATTTCTCCATTTGTTTGATCTCATGTTAGCAAATTGACTTTTTCTCCGCTTATGATTTAAATTTCCTTTTATAAAAATCAAAAACCTTGCATTGGTCGATTCCATCGACAAATTTGGGGCACGTGAGGTTCCCACCGCTCACTGCAGCGGCTCTCGCCACTCCCCCGGACGGGCACATAAGATGAGAAGCATGTACAGTCCCTTAGGGCATGTTTGGTTGCAAGATTTCTTTGGATTTGGACCGTGAAATCCTAGGATTCCATAATTTTGTACTTGGTCGGGGAATTTGGATTTCTAGGATTTCTTTGTTTTATATTGGGGCCACCACAAAACATCGATTCTTGAATCCTAAAATTTTTCAAGCATTTTCAAGGTGTCAAGAATCCTAAAATTTTTCAAGCATTTTCAAGGATTTGACACGTGCTTTTAGATGAGATCAGAGTATTTTATTTATTTAATAATCCTCTCTATATCTATCTCTCTAAAATCCTCAAATCCAAATCCCACTTTATTTTCAACAACCAAACAAAGATTATAAGAATCTACAAATCTAATACTAGAAATCCAAAACCAACCATACAACAAATTACCAAATCCAGAAATTTTCAACTGTACCATTTTGGAATCCAAATTTCATAATCTTGCAACCAAACAGGCCCTTAATGACACTAGTTTAAACTTTTCATCTTCCATGGAAAATTTTCAAACTGTGCTTTTATATATAGCAGCTGCTAGCATACTGGTCGAAACAACCGAGGATGGCTCCTAAGAAGGAAATCACGGGGCTAAGCCTGAAGCTACTGATAGATCGAGAATCAAATCGCGTCATGTTCGCTGAAGCAGGAAAGGACACCGTCGATTTCCTATTCAGCCTCCTCCAAATGCCGGTGGCATCGATCATCCGACTCCTCACCGCCAACAACATGGTCGGTTCCATCGGAAACATCTCCAAGAGCATCGAAAACTTGGATAATGCTTACATCAAATCTAACAAGTGTAAGGATGTGCTTCTGAAGCCTTGTATCCAATCAACGCCCCTCTCTCAAACTGCAGACCTGCTAACACTAGGAGATTATTCTGCTGCTTCTGCAGAAACCAACAAACTGTTATACAGGTGCTATTATCATGTTGGATTGCAATACACCAGCTGCAATTATTATACGGAGCGTATGAACGATCCCTGCCCTAAGTGCAACCGCCCAATGGCAACGGCGATGAGTCCTATGCCTTCAAGTTCTGATGTAGGAAGAGTTAAGGGCGGTGAAGAGGTAAAGGCCGGGGTCGGGTTTGTTAAAGAGTTGGTGGTGTATATGGTGATGGATGATCTGACAATTTCTCCGATGTCGACCATCTCTGGCTTGACTCAGCTTAACAAGTTCGGTGTCAAGGACACAGGTTCACTTGAGGAGCGGAGGGTGTCCATGGGCATGGAAGAGGTCAGTTTCTTTTCGGGGGGTTTGCACAAAACTCCCCTGTAGTTTATCCGAATCGCGCTGTTCATACCTCCCTTAGAAGGCTTGTTGACCACAAAACTGTTAAAGCCACATAATCTCAGTTTACCCCTAATTTTTCCTGTGAGTATGTGGATAAAATAAACAAAAAGTTTCACTGACTGAAATGCACTTTCTTTGTTTGATAGGGTTTGGCATTGTTGAAGGCTTCGCTCGAGTCCAAGGCTGTACTCACTGATGTATTCCTTTCCAAGAATAAGAAGGCGAAGAACCGCCGTTGAGAGCTATATATGTGCCTTCTGTTCAGAGAGCTATTTTCTTTTAAAGTTGTCTTCTTTGTTATGTTCAATTAGGTGTGAGTTTGATCCCTTCCACTTCAGTGACGTTTGGTTGATTTGCTTTTATTTTTAATGTAGCTTTTGTTTATCTGGAGACCTATTTATCCTAAGGAATCCGTACTTAATTAAATCCAGTGATGAATTAGGCCCTGCTTGGTTTTGATGTTAGGTTAGATAACATGTTGTATGCTAAGTCTTTATTTACCCTAGATTTCTAACTCAACAATATGAAATGAATATTCAAATAATCTTATAAATTCATATAATATATATTATATATTCATCGAGACTGAAATCAGGATGTGTGTATAAGTAATATTCAATTTTGAAAAAGAAAAAATTGTATATCCAAATTGGCATATATTCAATTAACTTGTACACAACAATTCCGTACATATCCCCCCAAAAAAATCTATAAACAATGATGAGATTTAGATTTTAGTTATATTGGTTGATGAGTTATAGTCTACCCCGGCTCAGTTGTTGGTTGACGAGTTATAAAAATATCAAATTTACAAATCAAGGTGTCTATCGGGTGTGACCAGACCAGGCTTAGGCCCGGCTCGAATCCCCACAACCTGAGCCCGGCCCGTTGCCCGGCACAGCACCGGACTGGCCCGGACCGTTTAAAAATTTTGATTTAAAAAAAATTAAAGTAAATTTTTATTTTTATTAAAAAAAATTGGAAATTTTTTTAACCCGAACTTCGTGTAGGTCTCGGGGCAAACCTATATATTTTATTAATTAAAAAATATTTTAAGGAGGAGATAAGTTGGCAAACCTTACCCCTCATACAATTACCAAAAAAATTAAAAATACAATTCAAAGGGAAAAAAACTAACTGGTTAGCTTCTAACGGTTTTTACTCTTCATCGGTGTCGAAGTGTTCAATGCTCTTTACGTGTTGTTGTCTAGCTTCTGCATCGAACTAATCTTTTTGGCACACTGTGTTCTCTAATGCGTCATCCGACAGCCTCGCTCTCTTGTTGCTCAAAACCTATTACCTGCACTAAAAGCACACTCCGAAACTACTGTGTATACCGGAATTGTAAGTAAATCACGAACCATGGCAGAAAGTATATGATACATGTGTCCATGTGTTTTCCACCAATCCAAAATATCAAGATTATTTATTTTTATTCGCGATAAGAAAATTACTGAAATCAGTTTGCAAATACATTTTAAGCTCATTATAAGTAGAAGAAGCAGAAACGGTTGTTCTTTGTTTTTTCTGTTGCAAAAACTGAAATTTTTCTTTTTTGGAAGTTTGCTGTGAAGAGGAAAATAAAGAAGAAGTTCTGTTTTGACCGTACTGTGCATCATATATGGCATTCAATTCATGGAAATAAGAATTTAAAATATTTTTATAATCTTTTATAACAGTACCTAAGTTTTTATGGTACCCATCTAATAAAAAAAATAAATTATCTTTTTTAAGTCTTGGATCAAAAACAGGTGCTAAACAAAACAATGCAGGAACTTTTCGCCAATATTTATTCAATTTCATAAGCATGCTATGTAACATTCCAGCAAATGCGCTTTCAGGATCAATTGCATGCTCATTAATAATCTTACTAATATAAAATAACTGTTCTACTGCTAAACATGTAGTAGGGTAATAAACACCAGATAAACATTTAGTTGCATTGTAAAATATTTCTAAAATTTTTTAAATTATTCACAAGCAAACCAATCATAATCCTCTAAATTATTATTGAGCATTTTCCTCATAAAATAAAGCAATGAGCTCCCGATATTTTAAAACACATTTCAATATCTCATAAGTGGAACTCTATCTAGTTGAAATGTTGAATTTAAAAGATCTAAATTTTAAATTTAATTGGGTACAAGTTTGCTTAAAAATATGTTTTCGAGGTCTTGATGTTTCAATAAATATCATTGCATCTTTAAGTTTCGCTAAATGAGAATCGATTATAGTATGACCATCATGCATAATTAAATTTAACACATGGCATGCACATTTTTGATAAAATAATTCTCCATTTAAAACAGAATTTAAATTATTTTTAAAATTGCTATAGCAGAATTATTATTACTAGCATTATCAAAAACTAACAGAAAATATTTTATTTTGAATATTCTATTCACATACAGTAGTCAAAATACAATTGAGTCAAATATGGTAACGGCTAAAAATAAGAAACTCGAGAATATGGAAAATAAATTTTTAGCCGTTACCATACAATTGATAAATTTTAAATTTTTAGCCGTTACCATACAACCACATACAGTTTGGGGAGGTTCTTCACTTAAATATTTTGCCCCCACTAATAAATTCCTCCCAAGCTTACAGGTTTTTCGAGATTTAGCAGATGGCAACAGTGAGGACACTGTTGAAAACAAGTTTGGGGGAGGTTTGTGCTTATTTTTCGCATCATTTGCATATCATTTGCATAAGCACAAAACATTTTTTCGAAAACCTATAAAAATTTAAAAATTTTCAAAACTATAAAAATATTTTTGTACATAAATAAGATAATGAAAGTTTAGATAGTGAAAAGTTACATCCATGAGATTAGAAAAATTTTAGAAAACTAAGAAAATTAGAAGTTTTCTTATACGAACTAGTAATAAGTAGTTATGAGCCGTTGTCCCAAGGGTTAGTAAGATGAAGGACGTCGCTAATCTGAGGATAAAAATAAGTCTGAAAAATAGTTTCTATTCTGGAAGCCAAACATTTTGAACGTTGACACCCTGCTATTCGCACTTACATACGTCTTAAAGCCTGGGATAGTAGAGGATACCTTGAAATGCTCTTGTCTTAAAGCCAAAAGTATGAAAAAAAAATGGTGAGAAAAATGGACACTGGTTTTGTTATCACCAAGGGAAATAAAAAAATATATAGCAAGGGTGCTTCTTCATCTAGTGCCCTAAGGCCAACTGGTCTGGGAGTCACTGCTATACCTAAGGTGGTGCAAGATTAGGAAAATACACCAAATAAGCAAGCACATGAGTAATCGGTCGGTTAGTACCTCAAGAAGTATTAACGGTCGCATGAAAGTGTGTAAGCTCATCGAAAAAAAAATATATATATACTGAGGCTGATGGGCAAGAGTATGATAGCTTGAATTGAATTCTCCGGGTATAGGGATGTCTTTACACACACGCAGGGTTATATGATCGATGTTTGGAAGAAAGATAGGAATGAAGAATAAGACGATGTTTTATTGAGGGAGGACGTGATTTCTTACATCTTTTCATGACCATTAAGATAGGGCTCATGACAACCGAAAAGCTAGCTTAGTTGGAAACCCTAAGTTTCAAGGCTTTTCTTTTACAATTCTTTTCTTTAAATGTAATATTCATGATCTTCCTTTTATTATTGGATTTTGTGGGTGCAATCCGCTGAAAACCCTCAGGAGACAACACTCATCCTACTAGGGACACCTAGAGGTTTAAAGGCTTGTTGCACGTGCTCAGTGCAATCGTGTTGACTACGAAAGTGTGCTAGTTAGTTTTTCTCTTTCTTTATTTTCTCCTTCTCTTTTTAATAAAACATTCGCTCGAGACGATCGAAATTAAGTTTGGGGGTATTTGATCAGTCGAAAATATTGTATATTTTAGCCGGCAATTTCCTTAACATTGGCATACATTTAGAAGTGTTCGGCATTCATATTCTACATATTAGCAAATCTGTCACAAAATATAAGATTGCATGTGTTAGACTTTTAAACCGACACTTTAAAGGAAATTAACCGCATTTCATGGCATCGCATCATTTCTGTATTTGCGCAACACTTGTCTTGAGTATGTGCAGGAAATACGGAAGAAAAAGCAAAAGAGCTGATCAAAAAAAATACGCCAACTAAATCATTTCAGATCTGGTAGCAGTGCAGAAGGAATCAGATAATTCTATATATCAAAAGAAGGCCCATACAAAAGTACAAGCCCACAACAGAAGAATGAAAGCCCAAAGCTCCAACTTGGCCGCGCATCCACGGCAATAGCCTCCTTATGCCGCGGAAGCGCGGCTCAGTGGTGACGTCATCTCCTCATTTTCAGTGCAAAGTTCTTCCAGCGGGACCCACACCTCATTGTGATACTTCAAATCCCATAATTCTCTCGAACCTACTGCCAGATCAGCAAAGAAGATTAAGAAGGCTAATCCTAAATTAAGCTCCTAATTAATCCTCTTCTAGAAGCTCCTCCTAACTAATCACATCTAGAAGCTTCTCTCCTAACTAACTTTTGGAGGGAAATTTGAATTCCCTCAACAAACTTTTGGAGGGAAACTTAGAATTTGAAATCCTAGATCTAGGGTTAGTTATCTATAAATAGGAACCTAGACCTAGGGTTAAAGGCTAATCAATAATCATTGGTTCATTCTACACCATTTTCTTCCACAAGTCTCGTGACAAGGCTTGTGCGAAACCCTAACCCTAATTCCACTCCAAATCCAAGATCTTGAGTACCAAATCAAGTGAGAAGCCTTCAACCTTTTAGGAGCCGAGCCGATCTTCAATCGGGCAAGTGATCCAAGCCGATCCGCGATCCACGGAGACGAGCGAAGCCAAGTCGACGATCGAATTCTTCCTCTTGTAGTTCTTGAGCGAATGTAATGAAATTGTTGATATAAATAAAAGGTGAAATTCTTTAATCTTGCTTTCTTTTAATTCTTGCATCATGATTAGATCTCAATTTGTAATTGTTGTTCTTGTCGTGATGTTTGAGTAAAACTCCGCTCGTAAAGGAGTCGAGACGATTGTAGAATGATGATGTAACAAATCTTAATACTATTTTTAAGTCCTACGAGTTTTGTAAACCCTAGCAAGTTCAAGAATCGATGACCTAGTTTCGTAGCGATGCTTTCTTGATTGTGATCGCTCGAAATTAGGGATCTACGATCGTTTCTTGAATTTACTAGAGGCTAGAATATGAATGGTATCAATGAAAGAACAAGAGATAAGATGAAACCCTAGTTTCACAAGAAGTCTCTAATTCTCATCGATTATCATCGATCTAGTATCAATTCATCGAAGGATAAGAATACGTAATTGTAAGATTACATCACATCTATAGATCCGATCGATTCCTACGAGCCTCATTTCGATTCTTGATATTTGGTTTGGAAAAAATCAACAAACTATAAATTCTTGATTCTATCTTTTCTTGTTATTAGATCTAGATATTTTCTTTTTCTTGAAATACAAAATTTAAATCATGAATTGTTTGTTTTCTTTTCATTAAAGTTTCGACTCATCTAAATTCGAAAAGACGAACGATTACACTTTCCCTGTGGACGATCCGCACTCACTAACAATCTACATCCGACACCGTAGTTGATTGCGGTCAAATAATTTTTGGTTGTGAATTTCTATTCAATTTTATACTACACATCAAGAATTCTTATCAATCAAATGGCGCCGTTGCCGGGGATAGTGCGCTAATAGTTCGTATTTTGAAATTTGAGTTGAGCAATTTATTCCATTATAAATTTTAGATCAAAAATTCGTGCAAACACTAATACGTGTGTTGTGATTTGATTGCGAGAAAATCTGGAATCATTGGAGCTGGAGAAAATTTTTTCTGAAAATTCCAGTGGACTCAGCAGCTGAACAGAAGCTCCCTGAAGAAAATTTGTACAGTGATTCCACCAGAAGAGCGCCCATCCGCGGCAAGAACCCCAAATCCGCGGCGGATCCGCGCCTCTGTGGACTGTTCACTGCATCAATTTTTCACTGTAACTTTCTCACTTTCTTATCTTCTCCTCTGTCTGCTCCAATAACAATTTTACTGCAGGTTTCTTTGCAAATAAATCGCTGCGCGCAAAAGCAAAATAAAATTTGTGCGTGTTTTTGATTCTTGGTTGTTTGCATATTAATACGGAAATTAAGGGGCACGACCAAATCCAATTTAGGTGGGGATTTCATTACCCTTCCTAGGCCCCGAAAATCGTCAAACTTGCATCCGCATTACCCTCACTAATTAAAAGAAATCTAGAGATGACTCTAAGGACCGTCGCGCTCAATTAGGACAAGAGAAGGCCGTGGGTAATTCATTGCTTATCCGCGTTTTCTTGTGGTGCCTAAGGCGAGTGTGTCTAAGGCTAGTGGTTATTAATTAGGCCCACTGTAGTGGTGGTTCCTTCCCACTTACCTGGCACTTATCCGGCCACAGGGGGACAAAGAGGCAGTGGAGGATTTATCCTGCGACTTGTCTTTTGGCAGTTAGGAGAGGTCTAGAGCTTTGACCTAGGTGACCACTAGATTCTAGGGTTTGTGTGTTGCATTTGTTTTGTTGCATCATATTTTTTCAAAAATCCGTATCTTTTCAAAACAAACACCGCATACATCATTTCCCCTAATTATAAATTCACGCTGCCACTTGTACTAACCCTTTTTAGTACAAGATAGGCTGGACACGGGTTTCTAGTGCTCGTTAAGTCCGCGTTTCCCTCATCGACCCAAAGTCGGTATTTCTACACTTACCTTTTCTTTACCCACCACCACACCCACTTCGATGGATCCACCTCCATCGAACTTCTTTTCCACTACCCTGCCGCCGTCTGTTGGTGCGCAGAATCCACCTCGCATCTCTCTCCAAGAGAGATGCTATCCTACACGAGGCCCACTTTCCACCTGTCTTTCCACACCACCAGCCAACGGGGAAAATTTTCAAATAAAACCCCAATACATCAACCTTCTACCAAAATTCCACGGTCTCGAGTCTGAAGACGCATACGTGTTTATCACGAAATTTGAAAATGTATGCGCAATGATGGGTACCTCACAGCTTTCTGTGGATGCTTTCCGTCTACGTCTTCTCCCATTCACCTTGTGCGATTTAGCCGAGAAGTGGCTATATAACACTACCGCACATTCCATTTCAAATTGGGACGAATTCGTCAAAGCATTCCTTAAGAAATTCTACCCACATCACAAGACAGCTCGAGTCCGTAGCGAAATCTATCAATTCACCCAGCTTCCAAATGAAACATTTTCAAAATGTCTTGACCGCTTCAAGGATCTGTTAGTCCAATGTCCACATCACGGCATCCCGAGATGGGATCTTTGCCGAATCATTTATGAGGGCATTACTCCTTACACAAGACAGACCCTTGAATCCATGTGTCAAGGCAACTTTATGACCAAAGATGATGGGGAAGCCTGGAAATTTCTAGAAGATTTCGCTGAAAAATCTTTACAGTGGGAGGGTGTGAGTCAATCGTCTAGGGATGGCAATGATATTTCCATAGGAGTTAGAGCTGACATTGCAGCTATCAATAAGAAACTCGAGAATATGGAAAATAAATTTTTAGCCGCCGCCCTAAGTCAAATATCACTCTCCAAAACTGTATGTGGTTGTTGTTCTGATCCGTCTCACTTGACGGAAGAATGTCCGTTTCAAGGTAATGAGCATACCAATGCCGCATTTCAAAGACCTAGAAACAATCCATCTTCCTCCATATATGATCAGGGTTGGAGGAATAACCCTAACTTTGCTTGGAACCAATCCCAATTTCAAAACACGGTTCCAAACCAAAACAATTTCCAAGGGGTCCCTCCACCACAACAGCACCCACCACTTCAATTGAGTCAGCACCCCTTTCAATCACAAAACTTCCAAAATCCGGCCAATACTTTTGCACCGTCTAGTCCTTTGCAATTGACCGGTACAAATAATACCTCTGCACTAGCACAAACCTTGGATACTTTCATGAAACAATCCATCCAAGGGACGGCAAGTTTGCAATCTTCCGTCGAGAATGTAATGAAGATCATTATTTCTCAAAATGAGAATATCAAATCGATGGAAGAACAAATTGCATAACTAAAAGCCGAAATGAGTGCAAGAGAGAAAGGGAAACTTCCAGCTCAACCTTTACCTAATCCTAGCTATTCACATCATGTGGATAAGATCACGTTGAGATCTGGAAGAGTGCTTGACCATCACCTTGGGGAAGAGTTTGATGATACTAATAAATCAATCAATAACACCCCGGCTGAGACCTTTCCTCACACACACACTTCTTACCCCAGTTCTTCTACCCCACCATCTTCTTCCGAGCCTATTCTCCATTTCCCAAAAGGCTCGCCACTTCAGCCCACCTCTTTTACTCCTCCACGGACGATCCCCACTTCTACTTTGGGATCGATTCCACAAACACTTCCTTCTCCTATGATGGACCCAGCGCTTATTGCTAAAGCACCTTATCCTAATCGGTTAAGGGCTAACACACCGAGTCCACATATGGAGAAGATTATGAACATTTTTAAGCAAGTAAACACCAACATCCCTCTCCTAGATGCCATCCAACAAGTTCCGTCTTATGCGAAAACTCTTAAGAACTTGTGCACTAGGAAGAGGAAGAATCCAGTGCCCAAGAAGATTTTTATGGAAAAAACAATAGACACGGCTTTCCCCCAACAATTACCGAGGAAACGTAAGGATCCAGGATATCCTACTATTTCTGTTTCTATTGGGGAAAAACACATCAACCGTGCTCTACTAGATCTTGGCGCTAGTGTTAACTTGCTTCCTTACTCAGTCTATGAGCAATTAGGGATCGGAGAGTTGAAGCCAACCAATTGCACTCTCCAGATGGCTGACCGATCTATCACCAAACCTAGGGGTGAACTGGAGGATGTGTTAATAAAAATCGGAGAATTTATATTCCCGGTAGATTTTATTGTAATTGATACACAGCCTGTAGCGAACCCACGGAATCAAATTCCGGTGATTTTAGGTCGCCCCTTTTTGGCCACTTCCAATGCAATAATCAACTGTCGTAATGGTTCTATGACCCTATCTTTCGGGAATAGGTCAATAGAGCTGAACATTTACAAGTTGGGAAGTGTACCCTCCGAACCTACTGCTCAGGTCTGTTCTGTCGACTTAATGGATGTCGACAGCAGCGAATTTGATGATCCTCCTGTTATCGATCTTGACTCTTTTCATACGTTATTGTTTGACCCAACTATGTATCATACACATACGGACTCTTCCACTGAGATGTCCGGGTCAACAATTAACACCGATTATGAACTGCTCTTAGAGTCTGAAGATCACCCCGCACTTTGTGATGACATTATTCACCGGGGTATAGATGGAACTTTTGAGGAAATCTTCGCTGATGAACTCGCATTTTTGAATAACACGGGTGTTGAGATGAATCATGTCCCACTCACTGAAATTGAACCTCCACCCCTTCTTCCGAACTGTAAAAAGAATGCGAGTTATCCATCACATTCACTGCATCGTCTCTCCAATATGAGACGCACATACACTCTCTTCCACCACTTAACCTTTCCCCACTTCTTCTTCCACCAACCCGAGCACTGCATTGATAAAATTTTTGAATGGTTGGTGTTAACATTCGGTCTTTGCAAAGCTTGGCATCGACCACTGATTTTTGACCCCCTCATATGATTTTGAAAGATTAACATTGCATAAGTTTGGGGGGGGTATATTTTCTGGCTCTTGAAAAGAAAATTTTACAAAATGATGAGCCAAAAATAAGTTTGGGGGAGATTCGTCACTTAAATATTTTGCCCCCACTAATAAATTCCTCCCAAGCTTACAGGTTTTTCGAGATTTAGCAGATGGCAACAGTGAGGACACTGTTGAAAACAAGTTTGGGGGAGGTTTGTGCTTATTTTTCGCATCATTTGCATATCATTTGCATAAGCACAAAACATTTTTTCGAAAACCTATAAAAATTTAAAAATTTTCAAAACTATAAAAATATTTTTGTACATAAATAAGATAATGAAAGTTTAGATAGTGAAAAGTTACATCCATGAGATTAGAAAAATTTTAGAAAACTAAGAAAATTAGAAGTTTTCTTATACGAACTAGTAATAAGTAGTTATGAGCCGTTGTCCCAAGGGTTAGTAAGATGAAGGACGTCACTAATCTGAGGATAAAAATAAGTCTGAAAAATAGTTTCTATTCTGGAAGCCAAACATTTTGAACGTTGACACCCTGCTATTCGCACTTACATACGTCTTAAAGCCTGGGATAGTAGAGGATACCTTGAAATGCTCTTGTCTTAAAGCCAAAAGTATGAAAAAAAAAATGGTGAGAAAAATGGACACTGGTTTTGTTATCACCAAGGGAAATAAAAAAATATATAGCAAGGGTGCTTCTTCATCTAGTGCCCTAAGGCCAACTGGTCTGGGAGTCACTGCTATACCTAAGGTGGTGCAAGATTAGGAAAATACACCAAATAAGCAAGCACATGAGTAATCGGTCGGTTAGTACCTCAAGAAGTATTAACGGTCGCATGAAAGTGTGTAAGCTCATCGAAAAAAAAAAATATATATACTGAGGCTGATGGGCAAGAGTATGATAGCTTGAATTGAATTCTCCGGGTATAGGGATGTCTTTACACACACGCAGGGTTATATGATGGATGTTTGGAAGAAAGATAGGAATGGAGAATAAGACGATGTTTTATTGAGGGAGGACGTGATTTCTTACATCTTTTCATGACCATTAAGATAGGGCTCATGACAACCGAAAAGCTAGCTTAGTTGGAAACCCTAAGTTTCAAGGCTTTTCTTTTACAATTCTTTTCTTTAAATGTAATATTCATGATCTTCCTTTTATTATTGGATTTTGTGGGTGCAATCCGCTGAAAACCCTCAGGAGACAACACTCCTCCTACTAGGGACACCTAGAGGTTTAAAGGCTTGTTGCACGTGCTCAGTGCAATCGTGTTGACTACGAAAGTGTGCTAGTTAGTTTTTCTCTTTTTTTATTTTCTCCTTCTCTTTTTAATAAAACATTCGCTCGAGACGATCGAAATTAAGTTTGGGGGTATTTGATCAGTCGAAAATATTGTATATTTTAGCCGGCAATTTCCTTAACATTGGCATACATTTAGAAGTGTTCGGCATTCATATTCTACATATTAGCAAATCTGTCACAAAATATAAGATTGCATGTGTTAGACTTTTAAACCGACACTTTAAAGGAAATTAACCGCATTTCATGGCATCGCATCATTTCTGTATTTGCGCAACACTTGTCTTGAGTATGTGCAGGAAATACGGAAGAAAAAGCAAAAGAGCTGATCAAAAAAAATACGCCAACTAAATCATTTCAGATCTGATAGTAGTGCAGAAGGAATTAGATAATTCTATATATCAAAAGAAGGCCCATACAAAAGTACAAGCCCACAACAGAAGAATGAAAGCCCAAAGCTCCAACTTGGCCGCGCATCCGCGGCAATAGCCTCCTTATGCCGCGGAAGCGCGGCTCAGTGGTGACGTCATCTCCTCATTTTCAGTGCAAAGTTCTTCCAGCGGGACCCACACCTCATTGTGATACTTCAAATCCCATAATTCTCTCGAACCTACTGCCAGATCAGCAAAGAATATTAAGAAGGCTAATCCTAAATTAAGCTCCTAATTAATCCTCTTTTAGAATCTCCTCCTAACTAATCACATCTAGAAGCTTCTCTCCTAACTAACTTTTGGAGGGAAATTTGAATTCCCTCAACAAACTTTTGGAGGGAAACTTAGAATTTGAAATCCTAGATCTAGGGTTAGTTATCTATAAATAGGAACCTAGACCTAGGGTTAAAGGCTAATCAATAATCATTGGTTCATTCTACACCATTTTCTTCCACAAGTCTCGTGACAAGGCTTGTACGAAACCCTAACCCTAATTCCACTCCAAATCCAAGATCTTGAGTACCAAATCAAGTGAGAAGCCTTCAACCTTTTAGGAGCCGAGCCGATCTTCAATCGGGCAAGTGATCCAAGCCGATCCGCGATCCACGGAGACGAGCGAAGCCAAGTCGACGATCGAATTCTTCCTCTTGTAGTTCTTGAGCGAATGTAATGAAATTGTTGATATAAATAAAATGTGAAATTCTTTAATCTTGCTTTCTTTTAATTCTTGCATCATGATTAGATCTCAATTTGTAATTGTTGTTCTTGTCGTGATGTTTGAGTAAAACTCCGCTCGTAAAGGAGTCGAGACGATTGTAGAATGATGATGTAACAAATCTTAATACTATTTTTAAGTCCTACGAGTTTTGTAAACCCTAGCAAGTTCAAGAATCGATGACCTAGTTTCGTAGCGATGCTTTCTTGATTGTGATCGCTCGAAATTAGGGATCTACGATCGTTTCTTGAATTTACTAGAGGCTAGAATATGAATGGTATCAATGAAAGAACAAGAGATAAGATGAAACCCTAGTTTCACAAGAAGTCTCTAATTCTCATCGATTATCATCGATCTAGTATCAATTCATCGAAGGATAAGAATACGTAATTGTAAGATTACATCACATCTATAGATCCGATCGATTCCTACGAGCCTCATTTCGATTCTTGATATTTGGTTTGGAAAAAATCAACAAACTATAAATTCTTGATTCTATCTTTTCTTGTTATTAGATCTAGATATTTTCTTTTTCTTGAAATACAAAATTTAAATCATGAATTGTTTGTTTTCTTTTCTTTAAAGTTTCGACTCATCTAAATTCGAAAAGACGAACGATTACACTTTCCCTGTGGACGATCCGCACTCACTAACAATCTACATCCGACACCGTAGTTGATTGCGGTCAAATAATTTTTGGTTGTGAATTTCTATTCAATTTTATACTACACATCAAGAATTCTTATCAATCAGGAGTATAAGAATTACATAAAAGAAATGAGAATGAGTTATAGTTGTAGAATTCATGAGATAGGTCTTTTTAATGACTCATTTGTGTGAGTCATTATTTGCTTTATGACTCATTCTTGTTTCTAACTAAAAAGGTTTTATTCATGTTTATCTTCTTTCCACTCTCATCTCCTCCATGCTTCTTCTTCCTCTCTTGATTTTTCTTCAAGTAAGAAATGGAAAAGAAAAGAGAAAAATTAAGTGAGTTAATAATTCTATATCTCCTACTGATCATTCTTAGCAAGTTTAATTAGTGGGTTGTTTCATTTTGATGAGATCAATTTAAAGCTGTAGCTTGTGTTGGAGTTATCTCAAGGTGAATTATCTTCGGCAAGGAGATCATCGAGCAAATTTGTTCCGAGCTTCATGGAGACTAGCTAGAGTTGAAGGAGAGGCGGTTAACACACTACAAAGGTTGTAACCCTCTAAACTTTAGTTTTTAGCTTATTAGTATAGTTGCAAGTTTAGCTTTTTGATTTGATTCTTGATTTGGGTTTGCTATAGCTCTTTAGATTTTTAAAATTAGCGCTTCCGCCGTGCTTTAAACTCTACTAGAGGTTCCTAGCATCCCAACAGTGGTATCAGAGCCATACCAAAAGACTACAACTTGTTTTGGTGACATTGGAATACATGAAACCAAAAATTTTCAAAACTAGTTTAAAATATTTGTATGAAAAACTATCATTTTTGCTTGTGCCGAACCCATCTGATTCTTGGTTCGGACCAAGAGTTTAAAGTAGGCTCATGATAACCCGAACACAGCCGATTTGCACTCGATTCGGCCCCGATTCGGGGCTGAACCGATGCCAATTCAGCCCCTCATTGGGGGCTGAATCAGACATTCCAGGGCTGATTCAGTCTTGATTCGGGGTTGATCCTGCCCCTAATTTGGCCCCGTTTCGGGGCCGAACCAAGGCTCATATTGTGTGGTTTTTTTTTGGGGTTATCGGGGTTCGATTTCGCGCAAAAATGTAGGGATTTTCGTTGCCGAGATGAACTTGAAATTCAGTTTTTGGAATTTCAAGTTAGCGATCTCGCGGTTTATGAATTCTAATGTCATGGTTCGAATCGACTAAATCAAAGTGTTTGATTTAGTCGGCTTGAACATGGATACAATAAGGATATGTGTTGGTAAACGTCACTTAATTGCTATGTGATCAATTAGACGAGATTGCGCATTTGTTATTGTGATTATTATTGATATATGTTGATATATAGAATTGTTAGAATGTGTTGGATTGTCGTGAAATGAATAGCCTCCGTGCGGAAGTGTGATGATGTGATAAGTATTATTTCTATTCATACTTGTAGCCATTTTGTATATTCATTTGTTCGGGACGAGCTCCAACTTGTGACCGCCGTTTCTGCTTAATGTATATTCTTTGTTTCGGGACATGGCGGTTCACATGTGACCGTAGTCACCATTTGATATATTATTATTTGTCGGGACACGATCAGGTTGCGATCGTTGTCGCTGTTGTATTAATACAGGTTTAGGATTACCCTGCGGAGAAGCGCACTAGCAACCGAATTTTAGATTGTATCAGGTAATCATTTCAAGGAGTTGAGATCGGGTCACTCAAGTCTAGGATTGGCGGGTTGCTTACCGCGCTTGTAAAGGGTATAGGATAGATCTGCGGAAGAGTGCTCAAGTCACCGGATTCGAGAAAGTGTAGGGTGGCCCCTTCATGATGATGATGTTGGGTTTCCTCGTTTCTTGGGTTGCCTGATAGCTTGCCGCATTCGTAAAGGTCTGCTTTTGGTTGCGCACGGGCTGTTCACGCGACCGGGGAATCTCGCATTTCGTTTGTGGCTCGAACGAAAAGCGGGATTCCTAGGTGATCTGACCATTCCTATTCTGTAATGTTTATTACTTGCTTATGATGTGATTACCTGCCTGTGATGATGCTTATCGCTTATCTGTAATGTTGATTATCTGCTTGCGATGACATATATAGTGATATCTATGATATATGTGTGTGTGTGTGTGAGAGAGAGGGAGAGATAAATAAATGCTATATACGTTTTGCACCCGCGGTAGCCCTGCCTCCGCCCTACTATAAGTTAAGTAATCTTATGGTGAAGACCCAGGGCCCCGTGGCGAATGCGGATGGCGTATATCTGCATTCTATTTTATTTTCATGCTTTTCCAGGATTGTATGAGAAGATGCTAGGTAATGTGATTATCTTTTTGATGGGATTGCATTGATTCGGATTAATGCAAAGATAATAAAGCTAAAACACGTTGTAGAAACTAAATATCAGATGTTATAGTGTTATAGTCGAATCTTTTGCTTTGCACAGAGGTATTTGGTTAGGAATATCCTGCACCTCATTCGATGAGGGAAGAGCCTTGATTCCTTCACCGGAAGTTCGCTCTTAAGCAAAAGTTTATGTACTATAAATTTGCAAATTGTATAGCCATAGTCTTTTTTTTTTGCATCGAGATATTCGGTTAGGAATATCCTGCACCTCATTCAATAAGGTAAGAGCCCTGATCCCTTCACGGAGAATCCGCACTTAAGTAATAATTTACGTAACTATAAATATGCAAAATCACTCGGTTCTTAAGATGAGTTCAAGTTCATCACGTTAAAAATTTTCTTCAAAACCAGCCGTAGCCCTCTATCATTTCAGGAAGTTCTACTTAGTATTCGTGCTACGTTTGTCGACTTCGTTGAGGCATAGTACGGTAGCTAAGTAATGTCTTCTTGCTTGCACGTGATGCGATTAGTTAGAACAGTCGTACGACTTTGTTGACATTGTTAAGGGTCGTGCGGGTGGGTCTAAATTAAACACAAAATGACAGGTTGAACTTAACTAGCGATTTATGATTTGTTGACTTCGTTAAGGTCATAAGCCATTAGGAGTAAAAACCTATATCGGCAGTTTCAAATGTTAAAACTTGCAATGAGATTGCATACCTTCTATGGTATGGGGTGACTTATTGACCCCGTCAAGATTACCACTCCATGATAGTTTGGATCCCGATTCTCACTGTGAGTAATAGTTACTTTCGGGATATGATCCCGGTTAATTCTCCTTTTAAGGTTTTGTTCATCACAGAAAACTGCATTTTAATACCACTCATTCATTATCTATTTTGTTATATATGGGTACTATTAACCAGTGTCTGCTCAATAATTACAGATTACAAGTATTCATGATAAAATACTGGAAACACACTCAATATCATGGACGTAACGTTTGGGAGCCGACGTTGCAATCAGAACAGAAAACCGACCGATATTCAAAGTGCTCTTTTGCAATAAACATGTGTACACAATTTTAGTCCAACACAATACAAGTGTGCACATAGCTCTTTTGATCCTTAGACCATGGCGGGGGCTGCCATGACACAACATGTTGTGCAAGTGGGCACAAGTGGGTGAGTGTGTGATAAATGCAAAAAGTATTGATGTGATATAAAGCATCAAGTTTCCCTCCGAATCTCTGAGTGCAAACCTGGTTTTTAAAGAGAAATCAAACAGCACCAGAGAGAAAGTAGAGAGCACACAAGACCACCTCACCAATACGAGCCCCAATGCCCCGACCAAGACCGGCGAAACTCCCCAAAAACCCGGCATCACTGGTCCTCTTTGCTCCAAATATCCCCATTTTTCTTCTGGTCATTTCTCTTGGTCACATCAGTCCATCTATATTGTTTGTTTATTCTGGAGTTGAACCTATAAATACCAGAACAGATAATGAGAAAGGGAACATATGTATATACCCATTTCTATTCTTAGTTTTTAGTTTATGCTTGAGAGTTGTATGGGCTTTAACTTGGTTTCTTCTTCTTCTTCCCTCTTGAAACTTTTTTTTTTGAGAGCTTCATTATGGAGGTTGAACAAGTTACCAATACCTTGTACCTCAACTTCATCAAGTGTTAAATAATATTGTTATTGTTTTGTTTACTTTCTTCTTTTGTTTTTTGCTTTTTTTCCATTATGTGTAACTAATTTTTTTGGTTGTGGTGATGGTGAGGAAATGAGATGAAAGGCTTTGCCTATCTCCTTTTCTTGTTAATGTTTAAAATGCTTAATGTGATTCTAACTTAAAAATTGTTTATGTATTGATGTGATATGGTATTTTGAAACCATGGTTACTTTTTAACCTCTTCATATACCATATTCACTCCCTTTCCCCATTTCACAATGTTTAAGTTAAGATCAATTTGGTGTTAAGTTTGCTAAGTTTAGATACGGTATTTTGTGACCAAGTGGCTTGACAAACCTCGTAGTTTTCATATACCCTATACTATCACAAACACTTAGCAAAGTTAACACTAAAAATAAGTGCTCTCACTCCCTAATTTGTGTTTTTGATGTTGTGGTATGCTTGCTAACTCTCGTGCTTAGTGTTGATACCTCAAGCTTGGACATACAAACGGTAAGTGAACAATACGGACTCGTTTCGTGTTTTGAGTCAAGATCGGTGAACTTGATGATTTGTGCTTTGCAACTGCTTTGACAAGTCATGCTTCACTTCGGGATCGACACAAGGACGGACAACTCATGACCAAGGGAGCGTCGAAGGAATCGTCGTGATTCAACCATCCGAGCCAAAGCCACGACCATATTTCTTCTAAACTTGTTTTCTTTGCTTTCATATTTTCTTTATTAATTTGTGACAAACCAAACCACATTCGTTATTTGTTGAACCTTAAACAACAAAACCTAATCTCCAATTCCCTGCGTATCGACCCGTACTTGCCGTCTCGCTACAACGCGCCGTGCACTTGTGGTTTATAAATTTTAAAACGAGACTGAGCTCGCGTGCGCATCCATTTCCAAAACCGATTCTATTTTCAAAATATACGCATTTGCGCGCGCGGGTGAAGTCCCAACAAGTTTTTGGCGCTGTTGCCGGGTAGTTGGTAGTCATTAGGAATTGTTATTTCTGGTTCGTACCAACTCACTAATTTTTAACTCAATTTTTTCAAAACTAACATAATACTACATTTTCTAACACTTTGCTCTCTGTCTTTGTAACCTGCTATCACTCTGCAATTAAATTAAAAAATCAAAGTATACCAATAGATTACTAATATAGCCTAAAGAACCCACCCAAAATTCTAGCACCAAAATCTTTAAATCGATCGGCGACATTACTCAAAAATCCGGCGTCGCCGGGTTCATGGTGGGATTTTTGGTTTTTTCTTTTTGAGTGATCTCCATTGCATTGTTGGTATTCTAGTGGTATTGTTTGATTTTTATAATTTTGTGTGTGCAGAAATTGGGGTAGATATATCGCTTTGGCACTAAATATCGTATTTTCCGACATTTTCAGGTTTTAACGGAATTATAAGGAGCGATCGTACTGAGTGAGCTTCAAATTCAATTGCAAGACGTTAGTGAACTACAGTGCCAAAGATTCGGGTAGTTTTACCCGTGCAAGCGAACATCCAACGACACGGATCACTTCAAAAGGGTTTCTCTTAACTAAATCATATCGGTACGTATTTTTCTAAATACCTTCGCTCAAATCCGACGCATTCTACTATTCTATCTTCTGCAGGATTTTTCGCACAATTTGCACCAACAGAACAGAGAACTAACCCGTATTTGTTGCAGCGCTTAAAACTTAAACGAAAAAGAATTGATTGATTGATTAATTTTCTTATATTCTTTTATTGATTGCGCATTTGCATCTTAATACAGATATAAGGGCAAGTGACCAAACAAGATACGGTAAAGGATTTCATCACCTTTTTCCGTGGCCCACAAATTACAAAAACCGCATTCTTGCATACCCACAGTAATTTAAAATCAATTAGAACTCTGACTTTAAGGACTTCGTGCCCATTAGGAGAAGTTGACTGTGTTTAGAACACCACTTAACGGTATATCGTTCATGGGGTGTCTAGGCAAGTATTAATGGCAAAACCGCCGAAAGAGAAAGGGTTATTCTAATTAAGGAATTTCGCGAAAGCGTTGGATAACCCTCCTTCTCTTTGCACTTACCTGGCTTCGTGATCTGTATATCTTGAGCTCGTTTCTCGACACAGTTTTACTTCGACAATTAGGTTCTTGAGCAGGTCTAGTTGACTTAGTATAACATAGACTGCTAGGGGTGTAATATTCTTTGTTTTTTTGATTTTGTGAATTCTTGTTAATATGGGTGATACACAGTTCGATTCAATTTTTCACGGTCCTTATTCTTTTGTTTATACCCATTCCCAATTCGTTTGTGCAAATTGCCAAGATTCTTCCCACATTCATGAAAACTATCCTTTCTTAGGGGGTGACCAACCATCCCAGAGTTTTGACAGCGGTCACCTACCTAACACTCTTGAACCCAGTCCCACTTCAAATATAGACCAAATGATTGAAAATTTAATGAAAGAGATCGACAGGGTAACAACTTTAGCATCACCACTGTCACAATCCTCCCTTCCTGAAACAACTGACCCATCATTAGGGTATGATAGTGAGATGGATGCTAGGTTGACCGCTTTAGAGAAGGATATTGAAGTGATGACTGCGGTCGAGAATCAAATAGCTGCGACGCTAGCCCTGTTCATACAACAATTTGAAAAATTGTTTTTTGCTCAAGCTCAATCATTGGTTAGAATCGAGGAACAAGTAAAACATTTAGCTGTGAGGATTCTAGGGAGTGAACACTGTCAATCGGAATCTAATAATGTCAATATCTGTCATCTAGGAAGTCACCTGAGTGAGATAAACAATCAAACAAATTTTGATGATTTCATAGATGATATGATTGAGTTGACTGAGTGTTATCTGGACAAACAAGAAAACCCTCTGAGTCAGTCTAACACTAGCCTTCAGGTAGCTTTTGAGCCTCTTGTCACTTATAATCTTGAGGTTGAATTAACCGATATCCTACTTAAAGAGGAAATTCTTACACCGACTGATTTTCGTGCTCCAATTCTAGAAGAGGGAGCTTGTGAATTTTGTGGGTATGGTTGCGACAGATTGTTAGAGGAAATCAAGGATCGGGAACCCATAAATTTTGTATCACCTATTAATATTATTTCGGAAGAAACGTTATTGTGGGAACATAGTTTTTTAGATGACATGAACCTACCCAGATCTGAATGTGAAGAAGGAGAACCCGTTTTGGGAATAGTGAGCTGTAGCAACAAGAGTAGGATTGTGCAGGATTATAGGGAGGAAGATAGCCTTGAAAAAAATTCTTTCATGTCTAGTTTTGAGGAGATATTTGCTGATGAACTTGATATTCTTGGTGAGTTTGAGTCAGGATCAATTTGGGAATATCCTAAGAACCTTTCTTTTGCCGAACTTTTTACGGATGAACTCCAGTTTTTAAACGAACATGACCTCGAAACTCAACACATGCTTTTTAAACATACAATTCATTTGGGCAACAATTCTTTGACCTCTTCAAAAATTATCTTCATCTTCAACGTCTTCTGATCCCTACTTTTACACATCCATGCCCTTCACTAATATCTAACATATATATTTTCTTTTTCTTTTTCTTTGTTATATACATATTCTTTTACCAGCCTTTGCATTATATAGACAAAATTTTTAAATGGCTGGTATTAATTTCTGGACTAACCCAATCTTTTAACTTGTATATGCTGTAATTGGTCTTAGGTTTTTTTTTTTTTTTGGAATAAAAACTCTCACCCTGATGTCTAAGTCTAGCTACCTGAGACAGGGGCAACGATGAGGACATCGTAAAACTCAGGTTTGGGGGTGATCTCTGCGTTTATTTTGCTGCATCATGTGTATATTCTGCATTGCATACATATTAAAAAACCCGTAAAAATTTGAATTTTTTTCCAAAAACATAAAAACTTTTTCGTCATGTTAGCTAGCGGGGGAACTTAGACTCAAAGTCTGACGATTCGGTTAATAAGATAGAAGCAACTAAATCCTTTTCGAGAGATTGAAAACCCGAAAGATAATCCTCCTTTGAGTTAAGCCGTAGCTAATATACGTCTTTTATATCACTTTACATGTGTAATATGTTTTTGAGAATTAGATGAATGTCTGACATGTCTTCAAATTTTTTGAAAATTGATAAGCATCTTTAGGATCAAACAGGTTTATTCTGAATTAAGTAATATCAAGATTAGTTCACAAGGTGAAGTGGATATGAAAGATATTATTAAGGTTTTAATAGAAGCTATTAGTCTGAAAAATAACCCATCTGGAACCTTATTGGAGTGATTACACACCTTATCCACATGTACACGTCTTCGGGAATTAAAAGAACAATTGGCTATAACTTCGTTTTCACTGCTTTTAGAATATTTTAAACGTAACAAAATGATTCTTTTATTTTTTGGCCTTGGTAACTTAGGTAATTAAGTCCTTAGGGTGTCTCCACACCTAATGCCCTAAAACCATATGATTTGGGAGTCATTGACCCAAAACTCGCTAAGTTTCTAATCGCCAACTAAAACAAGCTAAGCAAGTGTTCTCTCCAAGTTAAAAGTCCTCACGGTTTTTTGTGGGAGAATAATCATGGAGAAGAAGAGTTTTTGATTATAAAGCAGTTTTTTTCCCATGGAGATATGAAGGTTTATATTTATAAAGACGTGGTGCACTATCACGAAGGTGTGTATGAACAACAATAGGTGAAAGGTAGGAGTGAAAAATAAGACTTAGGTTCTCTGTTAAAAATGATATAAATTCTGACTTGAAATCTAACTGGAGAACGAAACTTGAGAAAATCTTAACTCCTTTAAAACTCGTGTGATCCTTAAAGTTTATCCTAGTCCATATTTACGACATGATGACCCTAATCAAGTTCTTGAAAACTTATGGACACTATTCGCACAACCACATAAAGACGTGTATTAACTTATGTTAAATAATTTGTGAGGAGTGAAAAATAGGGTTGGACGTTTCTAACTTGAATAATAGAACTTCTAGCTTTGATTCTTAACCTTATGATTAGAATCAACGGTACTTCACAACGCTAACTTGACTGGATTTTGTGGGTGCAATCCGCTGAAAACCCTCAGAAGACAACACTACTCCTACTAGGGATACCTAGAGTTTTAACGGCTTGTTGCACGTGCTCAGTGGAATCGCGTTCCCTGCGAAAGTGAGGTTAGGATTTTGATTTGCTCAGGACGAGCAAAAGATAAGTTTGGGGGTATTTGTTCATCATAGAGAACTGCATTTTAATACCGCTCATTCATTATCTATTTTGTTATATATCGGTACTATTAACTAGTGTCTTCTTAATAATTACAGATTACAGGTAGTCGTGATAAAATACTGGAAATACACTCAATATCACAGATATAGAGTTTGGGAGCCGACACTGCAATCAGAACAGAAAACTGACCGATATTCAAAGAGATTTTTTGCAATAAACATGTGTATACAATTTTGGTCCAACATAATACAAGTGTGCACATAGCTCTTTTGATCCTTGGACCATGGTGGGGGCTTCCATGACACAACATGTTGTGTAAGTGGGCATAAGTGGGTGAGTGTGTGATAAATGCAAAAAGTATTGATGTGATATAAAGTATCAAGTTTCCCTCCAAATCTCTGAGTGCAAACCATTTTTAAAGAGAAATCAAAAAGCACCAGAGAGATAGTAGAGAGCACACAAAACCACCTCACCAATACGAGCCCCAATGCCCCGACCAAGACCGGTGAAACTCCCCAAAAACCCGGCATCACCAGTCCTCTTTGCTCCAAATATCCCCATTTTTCTTCTGGTCATTTCTCTTGGTCACATCAGTCCATCTATATTGTTTGTTTATTCTAGAGTTGAGCCTATAAATATAAGAACAGATAATGAGCAAGGGACCATATGTATATACCCATTTCTATTCTAAGTTTTTGGTTTAGGCTTGAGAGTTGTGTGGGCTTTAACTTAGTTTCTTCTTCTTCTTCCCTCTTGAAGCTTTCTTTTGAGAGCTTAATTTTGGAGGCTGAACATATTACCAATATCTTGTACCTCAACTTCATCAAGTGTTAAATAATATTGTTATTGCTTTGTTTACTTGCTTATTTTGTTTCTTGCTTTTATTTTCATTATGTGTAACTAATTTCTTTGGTTGTGGTGATGGTGAGGAAATGAGATGAAAGGCTTTGCCTTCCTCCTTCTCTTGTTAATGTTTAAAATGCTTAATGTGATTCTAACTTAAAGATTGTTTGTGTATTGATGTGATATGCTATTTTGAAACCATGGTTACTTTGTAACCTCTTCATATACCATATTCACTCGCTTTCCCCATTTCACAGTGTTTAAGTTAAGATCAATTTGGTGTTAAGTTTGCTAAGTTTAGATACGGTATTTTGTGACCAAGTGGCTTGACAAACCTCGTGGTTTTCATATACCTTATACTATCACAAACACTTAGAAAAGTTAACACTAAAACTAATTGCTCTCACTCCCTAATTTGTGTTTTTGATGTTGTGGTATGCTTGCTAACCCTCGTGCTTAGTGTTGATACCTCAAGTTTGGACATACAAATGGTAAGTGAACAATACGGACTCGTTTTGTATTTTGAGTTGAGATCTGAGAACTTGATGATTTGTGCTTTGTAACCGCTTTGATAAGTCACGCTTCACTTTGGGATCGACACAAGGACGAATAACTCACGACCAAGGGAGCGTCGAAGGAATCGTCGTGATTCAATCATCCGAGCCAAAGCGACGGCCATATTTATTCATATTTTCTTCGTATCATAAACTTGTTTTCTTTGCTTTCGTAATTTTCTTTATTAATTTGTGACAAACCAAACCACATTCGTTATTTGTTGAACCTTAAACAACAAAACATAATATCCAATTCCTTGCGGATCGACCCGTACTTGCCGGCTCGCTACAACACGCCGTGCACTTGCGGTTTAAAAATTTTAAAACAAGACCGAGTTTGCGTGCGCATCCATTTCCAAAATCGATTCTATTTTCAAAACATACGCGTTTGCACGCGGGTGAAGTCCCAACAGGTTTGAAGGAGAATTTGACGGAACAGTGGGAGTCATCCTAATTAGATAAATATACCAATTTAATCTTGATAGAATTCACGGCCAGTATTTCTTTTCTCTCTCTCTGGTAGCGACCTAAGACTGACCTTAAATTAAAAACTCATAAACCTAGTTAACCGAACCTTTTTACATCTATGGCTTTGGAATGTCATGATTGCCATATTTCACGACCTAGTCACAAATGTCCCACTTCCCATTTTTCTTCCTCCAGAACACTCTTTATCTGATACAGAGATCCATATTGCTTGGAAGGCCATCGTATAGTTAGATTTGAACATGAAGAAATTATTTCAGTCGAAGATGGCCTGCGCAGGTTCTGGAGAAAGTGAATTGTATATGAGACAATTCAATTGTCTTTTCTCTCCACCTTATCTAAAGTTTGAGATCTAAAACTCTACCCTAGCACCATCATAAGATTTTAGTAGCATCAAGCATGCCAAATTTTTAATTTTTAGGTGCTAAGTTAGACTAACCAAGATCTTAACTAGAATTTTAGGGTTTAACCTATGATGATATGAACAAACTAAATAAGAGAAGATGGCTATACCCTCGTAGATCGAGTCCTTCTCTTCACAAGCTCCGTGTAGTAGTCCACGCGACTCCACTAGGCTCCATTTGAGAGTTTGGACGAGCTTCCTCCGATGACCTTCGTGTCGAAGATGATCCACGCGAAGCCCACCAGCTTAAGCTATCTCTTCACTAATCTCCTATTAGTGAAGGAAACACATTACACCAAAGGGCTAGTTTGGTGTGGGATGGTGAAGTAGGGGATTTGAAGCTCACTAGTTTGTTCAAAACTCCATGGTTCACATCACATATGAGGGTTGGAGTTTTGATGCATGAAGAAGAGGAAGAAGAAGATTAGAGCAAGCTAGAGAGCAACTCAAGAAAATGGTTAAGGCACCCAATGAAAATGAACTCATTTCTAAAAAATAACCATACTCTTGCTCACTTATTGAAGCATGGTTGAATTTTGAATAAATTTATTCAACCACACTTCAATAGTCTTGCAAGACTAATAAACAAATATAAAGCTCATGCCACAACCCATACTATCATTTTCCACCTCATTTCTATTTTCACAAAAATAGAAAATCATGCCATGCTTCATTATTATCATATATATTAATATATATATATATATATATATATATATATATATTATGAAGAATAATTAGTGAGCTAATGATATTAGTTAAGATATAATTATATCAAATATAATATATATCACATTATTAAGTCAACACTTGATTTAATAATCCGGTTATATCACATATGACCGACTAATATTATTTATCTGTGTATCACATTATCAAATCAACACTTGATTCGATAATCCGGTTATATCACATATAATCTGACCGACAACAGATAACTACCAGATTACAATACGGTATCACATACACGTATTTAATAAGGCCCCCGAACATATCACATATGTGCTCTACTTTGTTTCGCTTGAACCAGGAAACTTCTTTGTGCGACTTTAAAGACTCGTCAATACGCCAGCAGTAGGTGATGATCACATCGGTCGCCCACAAGCTGTCAGCGGTATTAGCTGGATGTAACGGCTGCCCGGATATTGAGCGATATGAAGATCAACAAGCAAGCTTGTCCATTGTCACGCCACGCTTCCCAGAGTGCGCTAAGATCGGCACCTGACAGAGCCAACCATGCTACCTATGACTAGACAACATGTCAGGATTGTCGGCATTAGAAACATGATCAGGTAACATGTCAAGTAGTGATATATTAGGTCATGTCAAGTAGTGCACAGGTATCAAACGGGTGCTCATAATCAAACTGTAGCAAGTATTGAATCAGGGTGAAAGTACGGATGTACAATAAAAGGGCTATGTAGGATGCACAATATCAAGCATGGGGTACTAATCAAACAATAATATGCAATAATGTGACATGGAATGCAAATAGATATACAATTAATGGTATGGATGCACCAATAAACATGGATGCAAAACTAACTATTAGGGATTGCAACTATAGCTCCATTACTAAATAGGATGCACGTTATTAAGCATGGAGTGTTACTATAATAATAATATGAATTAACGGGATCTATAGATGCAGTTATATATATATTTTAAATGATATGGATGCAAACGGGTATCCGAAAACAGTAAAACTTCAGTATGGATGTACAATGTGATAAACGGGTAACATTTTACTTATATGGATGCATAATACTATACATAACATGTAGCAAGATGATTTAGCATACGACTAGACATGTAAATAATGATACGGATGCACACGGACGTCATATAACAGTAAATGATAAACTGGTAAATGCAAGATGTACAAGCAAACACTATGAGATGTAGATATTCCACTGGGTGCAGTATATTGTAATATAGCATGTAACAAGATAAATTTGCATGCACTAGATACGAAATAAATTGTGCGGATGCAAACGGACATCGTAAAACCGTAAAACTATAACATGGGATGCATAATTTAAAATACATGTATTATATTTATTCAAATGGATGTAAATATAGTAACATAGCATGTAGCAAGATAAACTTGCCTAGACGGATCATGAAACGGATATGTACGGTACGTTCGACGTCGGCAAAATATCGCGACGCACGCACGGCACACAGGACGGGTCCAAGCAACGCAAGAGGGTGATTACGCAGGTAAGCTATGTCCTCTGAGTCGTCTAGATCGTCGGCGTCAAGCCCGGCTCCGACGAACTATGAAATTACAAAATTCAAGAATTTAAAGAAAAGAAAAGGAAAGAAGAAGAAGAAGAAGAAGGAGAGGGAATAGGCTCACTAGGTCTGTAAGTGTTCTGTGGTTTCAGGGAGGAGGTGTGAGGGTAACGACGAGGTCGACGGAGCTCCGGCGAGGCTAGGTTTGGTGTTAGGGTTATGCTAGGGTTTAGGCTCGGTTTTGTTGTTGGTTCAGTGCAGGGGTGGATGAGAAGAGGAGAAGTGTAAAGGAGAGGGGGAGGAGGAGAGGAGAATGGGGACGGTGAGGTGTAGGGGTCGTCAGCGACGAGGTGGTGCAGGTGGTGGTGATGGGTTCTCAAGGTTCTTGTGGGTGCGGTGGGCTCGAGAATGTTGAAGAAGAAGAAGAAGATGACAAGGAGGAGAGAGAGGAGGCTCTGTTGAGTTGAGAGGTGATGGAGTGATGGAGTTTTGGGTTAGGGTTTGAGGAGGAAGGAGTTGTGATGGGTTAAAGGGAAGTGCTTGGGTTTAAATAGGAAGAAGAAAGTGATGCTGTGAAGGGAGGTGACCACATCGCGCGCACGGTGAGTGGAATCGAGGAATCTACAGTGCCCGCGAGATGAAAGAGGGAGACGCGAGAGGAGAGAGAAAGAAGAGAGCGAGGGGAGAGAGAAAGAGAGAGAAAGAAAAGAGAGAGGAGAGACGAGAGATTCTGAGAGGTGGGGGCCACAAGGCAGAGAGAGAGAGAGAGAGTGAGCAGGGGTTGTTAGTTTGTTTTGATTTTAATTTGAAAAGATTTTAGTTGGTTAATTTAAATTTTAAACCCGTTAAATTAAATTTAAACTGTCGATTTTAAAAAATAAATATTATATTAATTAAAATTGGATTTTCAGGTAAATACAAATTTAGTCCAAAAATACGCCTGGGTCGGGTCTAAACATTCAGTTTCAAAATACGAAAAACATATGCGATGACCAAACTTAAAGATGAATGTCCGGTTATCGAAAAAGCATACCCCCAAGAACGGATGCACGTACGTGCATCCGTTCTATGCATGACTCACATGGTAACATATTTATATATTTTGTTTATTTGAGAAAAACAAAATGGCAATAAAATCTTGGTTGACTATTCAACTCTCTTCTCTTTTGTTGACCAAAATCAATACCATGGTTTCATTGCCCATGATTTTGTAGCCCATGGTTTTTGCTTAACCCACGTCCTATCTGGTCCATTTAGGCCAGCTTATCTATCAGAGCCTGGAAGGTCATTGGCATGAAGAATGTCATGAACTGGGATACCATCGTTTGAGGATCAAGGGTCCATTTAGGCCAGCTTATCTATCTGAGCCTGGAAAGTCATTGACATGATGAATGTCGTGAACTGGGATACGTGCGCGTAGCCATCCAACAAGTCCGTTTCATTGAACGGGACGAGAACAAGATGCGCGGATGCTACCACGGGATTAGGGGTATCATGCAGGCCATGCAATGTATTTTTAAATTATTTTATGTGATTTAAAATGTTATATGGTAAAAGATGCAAATGCTAGATAAAAAGCGAGTATGCAATAAACATGAAAATGCAAAGTCTACGTAACAAGTCAGGATAAACCATAAACATGAATCAAGACAGATTTCAAGCAAGCGGGTCGGGTCGGATACTAATACAGATGTAAAAATACTAATCGCACCCAAAACACGATAAATTAGAAAAATACTATAATTAAAGAAATACGTGAACTGGAATTAGTATAAACGAACTAGGGTGTTACATTATACCCAACTACAAAAAGAATTTCGTCCTCGAAATTCCAAAAACAAGGAAAGATAAACAATCAAGAATATACAAGAATAGGTATGGAAACTTCTGTCGAATCTCGTCTTCTCGTTCCCAAGTCGATTCTCCGTGTGAGCGATTTCCCCAAGAAACAAGTACGAGAGGGATAACTTTGTTCTTAAGGACCTTTTCTCTTCGATCAACAATCGACATTGGTCGTTTCTCAAAGGTCAAATCCTCTTTTACAGTCAGCTCCGAATGATCCAGCACGTGTGTTTCATCTCGAACATACTTACGGAGTTGAGATACATGAAACACGTCATGAACATTCGCCAAAGATTGTGGTAAAGCCAATCGATAAGCCACTTCCCCAACACGCTCCAAAATCTCGAAAGGCCCTACAAATCGATGACTAAGCTTGTCTCGACTCCCAAAACGAATCACTCCTCTAGTCGGTGATATCTTTAAGAACACAAGATCACCAACAGCGAACTCTAGAGGTCTTCTTGATGTATCGGCCCAACTCTTCTGCCTATCTTGTGCTGCCTTCATATGATTCCGGATAGTATTAACCTTCTCAACTGTTTGCATGATCAAATCTGGTCCCAACAATCTTCGCTCTCCAACATCGTCCCAACAAACATGTGAACGACACTTGCGACCATATAAAGCTTCGAATGGAGCCATCTGAATAGTCGTCTGAAAGCTGTTGTTGTATGAAAATTCCACTAAGTGTAGATGATCTTCCCACGAACCCTTGAAGTCCAACATGCAAGCTCTCAACATGTCTTCAAGAGTTTGGATCGTTCTCTCCGACTGGCCATCTGTCTGACGATGATAAGCTGTGCTAAACTTCAATCGCATCCCCAAACTTTCCTGTAAACTTATCCAGAAGTGCGATAAAAATCGGGTGTCACGGTCGGACACGATGCTCACAGGCACTCCATGCAATCTCACAATCTCCTGCATGTACCGTTCTGCCAACGTTTCCGTTGATTGACTAACTCGAAACGGTATGAAATGAGCTGCCTTGGTCAATCGATCAACAATCACCCAAACTGCATTGTTGCCCTTTGGACTCCGCGGTAAAGTTGTCACGAAATCCATGGTTATATGTTCCCACTTCTATTGAGGAATCGGAAGTGGTTGCAATAAACCAGCAACCCGTTGATGTTCAGCCTTAACTTGCTGACACACCAAGCACTTTGCTACAAAGCGAGCAATCTCCCTTTTCATGGCTTCCCACTAGAAATGCTGTCTTAGATCGCGGTACATCTTCGTGCCTCCTGGATGTACGGAATACGCGGAATTGTGTGCCCTCTTCATAACTTCTTCGTGAATATCTCCTTTTGGCACATACAAACGGCTACCATATTGCAACGAACCATCTTCATGAATCAACAAGTCCGTTCGAAGTCCTGTTTCAACCTGTTCTCGAAACTTCTGCAATCTTGGGTCCTGTGACTGCGCTGCTTTAATATTCTCGATCAACGACGACTGTACTTGCAACTGCATCAACTATCCCAAAGAATGCGGTAGCACGATCTCCAACTCGAATCTCCAAAAATCTTCGATAAACTCCTTCTGTATAGTCAACATCTGAATTGCTGGCAACCGACTAAGCGCATCCGGCACAACATTAACTTTCCCCGGATGGTACTTAAGATCAAGATCGTAGTCATCCATCAGCTCCAACCATCTACGCCGCCTCATGTTAAGCTCTTTCTGTATGAACATGTACTTCAGGTTTTTGTGATCGGTGAATACTTCAACCCTTTCGCTCAATAAGTAGTGTCTCCAAATCTTTAAAGCGAAAATCACTGCTGCAAGCTCCAAATCATGAGTTGGGTAATTCTTCTCATGGGTCTTCAACTGCCGCTATGCATAAGCTATAATCTTCCCATGTTGCATCAAAACACATCCCAAACCTTTTCCAGATACATCGCTGTGAATCACCAATCCTCCGGAACCGTCTGGTACGGTCAAAATAGGAACGGTTATCAATCTCTGCTTCAACGCCTCAAAAGATGACGCACATTTATCCATCCATACGAACGGTACTTCTTTGCACGTATGCTTGGTCAAAGGCTCAGCCAAACGAGCAAAATTCTCCACAAACCTTCTGTAATACCCGGCAAGTCCAAGAAAGCTTCTGATCTCTGCTACGTTCTTCGGAATCGGCCAATCTCGAACTTCTGCAATCTTCTCGGGATCAACGGCGATTCCATCTCCAGATACAACATGCCCTAAAAACTTCACTTCTTCAAGCCAAAACTCGCACTTGATCATCTTTGCATAAAATCTTTCTTGTCTCAATGTCTGCAGTGCGATCTTCAAGTGTTCCGCATGCTCTTCAATGCTCCTCCAGTAGACCAGAATATTATCGATGAGCACCACTATAAACTGGTCCAAGAACGGTGAAAAGATTCGGTTCATCAAGTCCATAAATATCGCCGGTGCATTCGTGACTCCGAATGGCATCACTAAATACTCGTAATGTCCATACCGAGTTCAGAATGCAGTCTTGCAAATATCCTCTGATTTAACTAGGACCTGATGATATCCAGATCGCAAATCCAGCTTTGAGAATACCCTCACGCCACTAAGTTGCTCGAACAATTCGCCAATGCGAGGGATCGGGTACTTGTTCTTAATAGTCACCCGGTTTAATTCTCAACAATCGATGCACATCCTCCTTGTGCCATCTTTCTTCTTTACTAGAAGAACTGGAGCTCCCCAAGGTGAATTGCTGCTACGAATCCAACCCTTCTCAAGTAATTAAGTAACCTGCTTCTTGACTTCTTCTAACTCCACTGGTGCCATTGGATAGTATACCTTTGAGATTGGCGCTGCACCAGGAACAAGATCGATCGCGAACTCCACATCTCGTTTTGGCGGTAAATCCGAGATGTCCTCGAACACATCCATAAACTCTCGAACTATAACTGGCGCTTCCTCCTTATCAACATCCATTGATGAAAGAACATTGTTTGTCGGCCTAGCCCTAAACTCGACTGGCCCGACAGAACTGCTTCCTCCAGTGAAAACAAACTCCGGATGTTCAGGAATCTGGAAAATCACTTTCTTTTGCCTTACAATCAATGTGAGCGTGGAAAGTGCCGAGAAAGTCCATTTCCAAAACAACATCATAACTGCCGGTATCAATTACCAAGAAATCTGCAAAATATAAACTGGTAAGCAATGAAACTGAGAGAACCAAGGTAAAAAAAATGACCATGGACAAGGAAATGAATCAAGACCAGGACTCCAAATTACTTAAATAGAGTACCGCATTGTAACCATGCCGTGGTATATAGTTACAATCACATAACTCCACTCAAGTTGCCCAAATCCTAGAGATAAACAATAGGGAACCAAAAGTTTCAAGTCGAGATGCAAGAGGTTTGCATATCGTCAAGGTAAGGATCAGGAGGAAGTTAAGATTCAAGAATGGCGAGATGGTAAAGTGGCAGGACATGTCCCTAATCACGAGTATTCTGATTCGTGTATTGGGTCCAATACCCAACTACAAAAGAATCAAACCCGATTAACCTAAATCCTATGGCTCTGATACCAAACAAACCCTGTCACGTCCTGCTTCCCAGAGTGCGCTAAGATCGGCACGTGACAGAGCCAACCATACTACCTATGGCTAGGAAACATCCCTCCACAGTCACATTATAACTGTATATAGATATCACGAACAGGAAAAAAAGAAATAAACTATCTAGTACATGTCCATGAGCCAGAATAAACGAGTCAAGAAATAATATGCGGAAGCAATAGATCCAATAAACAATAATAATATGGAATGTATGTCCTAAATACGGGCTCACATCAGGAATGAAAATGCTGGAAGAAAACTAAACTAAAATACTAACAGGTCTTCACTGCTCGGCCTGTACACTGAAATACTCCTGATCGGTCAGCTGCAAAGGTAGAGGATCTGAGCCATGCAAAACCCAGAGGTCAGTGCGTCATAATATCAACAATAATATAATCAGGGGATAACAGGATATGCAGGCATGAGTATGAACAGTAATAAAAGTATAACAGTAACACGAATGTGGAACAGTGAAGGGTAAAAGCATATATGACATGCAGTGAGTAATCTGAACTAAGCTACTAGGTTAACTACTCTCAAGTCTGTGAAATCAATTTAATGAATCATCGATGTAACTCAATAGTATCCCGTGCATGCCCAAGACCACGGTCAAGATTCTCGAGCTGAATCCGAGACGTGCCGCTAGGCAGTAAACAGGTAACATGTATATATGAATGATGTCAGCAACATCATCCCGGGGCTGGCCTAGCCCGTAAAACCGATCAGTATAAGTATCGAACTGTCGAGTTACAAGTCAGGTTTCATCATTGATTTCCCCATACCCCTAAGTTACGTGTTCAAGTCTGGTATTGATAAATCTGAAGCCATTGCCAATACAAGATCAAGCAGAACATGTTTGTCTATACAGAAAACAGGATATGTCCATCGGGACAACATGTCAGGATTGTCGGCATTAGAAACAGGATTAGGTAACATGTTAAGTAGTGATATATCAGGTCATGTCAAGTAGTGCACAGGTATCAAACGGGTGCTCATAATCAAACTATAGCAAGTATTGAATCAGGGTGAAAGTACGGATGTACAATAAAAGGGCTATGTAGGATGCACAATATCAAGCATGGGGTACTAATCAAACAATAATATGCAATAATGTGACATGGAATGCAAATAGATATACAATTAATGGTATGGATGCATAAATAAACATGGATGCAAAACTAACTATTAGGGATTGCAACTATAGCTCCATTACTAAATAGGATGCACATTATTAAGCATGGAGTGTTACTATAATAATAATATGAATTAACAGGATTTATAGATGCAGTTATATATATTTTAAATGATATGGATGCAAACGGGTATCCGAAAACAGTAAAACTTCTGTATGGATGTACAATGTGATAAACGGGTAACATTTTACTTATATGGATGCATAATAATATACCTAACATGTAGCAAGATGATTTAGCATACGACTAGACATGTAAATAATGATACGGATGCACACGGACGTCATATAACAGTAAATGATAAACTGGTAAATGCAAGATATACAAATAAACACTATGAGATGTAGATATTCCACTGGGTGCAGTAAATTGTAATATAGCATGTAACAAGATAAATTTGCATGCACTAGATACGAAATAAATTGTGCGGATGCAAATGGACGTCGTAAAACTGTAAAACTATAACATGGGATGCATAATTTAAAATACATGTATTATATTTATTCAAATGGATGTAAATATAGTAACATAGCATGTATCAAGATAAACTTGCCTAGACGGATCACGGAACGGATATGTACGGTACGTCCGACATCAGCAAAATGTCGCGACGCACGCACGGCACACGGGACGGGTCCAAGCAACGCAAGAGGGTGATCACGTAGGTAAGGTACGTCCTCTGGGTCGTCTGGATTGTCGGCGTCAAGCCCGGCTCCGGCGAACTATGAAATTACAAAATTCAAGAATTTAAAGAAAAAGAGAAGGAAAGAAGAAGAAGAAGAAGGAGAGGGAAGAGGCTCACTGGATTTGTAAGTGTTCTGTGGTTTCAGGGAGGAGGTGTGAGGGTAACGACGAGATCGACGGAGCTCCGGCAAGGCTAGGTTTGGTGTTAGGGTTATGCTAGGGTTTAGGCTTGGTTTTGTTGTTGGTTCAGTGCAGGGGTGAATGAGAAGAGGAGAAGTGTAAAGGAAAGGGAGAGGAGGAGAAGAGAATGGTGACGGTGAGGTGCAGGGGTCGTCAGCGACGAGGTGGTGCAGGTGGTGGTGATGGGTTCTCGGGGTTCTTGTCGGTGCAGTGGGCTCGGGAACATTGAAGAAGAAGAAGAAGATGACAAGGAGGAGAGAGAGGAGGCTCTGTTGAGTTGAGAGGTGATGGAGTGATGGAGTTTAGGGTTAGGGTTTGAGGAGGAAGGAGTTGTGATGGGTTAAATGGAAGTGCTCGGGTTTAAATAGGAAGAAGAAAGCGACTGTGAAGGGAGGTGACTACATCGCGCGCGCGGTGAGTGGAACGAGGAATCTACAGTGCCCGCGAGATGAGAGAGAGACGCGAGAGGAGAGAGAAAGAAGAGAGGGAGGGAGAAAGAGAGAGAGAAAGAAAAGAGAGAGGAGAGAGGAGAGATTCTGAGAGGTGGGTGCTACAAGGCAGAGAGAGAGAGTGAGCCGGGGTTGTTATTTTGTTTTGATTTTAATTTGAAAAGATTTTAGTTGGTTAATTTAAATTTTAAAGCTGTTAAATTAAATTTAAACTGTCGATTTTAAAAAATAAATATTATATTAATTAAAATTGGATTTTCAGGTAAATACAAATTTAGTCCAAAAATACGCCCGGGTCGGGTCTAAAAATTCAGTTTCAAAATACGAAAAACATATGCGACGTCCAAACTTAAAAATGAATGTCTGGTTAATGAAAAAGCATACCCCCAAGAACGGATGTACGTACGTGCGCGTAGCCATCCAACAAGTCCGTTTCACTGAACGGGACGAGAACAAGATGCGTTGATGCTACCACGGGATTAGGGGTATCATGCAGGCCATGCAATGTATTTTTAAATTATTTTACGTGACTTAAAATGTTATATGGTAAAAGATTCAAATGCTAGATAAAAAGCGAGTATGCAATAAACATGAAAATGCACAAGTCTACGTAAGAAGTCAGGATAAACCATAAATATGAATCAAGACAGGTTTCAAGCAAGCGGATCGGGTCGGATACTAATACAGATGTAAAAATACTATTCGCACCCAAAACACGATAAATCAGAAAAATACCATAATTAAAGAAATACGCGAACTGGAATTGGTATAAACGAACTAGGGTGTTACATCCATACTTTCCATGAAGCCTATCAGTAACACTA
The DNA here is from genome assembly GCA_030015575.1 of Agapanthus africanus. NCBI lineage: Eukaryota > Viridiplantae > Streptophyta > Magnoliopsida > Asparagales > Amaryllidaceae > Agapanthus > Agapanthus africanus. The sequence goes on from JASDDO010000028.1 coordinate 251,119,409, forward strand.
CCATACAGTCCGGTCTCTTCGTCTTATATGTCGCATATCATGTCTAGGGGTGGTAAACGTCAGACCCAAGTAATGTGATAAGTCATGCCGATGTCTGGCCTATAACGGTTCGAGAAACTACTGATAACTCTTATCAGTAAATCTCAGCAGTAGCCCTGGCTAGGGACTTCCAGTTATAGCCAATCGAATATAGCGCAACATCAACCCCCAATACCGGGAGAGATGAAACCCTTCCTATCGCTCATTGCCTCCATGTGACTCGGGATTGTACCCAAAATCCACCTGTTTGCACGTCTCCTTTGAGCGTGGTAGGGAGGAAATCAAAGCACAGTGGGAGCCACACAAGACTCTATGACGATCTCGGGTATACAGACTAACCTGTACCAGTGTCACCAGAGGACTGCTATTTGACGATAGGTAAACTACCAACTAGAAGTCCTCGGCGAGTCCTGTTCGGTGTACCCATTCTCCAATGAGTACTTGTGTACAATCTTTGATGTCACACACCAATGGTTGTGGGATCAACCATCGCCCTCTAAAGGACAAGAAACATACACACTAGTTTACTCTGGAATATTGATGCCCCGGTCTCGATATCCCCTCGACTAGGAATTGTTTAAAGGATGTACTTTTGGACCACCCTGGCCCCACTAGTATGATCTCATCATAATCCTGGTAGTCAAGTACATATCCTAAGGGCTTTATCAACATGTGAGAGAAAGACAGTAAAGAATACCGGTCAACATGTTAAGATAAAGAGTAACCAGATAGCATACTATCATGTCGAGCAAGAAAGTCCTCTATATATATGTCCAAGCATCCACTATAATATACATCAATGTATAATAATGGCCTCTAGGGCATACATATTCCTAACAATCTCCCACTTGCACTATGGCTATGTGTTGTAGAATCTCATACCCAACATCCTAAAAAGTCTCTCAAACTGCATCTGGGGGAGGGCCTTTGTGAGTGGATCCACTACGTTGTCCTTCATGTCAACTTTCCTGAACTCGATCTCCCGGCGATCTAATATCTCCCTAATCAGGTGATATCGCCTAAGAATATGTATGGATCTCTGATGGGACCTGGGTTCTTAGGACAAAGTCACAGCTCCATTGTTATCAGAATACTCAGGTATTGGATGCTCAATGGATGGAACCACACCAAGCTCAGCAATGAACTTCTTCATCTAGATAGCCACTTTAGTAGTATCGTTGGCAGCGATGTATTCAGCCTCCATCGTCGAGTCTGCTACGGTGTCTTACTTAGAACTCTTCCAACACACCGCCCCTCCGTTGAGGGTAAAGAAAAAACCCGAGACCGACTTATTATCGTCCTTATCACTCTGGAATCTCGAATCGGTAAAGGACTCCACCTGGAGTTCACCGTTACCATACATTAAGAACATTTCTTTAGTCATTCTCAAGTAGTTAAGAATGTTCTTCACAGCCGTCCAGTGTTTCTCCCCAGGATCTGATTGATACCTGCTCACTACACTTAGTGACTAAGCTATATCCGGTCTGGTACATAACATCGCATACATAATAGAGCCTACCGCCGAAGCATAGGGTATCCCTTGCATGCGAGCCCTCTCCAAATCCATCTTGGGAGACATCTCTTTGGAGAGAGTGATTCCTGAGAAAGCGAGTAAATTACCTCGCTTGGAATCTTCCATACTAAACCTCTTTAGTATGGTTTCTATGTACCTGGATTGGAACAATCCCAACATCCGTTTAGATCTATCTCTATAGATCTTTATCCCCAGGATATAGGAGGCATCACCTAGAACTTTCATGGAGAACTTATTGCAGGGTTACTAGGCACTCTCACAAGGGTCTATAAGGCATCAACCATGCTCGATTTAAAATTTAGACGTGCCGAACAAGCCTACTAAGATCTTTAAACTAGAGATTAGGCGAAACAAAGCATGTTAAACAGTTTAACACTAAGAGTTTGGGATTACAACCTTTGTAGTCCGGTCCTTCACTTCTAAAGCTCCGTGTTGAGGTCTCTTCGCTGCGATCATCGAGTATCCAGACTCTAGAGAGGCTCCACGAAGAAAAAGATGCAAGCTTGCTTCCGATCTTCGATAACAAAGATGATCTACCCTGAAGTTTCATTAACACAAGCTCTCACTCACTAAATGAAGTGAACACCCTAATCTAAATAGCTAGGATAGATTAGGATGATGAAGTAGGATTTTAGCTCTCATTTATTTTCATTAACTCACTCATTTTCATCACTTAGCAAAAAGCTAGAAAGCTTTTAAGGAAGAAGAAGAAGAATCAATTTACTTTGTGATGAATAATGAATTGTGGTGAGGTTAGAATTGCAACCATGGGTTAAGTATGATAACTTAACCCATGTAGAGACTTAACCATGGTCATGGGTTGGGTTGGGTTAGTAAATATCATAACAAATATCTTTACAAATATCTTTAGTAAGAAACAAAAGAAAAACCTTCTAGAAGCTTCTAAAAAATATTAACCCAAATCAAACCTTAATCATGTTTAATCTCTACTAATCACGTTGCATTAATAACCCTAACATGTTACAGTATTATATATCACATATACAATATTTATTGTAACAAAATAAAATAATACAATTAACATATATCAATGTAATACCCGAGTGAGAAAAAGAATCTTTTAGTGAGCTTATATTAGTTAATGTAATTTAATATATCAAATATATAATTATACATTAAATTATTGAATCAACACTTGATCCGATAATCCGGCTATTTCATAAATAACCGACTAATATTATCTGTATCAGTTCATCGAATCAACACTTGATCCGATGACCCGGCTATATCACATATACCCGGCCGATATCTCATATCGCGAGAATCTAATACGGTATCACATATACGTATTGTTCTCGATCCCGCACATATCATATATGTGCTCTTACTCCGTTATGCCTGAGCCAAGGAACCTCTGTGTAGGACTCTAAAGAATCGTCAATACGCCGGCAGTAGGTGATGATCATATCAAACACCTACAAGCTGCAAGCGGTCAGCTAAACGTAACAGCCACCCAGGTATTGAGTGATCAGAAGATCAACAAGCAAGCCTGTACTTTCTCCTGCGAATCCAGTCAGTAACACTCCCGTACAGTCCGGTCTCTTCGTCTGATATGTCGCATATTTCGCCTAGCGGTGGTAAATGTCAGACCCCAGTAGCTTGATAAGTCGTGTCGATATGAGGTCCATAACAGTTCGAGAAACTACTGATAACACTTACCAGTAAATCTCAGCAACCCTGGCCAGGGATTTCCAGTCATAGCCAATTGAACACAGCGCAACATCAACTCCCTATACCGGGAGAGACGAAACCCCTCCTATCGCTCATTGCCTCCATGTGATTCGGGACTATACCCAAAGCTACCTTTTTGCACGTCCTCTTGGACGTGGTATGATGGAAATCAAAGCACAGTGGGAATCACACAATACTCTATGACGATCTCGGGTCTACAGATTACTCTGTACCAGTGTCACCAGAGAACTGCCATCTGACGTGGTGTATAATACCATCTTGGAGTTCTCGGCGAGTCCGTCCAGTGTACCCAGTCTCTACTGAGCACCCGTACACCATCCTTGATGTCAAACACCGATGGATATGGGATCATCCATCGCTCATCATATGGGTCAAAATGCGTATACGCTAGTCTACTCTGGTGTATCGATGCCCTGTCTCGATACACCCTCGACTAGGAACAGTTATAGGATGTATTCGTCGACTACCGTGGCCCCACTAGTATGATCTCATTATAGTCCCAGTAGTCGAGTACATATCCTAAGGGCTTTATCAACATGTAATATAGAGACAATCAGAGTACATGTTAAGATAAAGTACCACCAGATAGCATACTATCATGTCGAGCAAGAAAGTCCTCCCTATATATGTCCAAGCATCCATTACAATATACATCGTATGTACAGTAATGGCCTGTAGGGTATACATATAACTAACAATCTCCCACTTGCACTAGGGCCATATGTTGTGGTATCACATACCCAACAATTAGCTGTGGTTGAAGTATCTCATACTCAACCATGCCATAAAAGTCTCTACTGGGAAAAAGACCTTTGTGAGTGGGTCCGCGCCGTTGTCCTCTGTGTCTACTCTCCTAACCTCGATCTCCCTGAAGATCAACTATCTCCATGATCAGGTGTTACTGCCTAAGAATTATATCTAGATTTCTGATGGGACTGGGGGTTCCTTGGCCAAAACTATAACTCCATTGTCACACAATGGTAGGAACTAAGTTCATCTCATGAACTATTATCTATATCCAGACTGCCTCTTTGGTAGCATCCTTGGTAACGATGTATCTTGCCTTTAATCGTCTAGTAAGTCACGGTATCTAGCTTGGAACTCTTCCAACATACCGTCCCTCCACTGAGGGTAAAGACAATGCCTGCGACTGACATTCAGTCGTCCTTATCACCCTGGAACCTTTCCAGTGATTCTCCCCAGGATCGATTGATACCATCTCACTACACCTAGTGAGAATCCTAACATCCAATTAGATCTATCTCATAGATATAAAACCTAGGATTTAGGAGGTATCACCTTGATCCTATATGGAGAATCCTTGTGATAAGAGGAGATTGACTGAGCGTAGCATAGGAAACTCCTTCCTTATCAAGAGTATGTCATCTACGTACTCTACGAGGATCACCACCATACTCCCTATTACCTTTTTGTATATACAAGGTTCATCTACCATTTTGATGAAGTCAAACTCTTTGACTAACACATCAAAACATATGTTCCAACTCCACGATGCCTGATTTATCACATAAAACATCTTGCATACGTTTCCGCTGCTCCCACTGTCTACGAAGCCCTCTGGCCATGTACTTATAGACGCTCTCTTCCAAATCAACATTTAGAAAAGCAGTCATGACACCCAACCGCCAGATATCGTAGTCATGGTATGTAGCCGTGGCAAGTAGGATCTGGATGGACTTAAGTATAGCTTTGAAATTCTCAACTTTTCCATGTACACCAAGTAATCTTCTCAAGATATACTTGCTCCTGATGGGGATTTAACCCTTCAGATAAAGCAACCAAATTCCATACTTTGTTGGTGTACAAGGATTCCATCTCAGATTGCTAAGCATCCAGCCATTCTTACAGAGTCCCACTCCTGATGGCCTGCTCGAAACTAGTTGGGTCATCATCTCATGATGCAATCCTCGCTCCCACTGTCATAGAGAAAACCGAAGTATCTCTCAGGTGGGTGAGGAACCCTACTAGATCGGCGGAGAGGCTGAGGTTCGTTGGAAACTATTGAATCCTTTGGTTTTACCAAATCATCAGCTGCAGTTTGTATAGCTGGAACCTTTCCAGTTCTACCACATGACCAATAATTTCTTCACAAGAAATTCCCTTTCACAAAGATGGCATGCTGAGAAATAAAACATCTTTTGTTCCTCGGTTTGGTAGAAAGTATTCCCTTGCGAATGCTTGGGATATCCAACAAACTTCCACAGAATTGACTTTGCCTCGAGCTTGTTCGGATTTTGCTTTTGACATAGGCCGGACAACTCCAAATCTTAACATCTTTAAGAGATGGGCTCTTCCCACACCATATCATATATGGAGTGGTAGGCAACTGATTTGATTGGAACCCTATTCAATAGGTATGCAGCTTCATAAGTGCATAACTCCCAAAAGGAAATAGGAAACTCAGTAGTACTCATCATAGAGCACACCATATCACATAGGGTGTGATTGCTCCACCCCGATACACCGACGTGCTGTGGTGTATTCGGAGGAGTAATGCTGAGAGAGAATCTCATTCTCTTTTAGAATAGTCCAGGAATCTCCGTGCTAAAGTATTCTCCTCCTTGATCTCATCAAAGGACATAATACTTATACCCGTTTTGGTTCTCTACTTCTAACTCATATTCCGTGAATATCTCAAAAGGTTCAGACTTATGTTTCAACAGGAACATTTGTCCGAATCTTGAGAGATAAACAGTGAATGTAATGAAGTATAAAGAACCGGTCTTGGCATGTGTAGACTGGGGACCTCATACATCATCATGTATCAATCCCAAGAGTTCACTAACTCTTTTTCTGTTTCGAATAAACAGAGCTGTGGTCATTTTATCTTTGTGACATGACTGACAATTTTTATAAGATGTAAATCCAAACTAATTTAAATATGCATCTTTATGTAACTTTAGCTAGTCGGGTCGCATTGATATGACCTAGTCTACAATGCCTCAAGAAGGATTCGTTCATTTCTGAACTCTTCCTCTTGTGTGTGTTCTGTATACTAAGAACTGTGATTTGATTTAGAACGTCTATTCTTTTAGATAACGTATTTGAACCGATCAACTCTTGATATAGGAAATGTTCAAAACATTATCCAATAATACAAAATTATATCCTTCTTTACTAATAAAGAGATTGATATGATGTTGTACATCAGGTTCGGTATCTAATAACATTCGTTCAGAATCAATGTATTTGTTAATACAGAGTGATAGTTACCAACAGACTTGGCTGCAACACTTGCACTGTTTTTATCTCATGAAACTTATCACCCGTTCTCAGTTCTCTACCTTTCTGTAGCCCATGTAACAGATTATATATGCGGGATCCTGATCCGGTATCTCATACCCAGGACGTAAAGGGTACTGAGAAACAGTTCTGTGTAATGAACACACCCGAAGAAGATGCATCAACATGCACTTTCTTCTTTTGGGCGGCACGGGAATTCTGGTAATCCCCTATTTCCTACTCTGTCTTATAATAATTATATGTTGGAGCGGGACCAACGTTCCCTAGCAAAGTATAACAAGCGGGTTCGGTCAATACATCCGTATTATTAACTTGATTAAGGCGTGGCATAGTCGCAACCAGGAGAGAGAGAGAGAAGAAAACACTCAGCATGCGCTTTTACAAGATTAGATTGGTTATCAATTTATCTAATCAGGATATCTCCCACTGTTTTAGTCAAATCTTCCTTCAAACCCTAAAAGGAAAGACTGGCCGGGATTAATTACACTCTACAGGTTCGCCAATCTTTCAGCCAGGCTAGTGCCGGTACTTTGAGGGAGGTTCTCCGTGCTTTCGCACGGACCTAATTAAAGTAAATCTCGTTTTTCCAGGGGCGTAACTCCGTTAACACCTTTCTAGACACCTACTTGATCGGCTAATTGTAATGTGTAAAACTCTCCCAGGAGTAACTCTTACTCGCAGCGGGTATCGGGATCCAACTATCTCATAGAAGGTATGCAATCTCATTGCAAATTTCAACACTTGAAATTCCCAATAATATTTTACCCCTAGCAGCTATATGACCTTAACATGGTCAACAAATCATAAGTGCTAGTCAAGTTCAACACGTCATTTCCCAATTGAATTAAACCCACCCGCATGACCCTTAACATGGTCAACAAAGTCGCACGACTACCCTAATCCAATCGCATCATATGCTTATACAAATAAGCACTAATCAGCTACCGCACACTACGCCTTAACATGGTCAACAAACGTAGCACGAATACTAACTAGTACTTATCTGAAATGACGGAGGGCTACGACAGGTTTTTAAGAAAACCTTTTGCGTAATGAACTTGATATCGTTATAGAATCGAGTGATTTTTAAATGGAATGTTTTTGAGGCCTTTTCTAGTTTTGCTAAAGAGGTCACTTCTGGTGAAGGGATCGTCGGCTCTTTCCTCATCGAATAAGGTGCAGGATATTTCACAAATATCACTATGCAAAGCAAAAACTATAGAAACAATCAAAAGACAAACCGAGTTTATAGCATCTGCTAGTTTCGCTAAAGTGGTCACTCCCGGTGAAGTGATCTCGGCTCTTTCCTTATCGAATAAGGTGCTGGATGTTCTACAAGTAACACCGCTATGCAAAGCAAGAACTAGAGTTACCAGAGACAAGTTTCTACAACATCTTTAGGTTTCTTTTAGTTTCATTAATCTCATTAATGAAGTCCCATTTTATTATGCTTCACAAGCATCACATTTGAAACGAAATCTGCAATATAACATATATCTCATATATATAATATAAACATTCGTCTCAGGCAGTAATATGATCTCATCACAGAATATTGCAGCAGAAGAACATATATGAAATATTGGATATACTAGGACGTCCGTGTTTTAGTACGATCCTGTATAAAACACGGATTCCCCGGTCGCGATGAATAGCCAAACCCACATTCCTAGACCCCTACGAGAGCGGCAAGCAACACTGCCAATTCTAGGGTTAGGAGACCCGGTCTCGACTCCTCGAGATGGTCTCCCACTGGACCCTAGAACCCGGTTACTTGTGCTCCCCGCCTTGGGTCTACCTAATGCGGAAAAGTAAATAATATACAATGGTGACATCATCCTTAGCCCGGAAGTGCCCCAATAAAAGAATATTACATACAGATGAATTTTACATGAATGAAAAAGAAAAAACTCTCATCTCATATAAAACCCCCGGCTATTCAAAACGTGACGATCCAATATAACATAACACAGCAACACATAATATCTCATATCATCAACGTAAGCGAGTATGCGTATCCCGATTGTCGTTGATGTATAGCAACGAAGCCGTCGATACACTACATACTACGCTTACGGTCACAGTAAAAAAAGTGTAAAACTACAACAGTTGGAATCCGCAACCTCCTTAGACATCGCATACCTAACCAAATGAATTCCTTAGACATCGCATGCCTAACTATTATAAACCCCGCATTTTAGTCTCATTATCGAAAACACTTGTCAATATCAAGTCGGGGAATTCAACAAGATTCCCGACATCCTGATCGAATGCTCGTCGCAAACTTTAGTAGACGCCCGCACCCCCAGATGCCGTCGACGATGTGCACTAAGGCGGAACACCGCTGCCGCGAGCACCCGAACGGATGCTTTTGGCGACGGGGTTCTCCTACAGTCACTTGGTCGGGGCTATGGGGCATTGCTGTCTATTAAGTTTACCCGGCGAGTATCCGCGTACGCTACGTGATTGCGACGGAATTTTGATCGCATCAAAATCCTGTGGCAACCGATCATCTGAGATTGAACTGCTAGATTTATAACATTTAAATCAGTTATCTCATAACTACATGTGGATTCCAAATATTGTATCACATTCCAGATAAGTAGACAATGTTAAACTTTCCGATCAAATAATCAAACACCTAAGATTTCCCAAATAGCTCAACACTTGAGCGGAGTTCAAAAAGTATCCATCACATGCCACAGTACCAATGGTCCAGCCGTAGAAGGGTCAATCCAACGCCTCACATGTGGCAACGCCGTACTACCTCAAACCCTAAGGTTTAGAGGCGGTTCAGACGGTCACATAATCGAGTTAAGGTTTGTGTTCTTCTAGAGGGTCCACCGCGTTACTTGCATGATTTTCCGAAAGTTTCAAACTCAAGAAAAAATCCAACTTTTGAAAAATTTTCCGACAGGGGAAAAAGTGAGTTATTGATATCCGTTCGAACATTTTAACACGTTCTAAAATTATCCGGAAAAAAACTTAAACGAAGTTAAATTATCCGATCGAATCAACGAGTCCCCAATACAACCCAGAAAACTCAACATTTGAGTACAATTAAAAATTCCCAGAACAATACAAACGTACCTACGGACATTACTGTAGAAACCCAATCCCATAATCTTACTGTTTGGCCGTGGAACCGCCGCGCAAGCATGGGTATTGCCACGGTTCCGCGGCGCAATGAATGTATTGTGGGGTCGTTTTTTACAGTAACCTATAAAATCACCTGCTGAATTTTCTGAGCATTTTTAATATGAAAAAATCAAATTTTTGAAAAATTTCCAGAAACTAGGGTTTTACGGGTATTCGGAGTTCGATCGGACTTTAAAGTTCGCCTAGACTTTGCCTAAAGCTCTAGCTTGGCTCTGATACCACTGCAGGTTTACTAGGCACTCTCACAAGGGTCTATAAGGCATCAACCATGCCCGATTTAAAATTTAGACGTGCCGAACAAGCCTAACCAAGATCTTTAAACTAGAGATTAGGCGAAACAAAGCATGTTAAACAGTTTAACACTAAGAGTTTGGGATTACAACCTTTGTAGTCCGGTCCTTCACTTCTAAAGCTCCGTGTTGAGGTCCCTTCGCTGCGATCATCGAGTATCCGGACTCTAGAGAGTCTCCATGAAGAGAAAGATGCAAGCTTGCTTCCGATCTTCGATAACAAAGATGATCTACCTTGAAGTTTCATTAACACAAGCTCTCACTCACTAAATGAAGTGAACACCCTAATCTAAATGGCTAGGATAGATTAGGATGATGAAGTAGGATTTTAGCTCTCATTTATTTTCATTAACTTACCCATTTTCATCACTTAGCAAAAAGCTAGAAAACTTTCAAGGAAGAAGAAGAAGAAGAATCAATTTACTTTGTGATGAATAATGAATTGTGGTGAGGTTAGAATTGCAATCATGGGTTAAGTATGATAACTTAACCCATATAGAGGCTTAACCATGGTCATGGGTTGGGTTAATAAATATCATAACAAATATCTTTACAAATATCTTTAGCAAGAAACAAAAGAAAAACCTTCTAGAAGCTTCAAGAAAATATTAACCCAAATCAAACCTTAATCATGTTTAATCTCTACTAATCACGTTGCATTAATAACCCTAACATGTTACAGTATTATATATCACATATACAATATTTATTGTAACAAAATAAAATAATACAATTAACATATATCAATGTAATACCCGAGTGAGAAAAAGAATCTTTTAGTGAGCTTATATTAGTTAATGTAATTTAATATATCAAATATATAATTATACATTAAATTATCGAATCAACACTTGATCCGATAATCCGGCAATTTCATAAATAACCGACTAATATTATCTGTATCAGTTCATCGAATCAACACTTGATCCGATGACCCGGCTATATCACATATACCCGGCCGATATCTCATATCGCGAGAATCTAATACGGTATCACATACACGTATTGTTCTCGGTTCCGCACATATCATATATGTGCTCCTACTCCGTTTTGCCTGAGCCAAGAAACCTCTATGTAGGACTCTAAAGAATCGTCAATACGCCGGCAGTAGATGATGATCATATCAAACACCTACAAGCTGCAAGCGGTCAGCTAAACGTAACAGCCACCCAGGTATTGAGCGATCAGAAGACCAACAAGCAAGCCTGTACTTTCTCCTGTGAATCCAGTCAGTAACACTCCCGTACAGTCCGGTCTCTTCGTCTGATATGTCGCATATCTCGCCTAGCGGTGGTAAACGTCAGACCCCAGTAGCTTGATAAGTCATGTCGATATGAGGTCCATAACAGTTCGAGAAACTACTGATAACACTTACCAGTAAATCTCAGCAACCCTGGCCAGAGATTTCCAGTCATAGCCAATTGAACACAGCGCAACATCAACTCCCTATACCGGGAGAAACGAAACCCCTCCTATCGCTCATTGCCTCCATGCGATTCAGGACTGTACCCAAAAGCCACCTTTTTGCATGCCCTCTTGGACGTGGTATGATGGAAATCAAAACACAGTGGGAATCACACAAGACTCTATGACGATCTCGGGTCTACAGACTACTCTGTACCAGTGTCACCAGAGAACTGCCATCTGACGTGGTGTATAATATCATCTGGGAGTTCTCGGCGAGTCCGTCCAGTGTACCCAGTCTCTACTGAGCACCCGTACACCATCCTTGATGTCAAACACCGATGGATATGGGATCATCCATCGCCCATCATATGGGACAAGATGCGTATACGCTAGTCTACTCTGGTGTATCGATACCCTGTCTCGATACGCCCTCGACTAGGAACAGTTATAGGATGTACTCGTCGACTACCGTGGCCCCACTTGTATGATCTCATCATAGTCCCAGTAGTCGAGTACATATCCTAAGGGCTTTATCAACATGTAACATAGAGACAATCAGAGTACATGTTAAGATAAAGTACAACCAGATAGCATATTATCATGTCGAGCAAGAAAGTCCTCCCTATATATGTCCAAGCATCCATTACAATATACATCGTATGTATAGTAATAGCCTCTAGGGCATACATATAACTAACACTTATGTGATAAGAAGAGCTTGGCCGAGTGTAACATAGGAACATCGTTTTCTATAAAGAGTACATCATCCACGTAAAATACGAGGAACACCACCTTACTCTCTACAGCCTTCTTATATATACAAGGTTCATCTACATTTTTGATGAAGTCAAACTCTTTGACAGCTTCATCAAAACAGATGTTCTAACTTTGCGATGCCTGCTTTAATCCGTAGATGGATTTAAGCAGCTTGCACAACTTTCCGCTTCCCACTTTCTACGAAGCCCTCTGGCTGTGTCATGTACACGCTTTCTTCTAAATCACCATTTAGAAAAGCAGTCTTGACATCCATCTGCCAGATTTTGTAGTCATGGTATGCAGTGATGGCAAGTAGGATCCTGATGGATTTAAATATAGCGACAGGAGAAAAGGTTTCATCATAGTCGATGCCAGGTCATTGACGAAAACCTTTTGCTACAAGTCTAGTTTTGAAAGTCTCAACTTTTTCATCTACACCAATCTTCTTTTTGAAGATCCGCTTGCTCCCAATGGGTTTTACCCCTTCAGGAGCAACTTCTAAAGTCCATACTTTGTTGGTGTACATGGATTCCATCTCAGATCTCATAGCATATAGCCATTTCATAGAGTCTCCACTTGTGATAGCCCGCTCGAAACTGGTCGGGTCATCATCTTCCATGATGCAATCTTCGCTTCTACCGTCTACGAGAAAACCATAGTACCTTTCAGGTGGATTAGGAACCCTACTAGATCTGCGGAGGGGCCAGGGTTCGTTGAGTACTGCTGGATCCTCTGGTTCCACCAAATCGTCAGCAGCAGTTTGTGTAGCTGGAACTTCTTCCAGTTCTACTTCATTGCCACTAATTTCTTTAACAAGAAATTCCTTTTCTAAAAAGGCGGCATGTCGAGAAACAAACACCTTTTGTTTCTCGGAGTGGTAGAAGATATACCCTCGCGAATTTTTGGGATATCCTATAAATTTACACAGAACTGACCTTGCCTCGAGCTTGTCCGGATTTTGTGTTTTCACATAAGCTAGACAACCCTATATCTTAACATAATTAAGGTATGGTCTCTTTCTTTTCCATATCTCATATGAAGTGGTAGGCACGGATTTGGTGGGAACCATATTCAATAGGTCTGCAGCTGTCTCAAGCACATATCCCCAAAAAGAAATAGGTAACTCAGCAGTATTCATCATAGAGCGTACCATATCTAATAGGATGCGATTTCTCCGTTCCGATACACCGCTGTGCTGTGGCGTATACGGGGGAGTAAGCTAAGAGAGAATCCCATTCTCTTTTAGATAATCACGGAATTCCGTGCTCAAGTATTCTTCTCTTCGATCAGATCGTAGGATTTTAATACTTCTACCCGTCTCGTTCTCAACTTCGTTCTTATATTCCTTGAATTTCTCAAAAGCTTCAGACTTGTGTTTCATTAAGAACACATATCCGAACCTTGAGAGATCATCGGTGAATATAATGAAGTACGAGAAATCATTCCTGGCAGGTGTAGACATAGGACCGCATACATCACTATGTATCAGTCCCAAGAGTTCAATAGCTCTTTCTCAGTGTCCAGTAAACGGATTTTTGGTCATCTTGCTTTTGAGACATGACTGACAAGTTTTATAAGATGAAAATTCGAACGGATTTAAATATCCATCTTTATGCAACTTTAGCTAGTCTTGTCTCATTGATATGACCTAGTCTACAATGCCACAAGAAGACTTCGTTCAATTCTGAACTATTCCTCTTGTGTGTGTTCTGTATTCTTAGAACCGTATTTTGATTCAGAACGTATATACCGTTACAGAATGTACCAAACCCAATCAACACTTGATTTAGGAAAATGTTCATAACATTTTTCTCTAATGTAAAGTTATATCTTTCTTTATCCAAATAAAGAGATGAATATGATATTGCACATCATCGAGGGTATGTAATAGCAGTCATTTTTTAGAATCAATGTATTACTACTAAATACAAGATGATATTTGCCAACTGTTTTGGCTACAACAATTGCACCATCTCTACTACTAGAGACTTATCACCCTTTCCCAGTTCTCTACCTCTTTTTAGCCCATATAACAAATTACATACGTGGAATCCTGATCCAGTATCAAATATCTAGGACGTAGAGCAAACTGAGAAACAATTCTCAGTTATGAACACACCCGAAGACGATGCATCAACTTGTTTTAATCTTCGTTTGGGTGGCGTGGGAATCCGGATATTCCCCTATTTCTTGCTCAGATTTATGACAATCATAAGATAGAGCGGAATCTAGCCCAGTATAATAAGTAGGTTCGGTCAATACATCCATATTATTATCTTGATTAAGGCATGTCATTGGTCGCTACCAGGAGAGAGAGAGAAGGATAATCACTTTGTGTGCGCTCTTTGCAAGATTAGATTGGTTATTATTTAATCTAATTAGGATGGCTCCTACTGTTTTTATCAAATCTTCCTTCAAATCCTAAAAGGTAAGATTAGCTGGGATTAATTATATTCTACAAGTTCGCTAATCGGTCAGCCAGAAAAGTGTCGGTACTCCGAGGGAGCTTCCCCGTGCTTTCACATGGACCTAATTAAAATAAACCTCGTTTCCCTAGAGGCATAACCCCGTTGACACCTTTCTAGACATCTATTGAATTAGCTAATTGTAAAGTGCAAAACTCTCCCAGGAGTAACTCTTACTCGCAGTGGGTATCGGGATCCAACTATTATATAGAAGGTATGCAATCTCATTGCAAATTTCAACACTTGGAATTCCCGATAATGGTTTTACACTTAGCTTCCTATGACTTTGACGGAGGCCAACAAACTATAGGCCGCTAGTCAAGTTCAACCCGTTCATTTCTTGATTGAATTAAACCCATCCGCACGACCCTTGACGGAGGCCAACAAAGTCGCACGACTACCCTAATCCAATCACAATACATGCTGCAGATAAGCACTAATTAGCTACCGCACACTACGCCTTGACGAAGGCCAATAAACCCAGCACGCATACTAAATAGTAATTATCTGAAATGACGGAGGGCTATGTAAGTTTTTAAGAAAACCATGTGCGTAATGAACTTGATATCGTTGTAGAATCTAATGATTTAGAAAAAGAGTGTTTTTGAGGCTTTTGCTAGTTTCGCTAAAGAGGTCACTTCCGGTGAAGAGATCTCGGCTCTTTCCTTATCGAATGAGGTGCTGTATATTCATCAAGGAATACCACTATGCAAAGCAATAACTAAAGAAGCTATCAAAAGACAAAACTGAGTGGGTTGTAGCATTTGCTAGTTTCGCTAAAGAGGTCACTCCCGATGAAGGGATCTCTGCTCTTTCCTCATCGAATGAGGTGCTGGATATTCATCAAGGAATACTACTATGTAAAGTAAGAACTAGAACTTCCTGTTTTTAAAAATCTGATTCTACAATATCTTTAGGTTTCTTTTCTTTTCATTAATCTCATTAATGAAGTCCCATCATTTAATGTTTTCTAAACATCACAGAAAAATGAAACGAAAATAGAACGTATGCTTATGCCATCCGCATTCGCCACTGGGGCCCGTCATGCACCGTTAGGTTACTTAACTACCGGCAGAGCGGGGGCTGGACTATCGCGGGTGCAAAACATAAGCAACGTTTATTATATATCATATATATAATATAACATTCGTCTCACGCAGTTATATGATCACATCACAGAACCAAGCAGCAGAAACAACATATGAAATATTGGATATACTAGGATGTCCGTGTTTTAATTTTAGCCAGTAATGTAAAACACGGATTCCACGGTCATGATGAATAGCCAAACCCACATCCCTAGACCCCTACCAGAGCGGCAAGTAACCCTAGCAATTCTAGAGTTAGGAGTCCCGGTCTCAACTCTTTGTGATGGTCTCCCACTGGACTTTAGAACCCGGTTATTGTGCTCCCCGTCTTGGTTCTATCCTAATGCGGAAAAGTAAATAATATACATCAATGGTGATATCATCCTCAACCCGGAAGTTCCCCAATAAAAGAATATTACATACATATTTTACATGAATGAAAATAAAAAATCTCATCTCACATAAAACCCCCCGGATATTCATTCACAACGATCCAATAATCATATCACCAGCAACACATAACATCTCATGTCATCAACGTAAGTAAATATGCGTATCCTGAATTTCGTTGACATATAGCAACGAGATCGGGATACCCCACATATTACACTTACGGTCGCAGAAAAGAAATGGAAAACTACAATAATTAGAATCTATATATCCTTAGACATCATAAACCCGGAATATCTCATATTCCGGATTTCATGCCTAACCTATAAACCTTGTATTTTAGTCTCAAATTGAAAACACTTTTCAATTACTTTAGTCGGGTAATTCAACAGGATTCCCGACTAATTTATCGAATACTCGTCGGAAACTTTAGCAGATGGCCGCACCCCCGATGCCGTCGATAAAGTGCACTAAGGCGGAACACCGTGGCCCCAAGCACCCGAATGGGTGCTTTTGGCAACGGGGTTTTCCTACAGTCACTTGGTCGGGGCTATGGGGCATGGCTATCTACTAGAGTTACCCGGCGAGTGTTCGTGTACAATACACGATTGTGACAGAGTTTTGATCTGAATCAAAACTCCGTGGCAACCGATTAACCAAGACTAAAACATTAGATTTACAATTTACTAACTAGTTTTCACAAAACTAATTAATCCGGATTCTAAATATTGTATCACATATTATCAAGATCTATACGAAGTTAAACATTTCGATCGGTTTATTAAAACTTCCACAAAATCCAGAGACCTCAACCACTTGAGAAGCATTAAAACTACCCAGAAAGTGGAAAATGAAAGCACAGAGCAACACAAGAAAAATGGACCCAAAATTCCCCAAAATGGCGGCGGAACCGCGGCCAAACAAGGGTTTTGGCGACGGTTCCACGGCTCTTTAGAGGAATTGGGGCTCCAAATTTCTTGGGGCTCCATCGAAAACCCTGCACGATTTTTTGGATATTTTTAATCATGAAAATTCCAACTTTTGAAAAATTCGACCGAAACTTGAAAAATTTGCGGTTTTGAAAACCGATCGAGCACTTTAACGTCGTAACAACCTTTCCTAATATTCTATCTTAGCTCTGATACCATGAAAGTCTACCCTAGCACCACCATGAGGTTTTAGTAGCATTAAGCATGCCAAATTTTATAATTTTTAGGTGCTATGTTAGACTGACCAAGATCTTAACTAGAATTTTAGGGTTTAACCTATTATGATATGAACAAATTAAAGAAGAGAAGATGGCTATACCCTCATAGATCGAGTCCTTCTCTTCACAAGCTCCGTGTAGTAGTCCACGCGACTCCACTATGCTCCACTTGAGAGTTTGGACGAGCTTCCTTCGATGACCTTCGTGCTGAAGATGATCCACGCGAAGCCTACCAGCTTAAGCTACCTCTTCACTAATCTCCTATTAGTGAAGGAACCACGCCACACCAAAGTGCTAGTTTGGTGTGGGATGGTGAAGTAGGGGATTTGAAGCTCATTAGTTTGTTCAAAACTCTATGGTTCACATCACATGTGAGGGTTAGAGTTTTGATGCATGAAGAAGAGGTAAAAGAAGATGAGAGCAAGCTAGAGAGCAACTCAAGAAAATGGCTAAGGCTCCCAATGAAAATGAACCCATCTCTCAAAAAGAACTATACTCTTGCTCACCTATTGATACATGGTTGAATTTTGAATAAATTTATTCAACCATACTTCAATAGTGTTGCAAGAATAATAAACAAATATAAAGCTCATGCCATAACCCATGCTCTCATTTTCCACCTCATTTCTATTTTCACAAAAATAGAAAATCATGACATGCTTCATTATTATCATATATATATATATTATGAAGAATAATTAGTGAGCTAATGATATTAGTTAAGATATAATTATATCAAATATAATATATATCACATTAATAAATCAACACTTGATTTAATAATCCGGTTATATCACATATGACCGACTAATATCATTTATCTGTGTATCACATTATCAAATCAACACTTGATTCGATAATCCTGTTATATCACATATAACTTGACCGACATCAGATAGCTGCCAAGTTACAATATGATATCACATACATGAATTTAATAAGGCCCCCCCACATATCACATATGTGCCCTACTTCGTTTCACTTGAACAAGGAAACTTCTGTGTGGGACTCTAAAGACTCGTCAATACGCCAGCAGTAGCTGATGATCACATCAATCACCCATCGTTAGCGGTGCTAGCTGGACGTAACAGATACCCAGGTATTGAGCGATATGAAGATCAACAAGCAAGCTTGTCCATGCTCTCCATGAAACCTATTAGTAACACTACCGTATAGTCCAGTCTCTTCGTCTGATATGTCGTCTACCATGTTTAGGGGTGGTAAACGTTAGACCCCAATAACGTGATAAGTCATGCCGATGTCTGGCCTATAACGGTTCGAGAAACTACCGATAACTCTTATCAGTAAATCTCAGCAGCACCCCTGGCTAGGGACTTCCAGTTATAGCCAATCGAGCATAGCGCAACATCAACCCCCAATACCGGGAGAGACGAAACCCTTCCTATCGCTCATTGCCTCGATGTGACTCGGGACTATACCCAAAATCCACCTATTTGCACGTCTACTTTGAGCGTGGTAGGGAGGAAATCAAAGCACAGTGGGAGCCACACAAGACTGACGATCTCGGGTCAACAGACTAACGTGTACCAGTGTCACCAGAGGACTGCTATCCGACGATAAGTATGCTACCAACTAGGAGTCTTCGGTGAGTCCTGTTCGGTGTACCCATTATCCAATGAGCACCTGTGTACAATCTTTGATGTCACACACCAATGGTTGTGGGATCTACCATCACCCTCTAAGGAACAAGAAACGTACACACTAGTCTACTCTGGAATATCGATGCCCCTGTCTCGATATCCCCTCGACTAGGAACTGTTTAAAGTATGTACTTTTGGACTACCCTGGCCCTACTATTATGATCTCATCATAATCCTGGTAGTCAAGAATATATCCTAAGGGCTTTATCATCATGTTAGAGAAAGACAGTAAAGAATACCAGTCAACATATTAAGATAAAGAGTAACCAGATAACATACTATCATGTCGAGAAAGAAAATCCTCTATATATATGTCCAAGCATCCACTATAATATACATCAATATACAATAATGGCCTTTAGGGCATACATATTCATAACAAGATCTTCTTAAATAAGGAGAATATACTAATTATGCTTTTTGGATAGTTTTCTTCCAATCCCGATGCTGGAGCAGAAAGGAAAGGTAGAAAGAAAACCAACTGGCATAAGTCCGGTATAAATAAGGTAAGAAAGAGAGACAACAATAGGGGACGAACTGAGTGGAAAGGAAAATGAAACTACTATTATGACCCGGAGCAATGAAAGAGACATTACCTGGAATACTCGGCGACCCTTTGAAACATTTTGATGTTTCATGTTTTCTTTGTGATTGTAATCGAAAACTGTTTTCTAATTAATTCTAATTTTTGGGTATATAGATACCGGATAAACATCACACATCCGTAAGTTGTTACAGATGCTGAGAAGGATTGGATTATTGGAAAATGTGATTTGATCCTTAATGTCGGATATCGGAGCAATTTTTGCTGTTGGGGAAAACACCTGGTTTTGCCTTTCGGCAAAGTTTTGGTTTTGAATATCTGTTATTATGCACCAACTTTTAAAAAATAATATATCTGTTTCTTTATTTGATAAAGTGGGATATAGATTTTCACAAATTATGTTATGAATATTGGCCTTTATTATTTGATGATTTGGTAAGGTGCATTGAAAAACAGGATGAACATTCTTAACCAAAATACAATTTTTAAATTACAACACACAGAGTATGAGTTAGTGATGTTAGGAATATGTATACCCTAAAGGCAATTATTGTATATTATAGTGGATGCTTGGACATATATATATATAGAGGACTTTCTTGCTCGACATGATAGTATGCTATCTGGTTGCTCTTTATCTTAACATGTACACTTGTATTATTATACTGTCTCTCTGATACATGTTGATAAAGCCCTTAGGATGTTAGCTTGACTACTAGGACTATGATGTAGATCATACTAGTAGGGCTTGTGTAGTCCGCAAACACATCCTTTAACCGTTCCTAGTCGAGGGAATATCGAAACAAGGCATCGATATTCCAGAGTAAACTAGCGTGTACGTTTCTTGATCCTGTATGGGGTGATGGTTGATCCCACATACATTGGTATTTGACATCAAAGATTGTACGCATGTGCTCATTAGAGAATGGGTACACCGAATAAGACTTGCCGAGAACTCCTAGATGGTACCATACCTATCGTCAGATAGCAGTTCTCTGGTGTCACTTGTATAGGTTAGTCTGTAGACCTGAGATCGTCATAGTGTCTTGTGTGGTTTCCACCGTGCTTTGATTTCCTCCTTACCACGGCTCAAAGGAGTCGTGCAAATAGGTGGATTTTGGGTACAGTCCTGAGTCATATGGAGGTAGCGAGCGATAGGAGGGGTTTCATCTCTCCCGGTATTGGGAGTTGATGTTGTGCTATGCTCGATTGTCTATAATAGGAAGTCCCTGTCCTAGGCTGATGAGATTTACTGGTAAGCGTTATTAGTAGTTTCTCGAACGGTTATAAACCACACATAGGCATGACTTATCAAGTTACTGGGGTTTGACGATTCCAACCCTAGACTCGATATGTGACATATCAGACGAAGAGACCGGACTGTACGGTAAGTGTTACTTATAGGCTTTGCAGGAGTTTGGATAAGCTTTCTTGTTGATCTTTTATTCGTTCAATACCTGGGTAGCCATTACGTCCAGCTAGTACCGCTGACGGCATGTGGGTGACTGAGGTGATCATTACCTACTGCTGGCATATTGACGAGTCTTTAAAGTTCCACACAGAGGTTTCCTAACTCAAGCGAAACGAAGTAGGGAACATATGGTGATATGTGTGGGAGCTTGATTAAATACAAGTATGTGATACCGTATTCTAATCTCACGATATATGATATCGGTTAGGTTATATGTGATATAACCGGATTATTGAATCAAGTGTTGATTCAATGATTAGTTATGTGTATATATTTGATATTGGCCGGTTATATATGATATGACCAGATTATTGAATCAAGTATTGATTTGATATTGAATATTGAATATTGTCGGTTATATGTGATATAACCGGATTATTGAATCAAGTGTTGATTTGATAATTTGATATACATATTTATATGATATTAGTCGGTTATATATGATATAACCAGATTATTGAATCAAGTATTGATTTAATAATTAGATATATATTTATATTTGATATATTTATATATTAACTAATATTATTGCTCACCTATAATTTTCTTCTCTTGAAATACATTTAATATATATGTGATATATATTTATATATGTTTTTGGATTATGTATCATGGTTGATGATACATAGAACATGGGTGTATGAGACTCACACTAGGGTAAAGATAATTGTGATGATTTATGTTTAAAGGGAAATTAAAAGAGGAGAAAATGAGTCATGGCTTGGATGCTTGTAGAAGCATTGAGAAGCCATGACTCATCTCTCTCTTTTGTTTTTACCTTAGATATTTATTCATCTCATATTTATCTAGAGCCCATGGTTCATTCTCTTACTTGATATTAGATATTTTTCTCACACACCCAAGTTCTTCTTCTTTTTCTTGAAACCTATCTAGGTTTTTCTTGAGTTGATAAAAGAGAGAGGAATATATTTCTAAAGTGGGCTAAATTCCTATTTCATCAACCTACACTAATCTAGCTCATTAGTTTAGGTTGTTTGATTCACTAATACCTTGATTAGTGAAGAGTTAGCTTGACCTAGAGAGGCTTCAAGGTGGATCATCTTCGGCTTCGAAGATCGCATATCAAGTTCATTCCTTTCTTCAAGTGGAGCTAAGAAGAGTTCTAGGGATTACTACTTGGAGCTTAGGAACTACTACTTGGAGATATTGAAGTGAAAGACTTGGTCTATAAAGGTTGTAACCCTCTTCACTTAGTTTAGAAAGTGTATTCTTGCTAACAAAACCCTAATTCTCTAGTTCGATTCTTATTTAGTGTAGCTTAGTCTTCTAGATTTTTTAAAATTGCATACTTGATGCATGTGGACCTAGTAGAGATGCTAAGACACACTTTCATGGTATCAGAGCCAAGCTAGAGCATTAGGTAAAGTCTAAACGACGTTTAAGTGTTCGATCGAACTTCAAAACCTGACAATTTCTAAGTTTCTGTCCATTTTTTCAAAAGTTGATATTTTACAGATTAAAAATATTCAGAAAATCATGCAGGTTATTTAATGGAGTCCTAAGAAGTACGAGGCTCCAACTCCGTCAAGGCGCTACGGAACCGCGGCCTAACCCTTTGTTTGGCAGCGGTTCCGCCGCAATCTTGAGGAGTTGAGGGATCGTTTTTCTTGTGCTGGACCATTTTGACATTTTGGATTTTCTGGGGATTTTTAGTGAGACTCAAGTTGTTGAGGTCTATGTGATTTGTGGGTGTTTGATATATCGATCGAATTGTTTAACATCGTCTATATATTTATGGTATATGATACAATATTTGGAATCCACATTAATTAGTTTTGTGAAAACTAGTTTATGTTTTGTAAATCTAGAATTTTAGTCTCTTTTGATCGATTGCCACGGAGTTTCGATTTGGATCAAAACTCCATCGCAATCTTGTATAGTACGCCAACAATTGCCAGGAAACACTACTAGATAGCCACGCCCCATAGCCCCGACCAAGTGATTATAGGAGAACACCGTAACCAAAAGCATCCACTTGGGTGCTCACGGCCGCGGTGTTCCGCCCAAGTGCACTTCGTTGACGGTATCGGGGGTGTGGCAATCTACTAAAGTTCCCAATGAGCATTCGATCATTTTATCGGGAATCTTGTTGAATTACCTGATTTGTTATTGAAAAGTGTTTTCAATTCGAGAAATAAATGCAAGATTTAAAGGGTTAGGCATGAAACCGAGATATGAGATATTCCGGGTTTATGATGTCTAAGGCTAGATGCGGATTCTAATTATTGTATTTTTCATTTCTTTTCTACGACCGTAAGTGGAATATGTGGTGTATCCCCGATGTCACGACCCAAAGGTACGGAACGTGACTGGCACTTAAATTACGAAACGTCTCATGGCGTAATGTAGTCTAAGTAAGCCAAAGCCCAGAAATCTAAACCGTTTAAAAGCAATAGAGTGAAGGAAAACTTAACTTAGAAAGGCGATTTAAAAAAAAAAAGTCATATCAAAAACATTTTAAAATATCAAATTTTCCCAAAAATTTCGGCAGAGTCTCCTTTGTAAATACTGGCCCTGAAACGGGTACAACACAAAATATGCATAAATAATGAATAAAGGCATCCCCAAGCGGGAGTTAGCTCTTCGCCAATGGCGGAATGACAACCACATGCAATATATATCATCATAATATGAAATCAACATTTAAAAGCATGAAATAAAAACCAAGAATAAAGTCGGCTCACACGAGCTCGACACCGGAAATCAGAATATAAATATATACCAATGAACCTCACAAGCTCATAGTCTAGGTCCAATATACGAAGGGTAGATGGAGTATACTAGATACAAAATAAAATACATGGTAGGGGTAAAAGAATATCCTCCAAATTCCACCTACGAGCAAGCTGCAAGTCGATGCAAACGAAGCAGAAGAGAAAGTACGCCCGCCGCTACTGTGCAGACGGGTCGGACCTGCAAGATACTGTGGCACAATGGGGGTGAGTTTCCAACTCGTGAGTAGTAAGTAACATCTAATAAGGCTATCATAAGCATGCATGCAAAAGCGTCGCAACATACGTATGTCAATATGATACGATGTACTAGCATGAATGCAATATGAATGCATCATCAAACACGAAACTTGAACATGTCTAATATGAGAAAATCTTTATTCTTATCTTAGAAAAACCTCTATGCAATAAACTGAAGTATCATCAATGAAATCAATAGAAAATCGATGTCAGGCATCGATATAATATATGTGTATCTCAATATCTCAATGTCTCAATATCTCAATATCTAGAGTTCCGTCAGTCCGGATCAGCCCATATCATCAAATCTCACGACTACGTCGGTATCCTCTGGATATCCGCCGCGTCAGACATCACCGGTAGGTAGCCTGCCCCTGCCAGGCTCATCATCTACAACTTGAGCTTCTTGCCCCGGGTACCTTTCCGGGTCCATCGTATAACCGAGACGGTTCATCCTACTCCTCGAATCGGGTCTCGAAAACCAACAGAAATCAGGAAAACTCATGGTGGACGACACATACATCATATCACGAGAAAATCGCAAGTTGCATTTTTAAAAGGATAATAAGTTTATAAAATTCTTGCGGTTTTCCCCAAAATCCAGAAATCACATAAGTACTGAAATCCTCAAG
This sequence comes from Agapanthus africanus, assembly GCA_030015575.1. NCBI lineage: Eukaryota > Viridiplantae > Streptophyta > Magnoliopsida > Asparagales > Amaryllidaceae > Agapanthus > Agapanthus africanus. The sequence goes on from JASDDO010000028.1 coordinate 251,144,022, forward strand.
AAAAATCACAATATGTAAACATGTCGGTGATGATGGATGTCTATGATATCGATAACATGCGATGTGATGCATGACTAGAAAACTATGTATGAATGATGATGTAATGAGTTTTATACATATGACTAGCAATCCTACGTATCCATCCTGATGAAATGAATATGCAACTACCAGTTTACATATCATATATGATGCGAATGTTTTAGATACTGATTTAAGCAAGTTCTAAAGTGTTCGTGGCATAGCAATTACCAAAGGTGTGTGTGTGTTCGCATGAATAGTGCACGTGTAGCATGAACCAATGGTAATGGTGAAAGTGTCCTAGGTAGTGACATCATATGTAAAAAAGATGCGATGCATGATATGAATGGTTTGAAGCTATGCTTATAGATGCAAGAACTACTAATAATCTAACTATCGGACTACGCATAAAGACGAAAGAATTACTAATAATCCTAACTATCGGACGTCTTGCGCCATCTAGACGATCGCCCCATAGATGTGTACATCTACTCACTGGGACGTCTCGGCTAATCTGATCCAATCCTAGCCTTTCCTTTCCGTGCCACATCCGACGTCTCTGCACCCGATCCTAGAATCGCACACAAGTAAATAAGAGGATAGATATATATAAATCCAATTCTCTCTCGATACGTTTCTCAAAAAATCCGATTCGTAAACAATACAAGTCAACCAACACGCACTAACTAGACGCGCACACACTAGGTGCACAAAACGCGCTCGCGACAACGCCACAAACCACAACCAGGGCCGCTATACGCGACAACCACCAAGCCTAGAACCCGATCGCACCAATCGTACATTCACAACACACTAAATGTTTTAGGAAATAGGTAGTAAATCATCAAAATCTCAAACTTGATTAAAATCTATTTATTCCAAAAACCTAGTAAGCAACAATTAACCATTTTAGTGCAAATCTAGATGTTTTAGCAAATCTAGCGGCCACAATGTTCACTTAATATCTTCATTAGGCTACACAATTATTAACTAATTTTAATCTCACCTATTTACATTAATCATGAAATTAGTTTGCAAGAATAGTTAATTAAGATAATTTAAAAGTAACAAATAGCAAATTAACAACTAGGTTAGATTTTGCAAGTCTTAAGATGTTAAACTACACATTGCAACCATAATCAAGTGATAAAAACCCTAACTGAACCCAAGCCCTTCTGTTTAAAAACTAAATCTTGCAATTAGAACCATGTTGAAACCTAATTAAGTTAGATTAAAGTAATTAACCATAGGGTTAAGATTTATACCTCAAAGATTTTGGGATCCAACTTGCAAACTTCCCTCCAAAAATGCCATCTTGCTTCAAGATCTAAGCAAGTTTTGGCCAAGGAATTTTGGGTGAAGGGTTAATTAGGAATTATTGAGGTTTTGTGTGGATTTTTGATGCAAAAATGAAGAATTTATGAAGTGAAATGAGGTGGGGAAAATCGGAGAGGGCTGCAGGGAATTCTCGGCCAGAGCAAGGGGAGAAAAGAGGTGAGTGAGTATGTGTATTGGTGTCAAGTCAAACTCCCCCTTTCCTAATTTATTATTTCATTTTCTTATTTATTTTATTTTCTAATTAAACTTTCCCTAGACTTCTCTAGAACCATGGAGACAATTATAGAAAGAAAGAACACATTATAAACTAGGTTTTAAATTGTCATGGTGCACCATTGTGTGCTTAACCCATTCTAATTTGTAATTATCACTAATTAAATTTATAAGTGAAAGCTTAAAATAATATTTAAAATAATTAATTAAGGAAAATATTTAAGCAAACTAGCAATTTATAAGTGACTAAATAAATACCAAATACTAGTAATTGCATAGCTAAAATATGTATGTTTAAGTCTATGTGGAAAAATAATGGTAACTAAGTTTTACGGAAAACACGGGTTATATTACCGATTAACCTAAACGAATTTCCAGAACTTTACAATCTTCCCCCCTTAAAAAAATTCGGTCCCCGAATTTAAAATCTAACTACTCGTACCCTCGAAGAAATGGGGATATTTCTTCTTCATCTTGTACTCGGCTTCCCACGTGACCTCTTCGCTATTCGGGCCACGCCAAAGAACCCTTTACGGATGGTATGACCTCGGACCTCAGTTTCTTCACCTGCCGATCTAGAATGACTATCGGCTGCTCTGTGAAAGAAAAATTACGCTCCAGCTGAATTGTCTGATACTGAATCATGTGAGAGGGGTCATGAAGGTACTTGCGGAGCATCGATACATGGAACACGGGGTGAACATCTGGAAAGCTGGGTGGAAGAGCCAAACGATAAACAATTGCACCGACACGCTCGAGAATCTCTAAGGGACCTATAAATCAGGGACTAAGCTTCCCTTTCTTTTCGAATCTCAACACGCTCTTCATCAGAGAAACCCTCAAGAAAACATGATCGCCTACTATAAACTCAAGTCTGCACCAACGTCAGTCTGCATAAGATTTCTGTCTGATCTGGGCCGCTCTCATCCTATCTTGAATCAACTGGACCTCTTTTCGGTCGTCTCCTGCACAATCTGCGGCCCCAAAATGCTGCTCTCACTGAGCTCTGTCCAACAAATGGGATATCGACATCTCCTCCCATATAACGCATCAAAGGGTGCCATCTGAATCGTCTCCTGGAAGCTGTTATTATAGGAAAACTCTATCAAGGGCAAGTGGCGATCTCAACTGCCACCGAAAACTAGAACGCAATCTCGGAGCATATCCTCAAGAGTCTGAATAGTCCGCTCTGACTGACCGTCGGTCTGCGGATGGAAAGCTGTACTGAAACTCAATCAGGTATCTAAAGCCTCCTGAAATTTCTGCCATAGTCGGCTGGTGAACTGGGTGCCTCTGTTGGACACAATACAAGTCAGAACGCCGCGTAGTCACACAATCTCATCAACATACATCTGAGCATATTGAATGAATCCGAAAGTGGTCTTGATTGGCAGAAAGTGAGCTGCTTCCGTTAATCGGTTTACGATAACTCAAATAGAGTCATACTCTCGACTGGTCCTAGCTAGACCTACAATAAATTCCATAGAGATCTTCCCTATTTTCACTCCGGAATGGGCAAAGGTTGTAACTCTCCTACTGACCCCTGATGCTCAGCCTTGACTTACTGACAAGTTAGCATCCCGAAACAAAATCTGTGACATCCCTCTTCATTCCTTCACACCAGTAGACTTCTCTCAAATCATAATATATCTTGGTGGAACCTGGATGAACACTATATACTGACTGATGCGCCTCCTCAAAAATCTTGCATCTCAGTCCCTTGGAATCTGGCACACACAATTGAGTCCCAAATCGTAGTACTCCCTGATCATCGATCACAAACTCTGAATCTCTGCCCTGTCTAACATGCCCCATGATCTCTGACAAACGGCATCGCCGGGCTGTGCCTCGCGGATACGGTCAAATAACTGTGGACGTGCACGGACACGGGCAAGTTATCCCTCGGTTGACGTAACTTGAACTGTACTCGGCTATCACAAAGAATCTGCTAATCTGCCGTCGACTGTCTTTGAACTGTGCTCAAACAAGACAAGCTACCTCCGGGCTTCCGACTCAAAGCATCTGCCTTGCAGTCATAGTCTTTCACTAGCTCCATCCAAAAGCGCTGTCTCAATTTCAAATCTCGCTGCTGAAAGTTGTAGTGTCTCCAGATCTTAAGTGTAATATTCACCGCAACCATTTCTAAGTCATGTGTGGGATAGTTCTGCTCGTGCTTCTTCAACTGCCGAGAAGTATCGAAATAACCAACAAAACCGTCTGATCCTGAAGGCAAAAATAATATTGGCGCCGTAGTCAAACGAGTCTTCAACTGCTGAAAGCTCTGCTCGCATGCCTCGGTCCAAAGAAAAGGAACTCCCTTCCGGATCAACCCGGTCAACAGTGCAGCTATACGAGAAAAATCCTAACAAAACGTCGATAATATCCGGCCAAACCCAAAAAAGCTGCGAACCTCTGTCACTGGTACAGGTCTGGGCCAGTGCTGAACGGCCTCTATCTTCTTCGGTTCTATACGTACCATCTCTCGTAATTACGTGACCCAAGAAGTCAACACCATCCAACCATAAAACACACTTGGATAATTTAGCGAATAGCTGGCGCTCCCTCAAAGTCTACAACGAAATCCTCAATTACTTCCCAGGCTCCACTCGGCTCCAAAAGTATACTAGGATGTCCTCAATGAACACGATGATAGACTGATCAAGAAACGACCTGAATATATGGTTCACCAAGTCCATAAACGCTGCTGGGGCATTGATGAGCTCGAACGACATCGCCAAGACTCATAACGCCAGTAATGTGTGTGAAAAGTAGTCTTTGGAATATCATCCTCTCAAACCCGCAACTGATGGTAAAACTGTAGGGTTAGCTTAGCACCTTAGCAAGGTTTTGGCAAGCATCAATCATGCTACATTAAAATTTTTGGGGTGCTAAACAAACCCTAACCAAGATCTTAACTAGAGACATAGGGTAAACATAGCAAGTAAACAACTTTACTTCTAAGAGTTTGGGATTACAACCTTTGTAGTCTGTTCCTTCACTTCATAAGCTCCGTGTTGAGGTCCCTTCGCCGCGATCATCATGTACCCGGACTCTAGAGAGGTTCCATGAAGAGAAAGATGCAAGCTTGCTTCTAATCTTCAACAACTAAGATGATCTACCTTAAACAATCTCAAACCCAAGCTCTTGCTTCACTAATCAAATATTAGCAAAGCAAACACCCTAATCTAAGTGGCTAGAATAGATGAGGATGATGAAGTAGGAATTTAGCTCTCTTTTGTTTTCAATTTCTCACTTTATTTCATCACTAAAGAAAAAGCTAGTGAAGGTTTTCTTCATCAAGAAGGAAGAAGAAGATGAAGCAATCCATTTGTGATGAATAATGAAAAAAATCATTGTTGTAGTTACAAATCAACCATGGGTTAAGAAACATAGAGTTAACCCTTGTAGAGAATTAACTAGAGGCTAAGCTTTGGGTTGGGTTAATAAATATCAACACAAAATATCAAAGGTCAAAGTCAAACCTTCATGAAGCTTCATGAAAGCTTCATTCAAGCTTAACCCTAATCCAAACCCCAACCATGTTTAAACTCCACAAAACATGTTGAATTTGTAACCCTAACTTGTTACAATATTATATATCACATATATAATATATTTTGTAACAAAATAAAATAATACAATTAACATATATCACATATATATCAATGTATTATCCAAGTGAGAAAAAGAATCTTTAAGTGAGCTTATATTAGTTAATGTAACTTAATATATCACATATATAATTATACATTAAATTATCGAATCAACACTTGATCCGATAATCCGGCTATATCGCATATAACCGACTAATATAATCTGTATCAGTTCATCGAATCAACACTTGATCCGATGACCCGGCTATATCACATATACCCGGCTGGTATCTCATATCGCGAGAATCTAATACGGTATCGCATACACGTATTATTCCCGGTCCCGCACATATCACATATATGCTCCTACTCCGTTTTGCCTGAGCCAGGAAACCTCTGTGTAGGACTCTAAAGAATCGTCAATACGCTGGCAGTAGGTGATGATCATATCAAATACCCAAAAGCTGCAAGTGGTCAGCTAAACGTAACAGCCACCCAGGTATTGAGCGATCAGAAGACCAATAAGCAAGCCTATACATTCTCCTGTGAATCCAATCAGTAACACTACCATACAGTCCGGTCTCTTCGTCTGATATGTCGCATATCTCGCCTAGGGGTGGTAAACGTCAGACCCCAGTAGCTTGATAAGTCGTGTCGATATGAGGTCTATAACAGTTCAAGAAACTACTGATAACACTTACCAGTAAATCTCAGCAACCCTGGCCAGGGATTTTTAGTTATAGCCAATCGAACACAGCGCAACATCAACTCCCTATACCGGGAGAGACGAAACCCCTCCTATCGCTCATTGCCTCCATATGATTCGGAACTGTACTCAAAAGCCAACGTTTTGCACTCCTTCTTGGACGTGGTATGATGGAAATCAAAGCACAGTGGGAATCACACAAGACTCTATGACGATCTCGGGTCTACAGACTAACCTGTACCAGTGTCACCAGAGAACTGCCATCTGACGTGAGGTATAATACCATCTGGGAGTTCTCGGCGAGTCCGTCTAGTGTACCCAGTCTCCACTGAGCACCCGTATACCTTCTCTGATGTCAAACACCAATGGATATGGGATCATCCATCGCCCATCATATGGGTCAAGAAGCGCATATGCTAGTCTACTCTGGAGTATCGATGCCCTGTCTCGGTACTCCCACGACTAGGAACATTTGAAGGATGTACTTAGCGACTACACTGTCCCCACTAGTATGATTTGCATCATAGTCCTGGTAGTCAAGTACTCATCTTAAGGGTTTTATCAACATGTAACATAGAGACAAGTAGAGTACATGTTAAGAGAAAGGGCAACCAGATAGCATACTATCATGTCGAGAAAGAAAGTCCTCCCTATATATGTCCAAGCATCCACTACAATATACATCGTATGTACAGTAATGGCCTCTAGGGCATACATATCACTAACAAAAATGACCGCAAGTCAATCTTCGAGAAATGTCCCACACCCTAGAGCTAATCAAATAAATCGTCGACGCGAGGTAAGGGATATTTTTTCCGCATAGTAACCCGATTCAACTGACGATAATCTATGCACCAACACAAACTGCCTTCTTTCTTCTTGACGAACAGGACATGAGCTCCCCAAGTGACGCATTCGGACGAACAAGCCCTTTATCCAACAAATCTTGCAACTGATCCTTTAGTTCTTTAAGCTCCACTGGGTCCTTTCGATATGGAGGTATAGAAAAATGCTCCTTGCCGGGAATCAAGTCAAAGCAGAACTCAATATCGTGCTCTGGTGACAAACTAAGCGACTTGTCAAAAAAGACATCTTGAAATTCCCTCACAATCGGGACCTGGTCCAACGGGACCTCTACGGCTCCAACATCTCGAACATACGTTAAGAATCCCTGACATCCTTTCCTTAAGAACGGAGTAGCGAGAAGATAAGAATTCAAACTGGGAAAGGCAATGCTACGGTCTCCCTGAATAACAAGAACTGGCTCACCCGGAAAGCTAAATCTGACTGCCTTCTCGCGGCAGTCGACGAATGCATAACACGTGGCTAACCAATCCATGCCCAGAAGAACTTCGAAGTCAAACATATCGAGAAGAATCAGATTGACAGAAGAATCCCTATCTCCGATATGAACAAAACAAACGTGAACGAAAAACATATTGAGCGACAAAAGACTAGCCTACGGAGAAATTACAACAAGCGGCTGATTTAGTAAAGACTGATATTGGCTAAACTTCGATACAAAATATGTGGATACCATTTCAAACGACACCAGAAAGAAATACGCATCGAAAGAAAACACCGAAAGAATACCTGTCATAATGGCGTTGGATGCCTGCGCATCCAGAGGAGTCAAAACGAACACTCGGCCCGTCCCCCACTAGTAGCCGGCTGTCCTCTGCCTCTGCCACCACCGTCTCCTGGAAAGAACCTGTCACTGCGTCTACCTAACCGCCTCTGAGCTGGCATACCGGTACAAACCTGCTTCAGTCCCGAAACGACCGAAGTCTCAGAAATGCGCTCTTCTAACAGTAAGACCACGTCCATAGTAGCGGCGTAAAATTCAAAAAGCCGGGCGCCGATGGCAAAAAATAAATGCATGTCCAGTCCCCGCACAAACCTCTTTATGCGTTTCTCTTCAGTGTACAGCTGAGTAAACTGAATGTCGTACTCACTGTCATCCCTGAAGTCTTACGCAAAGACTCGAAACTACGAGCTCGGGAATTTCGAACGCTCCCCGGAAGGAAACGAGCAAGAAATACAGTTGTGAACTCATCCCAAGCCATAAGAAGTAGATCTGCAGTTCGGCCTCTCTCAACCTACTCGCACCACATCTGAGCCAGTCCCTCTAGACGAAAACTCGCAAGCTCAACCCATCTCTCGTCAGAACATCTCAGTGAACGACAAATCCTAGCCATCCTATCGAGGAATGTCTACGGATCCTCCGCTGCATCTGTGCCGGTAAAAATTGGAGGCTTCAGCCTCAAAAACTCCTGTAAGGATACGGAAATAATCTCGGTAACAATAGAAACAGCTTCCTGAGCAGCAGGTACAATCATGGTCCCCGCAGTAGGAGGGACATCATCGGCTCTCGGAGCTTGGCTAGCCTTAACTAACGATCCAACCGTCTGTCGCAAGTCCTGAATACTCGACTCCATCCTAGCTATCCGGCCTGGAAAAGGAAGATCAATTTGTCCCTGAGGGGTAGGCGTACCGCCCTGATCGGTCCTCGTCTCAGACTAGCCCGCTCCAATCTCATCCCCGGCCGCAGCCCTCTGGCCCTCGTAGTCTCCAGCGGCATAGTGGCTGGAACAAGAAACATGATTAATAGGAACATTGCGATCGAATCAAAGGATTTCCGGAATCAAGAAAGGAAATACAAGCAAATATATATCCTAAGGTCACTTAGGCGGAGTACTGTATTGTAAGTATGCCGCGGAACATACACACGCTACGTCACTCTGCTTAAGTCACCTACTCCATCTACCAAGGGTCATCCTACATTCAGAAAGGTAAAACTTATCGCTCTGATACCAACTTTGTCACGACCCGAATGTACGGAACGTGACTGGCACTTAAATTATGAAACGTGACTGGCACTTAAATCAAGGCGTAACATAGTCTGAGTAAGCTAAAGCCCAGAAATCTAAATCGTTTAAAAGAAATAGAGTGAAGGAAAACTTAACTTAAAAATTTGATTTTAAAAAAAAATTCATATCAAAAGCATTTTAAAACATCAAATTTTCCTGAAAATTTTGGCAGTCTCCTTTGTAAATACTGGCAGTCTCCTTTGTAAATACTGGCCCCGAAACGGGTACAACACAAAATATGCATAAATAATGAATAAAAGTATCTCCATGCGGGAGCTAGCTCTTCGCAAATGGTGGAATCACAACCAAATGCAATATATATCATCATAATATGAAATAAACATTTAAAAGCAAGAAATAAAAACCAAGAATAAAGTCGGCTCACACGAGCTCGACACCAGAAATCAGAATATAAATAGATACCAATGAACCCCACAAGCTCATAGTCTAGGTCTAATATACGAAGGGTAGATGGAGTATACTAGATACAAAATAAAATACATGGTGGGGGCAAAATAATATCCTCCAAAACCCACCTACGAGCAAGCTGCAAGTCGATGCAAACGAAGCAAAAGAGAAAGTACGCCCGCCGCTACTATGCAGACAGGTCGGACCTGCAAGATACTGTGGCACAACGGGGGTGAGTTGCCAACTCGTGAGTAGTAAATAACATCTAATAAGGCTATCGTAAGCATGCATGCAAATGTGTCGCAACCTACGTATATCAATATGATACGATGTACTAGCATGAATGCAACATGAATGCATAATCAAACACGAAACCTGAACATGTCTGATATGAGATAATCTTTATTCTTATCTTAGAAAAACCTCTGCGCAATAAACTGAAGTATCATCAATGAAATCAACAGAAAATCCATGTCAAGCATCGACACAATATCTGTGTATCTCAATATCTCAATGTCTCAATATCTCAATATCTAGGGCTCTGTCAGTCTGGATCGGCCTATATCATCAAATTTCACGACCACGTCGGTATCCTCCGGATATCTGCCGCGTCAGACATCACCGGTAGGTAGCCTGTCTCTGCCAGGCTCATCGTCTACAATTCGAGCTTCTTGCCCCGGGGTACCATTCCAGGCCTACCATGTACCCGAGACGTTTCATCCTACTCGTCGAATCGGGTCTCGAAAACCAACAGAAATCAGGAAAACTCACGGTGGACGACACATACATCATATCACGAAAAAACCGCAACTTGCATTTTTAAAAGGATAATAAGTTTATAAAATTCTTGCGGTTTTCCCTAAAATCCAGAAATCTCATAAGTACCGAAATCCTCAAGAAGAATCACAATATGTAAACATGTCCGTGTTGATGGAAGTCTATGATATCAATAACATGCAATGCGATGCATGACTAGAAAACTATGTATGAATGATGATGCAATGAGTTATATACATATGACTAGAAATCCTACGTATCCATCTTGATGAAATGAATATACAACTACCAGTTTACATATCATATATGATGCAAATGTTTTAGATACTGATTTAAGCAAGTTCTAAAGTGTTCGTGGCATAGCAATTAGCAAAGGCATGTGTGTGTTCGCATGAATAATGCACGTGCACCATGAACCAATGGTAATGGTGTAAGTGTCCTAAGTAGTGACATCATATGTAAAAAAGATGTGATGCATGATATGAATGGTTTGAAGCTACGCATATAGATACAAGAACTACTAATAATCTAACTATCAGGCTATGCATAAAGATGCAAGAACTACTAATAATCCTAACTATCGGGCGTCTTGCGCCATCCAGACGATCTCCCCATAGATGTGTATATCTACTCACCGGGACGCCTCGGCTAATCTGATCCAATCACAGCCTTTCCTTTCCGTGCCGCGTTCGACATATCTGCGAATCGCATATAAGTAAATAAGTGGATAGATATATATAAATGGTCGCGGACACAAATGATACAAGTCAACCAATACGTACTAACTAGATGCGCACGCACTAGGTGCACAAAATGCGCTTGCGACAACGCCACAAACCACAACCAGGGTCGCTATACGTGACAACCACTAAGCCTAGAATCCGATCGCACCAATCGCGCATTCACAACACACTAAATATTTTAGGAAATAGGTAGTAAATCATCAAAATCTCAAACTTAATTAAAATCTATTTATTCCAAAAACCTAGTAAGCAACAATTAACCATTTTAGTGCAAATCTAGATGTTTTAGCAAATCTAGCGGCCACAATATTCACTTAATATCTTCATAAGGCTACACAATTATAACTAATTTTAATTTCACCTATTTACATTAATCATGAAATTAGTTTGCAAGAATAGTTAATTAAGACAATTTAAAAGTAACAATTAGCAAATTAACAACTAGGTTAGATTTTCCAAGTCTTAAGATATTAAACTACAGATTGCAACCATAATCAAGTGATGAAAACCCTAACTTGAACCCAAACCCTTCTCTTTAAAAACTAAATCTTGCAATTAGAACCATGTTTAAACCAAATTAATTTAGATTAAATGTCACGACCCGAAAGTACGGAACGTGACTGGCACTTAGATTACGAGACGTCTAAAGGCGTAACGTAACCTAAGTCAGCCAAAGCCCAGAAAAATCTAAACCAAAATCAAAGCGAATGAAGGAAAACCTTTAATGAAGACGGTTTTTAAATCATTTAAGTTGCATAGAATCCCTTTTTAAACATCAAAAATTTCCGAAAATTCCGGCAGAGTTTCCCCTGTATTTTCTATCCCCCAAAATGGGTACAACAAGATAATAAACCTGTAATCATAAAATGGCATCCCCAAGCGGGAGCTAGCTCTTCGCCCAAGGCGGATCACAACCACATGCAATATAATAGAAATATCAAGAAAAGAGCATAAAAGAAACGCAAAATATCAGAAAACACAACGCCGGCTCAAGTGAGCTCGACCCAAAAGAAACCACAAATATACAAATCTCTCAGTCTCATCACTAGGTCACATATACACTATAAAGTGGTAGATGGAGAATACTAGATACAATGATGGAGCAAAAAGAAATAAAGTGTGCTTGCAACCCACCTACGGGCGATGTCGCGAGTCTGAGCAAAAGGAGCTGATGATAAGATAGCCCGCCGCTACAAGGATGACGGGTCCGACCTGCAAGACAATGTGGCACAACGGGGGTGAGTTGCCAGCTCGTGAGTAGAATATAACATCTAGTAAGGCAATCGTAAGAATGCACGCAATGCGGCACAACATGTATGTCCATATGTGATATAATATCTCTAGTATGCATGCACATGTATGCAATGTTATTAATAAATCTTTAAGTGTTTTAAATGCTAAGGGTACTGCATTCTTAACTTTAGAAAATGAATATCTGTATAATAGCTAAGTACAATCAAGAAATCATCTGAAAACCCGTGTCAAGCATCGACACCAAATATAAAATCATATCTGTCTCAATATCTCACTGTATCAATGCCTCAAATATCGGGCTCCGTCAGTCCGGATCGGCCCATATCATCCAATCTCACGACAACGGTCGGTATCCTCCGGATATCCGCCGCGCCAGACATCACCGGTAGGTAGTCTTCCCCTGCCTGGCTCATCGTCTACAACTCGATCTTCTTGCCCCGGGGTACCATACCGGGCCCACCATGTACCCGAGATGGTTCATCCACTCCTCGAATCGGGTCTCGAAATCCAACAGAAAACATGAAAACTCATGGTGGACGACACATACATCACGAGAAAACCGCAACTTGTTTTAAAAATGATAAATATAAGCTTTTGTTAAATTCTTGCGGTTTTCCACAAAAATCCAGAAATCGCAGCAATACTGAAATCCTCAAGAAAAATCATAATGTTCACATGTTATATATGATAAATGTCTATGATATCAATGTATACGATGTGAATTTTGGCTAGAATTCTATGTAAATATGATGATAATGTGAGGTATATGCAAGCTATGCAATTTCATATATCATGTATGAATGCAAGTGGTGATACTAAGTTAAACAGGTTCTATAGTGCACGTGGCATGTCAATTACCAAAGGCGTGTGTGTCACATGAATAGTGCGCATGCAGCAGATGCCAATGGTAATGGTGTTCGTGCCCTATGAAGGGTTATCGCATATGTGTATATGAATGTTATATGAATGTCCATGCAATCTAGTATACGGTTAGCTGTGAGGGTATGCAATGTAAATAAAGGGGTAAGCTATTTAGCAATACAAGTCATGCCAGAAATAGGGTAATCCTAACTAGGGGGAGCATCGAGCCATTCAGACGATTTCCCCATAGATGAATACATCTACTCACCTGAAATCCCCGCTAATCCGATCCGACCACCGCCTTGCCTTTACGCGCCGTGTCCGATATTTCCCCGACCGATCGTATATTTGCACAACACCAAGCATAAGATTACATAACCTAAAACGATGCAAGTCACAATATACAATTATCGACGCTCTCGAATTAAACATAACGTGCCCTCGGTGCGCGGGAAAACGCACGAAAATCGCTAATCTTTAACTAGAATCGTCATTTCGGGGAAATCGACAAAACTAAGACCCGACTAGATGAAACCCCGCATTCGCGCACTCTAATAGTCCTATACGAAGTTAATTATATCGCTAATATAACGCAATTTGATCTCATTCTATTTTGCATAAAAATCTAGCAAGCAAAAGCATACCGATTCGATACAAACGTCGCAACTTATCGATTTAGCGAGCGCAACCTTACACAATTAACCACTCTAACCAATTAGGTAACCAAAGCCCTAACTTAATCCATCAACCATGCTTCAAACCCTAGTTCAAAATCAATCCCATTCTTGATTTTTATGAACAATTAATTACAACTAAATTAATGCTTCAAATATCAATTTTTATCACATTTAAACTACAAGTTAACCAACTAGTTTAGAATTTCACCTCACAAGTGGAACCCTAGCATGATCAAGCCACCAAAGAAGCCTCCTTTCTTCTAGTTTTGAACTAAATTTGGTTGAGGAGAGAGTGGATTAGGGTTTAGCTTTGAATGGGTTAATGAATTTATGGATTTTTTAATGAATTTTGGCATGAAATTTGAAGCAAAAAGAAGTGAGAACCAAGGGGAATTTCTGCAGAAATTGGTCGGCCAGCAGCAAGAGGAGATGGTGTGGGATTTTTGGAGAAGTTTCTAGGTCAAAAGAACACCTTATGTTCTCATTTAATGCTTTCACATCAACATTTTACAAAAAAAAACCTCATTTTACATCATTTTCTCATTAAATTTCCAACCCTAAAACCAAAATCTTGCAAGTCATGATACAATTTTATTAGCACCATATTTTAGCTTATAAAGACTCCTAATTATGAAATTTACCTAATTAAATTTGTATTTATCACTAATTTAATGTATTTTAAAAAGCTTAAAATAATAAAAAAAAATAATTAATTACAATTTTTTTTTATTTAACTAGAAAATTATAAGTGACAAAATTATAGTAATATCTTATCTAAATTTTGTATAATTAGATCTACAATCAAAAATACCTATTTTGACTTTTTACAGAAAAAGCCGAAAAATTAGCCGATTACCGAAAAACTGCCTAAACGATTTTTCGAAGGGTTACAATCTTCCCCCCTTAAAGAAATTCGGTCCCTGAATTTAGAATTTAACTACGCGTACCTTCAAAAAGATGGGGATATCTCTTTCTCATCTCGACCTCGGTCTCCCAGGTGACCTCCTCGCTGTTCGGGCCACGCCAAAGGACCTTGACGGACGGTATAACCTTCGACCTCAATTTCTTCACCTGCCGATCCAAAATGACCATCGGCTTCTCGGTGAAAGAAAGATCACGCTCTAACTGGATCGTTTGGTGCTGAATCTCCTGGGAAGGATCATGAAGGTACTTGCGGAGCATCGAGACATGGAACATGGGGTGAACATCGGGGAAGCTGGGCGGAAGAGCTAACCGATAAGCGACTGGACCAACACGCTCTAGGATCTCGAAAGGACCAACATATCTAGGACTCAGTTTCCCTTTCCGCCCAAATCTCATCACACCTTTCATCGGAGAGACCTTCAGGAAAACATGATCGCCAACAGCGAACTCGAGTCGGCGACGGCGCCTGTCAGCATATGATTTCTTCCTGCTCTGTGCCGCTCTCATCCTGTCCCGAATCAGCTGTATCTTCTCGGTCGTCTCCTGTACAATCTGCGGCCCCAAAATACTGCTCTCCCTAAGCTCTGTCCAACATACAGGCGATCGACATCTCCTCCCATATAAAGCCTCGAAAGGTGCCATCTGAATCGTCTCCTGGAAGCTATTATTGTAGGAAAACTCGATCAAAGGCAAATGACGATCCCAGCTACCACCGAAATCTAAAACACAAGCTCTGAGCATGTCCTCAAGAGTCTGAATAGTACGCTCCGACCGACCGTCAGTCTGCGGATGAAAGGCTGTGCTAAAACTCAATCGGGTGCCCAAAGCTTCCTGGAGTTTCTGCCACAATCGGCTGGTAAACTGGGTGCCACGGTCGGACACGATGCAAGTCGGAACGCCATGCAGTCGCACTATCTCATCAATATAAACCTGGGCGTACTGAGAAAATCCAAAAGTGGTCTTCACTGGCAGGAAATGAGCCGCTTTCGTCAGTCGATCCACAATCACCCAAATAGAGTCATACCCTCGACTGGTCCTGGGTAGACCCACAATGAAGTCCATGGAGACCTGCTCCCACTTCCACTCAGGGATGGGCAAAGGCTGTAACTCGCCGGCTGGCCTCTGTTGCTCGGCCTTGACTTGCTGACAAGTCAGGCATCTCGACACAAAGTCTGTAATATCCTTCTTCATCCCGTCCCACCAGTAAACCTCTCTCAAATCACGGTACATCTTGGTGGAACCTGGATGCACACTGTATACTGATCTATGTGCCTCCTCGAGAATATCACGCCTCAGTCCCTCTGAATCTGGCACGCACAGTCGAGTCCCAAATCGAAGTATCCCCTGATCATCAATCACGAACTCGGAAACTCTGCCCTGCCGAATCTACTCAATAATCTCTAATGTAGGGGCATCGCCGGACTGTGCCTCGTGGATACGGTCAAGTAACTGTGGGCGTGCTTTGAAATGGGCCAGCTGTCCCCCTGTAGGAGTAAACTCGAACTGCACTCTGCTGTCACATAACACCTGCCAATCCGCCGTCGACTGCATCTGTACTGCGCTCAAACAAGATAAGCTACCTCCGGGTCTCCTACTCAAAGTATCTGCCACCACATTCGCCTTGCCCGGATGGTATAAAATCTCGCGGTCATAATCCTTCACCAACTCTATCCAACGGCGCTGTCTCAGATTCAGATCTCGCTGCTGGAAGATATACTTCAAACTCTTGTGGTCAGTGAATATCTGGCACGACTCACCGTATAGGTAATGTCTCCAGATCTTAAGTGCAAATACCACTACAGCCATCTCTAAATCATGGGTAGGGTAGTTCTGTTCGTGTTTCCTCAGCTGCCGAGAAGCATACGCGATAACTCTGTCGTGCTGCATCAATACACATCCCAGCCCCACTCGAGAAGCATCACAATAAACCACGAACCCGCCTGATCCTGAAGGCAATGCAAACACTGGTGCAGTAGTCAGACGAGTCTTCAACTGCTGGAAACTATCCTCACATGCCTGGGTCCAATCAAAAGGAACCCCTTTCCGGGTCAACCCGGTCAACGGTGCAGCAATGCGGGAGAAATCCTGGACAAAACGTCGATAATAGCCGGCCAGACCTAAAAAACTGCGAACCTCTGTAACTGATACTGGTCTAGGCCAACGCTGAACTGCCTCGATCTTCTTCGGGTCCACACAAATACCATCTCTCGTCACCACATGACCTAAGAAGTCGACACTGTCTAGCCAGAATGCGCACTTAGAGAATTTGGCGAACAGCCGATGCTCCCTCAAAGTCTGCAATGTGATACGTAAGTGCTGCTCATGCTCCTCCCGGCTCCGAGAATAAACCAAGATGTCTTCAATGAACACAATAATGAACTGATCGATATACGGCCTAAATACACGGTTCATCAAGTCCATAAATGCTGCAGGGGCATTGGCGAGCCCGAACGACATCACCAAGAACTCATAATGACCATAACGAGTACGGAAAGCGGTCTTCGGAATATCCTCCTTCCGAACCCGCAACTGGTGATAACCTGACCGTAAATCAACCTTCGAGAAGAACCCTGCACCCTGGAGCTGATCGAATAAGTCATCAATGCGGGGTAGAGGATATCTGTTCCGCACAGTAACCCGGTTCAGCTGACGATAATCAATGCATAAACGCATACTTCTGTCCTTCTTCTTAACAAACAGGACGGGAGCACCCCAAGGTGACACACTCGGTCGGATAAGCCCTTTGTCCAGCAAGTCCTGTAACTGATCCTTTAGCTCTCTCAGCTCCGCCGGGGCCATCCGATAAGGCGGTATAGAGATAGGCCCCGTGCCAGGGATCAATTCAATACAGAACTCAATCTCGCGCTCTGGTGGCAGACCGGGCAGCTCGTCAGGAAATACATCAGGAAACTCTCTCACAACAGGGACCTGGTCCAACGGAACCTCTGTGGAGCTAGTATTACAAACATAAGCTAAGAATCCCTGACACCCTTTCCTTAAGAGCTGACCAGCGCGAAGAGATGAAATCAAGCTGGGAAGGGTAGCGCTACGATCTCCCTGAATAACAAGAACCGGCTCACCAGGAAAACTGAATCTGACTGCTTTTTCACGGCAGTCCACGGATGCATAACAGGTGGCTAGCCAGTCCATACCAAGAAGAACGTCGAAGTCTAGCATATCGAGGAGAATCAAATCAACTGAAGAATCTCTCTCCCCGATACGAACGGAACACGATCGGTACACAAAACGGGCAACAAAAGACTCGCCTACCGGGGTAATAACAACAAGCGGCTGATCTAACGGAGAAGACTCTCGGCCCAACCTCGGTGCAAAGTACGTGGAAACATAGGAATGTGTGGAGCCTGGATCAAATAATACCCGTGCATCAAAAGAACATACTGGCAGAGTACCTGTCACGACGGCATTGGATGTCTGTGCATCCTGAGGAGTCAATGCAAACACTCGGGCCTGTCCACCACTAATAGCTGGCTGTCCTCTGCCTCTACCTCGGCCTCTGCCTCTGCCTCTTTCGCCTCGTCCTCTCTGAACCGGACCGCCACGCCCACGGCCTTTAGAAGCATCTGGCTGGCGTGAAGCATCATCAGGAGTAGGAAGTAAAGCTCTCTGAGAAGGTGGTGAGGGTGGTAAAGTCACATGCGGGACTGTCGCCGCGCCCGGACGCCCCATGGTACAGTCTCTGATACGGTGGTACTGACTCCTGCATCGAAAACATCCTGGAGACGGCTGCTGGGTCTGTGGATATGAACCAAATAACTGACCTCGTCTCAATCCTCTGCCTCCACCATCTCCCGGAAATAATCTATCGCGGTGTCTACCCATCTGCCGCTGAGCTGGCGTATCCGTACGAATCCTCTTCGGCCCAGAAACGACCGGAGTCTCAGAAATACGCTCCTCCAAAAGTAAGGCTGCATCCATCGCGGCTGCGTATGTATCAAAGTGCTGGGTGCCGATGGCAAGGAATAGCTGTGTATCAAGCCCTCGTACAAAGCTCTTTATTCTCTTCTCTTCTGTGTCGACTAGGTACGGAGCATATCGAGACAACTGGATAAACTGTATATCATACTCCGACACTGTCATCCCAGGGGTCTTGCGCAAAGACTCAAAACTACGGGCTCGAGCATCTCGGACACTCTCCGGAAGAAAACGGGCAAGAAATGCAGCTGTAAACTCATCCCAGGTCATAGAAGGTAGACCTGCAGCTCGGCCTCTCTCTACTGAATCGTACCATGTCTGGGCAAGACCCTCCAGACGAAAACTCGCAAACTCCACCAATCTATCCTCAGAACACCTCAACGAACAGCAAATCTGAGCCATCCTATCAAGAAATGCCTGTGGGTCCTCTGTCGCATCTGTACCGGTAAAAGCTGGAGGTCTCAATCGCATGAACTCCTGTAGTGAAACAGGGATAGTCTCCGTAGTAGCAGCAGGAGTGACCATCTGTGCAGCAGGTACGATCGTAGTCTGTGCGGTGGAAGGAACGTCCTCGAATCTCTGTGCCCGGCTGGACTCAACTAAAGATCCCATCATCTGCCGCAACTCTTGCATGCCGGCCTCTAATCTGGCAATACGGTCTGGATAAGGTGGATCAGTATGACCCTGAGGGACAGGCGTATCATCCCGCTCGATCCTCGCCTCAGACGAGCCCGCTCGAATCTCATCCCTGGCGGCAGCCCGCTGAGCTCTCGTAGTCTTTGGCGACATCGAAGCTGGAATAAGAAACAGGACTGATAAGGACATTGCAATTGAATCAAGGAATGCAAGGAATCAAGAAGGAAATACAAGAAATTATGTCCTAAGGTCACTTAGGCGGAGTACCGTATCGTAAGTATGCCGCGGATCATACCCACGCTACGCCACTCTGCTTAAGTTACCTACTCCATCTACCAAGGTCGTCCTACACTCAGAAAGGTAGATCCTAAGCTCTGATACCAACTTTGTCACGACCCGAAAGTACGGAACGTGACTGGCACTTAGATTACGAGATGTCTAAAGGCGTAACGTAACCTAAGTCAGCCAAAGCCCAGAAAAATCTAAACCAAAATCAAAGCGAATGAAGGAAAACCTTTAATGAAGACGGTTTTTAAATCATTTAAGTTGCATAGAATCCCTTTTTAAACATCAAAAATTTCCGAAAATTTCGGCAGAGTCTCCCCTGTATTTTCTATCCCCCAAAATGGGTACAACAAGATAATAAACCTGTAATCATAAAATGGCATCCCCAAGCGGGAGCTAGCTCTTCGCCCAAGGCGGATCATAACCACATGCAATATAATAGCAATATCAAGAAAAGAGCATAAAAGAAACGCAAAATATCAGAAAACACAACGCCGGCTCAAGTGAGCTCGACCCAAAAGAAACCACAAATATACAAATCTCTCAGTCTCATCACTAGGTCACATATACACTATAAAGTGGTAGATGGAGAATACTAGATACAATGATGGAGCAAAAAGAAATAAAGTGTGCTCGCAACCCACCTACGGGCGATGTCGCGAGTCTGAGCAAAAGGAGCTGATGATAAGATAGCCCGCCGCTACAAGGATGACGGGTCCGACCTGCAAGACACTATGGCACAACGGGGGTGAGTTGCCAGCTCGTGAGTAGAATATAACATCTAGTAAGGCAATCGTAAGAATGCACGCAATGCGGCACAACATGTATTTCCATATGTGATATAATATCTCTAGTATGCATGCACATGTATGCAATGTCATTAATAAATCTTTAAGTGTTTTAAATGCTAAGGGTACTGCATTCTTAACTTTAGAAAATGAATATCTATATAATAGTTAAGTACCATTAAGAAATCATCTGAAACCCCGTGTCAAGCATCGACACCAAATATAAAATCATATCTGTCTCAATATCTCACTGTATCAATGCCTCAAATATCGGGCTCCGTCAGTCCGGATCGGCCCATATCATCCAATCTCACGACAACGGTCGGTATCCTCCAGATATCCGCCGCGCCAGACATCACCGGTAGGTAGTCTTCCCCTGCCAGGCTCATCGTCTACAACTCGATCTTCTTGCCCCGGGGTACCATACCGGGCCCACCATGTACCCGAGACGGTTCATCCACTCCTCGAATCGGGTCTCGAAATCCAACAGAAAACATGAAAACTCATGGTGGACGATACATACATCACGAGAAAACCGCAACTTGTTTTAAAAATGATAAATATAAGCTTTTGTTAAATTCTTGCGGTTTTCCCCAAAAATCCAGAAATCGCAGCAATACTGAAATCCTCAAGAAAAATCATAATGTTCACATGTTATATATGATAAATGTCTATGATATCAATGTATACGATGTGAATTTTGGCTAGAATTCTATGTAAATATGATGATAATGCGAGGTATATGCAAGCTATGCAATTTCATATATCATGTATGAATGCAAGTGGCGATGCTAAGTTAAACAGGTTCTATAGTGCACGTGGCATGGCAATTACCAAAGGCGTGTGTGTCACATGAATAGTGCGCATGCAGCAGATGCCAATGGTAATGGTGTTCGTGTCCTACGAAGTGTTATCGCATATGTGTATATGAATGTTATATGAATGTCCATGCAATCTAGTATACGGTTAGCTGTGAGGGTATGCAATGTAAATAAAGGGGTAAGCTATTTAGCAATACAAGTCATGCCAGAAATAGGGTAATCCTAACTAGGGGGTGCATCGCGCCATTCAGACGATTCCCCCATAGATGAATACATCTACTTACCTGAAATCCCCGCTAATCCGATCCGACCACCGCCTTGCCTTTACGTGCCGTGTCCGATGTTTCCCCGACCGATCCTATATTTGTACAACACCAAGCATAAGATTACATAACCTAAAACGATGCAAGTCACAATATACAATTATCGACACTCTCGAATTAAACATAACGTGCCCTCGGTGCGCGGGTAAACGCACGAAAATCGCTAATCTTTAACTAGAATCGTAATTTCGGGGAAATCGACAAAACTAAGACCCGACTAGACGAAACCCCGCATTCGCGCACTCTAATAGTCCTATACGAAGTTAATTATTTCGCTAATATAACGCAATTTGATCGCATTCTATTTTGCATAAAAATCTAGCAAGCAAAAGCATACCGATTCGATGCAAACGTCGCAACTTATCGATTTAGCGAGCGCAACCTTACACAATTAACCACTCTAACCAATTAGGTAACCAAAGCCCTAACTTAATCCATCAACCATGCTTTAAACCCTAGTTCAAAATCAATCCCATTCTTGATTTTTATGAACAATTAATTACAACTAAATTAATGCTTCAAATATCAATTTTTATCACATTTAAACTACAAGTTAACCAACTAGTTTAGAATTTCACCTCACAAGTGGAACCCTAGCATGATCAAGCCACCAAAGAAGCCTCCTTTCTTCTAGTTTTGAACTAAATTTGGTTGAGGAGAGAGTGGATTAGGGTTTAGCTTTGAATGGGTTAATGAATTTGTGGATTTTTTAATGAATTTTGGCATGAAATTTGAAGCAAAAAGAAGTGAGAACCAAGGGGAATTTCTGCAGAAATGGGTCGGCCAGCAGCAAGAGGAGATGGTGTGGGATTTTTGGAGAAGTTTCTAGGTCAAAAGAACACCTTATGTTCTCATTTAATGCTTTCACATCAACATTTTACAAAAAAAACCTCATTTTACATCATTTTCTCATTAAATTTCCAACTCTAAAACCAAAATCTTGCAAGTCATGATACAATTTTATTAACACCATATTTTAGCTTATAAAGACTCCTAATTATGAAATTTACCTAATTAAATTTGTATTTATCACTAATTTAATGTATTTTAAAAAGCTTAAAATAATAAAAAAATAATTAATTACGAATTTTTTTTTATTTAACTAGAAAATTATAAGTGACATTTTAGTGACAAAATTATAGTAATATCTTATCTAAATTTTGTATAATTAGATCTACAATCAAAAATATCTATTTTGACTTTTTACGGAAAAAGCCGAAAAATTAGCCGATTACCGAAAAACTGCCTAAACGATTTTTCGAAGGGTTACATTAAAATAATTAACCCACAAATTAACCATATGGTTAAGATTTATACCTCAAAGATTTTCGGATCCAACTTGCAAACTTGCCTCCAAAAATGCCATTTTGCTTTAAGATCCAAGCTAGTTTAGGCCAAGGAATTTTGGATGAAGGTTTAATTAGGAATTAGTCAGATTTTATGTGGATTTTTGAAGCAAAACTGAAGAATTTATGAAGTGAAATGAGGTGGAGAAAATGGGAGAGGGCAGCAGGGAATTCTCGGCCA
Organism: Agapanthus africanus; assembly: GCA_030015575.1. Lineage (NCBI taxonomy): Eukaryota > Viridiplantae > Streptophyta > Magnoliopsida > Asparagales > Amaryllidaceae > Agapanthus > Agapanthus africanus. The sequence continues at coordinate 251,166,717 of JASDDO010000028.1, forward strand.
GAGCAAAGGGAGAAAATAGGTGAGTGAGTATGTGTATTGGTGTCAAGTCAAACTCCCACATTTCCTCATTTATTATTTCATTTTCTTATTTATTTTATTTTCTAATTAAACTTTCCCTAGACTTCTCTAGAACCATGGAGACAATTATAGAAAGAAAGAACACATTATAAACTAGGTTTTAAATTGTCATGGTGCACCATTGTGTACTTAACCCATTCTAATTTGTAATTATCACTAATTAAATTTATAAGTGAAAGCTTAAAATAATATTTAAAATAATTAATTAAGGAAAATATTTAAGTAAACTAGCAATTTATATGTAACTAAATAAATACCAAATACTAGGAATTACATAGCTAAAATAGGTATGTTTAAGTCTATGTGGAAAAATAATGGTAACTAAGTTTTACGGAAAACACGGGTTATATTACCGATTAACCTAAACTAATTTCCAGAACGTTACACCCGATCTCGTTGCTATACGTCAACGTCATCAGGAATACGTATATTTACATACGTTGATAACATGTGATGTTATGTGTTGCTGTGATATATTATATTGGATCGTTGTGATTGGATAGCTAGGGTTTTTTTTTACATTAGATGAGAGTTTTTATATTTTCATTCATGTAAAATATTGCATGTAATATTCTTTTATTAGGACACTTCCGGGTTGAGGTTGTTGTCACCATTTATGTATATTATTTAGTTTTCCTCATTAGGATAGACCCACGGCGGGGAGCACAAGTAACCGGGTTCTAGAGTCTAGTGTGAGACCATCTCGAGGAGTCGAGACCGGGTCTCTTAACTCTAGAATTGGCAGGGTTGCTTGCCGCCCTCGTAGGGGTCTAGAGATGTGGGTTTGGCTATTCATCACAACTATGGAATCCATGCTTTTCATTACTAGCTTAATTTAAAACACGGACCTCCTACTATATCCTATATTTCATATGTTTGCTTCTGTTGCTTAAGTTCTGTGATGTGATTATATAACTGCGTTAGACAAATGCTATATATATATGATATATATAATAAACGTTGCTTATGTTTTGCACCCGTGCTAGTCCAGCCCCCGCTCTGCCGTTAGTTAAGTAACCTAACGGTGCATGACGGGCCCCGTGGCGAATGCTGATGGCATAAGCGTACGTTCTTTTTTCGTTTCTTCTGTGATGTTTAGGAAACATAAATGATGGGACGTCATTAATGAGATTAATGAAAAGAAAAAAACCTAAAGATGTTGTAGAATTAATTTTTTTAAAAAGATAGCTCTAGTTTTTGCTTTGCATAGTGGTATTGCTTTATGAATATCCAGCACCTCATTCGATGAGCAAAGAGCCTAGATCCCTTCACCGGTAATGACCTCTTGAGCAAAACTAGCAGATGCTACAACCCACTCGGTTTGTTTTGAAAACTACTCGATTTTAAAAGCGGAGCTTAAACCACTCCTTTTTCAAATCACTGGATTCTACAACGATATCAAGTTCATTACGTTAAAGGTTTTATTCAAAACCAGTCGTATCCATCCTTCATTTCAGATAAATGCTATTTAGTATTCGTGCTGCGTTTGTTGACCTTGTCAAGACGTAGTGTACGGTAGCTGATTAGTGCTTATCTGCCGCATATGATGCGATTGGATTAAGGTAGTCGTACGACTTTGTTGACCGTGTTAAGGGTCGTCTGGTAGGTTTAATTCAATCACGAAATGACGGGTTGAACATGACTGGTGCTTATGATTTGTTGACCTTGTTAAGGTCATAAGTTGCTAGGGGTAAAAACAAGATATTGGGAATTTCAAGTGTTGAAATTTGCAATGAGATTGCATATTTTCTATGAGATAGTTGGATCCCGATACCCACTGTGAGTATGAGTTACTCCTGGAAGAGTTTTACACTTTACAATTAGCTGATCCAGTAGGTGTCTAAGAAAGGTATTAACGGGGTTATGCCCCTGCAGAAACAAGGTTATTTAATTAGCTCCATGCGAAAGCATGAGGAGACTCTATCGGAGTACCGATACCTTCCTGGCTGACCGATTGTCAAACTTATAGGGTGTAATTAATCCCGGCTAGTCTTACCTTTTAGGATTTGAAGGAAGATTTGATAAAAACAGTGGGAGCCATCCTGATTAGATAAGATAATAACCAATCTAATCTTTCAAGAGCGCACGCTAAAGTGTTTTCTTCTCTCTCTCTCTCTCCTGGTAGCGACCATGACATGCCTTAATCAAGATAATAATATCGATGTATTGACCGAACCCGCTTATTATACTGGGCTGGGGAACGTTGGTTCCACTCTATCTTATAATTGTCATAATTCTGAGTAAGGAATATGGGAATATTAGGATTCCTATGCAACCCGAACAATGAAAGAGCATGCTGATATATCTTATTCGGGTGTGTTCATTATTGAGAATTGTTTCTCAGTTTGCTCTATGTCCTGGGTATTAGATACTGGATCAGGATCCCACATTTGTACTATGTTACAAGGGTTAAGAAAAAGTAGAGAACTGGGAAAGGGTGATATGTCCCTCATAGTAGGGAACAGAGCAATTGTTGCTGCCGAAGCTGTCGGCGAATATCACCTTGTATTGCTAAATGGTAGTACATTGAACGACTGTTATTACGTACCGTCGATGATGTGCAACATAATATCCGTTTCTTTATTAGATAAAGAAGGATATAATTTTGCACTAGAGAAAAATGTTATGAACATTTTCCTAAATCAAGTGTTGATTGGGATTGGTACGTTGTGTAACGGTATATACGTTATAAATCAAAACACAGTTTTAAATATACATAACACACACACGAGGAAAAGTTCAGAAATGAACGAAGTCTACTTGTGGCATTGTAAACTTGGTCATATCAATGCGACCAGACTAGCCAAGTTGCATAATGATGGATATTTGAGTCCGTTCGAATTTACATCTTATGAAACTTGCCAATCATGTCTCAAAGGCAAGATGACCAAAACACCGTTTACTGGACGCGGAGAAAGAGCTACTGATATATAGTGATGTATGCGGTCCTATGTCTACACATGCCAGGAATGGTTTCTCGTACTTCATTACATTCACCGATGATCTCTCAAGATTCGGACATGTGTTCCTGTAGAAACAAAAATCTGAAGCTTTTGAGAAATTCAAGAAATATAAGTGCGAAGTAGAGAACCAGACGGGTAAAAGTATTAAAGTCCTTCGATCTGATCGAGGAGGAGAATACTTTAGCACGGAATTCCAAAACTATTTAAAAGAGAATGGGATTTTCTCTCAGCTTACTCCTCTGTATACACCATAGCACAATGGAGTTTCGGAGTGGAGGAATCGCACCCAATTAGATATGGTGCGCTTTATGATGAGTATTGCTGAGTTACCTATTTCCTTTTGGGGTTATGCACTTGAGATAGCTGCATACCTATTAAATCAAGTTTCATCAAAATCAGTGCCTAAAACACCATATGAGATATGGAGTGGAAAGAGACCATATCTTAAACGAGTTAAGATATGGTGTTGTTCGACCTATGTTAAAAAACAGAATTCGGACAAACTCGAGGCACGATAAGTTCTTTACAAGTTTGTGGGATATCCAAAGAATTCACATGGATATATTTTCTACCACACTGAGGTACAAAAGGTGTTTGTTTCTCAACACGCCACCTTTTTAGAAAATGAATTTCTTGTAAAAAAAATTAGTGGTAATGAGGTAGAGCTGGAAGAAGTTCCAAATACACAAACTACAACTGAAAATTTGGTAGAACCGGAGGATTCAATATTCCCCGATGAACCTCAGCCACTTGCAGATCTAGTAGGGTTTCTCACCCACCTGAGAGATACTATGGTTTTCTCATAGATGGTGGGAGCAAGGATTGCATCATGGAAGATGATGACCTAACTAGTTTCAAGCAGGCTATCATAAGTGGGGACTCTGTGAAATGGCTGGATGCTATGCGATCTGAGATGGAATCCATGTACACTAACAAAGTATGGACTTTGGAAATTGCTCCTGAAAGGGTAAAACCCATTGGGAGCAAGTGGATCTTTAAGAAGAAAATTGGTGTAGATGGAAAGTTGAGACTTTTAAAGCTAGAATTGTAGAAAAAGGTTTTCGTCAATGACCAGGTGTCGACTATGATGAGACCTTTTCTCCAGTAGCTATGCTTAAGTCCATCAGGATCTTACTTTCCATTGCTGCATACCATGACTATGAAATATGGCAGATGGACATCAAGACCGCTTTTCTAAATGGTGATTTAGAAGAGAGCATATACATGACACAGCCAGAGGGCTTCGTAGACAGTGGGAGTAGCGGAAAGGTGTGAAAGCTGCTTATATCAATCTACGGATTAAAGCAGGCATCACGGAGTTGGAACATCTATTTTGATATAGAAGTCAAAGAGTTTGACTTCATCAAAAACGTAGATGAACCTTGTATATACAAGAAAGTAGTAGAGAGTAAGGTTTTCTTCCTCGTATTATACGTGGATGACATAATCGTGATAGGAAATGAAGTTCCTATGCTATACTCGGTCAAGCTCTTCTTATCAAAAAAGTTCTCCATGAAAGATTTGGGTGATGCCTCCTACATCCCGGGGATAAAGATCTATAGAGATAGATCTAAAAGGATGTTGGGATTGTCCTAATCTAGGTACATTGATACCATACTAAAGAGGTTTAGTATGGAACATTCTAAGTGTGGTAATTTTCCCGCTTGTTTAGGAATCTCTCTCCCCAAAGAGATGTCTCCCAAGACTGATTTGGAGAGGGTTCGCATGTAAGGGATACCCTATGCTTCTGCAGTTGGGTCAATCATGTATGCGATGTTATGCACCAGACTGGATGTAGTTTACGCACTTAATTTGGTAAGCGGGTATCAATCAGATCCCGGGGAGAAACACTAGACAACTGTGAAAAACATTCTTAAGTATTTGAGAAGGACTAAAGAAATGTTTTTGGTGTATGGTAACGGAGAACTCCAGATGGAGTCCCTTACTGATTCGAGTTTCTGGAGTGATAAGGATGACAGCAAGTCGGTCTTGGGTTTTGTCTTTACCCTCAATAGAGATGCGGTATGTTGAAAGAGTTCCAAGCAAGATACCGTGGCAGACTCGACGATGGAGGCTGAATACATCGCTGCCAACGATGCTACCAAAGAGGCTGTTTGGATGAAGAAGTTCATTGCTGAACTTGGTGTGGTTCTATCCATTGAGGATCCAATACCCTTGTATTGTGATAACAATGGAGCTGTCACTTTGGCCAAGGATCCCTGATCCCATCAGCGATCCAGACATATTCTGAGGCGGTATCACCTAATGCGGGAGATAATTGATCGCCGGGAGATCGAGGTCAGGAGAGTTGACACGAAGGACAACACAGCGGATCCACTTACGAAGGATCTTTCCCAGACGCAGTTTGAGAGACTTTTTGGGATGTTGGGTATGAGATACTACAACAACCGGCCTTAGTGCAAGTGGGAGATTGTTAGGAATATGTGTTAGTTATATGTATGCCCTAGAGGCCATTACTGTACATACGATGTATTTTGTAGTGGATGCTTGGACATATATAGGGAGGACTTTCTTGCTCGACATGATAGTACGCTATCTGGTTGCTATTTATCTTAACATGTACTATGATAGTCTCTATGTTGCATGTTGATAAAGCCCTTAGGATATGTACTCGACTACTGGGACTATGATGAGATCATACTAGTAGGGCCACGGTAGTCGACGAGTACATCCTATAATCATTCCTAGTCGAGGGTGTATCGAGACAGGGCATCGATACACAAGAGTAGACTAGCGTATATGCATCTTGACCCATATGATGGGCGATGGATGATCCCATATCCATCGGTGTTTGACATCAAGGATGGTGTACGGGTGCTCAGTGGAGACTGGGTACACTGGACGGACTCGTCGAGAACTCCCAGATGGTATTATACATCACGTCAGATGGAAGTTCTTCGGTGACACTTGTACAGGTTAGTCTGTAGAGCCGAGATCGTCATAGAGTCTTGTGTGATTCCCACTGTGCTTTGATTTCTATCATACCACGTCCAAGAGGGCATGCAAAAAGGTGGCTTTTGGGTACAGTCCCGAATCACATGGAGGCAATGAGCGATAGGAGGAGATTCGTCTCTTCCGGTATAGGGAGTTGATGTTGCGCTGGCTATAACTGGAAATCCCTGGCCAGGGTTGCTGAGATTTACTGGTAAGTGTTATCAGTAGTTTCTCGAACTGTTATAGACCTCATATCGACACGACTTATCAAGCTACTGGGGTCTGACGTATACCACCCCTAGGCAAGATATGCGACATATCAGGCGACGAGACCGGACTGTACGGGAGTGTTACTGATTGGATTCGCAGGAGAATGTACAGGCTTGCTTGTTGATCTTCTAATCACTCAATATCTGGGTGGCTGTTACGTTTAGCTGACCGCTTGCAGCTTGTGGGTGTTTGATATGATCATCACCTGCTACCGGCGTATTGACGATTCTTTAGAGTCCTACACAGAGGTTTCTTGACTCAGGCAAAATGGAGTAGGGGCACATATGTGATATGTGCAGGACCGAGGATAATGCGATATGAGATACCGTATTATATTCTCGCGTTTTTTGATATGAGCCGGATCATCGGATCAAGTGTTGATTCGATGAATCGGTATATGATATATTAGTCGGTTATATTCGATATAGCCGGATTGTCGGATCAAGTGTTGATTCGATAATTTAATGTATAATAATATATATGATTTATTGAATTACATTATCTAATATTGGCTCGCTTTATTGATTCATTTTCTCACCGGGTAATACATTGATATATGTGCGATATATGTTAATTATATTATTTTCTTTTGTTACAAATATATATTATATATGTGATATATAATATTGTAACATGATATGATTACTAATGCAACATGTTTAGTGGAGATTAAACAAGGTTAGGGTTTGAATTGGGTTAGTTCTTTCATGAACCTTCTAGAAGGTTTTCTTTTGTTTTGTGCTAAGATATTATGGTTGATATTTTAGTGACTCATTGTTAACCCAACCCAAACCCTTCACCCTTGGTTAAGTCTCTACATGGGTTAGCCTCTTCATAGTCTACCATGGTTGCATTATTAATCATTATGATAATATTTCATTATTCATCACAAAAGGATTATTCATTGTTCATATTCTTCTTCCTTCTTGCAAAACTTTCTAGCTTTGATTCTTGTGATGAAAATGTGTGAGATTATGAAAATAAAATAGAGCTAAATTCTTACTTTATCATCCTAATCTATTCTAGCCATTTAGATTAGGGTGTTCACTTCATTTGAGAGTGAGAGCTTGTGTTTAAGAAACTTCAAGGTAGATCATCTTAGTTATCGAAGATCGGAAGCAAGCTTGCATCTTTCTCTTCGTGGAGCTTTTCGAGAGTCCGGATACTCGATGATCGTAGCGAAGGGATCTCAACACGGAGCTTTAGAAGTGAAGGACCGGACTACAAAGGTTGTAATCCCAAACTCTTAGTGTTAAAGTGTTTAACATGCTTTGTTTCGCCTAATCTCTAGTCTAAGATCTTGGTTTAGGGTTGTTCGGCACGGCTAATTTTTAAATCGGGCATGGTTGATACCTCGTAGACCCTTGTGCGTATGCCTAGTAACCCTGCAGTGGTATCAGAGCCAAGCTAGAGCTTTAGGCGAAGTCTAGGCGAAGTTTAAAGTCCGATCGAACTCTGAATACCCGTAAAACCCTAGTTTCTGGAAATTTTTCAAAACTGTTGATTTTTTCATATTAAAAATACTCAAAAAAATCAGCAGGGAATTCTATCAACTGTGAAAAATGACCCTCTAATTCCACCAATGCACCGCGGAACCGCGGCAAAGACATGCCTTGCGCTGCGGTTCCGCGGCTGAACAGTAGACTTAGGGTTTCAATTTTCTACAGTTACGTCCGTATGTGTTTCCTGATGCTTCTGGGAATTTTTAATTCTTACTCAAGTGTTGAGTTTTCTGGGTTGTATTGGGTACTCGTTGATTCGATCGGAAAATTAACTTCGTTTAAGTTTTTCCGGGTAATTTTAGAACGCGTTAAAAAGTTCGAACGGATATCAATAACTCACTTTTTCCCCTGTCGGAAAATTTTCAAAAGTTGGATTTTTTCTCGAGTTTGAAACTTTCTTCAAGTGGAGCTAAGAAGAGTTCTAGAGACTACTACTTGGAGCTTAGGGACTACTACTTGGAGCTATTGAAGTGAAGGACTTGGTTTACAAAAGTTTGTAACCCTCTTCACTTAGTTTAGAAAGTGTATTCTTGCTAACAAAACCTTAATTCTCTAGTTCAATTCTTATTTAGTGTAGCTTAGACCTCTAGATTTTTTAAAATTGCATACTTGATGCATGTGGAAATCTAGTAGAGGTGCTAAGACAAACTTTCAAGAGAATTCATAGGGCTTATACATAATGATGTATGTTGTCCGGTGTCTATATGGAAAAGGGCTTGGTACTCATACTTCGTTCCATTTTTCTATGAGTTCTCTGCTTTTAGACACGCATTCTTATTGAAATGCAAAGTCCAAAAATTTTAAGAAGTTTATAAGATAAAGAAATAAAGTAGAGAACCAAATGTTGGAAGTATCTATATTCTTCGAAGCGTTCGAAGATGTGGATACTTATGCTAGGTATTCCGTCATAATATAATCAAGAATTTGATTCTCTCTCAGATTGCTCATCCGCGGGTGCACTCTATGATGAGTAATGCTGAATTGCCTTTTTTCGATTAAGGGATGCACTAGAAATGGTTGCATATCAATTGATATTGGTTCCGCATAAATTAGTACCTCAAATTCTATATATGATATAGAATGGGTTATCATCTTAAGATTGTTAAGATATTGAGTTGTCCGGTTTATACTTAAAACCATAATCCAGATAAACTCAAGACACGATTTAGTAATGGAAGTTTGTGAGTTATCCCGGGTATTGACGAGGGTTTAACGTTTACCATTTTCGGGATCAAAAGTTGTTTTGTTCTCGACATGCCACCTTTTTAGAAAAAGGAATTTCTTACAAAAGAAATTAATGGGAGTATGGTAGAACTGGAAGTGATTCCACAACCACAAACGGTTACTGAAGATTTAGTAAAACGTGGAAATTCAATTGACCCTGACAAACCTTAGCCTACTCCGCAGATTTAGTAGGTGACCTCTACCACCTAAGAAGTGAAAGTTCCTAGTGCCCTTGCCGCTAACCTGCAGACAATGTGGAATCCGAAAATTAAAATTTTCAAGGCACTAAAAACTTATACCCTAGAATTTAAATCAAACACCTAATCTAGAAAACTAACAAGATAGAAATCACAACCTTTGTAGCGTCTTTATTCTCTCCAATTGTGTTAGACTCAAGCATGCTTTCAAGAGCTTCGGATCGCGCTTGCAAGCCGGTCTCCCTTCACCGAAGATGATCCACCCAAGAGAACCAAGTTCAAGCTTCAATTTCATCCATGAAGTAACTAAAGATCCTAGAATGCTAATCTATGATACTGTCATGACCCGAAATATTAGCTCGTGATTAGCACTTAAATCACGCAACGTCTAAAGGCGTAACGTAATTCAAGTAAACTGAAACCCAGAAATCTAAATCTTTTTAAGAAAATAAAGGAGGTGAAGTTTTGAAATAAAGGTATAATGAAATCAAGTTTTCTTAATTCATAGAAAAGGAACATAAAAATGCAAGTGAAATTTACTAGTTTGAAAACGTGTTTCGTCTTTTTAAAAATTTGGGCAGCACCTCCTTTGTATATTTTGATCCAAAACCACAAATACATAACAAGAATAATGGCATCCCCAAGCGGGAGCTAGCTCTTCGCCAATCGGCGGATCACAACCACGCAAGACAATATATGTAAGTATACGATGCCCAACGGCGAAGTTCACCACAAAAGATAAAGAAATAAGCAAGACATCAAAACCACAAGTAGCGGAAAAACCCCTCGCTCTAAGTCTCGCAACCACAAGTCTCACTAAGTCTCATTACTTATACAATTACTAAATTTGATTGATGGAGTTGACTGGATACAATATGAAATATAATACAAGAGTGGGTACGATACAAATGTCCCACCTACCTAAAACAAAACACCCGAATGCAACTGTGTGCCAGCGAAGCCGCTACTGATCCGTGCGGTCAACCTGCAAGAACTGTGGCACAACGGGTGTGAGTTGCCAACTCGTGAGTAGAAAAACATCTACAAGTAGAAATTGAATAAACAACGACTCCTAGGTATATCATAAAGGTAATACTATGATATCTAGGGTGACCGGGTCATCATATGTGCCAACAATGTAAACAATACCTATATGCATGCGGATATCATCAAACCATATAATCAATGTATGCATGCATGTGGATCTCGTCCAACCATATAATCAATGTATGTATGCAAGTACGTATGAGGATATAAATCAACGGTGTCCCTCGCGACACATCAAAATCATGGAATCTGGGTGTCCAACATCGACACCCGAAAACATCACAAAACCCGTATCCAGCATCGACATGTAAATCCTCATATCTCGGGCTCCGTCAGTCCGGATCGGCCCACGGGCTCCGTCAGTCCGGATCGGCCCATATCATCTCTCGACTCCGGTCGGTATCCTCCGGATATCCGCCAGGCCCAACCAATCACTGGTAGGTAGCAGTCCCTGTGCCAGGCTCATCGTCATCCACACGAAATCTCTCTCTCGTCCTGGGGTACCATACCGGGTCCACCATGTACCCGCAAACGGAATCATCCACCTCCTCGAATCGGGTTTCATATGTAACACGTCTCAGAACCAAGAAAATGCATGGTGGACGCACTGAAATATCATATCAGGAGAAACCGGGGTTTTAAAACAGTACATACTTCCTTTTGAAATAGCCACGGTTCTCAAATCCAGAAATCTCGTGAAAACAACATATCTCAATGCGTAAAATCATAAAGCATGATGTATGCGACATATGATAGAAATGTAAGTATATCCGTATATCATGCAACATGGAACAGTAATATGACATATTAAGGGAAGACTGCTCTTTTAAAATGATTCCAGTTTTTAAATATATCCCGCGGTTCCCAATTTCTCCAAGTCAAATGCAACGTCGTCTATGTATATGCAATAAGTATGTATGCAGGCATGGATGCACAAAGATATATGTACGCAAGTATGGGTGTACAAGTGGGTATATACGCAAGTATGTTATGCGAAAAGTCATATCATGATGCAACAATCCTACTGTATAGTGACATGGTAATCATCGATGATGATGTGTGTGAGCCTACAATCTGTGTATGTGTAACATACACATCATTGATAATGGTGCAGGTGTACTATCACAGGTATAAGTAATGCCATGCGAATAACATGAATGCAACATCAGGTAAATCATATGCAAATGCTGACGGGTATACGTATCTAACATGACCGAGTCGGTGAATCTATCCATCGATATCTAGTCACACAATGCTACGTATGGTATAATCCATTGTACGGCATCCTCTAGTAAAGAGTATGGATCAATCATCAAGTCAAACTCATCACGTACGGAAAAATCATCGTACGGCGGCATTAAAACATTTGGGATCCTATCATCCTATACGACAATGAGGGGTACGGACCTAACGTCTTGTACAACATATCACACATGATTCATGACATTCTATATATATCTATATACCTATGTCCCAAGTCACATCCATAACAATCTCATATCAGGGGACTGGCAAGGTATCAATCATCTCAATCGACTCGCATCCATATACCAACATATCGTCATATCACATGTCAAATCGTATTCTCTTTTCATCGCATCTATCTCTCACACAATGTCAACTTTACAAATACATTCTACCATTACTACGAGCATAAGTATAATCTAACATATACACCCGAACCATACAATCAGTTTTTAAAAGAAGCGAATCGTAGTTTTGAAGGTAGGGGCTACGGTGTTTTTAAGGAAAAAATATCATTTGAAAATCTATAACATCCGTCACGGTACATGTTTAAAAGATGCATAAGATTATTTAGTTTGGAAATAGGTATGGTTCAGATGACACATCTACATCGGCTATCTAGTCCTATAGTACCCTAAACGGTAATATCGTCAAACGCCATTCTCAAATTCCGTCATCACATACTAGTCGTATCATGTCACTTCTAACTATCCTTAGTTTCTAATATGGTTCTCTAACTACCTTTTTACTCTATCTATAGTTTTCTATCAAAGGTTTCATTAACTATAATCTATATATAAATCGGTTTCCAACAAAGTGTGCGGGGGTGCTATACGCCATCCACCCGACTTCCCCCGTAGATATAGATCTACTCACCTTGATCCTCGCTTGCTGGAGTCGATGATGCCATGCTCTCCTCGTCATCTCGAATCCCACGCGGGGTACCTACAACCAATACCAAATCGCAAATGCGTATTAAAATCAAGGCGAAAAACCAAAACGGCACACGTCTCGCTCATAGGTTAAAACCTATAGCCTCGCATGCAAAACACGACCAATAACCTTAGTCATTGACGTTCAAACACCACACGAAAGAAATCTAATATCAGATACCAAAATCAAGTTAAAACGAACCCGCAAAATAAAGCATCGACTCAAGAAAACACCTACAGATTTTACCCTAAGTGAAATCGGCCAATTTTGTATATGTGGAGGGGATATTTACTGAACAAAGGAGCCATGGACCAAACCTGGAGGCAAACATCCCTAACCTGGCCGTAAATTGCGGCCAGGATGATTAAATCTGTGGCCTCAACTAAGGGGTTGGGTCTCGGGTCTTGGGGTTAGCTTCCTGGGTGCCGGCATGTGTCACTGTGTTCGCTAAATAATTTTCCAGGTCTCCGAGTCACTCCAGATTCTTAAATACCATCACAATTCTCATAATTTTCCGACGTCGGGTTTCTAAGTTTGGGGTTTTGGGGTTCTATCTCTGGTTTCAGTCCATGAAACTAACTCTAGAGGGTTTATAAGGTCTCTACTAACCAATTTCATCTTTGGATTCAATTCCAACCCTAACCTCTTCTAGAAATTTCCAAAGTTCACATATCCACACTAAATCGATTCTAAACCTAAAATAGAATATAAAAAACTAAAAACTAAACTAATTTTTTAGAGATTATACCTCATAAATGCCACCAAGCAAAACCCTAGAAGTCCTAAGTTTTCAAAATCTAATTTTTCTTGGTCCAATGTGTAGAGGATGAAGAGGGGGTCATTTTTAATGAAAGGGGATTAGGGTTTTGATGAATATTTGGAGATGGATCTTAGGATAGAGGTGGAGTGAGATGAGTTGAAGGGGAAGATGAAGTAAATAATGGGGAGGGGAAAAGAATGGCTGCCCTCTCTCTCCTACTCTCACTCTCTCTTATTCTCACCCTCCTTTTCTCTCTCTAATCATTCTTTCTTTTTAACCCTTTTCTTTTTCTTTTAAAACCAAACCATATAATACCCCAAAGCAATACAAGAAAATAACATGTAACCAAAATGCAACATGATATGGTGCACTAGCCATGAAAAACTGTAGAAACACGGATTTGACTTAATCGCGATTAGCAGTGCACTAATCGGGTAAAATTTTAAACTTGCATATAATTAATTATAAAAATGCCAAGTCCATAAATATATTTTTAAATGAATAAATCATTTTAATTCCCAATTATTTCACAATTATTGGTATATATATATACCCTTTTTTGAAAGCCCCAATTTCGCAAATCGGCAGTTTTCGGGAAATATATTATTTTAATATTAAATTCCAAAAATAATATTTTATATTTTCTGTAATGTTACAGATACTTAGTGATGTGTGTGAGTGTTCTAATGATTTTTATTTCTCTTAATTCTCTTGAATCTCAACACATGAAAAGGTAGAGGAAGAAGAAGGAGGAGGAGCTATGGAAGAGAGAGAACCAAAAATGATGGAATGAAAACTATCCTTTTTCAATTCAAGCATGCTTCATATATTTTATAAAAAATAATTTTTCCATTTCAAAACTACAACCATGCTTGAATGGTATTTGCAAATGAATTATAAATTCATTTGCCCATACCCTCTACAATTTCTCTTTTCCATCTCATTTCTTAATTTCTTGAAAAGAAAAACCTTGAAATGAGTTATCCTTCTTCTAGAAGCATTCTTGTATAAATACAAGAATACGTCCCTGCAAATACATGCCCGTATTCGTATGAAAATACAAATACCTAAGAGATAGAAAAATATAATGAACATAATACTAGAATATACATATCGAAATATATATATATATATGTATGTATGTATGTATGTATGTAAATTATTAAATCAAAACTTGATTTAATAATCCGGCTTAATCCTAAACCGGCTGGTATTACCATCCACCCGATTGAAATCCGTGTGGCTAGCACACATACCTAATCGAAACTCTGTATGTATCAATATACGGCCACTACATCATTTTTCCTGAACCGGGAATACCCTCAATATTGGACTCTTAATACTCGTCAATATGCTGGCAGTGGGTTTAACCATAAGCACGTCATTGGCACTACCTGTACGTAACGGCTATCCAGGTATTGAGCGAAATGAAGGCCGACGAGCAAACTCATCCATACCCCTACTGAGCCTGTCTATGCAATCTCTGTACAGTCCGGTCTCTTTGTCTGAGAGTATCGCATACCGGGTCTAGGGGTAGATAACGTTAGACCCTTACTAACATGATAAGTCGTTCCGTTCTGAAACTCATCACCCACTGAGAAACTACTGATATCAAATTAGTAATTATCATCCACCTTGGCCAAGAATTTATGGTGATGGCCAACCCAACATAGCACGATATCGACTCCCAATACCGGGAGAGACGAATCCCTGACGATTGTTCACTGCCTCCATGTGGATCGGGACTGTACCCTACTAAAACCTGTTTGCATGACTCCTTTGAGCCGTAGTAGGTTAGTAATCTAAGTACAGTGGGAACTCACACGAGAAAAATGAAAATCTCAGGTCAAAAGACTAACTTGTACTCATGCCACAAGAGAATTTCCATCTGACGATAAGTATAATACCATCTAGAAGTTCTCGGTGAGTCCGTCTTGTGTACTCACCTCCAGTGAGTACCTGTATACTATCTTAGGTGACTCAACACCAATGGCTTGTGAGACCGGCCACCGTCCTTCGTCGGGGTCTCGAAAAGTATACACTAGTCTACTCTGGAATATCGATGCCTAGTCTCGATACTGGCTTAACTAGAGACATCTAAGGATATGCTTATGGACCACCCAGCTCCCACGTATATGATCGCCATCATAATGCTGGTAGTCAAGCAATAATCCTACGGGCTTTATCAAAACGTATACATATAATGATAAAGACAAACCAGATAGCATACTTTCATCTCGAGTAAGACCGTTCTACCTGTATAGGTCCTCGTTCAATTATCATAATCGCCTACATGCAATTACAATAATTGCCTTGAGGGCACTATATCCAATAATCTCCCACTTGCACTTAAGGCTAATTATTGCGATATCGCATACTCACAGCTTGTGTGCTACCGAATACCCAACTTCTCTACTAGTCAGTTATTCAAAACTCGTTTCGAGAAACTTACGTGTTCTAGAAATAGCCTCAGTGAGTGGATCCGCTCCAATATTTCTATCTTAATCTCTCTATATCTCAATTTCGCGGAGAACGACTATCTCTCGAAATGAGCGATGCCTATCTTAGAACTTTTCTGGATATCTGATGGGACCTTGTTCATAACATGAACCCCAAATCCAACAAGCTTCTTAGACTGTATCCGTTGCTGATGTAATCAGGACCCAGCGCCATGACCACCTCAGTAACCTGCTTGGAAATCTATCCAACATACTGTACTTCAAAAGAGGGAAAACTATTAACTCTGACAGCCACTCTGTCATCCTGGTCACTTTGGAAGCCTAAACCGGTAACCGCCTCCTGCAGGAGACTGTCATTACCATAAACTAAGAACATCTTCTTATGCCCTTTACTACTTCCCAATGTTTCTCCATGATTGGATTAATATATGCTTATTGTAACTAGTGAAAAAGCAATATCCGGTGTGGTACTTGACATCTCATGATTGACTCAATTTCTTAAGCAAGTGATATGTCAATTATGTAAATCTCTCTCCTCATCGGTCTAGAAGACCTCTCTTTAGAGAGGGCGACTCCCTCACTTGCGAGTACATCACCACGCCAGGAGTCGTCCATTCTAAAACATTTTAGAATAGTGTCAAGGTATCCGAATTGGGACACCTCCCAAATCTAGATCTAAAACTATAGATCTAGTTACCAGAATCCTTGATATATTGTCCATATTCTATGTGGAGAAACACCTTGTGACAACCAAAGTTTGATCGATTGTATTATATGAACATCACTTACTATCAAGGCATGTCATCCAAATATCAGGACATCACTCCCTACCGCTTTCTTACCAGGCCCATCTGTTGTTCTGATGAAGTCAAAATCTTTGACTTTTACATCAAACTAGATGACCAATTCCGCTTTCCTTGCTTTAGTCTATAAATAGACATAAACAACTTGCCTACCACGCTTCCGCTGCTCCCACCGACTACAACTGTTAGGAATATGTATGCCCTAGAGGCTATTATTGTACATGTGATGTATATTATAGTGGATGCTTGGATATATATATAGAGGACTTTCTTGCTCGACATGATAGTATGCTATCTGGTTACTCTTTATCTTAACATGTTGACTGGTATTCTTTACTGTCTTTCTCTCACATGTTGATAAAGCCCTTAGGATATGTACTTGACTACCAGGATTATGATGAGATCATACTAGTGGGGCCAGGGTTGTCCACAAGTACATCCTTTAATCAGTTCCTAGTCATGGGAATATAGAGACCAGGGCATCGATATTGCAGTGTAGACTAGTGTGTACGTTTCTTTTCCCTTAGAGGGTGATGGTTGATCCCACAAATATTGGTGTGTGACATCAAAGATTGTATACAGGTGCTCATTGGAGAATGGGTACACCGAACAGGACTCGCCGAGGACTCCTATGTGGTAGTACCTATCGTCAGATAGCAGTCCTCTGGTGACGCCGGTACAAGTTAGTCTGTGTTAGTTATATGCATGCCCTAGAGGCCATTACTGTACATGCGATGTATATTGTAGTGGATACTTGGACATATATAGGGAGGAATTTCTTGCTCGACATGATAGTACGCTATCTGGTTGCTTTTATCTTAACATGTACACTTATTGTCTCTCTATTACATGTTGATAAAGCCCTTAGGATGAGTACTTGACCTCCAGGATTATGATGCAGATCATACTAGTAGGGACAGGGTAGTCGATAAGTACATCCTTCAAATGTTCCTAGTCGTGGGAGTATCGAGACAGGGCATCGATACTCCAGAGTAGACTAGCGTATATGCTTCTTGTTAGTTGTATGTATACCCTAGAGGCCAGTATTGTACAGATGATGTATATTATATTGGATGCTTGGACATATATAGAGATGACTTTCTTGCTCGATATGATAGTATGCTATCTGGTTGCTCTTTATCTTAACATATACACTTGTCTCTTTAAACTGTTTTTTAGTTACATGTTGGTAAAGCCCTTGGGATGTGTACTTGACTGCCTGGACTATGATGCAGATCATACTAGTGGGGACATGGTAGTTCATAAGTACATCCTTCAAGGTCCCTAGTCGTGGGTATATCGAGACGGGGCATCAATATACCAGTGTAGACTAGCGTATACGCTTCTCGACCCATGAGATAGGCGATGGATGATCCCATATCCATTGGTGTTTGACATCAAAGATGGTGTACGGGTGCTCAGTAGAGACTGGGTACACTGGACGGACTCGCCGAGAACTCCCAGATGGTATTATACCTCACGTCAGATGGCATTATACCTCACGTCAGATGGCAGTTCTCAGGTGACACTTGTACAGGTTAGTCTGTAGACCTGAGATCGTCATAGAGTCTTGTGTGATTCCCACTGTACTTTGATCTCCCCCTTACCACGTCCATGAGGGCGTGCAAAACGGTGGTCTTTGGGTACAGTCCCGAGTCATATGGAGGCAATGAGCGATAGGAGGGGTTTCGTCTCTCCCGGTATTGGGGGTTGATGTTGCGCTGTGCTCGATTGGCCGTAACAGGGAAGTCCCTGGCCAGGGCTGATCAGAGATTTGCTGGTAAGTGTTACCAGTAGTTTCTAGACCCGTTATGAGCCTCACATCGGCACGACTTATCGGTTATTAGGGTCTGACGTTTACCACCCCTAGACTTGATATGCGACATATCAGACGAACAGACCGGACTGTACGGTAAGTGTTACTGGTTGGATTCACAGGAGTGTGAGCGGGCTAGCTCGTCGATCTTCTGATCGCTCAATACCCGGATGGCCGTTACGTTTAGCAGACCGCTTGCGGCTTGTGGGTGCTTGATATGATCATCATCTGCTACCGGCGTATTGACGAGTCTTTAGAGTCCTACACAGAGGTTTCCTGGCTCAAGCAAAACGAAATAGGGGCGCATATGAGATATGTGCGGGACCGAGAATGATGCGTGTATGTGATACCGCATTTCATTCTCGCGATGAATATTTCGATTGGTTGTATGTGATATAACCTAGTTATCGAATCAAAGATTGATTCGATAAGTCGATACATTGGATACTAGTCGGTTATGTGCGACATGACCGGATCATTGAATCAAGTGTTGATTTAATGATTTAATGTATAATTATATATTTGATATATTACTTTGCATTAACTAGTATTGGTCCACTTTAAAGGGATTTTCTCACTTGTAGTGCACATTGTATATGTGATATATTTTTTGTGTGCACTTGATTGTATCATGTTTGATGTTGCAAGCTAACTTGTGTTTTGTGTAAAGATTAAACCATGGTTGTGTAATGGTTAGGGTTTTCTTTTTCTTACTCAT
Organism: Agapanthus africanus; assembly: GCA_030015575.1. NCBI lineage: Eukaryota > Viridiplantae > Streptophyta > Magnoliopsida > Asparagales > Amaryllidaceae > Agapanthus > Agapanthus africanus. The sequence continues at coordinate 251,185,687 of JASDDO010000028.1, forward strand.
TTATTTATTTATTGATTTTGGAAAAGATTATGAAGAAAATGGTGGCATTATTTGGATTTAGTTGAAGCTTCATGAAGGTTTGACTTTGTTACCATTTTGTCTTCATACTTAACCCTAACCATTCTAACTAACCATGATCTATTCTCTACACCTTACCATAGTTAGTATATGATAAGTATTCATATTTATTTTCTATTTTACACAATACTTATCATATCTTTTCTTCTTCTTCATCATCTTCATCAAGAAGGAAAGCTTGTCTTCATCAATGACATCTTGAGCAAAAGTGTGAGAAATCCAATTCTAAAGTGAACCCACCTCCTATTTCTTCACTCTCTACCTCTTGCCAAGTAGTATAGGGTGTTTTCTTCACAAGTTTCACAACTTGGTGAAGTTGGAGCTTGATCTTGTGTAACCTCGACGTAGATCATCTTCGGCATCGTAGCCGACGACTTGTCCGCTCATTTCTCCGATGAAGCCGATGCTAGAGTCCGAGATCCGACTAGGACAGCGAGAGGACGTCTACGTGGAGCTAAGGAAGTGGAGAACCGGATCTACAAAGGTTGTAGCTTCTCATTTTTAGTTAAGATGTTAACTAGCTTAACTTTTCGCTTAAAATTCTTGTTAACGATCCGTATTAGGGTTTCTCGGCACTCGTAAAATTAGAAATTGGCATGGTTGATGCCTTGTGAGACTTCATTAGCGTGCCTAGGAACCCTACAGTGGTATCAGAGCCTAGCTAGAGCCTTAGGCGATGCTTAGACGATGTTTGAAACCCGATCGAAACCGAAACCCTAAAACCAAATCGCTCTCTGGACTTTTTCTAAAAACTGGGTTTTTTCCATATTAAAATTGCTTAAAAAATTCAGCAGGAAGTTATAAGAATTACGGTGCAAAATTGGACAAATGATGCCTCTAACCTGCGGCGGAACCGCGGCAGAAGCCTAGCTTCTGCGGCGATTCCGCGGCGACATGATGACGTCAGCCCTCCAAATTTGCACAGTAATTCCTAATTTACAGTGCTGATTTTTATGGGAATTTTTAATATTTATTCTAGAGTTGAATTTTCTGGGGTGTTTTGGGAGTTCGCTGATTCGATCGGATTATCAGACTTTGTCTATGTGGCTTTCCGGATATTTTGGAATATGTTAAAAAGTTCGACCGGATGTAAATACCCAATCTTTCCCCTGCCGGAAAATATCCAAGTGTTGGATTTTTCTGTGGTTTAAGGACGTTCTGAGTAGTGCAAGTAACGCGATGGTCCCTCTAGAAGACAACAAACCTTAACTCGATTATGTGACCGTCTTGAACTGCCCTTTGAACCTTCGGGTTTGGGGCAGTACGGCGTGCCACATGTGAGGCGTTGGCTTGACCCTTCTACGGCTGGACCGTTGGTACTGAGGTATGAAATGAATGTCTTTGAACCTATTTCATGTGTTGAACGGTTCCGGGAAAACTTGGGTGTTCGAATGTTCGATCGGAAAGTTTAATATTTTCTATTTATCCGGAATGAGATACAATAATTGGAATTCACAAACAGTTATGAGATAACTGAATGAATGTTATAAATCTAGCGGTTTAGTCTCACTAGATATTGAAAAGAGTTTTCGGTAATGAGACTAAAATGCAGGGTTTATAATTGTTAGGCATATGATGTCTAAGTATTTCATCTGATTAGGCATGCGATGTCTAAAGAAGTTGCGGATTCCAACTGTTGTAGTTTTACACTTTCTTTTCTGTGACCGTAAGTGTAATATGTGATATCGCCGGTTTCGTTGCTATATGTCAACGACAATTGGGATGCGCATATTTACTTACGTTGATGACATGTGATGTTATGTGTTGCTGGATATGTTATATTGGATTGTCGTGTTTGAATAGCCGGGGTTTTTTTTATGTGAGATGAGTGTTTTTCATTTTCATTCATGTAAAAACTTGTATGTAATATTCTTTTATTTGGGGCACTTCCAGGTTGCGGAAGCTGTCACCCTTTGTATATTATTTACTTTTCTGCACTAGGATAGACCCAAGGAGGGGAGCACAGGTAACCGGGTTCTAGGGTCCAGTGGGAGACCATCTCGAGGAGTCGAGTCCGGGTCTCCTAACCCTAGAATTGGTAGGGTTGCTTGCCGCTCTCGTCGGGGTCTAGGGGTGTGGGATTGGCTATTCATCACGACCGTGGAATCCATGTTTTATACTGGCTCGTATTGAAAACACGGACGTCCTAGTATATCCAATGTTTCATATGTTTCTTCTGCTGCAATATCTGTGATGTGATCATGTGATGTTCCATGATGGATACAGTATATAGTATATATGATATATTATATAGACGTTACTTATATTTTGCACCCGCACTAGCCTTGCCCTGCTCTGTCGTTAGTTACCTAACCTAACGGTGCACGAGGGGACATCGAGGCGAATGCGGATGGCATAAGTGTACGTCGTATTTATCTGTGATGTTTTAGGTGAATTAAATGATGGGACTTCATTAATGTGATTAATGAAAAAAAAGAAACCAAATGATGTTGTAGAATCAAATTTTAAATAAAATAGGTAGCTACAGTTCTTGCTTTGCATAGCGGTATATATGATATGCCCTGCACCTTATTCGATGAGGAAAGGACCGAGATCCCTTCACCAGGAGTGACTCCTTTAGCAATAACTGGCAGATGCTACACACTCGGTTTGCTTTTGATTGCTTTTGGAGTTTTGCTTTGCACTGCGATATATATGATATATCCCGCACCTCATTCGACGAGGAAAGGGCCGACGATCCTTTCACCGGGAGTGACCCCTTTAGCAAAACTAGAAAAGCCTCGAAATCACTCCATTTAAAAACTTCACTTGATTCTACCACGATATCAAGTTCATTACGCAATAGGTTTTCAGAAAAACCTGACGTAGCCCTCCGTCATTTCAGATAAATTCTACTTAGTATTCGTGCTACGTTTGTTGACCTCCGTCAAGGCGTAGTGTGCGGTAGCTAACTAGTATTTACCTGCTTATGCATGTGATGCAGATTGGATTAGGGTATTCGTACGACCTTGTTGACCTCCGTCAAGGGTCGTGCGGGTGGGTTTGATTCAATCAAGAAATGACGGGTTGAACTTGACTTGCACCCTGTGGTTTGTTGACCTCCGTCAAGGTCATAGGATGCTTGGGGCAGAATATTATCGGGAATTTCAAGTGTTGAAATTTGCAATGAGATTGCATACCTTCTGTGAGATAGTTGGATCCCGATACCCACTGCGAGTAAGAGTTACTCCTGGGAGAGTTTTACACATTACAATTAGCCGATCAAGTAGGTGTCTAGAAAGGTGTCAACGGGGTTACGCCTCTGGGAAAATGAGGTTTACTTTAATTAGGTCCGTGCGAAAGCACGGGGAACCTCCCTCAAAGTACCGACATTGGCCTGGCTGAAAGATTGGCGAAGTTGTAGGGTGTAATTAATCCCGGCTAGTCTTTCCTTTTAAGGTTTGAAGGAAGATTTGATAAAAACCAGTGGGAGCCATCCTGATTAGATAAGATAATAACCAATCTGATTTTGCAAGAGCTTACGCTAAAGTGTTTTCTTCTCTCTCTCTCCAGGTAGCGACCATGTCATGCCCTAATAAAGATAATAATATGGATGTATTGACTGAACCCGCATGTTATACTGTGTTGGGGAACGTTGGTTCCGTTCTTTCTTATAAGAGTTATAGGAATGAACAGGATATAGGGGAATACCAGGATTCCCATACCACCCGATTGAAGAAAGTACATGGTGATGCATTTTGTTCGGGTGTGTTCGTTACAGAGAACTGTTTCTCCATTTGCTTTACGTCCTGGGTATTAGATACCGGGTCAGGATCCCATATATGTAATCAGTTACATGGGCTTAGGAAAGGTAGAGAACTTGGAGAAGGTGATAAAGACATCAGAGTTGGAAATGGTGCAATTGTTGCAGCTAAGACTGTCGGGGAATATCACCTTGTATTACCAACTGGTAATACATTGGTTCTGAACGAATGCTATTACATGCCGAACCTGATATGCAACATTATATCAGTTTCTTTATTGACTAAAGAGGGATATAATTTTGTATTACAGGATAATGTTATGAACATTTTCCGCAACCAAAAGTTGGTTGGATCAGGCACGTTGTGCAATGGCATTTATGTTCTAAATCAATCCACAGTTCTAAGTATAACAAACACACACAAGAGGAAGAGTTCTGAACTGAACGAATCCTTCTTGTGGCATTGTAGACTGGGTCACATCAATGCGACACGACTGGATAAGTTACATAAGGATGGATATTTAAATCCGTTTGAATTTTCATCTTATGACACTTGCCAGTCATGTCTCAAAGGCAAGATGACCAAAACTCCGTTTACGGGACACGGAGAAAGAGTTACGGAACTCTTGGGACTAATACATAGCGATGTATGCGGTCCCATGTCTACACATGCCAGGGATGGTTCTTCGTACTTCATTACATTCACTGACGATCTCTCTAGATTCGGATATGTGTTCCTGATGAAACACAAATCGGAAGCTTTTGAGAAATTTAGAGAATATAAACAAGAAGTCGAGAACCAAACCGGAAAAAGTACTAAAATCCTTCGATCTGATCGAGGAGGTGAATACTTGAGCAATGAATTCCTGGACTTCGTAAAAGAGAATGGGATTCTCTCTCAGCTAACTCCTCCATATACACCATAGCATAACGGTGTATCAGAACGGAGGAACCTCACCCTATTGGATATGGTGCGCTCTATGATGAGTATAGCTGAGTTACCTGTTTCCTTCTGGGGATATGCACTGGAAACAGCAGCATACCTACTGAATAGGGTTCCCACCAAATCTGTGCCTACCACACCATATGAGATATGGGAAGGGAAGAGACCATATCTTAATTTTATTAAGATATGGGGTTGCCCGGCCTATGTCAAAAGACAAAAACCGGACAAACTCGAGGCAAGGTCTGTTTTGTGCAAATTTGTTGGATATCCCAAACATTCGCGAGGGTATATCTTCTACCACAGTGAGGAACAAAGAGTTTTTGTTGCTCAACATGCCACCTTTTTAGAAAAGGATTTTCTTGCAAAAGAGATTAGTGGCTCTGAGGTAGAACTGGAAGAGGTTTTAGCTGAACAAAACACAACAGAAGATTTAGTGGAACCAGAGGATTCAGTAGCTCCCAACGAACCTCAGCCTCTTCACCGATCTAGTAGGGTTCCTCGCCCACCTGAGAGATACTACGGTTTTCTCATGGATGGTGGGAGCGAGGATTGCATCATGGAGGATGATGACCCAACTAGCTTCGAGCAGGCCATCACGAGTAGGGACTCAGTGAAATGGCTGGATGCTATGCGGTCCGAGATGGAATCCATGTACACCAACAAAGTGTGGACTTTGGATGTTGCTCCTGAAGGGGTAAAACCCATTGGGAGCAAATGGATCTTCAAGAAAAAACATGGTGTAGATGGGAAAATGGAGACTTTCAAAGCTAGACTTGTTGCAAAGGGTTTTCGTCAAAGACCAGGTGTGGACTATGACGAAACCTTTTCTCCAGTGGCTATGCTTAAATCCATCCGGATCATGCTTGCCATCGCTGCATATCATGACTACGAAATCTGGCAAATGGATGTTAAGACCGCCTTTCTAAACGGTGATTTAGAAGAGTGCATGTACATGACTCAGCCAAAGGGCTTCGTAGACAGTGGGAGCAACGGGAAAGTGTGCAAGCTGCTTAAATCAATTTATGGATTAAAGAAAGCATCGCGGAGTTGGAACATCTGCTTTGACGTCGTTATCAAAGAGTTTGATTTCGTCAAAAACCCAGATGAACCTTGTATTTACAAGAAGGTGGCAGAGAGAAAAGTTGTCTTCCTCGTATTGTACGTAGACGACATACTCTTGATAGGAAATGATATTCCTATGCTGCAATCAATCAAGCTCTTCTTATCACAAAGATTCTCAATGAAAGATCTTGGTGATGCCTCCAGCATATTGGGAATTAGGATCTATAGAGATAGATCCAAACGGACATTGGGATTGTCCCAATCCAGGTACATAGACACCATACTAAAGAGATTTAGTATGGAAGAATCCAAGAGTGGGAACTTGCCCACGATCTCTGGAGTCACTCTCTCCAAAAAGATGTCTCCCAAGACTGATTTGGAGAGAGCTCGCATGCAAGGGATACCCTATGCTTCGGCTGTAGGCTCTATCATGTACGCGATGCTATGTACCAGACCTGATGTAGCATACTCACTAAGTGTAGTGAGCAGGTATCAAGCTGATCCTGGAGAGAGTCACTGGACAGCTGTGAAGAGCATTCTCAAGTACTTGCGAAGGACTAAAGAGATGCTCTTGGTGTATGGTAACGGAGAACTCCAAGTGGAGTCCTTTACCGATTCAAGCTTCCAGAGTGATAAGGACGACTCTAAGTCGCAGTCGGGATTTGTCTTTACCCTTTACGGAGGGGCGGTTAGCTGGAAGAGTTCCAAGCAGGAAACCGTGGCAGACTCGACGATGGAGGCTGAATACATCGCTGCCAACGATGCTGCTAAAGAGGCTGTCTGGATCAAGAAGTTCATTACTGAACTTGGTGTGGTTCCATCCATTGAGCATCCAATACCTTTGTATTGCGATAACAATGGAGCGGTGGCTTTGGCCAAGGAACCAAGGTCCCATCAGCGATCCAGGCATATTCTGAGGTGGTATCACCTGATCCGGGAGATAGTTGATCGCCGGGAGATCGAGGTCAGGAGGGTTGACACGAAGAATAACACGGCGGATCCACTCACGAAGGCCATTCCCCAGATACAGTTTGAGAGACTCTTCGGGATGCTCGATATGCGATACTACAGCAGCTGGCCCTAGTGCAAGTGGGAGATTGTTAGTTGTATGTATGCCCTAGAGGCCAGTATTGTACAGATGATGTATATTATATTGGATGCTTGGACATATATAGAGATGACTTTCTTGCTCGATATGATAGTATGCTATCTGGTTGCTCTTTATCTTAACATATACACTTGTCTCTTTAAACTGTTTTTTAGTTACATGTTGGTAAAGCCCTTAGGATGTGTACTTGACTGCCTGGACTATGATGCAGATCATACTAGTGGTGACATGGTAGTCCATAAGTACATCCTTCAAGGTCCCTAGTCGTGGGTATATCGAGACGGGGCATCAATATACCAGTGTAGACTAGCGTATACGCTTCTCGACCCATGAGATGGGCGATGGATGATCCCATATCCATTGGTGTTTTACATCAAAGATGGTGTACGGGTGCTCAGTAGAGACTGGGTACACTGGACGGACTCGCCGAGAACTCCCAGATGGTATTATACCTCACGTCAGATGGCAGTTCTCAGGTGACACTTGTACAGGTTAGTCAGTAGACCCGAGATCGTCATAGAGTCTTGTGTGATTCCCACTGTACTTTGATCTTCACCTTACCACGTCCATGAGGGCGTGCAAAACGGTGGTCTTTGGGTACAGTCCCGAGTCATATGGAGGCAATGAGCGATAGGAGGGGTTTCGTCTCTCCCGGTATTGGGGGTTGATGTTGCGCTGTGCTCGATTGGCCGTAACAGGGAAGTCCCTGGCCAGGGCTGATCAGAGATTTGCTGGTAAGTGTTACCAGTAGTTTCTCGACCCGTTATGAGCCTCACATCGGCACGACTTATCGGTTATTGGGGTCTGACGTTTACCACCCCTAAACTTGATATGCGACATATCAGACGAACAGACCGGACTGTATGATAAGTGTTACTGGTTGGATTCACAGGAGTGTGAGCGGGCTAGCTCGTCGATCTTCTGATCGCTCAATACCCGGATGGCCATTACGTTTAGCAGACCACTTGCGGCTTGTGGGTGCTTGATATGATCATCATCTGCTACCGGCGTATTGACGAGTCTTTAGAGTCCTACACAGAGGTTTCCTGGCTCAAGCAAAACGAAATAGGGGCGCATATGAAATATGTGCGGGACCGAGAATAATGCGTGTATGTGATACCGCATTTCATTCTCACGATGAATGTTTCGATTTGTTGTATGTGATATAACCTAGTTATCGAATCAAAGATTGATTCGATAAGTCGATACATTGGATACTAGTCGGTTATGTGCGACATGACCGGATCATTGAATCAAGTATTGATTTAATGATTTAATGTATAATTATATATTTGATATATTACTTTGCATTAACTAGTATTGGTTCACTTTAAAGGGATTTTCTCACTTGTAGTGCACATTGTATATGTGATATATTTTTTGTGTGCACTTGATTGTATCATGTTTGATGTTGCAAGCTAACTTGTGTTTTGTGTAAAGATTAAACCATGGTTGTGTAATGGTTAGGGTTTTATTTTTCTTACTCATTTATTTATTTATTGATTTTGGAAAATATTATGAAGAAAATGGTGGCATTATTTGGATTTAGTTGAAGCTTCATGAAGGTTTGACTTTGTTACCATTTTGTCTTCATACTTAACCCTAACCATTCTAACTAACCATGATCTATTCTCTACACCTTACCATAGTTAGTATATGATAAGTATTCACATTTATTTTCTATTTTACACAATACTTATCATATCTTTTCTTCTTCTTCATCATCTTCATCAAGAAGGAAAGCTTGTCTTCATCAATGGCATCTTGAGCAAAAGTGTGAGAAATCCAATTCTAAAGTGAACCCACCTCCTATTTCTTCACCCTCTACCTCTTGCCAAGTAGTATAGGGTGTTTTCTTCACAAGTTTCACAACTTGGTGAAGTTGGAGCTTGATCTTGTGTAACCTCAACGTAGATCATCTTCGGCATCGTAGCCGACGACTTGTCCGCTCATTTCTCCGATGAAGCCGATGCTAGAGTCCGAGATCCGACTAGGACAGCGAGAGGACGTCTACGTGGAGCTAAGGAAGTGGAGAACCGGATCTACAAATGTTGTAGCTTCTCACTTTTAGTTAAGATGTTAACTAGCTTAACTTTTCGCCTAAAATTCTAGTTAACGATCCGTATTAGGGTTTCTCGGCACTCGTAAAATTAGAAATTGACATGGTTGATGCCTTGTGAGACTTCATTAGCGTGCCTAGGAACCCTACACTTCTCGACCCATGTGATGGGCGATGGATGACCCCATATCCATTGGTGTTTGACATCAGAGAAGGTATACGGGTGCTCAGTGGAGACTGGGTACACTGAACGGACTCGCCGAGAACTCCTAGATGGTATTATACCTATCGTCGGATAGCAATTCTCTGGTGACACTGGTACAGGTTAGTCTGTAGACCCGAGATCTTCATAGAGTCTTGTGTGATAAAAAAATAAAGAGGCGGTAAGGTGCCTATGGTTCGATAGGCTCCACAGTTTCTTTCCTTTGAAAAAAAATGAAAAAAATATATAGAATAGAAGTGGTTTCTATGTCGACCAAGAACTCCCATTTTTACTAGGAATCCTTATTCCCACTATGCTTTGATTTCCACCATACCACGGTCAAGAGATCATGCAAAAAGGTGGTTTTTGGGTACAGTCCCGAGTCACATGGAGGAAATGAGCGATAGGAGGGGTTTCGTCTCTCCCGGTATTGGGAGTTGATGTTGCGCTATACTCGATTGGCCATAACAGGAAATCCCTAGCCAGGGTTACTGTGATTTATTGGTAAGTGTTACCAGTAGTTTCTCGAACCGTTATGGACCTTGTATCGACATGACTTATCAGGCTATTAGGGTCTGACGTTATACCACCCCCAGGCCGTGAAATGCGACATATCAGACGAAGAGACCGAACTTTACGGTTGTGTTACTGGTTGGATTCGCAAGAGTACAAGCATGCTTGCTTGTTGCTTTTTAATACCCCTGCTCTCTCACCGGTTTACGAGCTTGACCTTGTTTACGCCTTCCTCCTTGTTGCCCGCTGGATTACTTTTAATCGCTCAATACCCGGGTGGCCATTACGTTTAGCAGACCGCTTGCAGCTTGTGGGTGTTTGATATGATCATCACCTACTGCTGGCGTATTGAGGAGTCTTTAGAGTCCTACACAGAGGTTTCCTGGTTCATGCGTAACGGAGTAGGAGAACATATGTGATATGTGCGGGACCGAGATTAATGCGATATGAGATACTGCATTCTATTCTGCGACTTGTGACATTGGTAGGTTATTGTTCAGTTGATAAAACTGCACATTTAATATGACATTTTCCCTACTATTTCTATATAAAGAAAGGTGTTTATTATAATATATGATACGTATAAGGGTTTATCTTTAAAAATACTAATTTCATGTGTTTATATATTATAATTAACATTATGTAGGAAAAAGTAAGCATAAATATCCATGTGACATTTGGCCCATCTAAATATGCTTACCTTATTAAATATTTTTGACCAATTCTTAATGGTTAAGTTAATATCTCAATAAAACAAACTCTACTAATATTATTTGTTGAGTTTGTTGTGCAGAATTTGCAGGGCTGAAATCAAGGAAATCAAAGTTGGCAAAACAAACCTGCCTAATTAAGAAAGTAAACTAAAGAAATCAACTCTGGCAGTGACGAAGAGAAGATTTTCAGTTTCAGAGATGTGAAAAGATCACCACGTGTCATATAGATAAAGCCCCAGAAAAACAACCACATGATCTCCCTGTTTGGCCGCGAACCGCGGCCAAAACCACTTATTGGCCGCGGTTCCGCCGCACTTTAAGGGAGTTGGGATTCTGGATTTTTTGGTTAGAATCTTAACCACTGGTTTCCATATTAGGAAACTAGGGTTCTGGCTCTGGAACTATAAATAAGGACCGTGAGCTTCTTGGAAAAATTATCAAGCTGAAAAGATCACAAAGTCCACGACAGGCTCACGCATCCAGACTGATCATCAACGGTTCATCTACCTCCTTAGAAGAGATCGAGAAGCAAACTAGTATTTTGTAATTATTTTCTAAGGGAACAAAGTGTAAATGAATTTTTTTGATTAATAAAGGTAGTAGTTTTTTTATTCTATCTCTTTGTAGTTTTAATATAATTTCTCTCTCCATCTCTTCTTCTCCCAACATGCGCGAGTAATTCTCCGCTTGTTAGGGTTCGTAGGATTATGGTAGGTTAATGGATGATGAAGATCCTTAAACTCTTTTTGTGTCCTATAAAGTTTATAAACTTTATCAAAAGAATAGTTAACATCCTAATTGGGCGCGCTATCAATTCATTGATAATCTCAACCGCGATTAGAAATTAGATTAACAATTGTTTTGGTAAAGGCTAGATATGAAAGGAGATCCATGTCGAGATAGGGGTTAAGAGTGGGAACCCTTTTCTCTCCAAAAACCCTAATCTACATGCATCACTGTCATTCTAGTTTTAAATCTATTAAAGGATAAAAAGGGTAATCTTTAATTAATCATCCATAACAACTAAATCTTAATGAACCCTACAAGCCCCCTTTTTTTTTATATAAACCTACATCCGTAGCTATTCTAGATCTATATTTTGCATCCGTGTTTAACGTAGATCTAGAACCTACAACCATTCTTCACCATTCTTTATTCTCCCTTCCTGACTAACATGCCTAAAATAAGAATAAAAGGTTCAACGTTTCCCAGAGGACGACCCGTACTCACTTCGGTTTAGCTACGCGCGACACCGTTCTGATTGCGGTTACTACAAACAACTCTAAAATACACATCAATCAAATGGAGCCGTTGCCGGGGATACGTGCGTAATTTTTTATTCTTACTATTTGTGTTGAATTCTTATTCGATCTATATCATAAAACAAAACAAACTGCATCTTGCATATTTAACGATAAGTGTGCATTTTTTTTGCGAGGGAATCTGGAGTCACATACTTGAGGAAATAGAGATCCAGGGACATTATTTAAGATCCAGAGGAGCAAGGGAGGCCACGTAGCAAAAATCTTCATCAGATCTTCCTAGTCGGCGGCGGAACCGCGGCACAAGTAGCACATCCGCGGCGGAAGCGCGGCGGAATTGGAGATCTAGGGGTTCCAAACTTCTCTGGTATCTTTCTCAACTCATTCTCTCTCCTATGAAATCTAATAAAATATCTTTTCTGCAGGATTCTTTGCAAAATATCGCCGCTCAAAAATCTTTTTGCAAAGTTTTGTTATTGGTTTGTTATTTCATATTTTAATACAGATTTTAAGGGGAAAGACCAAAATTCAGATTAGGTGGGGATTTCATTACCCTTCCTAGGCCCCAAATATCATAAACCGAGCATCTGCATCAACCCTACATTAATTTAAAAAATACCTAGACAAGATTCTAAGGTCTGTCGCACTCAATAAGGACAGAGGAAGGTCGTGGGTAATTTATCGCTTATCCGTATTACTTTTATGGTGTCTAGGCAAGTGTGTCTAAGGCAAGTGTTTACTTAATTAGGTCCGCTATTTTCGGTGATTCGTATAGCGGATACCTCCCACTTACCTGGCACTTACCTGGCCACAAGAGTAATAAAGAGGTGGTAGAGGATTGATCCTGCGGCTTGTCCTTTAGAAGTCTAGGAGCGGTCTAGAGACTTGACCTAGGTAACCTTAGTTTCAGGGTTGTTTATGCATTTTTGTGTGATTTGTCTAAGTCCGACACACTTTTTCAAAAATAAACCAATTTTAAATCACACACACGCTTCCACTTGTGCTAAACCCACTTAGTGCATGCTCGGCTAGACACGGGATTCTAGTGCCCGTCTTGTCCGCGTTTCTGCTATCGACTCCTAAGTCGGTGCTTCTTCATCTTCTTTTTTTCCACCACCCACCACATCGACCGAGATGGACGGTATTCCATCAGATTATAACACCACCCTGCCACCGCCCGTAGGTGCGCAGAATCCACCACGCATTTCTCTGCAAGAGAGATGCTATCCTATCCGTGGTCCACTTCCCACTTGCTTATCTACTCCACAAGCCAACGGGGATATTTTTGAAATTAAACCCCACTACATCAATCTGTTGCCCAAATTTCACGGGCTCGAGTCAGAAGACGCGTACGTTTTCATCACTAAATTCAAAAACGTATGAGCAATGATGGGTACTTCACAACTGACTGTGGATGCTATGCGCTTGCGTCTTCTCCCATTCACTTTGTGCTACTTGGAAGAAAAGTGGCTTTATAATACTGCCGCACACTCTATTACTAATTGAGATGAATTTGTAATAGCATTTCTTAAGAAGTTTTACCCAAACCATAAGACCGCCCGTGTTAGGAGCGAGATCAACCAGTTTACCCAGCTTCCCAATTTACCCAGCTTCCCAATGAATCATGTTGGAAGTGCTTTGAACGTTTCAAGGATCTGCTTGTCCAATGTCCTCATCATGGAATACAAAGATGGGATTTGTGACGAATTATATATGAGGGCATTAATCCAGTGATAAAGCAGATGCTTGAAACAAATTGTCAATGCAATTTCATGTCTAAAGATGATGGTGAAGCTTGGAAATATTTGGAAGATCTCGCTGAAAACACTTTGCAGTGGGAAAGCGTAAGACCACCTTCATCTAGGGGAGGTATTCATCAGATCGATGTTTCCATCGCAGTAAAAGCCGAAATGGTAGCGATGCAGAAGAAACTCGTTGCTATTGAGAACAAATTCTCATCAATCTCCCTAAATCAGGTAACGCTTCCCAAGACCGTGTGTAGTTGCTACTCAGATCCTTCACACTTGACGGAAGAATGTCCTATGAATGCACCGTTTCAAGGTCACGAGCAAACTAATGCTGCTTTTCAGCAGCGACCTAAAAACGATCCTTATTCTTCCACGTATAATCAAGGATGGAGGAATCATCCTAACTTTGCTTGGAACCAAAACCAACCCCAAAATCAAAACCAGTTCCAAAGCAATTATCAAAGACCTCCTCCACAGCAACAGCAACCACAACCACAAAGTTAGCACCCCTTTCAGTCACAAAATTTTCAAAACGGCCAACACTTCTGCACCGCAATTGGCCGGTACTGATAACTCTTCACTCGCACAAGCTTTGGATTTGTTTATGAAACATACCATTCAAATGTCGGCTGATATGAAGTCTTCTATTGATACCATAAAGAAAAACTCCGCCTCTCACGGTGAGAGTATTAAATCAATAGAAAACCAAATTGCACAGTTGAACATCCCAATGAGTGCGAGAGAGAAAGGGAAACTTCCGTCTCAACCTATACCTAACCTTGGCCACTCACAATGTCATAACGTGAGTGCCGTTACTACGTTGAGATCGGGAAGAGTGCTGGATAACCAAGTGGGTGAACAAGTTGATGATGTTAGTGATACCAATGATACCCCGGCTTTTACTTCTTCCCCTAATTCGTCTAATCTCCCACCTTCTTCCGAGCCTATTCTCCGTTTTCCCCAAGGCTCGAACCCTCAGCCCACTTCCACAAATCTATCTAAAACGATCTCCACTTTAATTCTGGGATCCATTCCATCCCCGCAATCCTCTCCAATTTTGGACCCAAACCTTATTGATAAAGCACCTTATCCAAACAGGTTAAGGGGCAACAGACCAAGTCTACAAATGGAGAAGATTGTGGAAATTTTTAAGCAAGTTATTATAAACATTCCTCTCCTAGATGCTATTCAACAAGTTCCGTCTTATGCAAAAATCCTAAAGGACTTGTGCATTAGGAAGAGAAAAGTTCAAGTACCTAAAAAAGTTTTCCTTGCGAGTAATGTGAGCACTGCTTTTACACAACAACTACCCAAGAAACGAAAGGACCCCGGAAGTCCTATAATTTCTATTTCTATTGGGGGTAAAAATATCAATCGTGCTCTACTCGATTTAGGTACTAGTGTTAACTTGCTTCCATATTCTATTTATGAGCAATTAGGGATCGGAGAGTTAAAACCGGCGCATTGCATTTTTCAGATGGTCGATCGATCTATCACCCAACCTAGGGGTGAGCTAGAGGATGTGTTAATCAAAGTCGGGGAATTTATATTTCCTGTGGACTTTATCGTTATAGATACACAACCTGTAGCGAACCCATGAAACCAAATTCCGGTGATTTTAGGTCGACCTTTTCTTGCGACTTCCAACGCTGTAATCAATTGCCGTAACGGCTCTATGAACCTATCCTTCGGGAAGATATCAATTGAGCTTAACATTTACAAGTTGGGAAGTGAACCCTCCGAACCCTATGCTCATGTGTGTTCTGTCGAAACAATAGATTCCGACAGCAGCAAAATTGAAGAGCTTTACGATACTGATCTCGACTCCGCTATTACGTTGTTGTCCGGTCAACATCTAACGCGGAATATGAACCTTTTATGGAGTCCGAGTATCATCCTGTTCTTTCCGATGTGATTATTATTCGGGATATCGATGAAAGCTTTGAAGAAATTTTTGCTGAAGAACTCGCATTCTTAGAAAATACGGGTGGTGTGATGAATCAACCTCAACACAAAGAAATTGAACATCCACCCCTTCTTCTGGACTATAACAAGAATGCGAGTAATCCATCATCATTGTTTCGTCTCTACAAACCGAGACGTAAACCTTTTCCATTACACCTCTTATCTCCTCTCCACTTCTTCACATCAATAGGCGACATGTTCTTCCACCAACCTTGGTGCTTCATCGATAAAATTTTTGAATGGTTGGTGTTGACTTTTGGTCTTTGCAAGGCTTTACTTTGACTAATTATTTTAACCCCCCCCCCAAATAATTTTAAATACTTCATACGATTTTACTTAAGTTTGGGGGGGGATATTTTGGCTCTTGAAAGAAATTTTTTATAAGATTGTGAGCCAAAAATAAGTTTGGGGGAGGATTTCACTTTCATTATTTCTTGTCCCCCTTTTCCTCCCAAGTCTATAGGTTTTTGAGCTTAACAGATGACATCAGTGAGGACACTGTTGTAAACAGTTTTGGGGGAGGTTTGTGCTTATTTACGCGTTACTTTGCATTACACTTTGCATAAGCACAATTTTTTTTTGATAATAAAAGTTTGAAAGTGAAAATTTACATATGAAAGATAGGAATAGTTTGAGAAAAACAAGAAAGTTAGAGGTTTTCTTAAACAAAACTAGTAATAAGTAGTTATGAGCTGTTGTCCCAAGGGTTAGTAAGATGAAGGAAATTGCCAATCTGAGGATAAAATAAGTCTGAAAAATAGTTTCTATTCTGCAAACCAAACATTTGAATGTTGATACCCTACTAGACGCACTTACACATGTCTTGAAGCTCGGGATAGTAGAGGATACCTTGAAATGCTCTTGTCTAAAAGCTAAAGTATGAAAGAAATAATAAATGAAGAAAATATAAAATGGTAAAGAAAAAATGAACACTGGTTTTGTAATCACCAAGGCAGCAATAAAAAATATAGCGAGGGTGCTTCATCACCTAGTGCCTTAGACCAACTGGTTTGGGAGTCACTGCTAAGCCTTAGGTGTTGCAAGACGGGGAAAATACTAATACGCCTAATAAGCAAGCACATGAGTAATCGGTCGGTTAGTACCTCAAGAAGTATCAACGGTCGCATGAAAAATGTGTGAGAAAATCCATCTAAATATTCATTGATTAAAAAGTACTGTGGTGATGGACAAGAGTATGATAACTTGAATTGAATTCTCCGAGTGTAGGGATGTCCAGTTCACACACGTAGGGGTATATGATCAATATTTGGAAGAAAGATAGGGAGGCAAACTAAAGGCGATGTTTTATTGAGGGATGATGTGATTTCTAATATTTTTTCACGACCATTAAGATAGGGCTCATAGCTACCGAAAAACTGGTGTAGTTGAAAACTCTTATTTTCAAGTTCTTTCTTTCATAATTCTTATCTTTGTATGTAACTTTCACTATCTTTTATTATAGGATTTTGTGGGTGTAATCCGCTGAAAACCCTCAGGAGACAACACTCCTCCTACTAGGGACACCTAGGGGTTTAACGGCTTGTTGCATATGCTCAGTGCAATCGTGTTGCCTGTGAAAGCGTGCTTAGCTTTCTCCTTTCTTTTTCTCCTTCTCTTGAATAAACTAGTTTGCTCAGGACGATCAAAAATAAGTTTGGGGGTATTTGTTCAGTTGATAAAACTGCACATTTAATATAACATTTTTCCTACTATTTCTATATAAAGAAAGGTGTTTATTATAATATATGATACATATGAGGGTTTATCTTTAAAAATACTAATTTCATGTGTTTATATATTATAATTAACATTATGTAGGAAAAAGTAAGCATAAATATCCATGTGACATTTGGCCCATCTAAATATGCTTACCTTATTAAATATCTTTGACCAATTCTTAATGGTTAAGTTAATATCTCAATAAAACAAACTCTACTAATATTATTTGTTGAGTTTGTTATGCAGAATTTGCAGGGCTGAAATCAAGGAAATCAAAGTTGGCAAAACAAACCTGCCTAATTAAGAAAGTAAACTAAAGAAATCAACTCTGGCAGTGACGAAGAGAAGATTTTCAGTTTCAGAGATGTGAAAAGATCACCACGTGTCATATAGATAAAGCCCCATAAAAACAACTACATGATCTCCCTGTTTGGCCGCGGAACCGCGGCCAAAACCACTTATTGGCCGCGGTTCCGCCGCACTTTAAGGGAGTTGGGATTCTGGATTTTTTGGTTAGAATCTTAACCATTGGTTTCCATATTAGGAAACTAGGGTTCTGGCTCTGGGACTATAAATAAGGACCGTGGGCTTCTTGGAAAAATCATCAAGCTGAAGGGATCACGAAGTCCATGACAGGCTCACGCATCCAGGCTGATCATCAACGGTTCATCTACCACCTTAGAAGAGATCGAGAAGCAAACTAGTATTTTGTAATTATTTTCTAAGGGAACAAAGTGTAAATGAATTTTGTTGATTAATAAAGGTAGTAGTTTTCTTATTCTATCTCTTTGTAGTTTTAATATGATTTCTCTCTCCATCTCTTCTCTCCCAACATGCGCGAGTAATTCTCCGCTTGTTAGGGTTCGTAGGTTTAGGGTAGGTTAATGGATGATGAAGATCCTTAAACTCTTTTTACGTCCTATAAAATTTATAAACTTTATCAAAAGAATAGTTAACATCCTAATTGGGCGTGCTATCAATTCATTGATAGACTCGACCGCGATTAGAAATTAGATTAACAATTGTTTTGGTAATTGTTAGATATGAACGGAGATCCATGTCGAGATAGGGGTTAAGAGTGGGAACCCGTTTCCCTCCAGAAACCCTAATCTACATGCATCACTGTCATTGTAGTTTTAAATCTATTAAAGGATAAAAAGAGTAATTTTTAATTAATCATCCATAACTACTAAATCTTAATGAACCCTACAAGCCCCCTTTTTATATAAACCTACATCAGTAGCTAATCTAGATCTATATTTTGCATCCGATTTTAACATAGATCTAGAACCTACAACCATTCTTCACCATTCTTTATTCTCCCTTCCTAATCAACACGCCTAAAGTAAGAATAAAAGGTTCAACGTTTTCCAGAGGACGACCCGTACTCACCTCGGTCTAGCTACGCGCGACTTCGTTCTGATTGCGGTTACTACAAACAACTATAAAATACACATCAATCAAATGGCGCCGTTGCTGGGGATACGTGCGTAATTTTTTATTCTTACTATTTGTGTTGAATTCTTATTCGATCTATATCATAAAATAAAACAAACTGCATCTTGCATATTTAACGATAAGTGTGCAATTTTTTTTGGGAGGGAATCTGGAGTCATTGACTTGAGGAAACAGAG
This sequence comes from Agapanthus africanus, assembly GCA_030015575.1. NCBI lineage: Eukaryota > Viridiplantae > Streptophyta > Magnoliopsida > Asparagales > Amaryllidaceae > Agapanthus > Agapanthus africanus. The sequence goes on from JASDDO010000028.1 coordinate 251,204,399, forward strand.
ATCCAGAGACATTATTCAAGATGCAGAGGAGCAAGGGAGGCCACGTAGCAAAAATCTTCATCAGATCTTCCTAGTCGGCGGCGGAACCGCGGCACAAATAGCACATTCGCGGCGGAAGCGTGGCGAAATTGGAGATCTAGGGTTCCAAACTTCTCTGGTATCTTTCTCAACTCATTCTCTCTCCTCTGAAATCCAATAAAATATCTTTTCGGCAGGATTCTTTGCAAAATATTGCCGCTCAAAAATCTTTTTGCAAAGTTTTGTTATTGGTTTGTTATTTCATATTTTAATACGGATTTTAAGGGTAAAGACCAAAATTCAGATTAGGTGGGGATTTCATCACCCTTCTCAGGCCCCACAAATCACAAACCGAGCATCTGCATCAACCCTACATTAATTTAAAAAATACCTAGACAAGACTCTAAGGACTGTCGCGCTCAATAAGGACAGTGGAAAGTCATGGGTAATTTATCGCTTATCCGCATTACTTTTGTGGTGTCTAGGCAAGTGTGTCGAAGGCAAGTGGTTACTTAATTTGGTCTGCTATTTTCGGTGATATGTATAGCGGATACCTTCCACTTACCTGGTACTTACTCGGCCACAAGAGTAATAAATAGGTGGTAGAGGATTGATCCTGCGGCTTGTCCTTTGGAAGTCTAGGAGCGGTTTAGAGACTTGACCTAGGTAATCTTAGTTTCAGGGTTGTTTGTGCATTTTTGTGTGATTTGTTTAAGTCCGACACACTTTTTCAAAAACAAACCAATTTTAAATCACACACACGCTGCCACTTGTGCTAAACCCTCTTAGTGCATGCTCGGCTAGACACGGGATTCTAGTGTCCGTCTTGTCCGCGTTCCTGCTATCGACTCCGAAATCGGTGCTTTTTCATCTTCTTTTTTCCCACCACCCACCACATCGACTGAGATGGACGGTACTCCATCAGATTATAACACCATCCTGCCACCGCCCGTAGGTGCGCAGAATCCACCGTGCTTTTCTCTGCAAGAGAGATGCTATCCTATCCGTGGTCCACTTCCCACTTGCTTATCTATTCCACCAGCCAACGGGGATAATTTTGAAATTAAACCCTATTACACCAATCTGTTGCCCAAATTTCACGGGCTCGAGTCTGGAGACGTGTAAGTTTTCATCACTAAATTCGAAAACGTATGCGCAATGATGGGTACTTCACAACTGACTGTGGATGCTATGCGCTTGCGTCTTCTCCCATTCACTTTGTGCGACTTGGCAGAAAAGTGGCTTTATAATACTGCCGCACACTCTATCACTAATTGGGATGAATTTGTAATAGCATTTCTTATGATGTTTTACCCAAACCATAAGACCGCCCGTGTTAGGAGCGTGATCAACCAGTTTACCCAGCTTCCCAATGAACCATTTTGGAAGTGCTTTGAACGTTTCAAGGATATGCTTGTCCAATGTCCTCATCATGGAATACAAAGATGGGATTTGTGCCGAATTATATATGAGGGCATTAATCCAGCGACAAAGCAGATGCTTGAAACTAATATTAGCTCACTTAAGTAATTCTTTTTCTCACATTTGATATACTTTACATATATGTGATATATGTATTGTTTTCTTTTTGTACACAAAATATATATGTGATATATATTGTTGTGTCATGATAGGTTACACTTGCAATATGTATGTATGAGACTCACACCATGCTAGGGTTAAGTTAGGTTTATATTTATTTCAAGTAAATTCAAAATTGTGGAGATATTTGTCATGGTTCAAAGCTTGTAGAAGCTTGTGGTCATCATTGACTTAGTCCATTCCTTTGTCTTGCTTAAGATATTTCTTAACCCAACCCTTAACTCATAGCTATGGTTTATTCTCTACATGAGTTAGGCATGATACTAACTCACACATGGTTGTAATTCTAACCTCACACTCTCTCATTCATTTTCTTCATCACTTCTTCTTCTTCCTCAAGAGAAAAAGCTTGGTAGCTTTTTCTAAGTGATGATTTATTGTGAGAAAAATAAAACTGAAGAGAGCCCACTTCCTACTTCATCATCCTCTACTACTTGCCATTTAGTTTAGGGTGTTTGCTTCACTAATCTCACAATTAGTGAAGAGATAGCATGAGCTAGTGTCTCCTCGACGTAGATCATCTTCGGCCTCGAAGACATCAAGCAAGCTTGTTCCGTACATCTTGTAGAGCCTCTCTAGAGTCCGGGAGTTAGTGATCGCAGCGAAGGGACTACTACACGGAGCTATTGAGGTGAAGGACCGGTCTACAAAGGTTGTATTCTGTCTTCTCTTTAGTTTGTAAAGTGTTTACAATCTTTAAAACCCTAGGTCTCTAGTTCGATCCTCATTCGGGTTCTTTAGCTCTATAGAAAATTTTGAAATGGCATGATCGATGCCCTAGTAAACACCGTGAGGGTGCTAAGGAACCCATCACTGGTATCAGAGCCTAGCTAGAGCATTAGGCGTTGCGTAGGCGAAATTAAAAGTCCGATCGAACTCCAAAAGCCCTAATTTTCCCACTTTCTGGAAATTTTTCCGAAAGTTGGATTTTTCCATGTTAAAAATATTCAGAAAAACATGCAGGGAATTCTATGGACACACCTGAAGAACGAAACCCTAACTCGTCTAAGTGACCGTGGATCCGTGGCTAAAACATGGGTTTGGCGGCGGATCCGCTGCGCCACTTAAGAGGCTTGGGTCGGACCCTTCAGCTGTAGGTCCGTAGGTACTGTGGTATGTCTCTGGTTAGATTTAACAGTGCTCAAATGTTGATCTTTCTGGGAAATTTCGTAATTCATTGATTCGATCGAAATATTTAACGTCGCCTAGCTTTCTGTGATTGTGACACAATATTTAGAATCCACTATAATTAAGTTATGAGATAACTTATTTGAATTTTATAAATCTAGCAGTTTAGTCTCATTTGATCGATTGCCACGGGATTTTGATGTGGATCAAAAGTCCGTCGCAATTACGTAGCATATGCGGATACTCGCCGGATAACCTTACTAGATAACCATGCCCCATAGCCCCGACCAAGTGACTGTAGGAGAACCCCATCGGCAAAAGCATCCGTTCGGGTGCTCGCGGCAGCGGTGTTCTGCCTTAGTGCACTTCATCGACGACATCGGGGGTGCGGCCGTCTAAATAAGTTTCCGATGAGCATTCGATCAGGTTATCGGGAATCTTGTTGAATTACCCGACTGGTTATTAGAAAGTGTTTTAAATATCGAGACTAAAATGCGGGGTTTATAATTGTTAGGCATGCGATGTGTAAGGAATTCATTTGGTTAGGCATGAAATCCAATATATGTGATACATTGGGTTTATGATGTCTATGGTGGTTGCGGATTCCAACCGTTGTAGTTTTTCACTTTATTTTATATGACCGCAAGTGTTATATGTGGTGTATCGCCGGTTTCGGTTCTATATGTCAATGACAACTGGGATACGCATATTTACTTACGTTGATGACATGTGATGTTATGTGTTGCTGTGATATGTTATATTGGATCGTCGTATTCTGAATAGCCGGTTTTTTTTTATGTGAGATGAGAGTTTTTCTTTTTCATTCATGTAAAACTTGTATGTAATATTCTTTTATTGGGGCACTTTCGAGTTGAGGATGATGTCACCATTGATATATATTATTTACTTTTCCGTATTAGGATAGACCCAAGGCAGAGAGCACAAGTAACCAGGTTCTAGGGTCTAGTGGGAGACCATCTCAAGGAGTTGAGACCGGGTGTCACGACCCGAAAGTACGGAGCATGACCGGCACTTAGATTACGAAGCGTCTAGAGGCGCCACGTAATCTAAGTAAGCCGAAGCCCAGAAATCTAAACCATGAAAAAGAAGAAGAATCAGTAAAAGAAAACATGAAGGAATAAGTTTAAAACATCAGCAAATTTTCCCAAAAATTTCGGCAGAGTCTCCTCTATAAAAACTGGCCCCCAAATGGGTACAACAAATATAATATACATAAATAATAAAAAGCATCCCCAAACGGGAGCTAGCATCAACACCAACAGGCGGAAACAACTACAACAAGCACAATAATATACAACGCCAATAGGCGAGGCTCAAAACTTAAAAGAAAACAAAACCACCAGATCAGAATAATACATGCGTGACTCTAAGGTCGAAATAAAAGAATGGTCCAATAACTTATCAAGTAATACAAATATGGTTGATGGAGCTTACTAGATACAAATGAAAGAATAAAAGTACAATGGTGGTTCGGATACAAGTGAACCAACCTACCGTGCAAATCACCCTGAAAGAATAGATGTGCCAGCAAGCTGCCAGGGAAACCTGTACATCGAACCTGTAATAAAATTTGGCACAACGGGGGTGAGTTGCCAACTCGTGAGTAGAAGACATCTATGAAAAGAAATCGAATGCACGACGCTATCCTAGGTCATAATAAGACACTACTATATCCCAAACATCTAGTAATAGCGGGGTAATACTACGTGTAAGTGCAGATACTCTGTGTTCGTGTCAGTGCCTCATATAATACTATGTCATATGAAATGAAATGCATGCACCATGAATGTAAAGTAACAAATCCTGAAATCCAGATATATATGTATAAGAAATCTTTAGCTATTATCATAGTAAAATGTGTATAAGAATCTGAAATCTCAACAATGAAATCCATGGAAATCCGTGTCAAGCATCGACACAACACATGTAATCTCAAGTCTCAATATCTCGGGCTCCATCAGTCCGGATCGGCCCATATCATCAAATCTCACGACAACGGTCGGTATCCTCCGGATATCCGCCGCGCCAGACATCACCGGTAGGTAGTCTTCCCCTGCCAGGCTCATCGTCTACAACTCGATCTTCTTGCCCCGGGGTACCATACCGGGCCCACCATATACCCGAGACGGTTCATCCACTCCTCGAATCGGGTCTCGAAATCCAACAGAAAACATGAAATCTCATGGTGGACAACACATACATCACGAGAAAACCGCATCTTATTTTAAAAAGAGAGGAGGAGAGGGAGAGAGAAGGTTTTATAATTTCTTGCGGTTTTCCCCAAAAATCCAGAAATCTCATAGAAATCCAAATCTTAAAATCATGAGTAAGTATATGATAAGTGTCGGCATATGCCCATAATACTGCAGGATAACATGAAAATATGAATGCATGAATGTCTAAGCAATAAATATCATGTCTGTACTAATGTCAGAGAATAATCACAATGTTATATCGGTCTAGTTGTTAACTGATTCTATCCATAAAAGACAATATGATCTAAAGTGTACGTGACATAGCAATTACCGATGATGATGTGTGTGAGCCGGCAAATGAGTGTGCGTGGAGTATGCGCATCATTGGTAATAGTGCTGGTGTCCTAACAGGTAAAGTTTATACTGATTATAGCGACATATAAAAGAACATGCACCATGATGATTACAGTATGAATGCAAGACAGATGTGCATTATCCACCCCTCTGCGACAAACGAGAACAACTATCACTGTATGAATCGAACCTAAACTAGTGTCCATCTAACCTCCTAAGGAACTAACCTAAGAAACTAGTCAATAAGAAACAAGCATCTACCTAAGGTCTGAACCAATATCTCTAATAGTCGGCGATCCCGCCTCAATAGCGTCACGTACGTAGTACGGCTTCCTCGAATCAAGAGTGCGGATCAATCATCATATCTAAGCCTCGTACGGTAAAATCCATCGTACAGCATCCCAATATCGGGGTACGGGTCAAGTATCTCCTAGGTGTCTCATTATTCGTAAGGTGTCATCATCAACACATCTCATGATCAAGGTGCTAAACTATAATCGCATACATCAATAATATATTATTGTCATCATAATAAGCATCATTAGTTTATCCTCAGAAATATCATGTCATATGTGTAATATTGTGATTAAATCATACCGATATCTTATCGTCATCAAGTCACACCTATACGAAATCGACATCAGGTCACACCTATATGATGTCGTAATCAAGTCATACATATATCATATCGTGATCAGTCACAAGCTACAGCCCAGGTAATATTTTAGCGTCCCATGTACCTCAATATCACCACCACCCTTTATAATTTATATGTTCATGTTCATTATCTCAATCTCTAATGATCCGCTAAAACTTTAATACGACTGTATAGTCAAGAATCACGGCATCAAGCCCAGTTATACTGTTTCATCATGCCTCAGATATCATATCACATCAATGAATCCCATATACGTGTTGTATATATATATACACACCTATACCTAGTTTTATATATATACACACATATACGTATACTCCATGTCGAGTTTCAGTGTGTGCGTGTGTGTTTCTACCTGAAACCTAAGAACTTTTCCAAGGTACTCATCCCCTGATAAGGTTTTCCTAAATCAGTCTAGTTCAGCCTAGGGTTATTATTAGGGTCCTACGCGTTAAGTATCTAGGGTCACATCTGGTTTCCTACTGACAATAAATACTATTCCTATTCTACGTTGCGGGGGTGCTAAACTCCATCCACCCGACTTCCCCCCGTAGATATGCATCTACTCACCTGGTCCATGTCTGCCGACGACGGTGTCGCCATCCTCCTCTTCATCGTCCGCAGTCCACTTGAAGGGTACCTAAACGCAAACATATAAATAGCATCGTAAATCGAATCACATACAAAAGTCAAACGATACAAGGAACAAGCATAGGTTAAAACCTATGTCCCGTCCACGCAAAAGAACCAAATACTGCTCGATATCGGCATACAAACTCCGATGGATCGAGATAACATCATCAAACAACTTGTAGTTTTAAAACACATTACTTATACCATAAAACACGATTAAATCCATCGAAACCCTAAAATCTATCAAACCGTCCAATTTCGCAAAAACCCGAAAATGCCAGTATACCGTTTTTCATCAAAACTTGACATTTAAATGAAACTAATGGTCATAAAACTCATTAAATAGCATTACTAGACTATACAAACCATTACTATATTTTTATTACACAATTTTGCATTTATTTGAAATTTCTAGTTTGCAACTTTTAACAATTTTAACATTTTTCAAGCAAAATACCACAATTCCACCGCAAAACGTGATTTTGCATAAATTAATGACTTAAACCACAATTCATGATGATAATGATATAATGAAACCATAATTATATTTTTAATCTCATTTATATAGGAATTTCTAAAATCTAGTTTACAAAATTAGCAATTTTATCACAATTTATCAATTAACCATAGAAACTAGCAATCAAACTAAGTTTTTCTTTCCATTAACATGCTAACATTTTCACTAAAACTATAATCCAATGATAACAACCCAAATTAGAATTTTATATTAACCACGAACACATTTTGCAAAAACCTAGTTAGCTAATTTCCTAATTTAAAACAATTTTAAATGAAAATTTTACAATTCAACCATGCAATATTTTCCAATTCTAAAAGTTTTAAACTAACTATTATAACCCTAAATAATTAACAAAAATCATAACTTGAATTTACAAACCCTAACTTGAATTTTAAAAAAAACATAGAATTAATTCATTAAATCTAATTAAGCTTAAATGAACATCTAAAACAATAAATCAAAAGAAAGAAATTATACCTCCCAAAATATGAAATCCAAACAAGAAATGAGCCTCCAAAATGCATGCCATCCATCTCCAAATTTCATATAAAAATGAGCAAGGAATAAAGAGTATGAAATAAATAGGATTTTGTGGAATTTTAAATGGAATTTTTGATGTATTTTTAATGAATTTTGAATAAAAATGAGGTGGAAAAAGGGGGGGGGGCTGCCATGGGGGGTTTGTAGCCGGCCTAGAGGGAGGTGAGGGAGAGAAAGAAGAGAGTGTGATGTTGTGTAGAAGTTTCAAGAAGAGAAACAATACTAAAAGTCTTTTCATGCTTTATTTAATTAATTATTTATTTATTTACTATAGCAACTCAAGAAAGCTCTAGAAAACAGGAAAAAATTTCAAATAATTTTTGCATGATACATACTAAATTCTAACATGCCATGGTTCATTTTTATAAATTAAAACCATTTAAATTTGTAATTTACACTAATTTAGTGTAAAAATAAAGCTTATGTTAATATTTAAAATAATTAATTTAGGAAAAATATTTTATTAAACTAAAAATTTATAAGTGGCTAAATAAACACCATTTACTAGTAATTTCATAATTAAAATGGATATTTTTAAAATTATAATGAAAAACAATCACGGTTTGATTTTACGAAAAATACATTTTACTTTACCGAAAATCATAAAATTCACTTAAACAATTTTATTCATTTAATTATTTTTAAAACGTTACACCGGGTCACCTAACTCTAGAATTGGTAGGGTTGCTTGACGCTCTCATAGGGGTCTAGGGGTGTGGGTTTGGATATTCATCGCGACCGTGGAATCCGTGTTTTATACCGGCTTAAATTAAAACACGGAAATCCTAGTATGTCAAATATTTCATATGTTATCTTCTGCTGTTCTGTGATGTGATCACTTGATATGTTCTGAGACGAATGCCTATATTATATATATGAGATATAATAAATATTGCCGCTTTCATTTCATATGTGATGCTTAGGAAGCATATATTGATGGGACTTCATTAATGAGATTAATGAAATAAAAAGAAAGAGAAACCTAAAGATGTTGCAGAATCTTGTTTTAAAAACTGGTAGCTCTAGTTCTTGCTTTGCATAGCGGTATTTCTTGTAGAATATCCAGCACCTTATTCGATAAGGAAAGAGCCGAGATCCCTTCACCGGAAGTGACCTCTTTAGCGAAACTAGCAGATGCTACAACCTATTCGGTTTGTCTTTTGATTGCTTCTATAGTTTTTGCTTTGCATAGTGGTATTTATGAAATATCCTGCACCTTATTCGATAAGGAAAGAGCCGAGATCCCTTCACCGGGAGTGACCACTTTAGCAAAACTAGTAAAAGCCTCAAAAACATTCATTTTCAAAATCACTCGATTCTACAACAATATCAAGTTCATTACGCAAAAGGTTTTCTTAAAAGCCTGTCGTAGCCCTCCGTCATTTCAGATAAGTGTTATTTAGTATTCGTGCTGCATTTGTTGACCTTCTCAAGGCGTAGTGTGCGGTAGCTGGATAGTACTTATCTGCTTAAGCATACGATGCAATTAGATTAAGGTAGTCGTGCGACCTTGTTGGCCTTTGTCAAGGATCGTGCGGGTGGGTTTAATTCAATCGGGAAATGACAGGTTGAACTTGACTAGCATCCTATGGTTTTTTGGCCTTCGTCAAGGTCATAAGAGGTTAGGGGTAAAATATTATCGGGAATTTCAAGTGTTGAAATTTGCAATGAGATTGCATACCTTCTATGAGATAGTTGAATCCCGATACCCACTGCGAGTAAGAGTTACTCCTTAGAGAGTTTTGCACATTACAATTAGCCGATCAAGTAGGTGTCTAGAAAGGTGTTAACGGGGTTACGTCCCTGGGAAAACGAGGTTTATTTTAATTAGGTCTATGCGAAAGCACGGGAAACCTCCCTCAAAGTACCGACACTGGCCTGGCCGAAAGATTGGTGAACTTGTAGGGTGTAATTAATCCCGGCTAGTCTTACCTTTTAGGGTTTGAAGGAAGATTTGACTAAAACAGTGGAAGCCATCCTGATTAGATAAGTTAATAACCAATCTGATCTTGCAAGAGCGCACGCAGAGTGTTTTCTTCTCTCTCTCCTGGTAGCGACCATGTCACGCCTTAATCAAGATAATAATATGGATGCATTGACCGAACCTCTTTATTATACTGAGCTAGGGAACATTGGTTCCGCTCTATGTTATAGTTGTTATAAGTCTGAGCAGGAAATAGGAGAATATCCGGATTCCCATGCCACACATTCGAAGAAAGTGCATGTTGATGCATCTTCTTCGGGTGTGTTCATTACCGAGAACTGTTTCTCAGTATCCTCTACGTCCTAGGTATGAGATATCGGATCAGGATCCCACATATGTAAGTGTTACATGGGCTATAGAAAGGTAGAGAACTGAGAATAGGTGACTTGTCTCTAAGTGTTAGAGAATGGTGCAATTGTTGCAGCAAAGTCTGTTGGCAGATATCACCTTGTATCAATACATTGATTCTGAACGAATGTTATTAAATACCGAACCTGATATACAACATTACATCAGATTCTTTAATGAAGTTAAAGAAGGATATAATTCTGTGTTAGAGGATAATGTTGTGAACATTTTCCTGAATCAAAAGTTGATTCGATCAGGCACATTATATAATAGCATATACGTTCTAAATCAAACAACAGTTCAAAGTATATAAAACACACACAAGAGGAATAGTTCAGAAATAAACGAATCCTTCTTGTGGCATTGTAGACTAATTCATATCAATGCGATACGACCAGCTAAGTTACATAAGAATGAATATGAGAATCTGTTCGAATTTTCATCTTATGATACTTGCCAATCTTGTCTCAAAGATAAGATGACCATAGCTCCGTTTATTAGAAACAGAGAAAGAGTTAATGAACTCTTGGGATTGATACATGCTGATATATGTAGGTTCCCTGTCTACATATACCAAGACTGGTTCTTTATACTTCATTACATTCACTGATGATCTCTCAAGATTCGCACATATGTTCCTGTTGAAATACAAGTCTGAGCCTTTTGAGAAATTCAAAGAATATAAGTTAGAAGTAGAGAACCAAAAACCGGGTATAAGTATTATGTCCTATGATGTGATCAGGGAGGAGAATACTTGAGCATGGAGATCCTGGACTATTCTAACGGAGAATGAGATTCTCTCTCAGCATTACTCCTCCGTATACACAACAACACGTCGGTGTATCGGGGCGGAGCAAATCACACCTTATGTGATAGAGTGTGCTCTATGATGAGTACTACTGAGTTACCTATTTCCTTTTGGGGGTTATGCACTTGAGAAGTTGCAAACCTATTGAATAGGGTTCCAATCAAATCAGATGCCTACCACTCCATATGTGATATGGTATGGGAAGAGCCCATTTTTTAAGGATGTTAAGATATGGGGTTGTCCGGCCTATGTTGAAAGGCAGAATCCGGACAAGCCCAAGGCAAGGTCAGTTCTGTATAAGTTTGTTAGGATATCCCAAACATTTGTGAGGGAATATCTTCTACCACTCTGAGGAGCAAAAGGTGTTTTTTTCTCAGCATGCCACCTTTTTAGAAAAGGTTTTTCTTGTGAAGAAATTAGTGGACATGAGGTAGAACTAAAAGGAGTTCCAGCTTGACAAACTAACAGCTGATGATTTAGTGAAACCAAAGGATTCAATAGTCTCCAACGAGCCTCAGCCTCTCCGCGAATCTGGTAAGGTTCCTCATCCACTTGAGAGATACTACGGTCTTCTCGGTGACAGTGAGAGCGAGGATTGCATCATGAAATGATGACCTAACTAGTTTCGAGCAGGCCATCAAGAGTGGTGACTCTATGAGAATGGCTGGATGCTAAGCGATCTGAGATGGAATCCATATACACCAACAAAGTATGGACTTTGGTTGTTTTATCTGAAGGGTTAAATCCCCATCAGGAGTAAGTATATCTTGAGAAGATTGCTTGGTATTCATGGAAAAGTTGAGACTTTCAAATCTAAGACTTGTTCCAAAAGGTCTTCATCATCGACCAGGTGCGGATAATGATGAAACCTTTTCTAGTGTTTATGCTTAAGTCCATCCAGATCCTACTTGCCATTGCTACATACCATGACTGTGATATCTGGGGTTGTGTGTCATGACTGCTTTTCTAAATGGTGATTTAGAAGAGAGCGTCTATAATTACACAGTCAGAGGGCTTCGTAGACAGTGGGAGCAGCAGAAACGTGTGCAAGTTGCTTTACAGGTTAAAGCAGGCATTGCGGAGTTGGAACATCTGTTTTGATGTGGTAGTTAAAGAGTTTGACTTCATCAAAATGGTAGATGAACCTTGTATATACAAGAAGGTTGTAGATAGTAAGGTTGTATTACACGTATTGTATATAGATGACATACTCTTGATAGGAAATGGTTTCCTATACTACACTCGGTCAAGCTCCTCTTATCACGGGGATTCTAAATAGAAGATTTGGATGATACCTGCCGCATCTTGTGGAAAATGATCTATGGTGATAGATCTATATCGATGTTGGGAGTGTCCCAAATCCAGGTACATTAACACCATACTAAAGGAGTTTAGTATGGATGATTCTAAGCGTGGTGGTTCGCCCACTTACTCATGGATCACTCTCTCCAAAAAGATGTCTCTCAAGACTGATTTGGAGAGAGCTCGCTACAAGGGATAGCCTATGCTTCGACAGTAGGCTCTATCAGAGTGTGCGATGTTATGTACCGGACCAGATGTAGATGACTCACTAGGTGTAGTGATTAGGAATCAATCAGATCTTGGGAGAATCACTGGATAGCTGTGGAGGACATTCTTAAGTACTTGAGAAGCACTAAAAGAAAGTTCTTGGTTCCAGCTTCCAGAGTTATAAGTTCGACTGAGAGTCAGTCACATGCATTTTCTTTACGCTCAGTACAGGGATGGTATGTTGGAAGAGTTCCAAGATAGATACCGTGACATACTAGATGAAAAAGGTTGAATACATTGCTACCAATGATGCTGCCAAAGTGGCTGTCTGGGCATTTTCTTGTTCATGAGATGAACAAGGTTCCTACTATTGAGCGTCTAATAACTGTTATTGTGACAACAATGTAGTTGTGGTTTTGGCCTAGGAACAAAGGTCCCATCAGTGTTCCAGACATATTCTGAGGCAAGTATCACCTGATCAGGGAGATAGCTGATCTCCAAGGGATCGAGGTTAGGAGAGTAGACCTGAAGGATAACACAGCGGATCCACTCACAAAGGCCTTACCCCTAGAGAGACTTCTATGGGATGGTTGAGTATGGGATACTACAACCACTGCTATATTGTTGGGTATTGGATATTACAACAGATGGCCCTTAGTGCAAGTTGGAGATTGTTAGTTATATGTATGCCCTAGAAGCCATTACTGTACATACGATGTATATTGTAGTGGATACTTGGACATATATAGGGAGGACTTTCTTGCTCGACATGATAGTATGCTATCTGGTTGCTCTTTGTCTTAACATGTACACTTATTGTTTCTCTATTACATGTTGATAAAGCCCTTAGGATGAGTACTTGACTACCAGGATTATGATGCAGATCATACTAGTGGGGACATGGTAGTCGATAAGTACATCCTTCAAATGTTCCTACTCATGGGAGTATCGAGACAGGGCATCGATACTCCAGAGTAGACTAGCGTATACGCTTCTCGACCCATGTGATGGGCGATGTATGATCCCATATCCATTGGTATTTGACATCAGGGGAGGTATACGGGTGCTCAGTGGAGACTGGGTACACTGAACGGACTCGCCGAGAACTCCTAGATGGTATTATACCTCGGATAGCAGTTCTCTGGTGACACTGGTACAGGTTAGTCTGTAGACCCGAGATCGTCATAGTATCTTGTGTGATTTCACTGTGCTTTGATTTCCACCATACCACGGTCAAGAGATCGTGCAAAAAGGTGGTTTTTGGTACAGTCCCGAGTCACATGGAGGAAATGAGCGATAGGAGGGTTTTCGTCTCTCCCGGTATTGGGAGTTGATGTTGCGCTATGCTCGATTGGCCATAACAGGAAATCCCTGGCCAGAGTTGCTGAGATCTATTGGTATGTGCTACCAGTAGTTTCTCGAACCGTTATGGACCTTGTATCGGTATGACTTATCAGGCTATTGGGGTCTGACGTTATACGACCCTCAGGCTGTGATATGTGACATATCAGACGAAGAGACCGGACTGTACGGTAGTGTTACTGATTGGATTCGCAGGAGTACGAGCATGCTTGCTTGTTGATCTTCTGATCGCTCAATACCCGGGTGGACATTATGTTTAGCAAACCGCTTGCGGCTTGTAGGTGTTTGATATGATCATCACCTACTGCCAGCGTATTGATGAGTCTTTAGAGTCCTACACAGAGATTTCCTGGTTCATGTGAAATGGAGTAGGAGCACATATGTGATATATGCGTGACCGAGATTAATGTGATATGAGATACTACATTCTATTCTCGCGACTTGTGACATTGGTAGGTTATATGTGATATAACCAAGTTATCAAATCAAGTGTTGATTCGATAAGTTGTTAGATTTGATATTAGTCGGTTGTATGTAATATAGCCGGATTATTAAATCAAGAGTTGATTTAATAATTTAATGTATAATTATATATTTGATATATTACATTACTTTAACTAATATTAGCTCACTTAAGTAATTCTTTTTCTCACATTTGATATACTTTACATATATGTGATATATGTATTGTTTTCTTTTTGTACACAAAATATATATGTGATATATATTATTGTGTCATGATAGATTACACTTGCAATATGTATGTATGAGACTCACACCATGCTAGGGTTAAGTTAGGGTTTATATTTATTTCAAGCAAATTCAAAATTGTGGAGATATTTGTCATGGTTCAAAGCTTGTAGAAGCTTGTGGTCATCATTGACTTAGTCCACTCTTTTGTCTTGCTTAAGATATTTCTTAACCAAACCCTTAACTCATAGCTATGGTTTATTCTCTACATGAGTTAGGCATGACACCAACTCACCCATGGTTGCAATTCTAACCTCACACTCTCTCATTCATTTTCTTCATCACTTCTTCCTCTTCCTCAAGAGAAAAAGCTTGGTAGCTTTTTCTAAGTGATGATTTATTGTGAGAAAAATAAAACTAAAGAAAGCCCACTTCCTACTTCATCATTCTCTACTACTTGCCATTTAGTTTAGGGTGTTTGCTTCACTAATCTCACAATTAGTGAAGAGATAGCATGAGCTAGTGTCTCCTCGACGTAGATCATCTTCGGCCTCGAAGACCTCAAGCAAGCTTGTTCTGTACATCTTGTGGAGCCTCTCTAGAGTCCGGGAGTTAGTGATCGCAACGAAGGGACTACTACATGGAGCTATTGAAGTGAAGGACCGGTCTACAAAGGTTGTATTCCTTCTTCTCTTTAGTTTGTAAAGTGTTTACAGTCTAGAAAACCCTAAGTCTCTAGTTCGATCCTCGTTCGGGTTCTTTAGCTCTCTAGAAAATTTTGAAATGGCATGTTCGATGCCCTAGTAAACACCGTGAGGGTGCTAAGGAACCCATCAGTCTGTAGACCCGAGATCGTCATAAAATCTTGTGTGGCTCCCACTGTGCTTTGATTTCCTCCCTACCACGGCTCAAAGGAGTCGTGCAAACAGGTGGATTTTGGGTACAGTCCCGAGTCACATGGAGGCAATGAGCGATAGGAGGGGTTTCGTCTCTTCCTGTATTGGGGGTTGATGTTGCACTATACTTGATTGGCTATAACTGGAAGTCCCTGGTCAGAGCTGCTGCTGAGATTTACTGATAAGAGTTATCAGTAGTTTCTCAAACGTTATAGGCCAGTCATCGGCATGACTCATCACGTTACTAGGACCTGACGTTTACCACCCTTAGACATGATATGCGACATATCAGACGAAGAGACCGGACTGTACGATAGTGTTACTGATAGGCTTTATGTAGAGTATGGATGAGCTTGCTTGTTGATCTTCATATCGCTCAATACCCGGGTAGCCGTTACGTCCAGCTAGTACCGCTGATGGATTGTAGGTGATTGATATGATTATCACCTACTACTGGCGTATTGACGAGTCTTTAGAGTCCCACACAGAAGTTTCCTGGTTCGAGCGAAATGAAGTAGGGCACATATGTTGATATGTGCGTGGGCCTGATTATATATGAGTATGTGATACCGTATTATAATCTGGCAGTTATCTGATGTCGGTCAGGTTATATGTGATATAACCAGATTATCGAATCAAGTGTTGGTTTGATAATGTGATATTCAGATTAATGATATTAGTCAGTTATATATGATATAACCGGATTATTAGATCAAGTGTTGATTTAATAATGTGATATATATTATATGTGATATAATTATATCTTAACTAATATCATTAGCTCACTAATTGCTTTATTTATATATATATATTAATGTATATTTGATATATATAAATATATATATTATTATATGAAGCATGACATGTTTTTCTATTTTTAGAAAATAGAAAAATGAGGTGTAAATTGTGGAGATATTTGTGGAATGGGCAAGGCATGGGTTTTATTATTTGTATATTAGTCTTGACTCACTATTCAAGTATGGTTGCAATTTAGAACTGCAATTTTTTCCATGCTTGAATAAGTGAGGAAAGAGAGAGCCATTTTGAGTTTACTCTCATCATTTTCATTCTTCATGCCTTAGCCATTTCATGAGCTCTTGCTTCCTCTTGCTTTATACAATTTTCTTCACCTCACTTCCAAGTTCAAACCCTCACATGTAATGTGAATCATTGAACTTGTGAAAACCCTAGTTATAAATATAAACCCCAACTTCACCATGTCACATTAGATTAGCAATTTGATGTAGAGTGTTGCCTTCACTAATAAGATTAGTGAAGGGTTAGCTTGAGCTAATAGACTTTGGGTGGATCGTTTTTGGCGTGAAGACCACGAAGGAGGTTCGTTCAACACGAAGAGGAGCCTACTAGAGTCGCGTGGACTTCAACCCGGAGCTATTGAAGAGGAGGAATCGAACTACAAAGGTTGTATGCTCTTTTATTCTCTTTAGTTCATCACATCACAAAGTCAAACCCTAATAATCAAGTAAAGATCTTGTTAGTCTAGCTTAGCACTAATAAAAATTAAAATTTGGCATGCTTGATGCCTCTAGAACCCCATAGTTGTGCTAAGGTCGACTTTCATGGTATCAGAGCTACTAGGCATTGGATGTCGACCTATGGGGGTTCTCACTGTGTGACAGTGAGGCGAAGCATAGGCTCTTACCCTTAGGGTGTCCCGAGACCGGAAGGTGTTCCGGCGGGTTGTAGTCCTCGCGAGGGGGCATGCGTAAAAAGTAGCTGCTGAGGGACCTGTAGATGCCACGGTGACCCCATTGGATGGGGTGGTTGCCTGAATTTCATGGTATCAGAGCCAAGCTAGAACATCAGGGTAACTTGTAACGACGTTAGAAATCCGTCGTTTTTGTCGTGCAAAAACTGCCGATAAAAACAGTTTCAAAAATAATGTTTTGAGTTTTTTGCACACCCCGCCACCTCACGGTTTGAACCGAGAAGCCGCGGAGTGGAGCTTGCGTACCCCGGGAGGGACCAGAGGCCGGACCCACACCCCAAGACAACCACAAGGTGGCCTTGGGTGTGGGTGACCCGAGAGCACCCCAACTGGGTGCTCTCGGGTCTGCCTACCCTAGGGGGCCACTTCATGGTGGCCCCCAAGGGTGGGTACCCTCCTAAGGCCCCCCATTCGACAGTTAATTTTTGGATCTTCGCCTCCGCGAAGATTCGGGCGGGTTTCGAGTTCGTTTCGACTCTCGGATTGGTTTAAAACGATCGGTTTTGGAACTTTAGCTCACTGGATTTTTCATGTCTTGGAAAAATTGGTTTAGTTTGCTAATTGCATGCGGAATTCTAATGTCGCGGTTACTATACAATCTTTGTGATGTGTGTAATACAATTATTAGAATCCGGATTAATTAGTTTTATGAAAACTAGTTAGTATATTGTAAACCTAGCCATTTAGTCTTAATTGATTGATTGCCACGAAGCTTTGATTCGGATCAAAACTCCGTCGCAATTGCGTATTGTATGCGATCACTGAGTCAGGAATCTTTTTAAATTATCCGACAACCAATTGAAAAGAGTTTTCAATTTGAGACTAAAATGTAAGTTTTATAAGTTAGGCATGAAATTCGGAATATGAGATATTCCGGGTTTATGATGTCTAAGGATATTGCGGATTCTAATTATTGTAGTTTTCTGTTTTTTTTTCTGCGACCGTAAGTGTAATATGTGAGGTATCCCAATCTCATTGCTATATGTCAACGAGGTTTAGGGATATACATATTTGCTTACGTTGATGATATATGATATCATGTGTTGCTGTTGATATTTTTTATTGGATCGTTGTGAAATAATAGCCGGGGGTTTTATATGAGATGAGAGTTTTTATTTTCATTCATGTAAAATTTTTATGTAATATTCTTTTATTGGGGCACTTCCGGGTTGAGGATGATGTCACCACTGTTGTATATTATTTACTTTTCCGCATTAGGATAGAACCAAGGCGGGGAGCACAAGTAACCGGGTTCTAGAGTCCAGTGGGAGACCATCTCAAGGAGTTGAGACCGGGTCTCCTAACTCTAGAATTGCTGGGTTACTTGCCGCTCTCATAGGGGTCTAGGAATATGGGTTTGGCTATTCATCACGACGGTAGAATCCGTGTTTTATATTATTGGCTAAATTTAAAATACATACATCCTAGTATATTCAATATTTCATATGTTGCTTTTACCGCTTGATTCTATGATGTTGATCATATAACTGCGTGAGATGAATGTAATATTATATATATGATATATAATAAACGTTGCTTATGTTTTGCACCCGCGCTAATCCAGCCCCCGCTCTACCGATAGTTAAGTAACCTAACGGTGTATGACGGGGCCCTGTGGAGAATGCGGATGGCATAAGCGTACGTTTTATTTTCGTTTCATTTTTCTGTAATGTTTAGGAAACATTAATTGATGAGACTTCATTAATGAGATTAATGAAAAGAAAGAAACCAAAAGATGTTGTAGAATCGAATTTTCAAAAAGGGTATCTCTAGTTATTGCTTTACATAGTGGTATTCCTTGATGAATATCCAGCACCTCATTCGATGAGGAAAGAGCCGAGATCCCTTCACCGGGAGTGACCTCTTTAGCGAAATTAGCAAATTCTATAACCCACTCAGTTTTGTCTTTTGATTGCTTTTCTAGTTCTTGCTTTGCATAGTGGTATTCACGAATATCCAGCACCTTATTCGATGAGGAAAGAGCAGAGATCCCATCACTGGAAGTGACCTCTTTAGCGAAGCTAGAAAAGCCTAAAAAACACTCCTTTATAAAATCACTAGATTCTACAACGATATCAAGTTCATTACGCTCATGGTTTTCTTAAAAATCTTCGTATCCCTCCGTCATTAAGATAAGTACTATTTAGTATTCGTGCTGCGTTTGTTGACCTTGTCAAGGCGTAGTGTGTGGTAGCTGATTAGTGCTTATCTGCCAGCATGAGATGCGATTGGGTTAGGGTAGTCGTGCGGCCTTGCTGACCTTGTCAAGGGTCGTGCGGGTGGGTTTAATTCAATCAAGAAATGATGAGTAGAACTTGACTAGCGCTTATGGTTTGTTGACCTTGTCAAGGTCATAAGTGGCTAGGGTAAAAACATTATCAGGAATTTCAAGTGTTGAAATTTGCAATGAGATTGCATACTTTTTATATGATAGTTGGATCCCGATACCCACTGCGAGTAAGAGTTACTCCTAGGAGAATTTTGCACTTTACAATTAGCTAATCCAGTAGGTGTCTAGAAAGGTGTCAACGGGGTTATGCCTCTAAGGAAACGAGGTTTATTTTAATTAGGTCCATGCGAAAGCACGTGGAACCTCCCTCGGAGTACTGATACCTGCCTGGCAGAACAATTGGCGAACCTGTAGGGTGTAAAATTCCAGCTAATCTTACCTTTTATGGTTTGAAAGAAGATTTGATAAAAACAGTGGGAGCCATCCTGATTAGATAAGATAATAACCAATATAATCTCGCAAAGAGCGCACGCTAACGCGTTTCCTTCTCTCTCTCTCTCTCCAGGCAGCAACCAATGTCACGCCTTAATCAAGATAATAATATGGATGTATTGACTGAACCTTCCTTTTATACAGGGTTAGGGAACGTTGGTCCCGCTCTATCTTATGAATGTCATAAGTCTGAGCAAGGGATAGGGGAATGTCAGGATTCCCACGCCACTCATACGAAGAAACAGTATGTTGATGCATCTTCTTCGGGTGTGTTCGTTACCGAGAACTGTTTCTCAGTTTGTTCTACATCCTGGGTATTGGATACCGGATCAGGATCACACGTATATAATTTGTTACATAGTCTAAAGAAAGGTAGAGAACTGGGAAATGGTGATAAATCCCTAACAGTAGGGAATGGTGCAATTGTTGCAGCCAAGGCAGTTGGCGATTATCACCTTGTATTACCAACTAGTAATACATTGATTATGAACGACTGTTACGATGTACCAAAGATGATGTGCAACATTATATTGGTTTCTTTTCTAACTAAAGAAGGATATAATCTCACATTAGAGGATAATGTTATGAACTTTTTCCAGAATCAAGTGTTGATTGGATCCGGTACGTTATGTAACGGTATATACGTTCTTAATCAAAGTACAGTTCTTAATATACAGAACACAAACAAGAGGAAAAGTTCATAAATGAACGAAGCCTTCTTGTGGCACTGTAGACTAGGTCATATCAATGCGACAAGACTGGCTAGGTTTCATAAAGATGGATATTTGAATCCATTCAATTTTTCATCTTATTAAACTTGCCAGTCATGTCTCAAAGACAAGATGACCAAAACTCCTTTTACTAGACATGGAGAAAGAGCTTCAGAACTCTTAGGACTCATATATAGTGATGTATGTGGTCCTATGTCTACACATGCCAGGAATGGTTATTCGTACTTTATTACATTCACTGATAATCTTTCAAGGTTCGGACATGTGTTCTTGTTGAAACACAAGTCTGAAGCTTTTGAGAAATTCAAGGAATATAAGTGCGAAGTTGAAAACCAGACGGGCAGAAGTATTAAAATCCTACGATCTGATCGGGGAGGAGAATACTTGAGCGGGGAATTCTGTGATTATCTAAAAGAGAATGGGATTCTTTCTCAGCTTACTCCTCCGTATACGCCACAGCACAACGGTGTATCGGAGAGGAGGAATTGCACCCTATTAGATATGGTTCGCTCTATGATGAGTACTGCTGAGTTTCCTATTTCTTTTTGGGGTTATGAGCTTGAGACATCTGTATATCTATTGAATCAAGTTCCATCAAAATCTGTGCCTAAAACACCATATGAGATATGGAGTGGAAAGAGGCCGTATCTTAAACGAGTTAAGATATGGGGTTGTCCGGCCTATGTTAAAAGGAAAAATCCAGACAAGCTCGAGGTAAGGTCAGTTCTATGTAAGTTTGTGGGATATCCAAAAAATTCACATGGATATATCTTCTACCAAAGTGAGGAACAAAATGTGTTTGTTGCTCAACATGCTACCTTTTTGGAAAAGGAATTTCTTGTAAAAGAAATTAATGGCAATGAGGTAGAACTGGAAGATGTTCCAACTGCACAAACTAGAACTGATGATTTGGTGGAACCATAGGATCCAATAGTACCCAACGAACCCCAGCCACTCCGCAGATCTAGTAGTGTTCCTCATCCACCTGAGAGATATTACGGTTTTCTCATAGACGGTGGGAGCGAGGATTGCATCATGGAAGATGATGACCCAACTAGTTTCGAGCAGGCCATCACGAGTGGGGACTCTGTGAAATGGCTGGATACTATGGGATCCAAGATGGAATCCATGTACACCAACAAAGTATGGACTTTGGAAGTTTCTCCTGAAGGGGTAAAATCCATTGGGAGAAAGTGGATCTTCAAAAAGAAGATTGATGTAGATGGAAAAGTTGAGACTTTCAAAGCTAGATTTATAGCAAAAGGTTTTCGTCAATGACCTAGCGTCGATTATGATGAAACCTTTTCTCCTGTCGCTATGCTTAAGTCCATCAGGATCCTACTTTTCATTGTTGCATACCATGATTACGAAATCTGGCAGATGGACGTCAAGACCGCTTTTCTAAATGGTGATTTAGAAGAGAGCGTGTACATGACACATCTAGAGGGCTTCGTAGACAGTGGGAGCAGCGGAAAGGTATGCCAGCTGCTTAAATCTATCTACGGATTAAAGGAGGCAACGCGGAGTTGGAACATCTGTTTTGATGAAGCTATCAAAGAGTTTGACTTGATAAAAAATATAGATGAACCTTTTATATATAAGAAGGCAGTAGAGAGTAAGGTGGTCTTCCTCGTATTGTACGTGGATGACATACTCTTTATAGGAAATGATGTTCCTATGCTATACTCGGTCAAGATCTTCTTATCACTCAAGTTCTCCATGAAAGATCTTGGTGATGCCTCCTACATCCTGGGGATAAAGATATATAGAGATAGATCTAAACGGATTTTGGGATTGTCCCAATCCAGATATATAGGCACCATACTAAAGAGGTTTAGTATGGAAGATTCTAAGCGAGGTAATTTACCCGCTTGTTCAGGAATCACTCTCTCCAAAGAGATGTCTCCCAAGACTGATTTAGAGAGGGCTCGCATGCAAGGGATACCCTATGCTTTGGCAGTAGGCTTTATCATGTATGCGATGTTATGTACCAGACCGGATATAGCTTACTCACTAGGTGTAGTGAGCAGGTATCAATCAGATCCTGGGGAGAAACACTGGATAGCTGTGAAGAACATTCTTATGTACTTGAGAAGGATTAAAGAAATGTTCTGGGTGTATTGTAACGGTGAACTCCAGGTGAAGTCCTTTACCGATTCGAGCTTCCAGAGTGATAAGGGCAACAGTAAGTCGATCTCGGGTTTTTTATTTACCCTCAACGGAGGGGCGGTGTGTTGGAAGAGTTCCAAACAAGACACGGTAGCAGACTCGATGATGGAGGATGAATACATTGCTGCCAACGATGCTGCCAAAGAAACTGTCTCGATGAAGAAGTTCATTACTGAGCTTGGTGTGGTTCCATCCATTGAGCATCCAATACCTGTGTATTGTGATAACAATGGAGCCGTGGCTTTGGCCAAGGAACCCAGGTCTCATCAGAGATCCAGACATATTCTGAGACGGTATCACCTGATCTGGGAGATAGTAGATCGCCGGGAGATCGAGGTCAGGAGAGTTGACACGAAGGACAACGTAGCGGATCCACTCATGAAGGCCCTTCCCCAGATACAGTTTGAGAGACTTTTTGGGATGTTGGGTATGAGATACTACAACATATTGCTTTAGTGCAAGTGGGAGATTGTTAGGAATATATATGCCCTAGAGGCCATTATTGTACATATGATGTATATTATAGTGGATGGTTGGACATATATATAGAGGACTTTCTTGCTTGATATGATAGTATGCTATCTGGTTACTCTTTATCTTAACATGTTGACTGGTATTCTTTACTGTCTTGCTCTCACATGTTGATAAAGCCCTTAGGATATATACTTGACTACCAGGATTATGATGAGATCATACTAGTGGGGCCAGGGTGGTCCACAAGTACATCCTTTAATCAGTTCCTAGTCGTAGGAATATCGAGACCAGGGCATCGATATTCCATTGTAGACTAGTGTGTACGTTTCTTGTCCCTTAGAGGGCGATGGTTGATCCCACAACCATTGGTGTGTGACATCAAAGATTGTACACAGGTGCTCATTGGAGAATGGGTCCACCGAACAAGACTGGCCGAGGAGTCCTATATGGTAGTATACCTATCGTCAGATAGCAGTTCTCTGGTGACACTGGTACATGTTAGTCTGTAGACCTGAAATCGTCATAAAGACTTGTGTGGCTCCCATTGTGATTTGATTTCCTCCTTACCACGGCTCAAAGGAGTAGTGCAAACAGGTGGATTTTGAGTACAGTCCCGAGTCACATGGAGGCAATGAGCGATAAGAGGGGTTTCGTCTCTTCCGGTATTGGGGGTTGATGTTGCGCTATACTTGATTGGCTATAACTGGAAGTCCCTGGCCAGGGCTGCTGCTGAGATTTACTGATAAAAATTATCAGTAGTTTCTTGAACCGTTATAGGCCAGACATCGGCATGACTTATCACGTTACTGGGCTTGACGTTTACCACCCCTAACATGATATGCGGCATATCAGACAAAGAGATCGGACTGTATGGTAGTGTTACTGATAGTCTTCATGGAGAGTATGGATGAGCTTTTTTGTTGATCTTCATATCGCTCAATACCCGGATAGCCGTTACGTGCAGCTAGTACCGCTGAAGGTGTGTAGGTGATTGATGTGATTATCACCTACTGCTGGAGTATTGACGAGTCTTTAGAGTCCCACACAGAAGTTTCCTGGTTCGAGCGAAACGAAATAGGGCACATATGTTGATATGTGCATGGGCCTGATTAAATATGAGTATGTGATACCGTATTATAATCTGGCAGTTATCTGATGTCGGTCAGGTTATATGTGATATAACCAGATTATCGAATCAAGTGTTGGTTTGATAATGTGATATTAAGATTAATGATATTAGTCAGTTATATGTGATATAACCGGATTATTAGATCAAGTGTTGATTTAATAATGTGATATATATTATATGTGATATAATTATATCTTAACTAATATCATTAGCTCACTAATTGCTCTATTTATATATATGTATTAATGTATATTTGATATATATAAGAGAATAATGGAGGAAAGAGGCCATAGGAGGGAATTTCCTCCTATGGCGTCGAAAAAGTACGTCCTCTGTCGTGTTTTCCGACGATCAGAATCCATCATCTTCATCGTTATCATCTAAGATGTGGGTACGCCAAATTTCATGTGATTCTATAACCTTTTCACCATTGATTTTGCAATGTAAAAAGTTCTATTGTCGGTAAACCGTTAATTTTGAACCTACTAATTCAATGGTGAAAAGGTTGTAAATCATATGAAATTTGGTGTACCCATATCTTAGATGATAACGATGAAGATAATGGGTATCGATCATCGAAAAATACGACGTAGGTCGTACTTTTCGATGCCATAGGAGGAAATTCCCTCCTATGGCATCATTCCTCCATTATTCTCTATATATAAATATATATATTATTATATGAAGCATGGTATGTTTTTCTATTTTTAGAAAATAAAAAAATGAGGTGTAAATTGTGGAGATATTTGTGGAATAGGCAAGGCATGGATTTTATTATTTGTATATTAGTCTTGACTCACTATTCAAGCATGGTTGCAATTTAGAATTGCAATTTTATTCCATGCTTGAATAAGTGAGGAAAGAGAGCGCCATTTTGAGTTTACTCTCATAATTTTAATTCTTCATGCCTTAGCCATTTCATGAGCTCTTGCTTCCTCTTGTTTTCTACAATTTTCTTCACCTCACTTCCAAGTTCAAACCCTCACATGTGATGTGAATTATTGAACTTGTGAAACCCTAGTGAGTAAAATAAACCCCTACTTCACCATCTCACATTAGATTAGCAATTTGATATAAAGTGTTGCCTTCACTAATGAGATTAGTGAAGGGTTAGCTTGAGCTAGTGGACTTTGGGTGGATCGTCTTTGGTGTGAAGACCACGAAGGAGGTTCGTTCAGCACGAAGAGGAGCCTACTAGAGTTGCGTGGACTTTAACCCGGAGCTATTGAAGAGGAGGAATCGAACTATAAAGGTTGTATGCTCTTTTATTCTCTTTAGTTCATCAAATCACAAAGGCAAACCCTAATAATCCAGTAAAGATCTTGTTAGTCTAGCTTAGCACCTACTAAAAATTAAAATTTGGCATGCTTGATGCCTCTAGAACCTCATGGTGGTGCTAAGGTCGACTTTCAACAACAACCCTGTGGCAGAGTCATATACACGTGCACTTCTAAATTCAATTTAGAATGACGTTATAGTCATCCACCTGCCAGATCTTCTAGTCAAGGACAACAGTAGTGACAAGATTGGATTATCAAAACCTTCCTGTCACTATCTTTAATGAAACCAAAGTACCTCTCGGGTGGCTGAGGTTACCCACTAATCTGCGGAGTGGTTAATTGATTGTCGAATCCAACTGAATCTCCAGGTTATACTAAATTTTCAGTAACCGTTTGTGGTTCTGGAATCACTTTCAGTTTTACCATACCCCCACTTTTTTTTTGAAAAAGATTCCTTTTATAAAAATGTGGTGAGTCAAGGAAAAAATAACCTTTGATCTTATAAATGGTAGAATACTAAACCCTTGCTAAAAAGCCTGGAATAACCCACAAACTGCCATTACAGAAATGTGTCCTGAGTTTGTCCGATTTTAGCTTTTAAACAGAAAACGGTTAACTCCATATCCAAACATCCTCAAGATATGCAACCATTCTATGTCCACATAGAAATAAAGTCACTAATTTAGATAGAACCATATTCAATTGTTATGCAGCTGTGTCCAGTGAATATCCCATATGGAAAAAGGACATAAAACATTACTCATCAAGGAGCGCACCCACGGATGAGTAACCCGTGAGAGAATCATGTTCTCAAACTTACTATGATGGAATTCCTAGCATAAGTATCTACATCTTCGATCACCTTGAGGACCCTGATACTTCCAACGCATGGTTCTCTACTTTATTCTTATACCCATAACTTCTCAAAATTTGGACTTTGTATTTCAACGAAATACATGTCTAAAACCAGAGAAGTCATAAGTAAACGGAATATAGTGTAAGTTCACGGCGGCGCCCCGGCCGTCGATCCGACGCCGGAAACGCGGAAACGAAAAACTTTGCGAAACTTGCAAACCGGAATCACCGCGCACTATCAACCTGGATCAGGCCATTAACCTAAATACTAGCAAACTAAAAGATGGGGAGAGAGATATACCGAGCGATCCGTGTCCTTCGGTCTTCGTCTCCACTCCGATCTCCTCGCAGAATCTTCGGTCGTCGCCTCCTCGTCGGAACGGGCACCACATCGCCGGGTTCTTTTACGGGCTCCCACCTCTGGACCGAGGAAACTCGGGCACGAAGCTGGCGAGTCGACGTGCCCAAGAATTGCTGTAGGCTAGTGTAGAATGGTTGTCTCATTTGGGGTAGTGAAGTTGCCTTTGATGATGGAGGAATGAAGATAAAGAACTTTGGAGAAAAATGGTGCTTTCATTTTTCCTAGCAAGAAAATGAGATGAGGAAATGCCACACACCAAAATGAACCTCTTCCTCTCCTCTCCTCCCCTCAAGTGTGCCGGCCTCATCTATTTGGGTGGAGGGAAAAAAGAATGAAAAATCATCAAGAGAAGAAAAGGTAAGCAAATGAGAAAAATGGTCACACCATTTCTCATCTCATCAAATCAAAGTTCCATCTCATTTAATGCAAAGGATAAGAAGGAAAAAGAATCTCATGATGCTAGTCTTATCATAAAGCCACATATACAAAAGACACCCTCCACAAAAGATAATTTGCACACTTGCAAATAAGCCCTCCATCAGATAAGTCCGGCCGTGAAGGAACAAAGGAAAACTGGTCGGAACGGAATGCAAACTGGCAACTTCAGAACACTGATCCCGTAATAAATTACAGGAAAACCCTGTGACTGCATATACATGCCCGCATTTGTATTCCCACTGAATACAAATGCAAAAAGACAAAACTACACTGTCTAATACTAGGATCTGGCTTAAACCAAAGCCGGCTAGTAAAATCCGTCCGATCACGATCCGTGCAATACCGCACGTATCTGATCGAACCCTGCCATATCTGTAGGGTTCCTAGGCACACTAATGAGGTTCCACAAGGCATCAACCATGCCAAATTCTAATTTTTCCGGTGCTGAGAAACCCTAATGCGATCGTTAACTAGAGTTTAGGCGAAAACAAATGCGAATAAGTTGTTTATTCGCATTTGTTTTCGCCTAAACTCTAGTTAACGATCGCATTAGGGTTTCTCGGCACCGGAAAAATTAGAATTTGGCATGGTTGATGCCTTGTGGAACCTCATTTGTGTGCCTAGGAACCCTACAGTGGTATCAGAGCCTAGCTAGAGCTTTAGGCGAAGTGTGGACGATGTTAGAAATCCGATCGAACCCCGAAACCCTAACTTTTAACCCTCTCTGTACATTTTCTGAAATTGTGGATTTTTCCAAATTAAAAATATCCAAAAAATTCAGTAGGGAATTGTATGAGTTACTGTGCAGCACGTGACCCTAACTCGACCAAAGCGCCGCGTAACCGCGGCCCCACCCCCTGCTTTTGCGGCGGTTCCGCGGCCATACTGGTGAGTTAGGCCACGTGGTTTGCACAGTAATTTGTTTCTGGAGGTGCTGTATTTTATGGGAATTTTTAATATTTACTCAAGAGTTGAGTTTTCTGGTTTGTATTGGGGACTCGGTGTTTCGATCGGGAAGTCTAATTTCGTCTATGTGTTTTTCCGGGTAATTTAAGAATATGTTAAAAAGTTCGACCGGATATAAATACCCAATTTTTCCCCTGCCGGAAAATTTCCAAGTGTTGGATTTTTCCGTAGTTTAATGACGTTCTAAGTAGTGCAAGTAACGCGATGGTCCCTCTAGAAGACAACAAACCTTAACTTGATTATGTGGCCGTCTTGAACTGCCCTTTGAACCTTAGGGTTTGGGACAGTACGGCGTGCCACATCTGAGGCATTGGCTTGACCCTTCTACGGCTGGACCGTTGGTACTGAGGTATGAAGTGAATGTTTTTAAACTTATTTCATGTGTTGAGTTGTTTCGGGAAAACTTGGGTGTTTGATTGTTCGATCGGAAAGTTTAACATTTTCTATTTATCTGGAATGTGATACAATATTTGGAATTCACAAATAGTTATGAGATAACTGAATGAATGTTATAAACATAGCAGTTTAGTCTCACTTGATCGGTTGCCACGGAATTTTGATGCGATCAAAAGTTCGTCGCAATCGTGTAGCGTACGCGGATACTCGCCGGTAAACTTAATAGACAGCTACGCCCCATAGCCCCAACCAAGTGACTGTAGGAGAACTCCGTTGCCGAAAGCATCCGTTCGGGTGCTCGCGGCAGCAGTGTTCCGCCTTAGTGCACTTCGTCGACGGTATCGGGGGTTCGGCCGTCTACTAAAGTTTGCGACGAGCATTCGGTCAGGATGCTGGGAATCTTGTTGAATTGCCCGACTAGATATTGAAAAGGGTCTTCGATAAATGAGACTAAAATGCGGGGTTTATAATTGTTAGGCATGTGATGTCTAAGGAATTCATTTGATTAGGCATGCGATGTCTAAAGAGATTGCAGATTCCAACTGTTGTAGTTTTACACTTTCTTTTCTGCGACCGTAAGTGTAATATGTGATATCGCCGGGTTCGTTGCTATATGTCAACGACAATTGGGATACGCATGTTTACTTACATTGATGACATGTGATGTTATGTGTTGCTGGATATGTTATATTGGATCGTCGTGTTTGAATAGCCGGGGGTTTTTATGTGAGATGAGTGTTTTTCATTTTCATTCATGTAAAAACTTGTATGTAATATTCTTTTATTGGGGCACTTCCAGGTTGCGGAAGATGTCACCTTTTGTATATTATTTACTTTTCCGCACTAGGATAGACCCAAGGAGGAGGGCACAAGTAACCGGGTTCTGGAGTCCAGTGGGAGACCAACTCGAGGAGTCGAGTCCGGGTCTCCTAACTCTAGAATTGGTAGGGTTGCCTTCCGCTCTCGTAGGGGTCTAGGGGTGTGGGATTGGCTATTCATCACGACCGTGGAATCCGTGTTTTATACTGGCTCGTATTGAAAACACGGACGTCCTAGTATATCCAATATTTCATATATGTTTCTCCTGCTGCGATATCTGTGATGTGATCATTTGATATGCTGAGATAGATACTATATATAGTATATATGATATATTATATAGACGTTGCTTATGTTTTACACTCGCGCTAGCCCTGCCCCGCTCTGCCGTTAGTTACCTAACCTAACAGTGCAGACGGGACATCGAGGCGAATGCGGATGACATAAGTGTACGTCGTATTTATCTGTGATTTTTAGGTACTTAAATGATGGGACTTCATTAATATGATTAATGAAAATAAAAGAAACCTAAATATGTTGTAGAATCGAATTTCAAAAATAAAACAGGTAGCTACAGTTCTTGCTTTGCACAACGGTATATATGATATATCCTGCACCTTATTCGATGAGGAAAGGGCCGACGATCCCTTCACCGGGAGTGACCCCTTTAGCAATAACTGGCAGATGCTACACCCCTCGGTTTGTCTTTTGATTGCTTTTATAGTTCTTGCTTTGCACAGTGATATATATGATATATCCCGCACCTCATTCGACGAGGAAAGGGCCGACGATCCCTTCACCGGGAGTGACCCCTTTAGCAAAACTAGAAAAGCCTCAAAAACACTCCATTTTAAAATTATTTGATTCTACAACGATATCAAGTTCATTACGCAATAGGTTTTCAGAAAAACCTGTCGTAGCCCTCCGTCATTTCAGATAAGTACTATTTAGTATTCGTGCTGCGGTAGTTTGGTATGCGTCAAGGCGTAGTGTACGGTAGCTAACTAGTGCTTATCTGCTAGCATACGATGCGATTGGATTAGGGTATTCGCACGGCGTTGTTTGGCATGCGTCAAGGGTCGTGCGGGTGGGTTTAATTCAATCAAGAAATGTACGGGTTGAACTTGACTAGCAGACTATGGGTTGTCTGGCATGCGTCAAGGTCATAGCACGCTAGGGGCAAAATATTATCGGGAATTTCAAGTGTTGAAATTTGCAATGAGATTGCATACCTTCTATGAGATAGTTGGATCCCGATACCCGCTGCGAGTAATTGTTACTCCTGGGAGAGTTTTACACATTACAATTAGCCGATCAAGTAGGTGTCTAGAAAGGTGTTAACGAGGTTACGCCTCTGGGAAAACGAGGTTTACATTAATTAGGTTCGTGCGAAAGCACGGGGGACCTCCCTCAAAGTATCGACACTGGCCTGGCTGAAAGATTGGCGAACTTGTAGTGTGTAATTAGTCCCGGCTAGTCTTTCCTTTTAGGGTTTGAAGGAAGATTTGATAAAAACAGTGGGAGCCATCCTGATTAGATAAAATAATAACCAATCTGATCTTGTAAGAGCACACGCTGAGTGTTTTCTTCTCTCTCTCTCCAGGTAGCGACCATATCACGCCTTAATCAAGATAATAATACGGATTATTGACCGAACCCGCTTGTTATACTGAGCTGGGGAACGTTGGTCCCGCTCCAACTTATAATTGTTATAAGACCGAGTAGGAATTAGGGGATTACCAGAATTCCCGTGCCGCCCAAACGAAGAAAGTGCATACTGATGCATCATCTTCGGGTGTGTTCTTTGCAGAGAACTGTTTCTCAGTATCCTTTACGTCCTGGGTATGTGATACCGGATCAGGATCCCAGGATCCCGCATATGTAATCTGTTATATGGGCTACAGATAGGTAAAGAACTGAGAACGGATGATATGTTTTATGAGACAGAAAACGGTGCAAGTGTTGCAGCCAAGTCTGTTGGTCACTGTCACCCTGTATTTCCAAATACATTGATTCTGAACAAATGCTATTAGATACCGAACCTGATATACAAAATCATATCAATCTCTTTATTTAATAAAAAAGGATATAATTTTGTATTGTTGGATTATGTTTTGAACATTTCCTATATCAAAAGTTGATCGGTTCAGGAACGTTATCTAAAAGCATGTTGTTCTAAATCAAACTACAGTTCTTAGTATACGAAACACACACAAGAGGAAGAGTTCAGAAATGAACGAATCCTTCTTGAGGCATTATAGACTAGGTCATATCAATATGACCCGACTAGCTTAAGTTACATTTTAGATGCATATTTAATCGGTTTGACATCTTATGAAACTTGCCAGTCTGTCACAAAGATTAGATGACCATAGCTCTGTTTGTTGGAAACAGAGAAAGAGTTAGTAAACTCTTGGGACTGATACATGATGATGTATGTAAGGTTCCCCATCTACACATGCCAGGACCGGTTCTTTGTACTTCATTACATTCTCTGATGATCTCTCAAGATTCAGTCATATGTTCCTGTTGAAACACAAGTCCGAACCTTTTGAGATATTCACAGAATATAAGTTACAAGTGGAGAACCAATACGGGTATAAGTATTATTTCCTTTGATGAGATCAAGGAGGAGAATACTTGTGCATAGAATTCCTGGACTATTCTAAAGGAGAATGAGATTCTCTCTCAGCATCACTCCTCCGTATACACCATAGCACGATGGTATATCAGGGCGGAGCAATTGCACCCTATTCGATATGGTGCGCTCTATGATGAGTACTACTGAGTTACCTGTTTCCTTTTGGGGGTTATGCACTTGAGAAGTTGCATACCTATTGAATTAGGTTCGAATCAGATCACAGCCTACCACTCCATATGAGATATGGTATGGGAAGAGCCCATGTCTTAAGCTAGTTAAGATTTGGAGTTGACCGACCTATGTCTAAAAAGCAAAATCCGGACAAGATCGAGGCAAGGTCTGTAATGTAGAACTGGAAATGTTCCAGCTATACAAACTACAGCAGATGATTTGATAGAACCAAAGGATTCAAATACTAACCAACGAACCTCAGCCTCTCCGCCGATCTAGTAGGGTTCCTCATCCGCCTGAGAGATACTTCGGTTCTCTATGACAGTGGGAGCGAGGTTGCATCATGAGATGATGACCCAACTAGTTTTGAGCAGGCCATCAAGAGTAGGGACTCTGTAGAATAGCTGGATGCTTAGCGATCTGAGATGGAATCCATGTACACCAGCAAAGTATGGACTTTGGCTGCTATATCTGAAGGGTTAAATCTGTAGGGATCCTAGGCACTCTAATGGAGTCTCACAAGGCATCAAACATGGCCAATTAAAATTTTACAAGTGCCTACAAACCATAATACGGATCGTTAACTAGATAATGAGGCGATGCAAGCATGTAAACGAATTAAATGCTAAAGGAAAGTGGCTACAACCTTTGTAGATCCGGTCTCCACCTCCATGGCTCCGCGATGAAGTCTCCGCGCTGTACAAATCGGATCTTGGGCTCTAGCGTCGGCTTCATCGGAGAAAAAGCGGGCTAGGTCATCGACGACGATGCCGAAGATGATCTACGTCGAGGCATCGCTAGATCAAGCTCCAACTTCACCAAGTCAAGAAAACTTGTGAAGGAAACACCCTATACTACTTGGCAAGAGGTAGAGGATGAAGAAATAGGAGGTGGGTTCATTTAGAATTGGATTTCTCACTTGTTTTGGCTAGTTGCCATTGATGGAGGCATGCTTCTTCTTGAAGAAGAAGAAGAAGAAGATGAAGATGAATATATGATAAGTTCTATTTTAATTTGATAAATAAATCAATACTTATCATAACTTCAACCATGGTTTAGTGTAGAGATTAACTAAGGTTAGATGAGTGGTTAGGGTTAGAGAAGAGATAAGAATGGTGGACTTGTTCAAAGCTTCAAGAAGCTTCAAATAAAAACAAAATTAGCAACCATTCTTTTCTCTTTTTCTTTTCTAAATGAAATAAATAAATAGATAAATGAATAAGTAAAAGAAATGATACCCTAACCACTAACTAACCATGGTTTCATACTTTAAACAAAACCAAGCTAGAATGTATCATCAAACATGATACAATCATGTGCACAAAAAATATATCACATATACAATGTGCAATACAAGTGAGTAAATCCATTTAAAGTGAACCAATACTAGTTAATGCAAAGTAATATATCAAATATATATATAATTATACATTAAATCATTAAATCAACACTTGATTCAATGATCCGGTCATGTCGCATATAACCGGCTAGTATCCAACGTATCGGCTTATCGAATCAATCCTTGATTCGATAACTAGGTTATATCGCATACAACCATTCGACACATACATCGCGATAATGAAATACGGTATCACATACACGAATTATTCTCGGTCCCACACATATCTGATATGCGCTCCTATTTCATTTCGCTTGAGCTAGGAAACCTCTGTGTAGGACTCTAAAGACTCGTCAATACGCCGGCAGCAGATGATGATCATATCAAATACCCACAAGCCGCAAGCGGTCTGCTAAACGTAACGGCCACCCAGATATTGAGCGATTAGAAGATCGACGAGCAAGCCCGCTCACACTCCTGTGAATCCAACCAGTAACACTTACCGTACAGTCCGGTCTGTTCGTCTGATATGTCGCATATCTCGTCTAGGGGTGGTAAACGTCAGACCCCAATAGCTTGATAAGTCATGCCGACGTAGGGTCCATAACTTTCGTGAAACTACTGATAACTCTTACCAGTATATCACAGCAACCCTGGCCAGGGATTTCCTGTTATGGCCAGTCATGCATTGCGCAACATCAACCCCCAATACGGGAGAGACGAATCCCCTCCTATCGCTCATTGCCTCCATGTGAATCGGGACTGTACCCAAAAACCACCTGTTTGCACGACTCAGTAGAGCCGTGGTAGGGTGGAAATCAAAGCACAGTGGGAGACACACAAGACTCTATGACAATCTCGGGTCAACAGACTAAGCTGTACCAGTGTCACCAGAGAACTGCCATCTGACGTGAGGTATAATACCATCTGGGAGTTCTCGGCGAGTCCGTTCAGTGTACCCAGTCTGCACTGAGCACCCGCATACCATCTCCGATGTCAAACACCAATGGATATGGGATCATCCATCGCCCATCGCATGGGTCCAGAAGATATACGCTAGTCTACTCTGGAATATCGATGCCCCGTCTCGATATTCCCTCGACTAGGAACATTGAAGGATGTACTCATGGACTATCCAGGCCCCACTAGTATGATCTGCATCACAGCCCTGGAAGTCGAGTACACATCTTAAGGGCTTTATCAACATGTAACAGAGAGACAGAAAGTATACACGTTAAGATAAAGAGCAACCAGATAGCGTACTATCATGTCGAGCAAGAAAGTCCTACCTATATATGTCCCAGCATCCACTACAATATACATCCAATGTACAGCAATGGCCTCTAGGGCATACATATAACTAACAATCTCCCACTTGCACTAGGGCCATCTGTAGCAGTGGTTGCAGTATCACATACTCAACCATCCCCTAAAAGTCTCTCTTTGGGAAAAGGCCTTCGTGAGTGGATCCGCCGTGTTGTCCTCTGAGTCTACTCTCCTAACCTCGATCATCCTGGAGATCAACTATCTCCATGATCAGGTAATGCTGCCTCAGAATATGTCTGGGTCACTGATGGGACCAGGGTTCCAGGGCCAAAACCACACTTCCATTGTCATACAATGGCAGGAACCTAGTTCATCTTATGAACCAATATACACCCAAACTACTTCTTTGGTAGTATCTTAATAGCGATGTTACCAGCCTTTATCGTCTAGTTTGTCACGGTATCTAGCTTGGAAATCTTCCAACATACCGTCCCTTTACTGAGGGTAAAGACAATGCCTGTGACTCACATTCAGTCGTCTTTATCACCCTGGAACCCTTCCAGAGATTCTCCCCAGGATCGATTGATACCATCTCACTACATCTAGTGAGAATCCTAGCATCCAATTACATCTATCTCATAGATGAAAACTCAGGATTTTAGGAGGTATCACTTTGATCCTATTGCAGAATCTTTGTGATAATAGGAGATCGACCGATCGTAGCATAGGAAATTCCTTTCCTATCAAGAGTATGTTGTCCACGTACAATACGAGGATGACCACTTCACTCTCTACTACCGTTTTGTATATACAAGGTTCATCTACCATTTTGATGAAGTCAAATACTTTGACTACCACATCAAAACAGATGTTCCAACTCCGCGATGCCTGCTTCATCACATAAAACATCTTGCACACGTTTCCGCTGCTCCCACTGTTTACGTAGCCCTCTGGCTGTGTTCTTATAGACATTTTCTTCTAAATCATTATTTAGAAAATTAGTCATTGCACCCAACCACCAGATATCGCAGTTATGGTATGTAGCAGTGGCAAGTAGGATCTGGATGGACTTAAGCATAGTCCCTGGAAAAGGTTTCATCATTATCCGTGCCTGGTCAATGACGAAAACCTTTAACAAGTCTAACTTTGAAAGTCTCAACTTGTCCATCTACACCAAGTAATCTTCTCAAGATATACTTGCTCCTGATGGGGATTTAACCCTTCAGATATCGCAACCAAAGTCCATACTTTGTTGGTGTATATGGATTCCATCTCAGATTGCTAAGCATCCAGCCATTCTTACAGAGTCCCTACTCTTGATGGCCTGCTCGAATCTAGTTGGGTCATCATCTCATGATGTAATCCTTGCTCCCACTGTCATCGAGAAACCGAAGTATCTCTTAAGCAGGTGAGGAACCCTGCTAGATCGGCGGAGAGGCTGAGGTTCGTCGGGAACTATTGAATACTTTGGTTCTGTCAAATCATCAGCTGCAGTTTTGTATAGCTGGAACCTTTCCAGTTCTACACAATTGACTTTACCTCGATCTTGTCCGGATTTTGCTTTTGACATAGGCCAGACAACCCCAAATCTTAACTAACTTAAGATATGGGCTCTTCCCTTTCCATATCACATATGAAGTGGTAGGCAACTGATTTGATTTGAACCCAATTCAATAGGTATGCAGCTTCTCAAGTGCACAACCCAAAAAGGAAATAGGTAACTCAGTAATACTCATCATAGAGCACACGATATCTAATATTGTGCGATTGCTCCGCCCCGATACACCGTTGTGCTGTGGTGTATTCAGAGGAGTAATACGGAGAGAGAATCTCATTCTCCTTTAGAATGGTCCAGGAATGCCATGCACTTGTATTCTCCTCCCTGATCTTATTATAGGACATAATACTTATACCCGTATTGGTTCTCTACTTCTAACTTATATTCTGTGAATATCTCAAAAGTTTCGGACTTGTGTTTCAACAGGAACATATGTCTGAATCTTGAGAGATTATCAGAGAATATAATGAAGTATAAAGAACCATTCCTGGCATGTGTAGACAGGAGACCTTACATGCATCATCATGTATCGTTCCCAAGAGTTCATTAACTCTTTCTCTGTTTCCAATAAACAGGGCTATGGTCATCTAATCTTTGTGACATGACTGGCAAGTTTCATAAGATGTAAATTCAAACTGATTTAAATATGCATCTAAAATGTAACTTCAGCTAGTCGGGTCGCATTGATGTGACCTAGTCTACAATGCCTCAAGAAGGATTCGTTCATTTCTGAACTCTTCCTCTTGTGTGTGTTCTGCATACTAGCAACTGTAGTTTGATTTAGAACGTCAATGCTTTTAGATAACGTGCCTGAACCGATCAACTTTTGATATAGGAAATGTTCAAAACATTATCCATCAATACAAAATTTTATTATTTCTTTACTAATAAAGAGACTGATATGATTTTGTATATCAGGTTCGGTATCTAATAGCATTTGTTCAGAATCAATGTATTGGTAATACAGGGTGACAGTGACCAACAGACTTGGCTGCAACACTTGCCCCGTTTTCTGTCTTATGAAACTTATCACCCTTTCTAAGTTTTTCTACCCTTTTGTAGCCCTATGTAACAGATTACATATCTGGGATCCTGATCCGGTATCGAATACCCAGGATGCAGAGGATACTGAGAAACAGTTCTTTATAATGAACACACCCGAAGGAGGTGCATCATATGCACTTTCTTCGTTTGGGCGGCATAGGAATTCTGGTATTCCCCTTATTTCCTGCTCTGTCTTATAACAATTATAAGTTGGAGCGGGACCAACGTTCCCCAGCTCAGTATAACAAGCGGGTTCGGTCAATACATTCATTTTATTATCTTGATTAAGGCGTGATATGGTCGCTACCAGGAGAGAGAGAGAAGAAAACACTCAGCGTGCGCTCTTGTAAGATTAGATTGGTTATATATTTTATCTAATCAGGATGGCTCCCACTGTTTTTATCAAATCTTCCTTCAAACCCTAAAAGGAAAGACTAGCCGGGATTAATTACACTCTACAAGTTCGCCAATCTTTCAGCCAGGCCAGTGTCGGTACTTTGAGGGAGGTTCCCCATGCTTTCGCACGGACCTAATTACAGTAAACCTCGTTTTCCCAGAGGCGTAACCCCGTTGACACCTTTCTAGACACCTACCTGATCGGCTAATTGCAAAGTGCAAAACTCTCCCAGGAGTAACAATTACTCGCAGTGGGTATCAGGATCCAACTATCATATAGAAGGTATGCAATCTCATTGCAAGTTTCAACACTTGAAACTCCCGATAATGGTTTTTACCCCTAGCACCTATGACCTTGGCTAAGGTCAACAAATCATAAGTACTAGTCAAGTTCTACCCGTCATTTAGTGATTAATTAGACCCACCCACATGACCCTTGGCTAAGGTCAACAAAGTCACATGACTGTCCTAACTAATCGCATCATATGCTGTGTAGGAAGACATCACTTAGCTACCGCACACTACGCCTCGGCTATGGTCGACAAACGTAGCACGAATACTAAGTACTCTACTTACTAAAATGACGGAGGGTTGCGAATGGTTTTTTTGTGAAAACCTTTAACGCTTTGAACTTGATCTCGTTGCGGAATCAAATGGTTTCTTAAATGGAATGTTTTCGAGGCTTTTCTAGTTTTGCTAAAGGGGTCACTCCCGGTGAAGGGATCGTCGGCCCTTTCCTCGTCGAATGAGGTGCGGGATATATCATATATATCACTGTGCAAAGAGGAAACTATAGAAGCGATCAAAGACAAACCGAGGGTTGTAGCATCTGCCAGTTATTGCTAAAGGAGTCACTCCCGATGAAGGGATCTCGGTCCTTTCCTCATCGAATAAGGTGCAAGATGTTCTATAATGAACACCGCGATGCAAAGCAAGAACTGTAGCTACCTTTTTTTTATTTTGAAATTCGATTCCACAACATCAATTAGGTTTATTTTCTTTCATTAATCTCATTAATGAATATCCCATCATTTAAGTCCACCTAAACATCACAGATAAATATAACGTACGCTTATGCCATCCGCATTCGCCTCGATGTCCCGTCTGCACCGTTAGGTTAGGTAACTAACGCCAGAGCAAGGCAGGGCTAGCGCGGGTGTAAAACATAAGCAAC
This sequence comes from Agapanthus africanus, assembly GCA_030015575.1. NCBI lineage: Eukaryota > Viridiplantae > Streptophyta > Magnoliopsida > Asparagales > Amaryllidaceae > Agapanthus > Agapanthus africanus. The sequence continues at coordinate 251,243,323 of JASDDO010000028.1, forward strand.
GTTTATATAATATATCATATATACTACATATAATATCTGTCACAGAACATCACATGATCACATCACAGATAAATCACAGCAGAAGAAACATATGAAATATTGGATATACTAGGACGTCCGTGTTTTCAATACGAGCCAGTATAAAACACGGATTCCACGGTCATGATGAATAGCCAATCCCACACCCCTAGACCCCTACGAGAGCGGCAAGTAACGCTACCAATTCTAGGGTTAGGAGACCCGGACTCGACTCCTCGAGATGGTCTCCTACTGGACCCTAGAACCCGGTTACTTATGCTCCCCTCCTTGGGTCTATCCTAGTGCAGAAAAGTAAATAATATACAAATGGTGACAACATCCGCAACCTGGAAGTGCCCCAATAAAAGAATATCACATACAAGTTTTTACATGAATGAAAATGAAAAACACTCATCTCACATAAAAACCCCCCGGCTATTCAAACACGACGATCCAATATAACATATCCAGCAACACATAACATCACATGTCATCAACGTAAGTAAATATGCACATCCCAATTGTCGTTGACATATAGCAACGAAACCGGCGATACCACATATTACACTTACGGTCATAGAAAAGAAAGTGTAAAACTACAACAGTTGGAATCCGCAATCTCATTAGACATCGCATGCCTAATCAAATGAATTCCTTAGACATCACATGCCTAACAATTATAAACCCCGCATTTAGTCTCATTATCGAAAACTCTTTCCAATATCAAGTCGGGCAATTCAACAAGATTCCCGAAAAACTGATCGAATGCTCGTCGCAAACTTTAGTAGGCGGCCGCACCCCCGACGCCGTCGACGAAGTGCACCAAGGCGGAACACCGCTACCGCGAGCACCCAAACGGATGCTTTCGGCGACGGGGTTCTCCTACTGTCACTTGGTCGGGGCTATGGAGTGAGGCTGTCTATTAAGTTTACCCGGCGAGTATCCGCGTACGCTACGTGATTGCGACGGACTTTTGATCACATCAAAATTCCGTGGCAACCGATCAAGTGAGACTAAAGTGCTATGTTTATAACATTCATTCAGTTATCACATAACTTTTGTGAATTCCAATTGTTGTATCACATTCCGGATAAACAGAAAATGTTAAACTTTCCGATTGAACATTCGAACACCCAAGTTTTCCTGAAACAGCTCAACACATGAAATAAGTCTAACAACATTCAGTTCGTGCCTCAGTACCAACGGTCCAGCCGTAGAAGGGTCAAGCCAACGCCTCACATGTGGCACGCCGTACTGCCCCAAACCCGAAGGTTCAAAGGGCAGTTCAAGACGGTCACATAATCGAGTTAAGGTTTTTGTCTTCTAGAGGGTCCATCGCGTTACTTGCACTACTTAGAACGTCGTTAAACTACGGAAAAATCCAACACTTGGAAATTTCCCGACAGGGGAAATATTGGGTATTTATATCCGGTTGAACTTTTTAACATATTCTAAAAATTACCCGGAAAAACACACAGACAAAATTAGACAGTCCGATCGAATCTCCGAATCCCCAATACAACCCAGAAAATACAACTCTGGAAAAAATATTAAAAATTCCCAGGAAAACCAGCACAGAAAACTAAGAATTACTGTGCAAAATTAGATGCACAAAAGGACAAAATTGCCGCGGAACCGCCGCATGAGCATGCTCATACCGCGGATCCGCGGTGACTTTATGGAATCAGGCCATCTAATTTTACAGTAACCATTACAATCCCCTGCTGATTTTTCTGCATATTTTTAATTTCAAAAAAGACCAGATTTCAGAAATTATCCAGAGAGCATTTTAGGGTTTTGGTTTTGGTTCGATCGGACTTCTAATTCCGTCTACGCATCGCCTAAGGCTCTAGCTAGGCTCTGATACCACTGTAGGGATCCTAGGCACTCTAATGGAGTCTCACAAGGCATCAAACATGGCCAATTAAAATTTTACAAGTGCCTACAAACCCTAATACGGATCGTTAACTAGATAATGAGGCGATGCAAGCATGTAAATGAATTAAATGCTAAAGGAAAGTGGCTACAACCTTTGTAGATCCGGTTCTTCACCTCCATGGCTCCGCGATGAAGTCTCCTCACTGTACAAATCGGATCTTGGGCTCTAGCGTCGGCTTCATCGGAGAAAAAGCGGGCTAGGTCATCGACGACGATGCCGAAGATGATCTACGTCGAGGCATCGCTAGATCAAGCTCCAACTTCACCAAGTCAAGAAAACTTGTGAAGGAAACACCCTATACTACTTGGAAAGAGGTAGAGGATGAAGAAATAGGAGGTAGGTTCATTTTAGAATTGGATTTCTCACTTTTTTTGGCTAGTTGCCATTGATGGAGGCATGCTTCTTCTTGAAGAAGAAGAAGAAGAAGATGAAGATGAATATATGATAAGTTCTATTTTAATTTGATAAATAAATCAATACTTATCATGACTTCAACCATGGTTTAGTGTAGAGATTTAACTAAGGTTAGATGAGTGGTTAGGGTTAGAGAAGAGACAAGAATGGTGGACTTGTTCAAAGCTTCAAGAAGCTTTGAATAAAAACAAAAATAGCAACCATTCTTTTCTCTTTTTCTTTTCTAAATGAAATAAATAAATAGATAAATGAATAAGTAAAAGAAATGATACCCTAACCACTAACTAACCATGGTTTCATACTTTACACAAAACCAAGCTAGAATGTATCATCAAACATGATACAATCATGTGCACAAAAAATATATCACATATACAATGTGCAATACAAGTGAGTAAATCCATTTAAAGTGAACCAATACTAGTTAATGCAAAGTAATATATCAAATATATATATAATTATATATTAAATCATTAAATCAACACTTGATTCAATGATCCGGTCATGTCGCATATAACCGGCTAGTATCCAACGTATCGGCTTATCGAATCAATCCTTGATTCGATAACTAGGTTATATCACATACAAACATTCGACACATACATCGCGAGAATGAAATACGGTATCACGTACACGAATTATTCTCGGTCCCGCACATATCTGATATGCGCTCCTATTTCGTTTCGCTTGAGCTAGGAAACCTCTGTGTAGGACTCTAAAGACTCGTCAATACGCCGGCAGTAGATGATGATCATATCAAACACCCACAAGCCGCAAGCGGTCTGCTAAACGTAACGGCCACCCGGGTATTGAGCGATCAGAACATCGACGAGCAAGCCCGCTCACACTCCTGTGAATCCAACCAGTAACACTTACCGTACAGTCCGGTCTGTTCGTCTGATATGTCGCATATCTCGCCTAGGGGTGGTAAACGTCAGACCCCAATAGCTTGATAAGTCATGCCGACGTAGGGTCCATAACTTTCGTGAAACTACTGATAACTCTTACCAGTATATCACAGCAACCCTGGCCAGGGATTTCCTGTTATGGCCAGTCGTGCATTGCGCAACATCAACCCCCAATACCGGGAGAGACGAATCCCCTCCTATCTCTCATTGCCTCCATGTGAATCGGGACTGTACCCAAAAACCACCTGTTTGCATGAATCAGAAGAGCCGTGGTAGGGTGGAAATCAAAGCACAGTGGGAGACACACAAGACTCTATGACGATCTCGGGTCAACAGACTAAGCTGTACCAGTGTCACCAGAGAACTGCCATCTGACGTGAGGTATAATACCATCTGGGAGTTCTCGGCGAGTCCGTTCAGTGTACCCAGTCTGCACTGAGCACCCGCATACCATCTCCGATGTCAAACACCAATGGATATGGGATCATCCATCGCCCATCGCATGGGTCGAGAAGATATACGCTAGTCTACTCTGGAATATCGATGCCCCGTCTCGATATTCCCTCGACTAGGAACATTGAAGGATGTACTCATGGACTATCCAGGCCCCACTAGTATGATCTGCATCACAGTCCTGGAAGTCGAGTACACATCCTAAGGGCTTTATCAACATGTAACAGAGAGACAGAAAGTATACACGTTAAGATAAAGAGCAACCAGATAGCGTACTATCATGTCGAGCAAGAAAGTCCTACCTATATATGTCCCAGCATCCACTACAATATACATCCAATGTACAGCAATGGCCTCTAGGGCATACATATAACTAACAAAATCCCCATCAGGAGCAAGTATATCTTGAGAAGATTACTTGGTGTAGATGGAAAAGTTGAGACTTTCAAAGCTAGACTTGTTAAAGGTTTTCATCATCGACCAGGCGTGGATAATGATGAAACCTTTTCCAGTGGCTATGCTTAAGCCCATCCGGATCCTACTTGCCACGGCTACATACCATGACTACGATATCTGGCGGTTGGGTGTCATGACTGCTCTTCTAAATGATATTTTAGAAGAGAGAGTCTATAATTACACAGCCAGAGGGCTTCGTAGACAGTGGGAGCAGCGGAAACGTGCACATGTTGCTTTATGTGACAAAGCAGGCATCGCGGAGTTGGAACATCTGTTTTGATGTGGTAGTCAAAGAGTTTGACTTCATCAAAATGGTAGATGAACCTTGTATATACAAAAAAGGTAGTAGGGAGTATGGTGGTGATCCTCGTAGAGTACGTGGATGACATACTCTTGATAGGGAAGGAGTTTCCTATGCTACGCTCGATCAATCTCCGCTTATCATAAGGATTCTCCATACAGGATCAAAGTGATACCTCCTAAATCCTGAGTTTTGATCTATGAGATAGAAGTAATTGGATGTTAGGATTCTCACTAGTTGTAGTGAGATGGTATCAATCGATCCTGAGGAGAATCACTGGAATGGTTCCAGAGTGATAAGGATGACTAAATGTCGGTCACAGGCTTTGTCTTTACCCTCTGTGGAGGGACGGTATGTTGGAAGAGTTCCAAGCTAGATACCGTGACATACTAGACGATAAAGGCTGTATTCATCGCTACCAAAGATGCTACCAAAGAGGAAGTTTGGGTGTATATTAGTTCATGAGATGAACTTTGTTCCCTCCATTGTGTGACAATAGAGATGTGGCTTATGCCGAGGAACGCCCGTCCCATCAGTGATCCAGACATATTCTAAGGCAAGTGTCACCTGATCATGGAGATGGTTGATCTCCAGGGGTTCGAGGTTAGGAGAGTAGACTCAGAGGACAACACGGCGGATCCACTCACGAAGGCCTTTACCCAAAGAGAGACTTTTATGGGATGGTTGAGTATGAGATACTACAACCACTGCTATCAGATGGCCCTAGTGCAAGTGGGAGATTGCTAGTTATATGTATGCCCTAGAGGCCATTACTATACATAGGATGTATATTGTAGTGGATGCTTGGACATATATAGGGATGACTTTCTTGCTCGATATGATAATATGCTATCTGGTTACTCTTTACTTTAACGTGTACACTGATTGTCTCTCTGTTACATGTTGGTAAAGCCCTTAGGATGTGTACTTGACTACCTGGACTATGATGCGGATCATACTAGTGGGGACATGGTAGTCCATAAGTACATCCTTCAAAGTCCTTAGTCGTGGGTATATCGAGACGGGGCATCGATATACCAGAGTAGACTAGCGTGTACCTTCTTGACCCATACAGATGGGCGATGGATGATCCTATATCCATTGGTGTTTGACATCAGAGATGATATACGGGTGCACAGTGGAGACTGGTTACACTGGACGGACTTGCCGAGAACTCCCAGATGGTATTATACCTCACGTCAGATGGCAGTTCTCTGGTGACACTGGTACAGAGTAGTCTGTTGACCCGAGATCGTCATAGAGTCTTGTGTGATTCCCACTGTGCTTTGATTTCCACCTTATCACGTCCAAGAGGGCGTGCAAAACGGTGGTTTTTGGGTACAGTCCTGAATCACATGGAGGCAATGAGCGATAGGAGGGGATTCGTCTCTCCCGGTATAGGGAGTTGATGTTGCGCTGTGTTCGATTGGCTATAACCGGAAATCCCTGACCAGGGTTGCTGAGATTTACTGGTAAGTGTTACCAGTAGTTTCTCGAACTATTATAGACCTCATATCGGCACGACTTATCGAGCTGCTGGGGTCTGACGTTTACCACCCCTAGGCGAGATATGCGACATATCAGACGAACAGACCGGACTGTACGGTAAGTGTTACTGGTTGGATTCACAGGAGTATGAGCGGTCTTTCTCGTCGATCTTCTGATCGCTCAATACCCGGGTGGCCGTTACGTTTAGCAGACCGCTTGCGGTTTGTGGGTATTTGATATGATCATCACCTACTGTCGGCGTATTGACGAGTCTTTACAGTCCTACACAGAGGTTTCCTGGCTCAAGCGAAACGAAATAGGAGCGCTCATGAAATATGTGCGGGACGGAGAATAATGCGTGTATGTGATACCGTATTCTATTCTCGCGATGAATGTATCGATTGGTTGTATGCGATATAACCTAGTTATCGAATCGAGGATTGATTCGATAAGTCGATACATTGGATATTAGTCGGTCATATGCGATATGACCGGATCGTTAAATCAAGTGTTGATTTAATGATTTAGTGTATAATAATATATTTGATATATTACTTTGCATTAACTAGTATTGGTTCACTTAAGATGGGGTATCCCGGTATTCCTAGTAATGCCTCTTCCATTATCCAGATTCATAACTGTAACCGTATAATTCTTTGCCATCTCTCCAAATCCCTTTATATGTCTTTAGTTGTTACCTTCTGTACACCCCTTTAGGCTAAATAGTTTTCTTCCTTCCCTACCGTTCGGCACCAGCCTATGGTTTGGAAGAAGACTATCCAATAAGCATAATGGGTGTACTGTCCTAATCCTAGGAGCACTCGCAATGCGAGAGAAGGTGAAGATAAAAGACAACCAAATAAGGTTGTATAAACCTTATTCCTATTTCTCCTGAACCAGAATCCATCCCCGAACTGGAACAAGTTCCTTTCGACTTCGTATATAACCATACGATAGAGTATCCAAATAACTGTGGATCTTCGTAGTGATACGGAGTGTCCTGGAGAAATGCAAAGGTGAAGTGGGAGTGGTAATGAAATACTTGGTTTGGTCGTGAATAGCAGTCGCAATTTACTTTGCCCTCCTTCTAATCCCTTTTTTTGTCTTAACTTAATACCTTCTGTACACCGTTTAGGCTAATTGGTTTTCTTCATTCTCCACCGTTCGGCACCAGCCTAAGGTTTGGAAGAAGACTATCCAATTTGCGTAATAGGTGTACTATCTCCTAAACCAAGGAGTACTCGCAACCTGAGAGAAGGTAAAAGGAAAAGACAACTGAATAGTCCTATTCGTTTTCTCCAGAACCGGAAACCATCCTCGAATAAATTCTTTCGAGTTCGTATATAACCATACGATGGTTTTATCCAATGGAAGTGGACGTTCGTAGTAATACGGGGTGTCATGGAGAAAAGGGTAAAAGTAGGAGTGGCAATGAGGTATGCAACTCTGACAATCCAAAAGCCAGTGTTTAAGAAGGTTCGGTTAATTTTGGTCACTGAGTCATAGTCAAGGGTCGGGTCATTGGTCGCTGCCAAAGAGAGAGAGAAAAGAAACACTCAGCGTGCACTCTAACCTAGATCAGAATGGTTATCACTCTATCTAATTTGGAAACCTCCCACTGTAACGTCAAATTCTTCCCCAAACCTGAAAGAAGAATTAGTCGGGATCACCCGAGGAGTAAACCAACTCATCAGTGGGAATCGGGATCCAACTATCATCGCATGATAACGTGACAGAATCCGCTCACGTTATCACACTCCAGAAGGTATGCGCATATCTGGCAAGTTTCAGTTTCTTTAGAAACTCCCGATGTGATTTTTTTCCCATGCTCTTATGACCTTGACTAAGGCCAACAAATCATAAGTCACATGTCAAGTTCTACCCGTCATTGTCCAGGTTAATTTGAACCCACCCGTACAACCCCTTGACTAGGGCCAACAAGGCTATACGACTGTCCCAAACCAACGCATCTATCTATGCTACATATGAACACCCAATAGCTACCAAACACTGTGCCTTGACTATGGCCAACAAACACATCTTGAATACTATTGATTATCCATATGAAACGACGGAGGGCTACGAATGGTTTCTGGCGAAAACCTTTAACGTAATGAACTTGATATCGTTGAAGGAACCGACAGCTTTTATAAAAATATAGTAACGAAAACCTTTGCTAAAGAGGTCACTCTCGGTGAAGGGATCTCGGCTCTTTCCCCGTAGGATGGGGTGCAGGATATTCCAACTGAATACCACGATGCAAAGAAAAAGTAATCGCCTATAGTGAAGTTATTACCCTGACGCAAACTTCTGTCTAAGGGGTCACTCCCGGTGAAGGGATCTCGGCCCTTGCCTCATCGACTGAGGAGAAGGATATTCCAACTGAATACCACTGTGCAAAACAAAAGAGAACGCCCTTGCAATAACAGCTTTTTGAAAACTGTTCCAACAACATCAGAATAGGTATTTTAGCTTGCATTGATCCGAATCAATGCAGTCCCATCAATTGATCACACCACAAAGAACGAAAATAATGATGTACGTATATGCCATCCGCATTCGCCACTGGGTCCCGTCATCACCCGTTAGGTTACTTAACTAACAACAGAGCGGGGACTGGACTAGCTCGGATGCAAAACATATAGAACATCTACTAGTATATATATCAATATATAATATTCGCTCAAGGCGTGATAAAATGCAACATCATAGAAATGTAACCAGCATCACAGAACAATACAGATATCTGGGATCCCCGGGTTTCATAGAGCCGCTACTGAAACCCGACGTTCTCCTGGTAGAGTGGATAGCCTGTACAATGAGATCCTAGACCCCTACGGGCGCGACAAGTTACCCGCCAAAACCTGAAGCGAGGCATCCCCCTTCACCAACGTCAATGGACCACCCAGCACTTCACGGAATCCGGTAACTTGGGCACCCCTCCTGGGTCAACCTATACCCCCTACGAGTGCGGCGAATAGCTCGCCAATTCTAGAGTGAAGCTCCCTCCGTCTCAAAGCCATGAGATGCGGGCTCGTTGCCCTCTAGAATCCGGCTATCCGTGCACCCCTCCGCGGGGCAATCCTAGTACAGAAAGTAAAATATACATACAACGGGTACATCGACCTCGACCCGGTCGTGCCCCAAAAGAATAATACAAACAGGCAGTGACGGCAGTCTACATGTCGGATGCTCGCCCCGCAATATCAAATGTACATATAAAACAAAACTGTACTACCACTGCAACCAGGCTACCCCCCACGACCAATCCGCAACATCACAGCACAACACAGAACATCAACGTGAATGTCACGTTCGCAAATTCGTCTAAAAGGGCTATAGCAGTTAGACAGGATTTACCGATCAAATGACATTCACGGTCGCAGATATAATATAAATACTGTGAACTAATATGTTTAAAATTTTTGATCGATCAAATTTATCGAAGTGGGCCCCAAGCACTACTGTAGCACTCACAGAAATTCTGGGCCCAAAAATAGTATTCCAAAACCCCCATTTCACAGACTAGGACCCACTAGAAAAAAATGGTGCAACAAGGGATCATTATGGCCGCGGAACCGCGGCCAATGCATGTGTTTGGCCGCGGTTCTATGGTGTAAAAGTCAAATCATGCCACCAAAATTTTCCAGAAGTCTTAGAACACCCTGCATGTTATTCTGCAACAACCTGAAAAATTTTTAGAGCCCAAAAAAATTTCGACAGAAACATGTGCAATGGAAATCGGGTTTTCGGAAATTTGTGCGATCGAACTTGTAAACACATTAGAGCAAGCTAGACTAGGTTAATGGCGTGGCTCTGATACCAATGTAAGTTCACGGCGGCGCCCCGGCCGTCGATCCGACGCCGGAAACGCGGAAACGAAAAACTTTGCGAAACTTGCAAACCGGCACCACCGCGCACTATCAACCCGGATCGGGCCATTAACCTAAATACTAGCAAACTAAAAGATGGGGAGAGAGATATACCGAGCGATCCGTGTCCTTCGGTCTTCGTCTCCACTCCGATCTCCTCGCGGAATCTCCGGTCGTCGCCTCCTCGTCGGAACGGGCACCACATCGCCGGGTTCTTTTACGGGCTCCCACCTTTGGACCGAGGCAACTAAGGCATGAAGCTGGCGAGTCGACGTGCCCAAGAATTATTGTAGGCTAGTGTAGAATGGTTGTCTCATTTGGGGTAGTGAAGTTGCCTTTGATGATGGAGGAATGAAGATAAAGAACTTTGGAGAAAAATGGTGCTTTCATTTTTCCTAGCAAGAAAATGAGATGAGGAAATGCCACACACCAAAATGAACCTCTTCCTCTCCTCCCCTCAAGTGTGGCCGGCCTCATCTATTTGGGTGGAGGGAAAAAAGAATGAAAAATCATCAAGAGAAGAAAAGGTAAGCAAATGAGAAAAATGGTCACACCATTTCTCATCTCATCAAATCAAAGTTCCATCTCATTTAATGCAAAGGATAAGAAGGAAAAAGAATCTCATGATGCTAGTCTTATCATAAAGCCACATATACAAAAGACACCCTCCACAAAAGATAATTTGCACACTTGCAAATAAGGCCTTCATCAGATAAGTCCGGCCGTGAAGGAACAAAGGAAAACTGGTCGGAACGGAATGCAAACTGGCAACTTCAGAAAACTGATCCCGTAATAAATTACAGGAAAATCCTGTGACTGCATATACATGCCCGCATTTGTATTCCCACTGAATACAAATGCAAAGAGACAAAACTACACTGTCTAATACTAGGATCCGGCTTAAACCAAAGCCGGCTAGTAAAATCCGTCCGATCACGATCCGTACAATACCGCACGTATCTGATCGAACCCTGCCATATCTCCATACGGCCTCTATAGAATTTCGCCCGAAACTTGAGAAACTGGTCTGTGGGGGACTCTAAAGACTCGTCTACACGTTGGTTGTGGATTTAACCACTAGCACGTCAGAGGTATTAGCCTATACGTAACGGGCGACCAGGTATTGGCCAAAAGGGACGTCTGTGAGCGAACTCATGCTGACACCCTACTGAGCCTGTCAGTGACAATATCCGTACAGTCCGGTCTGTTTGTCTATGAGCATCGCATGGCGGGCCTAGGGGGTTGGTAAAAATCAGACCCCCAAAAGCGGTACAAGTCGTGTCGGAGTGTAGCCCAGAACACCCTGAGATACTACTGGAATACCTACCAGTAAATCTCCTGCCTTGGCCAAGGACTTTTCATGTACTGGCTCTCCTAGACACAGCGTGACCTCACCCCCAATACCGGGAGAGACGAACCCCTGAAGATCCGCTCACTGCCTCCATGTGGCTCGGGACTGTACCCAACTAAAACCTGTTTGCACGTCTCCTTTGAGCGTGGTAGGGTAGTAATCAAAGCACAGTGGGAACTCACACGAGATAAATGACGATCTCAGGTCGATGAACTAACCTGTACACATGTCACCAGGGAACTGCTATCTGACGTCAGGTATAATACCAACTAGCTTGCCCCGGCGAGTCCTGTCCGGTGTACTCATAACCCAATGAGCACCTGTATACATCTTATGTGAACCAACTGACACCAGTGGCTTGTGAGACCGGCCACTGCCCCTCGTCGGGGTCTCGACTGTATACACTAGTCTACTCTGGAGAATCGATGCCTTGTCTCGAAACTCCTACGATTAGGGACCTTTTAAGGATGTGCTTATAGACCCCAGCTCCCACGTATATGACCGCCCTCATACTGCTGGATGTCAAGCAAGAATCCTAGGGGCTCTATCAACGTGTAATAGTGACCTGTAAGGTCACCTGAAGCAGTACACGATGATAAAGATAAACCAGATAGCATATTATTATCTTGAGTAAGACTGTCCTATCGGGATAGGTCCTCTATCAATCATTGCAATCACGTGCCTGTGATCCAATAATTGATTTTGAGGGCACTATCTCCAACATATAGTACGAGTACCAACCCCTTGTCCTAATGGATATCAGACAACATACATTACCATGTACAAGTCTCTAGAGTATACCAACTCAAATTCCATGTGCTGTAAGTTGAAAACTGTATTTTAGTTAAGAATGTCTATACCGTTATTCAATGCACCTTACCTTATCCTCCACTGATAAAGGTAAATATTTAGAACACATTTTTCAAAATTTATATCTCACTTTATGAAATAAAGATACAGATATTCAATTTTAAAATTTGGTGTTGTTAGTGATATATGCCCTAGACGCCATTATTGTATAGTACTAGTTTGTATATTACATTTTGGAAGCTTGGGATATACATGGATTTTATAACAGTCTTGCTCAAAATGGTA